>OY720678.1:99201934-100481101 GCA_963170755.1 Amphimallon solstitiale
ATGCGCGCGTGAAGAAATATCGTCAAAAGAAGCACACTAAATCTCAGCAACTGAATTCGTAGATACAGGATGACCCTAATGTAATATAGAACAAAAAAAAGTTGGATTTCGTATTATTAACCTCGCCTTGATGAAGGTTTCACTTCTGCCGTGTGGTTTTAAGCACACCCATTTTCTTTTTTGATAAAAGCTGGATTCAGAGTTAGAATTATTAGGTAAATAAAACATAAAAGTCTATTCAATGTTGTGAATCCTAAAGAAGACAGAAATTCAAGAGAAGACAACGATGGAGAGAAACATAACCTCAGATGAAGAATGAGCGAGACTTATGACAAATTTATTTAATACGGTATTGGGAAAACAAAGAAATTTAAATATGATCTGATTTGACCCTGAATTCGACGATTTCCTATAAACACTAATTAACAGAAATGCACGTGTTATGGCGAAAAACCTTACAGAAGTTTCCCGAAAAAAGCCCAAGATTTGTATTAATAATAGATGGAATTAACATAAAAGCTTGTAGACAGAGATGGTAAATACGTGCAACAATTTCTGCTTATTCGCTAAAAGCTACGCTACGCGTGCTAACCCTCTTACTAATTAATATATGTTATTTATTTAGTAAATTCCCGTTTGGTACATAAAAGAACACGTGCCTCGACTTATCTGTCTCTGCATTAGTTAAGCCCAATAATTATGCAAATACGAGAAAATTTAATTATGTTGGTCAGGTTCTAATTTGACATTTTGAATATTGCTATAGTTAATTAGTACTATTGTGTCCTTTTGCATATCGACAGAGGAGGATGTTGTTAAAATTGTTGCGTGCTAGGAAATTTCGATAAACCGACAAACACACAGGTGTCTCCAACAGGTGACAATTAATATTCACACTCACTGACTGGCAACGCGATATATGTATGTATGTATATATACATCTTTGCGTAATCATACGTTCAACTGCGTTCGCATTCATCTATTCCCTCTAAGGTCTGCGTGATACCAATGAATAGTAGATAAGTGTAGAGGAATTATTCAATGTTTATTTTTATAAGTACACACGAATATGCCTTGATTTGAATGGAATGTCGACACCGTTACCTAAATTTATTTATTAACTCAGATGTTAACCGATATAGAAAAAGAATATTTTTATGTTTTCAATAATTCGCTCCTGCACCATATTGTACACCCAATCATTTTGTTAAGGTTTTCGACGCAATTCTTTTAGACAAATATAATGATTAGTCTTTACGTATCTACCTTACCTATAAATTCAGAGAAAAATAAATATTCGAAGATATATGTGCACATACTACGCTGATATAAGTTACTTTCCTATACTAACAAAGGAAGCATTGTATTGCGAACATTTTTACCCCCCCTCCCCCACCCGCTGACCTTAATGCGGCCAAGTGGTATTATCTTCCTCTACAAATCTCATTTACTTCAGTGAAAAAATTAAATTTACCAACGTTTTAGGCAAATTTCTAAACAGTGCTAAAGTACCTAAAAGTGAATTTGGAAATAATTTTACAAAATAAGTTTTTCACTATTCCTACCGAAAATATGTCTGCTACTCTTATTGTAAAAACAGTTGTTTTTACAATACTTTGAAAGTTGTGTTTTCCAGACAAGTATATTAAGAATACAAAAGTACGTCGTTTTCGAGAAATATAATTTTATACAACCATTGAATTTTTCAGAAAAATGGGAATAAGTCAAATACTTTACACTTTAGGCCTATACTATCTTATAACTTTTTGACTAAAAATTATACGAGGAATTCAAAAATGCAATAATAGAATAGAATAGAATAGAATAGAATAGAATTTATTCACTGTAACATATACATTTCATATACATTACAATAAAAGTCATACTCATATAAGAATAAAAAAAACTATAACAAAATCCATATATCATAAATAAATAGACAAATATACAGTATAAAACAATCAAAACAAAGACAACATTTTAAAATTAAATAGTTTTAGTAGTTTAAGAACTCTTGCACCGAGTAGAAAGTATTTTCTAATAAAAAATTCCTAATTCTGTGGACATAATCCTTCCTGCTGAGGTTCTGCATAATATCACCATTGATTTCTATTAGTTTATTATATATTTTTGGACCCCAGTAGTCCACATATTTCTGGGTCGTTGCTAGACGATGATATGATATTTTCAGAGAATCCTTATTTCGTGTTGGGTAGACGTGTGTGTCGCTATTTTTCGGAAATTTATTCATATTGTCATATACGTATTTTGATATGGCCAATATATACACACACGGCATGGTAAGTATTTTTTCTCTTAAAAATGAGAGTTTACAGGTTTCACCCATCTCTAAACCGCACAACGCTCTTATTGCTCTCTTCTGTAGAAGGAAGATGCGCGCACTGTCACAAGACATACCCCAAACCTGTATGCCGTAACTGGCCACACTATGAAAATTAGCGAAGTATGTCATTCGCGCAGCTTCGTGATTGGCGATGGATTTTATTCTTCTTATGGTATATATTGCGGCTGTCAGCTTTGCCGCAGTGACAGACACATGCATAGACCAGCTGAGTCTGTTATCTACGTTGAGACCCAAGAACTTTATTGACTCCGTGTCCCCATCTTTGCTTGCTGTGAATTGGATTCTCTGCGTTTTTTCTTTGTTCATGTGTAAATCGTTCTCAGTGAACCATTGCTCTGTTTCATCCAGTACCATTTGGGATTTTTGTTCTCTTTCGTGTTTGTTAGGTCCCTTAACCAGTATCGATGTATCGTCGGCATATACAAGACAATGCCATCTGCAGAGATAGACACATCCAAATCGTTCATATACACAATGAACAGCAAAGGTCCAAGAATTGATCCCTGTGGCACGCCTTCTCTGACAGGCACCATACCAGACTTTTGTCCTACCTGTGTTGTGAATGTAATTCTAGACGGCTCCGTCATTGTAGCAGATAAATTGTACGATCCAAATAAATCTAATACAGTATTTCGTTGAATCGTCTTATTATTGAAATCTATATTAAAGTCTCCTCCAATTAAGACTGTCTTTGTGGTTATGTCCATTTCTATTTTCCGCAGCAGGTCGTTCAATCCACTCAAAAACAAGTCAAAATCGCCATTGGGGGATCTATAAATTGATATGACCAGAACATTTAGTGACACCAAGTCTACACATGTCATTTCCATACTTATTTCATTTGAGAGTTCTTTCACATCCTTCCTCTCTTCGTATTCTATGCCATCTCGTACTAATATCATCGCACCACCATGTATAAAATTCTTTCTACAATATATACTAGCTACACCGTAGCCGTCAATTAAACACCTGTTAACTACTTCATTTTTTAGCCAATGTTCCGTTACGCAGGCCACGTCTATGTCATTTTTAAGTAATTCCAACTTCAATAGATCGATTTTGTTCGCCGTTATTGAGTGTACGTTTATATTTAATAAACTAATTCTCCGTTTGGAAGACGGCCGACTTCCGAAAAAAACTGTATCTCTTTATTTTTGTATTACTAGGCCATATCTCTGGTTTTTGAATATCAGTTAAAATGTCATATGGTAAACCCACTTTATATGATTTACTTTTACAGTGATTATCAGGGTGCTTTGGTATTTCCTCAGCGGTGAAAGTCACATTCGAGAATTTGTTAGATAGAAATATTTTTATATCATTCTCTGTTGTAGTTTGACTAACATTACCTACATATAACCACACCTTTCTACCGCCAGCAGCTGCTAGGAAGTTGCTACCATTCGAATCGCTCGTGCCTTTTATTATTTCGTTTCTCTTCTTAGGTTTTTCCTCGGTTTTTTGGCGCCCGCTTTTTTCTCGATGCTGATCTTCGTTCTTCGTGTTATCAGTCGGTGTACCAGCAGATGTCCCGTTGGCCTTGGATTTGTTTAGTTCTGTTGATATTTTCACACACTGTTTGTTATGTTCTATTGTCTCGTTCATAGCGTCATTATCACTTCTCACTATACGAACTGTTTTCTCCAGTAGTTCTATTCTATTACTTTGCATTTCTATAATACCACTTTGTTTCTTAATTGTATCGTTATGTATTTTGATTAATTTGTGTAATTCATTTATTTTATTTAGTATCTGCATTAATTTTTCACCATCAGATTCTGTATTCGGGATGATGTTTACCACCTTGGTATTTGCACCCCTGGTATTATGAGCCATTATTTTAATTAATGTTTAATACTCACTATTTTATTATTTCAAGAACCACACGTGCACTCACGACGACAGTCACGACAAAGATATATAGGGTGTTCCATTTAAAAAACTACAACTATGATTAGCCACCAAGTTATGGAACACTCTGTATAATACAAAATATTTTTAAAATGTGCCCCTAATGAACAGCTACCACAAGAAAAAAACCGCTTCGAAATATCTTTACTCGTAAAGGCACAATCGGCCTTACCCGCGTAGTTGACTCACCCTGTATATATATATATATATATATATATATACAGGGTATATACGCTGGTATACCAGCAATACTTTCCATCTGTTACTTGCTATATGTATATGTATATGTATATCAGTACAATTAAAGGAGTCAAGACCGAAAGCCCGTGGTAGTGTAGTGGATAACACACCTGACTAGTAATCAGGAGATTTCGGGTTCGATTCCTGGACCGCTGGGTAATTTTTAAAGATTAAAAATTACCTAATTAGCAATTAAACTAATTTTAAATTAATTTGAAATTAGTATTGACCTCTAAATCGTCCAAGAAATTTAATTATATATATGCACATGAATATGTGAATAAGGTCAAGAAAAATTTAGAATTATTTATCATATACAGCACATGGACGTTTCGGTGCTTATATACGCTGGTATACCAGCAATACTTTCCATCTGTTACTTGCTATATGTATATGTATATGTATATCAGTACAATTAAAGGAGTCAAGACCGAAAGCCCGTGGTAGTGTAGTGGATAACACACCTGACTAGTAATCAGGAGATTTCGGGTTCGATTCCTGGACCGCTGGGTAATTTTTAAAGATTAAAAATTACCTAATTAGCAATTAAACTAATTTTAAATTAATTTGAAATTAGTATTGACCTCTAAATCGTCCAAGAAATTTAATTATATATATGCACATGAATATGTGAATAAGGTCAAGAAAAATTTAGAATTATTTATCATATACAGCACATGGACGTTTCGGTGCTTATATACGCTGGTATACCAGCAATACTTTCCATCTGTTACTTGCTATATGTATATGTATATGTATATCAGTACAATTAAAGGAGTCAAGACCGAAAGCCCGTGGTAGTGTAGTGGATAACACACCTGACTAGTAATCAGGAGATTTCGGGTTCGATTCCTGGACCGCTGGGTAACTTTTAAAGATTAAAAATTACCTAATTAGCAATTAAACTAATTTTAAATTAATTTGAAATTAGTATTGACCTCTAAATCGTCCAAGAAATTTAATTATATATATGCACATGAATATGTGAATAAGGTCAAGAAAAATTTAGAATTATTTATCATATACAGCACATGGACGTTTCGGTGCTTATATACGCTGGTATACCAGCAATACTTTCCATCTGTTACTTGCTATATGTATATGTATATGTATATCAGTACAATTAAAGGAGTCAAGACCGAAAGCCCGTGGTAGTGTAGTGGATAACACACCTGACTAGTAATCAGGAGATTTCGGGTTCGATTCCTGGACCGCTGGGTAATTTTTAAAGATTAAAAATTACCTAATTAGCAATTAAACTAATTTTAAATTAATTTGAAATTAGTATTGACCTCTAAATCGTCCAAGAAATTTAATTATATATATGCACATGAATATGTGAATAAGGTCAAGAAAAATTTAGAATTATTTATCATATACAGCACATGGACGTTTCGGTGCTTATATACGCTGGTATACCAGCAATACTTTCCATCTGTTACTTGCTATATGTATATGTATATGTATATCAGTACAATTAAAGGAGTCAAGACCGAAAGCCCGTGGTAGTGTAGTGGATAACACACCTGACTAGTAATCAGGAGATTTCGGGTTCGATTCCTGGACCGCTGGGTAATTTTTAAAGATTAAAAATTACCTAATTAGCAATTAAACTAATTTTAAATTAATTTGAAATTAGTATTGACCTCTAAATCGTCCAAGAAATTTAATTATATATATGCACATGAATATGTGAATAAGGTAAAGAAAAATTTAGAATTATTTATCATATACAGCACATGGACGTTTCGGTGCTTATATACGCTGGCATACCAGCAATACTTTCCATCTGTTACTTGCTATATGTATATGTATATGTATATCAGTACAATTAAAGGAGTCAAGACCGAAAGCCCGTGGTAGTGTAGTGGATAACACACCTGACTAGTAATCAGGAGATTTCGGGTTCGATTCCTGGACCGCTGGGTAATTTTTAAAGATTAAAAATTACCTAATTAGCAATTAAACTAATTTTAAATTAATTTGAAATTAGTATTGACCTCTAAATCGTCCAAGAAATTTAATTATATATATGCACATGAATATGTGAATAAGGTCAAGAAAAATTTAGAATTATTTATATATATATATATATATATATATTAATTTTTATTGGACGATTTGTAGGTCGTTATACTAGTTTTAAATAATTTTTAAAACTCGCTAATTTGCAGTGTTTGAAAATTATAATTTTATAATTTTACCACTGACTATTAAATTAATTAGGTAATTTTTTTTTTAAAAATTACCGACACGGCTGGGATTCGAACCCAGGCATACCGATTACTAGCCGGTTGCTCTACCAACTGAGCTACCGTCGGTGTCTGAATTCGAATTTCTAAATCGTACTGATATATGTATATCAAGTAACAGATGGAAATGAGAATGTATATATTAAGCACTAAACGTCCATGTGCTGTATATATGTGATATTAAATTTTTATTGACCTCATATAAGTAAATATATATATTAATTTTTATTGGACGATTTGTAGGTCGTTATACTAGTTTTAAATAATTTTTAAAACTCGCTAATTTGCAGTGTTTGAAAATTATAATTTTATAATTTTACCACTGACTATTAAATTAATTAGGTAATTTTTTTTTTTAAAAATTACCGACACGGCTGGGATTCGAACCCAGGCATACCGATTACTAGCCGGTTGCTCTACCAACTGAGCTACCGTCGGTGTCTGAATTCGAATTTCTAAATCGAAATTATTTTTTAAATAATTAATTAATTAATTAAAACTATTAATTTAATAGTCAGTGGTAAAATTATAAAATTATAATTTTCAAACACTGCAAATTAGCGAGTTTTAAAAATTATTTAAAACTAGTATAACGACCTACAAATCGTCCAATAAAAATTAATATATATATTTATATGAGGTCAATAAAAATTTAATATCACATATATACAGCACATGGACGTTTAGTGCTTAATATATACATTCTCATTTCCATCTGTTACTTGATATACATATATCAGTACGATTTAGAAATTCGAATTCAGACACCGACGGTAGCTCAGTTGGTAGAGCAACCGGCTAGTAATCGGTATGCCTGGGTTCGAATCCCAGCCGTGTCGGTAATTTTTAAAAAAAAAAAATTACCAAATTAATTTAATAGTCAGTGGTAAAATTATAAAATTATAATTTTCAAACACTGCAAATTAGCGAGTTTTAAAAATTATTTAAAACTAGTATAACGACCTACAAATCGTCCAATAAAAATTAATATATATATTTACTTATATGAGGTCAATAAAAATTTAATATCATATATATATATATATACAAAAAATGTGTTATTACTGTGTAAATTTTAGTATGCTCTAGATAAGTATGTGAATTGTTATTGCCCTTTGTTATGGTGCACACTTGTCACGATAATATATGAAACATAATAAATATGATAGCGAACGTCAATGATATATTTCAATTAGAAATGAAAAAAATTTGGGGACTTTCCTAAAGCGCTAACTTCACAAAAGAAAAGTAGAAGTAGATATTGATGTCAAGTCTGCGGAAATCAGTATAAGAAAATGTCAATCAATTTTGATCGCATTTTACTACCTATAAGAAAGTATAAAGATTAGTACAAATACCATAATAAATTAAATTTTACTAAAATTATTCAGCTTATGTAATGAAATTCAAACAGCATTTAAAGTTTGTATATGATCCATGCATGCTAAATGTGATATTTCAGTAATATAATGGTGTCCATAAGCCTATAAAATATCGTATGCCTTTGATAGAGGTGTTACTCAAAAATGAAGTAGAAGTAAATTCGATCAGTCATTCAAGTAAACTGTGGCAGTTGTCTTGGGTTTTAACGTAAATCTGTACCATTTCAAAACTATCACTAGTTTATGTTTTAGCAAATAATTTCGCCAAGCCTACTGATATACCTCTAATAGAAAATAAAGTAAGAAGACTGTTTTGTAGATATAAATCTATAAATATATAGCAAACTACACCATAAACAATAAACGCGTTAAATGAGCATATTAGTTTAGCATGTTATTATGGTACAGAGTCTAGTAAAATGCTTTTTGTAACACACGTTGACTCTATATTTTAATACTACGTATCTTTAATAAGTCGGAAAAAAAATATTAATTATTTTGTGAGTGGGCATACGTAATGGAGATTAGCAATACGCAACAGTAAAATAAGTTTTATTAGATATTTATTTCTCTTCGCCAAAGTAATACTCGTAAAAGAACAATTCCACGAACACAAATAAACATTAATATTTACTGTACATAATTTTGAAACTATAAACACATAACGTCAATAAACTGGATTCATGTTTATATTGTGTATTTGTCGCACTACAAGGTATACACATACTGTTTAGTAAATACATTTCTTTAAGTCCTCCCATATAGTCCTAAAGGAAAAAAAAGCGCTTTCGCGAATCTACACAGAAATTGGTTTTAAATACCATTTCACACCAAATTAAGTTTCATTAAAGGCGACTCACACCGAGCGTTTATATTATAATCCTGTTTTTGACATAATTTTATATAGAATATAAGAATCGGTATACTGCAGGTACAATAGCCGTTTTCGGACAAAACGTGAAATGCAGGTGAACTAATTCTGATATACAGACGACTTTCATTCTTTATCGAGCTATATAAAAGCAAACTGTGTGAAAATAAAATTCTCCTATAACGATTACAATGTTAAATAACCGACTTGATTCATAATAAACCTAGATATTTTCTCTTTATTTGACAATACTTACTTCTTGTAGATATGACTTATTTTCAGCTGTGTGACTGATCTTAATTTAAGATGCTTTATTAAGAGAAACATATTTTTCCTTCATTATCTTTATTTCTAAATTTAAAATTAGTTACAATTTGCTTCAATTGCCTAGGGACAAAATTTTTATAAGCCGCTTTGTATTTCCAAATATAAGTAGCTGATGCTGCAATATCAGTAGATATAAAGATAATCGTTTATCGTTTAATATGCACCTCTTGACTTTTATAATTTTGGTATATCCTTGAAGATTTATTTATAAACGCTTTTTGTCGTCTGTCACTTGTTAGTTTGTCAATCCTTTTATAGATTTGAAGGTATGTGAGTTTGTCGTTATCGGTTTGTTGGTTAGTAAGTGCTATTGACCGTCGGCCGTAGCTCGTCAGTCATAGGTCGTTGATCGTTGCGATTGATAAGCGTTTAAAATTTATCGTTTATAGTGTATCGTTCAACGTTTAACGTTTAACGATTGAGGTTTGACGTCTAACGTTTGACGTTTGAAGTTCAATGCGTCACGTTTATAGTTTAACTTATAGTTTATGTATCACCGAAAACATTATATTGAACTATATAGGTGCGCGCGTAAATAGTATATTAAGTATGGAGAACGGTAAGGGATGTTTACCGTTCGAAGACAATTGTTTGGAGGAGGAGCGAAGCGACGACTCCAATTATTGCCTGAGAACGGTAAACCTTACCGTTCGACATGCTTATAACGTTTTTTGCGCTATCAAAACTAAATTTCAATTCATTTTACTACACGGAATTATCGAAAATACTTGACAATAATTATTTAATTGGAATAGGCTATTATAAAAACAAAACAGACGTTTTTTCAAACATTCTGTTTTACAATTAGCGTCGTGCCACTTCAGTTTGTGTTTTGCGTGAAGTAATTGAAATCAGAGAAGAAATTATGACCGACTCCGACTCAGACATTGAAAACAATTTTGATAGAGACTTGGAACAAGCATGGGCTGCCGGGTGTTCCGCCGTAATACTCGAAAAATCGCGGGAACGTTACGAAAATACACACCGAGCTTTCAAGAAATGGTGTGAAACAAGGAAAATAGGCGGTATGAATGAAAAAATTATGTTGGCTTATTTTGTACAAAGAAGCGAGAAGTTAAAGGCACCTGGCAGTTTATGGGCTGAATATTCCATGCTGAGATCAACAATTTTTGTTCATGATGCGATTAAAATTTCGCAATTTACGACTCTTATTGCATTTTTGAAAAGCAAAAACGTAGGATACAGACCCAAAAAAGCAAGCGTTTTCACTAGGGATGACATGAACCGGTTTTTAGTTGAAGCTTCAGATCAAACATTTCTTATTCATAAGGTAGATAAATTAGAAATACCTATTTTCAAAATGTATGTTAATGGTGCATATTCATATTAAGGTGGCAATGATATTAAGAGTGTCAGGAGCTTGCAGAAGAGAAGAGTTATACAATATAACTATGAAGGATGTTGAAGATCGTGGTGAGTTGATTATTGTAAAAATTCCGCAAACAAAAACCAATATTGAACGGACATTCACTCTTGTAAATCAAGATGAAAAAATTCATTATTTGGACATTTTTTGGAGGTATATTCAACTTCGACCAAGCAATGCTAAATCCGAACGTCTGTTTCTGGCTTTCCACAATGTAAATGTAGAAACCAAGTAGTGGGGAAAGGAACAATTGGAAGATGGCCGTCCAAAATTGCAGAATATTTAAAATTATCGAATCCAGCTAGCTACACCGGCCATTCATTTCGACGTACATCAGCAACATTGTTGGGCAACAAAGGGGTGGATATTCTAGGATTGAAGCGGCATGGAGGATGGAAATCTTCTAGTGTGGCCGAGAGTTACGTTGAAGATTCACTTCAAAATAAAATACAATTTGCAGAAAAAATATTGTATGATGTTAGAGACACATCCTTCAGTATTCCTGATGGTGCAGAACAAGTGTCTTCTGATACTATTTCTTATGAAGCAGTTTCTACGAAAACAAGAAACAGTGAAATTAATTCTTTGCCATTGTATAGTCATAATTGTAGTATTCATAATTGCACCTTTAATTTTAATAGCAACAAATAAATGAACTAAACAATTTCTGTCCGTATATCATCTTCATTTTCTAATTTTTAAGTTACAATTACTTACCGTTCAGCTGAACGGTAAGTGAATTACTTACCATTTTGTTAGGTACAGCAAACAGTAAGAACCACTTACTGTCAGGGAAACATGCCTAGAAAATAATCAAAAAAGATTGATCGCGCAAAAATATTATTTTTTACATTAGAAGCTTTTTACAGTTATGAACATTTCCTAATTGGCCTATTCCTCCAAGAGAAAGTAAATAAGAAGAAAACTTAATATTATATGGTGGAGTTACAAATTTTTCTGTTGTGTGTGTACCTCATTATTCTCATGATCATACGAGCGTGGGTTATATCTCCGATTTTTAAGATCTAAAATCTCTCCCTCTTTCTCTCTCTCTCTCTCCCTCTTTCTAAATTCAGATGGGTGCCTGTAACTAATTTACTCATTGCGAGTTATAAACTTTAATATTATTAAATCGACAACTTGGAAACATTTTCCTTCATTTGTTCTACCTATTCAGTACATACATTCTGAGACCAGTGATCCGCTAGGGGTGCTACATCGGCTCTAATATTTATGAAAAATTTTTGTTAAGTGTTTTGAAAATTACAAATTTTGATATCATTCTCTATCCTTAAGAACCAAATTTAAAAAATCATAATTAAAACCAATTAAAAAGTAATTATGAGTGCAACCTTCAATGTCCTCTCTCAGGTTAAGTAGCATACTTCAAAAATATTTACGGTCACAGGCCAGGTGCTAGCCTCGACAGTTTCTCGGCAGTTAAACCTAACAAAACGCCACCAATTCACCATATTATCTTCACTAATCTACCAGTAATGCCTCTCTATATGTATTTTCTCTCCCCATTTCCGTACCTGGGTACTTAAAAAACATATGAACTGCTGTGACTACTGCTCCGGATTGGTAGTCTGGTGCCTCACGCTTAGGAATACGATTCCAGTGTGCTGAAAAAATACAGTGTCTAGTAATTAGTTGAAGTGCTTGTTGCGAGAGCTGTACGTCCAGTGACTTCAATTTTGCAACATTACGTATGAACTTATTCTCTGTCAAAAACAACTACTGCAGTATCCTCATTCGCAGACTCCTTGGCAAGAAAATAAGCTCACTAATTACCCAGTGCCTGCTTGCGCCTTTATCCAGATATACATAATACATACTACACTCACGAACTATACGTTATGTCCCATTGGCAAGTTCAGTAGGCCTTTGCATATGACTCAAGGTCTGCAACACCGAGATACTATCTGCATATAATTTTGCCCTAGCGACCCACATCTCTAATATATTTAACTGTTGCATTGATGACTGTCAACTCAGCTTGGTAATTATTGCTAAAATGATCAAGCTTTGTTTTTTTAGATTGCAGCTCTTCACCCCCTGCGTATACTAAGAATGCTGCACCAGTGCCCACATCTTAGACCATTCGTAAAATCATTGACCCATCATCGAAATCTATATCACCTTCACACTTAAAAAAGACAAGAGCAGCAATTTCAGCCGGATGAATCTCATTAATCAACCGTGTATCTAGTTCAACCACAACAGGATCAATGTTTAACCCAGTCCGACCCACAAATGTTACCCTATCAGCACTTAATACATTTCTATACGCAGCCAACTCGCGTGCCCTAATATCCGCCGGCAATAAGCCACTAATCGTTGCTGCTTCCTCAGCAGAAACAATCGCTTACGCTCTAGCCGTCCTAATCGCTGAAATCCTTTGCGCGCCAATAACCTTTTTAGTTTCTCTTATCCTCGTAGATTCTATCCCAAATAAACACAGCTTAAAGCATTGCAGGTTCTATTGCACTTGAATATATAATCGCAGCAGTCCGCCCACCCAACCCCCAAGTGAGTTTAGCTGCAGCAACAGTAGAATAACCTACAAATACTTAGGAAATATTAATTTCTTCACCTATCTTAAAAACAGGTCGTTGTTGATAAGGCCTACCATAGAAAAGTCTACGACTTAGCAATATTAAAGGTTAGCTTATTAGCCTTGCTCCATGCCAGCGACACAGCAAGAGCCTTATCGATCTTTATTTTATGTCCCTTATACAGTCTACATCTTACCAAAAGCACAGTGTGATGCAAAAGTCACCTTGCACCCTGCACCTTGCATCGTTCCGGAAGTTGTATTTAAAATATCCCATCAAACGTAATATTCCAGTAACAAGGGCCCGAGCGCGATGCCTGAGGACAACACCTAGTCATCTCTCTAGTAACTCCCATCCAGTTTCTTCAGTTCTACCTTCTCTATTTTAAAATATGACTTCGTAAGCATACCTAGATTCCTTGGACAATTCTTCCGTCTTAAATTTGAAGCCACATAGCATGATCAAAAGCTCCGCTAATGTCAAGCGTAACTATTGTAGAATAATCTACATTAGCTCTAGCCGCTCGCTATATTCAACCACAGCTTCTCTGGCATCCACCGTATATATACCCCTATGAAATCCATATTGGTTAGCACTTATTAGTCCCCGTAAATATGTGGTACTTCATTCGACTTATAAGCAACCCATCAAGTGCTTTCCCAATTACCAATTACATTTGTTCTGCCCCATAGTCTTGCCTAAATATTCAATTTACAAAATAAACATCATTTTATGATCAAACGTTCATGCTTACATGCAAGTACAACAATGTATAATGAAATAATAATTAAAAAATTCATCAATAATACAAGAAATAAAGTAGAGAGAAAGAATGAATCGAAATACACGCATATGTAAATATCAATCTCAAGGTGAAATTCGGCAGTAAGTAGCGGCTTTACAACTTAACCTTGATCTGAGTCATACAATACAAAGAGACAGGTGCCTAAACTATGAAAATAGAGATAAATACATAAACATAGTCCTGATGGTAGAGTGCCCAATTTATATACGCTTGGCGATGCCACGAAGTATAATACCTTACAATAATGCCCCTTACAATATCAATAAGAAGAGCTCCATTGTGCAGTCTAAAACGACTCCACATGAACACAATACGAATGCAACGTGTAATACCATGAATATAACCCCTTCACTACTGGCTCACACCTATGTCCCTCGTGACTTTAAATGAGTCTTAAGCTTTCCACGAAAAGATGGCAGCGGAAGTAATTTCATAAAATATTTTACCTCAAAATCTGGTGGTGAGATTATAAATGTCGGTCCTAAACCGTATCATATTATACAAATATGGCGACGACCTCAAAGTGATACATAACTAGACATGTTAGCTCCCGCCTGTCCTCCATATTCAACCAACCTACACCGGCCAGCTTATATGAGATGGGATCAAATTTTCCATACAATAAATACGTATATTCCAAGCAGGAGTTTTGTACCCTCTGTATACGATTCCTCGTTATACCATCCAGTGCAGGATGATATACCACAACACAATAAGAGAAATGGGACAATACAAAAACTTTCCAAAGATTCTTCTTCATAGTAGTATTGAAAATATGTCTGTAAGGGTACAATTTTTTTGAATTCATATACTCATTTCGAATATAAACATACGCATAGATATGCTTACGATATCTATGCGTATTATCAAAAGTTAAACCCAGACTTTCCGCATTTTCAACCAACAGCAAAGGAACACCATTAATTTTCAGGTTCATGGTCTGTGAGATGTTGCTATAAACTTTTGTAGAGCCAAATAAAATCGCCTTCGATTTGTTGGGATTAATAGTAAGGCAATGCGCTAGTAAAATATTGTGCAAATAATAAAGATTTCGGTTCATACTAACAACAGCATCATTCCACCTATAGGGTGAAAGAATAATAAATCTTTGTGTCGTCGGCATATGTATGGAAACTACAAGAAATTAAACCATTATAAATCTGAGAAGCATAAACAGAATATAAAATAGGTCGAACGACAGAGCCCTGGGTCACACCTCGATTGACACTTAGAAGCTCAGACAGACAGCCGTTGATGTGTGTACGATGAATCTAATAATTCTCAAATAGTGACAATGCCTAACCACCAAAACCTACATGCTGCTGGACACTTAGCAACATGGAGTGATAAACAGTGTCAAAGGCTTTCCTGTAATCCAACAGAACCAAACAGGTCAGTAAGTCCATATCCGTTGCCTCAATAATATCATCTGTAATTTTCAAGAGCGCAGTCTCGCAGCTATAACCGGAACAAAAGCCCGATTGCACAGGTGGAAGTATGTCGTTGAGAGAAATATATTCTGTCACTTGCTTAGCCACAACGCTACCAGAATTTTCGACAACACTGCGAGGATACTAATAAGTCTAATGTCACGAATAAACCGTAATTTTAAATTTTTGTTCATATTATTACTATATTTACTATTAATTCCTCACAAACATATCTACTAAAAGTTGTATTGATCATTATGCAGTCAAGAGGCCCAGTGGGTTTTAGACAAACAGATAATAATAATAATTATTATTATACTATCTTTGGTTTCCATGCGTTAAAAAGAAAACTCAATAGCAATACATTATTTAACAGTAAGATAAAGTATATAGGAAGGTCTTATTAGGCAGTTCGGTCAGTACACATATAATATTTACTGTCCTATGCTCTTCCACTAAAACCTTATTACTTACAACAAAACGTAATATAACATGTGTGTTATATATCAAGATACACAACTAACTTTCTTAGATACGATTGGCTTTAAAATAAAAATATATGCTAATATCACAATCCGTGTGCAAGATATATTCGAGAAACAGGAGAACCAATAGTGACGGGCAAAATATCTTGCTTCAGTTCGTTTTCGACCAGTTTATTTTATTAAATGCCTTGTTCCTTTTTAAGCTCCAAACGAATCTGTAGCGCTTTCTAACTTGTATATCTAAAATTCCACCGATTAATAGTGTATATGAAGAGTAGTGTATTTAATAAAACAGCACTTTATAATCTGAGATTTTTCCTATAATTGACTCATCTAAATACATGTATCTACGTATGCCCCATATTGATATATGTAGCGGCCAAGATAAGTCTAAGCTCAATACTTAGAAAATAATTAATGTGATCATATAATAAGTATTATGATCAATATCCATAACTAGAATTCATTAGATCATATCATTAGCCAATGTCCTTATGGGTACTATTTAAAGAACGTTTTCGGAAGAAAAACGCACTTTTAATAAAAAGTTTGATATTTTACATACTGAAAATACTTGAATAAAAATTTCTATTTCTGTCAATTTTATGGTGTACTAAAAACCTGGATTTTCTACTCTATCAAATTGACACAAATAGAATAGCTTAAACTTATATATCTAATGCATAGATAATTTAATACATATTATAGTAGACGAATACCTAACTTAAATGTATATGCAATAACTGTTTTAAACTTCTCGTGTAAATATGCTGTTCTAAATAAATGACGATAAATATTGAAATACATTTGAAATAACAAATATTATTTTTCTTTTTTTGGTATTATTTACACATACATTTGAAGTATAATTTAACAATATTCAACAAACAAACATTGTGCATTAGGAGTAATCTAAAAGTAAAACAAAACTACATTTGCAAAATTCGTTCACAGCCACCTTCTTAATTACAGTCCAACCATTTTAATTCAAATTTTTACTTACAAAAATGCTATAGTCTGATAAAAAAGACTGATAAAAAAGACAAGTGTAGATAAATATCAAAAGCACTACTATATCCCTAGTAGCCAAGTTCGTTGGCCTCAAAGCGGGCCAATGTCACTCCAATATTCTAAGATCAGTAGAACATCAGTGACCCCCACCAACTGTCGTACGAATATAAAATTCCTATATCAAGCAAATGTCAATTTATGTCGTTGGGTTGATATCAGACCAACGTTGTCTACATTGGTAATATATTGGTTAAATATCTGATACTGATATTTTATTGACAACAAAAATCTACATACTATTAACATTAAACAAAAATGTCTATATAATATCAAGTTCACAAAGTCACTGGTTGGTTGTAGGCCAGTGTTCGATATAAATTTAGATTAAGGGGGATGACGCCACAGTTTCTTATTCTGCGATTAAACGCCAACATCGTATTAACTTTGCAAGGCAATATTGATATAGTCTATATTAATTTATCACTGAATATATTACACGCTGTACGATGAATAATTGTTAGTGTGTGAAATGAAATATATAGATCCTCAAAGTTAATTAAGCATTTGCAATAATGATTCTCGCCAAATTAACATTAAAGTACTACGTACACTTTTATAAATAATTTTAGAGACCGGACACGAGAGGCCCATGACTCATCGCCCACGGGCGCATTATTGAAATTTTGTATTTTTAAAGACTCCTTTATTTTATTAATATAATTGGCTAACAAGTGGGTTGTGATCTATCAAATACAAAACACATTTTTGTTTGTTCATTTTGTAGTTCAAATCAAATAACCTCTCTGTACTTTATTTGTCTTATGAAATATAAGGTAAATGCTAAAATCAGAAAAATGTCTTTGCAAAATATTGGGCCAAATCATGCAGTGATATTTATCCAACGTTGTAAAATGTTAACACTTGTACATCGGATTAATATCAGACGCCGATGTCAGGCCAATAAATAAACAACCGACAGCCAACGTTGGCCCGATATTGTGTGCTACTAGGGATATAATACTATACACATAGACTATCAACGTTATACGCTCGAAGGTATGGCGCTAAGATCGAAACTTTCTGGACCTTTTGGTTACAGGGTAGATCAGATCTACCACATCGGTTGATGCTAGTCTTCTTGTTTTCCTTTATTATATGAACACTATTCCAATATCGTCTAATTATTTACACTTTCTTTTGCTCTCTGTGCATGTCACAACCATTTTATTCTTTGTTCCTTTATTTTTTTCACTATGTCCTTTTTTTATTACACTGTTCAGTTTTTCATTACTTTGTTTTCTGTATTCACCTTCTGCAATTTATTTTATCGCATCATTCTAGTATACCCAGTTGTTGCATCTTTTCTCATAGTATGTTGACTACTAAAATAAGACGTACTTTTCAATATGAGATGAAAACCATAATATGTGGAAATTCTTTGCCGAGTGGTAAGTTAATATAAGTTCATTTTAGTTTGCTGTTTTAGCATGGAATGTAACTTTGCTACACCACACCAAAATACTTGGCAGCCAATTTTTTTATAAGAAAATGTTGATGCATTTCAAAGTAAAAGAAATTCTACATTCACTGCTGGAAAGGGATAGGTTCATAGAAAACTCTACATAAAGCACACGCTAAAAACTTTTACAAAAATAGCCTAGGTTGTTATATATAGCTAATTATTAGAAACAGTCTATAAAATAAAATAAGTCTTGCACTTAAATACAATTATATATTAATTTAGTGACAACTGGGAAGCTGCCAATTTAAAGTAAAATCAACTACATCAATTAATTAAACATCAGCGAAAAGCGGTAAAATATAAGTAGCTAATTTAGCGAGCTGTCCACGACTATAAAACGTGCACAGCTCAATTTACAATAGAAAACTTATATTAACAATGAAGTTTATCAAATCTTTTGATTCCATGTTTAAATTTTCGAAAACAACAATTTATTAGTTTATATAAAATGCTGAACCGCTTTAAATTTACAAAAAATGCATGTTATGTCTTTTAGATAACTAAAATACGTAAACCTCAAACATAACCTATATCAACAAAACATTCGTAAATTGCTTGAAATTCATCACTTAATAAGTAATTGACTTAACAAAAAATACACAAATGCGCATTTTGTAAACAATTTAAGATAAATTAAAAATAAAACAAATATATTAGACTTTATTCACATGTGTATATAATATAAGTTACAAGTTAAAATAGGGCATAGGTAGTTACTTTATTGTGAATTTATAAGGAATTTTATACATGTATAAATATAGTACATACATAGTAAACATATTTAAATAATACAAATACAACATACTTTATTTTTAAAAAATATATAAAATAAAGACCAAAAGCAACTATGAATGTACACAAATATTTTAAATTTTTCTCTGTTGACAACGAAAATTATTCCTGACTGTCACTGTCACTACTTTCAGAACTATCCAAATGGATTATGAATCTATCTTGTAGATTTTCAACAATCACGTCTAACTCTTCCATATTCGTCTCTATTTCTTTAACATGTTCGATGGCATTCAACCAACTCTCTTTTGTAACATTGTTCAACGATGTGTCTAACACCTCTCATTTATTGAAATTTTCTTTGTGCGTCAACTAAATGTAATTTAAAACATATGTTTTTGAAAGGATATATTTTTCTATTGCAACCAAGACTGAATATCACCTTTCCGTGTGGCTGTCGTTGGCACTTTTTCAATTTTTTTACTGTGATAAGAAGCATTACCCAACACTATAACACATTTTTCTTCCAAAGTTGGCAATACCTTTTTAAACCACTCCTCAAAGATAGTTGCATGCATTACTTCGTGGTAATCATTGGTCCTTTTTGACTCAAACGTCAATAAGCCGTTTTCAACAAATCCATTTTCTGAGTAATATGAAGAACAATCAATCGTCTTCCCTTTCCAATTGGATTTTTAAGACCCGTTGAGAGCCCTTGTAATAATGCTTGCCTTGGACTTGTTACTGTTTTATCTACCCATATTTTTTGCACAGTATGGCTTTCATTGACCCATGTCTCATCTAGGTAATAAATTTTTCTATTTTGTTCCCTAAATTATTTTATTTGACGAAGGTAGCGCCGTCTCCATGATGTAACAATTTCACAGTTTTCCTTTAAAAAACTATAAACTATTACGAGCTCTTTTTTTGAAAGAGAAGTTCATTTCTTTCAACAACTTCCACTATGTTTTACGTTTGAGGTTTGACAAGTTCTCATCTTCATTTACTTTGAATAAAATTTTATCCACTGTAGGCACCGCATTTTCATAGAAAAATGAGTGTACTATATGTCTACTAATATTGCGCATATCATCATCAATATTATCCAGGACAAATAGCTCTCTTGTATACATCTTTGGTGGTTTCACATCTTGTGCATTGTGTTCTCGCACAATACTAAAAACACTTGCAGAGCAGATACCTGCACCTTCGGCTGTAAAGTCAACAATTCGTGTCTTAGAGTCAGCTGGGCATTCTTGTTGACGTTTGCTCAATATATTCAGTACAGTCTCTTTTTCTAGCACTGTAAAATGTCTCTTTACTCGCTTCTTCGTCAGTTCTGGCTGCTTTTTGCACAGTACTGTATAAACAGGTAAGAACAGTATCTTAAATTCAACACTTCTGGAATCTGAAACATAATTAACCTATAAACCATTTGCTTTGTTTAGTATCTATAGATCTTACCTTCAATAAATCTTTAATAACTAATAGAGTCTTTAAAAGACTGAGAATAATAACAAAAACAACTTAAACAAATATAAACAGGGCAAACCCAAAGAACAATACAAAATACTAAAGCAAAAACTATACATATATATTTCATAATAACAGACAATGTAAGTCACAATCATGTGACAAAATCACAGAAAACAGATGATTTATATCGTGTGTTGTAGGATTTGTATGTAGATATAAGAACCAATAGAAAGACAGTATTAAAAATCATGCGTTGATCACGCGTTTTTTGCTACTCTATACGTTCAGTGAACAAAGTATAACACACATTTCAGAGTAAGAGCAAACATACGCGTAGTATATGTTCAACATAATGTTACCGATCGCGTCAGCAAAATCCTTAAAAAATGTAAAACCAAAACTATTTTTATATGCCCTACCAAACTGCCCAATTTCGTTTTGCCTACTAAATGCAAACTACCCCTGAATCACTCTGTGCGTATCGGTTCAATGTTCGTGCGGTAATGTATGCATCAGCAAGCGATCGTGTCTCCGAGCATGAGCTCTCTTTCAGGTTGTTGCTAGTGGTTCAGTCTGCACTGACTGATCACGGATTACATACCAATCACCAGATCCAGTTCAATTCTACAATCCATCCTCTCTAACGATTCTTATTATTACAGTAACAATATCCGTCAATCTATCGAACTTCAAAGATACAACTACTTGAATCAAGACTAAGGATTACTACGTTGATTGAAGGAATACATAAAGATGCGCAACTACATAGCACTGAGCGTAGCCAAAACTGGGTCCAAGATCTATAGCGATGCATCGGTCGTTTGGGTCCGAGATTCGAAACAGCCCGAGACAGCGATGATGTGTCTCGGCAAGGGGTTTGCGGGACGTCTTAACGGAAAGACACACAATTTTACTATAGCGTTGCGCATCTTTATATATTCCTTCAATCAACGATTACTATATTCACTACTTCTGAAGGTTCATCAGAAAAACTCAACAAAAAATACACACTCCATCGAATTGCAACATCAAACACAATATAAACCATTCCCAATGACATGGCAATTTCAGATTGTCCCAGAAATAGAAGAAGCTCTGAAGATGTACCTTACGATGAGGAAACGTCGACAGAAAAAGTAGAGACCACGACGCAATTTCAAACTAAAAACCATGAAGGTATTAACATCAATCGTGGTAGTCTGCGACTTATATTTCTTCGTAAGTATTCTATCTCCAAACGTGTTCTGATTGCTTTTGGCAGTAAGTACTACAAAAATTTCATTTCACTAATAATTTATTCATATAAGTATTACGACTTTAAAAACAAAACTTATACTAAATTTATTTCAAGAAAACAAGAATGTTCCACATCATTATTCCCCTAATAAGAATTTGCGTCACAATCAATTATAGAGTATAATTTTTGAAATGATAGATTACATTTAAATTCACTGTTAATTGAGTATTTACGTCAAAGCGACTTGCAAGGCAATGAAACCGAAAGAAAAATTAAAAATTATTAATTTTAATCAACATTTGATGCGCATCATTAAATAAAGAATTATTACACGGAAAGAACGATACAGTTAGGCAAATTACAGCTGGCACGGAATTGTATATATGTATCTCCATACATATGTAATGTTTGCGTTAATGTATCTCTTGCGCATATACACACTTATATATATACTTCTTGTTATGAGTGTTGTACATTAGCGGCATTTTCCCTTTTGTGTAAATCAGTAATTGTAAGCAGCCTCACTCACTCCAACCCAATTCACAAGCTTTTTGAATATAAATTATTCGGGGCGAACGCGGCTCGTCAGTGTAAACTGCTCTCCTTATTCGTGTTAACTTTCCGTCCTGCTTCATCGCTCTGAGTCGGCTCCGTATCAAACGCCAAGGATGTGATACTCGGGGTTAATATGACATGCTAATTTTAAATATGGCTAATTTACATTCATTTAGTCTGTTATTTATACTTTGCCGTCTTTTAATGAGCCTGATTATCGTTCGCATGACTCAATAAAAATTAAAGAAATTACTGTTGAAAAAGAGCATCTATTACTCTGACGTCGCTTTGCTATTATTTGATAAAGCGTTTGTTGTTATTATTCTTTTCTCTTTTTTATCTATCCATAAGCTGGATTTTTAGTGTAACAGAGACCCCTAGACCTTTCAACATTATTCATAATCATTATTATATTTTTCAAATACATATTACTGGTATAACTCTGTAATTTGTTGGAATTTCTTAATATACGTTTATTAGCATTTTGCTTTAAATTTTACATATTCTTATTTACATATACAAATATAACTTAAAAATAGATGTGCGAAACTAATATTACATATTGCTCGTCAGCATTCATCGGTTAATGCAATAATGCAATAACCGACGAAATTCAAACATGTGCATGCAGCAGTATGAAATATCCGCTATCTAATTATATAACCTACTTTTAAATAGGTATATTTACAAATACTTAAACTAGAACTTAAAATTAATATTACATATAGAATGTCATATACACAGCAATAAAAACACCAATGTTAGTATATTTTTCTTACATGACTAAATAACCTATTTTTAAATGTATTTACAAATACGCAATTCTTAATTTCTAAAGGTAACTTATTAAATTCTTCTAAACCGCGAACAAAAATGTTTTTTGTTGTTTGTACACGCCTACACCGATTTATATAGAAATTACTTATATTTCTAGTGTTATAGTTATGTATATCTTGCACTATTACTAACCTATTACTTAAATGTGGAGGCAAATATCCCATCTTAATTCTATAAATAAATATGAGAGCTCTATAAACAATATGTTGCTTAACACTCATTAAATTTAACGTATTCAACATCAAGTTTATAGGAGTGTATCTGTTACACTTTAATATCACTCTCATGGCTTGGTTTTGAATTTTTTGAATCTGCTGTACCTCATTTTGATTCAAATTGAAAAGCAGGGTGGAACAGAACCCTAAATGAGGTGCTATTAGCGATTTGTACAGTAGCAACTTTATTTTTATAGACAAACCTCTAGAAGTTCTACGTAAGAAGAAAACTTTTTTTAACATTTTATTCATCACGTATTGCGCATGTGATTTAAAATATAAATTCTCATCAATTATAGTCCCAAGATATTTCATTTCGCTTACCTTATCCAGTTCATAATCATTTATCTTAATTTTAACATTACTAACATCTAATCTACTTAATTTATAATTGCTACCTACAATCATGTACTTTGATTTACTAGCATTAATACATAATTTATTATTACAAAGCCACTTGAATAATGATGATAAACCTTCATTAATTTCAGTAACCATTTGGTCTAAATTGTCTCCACATACATATATCATGGTGTCATCCGCGAACATACAAATATTGCAATGTTTCACATTCATTACTAAGTCATTCACGTACATATTAAATAGTAGTGGACCCAGTACCGTTCCTTGAGGAACACCAAAGTTAATTTTTATTGCATCTGATGTACAGCCATTATACTTTACTTTTTGTAGTCTATTTGTCATATATGATTTTAGCCAATGTCCTACATTGTCCTTAATTCCTAAACCCTCTAGTTTACTAATTAATAAGTCTCTATCAATAGTCTCAAAAGCTCTGCGTAAATCTATAAATACTGCCACTACAAAACACCCGTCATCTATAGTTTTTAACCACTTATCACAAATGTCCATAATAACAGTTTCACAGGAGTGATTCTTTCTAAAACCCGATTGATTAGAAACTATAATATTGTTTTTGTCACAGTAGTCATCAAGTTGATTTTTTACACAAATCTCGAGTACTTTTTCATATACCGGAACAGTATTAATTGGACGGAACTCGTCACACAATTTCGTACCGTTCACTTTTTCCACAGGAACCACGTAAGAAGTCTTCCATTCTTCTGGAAATACACCTGATGTCAAGGAAGTATTTATCACGTCCAATAGTCTATTAGCGGCAACCATGCACACATCCTGCAAAATTCTGCAAGTAATGCCATCCCCCGCAACATCTCCCGTATTTTTTAAAGAAATTAACACTTTTTTCATGTCATACATTGAAAGTGTCCTGAACTGAGTAAATTCCGCACTTGTCATTTTCTGCGTCAAGGAATATGTTTCAGCACTTTTTGGTATACTGTTCACTATGTCCTGTACACTAGACACAAAGTATTTGTTGAAATTCTGCGCTATCTCCATATTATTTATAATTGTTTTATTCTGAAATACAATAGATTTACTAATAATTTTTTTATTATCTGAAAGCATCATTTTTAAATTTTTCCACAGCTCTTTGGAGTTGTTTGTGTTGTTATCCAGTAATATTTCTAAATAAGTTTCTTTTGCTTTTTTTATCAAATTTGAGACTCTATTTCTGTAAGTCTTATAATCATTCCACGACTCTTCGCTTTTAGTATATACTGCTATTTTGTATTTTGTGTCTCTAATTTTCATTTCTTCTATTATTTGTGTATTAATCCATTTGTTTCTCACATATCTACCTGGTACACTCACCTCCTTCATTGGACACATTGTATGAATAATATCAGTAATTGATCCAATGAAACTTTTAGCCAATATATTTACATCATTGGAATTATTGTTCCATTGAATATTCATCAGGTAACCTTGAAGTGCCTCAGTGTTGTAATTTGTATAGTTCCTTTTACAAATTTTTAATGTATCATTAGTAATCTTTTGATGTTTATCGATTTGTATGGATAGTATGTTGTGATCACTTATTTTTGGTGTTAAATGTACCTTATGTTCCAATGTCTTCTTATTTGTTACAATGTAATCAATTAATGTTGAACTGTTTTGCGTTATTCTAGTATCTTTGGTAACAATTTGAGTCAATGCATTTTTATAAAATAGATTTTTAATTTTTTGGCTGTAGAATGTGTCACTTCTGTAATTTATATTAAAGTCACCTGTTAATATTATATTACCTTCATAATCAATTATATCATTTATATACTCGTCTAAGAATTCCAAAAATAATCCATCAGACATGTTTGGAGGGTGATAAATGACTGTGATTAAATAGTTTTGCTTATTTATATGTACATTCACTCCTATTAACCATACATATGTTTCACTATAAACATATTCTACCTCGTACCGTAAGTGATTTTTCAAATACAAAAGGACTCCACCAGTTCTTCTATTATTTGTTACTGCTCTTACCATCTCGTATCCCTCAATATTAATTTCCTTGTTTGTTACTTCATCATCAACATGTGTTTCAACCAGTCCTAAAATTAATGGTTCCCAGTCATCGCATAATTGTAATATTTCATCTTTATTATTTAAGAATCCCTGACAATTGAAAATTACAATATTACTGTTGTGACAGTTTTTCTGTGGTTGCTATACATACTTAATCTTGGACCTTTGTGCCTCCAGGATCCGTTGATAGCTTGGACAGTTTCTCTCAAATGCTGTATGATTCACATTTAAATCAATTTTTAATTTATTGACTACTCTAATGCAATTCACACATTTTTCAACATCATTATCACACTCAGTTGTGCAGTGTTCTCCCGCACATTTGCCGCATGCTTTATTTACTGTGCAATCCTTAGAAAAATGATTGTATCCTGCACATTTATAACATCTTAATATATTTATGTATTCATAAACATCGCATTTTTTCCACCCAACATTAATTTTTCCCCTCTTTAGTATTTTGTCAAATGCATCAGATTTAACATCAATTATTATGTTACTGTAATTCCTTTTCCGTTTACTACAATACTTCCTATTTATCTTTAATTTTTCTCGTATATCACTGTCTAATATTTCTAAGTCATTCTGACTAACAATTGCGTTCATAATATCCTCGGACTCCATATCTATGAATTCTTTTTCTACGCCTGCTATAATAATCTGTGGATCTCTCAATTTAGGATCTAATACCTCATATTTATTTCCCATTTCTCTGGTCATTTGAGTTTTTAACTTTTCTTTGGACGTATGATCCCCGCAACTAACTAAAATACCACCTTTGCTTATATTTTTAATTGTTTGCACACTTACAGACAATTTAATGGGGTCGATTGAATTTCTCATTTCTGTTTTCGTTTCCTGGCTTTTTTGCGATTCATTTTTTGGTTTTAAAATAATTACATCATTATTTTTTTTAACAGTATCACTGTATGACATCTTTATTTCATTTGATATTGACTTTGTGTTTTTGATACTTTCAATAATATTATTCATTTCTTGTATGTTTTTACTTTGTTCTATTATCGTGTTTAAACAGAGATCTAATTTAGTAGTCAGGTTTTCAATTTTTTGAGCTATATTTGTGTCATTACAACATTTACAGACCATTTTAAATCCTTTAACTTCTATTTTTTTAATTTGCTCTTCATCATATCCAATGCATTTTACATGATGCTCACCATCACACAAAAAACATCGCAATGTTTTATCGAGTCTTTTTATATCTCCAGAACAGATATAGCACCTACTTGACGGCATTGCAATTGTCTTACTTGCAACACACTTTTATCATTAATATTTACTGTATGTCCTTACACGTTAATACATATTAAAATTGACTTTTCACATAAAACTCTTACTTTATACACTAATAGTTGAAAGGAATAATATATCCTGGGAATCACGTCACATCGACAAACTATGCAAGTCAGTACATTTTTATGTACACATGTATGACCCAATATTAAACAACGTTTTTACTTATCGATACTACTATTTTGCAGAGCCGATAGAAAATACGTCCTCGCACTAGAAGCATAAAACTACTACTGGAATTTCTTCGGAATTTCTTCTATGAAATGCACTTAAAATACTAACACTAAATAAGACGAAACGACGTAGTTTTATACTCATTTAGATATCATATTACAGATCATCAATTACTGACTACCAATTACTTTCTTTTTTATAATTACGTGCTCACTTCAAAGATAAAGTTGATAAACAGAAACACACAATAATACTAACGTTCAAACGCAAAATGCTTGAAAATGCTTGAGATACGGTTCTCCCATATTTCAGTCTAATTACCTGCACTCTGAATGGTGGTTTTTCTATGGCTTTCCACACATCTTGACGATTGCTAGAGGCACAACTTTAGTTGCATCACAGATACTGAGAGAAAGTGGTTAAGGGATCTTGAGATAAAAGTATTACTTAAATAGTACAAGCTTTTGCTGCTTTTGATATCATCGTCCCTAAGGCCAGATGCCATATTTCGTAATGTTACTGATAATTCTTCATCTACAACTCTGTACTCTACGGACGATGCTACAGGTGTCAAGGAGAACTGACTTTTGGAAGTGTGGGTATAGATTGTTTAAGACATCCTCCAAGTCTTCTGTTAAATTTTTATATATTCTGCTAGTGGCGTTCATTGTAATAATCGTCACTCTCTTGTGCTTCCACATCTATCTTACATCGTCTGCCAGTAGGAAGTATTTATTAAATTTTTCAACAGTCTTCTTCATGTGAGATAATGGTAATACTATATCAATAATAAATATATTTTTGTTTGTTTTTTGAGAATAAGTACAATATCCGATATATTATTGGGTATCAGCTTATATGTTCAGTTGCAATATACAGGGTGAGTCATATAAGCGGGTAAGGCCGATTATGCCTTTATGAGTAAAGACATTTCGAAGCGGTTTTTTCCTTGTGATAGCTGATCATTAGGAGTACATTTTAAAAATATTTTGTATTATACAGAGTGTTCCATAACTTGGTGGCTAACCATAGTTATAGTTTTTTAAATGGAACACCCTATATATTATTGCATTTTTGTATTCCCCGTATAATTTTTAGTCAAAAAATAATGAGATAGTGTAGACCTAAAGTGTAAAGTTTTTGACTTATTCATATTTTTCTGAAAAATTCAATGTTTGTATAAAATTATATTTCTCGAAAACGACGTATTAGATGGACAAATTTTTTTGCAGTATTGTTTACAATAAGAGGTCCTAATAGAAGCATGTTTTATTTTTTTACAGGTACTAGCTGCATGTGCAGGAAACTGGATTAAAATTAGATGACACGTTTTTGTATAAAAGTCAATATTTTTAAAAGGGACAGCCTGTATATCAGTTCATTTTTGAATTGTTTATTAAATTTCACATCAAAAACATGTAAGACGTTAATACTTTAAATGTGACTATTACTGAGCTACTGTAGTTTTTTGATATGCTTTTGTTAGTTCTTGCAAAAAAGTCAATTTTTTCGAATGGAACAGCCTGTATATTATTTCATTTTTGAATTTCTTATTAAATTTCACATCAAAAACATGTAAGACATTAACACTTTAAAAGTGACTATTACTGAGCTATTGTCTCTTTTTGATATAATTTTGTCAGTTTTGTGGTTTAATTAATATAGTATTAGTACTGACAAAATTATATCAAAAAGGGACAATAGCTCAGTAATAGTCACTTTTAAAGTATTAACGTCTTACATGTTTATAATGTGAAATTTAATAAGAAATTCAAAAATGAAATAATATACAAAAAATTTACTTTTTTGCAAAAACTAACAAAAGCATATCAAAACACGACAATAACTCTGTAATAGTCACTTCTAAAGTATTAACGTCTTACATGTTTCTGACATGAATTTTAATAAAAAATTCAAAAATGAGCTGATATACAGGGTGTTCTATAAAAAAAAATTGACTTTTATTCAAAAACGTGTCATCTAACTTTAATCCAATTTCCTGCACATGCAGTTAGTAACTGTAAAAAAATAAAACATGCTTCTATTAGGACCTCTTATTGTAAACAATACTGCAAAAAATTTTGTCCATCTAATACGTCGTTTTTGAGAAATATAATGTTCTACAAACACTGAATTTTTCAGAAAAAAGGGAATAAATCAAATACTTTACATTTTAGGCCTATACTATCTTATAACTTTTTGACTAAAAATTATACAGGGAATTCAAAAACGCAATAGTATATAGGGTGTTCCATTTAAAAAACTATAACTATGATTAGCCACCAAGTTATAATACAAAATATTTTTAAAATGTGCTCCTAATGAACAGCTATCACAAGGAAAACATCGCTTCGAAATATCTTTACTCATAAAGGCCTAATCGGCCTTACCCGCTTAGATGACTCACCCTGTAAATTTACATTAAGATCCTTAGTCACAGGCAGAAGGCCATACTGACAATAGGGAACTATGTCATCATATGTTAGCAGAAGTGTCGTTTAAATTCGCTTTCTATATACCTATGTGGGTATGATTTGGTCGTGCATGGCGGTGACAACCACTTCCATGAATATTTGAAGTAGTGTATTTACCATGGACTGGATTGCTCTGCCGTTAGTCTTAATTACTATTATTATATACGAATCAATTATCAAACAATGCCAAATGGATTATTATCCATTTAAAAGATGTAATTGTAGGAACGTTATGTCTTGCGATAAGCTCTTATTGTCCAGGAGTTTCAATTAAGATAGGCATTTTCAACATTTTGCATAAAACAAGAACCAAAAAAGTGCTGTAGATGTTAGTAATGAGTACCTAAATCCTGTATCAATACAGGTAATATAGTCAAGCGTATTACTTTTTATGTAATATACCGAGTGCATGAAAAAAAAGCATGTCAAGAACGTACTCATCATGCTTTATGCTACCCGGAGAGTAGATTGTTGCTGTTGTATTTTCCTATTCTAGTTTTCGAAAGTATACGTTATTTTTGTGTTGCAAATGTCAACTGAGCAGAAAAAGAAGATAGAATTGATGCTTCTTCAGGTGCCATGATTTTCTTCGACATCTCCACAAATATCCAATAAACAAGATAGAAACATTAGCTTAACTCAAAAAAATCATCATGTTTACATGACAAATCATAAATCTAATAATAGGCTTCCGCGGTTGTTGAATCTCAATTCTGGGTATATGGATTGAAATGATGTCGCCTCTTTTTCTTCAATTGCCGAAATTTTGCTTACTGTCTTAAGGGACATCCCCAGAGCTGGTGCTGCTTCTGCTATTACCAGGACCAGTCTATTTCAGGCAATCGAAGGCGAAACAGCAACCCTAAAAATGTTTTTTAAGATATTAGACAAAACACGGTCAGTAAAAAAAAAATAGAGAGGACGATAAAGTACACGAATCTAATGTCTAAAAACGACAAAATAGCATATTTGGGTTAGTTAATTGTGTTCCTCATGAAGATTACTGCAAATATTTAGTAAATGTAAATACTAAAACACATAAACCTCTAGCAATGTTGTTTATGCATAATTTTATTTGTAGATATTATGTATTTTTACTGTAAAAAATAATTGTTCAAAGTTATAATGTTATTATTATAATGATAATTGGTTTATTTTAAAATTAAATGTATACATCAAATAAGGAGCCCAACTTCAAAGGAGAAAGGTTACTAGCTGTAATAAAACATTTATTGTCACTATGATAGATTTCTAAAACAAAATATTTGTTTGAATAATGATATTGTGATAAAAGGTTTTGTTTATCTATAAAATTTATAGTGAAAATACTTTAGACTTAAATAACTAATACAAACAATTTGAGGTAGTAAATTTCATTTTTAAATTTTAAAAGCAGCTAGTGAAATCACAGACGTTAAGTTACAATATTATTTAATTAAACTTTTGAATTACCTACTTATTTAAAAAAAATCGCTTTAATACATTGATTTTATATTTTAAATAGAATAGGTAGATATTAAATCGAATACTAACAAATTTATTTCAAACTTGCCTACGTATAAAAGGAAGTTGGAACATCTATAATTTACTCCGTCTAAGTTATGCAATGCAATAGAATAACATTTCTCTAGTAGGTAGAATAACAACAAAACAAAAATTACCTTTACAGCTCCAGCCTATGTACGCTCTTCTCTAGTATACTTGGCGTTGAACAAGGGTTGAATCGTGTCGTTTGTAACATAAGGCGCTATTTTAGCTTTGCACACGCGTTCCTTTCAATACGGAGCCGATTTTTTAAAGGGTTTGTTTGTGACATTTACAATTCCAATGAACCAACCGCCACGTGTCACCGATTATACGTATAATATAAATCGTTTTAAAATGGTAGTCCCTTCCATCTTACAAAACCGTTAACTCTTCTATTTAGTTTTCGCTTTACATAATTTTTGGCTAAAGAACGCTAGCTACAAATTTCAAACAGATGTGTATTAGACATTTTAAAACTACATGCATTGATTTCTATAGCAAAAGAAAATAGCAAATTTAAAAGCAATTTCTAACTGTGTTTAAAATAGAATGTTAAAAACTCTTTATTGTCAATAGTATATGAATTATATCCAATTAATAAAATACACTAGTGCAATAAATGAACACAAGAAGTAGGTATATAAAGAGTTATTGAAAACGAATAATTACATCAACAATAGCCCTCATTATAAAAACATATTTTTCTTAATAATCTATTCAATTAATTTGTTTCCTTTCAGATTTCACTTCCTTAATATAACTTTCCATTTCAAATATTCTTCGCAAATCAGATTTTTTTTTAATAGAAGCTTAATATTAATATTAATTAATGTGACAGTGCTCTTCCAGCCTCAATAAAATGTTCTTTCGTATAATATTGGAGACAAAAATTCCTGAATTAGTGTAGCCGAATTAAATTCTCTGTTTTCTATTGATGTAACTAAATGACATTTTAAAAGACTACTTCAGTTAGACCTTTTTCAGTTAACACCTCTATTTAACGGACTCGTTTTTAAATCCGTCTGATGTAATAACAATAATAATGAGCGCGACGAAATAAACTAAAGATAAACATAAGCGAGGCTGCCAAGACAGTAAACTCGACAAACGTTTCCTATGAAATGTAAGGCGTGAGAGTCCCCCGACACTGCGTTGCTCTCCCACCACTATTAGCAAGCAGGCATCGCTGCATATTATAAGGTCATCTTCAGCATGGTATAGAAGTATAAACCGAAATTAAAATTTGACGACTACGATTTATTAAAAAAAGGAATTATCGGATACATAAAAAAAAAAGAAATGGGTACTGTAGAGCAATCGTAGACAGGAGTTTCTGGCTCATTGGTCATCATTAATACAGTGTAACCAAGGAATAAGGTAAAGTAACCTTGAAGATGTAAGCATGTCAGAAACACGTGCTTACATTTGCTCTAAAGTGGATTAACCTCACATTCTTTTGTGTCATATGTTTTTTATACATCCGCAATAATTTCCTTTTGTTACTTATCTTTGCTGGGTTCGGATGACACGGAGGTCGGCAACGTCTTTCTCGTGGCGATATTGGGTTTTGTCTTCAAGAGCGAGGAGCTACAAATGGCGTCTATCACTTGATGGTTTTCCGCCTATACTTACATATCTAAGGTTATCCCACCTTATTACTTAGGTACACCGTACTGATGACAATGAGTCAGAAACACATGTTTACTGATGCTCTACAGCGGAATTAACCCAAAATTCAGCAATATTTAATATCCTGCATAAATAAGAGAAAAATAATGCTTTCAAAAAACAATAGTTAATTTTAAAAAATCAGATTATTTTAATATTTTATATTAAGTAAATTTGTTATAGTTACACCATAATTCAACGTATAGTTACGTATTTAAACTTTACATTAATTAAATTAGATTTCTAACAACACATTTTTAAAATCGCTTATTGCAACTACAATAAAAGTCCCTAACCTGTTTGCTTTTTTATTTATAGGCATATAATTAACTTTTACTGTTGTTTGTTCTCTAAGATGAATATTATGTATTACATTATTTCTTTTATTGCCAAAACTCAGTTGTTGTCTTCTGTGAATGAGCTTCTAAATGTGGAATTAGCCAAAAATTTTCTCTGGATAAACTTTGTGCACTGCTCAATTTATCTTTTTAAGAGAAATTGTGCTTCTCAAAGCTGTACCTTTCAATATATCAGGTATACCTTCTGTTAATAGTTTATTAAACATCTATTATAATTTAAGATTTTTTGAATAGCATCACCTACAACAATCGTTTAATATTTTCTTTCTTTGATTGAAAGTAGCAAACTTAATTACATCTTCAGTGGTCACCTGCTTGAACCAATACATCTAGCCAGTAAACCGTAGTCAAATTTTAATTTCGGTTTACACTTCTATCCCATACAGAAGATGACCTTATAATATATACAGCGATGCCTGCTTGCTAACAGTGGTGGGGGAGCAACGCAGTGTCGGGGGACCCTCACGCCTTACATTTCATAGGAAACGTTTGTCGAGTGTACTGTCTTGGCAGCCTCGCTTATGTTTATCTTTAGTTTATTTCGTCGCGCTCTTTTCCTCTTTCTACTTTCGTATCAGAAATTAAAATATGTCGACTACGGTATAAGTTGGACTCACAATGGATACATTAAAATGAAGGATAAAAATAAGAAAATGAGAGAAATATGTGAAGCCAGACCACAGAAGAACCTGCACGTAACGACTATAGCGACGCTTTACCTGGCCATAGCTTGACTTAGGCAATTGAAAATAAGTATCTAAAAGTGAAACTCTGGGGTAATAAATAACAGGCTGACTGTGCGTAGCACTAGTCTCATTACCATTTTAGTGTACTGAAAACACTCAAAATATAACGCTACACATACAGTTACACTCTAAGGGCCTTCAAGGTTTATTACAAAGGCCTATTAATTTATTATACCGGGTGGTGCAATAGTGTGTCGGCGGAACTTAGTATGAAAACTAATATTGCTGTAATACTAGAAATAAGTACTATGTTATTGGTACCGTTTTAAAGGCAAATTTACAAGGAATATGCTGACTTATAAAAGTATTATAGGTTAGACTTTAAAAAAACCAGAAAATAACCAATAAAGATCGATAACTTAGACACGACATATTTAATAGCCTGTATATGTATTCACTTTGTTCAACCCCAAAACAAATAACGTGTTAGTCCATAAATTAGCAACACAAGAGTTACGTGTGGCATTCTACCATTTTCAAACTACAGCATAAAATGTTAGATGCTGCAACTGTCAAGATTTTAACAAAATTATCAATAAAATCAAAACTAACAGTCTGAAGTGCACGTATCCATATATCATTTTAAATATAATTTGAATGGCTATCATTATAACATCTAGAAAGTATAGCAATGTATTTAAAATAAAAACGTTGAAGGTGGTTTCGAAAATTTGGAACATCCTGTATATTTGTAAATAAAATTAGAAAATGCACAGTCGCATACTATATACGTACGTAAAGTCCCAATGCTTCCGCGTTATTAGTTTTCATACTAAGCTCCGCCGACACACTATTGTACCACCCGGTATATCTATTAGTCTTTTGTAGCTTGGTTGATGGGAATCATTTATATATTCTCCAAAATGGTCTATATAATAGAGTCAATCATATCCATTAAGTATATATTTTTATCTTTTAATTTAAATTTTGTCTCATTAGGACTATTTAAACATTGATGTTTTAAATGATTTTCTATAAAGGCATCACTATTCAGTTTGTGATTGAGAGTCCAGCTTGCTATTGCAAAGCTAAAATTGAATTAATTTAACTACAGGTGCTGATAAGTAGATTTTTAAATTTAAAGTCCTCTATGTGAAACAAAATTGTCCAATACTTTAAATAGCAAGATGATTGCGGCGAGTCTATTTCCTTGTGAAACAAGATATTTTTATGCTTTTGTTTTGTTTTTTTTATCCAACACTGTTTTTATATACCTGTTAAGTTTAAGGAATATTATACTATTTAATTGATTTAATAAACATTGTAAAATATACATTCTTGAAAGAAGGAGATGAATATGATATAGATGGATGTGTACCCACGAGATTGGTGAAAAGATATGCAAAGAAATATAAGAAACGAAGCAGAGGAATACAGATTAACCAATTGATATACCATTATAGCGTCCCATCATAATACTTACTGATATATGTATATATAAAATTACAATTATAAGCCTATGGATTTTATAAATATTATGTTACTTTGCTATTTGAAAACCTTACTTTCAATAACACTATAAACTAATAATATTGTTTTCTTAATATCCATTTTTAAATGTATCTGTAGCTAATTCTGTGAAAATCCTACCAAGTAGTGAAAATTAATTTAGATGAGTTAAAAATATTCCCATTAATAGAACCATAAAGTTGTTTATGACATCAGAATTTGAATATAAGACTCGAATAATTAGAGATTTTTACGGCAGTTTGCAATTAGCTTTTATATAAACAATATGCATATAGTAACAATTAAGTGTATATTCTATAAAATTAACAATCTGGAAAGAGCGTTATTATTTTAAATTCTTCGCAGCCTGATATGCAAATGATTATTACATGAGTAACTAGCAGCTAAATATCTGGCTGATGTTCAAACTCAGGCATACGATAACTTAACAAATCAGTTTTTACCCATCGTAAATATTATTTTTAATTAACGATAAATTTTCATAAAATAGCCACTTACATATAAGGAAAGAAATGTATTTATTCATTAGAAATATTGAAAGAATTATAACAGTATGAGAGGAGTATGTGCGAACAAATAGTTCGCGAAAAAATCTTAAACTGATATGTAGTAATTAGCAATTTTTACTTAAATCCTCATTTACACATTGAACATATGTTGAATCATTTTAAATTTAGATAATTATGAGGTAAGCGAATTTAATTATAGGTATACCTCAATTAAATTATGTATTAAAAAATATTTTCAAAATTGAAACATATTAAATCGATAGATTAATTACTGTCTTCTACCTATCTAATATCGTTGATAGGTATGATTTCTTTTGAATATCGGGAAGCAGTGCATCTGTTGTATCACAAATTAAAGATATTTAGATATTATTAGAAAATTACACATCTACCATATTTATATTTTTACTATATTTTAATTTTTATTGTAGTTTATTTACTCGCTCTAATTAATTTTGTCCGCTACTGTGCTATAATGTTCGAAGTAGACGAAAAACAGTGAATAAATAAAATATTAACCAAATAAGGTAGGGATATATAATGAACAAACATTAGTTATGACGTGTATATTTTTAAATAAATAAAATTTAAATACAAATTTACACAAAAATGTTAACGAATGTAAACTCAGTTGTAGGTCAAGTTTGGATAAATTTGCGTTCTTTCTTATCTTTCCAATGCTGTGAAAACTTCAGGATATTGTAAATGACCTTTGGAACAGCTTTGCAACACTGTCAAAAATACTGGCTTTCTCTCCTAATCTCCCTAGGAGAGCCATTGTTATTAAGATGAGATATTCTACCTCAACAATTAAGAATATAAGTAAGAAATTGTATAGTTATGTATTTATTGACATATATATTTATTTACCTAAGCATTATATATTTCGAAGAAACTTTTGTTTACTAAAATGTGTTGACTAAGAACAGTGCATCGCTTTCTTCGTAGACCATATTTCTCTAATGGATTTTTTGTGTATATATATTATGTACCTATAAGAAGTATGTGTTGACTAAGATACATATTTATTATTAATACCCGCTACTGTAATTGATACAGAGGGTGCATATGTGTTTATATAATTAAGGTTATATTGGCTGTCCCATAATTTCCTAAACCAGTAACTTGCTGTTATTTGAGAAGATACGATACTGAATCAAAAACTAATTTAAACACCATCAAAAAGCTTTTAGATTTTCTCCTTTGAAGCGCAAAAATATCGAGAACTCACCCGCACTACCATCTTTTTCAAATTGCACAATTTTTTTGGCAAAATGATTATAGGTGGCATACCAAATGCTTGAAGTTCTTGTCAAATTTGGAAACAAAGAAAAAGAGTTATGGGTGCACTATTACTATCTCCGTTATTTTTGGAGCTACGATTTTGGTCAAATAAGCAAATTATTAGTGTCTTTAATGCTGATTAGTATGCATGAAAACACAACTGTTACGTATTTCTGAGAAATTTAAAAATTTATATTTTTTTTAAATGGAACACCCTATATATTCGTATGTATTTTGAAAGAGCATAATATTTTGAACAAAAAGTATCAAATACCTAACAAAAAGGTAAACAAATGGGAAGCGTTTAGAGATTAAGAAATTTGTTGAGATTTATTTCTATGTCGGCCATGAAAAATAATAACAACATATAATGTTAACAGTACAGAAAAAAACAAATACAATAATGGAAAAAAAATATTTTTTTATTACCTTTTTAACATTTTGCCTAACTTAATAAAAGTTCACAGACATTTCCTTGCTGTTCAATGTGTTTCTTGGCTCTCACGATAACGCTTTCTGTAGCTTTTCTAATAGTTCGACCAGAAATATTATTTAGCGTTTGTTTAATACTAGTTTCGAGTTCCAACATATTTCGATATCGCTGCTTGTAATACCTCATCCTTTATAGAAGCCCAAAGATGAAATCTAGGGATGTCAAGTCAGGAGAGCGTGCAGACCAACACATGGGAGCGTTGGTTCCTGTCCGTTTCTGATTAAACGTTTTGTTTAACAAATTGGAAGTATTAACGTAATTATGAGGACGTGTCTCATCCTGCTGAAATTAAATACGGAGCCTATCAAGCACTGGTATATCATATAAGCGACCATTCTGAATTTCTGTTAATAACCATACATAGCTGTCTCCAGGTAAGGTACCTTGATAGAAAACTGGACCAATAATTCTGCTGCCCATTAATCTACACCAAACATTTAAAATAAACCGATGTTGGGATTGCGCGGATCAGCTCTCAGAGGACTTTCTCTACTCCAATAATGCTGATTTTTCTTACTACACATACCTGAACTAGAAAAGTTAGATTTGTCAGACCATTAAATGTAAATTATCTGGACATTCATTCTCAACAACCAATCACAGAAAACCAATCTTATGCTTTATTAAAATACCGTGTACTGTACTCTTTTTCAAATTAATTCTCTGTTACAAACGAATAGATTTTTCTGGATAGGTTTCAAAATAAGCTAACACGTTTACTTCCGTTTCTTCGTCTATTAAAAAATCCTTTTTCCTTCTTCGTTACTTCGAAATTTTCTGTAAAATCTTAGAAAACAAAGCTGATTTGGTGATTGACGATTCACATATGTGTTTTGATAGTACCGAAGCGCAATTCTTGCATTTTTTTACAAATGAGATATGCCTCTAGCATATCATACTTTTCTAAATGCGTAAACTGCATTATTTCTAATAAATAAAGAAGAATAAATGATTATAAGAAATGATTAGATTTGGAAATTTTTTTGCAATAAATTGTTTAATATAACAGAACTGAAGAACACAACACAAATTCAAATAACCAACTATTTTAAATAACTTATCATGGGAAAGAGAATCAGACACAGTACGTTATTGACTATTTCAATGGGCATACTATTTGTTTTAGCTTGAAGTAAAAGAAGCCTACACTGAGAGAAATAAATGTTCAGTCAACCAATTTCTAATTGACTCAACACCGAAAACTATTGAGTCAACTAGAAATTGGTTGACTGAACATTTTATTTCTCTCAGTGACTTATGTTTCTTTGACATCAACTCCAATACAATTACTTTATTATTCGTTTAAAAACAATAGTGTATTGAAACTTATATATCCCAAATAAAATTATCTTTCGTAATATGTACAAATATACTGGTGTTCCATTTAAAAAAAAATTATCAATTTTCAAATTTCTCAGAAATACACTATTCATTTGTTTTTTCTTAAGAACTGCAAGCTAATCAGCGTTAAAAACACTAATAATTTGCTAATTTGATCGAAACCTTAGCTCCAAAAATAACGGAATTAGCAATAGCGCACCGATAACTTTGGACACTGTGTATATAATATGCTGAAGATGTCATCTGTATAGAGCAAGAACTGTTTTAAGTGATGTCAAAAACTCCCTAACTTTATTCTCAAAACGACTGCAGGCAGCATTCCAAATTTGCATACATCAGATATTAGGAGTTCCTGTCAAATATTCAAAATACCCGCCTGCAGACTGCATACAAGTTTTAAACCGTAATAATTCCCTAGTACAGGCTTAGGCAATTTGAGTCATATCTGGTGTTATGTTACAACACGGTGAAGAAATATGTGTTTTAGGTGGTCCAATTCAAGTTTACGACTTAGCTTTAAGATATTGAAGTAAATAAATATTCTCAATAAATGTTTTAGAAATCGCCAGAAATAACTATATTATACAAATTTAAATATGTCAATGTCAATTTTTCTCGCAGCATATTTTGTATCACTTTATTTGCAACGCTACCCGCAATCATGTTCGACATAAACAGTTAAAGTGCAATTTGGAAAGGAGGTACGGGTGATGGTATAAGGGTTGTTGACATATTTGCTCATTAATAAGCGAAATCTGAAAAAGCTTTTGATGTCCTTTAAAACAGCACCTACTCAAATAACGGAGATATGTAGGGCATTTTAGGACATGCAGAACTCCCTATTTACAGCAAATTGTTTCAATATTATTTTTTTGTTTTAGTTTTTTTTTGCGCGTTGCGTTGATTGTGGGAACTGAACAAGACTGAGCCGTCACGCTCGGCTATGTAACGCTCGTTCGGGTAAAGTCAGCTCGAGTCGACTAAGGGAACGAGAGAAATATATCATATAGAAGTATTTAATTTCAATTAAATTGAAACTTAAATGAATAAATAGATTCATGTCCCCGAGCATATTCGATCCCGAGCCGCACGGGTGAGAAGCCGGCACGTTAGCATCAGACCAGAGCGGGACTCGTAAGCGAGTATTCATATTGACTATTTATGTATATATATATATATACATGCAACCAAACCGACCCAGAAGCGTATCGGAAAATCTCTCCGTCGAGGAACCCTTTAAAGTTGTCCGTACACCCACGCGATTATACATCGCGACCGCTGCCATAGCAACGGACGTGAAATTGTATTTCGCGGACTGTGTTGCGTTCGCTAATTGGTAACTTCGCGGACGGTTAACCAAAAAATTTGTTGTATGTGTATGAGACATTATCTCTATAATAATATAATATAATATTTCGCGCTCAGGTAAGTTTTAGCATGTTTATTAAAATGATATGGATGACTCGGAAGCTGATCAGTATATTCCGGGTGTTAAATAACGTCCAAACGCATTTACTATAATTTGTATACCAATGCAAAACAGAAACGTTGAGAATAGAGCATTGATTTAATTGCTCATTATATACGAATTTATAAGCATTTAATTCTTTTGTGTTACACAGGATGGATGAAGAAAATCAAATCGATGACAAATTAAAGCGAAAAAGGGAATTGTCTAATGCGCGCGTGAAGAAATATTGTCAAAAGAAGCACACTAAATCTCAGCAACTGAATTCGTTGATGCAGGATGACCCTAATGTAATATAGATCGAAAAAAAAAATGGATTTCGTATTATTAACCTCGCCTTGATGAAGTTTTCACTTCTGCCGTGTGGTTTTAAGCAAACCCATTTTCTTGTTTTAATTATATTATGATGCATCAGAACGTGTGGAATGCTAACTGCAATCGTTTTAGATCAAATAGAAGTGGGTGAGCTATTTAAAATAAAAACGGAGTGGGGGTGGTGTTCTAAGGGTTTTTAACACGACATTTGAAGGTGTTTTGTATAGGACATTCTGGGGTACCGGTATATAAAGCACTATCCTTCTTGGATTTGTGCCACTTTGTATGCCGAATTCTTTCAATCCTCTTCTTAGAATGGTTTAACCTCGCTATTACAATAGTTATGTATGTAGTTTTTTTCGCTATTCATCTAACTTTTATTCCCACCTGAATACACCCAAGCCTCTGATATATTCCTTAACTTTGCTCAGCCATTTACTTCTTGGTCTACTCCTTCCTCTTCTTTTACTCGGCTGTCATTACTATATTACTCTCGTGCTATTCTCCGACCATACATGCCCCAGCTCATACTTACCGATTTAATATAATTAGCTATATTTAAGCCTTTTTAATTCTACATCTATTTCCCGAATAGTTCTCCTTTGCATTTCATTTTTTTTATCTTAACTATAATAATAATAATAATACATATGCGAAAAATTAATAACAACAAACTATTCAGAAAATAAGTGAAAAATATAAAAAAAAACAATAAAATATAAACTACTAATAAAAAACATCAAGATCAAGGTTATTAAAATTCCTGTCAGAATGCATCATAGGAGCTTTCAGCAAAATATTCGTTCTGGCAGTGGGAAGCAGAAGCGCTTCATTCACCCGTCAGCCTTGACGAGCCACTCGAAAGTTAGCTTCTGCTAGCAAATCAAAAGAGTCTACCTTAAACAGAATGATATTTTCTACAAAATTAGCACTAATTAGGTGCTGCCTTGCTTCAAGCGACCCAAACTTATGTCAACCACGAGAAGGTTAAGATCTATCTAGTTTATAACACAAATACTTTACGAACTTGCGCTGTACTGATTCAATTGCATTAATATAGCAATAATATATAGAATACCATACGACAACGGTATATTTCAACTTGCTAACAACCAGTGCATAATAAAGTGACTTGATTGTAGCTATGTTGTCAAAATCTCTGCAGGTGCGGATATTGAAACCCAATGCTTAAAATGCTGACGCAGTGACTAGGGGAACATGATCAGCGAAAGTAAGCTTTTCATCAAATGTAACCCCGAGATCATTGACATGCGTTTTGCGGTTGATTGCAATGTTGTCAATTGAATAATTGTGACAAAATCTATTGGGTTTTCTGGTAAACGAAACAAAACAGCATTTGTCGATGTTCAAGTTCAATTTATTTAAAGAGTCCAATTTGTGACTCGGTTCAAGTTCTCTTGAAGAAGGGCAGCATTCCGAGCCCCATCAATTCGATGAAATTTTTTTAAATCATCCGCATAGGCGGACATTACAAATGATTGAAGTTGAAGATGTTAAAAAATAAGGGTCCTAGATTGGACCCCTGGGGAACTCCAGATGTAGAAACATACATCCTTGATTTGTAGCCACTACAGTATAAGTTACTTTTGTCAGCAAGGTAAAAACCAAAAAGTGTTAAACAGTGAGTTGCTGAAACCAAACAAAATCATTTTATTCAGGAGAGCGGCATGCTCAATGGTGTCGAAGGCACGAGAGAAGTTAGTGTAAATAGCACCCTTCGGCCCTCCATTGTCCAGTGTTACACATAATGTCTGAGATAATGTGGCGAGGTTCGAAGTGGTAGACCTCTTGGACATAAAACCATGTTGGCACGGCGACAAAAATTATTTGATGCTACTTTATATATGTTCATATAGTATAGCTTCATATACCTTTGCAAAGTTGGTACGATTGATATCGGCCTGTAATTATTAATATTGGTATTATCTCCTTTTTTGTGTAAAGGACATATACAAGCTACCTTACAGGTCTGAGGAACAACAGATGTCTGCAGAGATAAATTAAGCTTCCTGCAAAGAGGCTGAGCAAAACTAGACGCACAATCACGAAGGAGGAAGTTGGGAATATTATCATGTCCGAAGGTAATGTTATTCTTTGATTTCTTCAGCTGCAATTCTCCCAATATTCAGAGACGGCAAATTTGAATGCATATCTCGAATGTCACAACTGCCAGCACATGGCAAGAATACACCAGAGAAAACAAACGCAAAGGCATAAACAATTCGCAGAGGGTCATCGAATTCGATGTCGCCATTGAACGGCTTACCAGGAATTGTGGAGCTCCCACGTTTGGATCGTACAAATTTCCATAAAGATTTAGGGTTACCAACGAGAAAATGCTGAATACTGTAAATATAATAATAATAACTATAATATCTTGTGTCCATTTCATTACTTTTGATTGAAATACTTTTAATAAACCCTGCTCATTTCGTTTTAACGATATGGTCTTGTCGGAATATGTTCAACTTTTTATTGTTTAATATATATTTATGTTAGCTTAATAAGCTCTATTGTCTGCTTGTGTTTTTTCTTGTGTTTATTCAATTTTTCTCTATTGTTATAATATTTGAACTTGTTTACCTCTTCAAATTCGTAGTTTTTAATTCATACTTTTACAAATATTTCACTATTTCCAATTGTTACAATTCTTTTTTTCTTGTCTTCTTCCGTCATTCTCTTCATGATCATTTAAATTATCTGTTTTTGTCTTGTGACTATAACTAAATCAATTGCATATGCAACGAGTCCGTTTTCTCTTCATTTCAGTGTTCCTTTTATCTCTTTTCTTTAGTAGATGCTTAAATGCCATAATGAAGAGTGTAGAGTATAATGAATCATCCTGTCTTTTGTGTTCTTTAAGGTTTTTTGTGTCAATCTTCTTTTTATTAAATCGCGAATGTGATTTATTATTTATGAATAATATTTAAATATTAATGCTATACTGTGCGCAACTTCTGCTCTTGTTTAATTGCGTCTTGCGTGTTGAAGGAAATATATATACACCGTGTTTCATGTAACTAGCACATTAGAAGTTTTTATGCTTACAACGCGAATTTTTTCCAGAAGTTTTGCCTTCTCACATAACTGACCGCAATCTTTCAAGTTAAAATATTTTTAAACTCGTGCAACTTCCGGTTGCACCGGAAGTAGGCGCCATCTTTGTTATTTTAAATGTGACACACTGTATTTTATTCGAGATTTGAATTGCTTATTTAAATAGAAGAACAGAGATGCCGGGTTGGATTATGTCAAAGTCAACCGTTTCGGAGTTATTCAACTGTTTTCCATTTTTAGGGCACTTGAATGTAAATTTTAAAAGTTCTTTATCTGAGACATGAAAAAAGATAAACAATTGAAATTTATTCCTGAGATAGTCAAAGTATTGTCCTATTCGAATATCACCAGGTTTTGCAATAATATGACACAGGGTGTTCTCTAATTAATTTACAATTATACACATTTCAAATGCAAGAAACTCAATTTTTTCAAATGAAACACCCTGTATATTTTCGCCTTTTCTGAAGCAGAAAAAAATTGTCTTTCGATCCACTATTACATTCCCTATACCTATCTCTAGAGGTTTTTGAGTTATTGGGGAGATCAGCCTGAAGGCCCGATATTTTGCCAAATAAAACTGAAAAAATAATAGATTAAGTATAGGAGGAGTGGATTAATAGTCATTTGTAAGCATGTTATGGGCATGGAAAAAAAGTCTTCTAGTTCAAAACCAAAAATTTATTAATTGCGAAATCATTTTTGATCTCACGGTATAAGTCAAACAAAGAAAACAAAAACAAACCTAAAACCAAATCACAGCAAGTGCTCAATATGTCCACCGCCTACTTCAATGCATTTATTTAACCTTGTTTGGAGCTGGTCAGTCGTTGCACGTTCAATCATTTGAACTTCAATTTGGTCAAATGCTCTTCGCACCCTATCCTCTAGTTCTTGCCTGGAGTTAACTGGTGTTGCATAGACCTCTTTTTTTATGTAACTCCATAAAAAAAAGTCAACTGGAGTTAAATCCGGAGATCTAGCAGGCCAAAGACATGGTCCATTTGGACCAATCCACCTATCCTCAAATAGCTGGGTCAACTCTTGATATACAGCATGAGTAGTGTGAGCTGGAGCTCCGTCCAGTTGAAACCACTAATAGTTTTGGTGTGGCATGTCATTGACTGTGTTTGCCACCACTTCCCTAATGATTCGCAAATATCTTTCGGACGTTAGCCTTTCATCATAAATATGATAAAATACCCTTCCCCACCCTATTATGGCGAATACATTAAAACTAAATTGATATTCAAAATGGCTTACTCGTGAAAAGTGGGGATTTTCATCTGCCCAAAAATGACAATTTTTATTATTTACAACGCCTTGCCTGGTAAACTTGGATTCATCCGACCATAAAATCTTTCGTAACATGTCCGGATCTTCCTGTTTACGAATAGTTAGCCACTCACAAAAATCAATTCTTCTCTGAGCGCCTCCATTTCTCAGTTCGTGGACTTTCCTTTGTGCATATGGGTGCCATTTGTTCTTTGCTAGCACGCGTTGAATTGACGTCATACTAATATCTAAATCCACCTTTGCTTTACGTATCGAAGCATGGGGATGAGCTGTGAAATATCCCAGAATATTAATTTCGTTGTTTTCTTCACCTGTTACTGGCTTAGTACAATTTCTTTTTGTGTTCATATTCCAATGTCGCAAAAATGTGTTTCAATTTTTGCAAATTTGAATCGATTCATCGGAGGCAAATTAGGGTATCTCTGATTGAACACACGGCAAGTTCTACTTATTATGCGATTACATTCTCCGTGTATGTAAAATAAATTAAGGATACTTTCATTTGGAAAATTATTATTATAGCCTTCCATTATGCACTAATCAAATCATTCAGCAAAGTTCAAAAAATATCAAAGCATCAAATTAATAACACTGACAGCGAACGAAATTTTGACAACTAAACATTTTGTTACTTCCAAGGCATTCTTGAAATTGTGTGTGATAAATGGCAAAATATCGGGCCTTCAGGCTGATCTCCCCAATAACTCAAAAACCTCTAGAGATAGGTATAGCGAATGTAATAGTGGATCGAAAGACAATTTTTTTCTGCTTCAGAAAAGGCGAAAATATACAGGGTCTTTCATTTGAAAAAATTGAGTTTCTTGCATTTGAAATGTGTATAATTGTAAATTAATTAGAGAACAGCCTGTGTAATATTATTGCAAAACCTGGTGATATTCGACTAGGACAATACTTTGACTATCTCAGGAACAAATTTCAATTGTTTATCTTTTTTCATGTCTCAGATAAAGAACTTTTAAAATTTACGTTCAAGTGCCCTAAAAATGGAAAACAGTTGAATAACTCCGAAACGGTTGACTTTGACATAATCCAACCCGGTATCTCTGTTCTTCTATTTAAATAAGTAATTCAAATCTCGAATAAAATACAGGGTGTCACATTTAAAATAACAAAGATGGCGCCTACTTCCGGTGTAACCGGAAGTTGCACGAGTTTAAAAATATTTTAACTTGAAAGATTGCGGTCAATTATGTGAGAAGGCAAAACTTCTGGAAAAAATTCGCGTTGGAAGCACAAAAACTTCTAATGTGCTAGTTACATGAAACACTGTGTATATATATAAAATTTCAAAATTCAAACCGGAAGTTACTATAATACTCATATTTATTAAAATGGTAAAGTATTTAAAACTTCATTTGGAATATCTATCACATAAAAAATGTTCAAAACACATACTTACAAGAAAGTCGTGTGGTGTCTGCACATCATTTTTCTTATCGTATTTATTTTCCATTATATTGATATATGTATGTTTGGACCTTAATAAGTTGTGTTATAATATGGAATGAAAATTCTTTATTCATTATATGAAATATCCAATTATTGATTTTAAATGTATTCATTTATTAAATTTTCAATTCCAAAAGACATTTTTTCATCAACGAGATATCAAATGGTTGCTTCTTAAATTTTATTTTATTTTAATTGATATCAAACTATTGTGGTTGCGAAGTATGTAGAAAAAATGTGCGACTAGAGGTTCCGCATCTTCTCTCTCGAGTACCGGTCATCTAAAATATACTGCCCACATGTCATTTAACGGACGATATGACCCGAAATGTAAATAAATCTTAAACTTTTATGTCTTAAGATGAAAAACGATCACGGCGACACATAATAAGTCCACCATTCAAAACGTAATATTGCTCTATTGGTTAACACCTTTCTTTTTTTCCAGTGCCAGGCTCCCGAAAACCTTTCTGTCTCCTATGCGTTCTCGAAAATAGCGTCCCCATAAGATTTCACTGACTAAGACACAATGCTCTGCTTAAACGTATTTAAATGCCCTCTTTCTTAGCGAAATCTGGTCGTATTCTTGGCATTGTGATTGTGTAACCACCCCCATTCAATGTCACTGCTTTAAAGGTCGGCGACAGCTGCCGTTCGCTAAAAAATGAAGTTTTCAACCTCCATTTTAACTACAGTTAATTTAACATTGTGGTTCTATTGCTTATTTGCCAAACAGATGGCCACTTTGATAAGCCACTTACATATATACGTAAATGTATGAGACATAAATGCCTGATGGGATAAAGTGACGACTTTCTCGTTTAATTGCTTGAATTAATGCATTTGTTTATGCGGGAATATCTTATTTTGGCGAATTATTCAGGTTTCCATTGGTGTATAAGTATCATAAAAAATAGTGATGTGTCATTGCTCAAACTAAGTGGAAACAATCATTTAAATTATGAAAGTAATAAAAGTAAAGTACATATATAGTGACCGCCAATTGGTTAATATCTCATAAAAAATATATTTGATTTTTAAAAAAAAAACTTCAAACAAGAGTAATTTTTGCATATTAGTTAATTGGCTTACACATATAACATATACAGACATTTTTATTTTTCTAGAAAATTGTTCTGTTTGACAATTTGTCTAAATTCTTAAAAGCACTGTTTTGAAAATTAAATAATTAGGTGTGGGCACCACACAACTTTCTTAAATGTGCAGTCCGAAATGTGTATACAGAAGTTGTTCGAAATTAAACTTTAAACTTTATACCAAATCGCTAAATAAATCTCTATCGAAACATAATTTGAGAAATAGTTGCAAAAACTGCTAAACGAAAAGAGTAAAACTGTTACTTCTGGTCGGAATTTTTGAAATTTTTATATATAAAAATTGTTCCAACTCGAACTCTAATTACTTTTGGGTTCTTAATAAATCTGTATAGAATGCAAGATTTGGAAAATATTTCCAAAAACTGCTATTTGATAAGAGTAGATCTCGTTGCAGATGCACAGTCTCTAAAGACAGAAATTCGGGAATAAATTATAAGATCATCTCCGTATGCTAATACTTCACAGTCCAGTGACACTATGAGGTCGTTGATAATCACAATAAAGGGAAGGGGGCCTGGGTTGGAACCCTGAGGAACACTAGAAGTAAGAATAAATTATCTCGAATGAAAACCATTACAGCACAAGTAATTGTATCGGCAGCTCACATATGAAGACATAAGCCTTTTTGGTTTTTCAATTAACCTGCGGCAGTTAATAGAAAAACCAAAAAGGTCCAGCTCCACAAACAGTATCGAACGGTTAATGGAATTTAAGGCCTTCGTAAAGTCGGTGTAAATAGCATCCATGTGTGTGCGATTATCCAGAGTTTCGCTTTTGTATTCTTTAGAAATTTGTTTAAACATTGTAGTTGGCGAGATAATAGCGAATTATTGAAGTGTAAACTTCTTTGGGCGCGTTGCGTTGATTATGGGCACTGAACAAGAATGAGCCGTCACGCTCGGCTATGTAACGCTCGTTCAGGTAAAGTGGGCTCGAATCGACTAAGGGAACGAGAGACATATATCATATAGAGGTATTTAATTTCAATTAAATGGAAACTTAAATGAATACATAAATTCATGTCCCCGAGCAGATTCGATCCCGAGCCGCACGGGTGAGAAGCCAGCACGTTAGCATCAGACCAGCGCGGGACTCGTAAGTGAGTATTCATATTGTCTATTTATATATATATATATAATTCTAAATTTTCTTGACCTTAATTCTCATATTCATGTGCATATATATATAATTAAATTTCTTGGACGATTTAGAGGTCATACTAATTTCAAATTAATTTAAAATTAGTTTAATTGTTTATTTATATCTATATTGTTTTAATTATATATATATGCACATGAATATGTGAATTAAGGTCAAGAAAATTTAGAATTATTTATCATATATAGCACATGGACGTCTCGGTGCTTATATACGCTGGTATACCAGCAATACTTTCCATCTGTTACTTATTATATGTATATGTATATGTATATCAGTACAATTTAAAGGAGTCCAGACCGGACCCACGGTAGCGTAGTGGTTAACGCACCTGACTGGTAATCGGGAGATTCCGGGTTTGATTCCTGGACCGCTGGGTAATTTTTAAAAATATTAGAAATTACCTAATTAACAATTAAACTATATATATATATATACACGCGATTATATATCTCGGCCGCTGCCATAGCAACGGCCGCGAAATTGTATTTCGAAGACTGTGTTGCGTTTGGTAATTGGTAACTTCGCGGACGGTTAACCAAAAAATTTGTTGTGTGTGTATGAGACATTATCTCTATAATAATATAATATAATATTTCGCGCTGAGGTAAGTTTAAGCATGTTTATTAAAATGATATGGATGACTCGGAAACTGATCAGTATATTCCGGGTGTTAAATAACGTCGACACGCATTTACTATAATTTGTATACCAATGCAAAACAGAAATGTTGAGAATAGTGCATTGCTTTAATTGCTTATTATATACGAATTTATAAGCATTTAAATCTTTTCTGTTACACAGGATGGATGAAGAAAATCAAATCGATGACAAATTGAAACGAGAGAGGTAATTGTCTAATGCGCGCGTGAAGAAATATCGTCAAAAGAAGCACACTAAATCTCAGCAACTGAATTCGTCGATGCAGGATGACCCTAAAGTAATACAGAACGAAAAAAAAAGTTGGATTTCGTATTATTAACCTCGCCTTGATGAAGTTTTCACTTCTGCCGTGTGGTTTTAAGCATACCCATTTTCTTATTATTTTTCACTGAAGTAAAGTACTATTCCCGGTCTACCAATTACACCGAAAAGCTAATCAGATCTCAAAAAGATTACGCTTGCAGAAATAAAGTATGGTATTGCTATTATTAGCCGTTTGGCCATTGTTGTGCCCACCCTCAGCAGACAAAAACATACGCACACAGAAGCAGAATTTTCTCAAAAACCACTTTTTTTTTAGCGGACGTGTATAAAATGCTGGAGGTCGAACATTTTCATTTTAATTTCTTTATTATATACGAAAGTAAAAAGATTTATTACATACTAAAATTATATTGAACAGTTGATCTTTTGTACATGACTGCTTGTTTACTATATATCAAAAAAAGACAATCCTATTTATAACGCTTTTTTCAAACATATTAAATGTCCCTATGTCGACACTGAAGAGAATAATGATTACTGATTACACACAAATATAACATATATACCTGCTCAATTAATTCTAGTCATACGTTGTGGTAAATGGTAATGTTTTACATTAACTACAACTACAAATTGCAAGTTGTAATAGTTCTTTTATGAAGTTAGTACGTAATAAAAATAGGGAATTTTATAATTTTGTGTGAAATTTTTAGTCTTTTGTACTGGTTCCCCTACCAAAATTAACGAAATTCTAAAGCGTGATATAACCCTATAATCGAAATCAATTTTTTCCCCTTTTCTATAAAATTCCAATGAAAACAATTCTTGAGAAATCACAGCAAGATCCTAGCAAATTTAATATTCCCGCCGAGATAATTACAAACCGTATTGATACGTACCACGTCCTGTTTCTCACAATATTGTTATAAGTTGTAAGGAATAAATTTCTTAGACATACTAAATATTATTTTAGCTACGACGTAAAAATTTAAATTGTTTAAATTAAGATAGATGGACATAATATATACAAACAGAATGCATTTGATTTATGGAAGTGTATATGTAGCTATGAATTAATTTTTGACTTTGATTATATCTGCCGTATAGTTACACTCTTCAAAAAAAAATATTAAGTAAATGTATTAACGAAAAGCATTTTTAAGGCGCTCTCTAATGGTGTATAGCCCAATATAGTTTACGCTTATTCGCGTGAGACAAATTTGGAAATAAATTTCCATAGTCTTATAGAACGATAATATAAGGCTCTATTTTTGAGTCCCCACTGTTTTCGCTACAGACAAATGATCTCTCTAGGGTTATTAATAGTCTGACGGTATTATATGCCGACGACACCTTCGCATGTTTGGAAGCAAACTCGTAAGGAAATTGAAGATACTTTATTAAGCAGTTTTAAATCCTTGGAGAAATGATTTAAGAGTAATAATTTCAAATTAAATGCCAAAAAACTCATATCCTTCCTTTTAATATTTCGCCTGAAGAAGATTCAATTGCTTTTAATAATGAACAACTTGCCTTTGTTCGTGATGGTTGTCTTTTTGGTATGAGCCTGGATTTCTGCCAGTTGGAGAATCGCATATTGAAGATCTTGCCTTTCGACAAAGTGGTTTTTACTAAACTTTAAGAGTCATCTCAAGAAATGTAAGTATTGAAATTGCTGAGTGCATGGTTTTAATGCGTCAAGAGTCGATTTTGTATGGGATAGTTTTCTGGGGTTGTACTGTATATTCCTGGAGGGTTCTGCAGATGACCTTCCTAAAAGTGGTGTTCCAATTAATATGACAAAACTCTTGCAAACAAGTATTTAAGGACGCTAATATACTTACTCTGCCTAATATTTATGTTTTTGAAGCAGCTACGTGTGTCAGAAGGTATTATAATGAACTATTAAAGAAATGTAAATTAGACCCTGTAATGGTACGGCCTAAAAAATGAATATCTTCTTGGTAGTAGTGTCAAATGATGAGCAAAAGTAATAACAATATGACAACTGGTTGTCACTTAGAATACATTGACAAATGTAGAATGTAAATCAATATGTATGAATGAAAATGTAAACAATAAGCATAGGACAATCGGTATTACTTATGCAGTTCCATTAAAAGGTTTAGGTCTACCTTAAACTGTTCAATTAATGTAATTATATAAATAATAACGATGCAACTATGTAATTAAGAGCATTACTCGTAGAGCTGTTGGTATTATGACAATATAGAATGTAAAATCAGTCATGTATTAATGAAAATGTAAGCAAATAAGCATAGGACAACCGGTATTACTTGTGTATACCCGTAATTCTTTTCATTACATAGTTGAATCGTTATTATTTATATAATTACATTCATTGAACAGTCTAAGGTAGACCTAAACCTTTTAATGAAGCTGCATAAGTAATACCGATTGTCCTATGCTTATTGTTTACATTTTCATTCATACATAATGATTTACATTCTACATTTGTCAATGTATTCTAAATGACAACCAGTTGTCATATTTACAATTGAACATATTAATAACTGCAGTTATTGATAAGTACACTTCGACTTGATATAAAACCATTGTGAAAACAATCTTATACACAGCCAAATAACAATGTTTTTGTTTGATATGTGTATCCATCCTAGAGTACACAATTACGTAAGTTCGAGCAAGTATCAAAGTATAGATATATACATATATAAAATTTACTTTATTAGATATTCCAATCATACTTTATTTAAATTTCATATTAAAATTTAACGTCGATATAAATAAATTCTAGAGCTTGTTTTCGAAATTGACGCTTTAACAACCCATATTTTTTCACCGAAGCATTCATAATGCTTAACCTCAATGTATAAAGGTTTTGTGATGAAAGATCGTATGGAAAATAAGATCCTTCTCGGGGTCTTGTAATAACATCGAGGGTTACTCCTGTAACGCGCGTTGGGGACGGCGAAAGCTGCACAAGCGATTTCGGGCAATCATACGCTTTGTTAGTTTCGCCTTCGACCATTTGATAGTAAAATTCCTGCGAATGACGCGTGATGCTTCACAAGAGAAATTCACGAATGCTCGAACTGGAAAAAATCGACCACGAAAATAAACATTCATACTTGATCAGAATTCTTCATTACATGTTATCATATTTTATTTCTGTTTTGTATCTACATAATATTTAATTCATAGAGATGTAAGTTACAACAAATAATACAATTTACTACGTTTCAAATAAATTTCATGTCAAAAATGTTAATGTATATACAAAATAGTGTTAAATAAGTTTGGAATTACATGTTATTGTTATAACAATATAATTGACTTTTATAAATAGTTATGGGTACTCAATATAGTTATTAATAATATACTAGTTTGATATGAACTTTATAATGAAACACGTATAACGTTAAACCATGAGGCGTTAGCCGCACAAGTTTCATTATTATGGTCCATACCGAACGTGTTTCATTCAAAATTTAATCTATGACAGTCCAAATAGATTTTGTTCGTCTAGATTTGATTTTTCTTAAATACCAGAAACGTTTTCATAACTTAAAATTCAAAATTATCAGGTACCCATAATATTCGATGTAACCACGCTTGATAATTATTTCAATTTTTACGTTGGTAACTTTATCATTGAAGTCCAATTTTGTGCTATACATGCAGTTTTAGTGAAAACATTAATATAGGTGATTCTGATTCCGAGGATGTCCCTTCGGATATTTAAGGCATTGCGCAAATCGTTGTCGATTCCCTACTTACCAAAAAATGAAGACAGACATACGAACAAGCCTATACAAACTTGAAGATTGGTATAAAGGGAAAGGAATCAATAATATCAGCAATGAAAAGGTTACCCTAACACATTTCGAACATCCTTCAAAACATAGTAAAGCTTCGCCGCTTTGGGTATATTATTCTATTCAGTTCGGTTACATCACTGAAGACAAATAAGGATATAAGTAAGAACGTTTATTTCATTGCATTTTTAAAAAGAAAATCGGAAGGATTTCGGTCAAAAAATCTAAAATTTTAACAAAGGAAGACATACACCGTTTCTTGCTGGAAGCCGATGATTGAACTTATTTTATGATAAATGTTGCATTGATAGTGGGGCTTACGGGTGCCTGTAGGCATACTGAATTGACAATCTCCAGCTACAAAATGTTAAAGATGAAGGACAATGCATTTACATTAATATTCCATTTACGAACACAAAAATACGACGAGATTTTTTATCACAAACGAGAATGTTGAAAGAATAAATATGGTGGAAATGGTTCGAAGGTATATAGCGATGCGTCCAAGCAATAAAGACGATTTTTTGTGGGATACAGAAATGCAAAATGCATTAAGCAACCAGTTGGCATTAACACATTTGGGAAAATGGCGTATAATATAGCATAGGAAAATCAGAACCAGATATAGTGTTTCATGTCCCGAACGTTAAAGCGTTTTCTTAAAATTAAAAAACTATTCTAAACTGTAGAGAGGGTGGTTGATGAGGTACTCCCTGCACAACATCTGAAAGTGTTTGATCCTCGTCTCTGATCGTATATCCGGTGGCAACGCGTTATACGCTTTAGCGCACCCTTAGCTAACTCCTGTTTGACATACAGAAAGTCTCTGAATATCGACTCTAATTAGGTCACGGCCCTAGTGGGATACCTATGCTGTTCACTATTAGTTGCTAGTAGCAAGTATTGGGCGAATTTAAATGAGCTACATATGTAAAGTGAGAACACGGTCATAATTTGATACTTCACAAACAATTGTCTACAGCGTACCCTATACGCGAATCCCTCCATCAGTCTAAACACTTGTTTTTGCAACTTCAGGACCTGATCGACGCGGTCGCTGGAACCCCAAGAAAGTAGTCCATACGACATCATCGATTGGAAAAGCCCATAGTGCATCCTGTGCGCCACTTCCCCCTACACTGTACCCCGAATGCAAAAAACATGTACACGACCGAACTCAACTTGGCGCAGACCAAATCGATGTGTGTTTCCCATGTAAGTTTGGGTTGAATGTACAGTCCAAGATGTTTGACACAGTCTACCTGTTCGATGGATCTGTCATCAATCCTGACAAGGAGGCTTGTGTCAACTGCTTTCATCTTTGGATAAAATTGGTTTAACCTGGTTTTTCTAGTATTATGAGTATGCCCGTTTGAAGTGCACTAATCCAGAATGCTGCATGCTTCTGTTGTGCTTCTTTTCACCAATTCTTGTACATTATTGTGATCAATTGTGATGATGGTATCGTCTCTATAGATATTAATGCTGGTGGCTGTGGGACGACTTTCAGGTTGATCGTTTATCATGATGCTGAAAAGGATGAGTCCCAGAACAGTGCCCTGGGCCACGCCCCTCCCAATCAACTTTTCAGTAGACGCTGCGGCACCAACCCGCATCCGCTGCGAACAATACTGCAGGTAGGACTTTATCCACGCATTAGCTGAGCCTCTGATTCCTACTGTATGTAGCTTCGCTTGTGGAAGAATCTACTGATCGACCGTGTTGTTTCTTGTTCAGAGCAATATACAGCACGTGTCAATTTTCATTAGCCATAGGCGATTAATTCATGCAATACGTGACAACATGGCACCTCACCTTTCCTCTTCAATGCGAGCGCGAGACCGATACAAGCTCAAGTTAGCAGTAGCTGTTGGACTATTGACTAGGGTGTTTGTACTGCGCTCAGAAATAATATTTACGCATTGCAAGGATTTTTCTTTTTTATTTCAGTAAATGCAGAGAATTATTAAGCTGCGTTCACGCTGCATGTCACAAACAAAAGCGTAATTCTAATAAAATTAAAAATAAGGTAAATAAAAAAGGATTCTGAAAATAATAATAAACTACTAGATCGCGGCGGCCATTTGATGATGACGGTTTTTATTGCAGACTAGATCGCAACATGTTCGCAGCTAAACATTTAATGTAGAAGTGGGAAGATCGGAGGAAGTCGTTGTGATGTCGATTGTTGTCGGGATTGGTGACGGATAGTAGGGGTGACACACGTTGCCACATATTATTTGTATACGTATAAATCGCATGTAAACATTAAATCCATATACCTAATGAAAATTGACACATACGGTATATTGTATTAAGGCTTTTATGTATGGCTGTGCAGGTCGACCTATGCTTTTGATATCTGTACTGGAATTCATTAAGAATATGGTATTTTTTTAAGGAAACTGTTCAGTCGCACCAGGAAGCAGTGTTCGAATATTTTTGACAGCTGATTTTATACAGACACAGGTCTATAATTGTTAATGATATTTCTGTCACATTTCCTTTTATGGATTGGTATTGTTTTCGATATCTTAAGTACTTAACCCCTTTCGAAAGATACCATTTATTGCTCTACAGAGAGCGTACACAATATATTCTTTCGCCGCTTTAATGATATTGCCTGGAAGTCCGTCATAGTCGGATGACAACATTGTGCTAAACCTGTCCAAAGCCTGCTCGATCTCCTCCGTCATGACCGGAGAGATGAAAATGCTATTCACAACAGTTGCTCTAGGCACAATTGTTTCACTTGGGCATAAACTGTACTCAGATTGTGCCACATAGTGGTCATTAAACATCTCCACCATTTCTTGTTCCTCAATCTTAATTCCGTCTATTGTGAAATTTAAGTTTTCATGTGTTTCATGGTTTTTTTGTTCATTGATTATCTTCCACCAGGTCTTATTGATATTGTCTGTGTTCGATATTCTATCATTGTTCTATGTGCGCTTTGGTTATATAATCATATTTCGGTGGTATCTTTTTAGAATGTTATATCTCTCTGTATAAAAATTGCTGTAAATGTACGTTTTCACCTTTGCCATTTCTCGCAGCAGCGCAGATAAATCTCTCATTTCTTTGGTGATCCAGGGCTGCCTTTCTTGTTTTTTAGAGGTGCCATTGCTCATTAACGATTTAAAATTTAAAATACTTTTCTTGCTATATTTTCTGATTTTTTTATGTTTTGATTGGTCACTATTTCTTTATTTTTCAGTGGCACAGAAGCAAGTTGATACGTGTGATCAGATAGATGGTTACTCACCAAAGCAGTTTCTGTATGTCTGATATTTTTCATGAAAAGATCTATGCATGTTTCGCTTGTTGCTGTTATTCTGGTGGGGACATTTATAATCGGAGAACAATCACGTTATTTATTGCGGATCATTGCCTGATACCTGCTATTCACTCCCAATTAATATTAAAATCGCCGCATATGACTACGTGCGAGTCAGTCAGAACACGCTCCTCTAAAAGCGAAGCTAGATTTCTAGGCAATGATAAATGATTTGATTTGATTCTGCTGAGCATACACACAGGTAACAAGCACTAGGTTTAGTACACCTGCCCATAAGCCAAATATATTGATCTTCACTTGGTATTTCATAATTTATAGAAGTCTTTTATCCAACGTTTTGCCTGATACTCATATTTCTTGAAGTTTTTCATGCTTATTCCCATGGTAATCTGTTGCTTCTTTAAGAAGAAGTTGAAAACAAGATCTGTAAATATTCCGAGATATTATTTTTAATTATTTTCGTATTTCTCAAACATATTTTCCACTTCAATGTCAAAGCTGACCGTTGCAATATAACACAAATCACATGGTTACAACATATGCAAATTTTATTAACGTCGGCTTTCTTGATCTGTCTCTGTAAGGTAATAAATACATTATTCCGCATTATTTTGCATATGCGCTCCAGTGCACAACATGACGAATTATTTAAGACCGCACATAATCAGTGAGGAATTTTTCCCAGAAGCGATTATTCGCCGCCTATTTACTTACTACTTACGTTATTCGATTTTGCATACTAAAAACTCGAAAAATTATGCGTTTATTGTATTCAAAACAGCGAGCGGAACTCATCTACTATGTGTGTATGGCCGTAATAGGTATACATATTACATGGACAGCAACCGGTAACAATATGCACGACTCTCTAAATACACGTGGCAATAATTTCACCGATTAATTATGCATACAATGTACACTGATCGTAACGATAGAATTTGTGTATTAAAGGATCTTTCTTTCGTAAAAAAAATACATGTTAATTAAGCTTGTTCTTACATGGGCTGTGTTGTTCCGTTTTTTACGAAAGTATATACTAGTCAGAAACTAAGTTCTGTTACAAACTCGCTGTAGTGATATTCACGTTGGTAGAGCTTGCAGATAAATGAAAAGTTATATTGTAATACATGACATGTTGTGAGCTACTTGAATGCGATAAGCCTTTTTTGTTAATACTACAAATAAATATGGAACTCAGATTTATATAAGTGTAGACATACTCTTATTTTAAATTGTTACAATATTTGCGAATGAACGGTTAATTTGTATACCGGGTGTCCACGTGATCATATATCAGCCCGGCATTTATTTAATATCTAAAAGAAATCTTTGAAACTTTGACCATATGTATCAGTGATTGGTGGACTTATTCGGGTGTGCTCAGTTTTTTTATACCACATCCGGCCAAAGCGGAAGTGATATTAATTTTGAATTTTTAAATACAACATTCTGTATTTCAATTCATATTCGGTTTCTACTGAAATTTTGATATCCACTACTTGTTAAATTTTGACATTTCTGTCAAAGATGGCGGTATCTATCAAATTTATCCATTAAAATGAAACCGCTTCCTAACAATTGCCGAACCACAAAAACCGCCAAAGTTGGGGTTGGAAACAATTACGTAACCTATTTCCCAGATTTACACGCATTGGCGAAGGAAACATTTAATTTCACTTTGGAATTACTATACAAAATCAAATAAAATTAATTCTCAAATACCCGGTACTCGTTCTCTTAAATAGTAACACCTATTCTTTATTCTACTGCCATAATTGGCATAATTTTTAGCTTCCACATGATATATAATATGCTGTGGTTTAGTGGTAGATAGGTAGAAGAATATCAAAAATTTTCTTAAAGTAGCCGCAATCCAAATTAACAGAACAATAAAACTACAAATAAAGAACAGAGTTACCATTGGAAATAAACGTCATCTGTAAATAATTAGCAAACTACTTCTAGTTTTGACAGTTCACGTTATTTTTATGTATTGTCAAATTTTTATTGTGTAGTTGTTAGATACAGTAAACAATACCTATTTGGTAATGTATACTCGAGATGAAAAAGTTGATATAACTTTTAATGTCGTAAAAATTCTAGAGCGGCTGCATCGCTATATGTACAGCGTTTTCCACACCGACTGCACCCACCCCAAAATTATTTTATAAGAGTGTAATCTCAATTCAGCACAAAACGATCCTCAAAACAATAATAATAAAAGTTATGCCAATTATGGCATTGTAATAAAAAATAAGTATTACTATTTAAAAAAAATCGGTATCGGGCAATGGCAAATTAATTTTTTTTTAATTTTGTATAGTAATTCCAAGGTGAAATAAATGTTTCTTTCGCCAATGCCTGTAAATGTGAGAAACACGTTATATAATTGTTTCCAACGCCAACTTTGGTGGTTTTTGTGGTTCGGCAATTGTTAGCAAGCGGTTCCATTTTATTAGATAAATTTGATAGATACCGCCATCTTTGACAAAAACGTCAAAATTTAACATATAATTTAAAGCAAATTTTTAGTAGAAACCGAATATGAAGAAAACTATAAAATGTTGTACTTAAAAACTCAAAATTAACGTCACTTCCGCTTTGACCGGAGTGCTATAAAGAAGAGTGCACCCGAATAATCCCACCAATCACTCATATATGTGGTCGAAGTTTCAAAGTTTTCTTTTAGGTATTAAATAAATGCCGGACTGATACATGATCTCATTGACACCCGGTATAGTAATACCGAAAGATTTAATAAAGTATCCCCTACTGAGGACCGCAAAAGATTGTGGTAGGCTATGTGCAAACAGCACTTGTCAAAGCTGTTCACGCACAAATTTGTAGTAATCATGCTAGGTGACATGCTTTCCGTCAAAACAGAGTATGGGCATATTCATTTTTGGTGTAGTAAATAATAGTGTTGTCGTTCTTACTACTCACAATGCCTTTACTCGTAAAGTAAGAAGATATCCTTCTACTATTCGTTTAAAAACCTGCTATATAAACAATATCAACTAACACCAACGCGCAACGGCAATATCAAGCAAAGGTTCATCAAGATTATTTTAGATGTAAGACGTGCCATGAAGCAGAGGAATAGGTGAAAATGAGAAATCAAAAGAACACGCCAGAAAGGGATCCGAAATAAAACTTATTGGCCCAAAACCGGATCTGGAAGTAACAAAAAGTTTACCGGGAGCCACATCAGTAACTGAATTAAAAAAAAAACATCGGCATGATTAGACAATAATGTCTAGGCAAAATTGTGGTAAGAAATTTATTGGTCAATCATGTAGAAAAGGGCTAAAAAAGAAGGTATCAAGTTCGAATTACAGCTGACCGTTTGTCCAGTCATGCACCTGTGAAAGTACATCTGAATAATACGGTCCCGTATAAAGCGAAACGAGATTCTTCAATTTGGACACAGCAACATCTTAGTACAATGTAAGGCACTGGATCATAGGAAGTAAAGAATTTTTGGACAATCGTACATCGAACCAAAATACTCCATAAACACCGAATAGTGGACCTGTATAACTTTGTAAGTGCGAAAGTGGCTATCATAAACCACATAGGAGGCTCCTCCTCTTAGTAGCTGCAGTACAAAGCGAGGAGTGGTGTGGGGAAAAATACTTTAATTACTACACTTATTTTAATTATAATGTATAGTAAATTTGCTTATAATGAATATTCCCACAATATACCAATTTTCCTCTAAAAAGTTTGGAAACCCCTAGTATATACGAATATGTGGACACATATAGGTTTGAAAGTATAAATTTTAGAAATGTTTGTACTTCAATTTTACCAATTTCAACGATATTTACCTGCTAATAGAAAGGTCAGATATAAATCCTGTAATATACGTATATAGACGTACAACAAAGAAAAACATGACAATTATTTACACAAAATATTAAAAACATTTAGGCATCCATGTCCAATCAATTGAACCACAGATAGCTCTTTCATGCAGTTTTAAAATCTGAATGATTTGCATGTTTCTAATATTACTGACCAATTTAATTAAAAAATTATGTCAATTAGTCAAGTATGCTAAGCATGAGATCGAATGTCTAAAATATTTTTATTATATACAAAGTATTGAACGGCTCCTATATAGGCATGTAAACTGAGGGAGAAGATAGAATATTATAACAGAAAATATGATAAGGCTTTATGTCAATTATTAATCTCAATACTGGCATATACAAATATGTTTTCCAGATCGCCAAACGATTATTCAGTTAAAAATAATATACGACCTATTCCAAGTGGAAACCGATCATGCACTATGAAAACAGTTAGGCTTTGAATTACTCACGATCACCAAAGATAAACAAAATTCATACAGTAAGATTATATGGACAAACTCAAAAAATATCGTGTGACCACCACACGACTTTGTTATACGTATGAGCGCTTCAAATTATACAATTATATGAAGAAAGTCCTATTCTAAATACCTCTATTCTCTTAGCAAATCTCTATAGAATGCATACTTTACAAGATATTGGGAAAAAAAGTGCTACCCGCTAAGAGTAAAAGTGTTACTTCCGGTCCGAATTTTGAAATGTCATTTATACAAAAAATATTGCAAATTCAGCTTTAAATACTTCCGCACTCTTGATAAATACATATAGAATGCATAATTTACGACATATTTGCAAAAAATCGCTATTCGATAAGAGTAAAAGAGTTTACTTCCGATCCGAATTTTGAATTTTTTTTATACAAAAGGTATTGAAAATTATGTTTTAAATACTTTTATACTCTTAATGTACCTGTCTAGAAAGCATGACATGCGAGATATTCGAAAAAACTGATTTTCAATAAGAGTAAAAGACCTACTTTCAGTAGGAATTTCGAAAAACTTTTTTAAAACAATTTTTGTCAAATTTAATTTTGAGTACCTACATTTGAATTTTTTATAAAATTGTTTAAACTTAGTAATTGACGAAGAAATATTGGCAAAATTCGTATTTTTCACTGAAGTCTACTACTTCCGGTCTACCGATTTTACTGAAAATCAGATATCAAAAGGGAGATTATATACGTAAATATAAAATTTGGAATTAATGTCTATAGCCGTTTGACTGCTATCGTGGTCACACACACACACACACACACTGACAAAGGGGGGGAGAGAGAGAAAGAAATGCGGTTTTTAAAAACCACTTTTTCGGTATCAGTGAAAAAACGTGGACATCTGCAGAAATCTGGAGGTCGAAAATTTTCGGGATCACAATACTTCCTTATACTAAGCATATCAAAGTAAAACCAATACGTTTAAGGGGGCTTACGCAGACGTCACGACTAACTGCCGTGAGGTAGGACGTAAGGGGGTGGCGCCATAAGCGCTAATGTAAATTCTGCCGATGTAAGGTTTTCGTTAAAATAAAACAAACAGCAGAAATTTTTGTTTTTCTTATTAGGTTTTTGCATTAAATTGAATACAAAGGATTAATTAAGGCTTCGTTGGGAGTACTTTCTTATAATTCAAATTATTTACTCCTACATTTCACTCTCAAAATTGGCAAAATTTATAACAGCATAACAGAGTTTCAGAAACTTTATTTTAAAAACTAATTCCAGTGGAGCATGCATTGAGCCTTTGTTTATTTGTGTTTTAAAATTTGTTTTGATTCTCCGTAAATTAAAGTGGTTCTATTGTTTTAACGAAACCTTCTAAAGTCCAGAATTTACATTAGCGCTTATAGCGCCACCCCCTTACGTCCTACCTCATGGCAGTTAGTCTTAAGAACCAATATTCATAGTTATATTAGTATTTAATAATGTTTGATAAATAAATTTTTAATCTAAGTTGCGCGTTGCCTTGCACTAAGTATTTAAATTATATTGTTTTATATAAATCATATATTATCAAATAATTCTGTGTATTTTTACGGTTATATCTTCTATATTTTTGAAAAAGATATTAAATATATCGAAACGATAAAGTAATATGTACTACATTTAATTCAAAGAAAACCACATACCCAAGAAAGAAAAAATAACACACGTTTTCTTTATATACACAGGTCTAAAGAAGGTTTAAAAGTAATAAACCGAAACGACAGAAAGCTATAACAGTGTTTCATTTGAATAACCGATATACCCTAATTCTTCCCATACTTATTTCTTGTTAACCAAAAATTACCAAATAGTGCAATATATCATCAGTTACAAAATTGAAATTCATTTAATTTAATATTATATTATACATAAATATAGTGTCTCAACGGGAGGTTTGTTTTTGAAGTTGCAATTAAACACATTAGATTGTTGAAAATTGTCAATGTTTTTAATTTATGATAAAGTACAGACATGGACAATACACGTGGAACACAATATCTGATAAGTGGCCGCCGCGACTACGTTGACAGATGTCCATTCTGTTGACGAAATTTTGTATGACTCTTGCACACAATTGCGGCACCATCTCAGCAAACGCGTTTCGAATCGCGTATTTCAGCTCTTGAAATGTTTGAGGATTGTTAGTATAAACCTTTCCTTTCAAAAATCCCCAAACAAAAAAGTCCATCGGCGTGATATCGCACGATCTTGGTGGCCAATTTTGATCGCCATGACGAGAAATTACACGGCATGGAAACCTTATGCGCAATAACTCAATTGTTTGGTTCGCTGTGTGGCTGGTGGCACCATCTTGCTGAAACCAGAAGTTATCCACATCCATACCATCCAACTCATCCCACAAAAAATTGGCTATCATGTCACGATAACGATCACCAGTGACGGTTACCGCGACACCAGCAGCGTATTCAAAAAAAAATGATCCAATTACACCGCCGGCCCAAAATCCGCACCAAACAGTGACTCTTGGTGGGTGCATAGGTTGTTCTTCAATCACACGAGGATTCTCAGCGCCCCAAATTCTGCAATTTTGTTTGTTAACGTAACCATTAAGTTGAAAATGCGCTTCATCACTGAATATGATTTGTGCTGCAAAATCGGGATTATCCAGTTGCATCGATAACACCCAATTGCAGAACTCACGGCGCTGTCCATGGTCGGCTGGTTTCAATGTCTGCGTCAGTTGGATCTTGTATGAGTGTAAGTGCAAATCCTTGGTCAAAATACGCTGCACAGTACTTCTGGAAAGGTCTAATTGCTGTGCACGACGACGAATCGAGGTGCGCGCATCATCGGCCACATTTTCTACCACTGCGGCTATGTTTTCAGCCGAACGACCGCTACGAGGACGCAGGGCTGTTTTTACGTCTGCCACAGAACCAAGTGCGTTCAAACTTTTCAATTAATTTCGTAATCGCGGTCTTACTTGGGCGATTATGAATACCAAAATGATCACGTAAATTGCGAAACATACCCGCGATAGATTCTCCATTTTGGTAATAGGTTTTCACAATAAGTACACGTTTCTCGTTTGTATAGGGCTGCATTCTTGAAATGTCAAGACTTCGCAATGCTAACTGTCAAATCTAAGCGCTGTAGTACCAACTTAACCATATTTCGCGCGAATTTCAAAAACAAACCTCCCGTTGAGACACCTTTATATATACATATATATATACTAACATAAGAAAATAATTAAGTTTAATAAAAATGTAAGATAAAGAAAATTAAACACTAACTTGTTTAAGTTATTATAAACGAATATTTATTATAAATTTATACCTATTATGTTTCAACAATTAAAAGTATAATCTATTTAATACACAAATTATTCTGCTTGTTCGATTAGGCAAGCAAAACAATAGATACATAGTGGGGTGTAAAGTTGATATCTGTTATTCCTTACATAGAATACCTTTCATCATGAATTGCGTACTTAATTTTATATGGTATCCTACGTTTATAACGTTGGTAACACTATGAGAATTTTTCTTTAAAAAATTCGATTTTTATATGAAAAGGGACCCTTCCACTAAAACTTTATATCCTCTTGTGTGTGTAAATAGCGGTACAATCTAGCGAGGGGATCATTTTACTTGAATAATCATTTTTACGCACAAACAACAAAAAAACTGCATCGCATTTAAGTAGGTCACAAGGTGGGCACTATAAAAAAAAGAAATGTATAAAAATCCTGTTTCCTGGGAAAAAATAAAGGTTTAAAACACCCCTTACCTTGACGGATCCCTTTTATTTCTAAAAAAAACGTTATCCCTTCGAAATTTTGCATCCTCTCTAGTCCCACCGCTGTTTGCCGATTTCTGGAAAAAAATGCCGCTACCATAAACTCTCATCTACCTGTGACTGATACCTTTTTTAGAAAAAAAATTGGAGAATAAGATATTCAATATATCAATTTCGTGTGAATTTGGTTAGATTTAAATCGTACTTGTTTTATTCTATTTTTTTACCTAGCTTAATAATACATATACGTATAAGAATATACCCAGGATATATTTAATTATCGAGTTAAACGTTGAATTATTAAGAGTTAATTACGCTGAAGTACTTACATTTTAAATATTATTTCTATTTACTACCATCTTCCATGTATAAATGGCTACAAGCCGCTTTGATTAGATACCACTGTAGAAAGATGTAAAATGTATTATTTTTAATTTCAAACATATTTACCACATACCCAGGAAAGAAAGAAAGTTTGAGTCGACTCAAGCTCGCCCCAGAAGATGAGGAGGAACTCATTGAAACGTCGAGCAACTGACGATTCTTCTGAGAACCAGCTCTACACGCGGAATAGATGCATTTAACATACTTCGTCCGCGAAAACATCAAATACAGAGAAAACAACTTATCATCACACAACCGCAAAAATATCAGAATCAACACATATACAGGGTGAGTCATCTAAGCAGGTAAGGCCGATTATGCCTTTATGAGTAAAGGTATTTCGAAGCGGTTTTTTCCTTGTGATAGCTGTTCATTAGAAGCACATTTTAAAAATATTTTGTATTATACAGAGTGTGTCTAACCATAGTTATAGTTTTTTAAATGGAACATCCTATATATTATTGCATTTTTGTATTTCCCGTATAATTTTTAGTCAAAAAGTAATAAGATAGTATAGGCCTAAAGTGTAAGGTTTTTGACTTATTCCCATTTTTCTGAAAAATTCAATGTTTGTATAAACTTATATTTCTCGAAACCGACGTATTAGATGGACAAAATTTTTTGCAGTATTATTTACAATAAAAGGTCCTAATGGAAGCATGTTTTATTTTTTTTTACAGTTACTAACTGCATGTACAGGAAACTGGATTAAAATTACATGACACGATTTTGTATAAAAGTCAATTTTTTTAAATGGAACACCTTATATATCAGTTCATTTTTGAATTGTTTATTAAATTTCAGAGTATTTTTATGTCAAACATGGCTTCATTAACTAATATGTAGGTCGTGATACATGAAAATACAATCAAATTTAATGTCACTTAAGAATCATTCTGTCCAGAGTATTTTTATATCAAAAATGGCTTCATTAACTAATACTGAAACTTCTGATATGTTGAGTTATTACATTCTTTATCATAAAAACAGTGTAGAAGCTGAAAGGATGTACTTGAGGCTATATCCTGAAAGAAGGCAGGCCAGTGTTGGTACCGAAATTTGGTAACTCATTTAAAAGAATATGATTCGTTTTCCAAACCTACTATAAAACCGAAATTAATCAATGAAGATGTTGAATTAAATGTATGGGCTTAGAGATGGAGATCAAGAGAAAAGATTACATTTTTTATTACAATTTTGCCAATGGTATGTTAACCAATGTTAGAATAACAATAATTTCCTGCTACGATTTTGTGGTCTGACGAAAGCAGATTTACAAATAATGGCCTCTTCAATAGACACTTTTGGGACAGAGAATATCCTCATGTTGTTAAGGAAAGTCGGCGTCAAGTGAAATTTGATTCTAACGTCTGGTATGGCGTATTAGGCGCTAAACTTATTCGGCCCATATTCTTTAACGAAACACTAAATAGTGAAAGGTATTTGAATTTACAACAAAATGATTTAGAAAATATACTTGATGATTTACCGTTGGTTGAGAATACTAACATCAGCTTCCAAGATGGCGCCCCACCCCACAATTCAAACATAATCAATGACTATCGTCCAAATTCGTGGATTGGTAATAGAGGACCGATTTTATGGCCACCTAGATCTTTAGATTTAACGACATTTTGTTTGGGGATACATAGAATATCGGGTGTATATGCACACATTTGACAATACCAAACATCTTTTATAATTATTTTCTTTCAATATTATTATCGTTATCATTCTTATTATTTGCTTTTACTATTGTCATCTATTATATGTCGATTTCTCATTTATCACGGCCTACTTATTGTTGAATGTTTAACAAAACATATTTTTTTAATAATTCCTTTGTTGCTTTTAAAAATAAATAGCACATAGGCTATATCATTGTAAAGAGGATAAAAACACGTTCAATCCTTTCAAACCAAAGTAAGGGGCAGTGGCGGCTGCTGCAGGGAGGGCAACGGGGCACTGCCCCCCCCCCCGTGATAAATTTCTTTTAACAGATAAATTAATTATAAATACCTAATTTGTATGTAATTTTTCTGGTTTGTTTGATAACAAATAATACCCCTAACAGCAAAACCACTATATGCACACTTATCCTACATTAGCAAATATATATTTTTATCCTTCTCTAAAATTGTGATTTTGCTGCTTGGGATATTTTCGGAAGTAACAGTCCGTCTCTTCAGGGCGTTTAAAAATCACAGTCTGACGTAGGCTCCGGGGCATCTCGTGCCACTGCACCGTTTGTATTAGAAATCGTGCGTATAAAAAGTGGCGCGGGGCGAGAGCGGTATATGTCACGACAGGGCACTAGACTGTGATGCCGGCTGGCAATGCAGTATGTAATGTCACAGAATAACAGAAGTGACGAAAAGCCTGACTTGCATAATTCCGATATTTGTGCGCAAAATCAAACAAGCACACATTTCAAAATGACGTTTTGTTTTTGTTGTATAAATATAACCTGTCTAAGTTTTATAACTTATAATTTACGAAAGAATAATAAGTAAAGGTGCCAGTTAAATTGTTGTTGATATAAATAATGGAAACTGTACGAAAGAAGAAATCTGGCGTATGTAGATGTTGTATTTTTACTTGTAAAAATGTTCAGCAACAAAATATATTGAATGTTCCTAGCACAAGTGATATTGGATCCCAAAATTTAGCAGAAAGTGAACCACCTATAGGTATGACAATTAATATTTACAATACAAAATTATATTATGAGCAAAACATAAAATACGTTTAGTTGTTTAACTAAAGAATTCGAAGTCATTTTTGAACAAAAATTCAACACATATTGCTGTGACCTCGCAAATTTGAAAAATAAGAATAGTTTTAGAGATTGATTTAAGAATTAGTTTAAGCTTAGAAATAAAAGTAAAAATAAGAAAAAGTCCTATTTAGATATTATTGAGTAAAATTATGCAACAAGAACTACATGAAGGTATACAAAGTTGCATACTTATAGTCAAATTTTTATTATAACAGTAAATAATGAAATATGCAAAGTAAAGTTTATTAAATAAATATATAAACAAAAGATGTAGAATAAAAATTTATTAAATAAAGAAATATATGAAATAAAGACAAAATAAATATAAGTAATATATTTCTTTTGTAGAAAAGATACACAAAAAGTATGGGTTATAAATCATGAAAAGAAATGAAATTTATATGCATAAGGCAATAAAAATCTTATGTGAGTTTAAGAATTAGATAGTATTAAAGAATAAAATTTACCTTAGCTTAATACTAGATTAATAAAAAAAGGATATAAAAATATGTAAAACATAGAAGCAATCAGTAGTGGCATATTTTTGTATTCAAAAGCTGACATTATAAGTAAATAAAAGGTATCTGTGTTCATGACTTGTTCGTAACACAATACTTCAGGGACTAGAGGCGGACGTGTTCTACAAGGACAGGCAGTGCGGAATAATGGTTATTTTCAACATGTTTCCCATTTTGTCAAGGCGCACTCCGGCTGAAAGAAAAGTGAAACTAACATAAATAAATGGAAAGAAAAATATGCATCGAACAATGAACAAGGTAATGGGTTCATTGACGAGTACAAGGAAGGATGGTATTAGTAACAAGAATAAACCTACCGTTGGGAATCATGTGCAAAGCAGAGGGGACCTTTGAATTGGAAGGTTATGTTGACGTTTAAGTGAATTGTGAACTGTCAGAACAAAATGTGTATGTGTGCGTGAATCAAGGCGGCAACATATGGGCAGCGATTTCACGGGAAAAGTGTATTCCAGTACCAACCTAAACATGGACTAGAGGGCGCAATGGTCAACATAGTTTATTTTTGCCGCTATAAATACGAAGACAAGATTCGACAAGACAGACTTCTGATAACACTTCCGAGAGGAAAGACTTCTGATAACACTTCCGAGAGGGAGACTTTCTGATAACACCTCCGAGAGGTGAACTTCTCAGAACACTTACAAAAGGAAGATCTCTTAAAGAATAAGTTTTTTTTTAATTGTTATATTGTAGTTTTTCATTATTTCTTCAACACATATAGTAACAGTAATTTATTATTTTTTTATACATTTGAATTCATTTGAAGCGTTCATAATGGACATTCAAAATAGATTTATTGATAACAAGTAAGTTTATTATTTCTTTTGAAAATTAAGTTATACGAGTTGTTGGACAGACATTGATTTTTACGTGCGAATGATTAATCAATGTATTGTTGGACAAAAAAAAATAGACAAGTAAATAATTTATCCTGTAAGGTTTATTTTGAATTTATATAGTTGGAATTACAACCAAATAGGATTAATGGTGTTGGTCAGTTGGAGAGATGTTACGTGAAAATGAGCATTTTCTTCATCGTATTGTCTAGACATCATTAATTTCTTTCAAATTAAGCGAATAATAAATTAGAATTTCACAAGGCATAGATTAAGAGCTCGATACAACACGTGCAAATGGTTGTCTAAAGCAATTAATTGAAGCCTATACATAAATATTATAACGTCGATGAGTATATTCATAAACGTACAATAAAAGTTTATTTTTGTTTATTTGCAGGATAAATATTTATTTTGTTTGGTAGAATAAATAAATAAACAAAAGATTTACATACATTACAACCGGCATTAGGTATAAATGATATGAGCATTTTTCAATTATGTATCTTGTTTAGAGCATAAAGGTGTGCATATAAAGGAAACTATATTTTTGAATCCATAAATTACAAAATAAAAAAAAAATACATGATTATGTTGAATAGACATACAGTTTTTTTTCTTTGAACAAAACTATTACCTCTTTCCCTATAATGAGCAAGAGAAAAATCATCAGCAAATAAGAAGGAACCACAAACATTGCCAGGACCCACAATAGTTATAAGGTACATGACACAACAATATAAGATAAAACACAAAACCAATTATAAGTTCTTGGTGTGTAAAGAATAATTTAAAGAGTATAATGTGTACAAAAGACTATACCCTACGTGTGGTAATACACACAAAAGTATGTTGGTACAGCATATAAATTATATGGCAATATTGTTATTTAAAATAAATATTTATATGCTACAGCATTAATTAAATGGCGATGCCCAACGTATGGCAATATTGTTATTTAAAATAAATATTTATATGTCACAGCAATATGTATTTAACCTACTTAGAACTTTTCAGTTACACACATACAATTAATTTGTATTTAATGAAATGTTAAATTTTTAGTTGTATTTTAGCAGTGGAAATTCCTACTACAAGTGATGTTGGGGTTCAAACAGGAAAAAATCTCTCTGCCCATACACCCAGAAAGGAAAGACTGAGAAAATCTCTAAGGCCTGTATGAGACAATGCTATATTTTACAGAAAATTTTCATGTACATTTTATTTTTGAAATTTAGCAACGTGTAAAACAAAAGAGTGCTTGTAATATTGCATGCGAAATTTACCCGACAAAGTTACCTAAACCAAAGTAACTTAAAAAAAAATTGCGATTTCAGAGGTTGTGTGTGAATGCTCATAGTGTTTTTTAAGTTCTTATTGCATAAATTAAAAGATGTCCTGGTCACGTGAACAGGTGTCTGTGTTAATAGAGGAATATAAAAAATATCTTTGTTTATATGCAGTTAAAGATGCAAGGTATAAAAGCAAACATGCTCGTGCCACAGCAATAGAGGCAATTAAAAATATAGTGACAAAAATAAAACCAGGAGTGTCCATATCAGATATTAAAGCTAAATTTCATGGTCTAAGAAGTAATTTCTTAAATGAACATAGAAAATATAAGGAGTCTCAAAAAAGTGGTGCAGGAGAATACGATTATAAAGGTTAACTGTGTATCCTAATGAATCAAAGAATTTAATAACTAATTTCTTGAAGAGCCACCAACCTTTCAATTACGATACGATAACACTAAAATTATGTCACTACATCATATATTAAGCATGTGCGTGTGCTAAATTTGATCTGTAATAATGCAATCATACAGGAGTAATGCAAAATAATATCAAAATTGTATGCTAAATTAAAGCAGAAAATTTTCGTAATAATTTACATGGAAATTCTCTGTAAAATTTAGCATCGTCTCATACAGGCCTAAAACAGCATCGAGTTGTAGCTACTAAGTCTAAAATGAAATCCTATCCTAAACAGGAGAATTTACAATATTTTCTAGGGCTTTGTGGCAGATATTTATTAAAAGAACTGGCAACTGATGTTAAATTTAATGCAGTTAATAAAAACAAGAATATTGCAATATTGTTTTTCAACTTTGAAGAGAATAAAAACATTTTCTCGAAATACCATTCAGGAAAGCAGACTATGTGCCTTAGCAATGTGTTCCATTGAAAAACAATTACTGATATCAACACCAAACTTGAAGGTATTAGTTATTAATCATTTTGCTAATCGTAAGGAACGACGAATGGATTTTATTTTCAAACAGGTTAATTAAATAACATACTCGTATTGAGTTTATTTTTTTGTTTGTATTGAATTTTTGATATTAAACACTCAGGCCCCCCGTTCCAAAAAATCACGGGCCGCCACTGGTAAGGGGTTTAAACTAAAAAATGGAAAGTGCGAGAAAAATCCAAGTCGATATTTAAATTCTGCATTAAAGGTGGCTCAAGAAAGTGCAAATAAAAAATATATGTCTGCTAAAACAAAAACATTGTTACATGGAAAAAAGAATTATAATTTTTTTCTTGCTATATTCAATTATTCTTAGGCATAGTTCATCTAATTTAACCAAACCTGTATCTTTTATACTAAACGAGATCGACATGCTGAAACACGTTGTATATATTACATTATTAATTATTATTATTGACAAAGATGTATTGAAATCAGGATTTAACTTATTGAAAAATATATAATTAAATTAAATTTTAAGTGTGTTAAAGAGAAAAGAAAAAACAATTTTACTGCTGTTGAATTACCTATTATTTAAAAAAAATAATGCATGCTAAGTAAAAAATAAATAAAGAATGTTTAGTAAAAACCAAAGCAGGACGATCAGCGCAAAAAATTCAGGCTAGGCACTCCATACAATTTGAATGAGATGTTTTGTTATGGACATGGCATATATGCTATATGCACATATTTTTAAAAGCCAGTTACATGATTTGTAAACAATTTATCCTATGAAATCAGTATATCGAAGATTTGTCTGTTAAGTGTTTATGCTGAACAGGGTGTGAATTTCTTCTTTATGCTGAAATCTTCGTTCACACATGTATGTGCCTTCCTAATTCATACAATTCATTTCAAAAATTAAAAAGACACGTATCTACATTAACGTGTAATGTGATTAAGCTAGGAAAAATCCAAGCAATACATGACAAAATAAAAAAACATGCTACAAAGAAATCGTATTTAACTGTGTTTGTTTATTCAAAGCTAAGAAGAATGAACTGATTTCAATAAACTGTGTTGTTGTAAATGATACTTAACAAACACAAAATAATATATATTTAATTAAATAAAACTACATATGTATTTGTATATAACTATGTTATACACGTCTACACTTTCTTTAAACTCAAGCTTATTGTCGAGAAACTATTTTTTGACGTAACCATATAAAATATGTATACGCCTTTTCCCACCCGAGCATTAGAAGAGAATATGCGAGAAAAATTGCGCTACGAATTGTTTATTAATTTATTATTAAAATAAAAGGCAGTCCGCTCCATGAGAATGAGGAACTGCAGATATATTATAGCATATATACGAAGTTGTGTTGTATTGATTTTAATGTCGGAGTGAACAATTTCCGCCCTTATGGTTCATGAATATTGGAACGATATTCTGTATGCGAACGCGGGGCGAACTTCTTCAATAATAAACACTCTTATATTAAACTTACTCCGAGCTTTACTGGCGTGTTATAAAGGGTGAAGCGAGCTCGCGCTCAGGATAAAGCAATTATCCTGAGAAATTATTTATGAAATTTTATTGTGCAACTTCTTTATTGTTAAACTCGGCGAGAAATTTTATAACATCTTGATAATGTTCGCCGGTTTCGGTATTAAATTTTAAGTCAGCATTCACTTGCCAAAAATTTCTTAAAATATTATATGTTCTGTGTTGTACTTACATTACGGATATTCAAAAGTATACCTTTTTATTGAAGAAAATGCCTTACAAAGTATCGCAAAAAATTTTATTTAGTCTATCAAATCTTCATAAATGTTGGGACTGCATTTAATCCACTGAAATTTAAAATTATTAAATTAAAGCGTTTGAAAATACATAGTATTTATCTCAATATATATTCGGACGCTGTCTCTTTCTAAGTTAGTTGTATGAAATTGCTGTCATTTTCTGAAAGAACTATCAAGGTATTATATTTCTCTGGCTTGGATTTAAAGTCATTTATTTTATTTGTCTATTTCATGAGGCAGGTTCTTATCGCTAAGTACCTTTATTTAAAACACTAATATCACACCATAAAACTCAATAATAAAATCGAAAGAATTATTAAACACCGGAAGGCAACTTATCTACTGCTTGATATTATTGTTCAGTTTGGATGATAATGCGTTTGCTAGTAAAGTCGACCTTCATTTCTTTAGTTATTTGTAGCTATTTTTCGGTTAATTATACTTTTTGCAATACTTACACTGTAAAAAATTTGTGTAAAAATTACACATACTATAACAGGAAACTATTTCACATGGATTATCACGTAAAATTACATCACTATGTAAAATTACATACGAGTGTGTAGTAGTATTTTATGAAAAAATACAACAACAAAAAATTAAAGAAATACATGTTCCGGCCCGAATGTGAACCCGGGGGCAGTCCGAGTATTTTTTTAAATTTTTTTGTGTGTATTTTATCATAAAATACTACTACACACTCGTGTGCAATTTTACATAGTGATGTAATTTTAGGTGATAATCCATGTGAAATAGTTTCCTATTATAGTATGTGTAATTTTACACAAAAATTTTTTACAATGTACTGTTATTAAGAATGCGTATCATATTTTCTCAAAATATCAACAATATCGTCTCTGTGGAGTCTCACCACTACTCACACATTATACAAAGGAACACGATTTTGTTTATTTATATTGTCTAAAACATTAGTTGAATATGTTTCAGCACTTCAATAACATATCAAATACAAAGCATAGTTTAGTACATCTTTATAATTTAAATAGATTAGCCCACATTCGGTGAGTTATGCACAATTGTTAACGGCATCATTTATGCTACAAATATAGTCTTTATTGGTAGATATACAAAATTGACAAAGAAATCATAAATAATAATAATTTCATTTAAAAGATATATCACAAGTGGACGCTTTACCCAATAGCCAACAGCAGTTGAGTCTTCCAAAAGTACTATCTATAGCACATACACCTAGTGAATTGCAAACTAGAAGTAAGAAAGGGCTTTCTTGTGGATCGACATCGAGAACTTTGGAATGCGATATATGTTTCTATAGGTTCTTCAATAACCCAGTACTTTTGAAGACGTTATATCTTAGTTTTGTAATCGTCAAAAAGAAATATGCTTTAGGTCTCCGAAGTAGATTTACTTATTTATTGAAAAATTCAACGAAGATTTCTGAAATACTTCTCCCTCAAGATGCTTTTGGAAACTCATGGTCACCAGCGCGATACTCATCGAGCGCACTCTACAAAGCTGTCTACTGGGTGAATGGATTGCTAAGATCTCATTTTCTTTCTGAATTGTCTCATTTTATAATTAGTCTGTCATTCTTCTTTGACATTTCCAATTCCTTGTTCATGAACAAGTCACTCCAAGGATTTCCATTCGTCAGGATATGACGACAAATTTCCGTTAAGAAGGTATTCTCTAATTATATAAAAACCTTTCTTTTCATAATTATATGTATGTACATAGGTTAATGATAGGCATAATAGTTCGAATAGTTTATCTAGGAGTTTTTGAATTGGTAGAAAAAAGATTGTGTGTCCTGCCACGTCTGTCTCCTGCGAAGGAATTTTTTCTAAAGCGGGTCAACTGCTATGCGAAAAAAGAAGTAGACTCACACAATCATATATATATATATACAGGGTGAGTCATCTAAGCGGGTAAGGCCGATTATACCTTTATGAGTAAAGATATTTCGAAGCGGTTTTTTCCTTGTTATAGCTGTTCATTCTTCTTTCACATTTCCAATTCCTTGTTCATGAACAAGTCACTCCAAGGATTCCCATTCGTCAGGATATGACGACAAATTTCCGTTAAGAAGGTATTCTCTAATTATATAAAGACCTTTCTTTTCATAATTATATGTATGTACATAGGTTAATGATGGGCATAATAGTTCGAATAGTTTATTTAGGAGTTTTTGAATTGGTAGAAAAAAGATTGTGTGTCCTGCCACGTCTGTCTCCTGCGAAGGAATTTTTTCTAAAGCGGGTCAACTGCTATGCGAAAAAAGAAGTAGACTCATACAATCATATATACAATATACAGGGTGAGTCATCTAAGCGGGTAAGGCCGATTATGCCTTTATGAGTAAAGATATTTCGAAGCGGTTTCTTCCTTGTTATAGCTGTTCATTATCAGCACATTTTAAAAATATTTTATATTATACAGAGTATTCCATAAAGTGGTGACTAACCATAGTTATAGGTTTTTAAACGGAACACCCTATATATTATTGCATTTTTGTATTCCCCGTATAATTTTTAGTCAAAAAGTAATAAGATAGTACAGGCCTAAAGTGTAAAGTTTTTGACTTATTCCCATTTTTCTGAAAAATTCAATGTTTGTCTAAAACTATATTTCTCGAAAACGACGTATTAGATGGACAATTTTTTTTGCAGTATTGTTATAAGAGGTCCTAATAGAAGCATGTTTTGTTTATGTTACAGTTACTAACTGCATGTGCAGGAAACTGGATTTAAATTACATGACACGTTTTTGTATAAAAGTAATTTTTTTTAAATGGAACAGCCTGTATATCAGTTCATTTTTGAATTGTTTATTAACTTTCATGTCAGAAACATGTAAGATGTTAATATTTTAAAAGTGACTATTACTGAGCTACTGTCTCTTTTTGATATAATTTTGTCAGTTTTGTGGTTTAATTAATATAGTATAGTGCTGACAAAATTATATCAAAAAGTGACAATAGCCCAGTAATAGTACTTTTAAAGTATTAACGTCTTACATGCTTTTAATATGAAATTTAATTAGAAATTCAAAAATTAACTGATATAAAGAATGTTCCATTGAAAAAATTGACTTTTATACAAAAACTAACAAAATTATATCAAAAAACGACAGTAGCTCAGTAATAGTCACTTTTAAAGTATTAACGTCTTATATGTTTCTGACATGAAATTTAATAAACAATTCAAAATAAACTGATATATAAGCTGTTCCATTTAAAAAAATTGACTTTTATACAAAAACGTGTCATGTAATTTTAATCCAGTTTTCTGCACATGCAGTTAGTAACTGTAAAAAAATAAAACATGCTTCTATTAGGACCTCTTATTGTAATACTGCAAAAATTTTTGTCCATCTAATACGTCGTTTTCGAGAAATATAATTTTATACAAACACTGAATTCTTCAGAAAAATGAAAATAAGTCAAAAACTTTACACTTTAAGCCTATACCATCTTATAACTTTTTGACTAAAAATTATACGGGGAATTCAAAAATGCAATAATATATAGGGTGTTCCATTTAAAAAACTATAACTATGATCAACCACCAAGTTATGGAACACTCTGTATAATACAAAATATTTTTAGAATGTGCTGCTAATGAACAGCTATCATAAGGAATAAACCGCTTCTAAATATCTTTACTCATAAAGGCATAATCGGCCTTACCCGCTTAGATGACTCAGCCTGTATATATGATTGTGTGTATGTACTCTTATTTTTCTCCGCCTTCTCCGTTTTTATCTATTCGATAACACCATTTATGTATAATATATCCAATCAGGAAAGTGCGTTAGCTAAATGCCATTGTACTACTTATATATACTATACAAAGGTTTACAATACAAAATAGGTACTGATGAAATGTTTTGCTTTAATAAAATGTACATTAATGATTGCAAAATTATGTAAATATATGTATATATAGTGCTCGACGAAATTCAGTTTAGGGTACTGATAGTGTATATCACTATGTATAAAACTTACTACCAGGAAAGGTAGAATTAGGGTTTAAGTAAAAGTAAAACTTGTAGTTTTTTCGGCTCGTAACGTTTCGGTTCTATGTTCGAACCTTCATCAGACCTTTATTAATTTGAAAGAAAGAACAAAAATATATTAAATTTTGCCCCTAGCTCACATCTATGAAATAATTAACAATACCGAAACAACTATGTGTACTTACTTTTGCCGAGGGGCTATAAATTTGGTCTCGTCTGTATATTTAACATGTGACACTTTAAAAAATTAAACATTAAGATAATTGTACACAGACTTCGTCAAGGCGTTCGATACTATTGAGCACACAATACTTTTTTCGAAGCTGAATTCACTGGGTCTTACTTCACCTGTAATTAATCTGGTTGCCTCTTCTTACCTGGACAATTGTTCCAATTATGTTTACTATAAAGGATTTCATTCTAATACTTTCACAGCTTCTTCAGGTGTCCCACAAGGATCAAACCTTGGCCCACTCTTCTTCAACGTTTACATTAAAGATCTACTGTCTATTCTCACCTGTCGCGTCCTAGCTGATGCTGATGACTTAAAGATTTTTTCAAGGATCTCGTCAGTCTTCAATTGTGAAGCCCTACAGAGTGATCTTCTTGTTATTAACAACTGGTGCCAGCGGAACAAAATAAAAGTCAGCGTTAGTAAATGTACGGTAGTTAAGTATACCACAAGAAACGGCCCTTTAATATTCCCCTACATATTAAATCAAACTCCTATTCCCAGATAAACACAAATGAGAGATCTTGAAGTGTTATTTGATCAACGTTTGCAATTTTCTGATCATATATATTCGATATGCGACGCCGTCTCACGTGCACTCAGCTTCGTTGTCAGGAATCCAGATACATTAAAAACACTGTTTTACTCACTGGTATGACCCAGACTTGAGTATGCCTCTATAATCTGGTATCCCTGTTACGTTTACCAAAACCTACTAATTGAGAGAGTACAGAAGAAATTTTTGAAGTACCTTTCATACAGAGCTCGTGGCGTGTATCCTTCTAGAGGTGTTGACTATGAGAGTCTACTATTGGAACATGACGTTCCTTCTCTCTTGGAAGTAGATAAGTCGCAAGTGCCAATTTTCTGGTTGGGCTGGTTAGTAATAGAATTGATGGCCCCAATTTACTCTCCGCTGTGGATTTTTTGGTTCCCACATACGGTACGCGTTCGAGTGATACCTTTGTGGTGGCTCGAGCTAGGTCAAATGTTTTTGCTATGGCACCTCCCACTCATATGGCTAGGAACACCATCCAACTATGCCCTGATCCTTTTCACTTACCTATTAATCAAAAACATGACTCTAATAACAAATAGATATGTCTCTAGATTCAACTCAATTATTCTTTTTCTTTTTGTATTTCATTTGCTCTGCAAATGTCTGAAATTTAAATGCAATGTATTAATTATTAAATATTTACTGTTCTCAGTTTAATGTGGTTTAGCTTTTTGTTCATTATTACTATTGTTATTATTATTATTACTACAATATGAACAGCTACTATTTGTATGTATTAGATTTTGTATATCAGCTTTTCTATTCAAGTTTTTCGTGTGTTTTTCTTCGTATACCAACTTGATGTGTTCTATAAATTAACATCTCCATGCTAGAGATTTAATTTTGCAATAAATTTCTCATGAATGCGTACATTCAGTTTTCTTTTTCTCTGCTAGATTGTTGTTTTGTATTTCGTTTTATAGTTGTAGGAAATACTATCATGTGTAAATTGTTGTTCTGTAATTGGCATTTTTGCTGTTGGAGATATAATGACTATTATTATTATTATTATTATATATCTTTCTACCTTATTTGGATTTGTCGATGTGACACAACTAAAAAGGTGTATTATGTTAATTCAAATAATATGTGTATATAAAAAGTTAATGTGAACTTTGTAAAAAAAATTTATTATGGCAGCAATTTTTAATGTATTTAACCAACTATGTGAACTAGTTCCAATTAGGTGTTCTTCCTCTAATGTAAATCGGTATGTATAATGGAAACCTCCTGCCGCTTTGAGTATTTTAATCAAGCAATTCGAGGACATCCCACGCCCCCTAGTGTCCGTTTCCTTCGATTAATGCGGACAAGGTTACTTGTGTTTGCTTTATTTTGCCCCTTTTTGTGCGGATTTCATTCATCGGACAAAATTTGTGCATACGTAATATTGAACTGGCTTATTTGGAAGGGAGATGACCATTAACATTAATCGTATTATGCAAGGACCGTTTATTATGCATGCTAAGATTTAATTCGTATTTTGTATTTTCTAATGCAAAATGGGAATATTGGAAAATATAACATTATTTTTGTACATATATTAAGCAACAGAAAATGAAGATTTTAAAATACTGTGCATATACAGGTGGTAGTTAACGAGTTGGTATAATAATAGTGTATATTTTACGTATTCGGTTGTACTAATACAAAGATGTTTAGAATTACTTTTTGATATCGTGAGTTGGTTAAAGTCCGCGATATACGTGGCATTTGTATAACTGCGTACTCACTACTTAATTTACAATCAATAAAAATAATAGTATATAGTGTTAAGTGTTTCGTTGTTCGCAAGAATCATGACATTCGGTAATTTCCTGATGTTTTGTAGCATTCCTATGTTTTAAAATTAGTCATTCATCAGTAATAAACTTAATTTTAGGATTGCTGGGCAATTGATCAGTGAATACATTCAGAATAAGTACCAAAGTGTGTATTACATTTCAGACTGACTTTCTAGTGCTTAATTATATAAACAGAGGAAGCTAATTATTAGCTTTACTCTTTATATTATATTTAAACAATATACTAGTATTATAGTGCTACATAATGTGTCTTAATCTATGCTAGTGACACAAATTTATTAGTGATTCATTTCTGGTGCATGACATAACAATGAGAAAGCGGTTAGTAATTTTAAATTTATAAATACTATAGGAACACTAAACTTTTTAAAAATGACATTTATAAAAACATCTCGCTGTATGTTACACTGACACATTTTAGATTTTGTCACTAAAGTATGCCAAGAAAACAGTAATTAATTATACTTCCCTCACATAGATAAAGCCAAAATAAATATATAAAAATGGAAAAAAGCAATAATTTAAAACCTGATTTGTTTCTGAAGTCATCTAATTTACCCACCTTACCTTCGCCTAATCTTACGTCTTGAGAAACAAGTTAAACACGTATTTTAAATAAATGGTCCCTGGGTAAAAAAATTTAGAAATTATATCTTCCACTTCATATGCTACAGTTTTTATTCTGTTAGTTGTCATTAAGTTAAGTTTGGAAAGGCAAAGGAGGTCTTAGTCCTACAGAAGAAGGCAATAAGAACACTATGTGGACTTGGGTATAGTGACTCGTGTCGAGAGTATTTCAGGCGGCAGAATATACTCACAGTGGTCAGTATTTATATTTATTCGTGTGTGAAATTTGTTCACGAAAATAAATCAAAATTCGCTCAAAATGGAAACTTTCACGAGTACAATACACGGAATTCTGGCTCTTTGCATCACAGACTGAGTGCTACGCAGTGTGGAGTTGACTACTGGGGTGTAAAACTTTATAATTCTCTGCCACAAAGCATAAAGGACATGAGTCTAAATCATTTTAGAAGAAGTGTAAAAACAATATTGGTCACTGCCAGTTTTTACAGCATAGACGAGCATGTCCAAGTGACATGTTTGATTGTTTTGTTTGTTTTTTTGTCTAGGATGTTTACAAGCGTTTCCTAGATAACAACTGTGTATTTGTTTTATATCTACATCTGTATGTTTTATTAATATGTTTTTTAAATGTTTACCTTTTGTATCTTTTGCTATTTGCAGTATTTTATGACATGTCATGTAAAGATTTTTTTGATGACCAATAAACACTACTACTACTACTACTAGTACCTGTTGGGTGAAATACCTGGTAGTTTTTTTCAAATAAATGTGTGTTTACACTCGTTCGATTTATAAACTTATTCCTTAACACTATTCGTTTTCACATTTGACTGGGCCCGCCCTAGTTCGCATTAACTATGAATTCGACATTTCTCGAATGTCCAGAATAGAACAGCACCTATTTTGGTGTAATTTTTCTAGTGATGAGTGCGTGCAATACAATGTTTGGTAAATGGTAATCTTTGTTTATTTTAAAGAGCATTAGTTAAAGCAAAAGCAATATTTTCATTATGGTAATAGTGTTAGTTATGTCTTCATTCATCTTTTGTATTAATGTTACATGTCGATACACTTCATCTACTGCCCAAGTTTCTTGAACTAATAGAAATAGCAAAATACACAGTTGAGGTTATGAATTTGTGAGACACAGTATACTTATAACGACATGCAGCGCATAACATTAACTCAAATGCAAAATCAGAAACTATAATCAGACCATCGAAAAGCTTTCTATAATTTTCGTATATGTTTTCAATTATACCTGTTCGTTAAATGGGAGATCTAATAGAAAATCAGACAGTGTAAACATATTTTAAGTGTATGCACATTCGTGTCAATTTGTTATTAATCATTTGTTGCACATGGTCACTCACGCCATCTGTTCTTCCTCTTCTATTTACAATATCTTTCACTTTGTATTTCTTTCGCTGTCTCATTGTATTAGTTCGTTATTTCCATACTTTAATACCGGGCACGTCATTGTTCTATCGTCGACTTAGTTTCTACGTTCATATCTTTGCTTTCGCCGTTCTCCTCAGTGATCATACCACCAGCATAATTTTTTTGTTCAATAAGATATTTAAAATGCATAGTTTCTTCAACTAAGAAATTGTGTATAAAAAGGACCATAAAAAATTCTTTTATACTAAGCTAATCTTCAACATACCTTTTAAAAAAGTGAAGTCTGTACTTCAGAATGACTAATAGAAGGGTGCTACTGGTACTGCCATGAGAAGTTACATCCTTCAATAAGACTATGCTTTGTCATATCTGTATTTAATACGTTTCATTAACTTTGCAGCAAGATCTTAAAACAAACCATTTCCTTTCAAAGAACACTGTATATAATTCCGATTATATTATAACATCTACGTAGTCCATATGTATATACGATGTAAAAATACATGAACATGTATATAGGTATAGGTATATACACTTACGTAGTTATGTAGGATATATAAAACCCCTAGATCCGTATCTCTCAGATTGATATCAAAATCATGCGCCGCCAATAGAATTGCGTTTTAAAATAAAATATCGCCTTCGCGGCCACCCCTACCGGTGTGAAGGGGTGGACCGCCGGCATTGGTGCATATCTAATGGGGACGTAGCGGCTGCGCGACCCCGTTATCAAATCTGAATATGCGTGGGTCCAACACTCACTACTAGCACCCCTCGCGTAAAAAAAGGAGAAAGCGAATCATTTGTATACTCGTTTATAACGCATATCGAAGCTTTAGAATTCACTGTATTCGGAAAGCTCTAATCGCATTAACAGAATGTTAAGATACGAGGGTTATGTCGTAAATATATGGTCTAACAAGATGGGCAATAACATTTTATTGTACTTTGTTAACTACTTCGATAAAATTCATCTCATCTTGTGGTATTTTTTCTGGGAAATAAGTAGTCACAACTATTTATATTTAAGACAAGTATTCTAATGACAAATGTAAGTAGAATGGCTTAAGTTCAGTTAGGAATTTAAAATCAAACAGTTATTTAAAAGTGTACAATGAATATATACAGTGGCAAGCAAAAAGTAGTCAGATGTTTTTGCTTATATATGCACTAGCAAGTCCTTGAATATTTGTTTTCCGAATAATGTTGTATATGTGATGTTAAGAAAACTTCCTATTATGAAAGTACCATATATAAAACTCAAATTGAGTTCAAATACACATTTATTTATACTCGGTGTGTGCCGACATTTCGGGGCCGCTCTTGCATCGAACATAAGATTACAGCATATATACATGTGAATCGCTCGAGAAGCTATATGGTCCCTACAAATACGCACATGTCAGACACTGCCGTCCGTACGTATACATAGGAGGCCTTGCATCGCCTTCGGTGTATAGTCGTGTACTTGGGCCGACAGACAATAAACTCGGCCGATGAGATAGTATACGCCCGGAAGCTGCTCCGCATCAGTATGCTCACAATATTTGTAAGTAAAAAATACATTAACTGACAATATAATTAAAAGTTAACAAAAATGAAACATACATTACAAAAATATAATAACACATAAAAATAAAGAAAAACATTCATATATAGAGCAAGAAACAATAATTATATAAAATAAAATAAAATATCTTAAGTTTTTAACATGTCATGTTTATCTCAAATTCTCACCAAAGTAGAACTAAACTTGGAGTCTGTGGCTTGATACTAAACAAAAACACTAAAACACGTTTACCACACTAAAGCACAAAAAATAAATACATATTTTAACATATTTCAACAACTATGTTGTCATCTTCAGTAGCACTGAAGCGGTTTATAATCAATGCTACTGAAACTGACAACATAGTTGTTGAAATACGTATTTAGTTTCTTGTGCTTTAGTATGGTAAAGGTGTTTAGTGTTTCTGTTCTCATCGATGTACAAGCACTATGATGAAACTGGCCCGATAACCGGACGGCCAGGATCCGATCAAAAATGGTCATCACTAGAACACATGCCATTGGCTTTTGCTGCTGGCAAGCTTGTGAAATAGAACAACTCTGTGGTTTGGCTACAAAATCAACTCCAATAAATTTGAGATGAAAATGTTAACAAACGAAATGTTGATGTTGATGAAGACTTCATACTATAGGTCCAGCATTGCCAACATAGAATTGCAACTTTTGCCTGAAATAATGAGGACTAGAACAGAGTACTGTTTGCAGATGACTCTCGTTTTGCTTCGTTGGATCAAAAGGGCAGAGGCGAGTTTGGAAAAGACCCGGTAAGAATTGCTCTACAATTTCTATTTATGAGCAACATAATATGGCGGTGAATCTATTCTGGTTTAGGCGAGAATCACTTCACCAGTATACACATACTTCTTCATATAAAATTACTCACGGATTACAGGCAGACGTGTAAGTACATTAGTGAGGCTCTCAAAGATCATACTAAATCTTTCATGAACACTACAGGCGAACATGTGGGAATAGAAAGGTTCGACTGGCCAACCCTCGGTCCAGACATGAATCCCTTTGGACATGTATGAGATGAGTCGAGCCGATGTATGCAAAAGCATACACTAGTTTCAAGAACTGCCCAAGAGTTAGAAGAGTTGCTATTACAAGAGTGGAATAATATCAATTAGAGTGTGATATTCAACTGAATCGAAAGTATGCATCGTTGATTTCAAGCAGTCATAATCCCAAGAGGAAAGAATACACGTTATTAGTAATAAGTTTTTCATAGTGTATCTTTCATTAGTATAATATAACAACAAAAAGTCGAGCTTTGTTTCAAATAAAATGTTGCTGCTTTTTCAAAATATATCAACCAAAAAATATGCTTTCTGATTAAGTATTGAATATTAAATTTAGCCTATGAAATACGGTTGAATTATTTACGATTTACGTATGTATGCATTTAGCTAAAGTATACAATGCTCAATCATGTGATCTAAGTTTCTGCTCGTCAATATGTATCCTATTAGACAATGAGCGTAAAGTAAGTAAGAGTATCTATCAGACACTGTGTCATTACTGTGTCATTATTTTACAGTTACAAATTTTCTGTTTGCATATTTTGCAGTGCCACACTAATATATAGTAATAATAATACGCTTTAGTGCCCAAGAGTTTACAACCAATTACATGACAATATATTACAATAAGCGAGTATGTAATCAAACAACTACATGAGGTTGACCTAGTACATCAACGCAAGAAAAGTCAATATTACAGATAAATTAATACGGAATACAAAAGGGAAAGAAGAAATCAATAGAACAGTGTATGCAATAACAACGAACACCAATATTATTTATTGAAGTATTCAGCGATTACTGCCTTACGAACTCGATGCTGGAGCAGTTGATCTCCACTGTATATGCTGATTTTGTTAAATTTGGAACACATTGTATATATATACAGGATGAGTCATCTAAGCGGGCAAGGCCGATTATGCCTTTATGAGTAAAGATATTTCGAAGCGATGTTTTCCTTGTGATAGCTGTTCATTAGGAGCACATTTTAAAAATATTTTGTATTACACAAAGTGTTCCATAACTTGGTGGCTAACCATAGCTATAGTTCTTTAAATGGAACACCCTATATATTATTGCAATTTTGTATTCCCCGTATAATTTTTAGTCAAAAAATAATAAGATAGTATAGGCCTAAAGTGTAAAGTTTTTGACTTATTCCCATTTTTCTGAAAATTTCAATGTTTGTATAAAATTATATTTCTCGAAACCGACGTATTAGATGGACAAATTTTTTTGCAGTATTGTTTACAATAAGAGGTCCTAATAGAAGCATGTTTTGTTTTTTTACAGTTACTAACTGCATGTGCAGGAAACTGGATTAAAATTAGATGACACGTTTCTGTACAGAAGTCAATTTTTTTAAATGGAACAACCTGTATATCAGTTCATTTTTGAACTGTTTATTAAATTTCATATCAAAAACATGTAAGACGTTAATACTTTAAGTGTGACTATTACTCAGGTACTGTCGTCTTTTGATATACTTTTGTTAGTTTTTGCAAAAAAGTCAATTTTTTCAAATGGAACACCCTGTATATTATTTAATTTTTGAATTTCTTAATAAATTTCACATCAAAAACATGTAAGACGTTAATACTTTAAAAGTGACTATTACTGAGCTATTGTCTCTTTTTAATATAATTTTATCAGTTTTGTGGTTTAATTAATATAGTATACTATACTGACAAAATTATATCAAAAAGAGACAATAGCTCAGTAATAGTCACTTTTAAAGTATTAACGTCTTACATGTTTTTGATGTGAAATTTAATAAGAAATTCAAAAATGAAATAATATACAGGGTGTTCCATTTGAAAAAATTTACATTTTTGCAAAAACTAACAAAAGCATATCAAAAAACGACAATAACTGTGTAATAGTTACTTTTAAATTATTAAGGTCTTACATGTTTCTGATATGAAATTTAATAAACAATTCAAAAATGAACTGATATACAGGGTGTTCCATTTAGAAAAATTGACTTTTATACAAAAACGTGTCATCTAATTTTAATCCAATTTCCTGCACATGCAGTTAGTAACTGTAAAAAGATAAAACATGCTTCTATTAGGACCTCTTATTGTAAACAATACTGCAAAAAATGTTGTCCATCTAATACGTTGTTTTCGAGATAATAATAATATAATTTTATACAACCACTGAATTTTTTGACTAAAAATTATACGGGGAATTCAAAAATGCAATAATATATGGGGTGTTCCATTTAAAAAACCATAACTATGTTTAGCCGCCAAGTTATGAAACACTCTGTATAATACAAAATATTTTTAGAATGTGCAGCTATCACAAGGAAAAAAACCGCTTCGAAATATCTTTACTCATAAAGGCATAATCGGCCTTACCCGCTTAGATGACTCACCCTGTATATAGGTGATCTAATCGTGATATTATTTTTCGGAAATGGTAAATTAAAAGTAGAGGCCTAATGCTCCTCAGAAAGGAGTACCGCAAATCTTATTTCCTGAAGTAATACAGAAGAATCAATTGCGGTGTGAAGCAATTTAAACAATAAACATACACCCGAGGCAATATTCCTAAAATAGAGAGAAGTTAATTCAAAACGGGTTAACAATAGACAATGGCCAGCATTCCTATGCGGATAAACTCCGTCAACCCGACTCCATTTTCCCAAATTTGCGTTGTACCAATTCAAGCTGCCGCATTTGACAGTGATAAAAAGGATAAAACACCTTTATTGATTCAGAACTGCTAAACGATATGCAATTGCGCACGATAAATCCCAGCATTTTTAAATTAGTAAAAGTGGCATTGTTTATGTGGTCAACGAACGTGAGTCTCACGTCTAAAATCAAGCCCAAGTCCCTTGTTGTCTGATCGCGTTCCAAATCAGCGTCATTTAAACTGTAGACAAAAGTCCTCACAACGCGAGAACGACATTGATTTCCACTTGGATGCTTTCAGTGGTAACTTATTCGTAGTACAGCGATGAAAGTTGTTGTCCAGGTCAGCCTGAAAGCAAATACAATTTGAAATCGAAATACTACAACAATATTTATATCAAAAAGGAAAAAAGAACGATTATTTGTATAGTATTGCATAATGTTAGCACCGCCATCACTGGGGCCAAAGACTCTTAGTTTTATGGCAAAAGTAGTGTTGGACCACACTATCGAAGGCCATGGCAAAATCAGTGAACACTACACCAGCCTGCCCTCTATTCTTCAAGCTATACGAAATAATATGAATATAATAAATTGCGTGACATGGCAGAGATCTATAACGGTGAACCTCGCATCAAGAAAACCATGCTGATATGGACACAAATTCCGCCTAACTGATGAATAAAGACCTGATCTGACAAAGATAAAAAAATTCTGGTCACCGGTCTTAAAAACGAGCGTAATTCTGGCCGTTTTCCAGACATCAGGAAAAGTAGAGTAACTTAAAGAAAGTTGAGATATTCTGAGTAGCGGCTTCACGAAGACAAACCTGCAGTCTTTAACTAAGAAAGGAAGAACGTGTTCATGCCCACAAGAGAATTCATTTCTCGAGCTATTAATAGCACTTATAATATTAGCTTTCGAGAAGCAATCAAAATGAATATTGCAGTTGCAATTCTGTAAAGTGAGAAGGTCTGCAACAGAAGAATGGGTACCAACATTTTTATATCAAAATTTCGCTATCAATTATCAGTCTTTAAATAAAATAAATTCTGTTTTGTTAATAATAACATTTTTTAAGTGTTGCGAGGCATGCAAACAGAGCTAACTGAACCAATATAAATCAAATTACATGTATATTTTTACATGGTTATTAAAAGAATTAAAACTACCTTGTACATAACTAGAGAATGGACGTAGAATTTACAATACATATTTATAAGGTATATAGGGATAAATCAGACCTTCTGTAGTTACTACAGTTTATCGTGAACAGTTTAGCTGATAAACTGGGGCCAGTCCAAACAGTTACCTTCTGCTCGTCAGAGGGTACGTATCATAGGTTTATGTACCCAACTTTATACTTATTGTAAATTTCAACTTCAAAATAAATAAGAAGTAGTTTCTAGTAAAAACCAGAAGTTTAACATAATTTTGTAAAAACGATATACCATAGTCGTCAAATTTTAATTTCGGTTTACACTTCTATCCCATGCAGAAGATGATCTTATAATATGCAGCGATGCCTGCTTGCTAACAGTAGTGGGAGAGCAACGCAGTGGCGGATGACCCTCACGCCTTACATTTCATAAGAAACGTTTGTCGAGTGTACTGTCTTGGCAGCCTCGCTTATGTTTGTCTTTAGTTTATTTCGTCGCGCTCTTTTCCTCTTTCTACTTTCGTATCAGAAATTAAAATATGTCGACTACGGTATGTACATATTACCATTAGTAAAAGAAGAGAAATTATACTCATAAAATAAGAATGTTCTCCTTTCAAAAATTAAAATGAAACAAAATATTTTTTTGAAAGACTAAATCTAAACACAAATTGTAACATATATAAAAAATCCATTTATTTTTGTTAATGTTGGGACATCCAGATGCAAACGAAAATGTTCTAATCTATCATAATCTATTTCAGTTTATTATAGCGATTCTTGTATAATACTTCAATCACTATTCTTAGTGGATCTGAAACATGAAACTCTTCTGAGCTGCAACTACAACATTACTGCAACTTAAGGTATCACTTTCTATGTATACACTAAACGAGGGTTAAAATAGTAACAGCCTTCATGGCAAATGAGAAATTATTATTTTGAAGTAGTTACTGGAAGTTGCTTTTATAAAATATACTAGTGGTAAGAACAGTACCCGCAAATTCCCAAAATAATTAGACAAGTCACAATTAACATATAGCGTAGAATATTGTCATTTGTTCATTTATCTAACAAGTGTTATTAAATAAATTACTCTATTCTTTTCTCACACATTGTAAAGATGTCCGCTACATTTCCCATTGCTGTCGATTCTACCCACCTAAAATGTCGGAAAAACAAGATTGCACTGCTATTTCTAGTAAAATGATTTAAATTTAGGAATGATTTTACTATCCATATTGGTTTAGTAGAGACTGCTGTACGTGCATGTGTTATAAGAGATAGAGAAATAATTAATTATGAATAAATGCCTGGCTGATTTGAAGGGAGTTTTTTCAATATAAAAAAATAAGAACCTTCTAAATATTTACAAAAATCTAAACAAATATGATTTTTTTTGCAGTTATTTATTTAATTAATTGTTGAACTACAACAATAATATTTCCTAACAATATTATTACTATTTAATTTTACTCTCCAAGTAATCACTAAAAATGATGTCTTCTTGAGTGGAAACCCTAATTTGCAATGGCCCTATAATAAAGCTGTTTTTCTGAATACAATAATACGTCAATCGACATCGTCACCCTGCACTTACAATCAAAAAAGAGTGACTGTGTATATTACCACATATATATTTGCCATAAAAAAATGTTGCCCCTTTTATTATTAATTAATTTCATTTCAATTGCTTACGTATACTTTAAAGTAAAGCACATGGAGCCTTTTCTAGCTAAGAAAAATATATGAATTAGGCAAATATAAGCAGACAATTAAACATCTAAAAATTCCAAGAATAGGCAATGTAATTAATAATCATAATAACTTTATTACTTAACTACAACGTGTTATATATCATTTAATATTTTCCTTCATGTCATTCTTCATTTAAAAAAATTGCTTGAAAGTTACTGTGATATTTATTTATATAATTAGAGGCACTCTTATAATAAGTCTCTTCGTTCAACACACGTTATTTTGAAATTGTGACAGAAATTTCCTAATGCCAGTGTATATTGATCAGTTAAATTAAAATGTGGTTGCTTGCATTCAGAGATTATTTCTATATTTTGATAAATTTATCTTCTTAAAATAAGTATTGACGACATTTATTTATAACAACTAGTATTATTATATAATATAAACTTACTCTAGAATATCCGCAAATGATTATATGTAACAATCTTTGCAATTTAAGAAATTTTACTCTCTGCAGTTCTTACGCCAGCATATATGGTATGACTTAAGTTCTTGCGTCTTCGTATTGATAATGATGTGTGGAAAAGGACAGTAAATTAAACTTCAGAGATATAATACTTGACATTCATTATTTACATTTTTATTATAATATTGTATATTTATAACTTTTCAAACATTCCAATTTTCGTTTTTCAACTATGTTGAACTTACTAAGGTATAACACGAAAAATGAAATATATATTGTAATAGTGGGTAAGGTACCCTTACCAAAGCCCCAAGTTGCGGTGCCAAGATGCTATCGGGGGGGAAGGGCTATTGAGAGCTATTTACTACGTATATTTAATTAATTATGCAAGAGACTGATAACAATAATAAAATAATAAAAAAATTTACTTAATATGAAATTATATGGCTAATGTCCTAAATAATTATTTAATTGTTGTTCCAAATATAAATCTGCCGGCTAGCTAAAGGAGGATGCATTCTTTACATACTTAGATAATTATATATACAGTTTTTGTGTAAATGAGTGTCTCAAAATTACCCTAAGTGAAATGCACAAATTCATTTAAATTTCAAAAACTTCGCGGTATTCAGCGCGCAACTGCGCAAGTTTAAATTAAGATTTATCCAAGTGAGGGTAAATGCTCTGTATTAGCGTGAAATCGCAATAACGATCGTGTATGTGTGATTGTTACGGTGATAAAACGAAAATTAAAAAGTGATGTAGTTATCTCAGTGGGGTGATCTCTAAGTGACTCTAATTCTCTACCTCAGGGCGTTAAAGGATTCGAAAATTCTTTACCTTAGATTACCTTAGATACAGCAACTCTTCATCTCTCAGAAGTGAGGATCTTGTAGAATCTAACCTGCAAAAGCTATTTTGTGGCACCGCTTTATCGCTAATGCACAAAATACATATGTGTACCTCTTAAACGTTAATGTGAATCAGGATTTATCAATGGTGGAAACAAACACATTATTTTTAACACAAACAGATCTTGGTTTATTAAAAAAAATGAATACGCAACAAGATACAACAATGATCGTATAGACAAATTAACAGTAAACAATAAATGAGAATAAAATCGTGAATCGATCTAATATAACTTGTAGTTTATATACACAAGATTTCCCTAGGAAATGTTCTACTAACGCAAGATATAATTGTCAAATGACAATGTATACGAATTTAAACCTTATGTGCATGAAGTTAAATGTGGATGCAACGGAATAATGAATTTGAATGAGAAAATTGTAAGTATGTCCTGATATTTTATTTATATAAGTTTATTCTAATTTGAAAATGTAAATTTGACCCAAAAGTTTAAGTTAGATATTACTTGAAGAGTTGATTTTTTATTTACGTTAGTGAATTAATAGGATTGAAAGATGTTACAAAAGTTTGACCTAATTTCGGCACAAAATGTGCGTGTAGTATTAAATAGACTTTGTACCTTATAAGTCACTAATTCCTATTCTTGTTTAAGACACAGGTGTCACGGCTTTCCTGGTTCAGTGTTATACTGCACGGCCATAGACTGTGAAACCCTTTCTCTGATGCCCCTCTTTGGATTAATTTCACAGGTATCAGGTGCGTGGATATTTAATTTATTCTTGACTTCTTTGGTTGTGGATGTGTGGTAGTAATCTCTCCTATGTTAATTTTCTTTTACAGCTACGGTTAATTCCGTTCGACCTTGGATTCTGCTTTGGCGCGAACGTCTTCAAATGGGCGACCTTCTTGCGTCACTTGAAAGGTCACACAACGTGACTTTAAACTCGCACGTGGAAACGAATGTATGACTGATCAATTCAAACAATGAATTGATAATGATGGATCTCGGTTCAAACTCTCAATTAATAATCATGGATCTGATTCAAACGATGAATCAATAACACTGGATGTCACTTCAAACAATAAAGAATGGCTGTGATTCATTCAATGAATGAATAATAATGGATGTGATTCAAACAATGAATCAAAAGAATCTGGATGCCGCTTCTCGTCCGATGTGCCTTTTTATTAGAATCTTCTGTTGTGGGCGTAGTAACCATAGCAATATATACAGTTATTTTTTACAAAGTCTTATTACGGACAAGTTTATTTTGGAATATTAGTGGAATCATGTTTTATATTAGTTAAATTAATTCGTCTTTCAAATCGGTACAATAAAATTACTTTAATTCGTTTTCTCTTAGAAAAACACATTTTTTAAAATTTAAAGGGCAAATTTAGCATTTCGACTGTCATATGTTCGATGACGTCATGGACGCTAATAAAATAAATTAAAATATCAGAATTTTGGATAAAAATGCCTTTTTAGTAGAATCTTTCCTTCACAAATTAAACTTTTAAATACATTTAATATTTTTTTACCTTTCAATCCTTTTACAAATCTTTATTTATATAAAAAATTAGTGTGGTTAGTTTTTGAAGTGTAATAACTAAATGGTCTTTTAATTTATTTATGAATTATTGTTATAACATGAAACTATGACCTTTTCTTAATCTTTTACCACCTTTTTAAATTATCTATATAGCTTGTAATTAATATTTTTAAACTTTTCTTTTACCTATGTTGACAACTGTCAAATTATTCAAAATGCTTATTTAAATATCTAGACTCAACTTACAAATATGACACTGAGAAATATTTCCACATAAATACGTCTTGATAGACTTTGTATCTGTTAGGTTTTATTTATAATTGCTTTAATTATGTATATGAAATATTTGAAATTAATTATGATTAGAGTAGAGCAATATGGCGCATCAAAATTCGAAAAATAAAATGATGCTTAGCTTAAATGTGCGCATTTAACAGATTTATCTTTAGTGACAATGATTATAAATTTACAACATGTTTATGGGGTAAATGTTGTTTATGTTCAACATTAGTTTATTTTGGCTGATAGCAATGCATTTTTAGTTAGAAATTAGTCATGTATGTGCTATACTTTTACCAATGTTTGGGATGATGCTTTCGAAGCTATCAACCTTGCTTTAACTTTAAACCTGTAACTTTTTGTGACATTTTGAACTTGAGAATTCACACTTTAAACTGGCGATCTTTTAACTGCTCATAGAGTGATGATAAATGTTAAAACTTGAAATTAAAATTGGCCATTTGTAATGGCTGTCAAATTCATTTTATATTATTACTTTGCCTATATAACATTTTACTAATCATTGTTGTATTGTGAAAATATGCTAAATATAACTATAAAAATAAGACTAATTTGTTTATTAAGCTAATTAGGTATTTAATTCTAGTGTTTAGTCTTTAGTATGGGGGTTTCAGTTGGGGTTCCTGAGAAGAGTAGTCATTGGTTCGGTTTTCTAAATTTGGGGGGTGATTTGCTTTCTAATATTTAAAATTTGATGGGGTTCTCAGAATATATTAGTTTTGTTAGCAAAATCTGCATTATTTTTCAGGGATTTTTACCTATACTCTTATACAAGGGTCTAACCTTAAGCATCGCCGATGTATTTATGGTTGCCTGTATTCAAGGGGTTTTAAGGGGTGACTGTATGTGTTTGTGGATATTTGACTGGTGTTGTCTCATATTCAACACTAGTTCAATATATTATTAGACTTATTATTTCATGGGCGATAGAAGTGATGGGCAAGATAGGGGAAAAACGTGTACTTTTTCAAAGCGATTTGACACACTCGTGTTTTGTCGACTCTCGAGCAACACCATGTTGCCTACCGGTTTCCCCGAGAAGCGAAAAGACGAGTCTGTCCTATCGCATTGAAAAGAAACTCGTGTTTCTCTTTAATGGCCATCACTAGTCGATAGTGATGACTCTCTTTCTCTCTACATATCCCCCTCTCCCTCTTTCTTACCCCCTCCCACCACTTTTTTCCCTTCCCCCTCCCTCTCCTAGCACATATGGCATTGATTATTTCTGATATATCCTCAGTTTTTATAGTAAATAATAGACTAGAAAATTATTTGACGAATTGTATTTCCCACCTAGAAATATGAACAAATCAAGATACAGTTTTCTAGTGTTTGCAGCAGTAAGAGTATTATACACTAATATTTTTTCTTATCGTAAAATAAATGCATATATATATAAACAAACATTAAATTATTCGTAGTAAATATATGAAATAATTTTTTAAAATGAATGTATAATTCATCTTGGCGTAGTGACTCTGTTTGACAAGACGTTGGTCTATAAGCAGCAATATTGATGGTACATTAGGAGATAAATATTCAAACAAAATTTGTCCGTTACTTGACTTAAGAGTCGATGAATTTGGATGACTAGGGGCATTGTTTAAAAATGAAACTGCTCTCTCCGAAAGGTTTTTTGATCTAAGATGAGCTCGTACTGCAGGAACAAATTCATTGTAAAAGCAATTTACAAAGATTGTTTATCATCCAAGGTTTGTTTTGATTGTAATAAACTACTACAAACAACCTCATATTAGATCTCTTGAAAGATCTTGGACTTTTGATTTTCCAATACATAGTAACCTTAACTTACGAGTGCCAGCAGCATTTGCACATGCCACTAAAGTTATGCGTTCTTTGCTCACTTTATAACCGGGTGCTGACTTTTCCGAATGATCAGCTAGCTTTGTAAATGGTAAAGGTTTCCAAAATAGCCAGGTTTCTTCGGCGTTATAGATTCGCTTCTTTCTCAGATTGTGCCGTTGTATTATCGTAGAAACTCGTAGTAATCTTGCTTTAAACCTATTTAACTTTGAGAAGCACAGAATGGTTGTTCTAATTTCATTTGTTTATGAAACAATAATGCCTTCTCGCATAGTAGAGGTTCCGGATACAGGATGTCTTTCAGCTCTTTTGTTTAAACCAAATGCAAATAGCGTCATCTAGTTTTGAACATTTTAGTGTTTTTCCAGAACAGGTGGCATTAAAACTGTATAAAGATGATACAACAACACTTTCACCTTTTTCGATAACTTTTAATTTCATTGCAATAGATAATACCACTTTTTTACACCGAGACATTTTATACTTTTTATAGTATGAATGTACTGTATGTACTCAAAAGCGGAAGGAACGTACATACATACATCTGCACAGAGCAAGAGCACCTACATTTAATATGTACGTAACTACCACGAGAGAACGCACGGATAACCGGGGCTCTACTGTACATCGTATAAAAAATAGATTCAAGATAAAACGGATATGATGAATAAAAGCACTTATATATCAATCATTAGCTGGAATTTAACAATTCAAATATCTTTTTATTTTCTTATACCTACATATATATTTACTATTTGTCCTCATATTAACTGCAAAGATTTTTCTTATGCTATATTCAAGTTTAATCATACGGTATGATATGTATATACACGTACGTACAACTTGACTTGATATTAGTATGAAATATGTACAATAAATATGTTGAAAATGTTGTCCAATTTTTAAATATTAGTGTGAAGAGTTAAAGAAAAAATATATAACATTTCTTGGCACAAGATATGTTTTTTACATTTTTCATATTATGTGTCCGAAATTTTAAGATATATATTACTTGTTCATATTTCATATTTACTTTTTGCAAATAAGAATAAATATCTTTATATGTAACCTATATGAAACGTCTTAATTATAAAATATAATTTTAAGATGAACAAAAATGTTGCTTCTACTGTTTGAATTCATAGGAGCAGAACAATGTTTATTTGTTACTTTTAAATAATTAATTAAACTTAACCAAATCCAAACTGATATAGGTTAATAACCTCCTTATATAGTAATTAACTAATCTTTAATTACGTCTGGCGAACAAAGCAGGAAAAAGAATAAGTGATATTAATTACTACAATAATTGGGCTTATATATGATACTCAATAAACACATATACATAATTGAATTTTGTTGTTCCTTCTATGCTGTCATGACCAATGCTAAATGTTGTGTTTACCTATTTATGGTGGTAGTTGTTGCTGATCGGAAATGATAAGGCAGAAATTATGCGGTCCCTGAGTACAAAACAACCCCTTGTTAGTTCGTATAGATTGGGGTCAACCGGCCCTGAAATTATGTGAAATATGCCAGTGACTTTCTTTAACTATTTATCAAACGATTTCTATATGAGTTAGTAATATTGGCATAATTTGTTGAAAAAGTAAAACTACTACAGTAATCATTTATATTTCTTAAATTTATTTTTAAAATTGATTTAGTAAAAATGATTTAAAAATATACGAGCGTAAGTTTCTTGAAATATCGAACTGAGTGAAGATGTAATATTTTGAAATTCTTAGAAGAATATTTGACAATATTTGATGAGTACAATACTTTATCAATATACCTCTAAATTCTTTGGAATTTCTAATAATTTAAAATAAAATAGCACAAATATTTACCGCAAAGTGTATAATACTTCTAAATAAGTAGATATTTAATAATACTCGTAATAATAATAATTAATGTCCTAGAAATGGCATCTCTAGATCCTTCTATTTCTAGGTCACTGCTTTAACCATTAAAAATTATTATTATAACATAATTACCTATATGATGGACTTAAAGCTGGTAAATATATGGCAGGTCTTTTTTTTATCTCTGTTGCGTATTCGATAGTCTTGAAGTCATTGACGTGACTATGTTCTGGACAAAATGTACTCTATTGGTATACGGGATCCATTATTGCAATAGATAAAATCGTTTTTGAATAATGTAGAAATGGTAATATCGCAATCCACCCACAAACCAAAATAAAGTCCAAATAATATAGGAATACCACCAGGGTCCATTATGGGTCCTTTACTATTTTTTATATATGCTCTGCAGAATCGTATAAAAAGTGGTATTGTTGTGATGTACGCTGACGACACATCGCTTGCACTTTCTGCAAATAATCAGGAAGATCTCCAAAATCTACTTCGGCTAGTGAGTAATCAATTTGATTGTGCAGGTGCTGGAGAAATGCATTAATAGTTAATAGTGGCAAGAGTATGTGCATATTCTTTTCCCAGCGTAAACTTATTACTCGCGAGACGGATCAGGCTGATATAGTTTCCAGTTCTACGGTGTTTCTCAGAGTAAAAATTGAAAGTTATGTTGACTCTGCATGTAAAAAATTAAATCATAATTCGCGGTACTACAGCTCATGAATTATATATTGAGGGTCTATTAAATATGTACTATGATTTTATTCAACATTATCTTATAGGGTTTTAATCTGGGCGCGTATTTATTGCACAAAAAAGGATTATACCATTAATATTTGAATTAGCACCAACTTACGCTTCACATATGTCGATGAAGACATCACACAGGACAATTCTTTTGCCAGCATTTTTAATAATTTGCCCAACAATAGTATAAATGTTAGCGGTTCTAAAGTATTTTAAATGGTACTTATAGAATTTCTTTCAAAAAAAATCTTTCATTTACTTCAATACTACCTTGACAGCTTTCTGTGAATGTTTTTATGTTATTCGTATGATACATTTATTAATGTTATTTTTCCTTTCAAATTTTGCTGCGCGTAATATGTTAAATTTACATATACCGTAGTCGTCAAATTTTAATTTCGGTTTACACTTCTATCCCATGCAGAAGATGTACTTATATATGCAGCGATGCCTGCTTGCTAACAGTGGTGGGAGAGCAAGGCAGTGTCGGGGGACCCTCACGCCTTACATTTCATAGGAATCGTTTGTCGAGTGTACTGTCTTGGCAGTCTCGCTTATGTTTATCTTTAGTTTATTTCGTCGCGCTCTTTTCCTCTTTCTACGTTCGTATCAGAAATTAAAATATGTCGACTACGGTATATATATTTTACAATTGTATATACAGTATGTCCACGGATCGAGTTCCAAAGAGGAAAAACTTTTTTATTTTGCATTTTACAAGAAAAATGTATTCTTGATAAAAGTTTTTGCATGTCTCGAAACGGCCAAGTCAGTTTTAATCTTTTCAAAATTTCTTTTAGTTTAAGATAAAAATCGAAAAATTGGTCGTTTTATTTGAAAATTTTTTCATAAACTCAAAAACAAAAGTGATATAACTAATAACTATTTTACTCAATCCATTCACCGCCCTTTTCAACGCACAATTCTAGCCGTCGGCGCAATTCTCTATAACTTCTTCGAATTTCTTCGAGAGTTAAAGACGTCACAGCGTCTCTAATCCTCTCCTTTAAATCTTTTACGTTCGGAGGAAGATTATTTGCATAAACTATTTGCTTCAAACGACCCCAAAGATAAAAATCAGCCTTGTTAAATCAGGGCTCCTTGGTGGCCATATCACGGGACCATTTCGACCTATCCAATTCTGTCCAAATTGCTGATTTAACCATTCAACAACAATCCTAACATAATGAGCCTGACAACCATCTTGTTGGAAATAACACCTTGCGAGGTAATTAATCGGTAGATCGTCCAAACGTTCATCAACAAAATTTTGCAGCATATCCAAGTACGTATGCTGATTGACAGTATTATTAAAAAAATATGGTCCAATGATACCATGGTAAGAAATTGCACACCACACTTTTGCCGAATATTGTCAATTGTGAGGCATGCGAAAATTCGGATTGTAATCGCTCCAATATCTCACATGTTGGGATGCAACAGTACCATTAGTAGAAAACGTGGCCTCATCAGAAAAAATAATATTTCGGTAAAAGTATTGATTATCCATAATTTGAGCGCCCATCCACAGACAAAAATACAAACGTTTCGCAGGATCTCCGGGTTCTAATGCATGATTAAAAATGGGCTTATAGGGATGAAACTTCCTTTGTTTCAAAATCTTTTGAATGAGCGATTTACTAATTCCCAGATGGACTGATCTGCGCCGCAAAGAAAGTTTGGGATAGTTCCGTACTGAATCCATTACAAGAAGCGTGGCGGCGTCGTCATCATCGCGTGCTATATTTTTTTTCTTTACATCCAGTATGGAACCAGTGGATAGGAATTTTTTGACCAATGCTCGTGCACCTCTATTTGAGATGTAAATATCCGGAAACTTTTGATTAAATTCTTCGACAACTAGACGGATCGCTTTATTACCTTTGCCATAGCATTGAATTAGGTAAATTCGTTGGTCTTTTGACAACATTTTCAACTATTATGGTTGATTTTTCTAACTGACAGTTAATTAGATAATTAAATATGGATAATTACCATGACAACGCAACTTAATTTCTGGGACTTTAAAAAATTTTCAAATAAAACGACCAATTTTTCGATTTTTATCTTAAACTAAAAGAAATTTTGAAAAGGTTAAAACTGACTTGGCCGTTTCGAGACATGCAAAAACTTTTATCAAGAATACATTTTTCTTGTAAAATGCAAAATAAAAAAGTTTTTCCTCTTTGGAACTCGATCCGTGGACATACTGTATATATATAGGTACATATCTCGCTAACAATGTCGTTATGCTATAAGTGTTCAATGACAATAAAGTATTATTATTAATTGTACTAACACCGGAAATATTTCTTAATGTAATTTAAGACTATAGGTCGGGACTATTTTCAATATTATTAGTGATAACCTGCTGTTGGTTAATCGAATACAAAATCGATGATTCGAATCCCACCCATCTTACTACGTGGTAGCTTATTGGTTAAACGAATGCAAAATCGTTATAAGTTCAAATAACACCTACACAGTGAAATATATTGTAATAACATTCCATGTAAGTTAAAAGCTGACATCGTAATTAATATGAAATTAATTTAATTACTAAAACCCAAGACGTGTATTTTGGGAAACAAATTGTATTCTACACCAAATTTAAAAGAAATTTGAATAGAAAAGAAATATTTGCAAAGTAATAAGGCATCTGTTTTATTTATTGTTTTTATATTTTCGTATTACTTCTTGTAAATATTTGTTATGCTGGAATACAATAAAAGTTGTAATCCTTTTTCTTATTTTAACTTACAGGAAATTCAAATAAAAACGAATTTTATATACTCTATTAGTAACATTGAAAGAACAATAAGTTTGTTTTGATTTAATATATCGCAAGAAATATTTTTTTAACATAATATAAGTAACTAAAGTCCCAAATTCCCGCTGTTATTTCTAAATTAAAAACAACAAAATTCAATATTACAAACACTTGCTATTAAACAATTGCATATTATATTCATTATATTATTGCTTTAACAACACTTAAGGTTTTTTATGTTACGATTATGAATACTTACTACATTAAAAATATTTTTTTCCTTGCTGTTTATGAGAACATAAAACCATACATTTATAACTTTTTTAAAAGAAATTGCTACTCATTACAATTACTTATTCTTACATGTGTTACATGTTTATTGATAGTTATTATTATATCCATTATCATATACTTATGCTGTAAGAAATATGCACTAATACAGATGTAATATATAGGTATTAGTATTAATATGGGTTTAATTAGTGTGAATACCAATTATATAAGTGTTAATAATAATAGTAATATAATTTAAAACGCAATGTCTAAGAAAATGCATACCGATTTATTTAAAATACGTTTTCTTAGAAAGCGCATTGACTTAAGTTCATAAAAATGTAGCTATATAGGTACCATTCATTCCATAAGCTCATGCTGAAAAAAATTGCTAATAATATTGTCCATCAATATGCATAGGCGGATCCAGGGGGTGGGCACAGGGGCACGTGCCCCCCTGTCATAATTTCGCGAACAGGCGAAATAACATACTTGAACAGAAAACCCCACCCAAATAGAAAATTAATACTGTAAAATTTAACTTTTAAGTGCAATTTGATAACTAGTGAAGAAAAACCGTGAAAGTAAGTTACACAGATAACCGTGATTTGATTCATATCTTAAGTCATGGCGTTGTCAGGTATAGAAAGCTAGCGAGTGACTATCTCTGATATTTCAAATCAATTTATCAGTGTTTTTTTGTTGTTGTTTTATTTCCAAGCTGTTTATTGTGTCCAAACAAGGAGCCGAGTATTTATTGTATAAGTTTTTAGTTCTCAGTTGTGTTATAGTACGCCTACATATAGTTTGTTTTTAGGTTAGACAGCGCGTGACATTATCTGTCAAGTCAAAATCAGTTTAAAAGAACATATTAATGTTCTTTTGCTTTAAAGTAGTTTATTGTCTCCAAAGAAGGAACCGAATTACCTTTTCTACTGTAAGATTTTAGCTCTCAATTGCATCATAATGCGCTAATATTTATTTTGTTTTTAGGTTAAGATCTAAGTAAGCATGAATAATAAACGAAATAAACAAACACAGTTAAATCTCATAAACTTTTTAAAGAAGACAAAAGTTGATTATTCCGATTGCGCTGATGTTAGTTCCAGCGTAGAAACTGCAACTCATGATATTCTTGTAGAACACCATACCCTCTCCAAGTAGAGCCCTTTCCGGAGAGTTACATTTATGGAAGGCATTGTGGATGAAGCAATCGCATAAGGTTGATAACCCAATGGAGGCCTTCAAATTGGCTTCAATGTTTCCTAATATACAGGGTGTCTCTAAAAGGTGCGGAAAAAACGCTACCACACATTTCTGAGGGCGATCTAACCCAACTTACCTCAGTCCAAAAGTGGATGCACCATTGCATTGAATTGCCACAAGAATAACACCCAAATTACAGAAGCATATGTGTCCATATACGGAATGAATTTTTTATATCCAGATTACTCATAAACGGCTGCTCCAATCAACTCCTACCAGGTATACCTTTTCTAGGTAAAAAACATTGGAGAATAAGAATTTTTATTTAAAAGTTAAATACAGTGTGTCTCAAAAAAGTTATTACGTTTTAAATGGATACAATATGCCGCAGGTGGCGCCCTCTACATTTTGCAATGAAAATGAGAGCAGATTTAATTTTTTTACCCCACGAAACCCCCCCTACCCAAATATTGTGACAATATACCAATTATTACAGAAATTATTTATAAAAAACTAAAACAAAATTGAACTTTTGACACTCTGTATCTCCGAAAGCATCCACTTTTGGACCGAGGTAAGTTGGGTTAGATCGTCATATTTTGCCCTCAGAAATGTGTGGTAGCATTTTTTTCCGCACCTTTTAGAGACACCCCAGTATAATGCATTTTGAAAATTCTTTATGTATTGCCAGTAACAAAGCCACTGCGGAAAGATCTACCAGTACTTTGAAAAGAATTAAGTCGTTCTTGAGATCGACTATGTGTAATGAGCGATTGAATGGACTAAGTATGATGAATATAAAGAAAGAGATGGAAGTAAATCCTGAAGAGGTTCTAGATTTATTTGCGAAGAAGCATGCTCGAAAATTACAATTACATTTTATGTAAAACAGGAATGGCATCTGTTCAGTACCTATCTGAGCAGATTAAACCTCCAAGAAGTGGGTTCCGGAAAGAATATTATTATTTTAGTAAAATGTGTTTCCATGAAAAAAAATAAAAACTTTCCACTTTGATTTTGTTTTATATTTACTTACTTTTTTTCTTTTCCTTTACAGTAAAATCAAAATCTAAAATTGAATCAATTATTTTGGAACTACTGCCTGCTGTTAAGTTACAAATCATCAATTTAAATGTCCCTATTTACAATCTAATTGTAAGCAACAAATGAAAATAACATTTAATATAAAGTCACATAATTAGCTACACGACTTTGTGCCCCCTCTGTCAATTTTTTCTGGATCCGCGCCTGTCAATATGTGAATATATTAAAATATAACTTACTAAAATATTTTAAAAGAAACAACATTGGATTATTTTGGTCTCTAAGTATAGTTGGAATACATAAACCAACCAAACCAAGAAAGTCCTACTGCTTTTTATTGTTAATGTAAAAACTAATGTTAGCTTTACAATCCTAATTAAAAATTATATAGAATAAAAATATATTGAATTTCTATTAGGTATATACCTAGATAGGTATATTATTTCATTTATTGAAAAGTATGGAAAAAAATAATATATATACCTATATACATCAGCTAATTAATTGAAAAGACAGAATTAAGGAGCAAAAGTATTTTTACGTATCAGCCACAGAATAAGCTACGTCTGAGCTATAATAAGAAAATCTTATAAATATATATTATAGCAATACTATAATTTTCTGTTTCAATAACGAAAATGTAAGAATGACCAGTTTATCATTTTCGGAAATTATTGTTATTTCGCCATTCAGTGCAAACTACTAGAATTACTTATAGTAGAAAATGTAAGGTAGCTCAACAAAAAACTGTTGGATAACTGATGATACCTAATAAAAATGAGGAAAAAGTTAGGCACAAATAATTCTATGTAGACAAATGTAAACTACCTTTAATTATCCAATCTTAATGTGTAAGTAACTATGTAAGTAATACTTAAAGAATGAATTTCCATGTTATGGATTTTGCAACTTACAACTATTAAAAATTACCTGAATTATTTCAAAAACAATTTCTTTAAATTCAAATAAATCCTTGTGCATAAATAATAAATATTAGTAGATTATGACAATCTTATCGTTGCTTAATATCAGTAATTCATATGAGTTAATACAAAAATTATCTTTTTTTTTTTTTGGTAATTTTACATAGAGTCAAATTATTCATACCTATATTTACTTTATTAAAAATTAACCTCAAGGAGATTTTTTTCTTTAAATATTGCAATAATATATTTAAATATTATTTTTTGTTTAAACATTGATGCATATGAGTCAAGAGTATTTTAGAATAGTGTCTCATATTTGGTAGTTACAACCTCTTTTCAAACGATTTTAAATAATATAAGTGATTGAAATTTATTAAATTTTATATAAGTTAATACTCTACCTATATTATTTTTATACATATATTAATGATTAAGAACTAGAAAATAGTAAATTAAGATAATGTAGCTCCTTTAGTGTTAGCACTTCGGACTCGTAAAATATTAACTCTGCAAGTAGAGTAATTGAATGCTTCAAGTTTTACTTAGCTTGCATTAAGAAATGCATTATTTCAATAAAACCAAGTGTTTGGGGACAACAGTTTTGAAATTTATGTTAAATAGTAAATATTATATGCTGCACATGCATACAATACACATACAGTCAGAAAGTCACATAAAAATATATTTCCAGATACAATCTAAATCGCAATATTATTGATTTAGCCGTGCCATTAAAATCAGCACATGGGAGAGAACGAAAAATAATCCTTTTTCTCTTATACATATATTCATACATACATAACGTATAGAATAAATAAATAATCCATACAATTTATATACTATTGTATATCGGATATGGTCGCAGCGGATTGGTCGATTTCGGCTCCCACCATTTCAAGTCCGGACTACTCTCCCCTCCTAAGGATTCGCAGCATCCTGCGATGCAAATACATGCTGTTATATGGCCGTGAACGGTTACGCCGGTAGCAGCGAGTTGTGTTCAAGTATTTTTAAGCCCCCTTTTTACATAGATGTACAGAACAATCAACAGTATCATAAACTTACCCCGATCTAGGTTAATGAATTACAAGTGAAATAATACATTCATAGGTGAACCGTAACGCATAACTTGTACACAATATTTAGAACACATGAGCGAGTGTTACGTTTGTTTTCGATGATGCGCGGGTGTATTTCTCTTGTGTACACAGGGATGCATCTAAAAGACTTATGTGCCCTTTGACTATTAACAATACAGTGCGAAATTCTAGTTTATTTTAATTTCAAGAAGCGAACGAAGCAAAGAAACAAATGTACTACTATTCGTGTATCGAGAAGTTACGATATTAACACCAAATCTGGCGGATTACAAAAGTGAACACGTGAGGAGGTGGGTTGAAGCAAACTCACCACCCACCACCCTCCAAAATAACAACATTGTCGACACGAAAATTAAGAACAACAATCTGAATAGCTTGAACAACAACACAATAGACTTTCTGTCGCAAAGTTATTGGCGCGGTGGTAAGGAAGAAATGCCGATGTTACTTCAACAACCATCGCACGTCCTTTTATCAGCCCACGAAGCGGATCAACCCCTAGACTTTACCATGTCCAAGTTCAAAACAAAAACTGCGACGACCGTCGCTTCGCAACTCAAACAGTTTAACAATTTTGCCGCACAACAACAAATGATGCTCTTACAGAGCAATGGAATCTACTTCAATAGATCCAACAATAATAAAAGTTTCACTCGTGGGAGTAGCCCTTCAAGTAGCTCTGAAGAGGAGGGTGTTGGACCACCTGCTTCGTCCCCCAGGTCTTCATTGCCTAGTCCAGGACCACTTAGAGGCGACGGTAAGGCTAACTCTATTACCTACATATATAAGCAGGCTGAATGACAAAAACTGAAATACTACCGTTTAATTTATAAATAAGTATTTCAATTCTTTAATAAATAATGACAAACAATTAATATATTTCTATGTATTTTTCGTATCCTTGTTTTCCGCTTACTTTAAATAATAATTTATTTTTATATTAACATGTCACAAAACTGTCTAATATGTTAATGCAGAAATGCAAGATTCAGAACATAATAAGTATAAATAAGATGACTAGTATAGAGAAAATTTAAGCACTGTTTTTAATCACTACAAAAAGGGCTATATTAACCAGAGTGAAATACATATATGTAAATATAGCCACATCTCTAATAACGTTTTCTTAAGGTTTACCTTACTACTGATTATAATACCACTAACAAATCGAACCTAAAAAATATCTACGGTAAATATTAGAGGCAGAAAGATTACCATAAAGAATTCTGTATTAATTAATTCTCAATCAGCAGTATTCCATAATCTAAGCAAAGAAATCGAATTTCTAATGATAATGAAGGCCAAATTTCATATAAATAATTTTGACAATAATAGTTTTGGTCATACGGCAGTTGTAATTAATAACTTAATGGTTTCTTCATATTCTCAATTACAAAAATCGAATGCACAAGCAGAATATAATAACTTTAATCCTAATCGATTGACAATAAAGATTTTCACTAAAAGTACTACTTTCAATATTTAAACCAATTAGTTATAGGTTAAAAATGTTAAATGCTGTCACAATAATAACTGTATTCTCTGAGATTTTCTGATCTGTTGCAAATGTTCGTATTTCAGAAATAAAAAACTGACATAAATTAAGTCCTAACCTGGCAGATATGTGAATATAAACAATTGGATTAGAGTAGGTACACTTTCAGATATGTATATAAATTTTCTGGTATCCCTTTCTATTTTAAACATTAATAAATTGCTTCTTATTACAAAAACCTTCCATAAAATCATTAAGGAGTGTTTTATACATGTGTTATTAGTATAATGTGTTGACAGAAGAATTAAGTCAAACTCAAAGTAAAGTCAGTGTTACTGAAACACATCTCTCATTTTAGATATAAAAGAAATATTATTTGCTTTCTGAAAAATTAAATAATATCTACATGTCTAATAACAAACATTAATGTATAACCAAAAAATCTTACTATATTCCATTACTAGATTTCAATAACATTGTTTATTTTGATAATATGATTAGTCAAAATAATATGCGTAAACGACAATATTAACACCAATAGCATAAGAGCAATAAAAAAATAAGTAATGTATTTCTTTACATTACAACTATTAACAATGATACAAATGTATACTAATACCTCCTCCGTTTTGTTTATTATTTACTATTACTATATATATGTATATAGAAATGTGGATTTTTTTACTGTTTATAAAACAGAATTTCGGTTTTAGGAGTCTTGTTTTATAAATAAAACACAAATTTTTCCTTGTGACGTTTCGGACTTTAATTTAGTCCTTCATCAGACCTATTGACAACAAAATATTAATATTACAATGAATAATATTAATATTTTGTTGTCAATAGGTCTGATGAAGGACTAAATTAAAGTCCGAAACGTCACAAGGAAAAATTTGTGTTTTATTTATAAAACAAGACTCCTAAAACCCAAATTCTGTTTTATAAACAGTAAAAAAATCCACATTTCAATAATAGATCACATCAGTGGAGGTGGCTGATTGCTACCAAATCAATCAAAATTATCAATATATGTATATATGTATATATATGTATAAATATATATGTGTGTGTGTGTGTAAGTAAAAACAATATTTAATAAAGTTCTAAAGCACTACTGTTTACTGTTCATTCTTCTTTAACGACTAAATTAGTAGAGAAACTCTTTATTATTAACATATCAGTCAAATAAAACACATTCACAATAAATCATTTGATTTTTAATGATTCTTTAGTTAAGAATACCTATTGCAAGTCTAGAACTTATCAAGAAAATAATTATTTCATTTTAAAGCCAAAGAGAAGATTTTCATTTAGAAGTAAGCTGCAACTAATAGAAAAATCAGTAGCTATATACATAAATGTAATTTAAATTTTATCACAAATATATACAATTCGACAAAGACGTGAGAGCGTTCCTTGTTCAATCATGAATCAATATTGTGACCTATAAATAATTGAAGGAAGTAAAAACCCCAATTTATTAAGAATTAATTATTCAAATAGTTTTTAATAAAATGCTGTATACATAATATTCATTGTTACTATTATTACTATAGGAATTAATAATATAATTCAACACTAAAGGTACCGTAGCTATTATTTCCTTATAGTGTACAATAAACTATAAATTTAATGATCCGTTTTTATTACGTAATACCTTGCTTGGATGTCAGACATTATGATGGGTTCATATAATTTTATACCCTCCTCTCCCTCCGCCGCCTATATGTAGCAAGTATTTTTTTGTTGGGGGTTTGTGAATCGAAAGACGTAGATATATACCTGATATGTGATCTATTCTTTAGGTTTTTGACACCTGCATATTGGGATTTGTAGGTAGTCCAAAAACGCAGGTAGTTCCTTGCGAATATTCGAATTCTTCGGGCACGTTTTAGAAGTTTGTTGCTTTTTTTCTATTAGTACACATTTTGAAGGGAAACATTCCATTTGAAAAGCCACACGGACAGAGAAAAGTTTCTTGTTAAGTTACGTTTAGGTAAAAATTTAAATATTAATGGGCCCCTGTATTCCTCGTTAAGTTACTGAAAGCTAAAATAGAAATTTTTCTGTTTAAATGGTTTATTTTTCGCTAACAATAGACTAGTTTTAATCACTTTTTTAAACTGCTATCTTCTACCTCTTCTTTTTTTTATTAATTATCTATTTCAAAATATAATGTTTAACATATTAATTATATACTACAAAATGGAAAATTACTGAATACTTTTCGATCTACTGATGGTTACAGTTATATATGCTAACATGTATAAAATTAATTAATATAGAAACCACTACGCTGCTTTATAAAACAAAATTTTAATTAATTATTATAATACAGAACAAGATTTTTAACGTTAATTGAATTAAGAAACATGATACATGAAATATGGTTAATTAATTACTTTTTTATTTACGAAATAATAAAATGCGCGTTGAATGCACATAGATATATTAGTGCGTTTTTGCATGACTACAGATAATGTAAAGAATGAGATATAAATTAAAAATCGATAAAAAAAAGTGTAATATAGAAAATTAAGTTAATTTGTCCGAAATTAACACAAACTAAAAAACTAGGCAATACCTTTTAACGAGTGGCATTCACTCCTGATCTCTACTTTATTAAACAAACAATTATGATAATGTATCCATCACATTAATACTATTTATGAAAAATAAAAGCAGAAAGCATGACTAAAAATTTACATGAGATTGAAAGAATATAATAATAAAAGATTTCCATTAATAATAATCGCATAAACAAAAAGTATTATGATAAGTTATTTACATAAAAAGAATATAAAGCTCTATGATGTATACAGATACATCTATATTACTTTCAATTTGGTAAATTATAAAAAATAGTACTATGGGGAAAATAATTATGTTAGAAGTAAAGATAGTAGAATCAACGGATTGACAAATATCAATACACATGTTTCTATTCGCTGTATATTAAAAATTCTACTAAATTCAGCAAATATCATCAGAGTTAAGAACTGTAGAGCGCCAAAATACTTAAAACAACAAATTATAGCACCTACAATCATTTTTATAGGAATTATGTATTAGCAGAACTTTACATATAACAGTTCATATTACAAACATTAAGAAAATATTTTTTTTAAATTGGGGAAATATTCTCACCAAGAGCACTAATCAATAAGGATAAGATCAATCTATTTATAATGTTAATAAATCCGTTCCTTTAGCACTGTTAATTTGTAGGAACTATGTCACACAGATAAAAATTCAATTAAATATCGAAAAGGCATAGGCATTGATAGGATTAAATATATGGTTTAATTGTTTTCCATATGACATCATACTCCTATTTCTATTACCTGAGATCAATATTATTTATTACCCCCATCCAATACTATATTTTTTCTATTAAAAAAATATTTGTATACTAACCCTACTAAATAAAAATAAAAGAATTTAAAAAGAGATTTTACTGTATTTAAAATTCATTTATACGTATTCAGGAATATTCCCAAAAATAATTTTAGATATTATATTTTTTTGGTAGGAAATCAAAATTTCTCATGTCCATATATACCATACAAGTCAAGTAAATAGAAAATTTTAATACAGAAAATTGTGTTCAATAGATGTTGGAAATGATTACCAGGAAAATTGTTAAAGAGGCAATTTTAGATTAGAAATTAACCAAATTGAATATTTATTACATCTTAAATTCAGAAAATAACAAAAAAAGAAGAGATCAATACTTTCTAATCTGTATGTATACCCATTGAAGTTACACGCAAGTTTCTGCCAACATTAAAAACTAAAAAAGTAACGATTAAAAAATTATACCAATTAGGTACATGTATTCGTTAATTTAGTGACTAAATTAGTTCCTTTCTATTCGAAAGATTCAATTTCTGGTCATCAATTTAACTTAGCTGTATTATAATATTATATAGGTATTATAAAGATACACACTTAGAAACAGAAGTTTGTACTTTTTCAATTTTGAGAAAAGCAGTTTTTTAACGTTTATGTCAAAAGTATTTTTAGAACTCGGAGAAAAAAAATTACATGAACAGAAAATTTATGTTAATTAATATCTCAAAAGATTCCTTTTAACAGTTAATAAACTATACATTTGTACTATAATAATGAATACACTAGATTTCTAACAGTATGATTATTACATTCGAAAAATTGCTCAAAACCCATTATTGATTTTTACGCAAAATTACAAATTTGGGGATCTTTGAAAATTGTTAATTTGTATTAGTGAAGTATGGGTGAGCGAAAACCATGCTATAACGAAAATGCGGTTGAACGTAACAGATGTGTAATGATTGAAATGACAGAATACGACTGCCATTATCTGAGTTTAGAGTCATCCGATAATTCCCAGATGTGATTTTGGTAATTCTATATTCTTTGCAGATATTTACTATTCTAAATAGAATATGAAAATTTTTTTGTGTTGACCAGTAAATTCAAGTTTTTCTTCAATATTTTTTACGCCTCATCGTTTTCTTTTCTTTCTTGAAATCTCATATACTAATCAAGTGAAAGTCAATATAATATATCAATAGTTATATTGTAATATATTAAATTGATTGAGTGTTTTTCCGTTGTGCGAACTAGGATTAATTTTTACAATTATGACACACTCGAAACTCCCTTATCCGGACTATTTTTCTCCAGTCGCCGTTGATAATTATTAACGATATCCGCAGGTGCACCGCCAGCACAGTCCGTCCGAAACCCTCTATTCTATGGTTTTTGCGGTTTCCTTAATAATTCTGTCCGCTTTTATGACCACTCATCACTGTTATTGTTTCATGTTTCGTCCGAAATGCGTATTATGTACATTTCATGTTCAAATATATTGAGTTTTAATGTCGTGCATTAAAAATATATTAGACACTCTCGAATTTGATCATTATTTTTTTATAGTTAATTAATTATTATTAAAAGTAACTTAGAGTAAATGATATTGTTTTAACTAAATCATGATTTAGAGGAAAAAATAAATCTAAAAATAAATGTAATTATCGTAATCATGTATTATAAGTATTCCCTCAACACATTTTGAAAAATCGCTAGGAGATATACGTTTAGGAGGATTAGCCCCGGAAATATTATTTACTTCTTATTAAGATTGTGAAATACACTACTAATTGAATTTTCGTTAATTTGATTAGGGCCTGTTTCAATGTTAATTTAAACGTAATGTATTTTTTAGCTTATTCTATTGAATATAAACAAGCTCGTTGTGCTTACAGTACTGGTCAGCAGACATACTCGCTGAGAAGTTAATAGGAGGTGCATGATTTACTACAAAATTCCAGTCGTTTATATTTGTCAGACGGAAATATTTTGCCCAATTTAGCAGAGAGATTCTTTATCTGTTTTCTGTAAAACACTACAAACACAACATATTGTGATATGTTCAAACTCAATTTGGCACAGATAAACAATTGAACAAGCAATTATCTTGTTCAAGATTAGTTATGTTCTGCATAATTAAATATTTATACTGCAAAACTAGAAGTACAATAGAAGTATAATATATTTTATAATAATATTTAATAAACTTTATCACATGCGCAAAGACCCCAACTTAAAATTAATTATTGGAAAGTTCAGGTATAGTGCAACCGCAGTTACGTGTTTCAGGCTCGAGAGTCCTCATCAGTACGGTATAGCACAACATATGTGTGTTGATTGAAGAATAGGTATAGTATAAAACCCTCCCCGTGTTACAATATTCAACAACAGAGGTTTTGTATGTTTGTCAATGAAGCCACTAAGTCGATATGATAATTTATTTTATAAGTACTTAATAAATAAAGTTAACAGTTTAAAACCAGTATAACAAATTATTATATCAAAACAATGAATTTATTATGATAATCAGCAGCAGCGGTAAACGAAATCGAATGATTTAACAAGAAGTTATAAACTAATTGAACTCTTATCATATCTAATGTGACTACAGGGTACTTGCTCCAAATATACTTCGTGGATGATTTTTACTGTTCATATTAAATTCGATATAGATCGGTAAAAATAATCGCAACTAAACATATGGCAAGAATCAGTGAATCATTTCGGTTGACAATCGTATTAAAATACTTCATATGATCAATTTTAATTTGCCTAGACCTATAAGGAAGAACGAAAACTAAAATGTATATCAATTTTACGAGTGTGATATTAGAAAACAATTAAATGATACAACAATTACTTATACACTAAAACAGGACTAAAGAAATCATTTGTATCGAAAATTATTTACTTATAGGCAAATTTTAGTAGGCACATGATAATAAGAGCATTCTGAAAAAGGAAAAAAACAGTAAATAAAGTCACAGAATTTAATAGAAACACAAACATTAAGAACACCGATTTTCTTAGCGACGCCAAATACTAAATAATTGTAAAAAAAAACTTCTATAAAAAATAATACCATGTTATTCAGAATATTGTCAAATACATTACTAGCAGATAAATGATATTATACAATAACGGTTTACAAAATGTAGCCTTAAAATTGATTAAATAATTGTTTCTTGAATTGAAAAAAGTGAACAACTAATTGTTATAGTGTGGCTAGGAGACAGAGTCAACATAGTAAAGAAGTAATTAGTAAAAACTCTTTATCCCACTTTGACACGAAAGTATTGCGGAATTGTGCGTTATCGTGTTTTAATATGTGATTATTTTCATGCGAATATTCTCCTTGTAAACGACTAGTTTTAAACTAGTTTTCAAAGTATTACGTTATACAGTGGTTCTAAACCTGTCAGTGATTAACTACTTGTTTATTAACATTTTATTTTTAAGCTACAATAGTATCGACATTCATATAAAAATATCTATTAACTCTATTCTGAAAAAACACTAGAAAATACTGAATACATTTATAAAAAATATTAATTAAGTAGAGATATTTTGATGATATACTTTACAAATACTCTAAATAAATAAAAATTTATATAATTAACATAGGAAATTCAATGCTTCTTCATCATAAAGCTTATTCTGTAATATTATTAAAAATAACTTCTTAGTACCTACCTGCTAAGCTAATTGAAGCTTTCAGATAATTAATTAAAAAGTATGTTAGGAATGAACCGTATATATCATTGGTTTTTAACGACAAATAAGAATATCCAAGGCAAATTAACAAATTAATAATAACCATATCTCAACGTTTCCAAATATCTGTATACTAATTACATGGGATATTTGCAACCATGAATTATTATTACGCGTCTGTGGCGCGACTTAAGTTGGTGCCTCTCCGCATTCGCGCATTAGTGATAAAAACTACACCAAACCTCCACTCAGAGTAGACAGATCAATATCATGAAACAAGGCATGCAAAATACTATCACTACTAATATATTTTGCACTACGATATAAACATATTTTAACTTGCTTATATTAAAGGCGGCTGTATTATAATTGTACCTTTGGAGAGTCATCTAAACTAAGCGATTATTATCCGTCCAAAATAGCTATTGGTAGTACTGGCAGAGAACAATTATCAACGAGAAACGGCAAAGTCGTTAAAAGCGTTTTTTTGCAAGTGTCGTAAATTTAAATAATAGATAATATTGTTGGTATTAAATAAAGTGCAATTAACACTATTAAGAGTTTCAGATAATATACAGAACATTATTTGAAGGATATTACCTAATACTTTTTATAAACGAACGCACCACTTTTAATATTTTTATGATGCTTATTGCTTTGACATAAAACAACTACTTTTTCGAGTTTAAAAAAACGATCATAATACTTCTTCTATTCTTAGTATATATTAGCTTTGTTCGTAGAGAATACACGAACTAAGCAAAGCCAATCAACCATTATGACATCAGTTAGAGCCAGTTTCAGATTTCTCTCCACCAATCAAATCATCGCTCGCTAATTTATGATTCCTCTACGAACGAAACTATTAAGAAATACAAAAAAGAGATATTTTAAGTCAAGATATATAATATATTTTATAATTTTAGGTACTTGTTTTGTGTACTTGGTGCTTTTTTATTACTCAAATAAAACTATACGAAAGTGGATCACGAAACATCAAAGGATCGGACTATACTGTCGCTTCCAATTGATAGCTGTGCTCTGGAATTGGTATACGTTTTCTTAAAGAATATTTAAAACTAAATACTGGATTTATGGGTCCACTTTTACCTTGATCTATATAAATAGAAATGAAATGCTATTCGTTGGTATGCGCATCACTTGAGAATGGCTGGATTTTGGCTAATTTTTTTTCAAAAATGTTCGTAATAGTCCGAGTGAAGTTTTTAGTGAGAAAAAAATTGGAAAAGTAGTCCGGAGAATTGGAAAATTCGAGAAACACTAGAAGTGCTTTTTTCTATAAGATTTTTGTATGAACTCAAACCATAACTCACTATTCGAACGATAGATATGCATAATTCTTTTTTGTTTTGTTCGTTATGATCCTGGAAAAGTTTTCAGGAAAAGAATTCGAGACAATTACAAAGTCGGAAAATTCGATTAAGCTACAAATATAATAATTTTTGTTTGCACTCTCGATCATAACTGCGGCGATAGAAAACTACATATTTGTTTGATTCTTTTATTGTTTCGTTCGTTATGCTCCTGGGATGGAAATAACTTAATTGAATGTTTTCAATTGAAAAAAAAATCTGTAGTATCTGGCGAAAAATCTTTATATATATAATCGTTGATACGCCTATTAGTAATCCTGTAACTTATGAACAACTTGACCGATTTAGGTCATATTCAGAAAATATCTTTGTTTTGTCGAGACGATGGTTCATATCTATGGTAGGAGACGATAGGTGGCGCTGTAATCAATTTATTAACAAATTATAAATTTATTTATAAAAATGACTCATATTTTCAATATATGCTTGTTTAGTGCCGCAAAAGAAAATCACAAAATCTCGATCGAATAAGTGGCGTTGTGAGCGAGTTATTATATATATATATATATTCGCGCCAGCTATCGGAAAGAGCAGAACAACGTCTGCGGAGCCAGCTAGTATTATATAAAACACAATTTGAGGTATTTAGAATATATCTAAAAATCACATGATTAATATATGTATATATAGTATAAAATTTCTTGCATTATTTCACATCATAAAAACATAGAGATGAGCGCAGCGGAGATAGCTATTTCCCCAAAACTCAAACCAAGACATTGTAGAAGCACATTGGAGTACGGCAAAGAATAACAACAAACATTTGAAATAAAATATAGTGAAATAAATATTTCGAATAATACAGTAAAAGATTATTTCAATAAATTGTGGATGGTTAAGCTTAATATTTATAAAACGAAATAGTCAAGATAGAACTTGTAAACGGATACAAGTTCCATCTTTACACAAAACAACATATAATTTGTTTTTGAGTATATTTTGTTTTAGTTAGTATGTCCCGCAATAAATATTATGAAATAAAAAAATACTTTCATTTAGCAAATAACGAAACAGTTGATAAAAACGACAAGATGTATAAAATTCGTCCTCTCATGGAAAAACTGAATAAGCGATTCTTGCAGTGGGGTATATTCCATGGTAAGCTCTCCATTGACAAGGCTATGGTAAAATACTTCGGACATCACTCGTCAAAACAATTTATCCGTGGAGAGCCAGTGCGTTTCGGCTATAAAGACTGGATGATTTGCAGTTCTTCTGGTTATTGCTATCAGTTCGATACCTACTGTGGGGCAAAACAAAATAGAAAAGGGACGGATCAAAATTTGCCTTTAGGGTCTAAAGTTGTGTTGGACTTATTAGAAGTAGTGACAGAACCGCAAGATCATATAATATTTTTCGACAACTACTTCACAAGTCACGGTTTGTTGAAAACTCTTAGGGACTTGGGCTATAGAGCGACGGGGACAGTGAGGGACAACCGCACAAAAAAATGTCCTTTGCCTGATCAGCAGCAATTGAAAAAAGAAAATCGCGGTTTTTTTCAATACAAATACGATAAAGAACATTCATTACTTCTAGTAAAATGGAAGGACAACAGTATCGTGTCTATGATGACCAATTACGACAGTATTCATCCCCTTTCAAATGTAAAACGTTGGTCCAAGGAACAGAAAGAAAAAATTGATGTACCTCAACCTCGTCTCTTTGCCAATTATAATTCAGCTATGGGCGGCGTAGACTTGCTAGACCAATCTGTAAATAATTACCGAGTGTCCATCCAAGGTAAGAAGTGGTGGTGGCCCCTTTGGACCCACATGCTGAATGTTGCAGCAATCAACGCCTGGAGGTTACATTCATTGGCAGGCGGTAATATGGATTTGCTCAACTTTATAAGAAGTATATCAAGGTATTACTTGAGAGTTTTTGAGAAAGCTCAACACTCCAGGCACCCAAGCACTGTCCCAAGAAGTATTGTAGAAGATCAAAGAGGGCATTTTCGCAAAAAAATTGAAAAGCAATTGCGCTGTCGCAAGTGCCATCAACGAGCTAGGTGGATTTGTATGAAGTGTAATGTTACACTTTGTTTAGAAAGGGAATGTTTTATAAAGTTCCATAGAGAATAACATTTTCTATTGTAAATCACTAAAATAAATTAGCTAAATATTATATAATTTATATTTTCATTAACGTCCATATATCCCGTTGTACTCATTTGAGTACATACCTTTTTTTCATATTCTATTCAAAAATTTATCGAAAAACTGTCATATTTTGTTCTTTGGGCATACCTTTAATAAGAAAAAAACGACCTTATTGAAATTTTGTAAAAAAAATAGTTGTGGGAACAAATGGGTTAAAGTACATTTTCTTTAATTTTTTTTAAATTTGTTTCTGAGCAAATGTGGTTACTTGTTTTTTTTGTTTGACGTACGGTTTTCGCTTAAAAAAATAAAATTCATTCATGTACACATTTCCAACATCTTAATTTATTTCTTTGCGCGTTCAGGATAATTTGCTGTTACCATTTCAAAATGTATGTAGATTACATTATTCTCTTAAATAAATTGTTGTTCAAAGTTACATCAATAGTTTTTTTTTCATAAGTGGTCTAGCGAGATGCACATGATTGATTTTTTTTTAAACTTTAGCACCCTACAGTTCAAAAGTTAAGACATTTAGGACATATGGTCATATGAAGTTTTTTTCATAAAATGGACCCAAGAATAACTCCCTTAAATATTAGCATGTTATTAAGAAACAGCCTGTATGTAATATAATTTACTCCATTTAACACTTTCACAGCTTCTTCAGGCCTTCCACAAAGTTCAAACCTTAGCCCACTCTTCTTCGACCATTACATTAACGATCTATTGTCTATTCTCAGCTGTCACATCCTTGCTTATGCTAATGATTTAAAAAAAAATTACGGATTTTGTCAGTATACTATTGTAAAGGCGTTCAGAGGGATTTACGTATTATGAGCAACTGGTGCCAATGAAACAAGATAAAAATCAGCGTAAATAGAAGTGCAGTTGTTACCTATACTACAAGAAACAAGACATTAATACTTCCTATATCTTAAATCAAACTCCTCTTACTAGGCACACATAAATTAGTGATTTCGGAGTTATATTTGATCAACGTTAGCAATTTACTGATCATATTCTATTCTATACGCAGCTCAGCCTCACGTACATACAGCTTCTTTGTCAGATCGTATCGAACATTCTTGAATTCGGAGAAATTGAACATCTTACTCGCTAGTGCGACCTGGAGTATACATCTTAATCTGGCATCCCTGTTAAGTTTACCAAAACTTACTAATTGATATAGTACAGAAAAATTCTGGAATACTTATCGTATAGAGTATGCGGCAGGTATCCTCCTAGATGTGTTCACTATGAGAATCTACCAATGTAACATGACGTTCTTTCTTTCTTGAAACGTGAAGAAATCGCAAGTGTCAACTTCCTGAATGGACTGATTAACAAATGAATTGATGCCACCAATCTACTCTCCGCTGTAGATGTTTTGGTTCCCAGATATGGTCAGCTAACAAACTATGCCATATCCTTTTCACCTACCTTTTATTCAAACATCTCACTCAAACAACAAATAGATATGTTTTTCAATTCAACTCAATTATTCTTTTTGTTTTTTTTTGTCTTTTTGCCTTGAACATCAGTTACTCTGGAAATGTTTGTATATCTTTATCTTTTTTAATCTATAATATAGTACAATTCACTCAGAGTGTAAATATATATTGAATATTGTCCTGTAATTGGTATAGTCTGTTGGGCAATAAAGATCATTATTATTATTACAACAGGAACACAACGAATTGTTTTGTTTGTGCAATATAAATTTTAGATAGGTATAGGTACATCAGTAACGTATGTAACCGACTGAAGTCACCATAATAAGTTAACCGCATACAAATAGAATTTGAGGTAGACTGTATACGTTAACAGATTTTGTGGAATATAAATATTTTTAACTACATTTTCTAAATATAATCAAATTTTATGCACATAATTACTACTTTTATTTTCATGAGTGACGTGATTTAAGAAAAACATAAAATGCACGCTATTGAAAGGTACGAGTTTTTTTATTTGGGTACCTAAATATCTTTCATATTCATGTCACGTACTTTTGACACCCCCTATGTACACACGAATATCCAAACAACCGAATTTGCATGGACGCGCCAAGGTAAACGCTTTTCGGCGCTCTTTGTCTTTCGCCGGCATCTCTCGGTGCCCATCTTTTCCATGCTAATGATTTGCAGCAGGTAACGCGACTCCGTACCACATTTAAATATCAACCGGAAAGTCGTAAATGCCTGACTCGAGCCCAAATGTTAATGGTAACTTTTTTCGATGATACATGGTACAACAACAACGGCAGAAGATGAAGATAGAAGAAAGGGAGAGAGCACAACACTAAGGCTCGGGCACGATACAGCTGACTCATATAATATACTCGAGAAAATGAATTATAATAATGAAATAAATTGGTTGTATTAATGCGGCATTATTAGTTTTCAGTGAGTGATGATAATGGTCATTATTTTCGGGCATTACCGTTGCAAAATAGTTTGCATGTCAGTCATAAAAAATAGATATGATGATGATGGTGAGAAACGCGAGCTTCGAAATAGGAGTTGAAATGTTGAACGGAAGAACATGCATAATCTAAGATGATATAGTCCTGACGATACCTGAATGGCACGAGGAAAAATGTAAATGGATCTGTTAATTGGTATATTTAAATTGTATTATGTGTTATGCTAGCTCTGGCTGTCATATTAATACCCTAATGCATACACGTTTTATTTACATGGGAATCGCCTACGTTCCTCTCTCTCCGTATCCTCCACGTACGGTACCAGTATATGCCTCTATACCTTCTACTATATCGTCTTTTTTTTCCGTCTTTATCGTCCTTTCCTTTTTGCTTTCATTCTATACTCTTCACGTCGCTGGCGGACTTTTTCTAATGGACTTTAATGGATCTGCATTACAATGTATTTAATATATTAATAATTCTTCGTTTGGGCTTTCTAATAAATAATTACGCTTTTGACTAATTACTGCGCTGTGTTGTGTATCTGTTTTATATATAGTGTGGAGTTTCTTTTATCGAAAAGAGCGACTGATCGATGTCAGGAACTCACGCGATTACGAAAATTATTAACCATTTATACAGGCGCGCGTATAAAACATATGGATTAATTGAAAGAAGCTTTATTGAACTGCTATAAAAACTGTCAAAAGTTAATTGCATAAGCTAAACGAAATTAAAAGTGACTAATTATAGCTATGTACGTATATGTGCTGGAACATCTTTTTTTGTAATGATTTCAATACGTGATAATGTATATTACCTTAATCTAAGCTTAATGAATTGAATTGAATTTGTTATTATACAATTAAATGTACTATGTAAGTCGGCAACATAACCATAATAGGTATTCAATTGTTCTTCAATAAAGATTGCATTTTTTCTATCTTTACTTTATATTTTACACTGTTAAAAATAATATATAATATTTCATTATATATTCGTTAATATTTACCTAATTTGTAGTGGGATTAAAGAAAAGCACATAATATACTATGCAATATGCAAATACATAGTAAATAGCAAGTACTAATTGTGTATTACGAAATTTGCAACGAAATGTTCTTTAAAATATAGTAAAAGTACATGACATGTTATGCGTCTTTTAAGTTAGAGCATGCGCATCAAAATTAGTCGCCATTAGTCTTGTTCATTCCTACATGACTGTGGTGACAAAGAAATAGTGTTTGTGTTTTTTGTTGTTGTAGCAGTTGAAATAGGTAGGCTTATATATTATAAAAAGGATTACTTGCAGAATATGCAAATTTAACTGTGCTACACAGAGAAAATGCGATTTACATCAATATTTAGATAGAAATTGGAAAAATGTTTCTTTCTATTGCACACGTTATAATTTGTAATATGATATTTATAATATATATAAGATTTAAACAACATTTATCTAATAAAACAGTTTTTTAAAACATGTGAAAAAATTAAAAAGCTCTTGAATAATAAATTAAAACGAACATTGGATGAAATTACAAAATATTTGCTGGAGGACTTTGGTGTTAGATTCACAGAGGTAAAATAGTTATTAGGTTTACACGATTTTATAAATATAACAACGTATATTTGTAGAATTTGTCAGATGATGTTCGTGAGGCCAACCTGCTAGCTGCACCATATATTATAATACAAAAAGGTAAATTTGTAGATATAGTTTTGTACGTAAAATGTCCTTAATTCGCTATTGTCAAAGCAACTACTATAGAAGTATAGTTTGACTAAAACCTTTTTCTTGTTTTACATTTTTCTAAAAATGGTTTTAGATTTTATGCAGAACAAGAAGGTATCCCTCCCGCCTATATATACTTTATTTATATGGATCATCAACTAACTTGGGTGCTTACAAAAATTTCGAAAACGCGTTCATGGTCAGTTTTTCGTTATTTTTTATATTTATATATAATGTATATTATTATACAATTCCCCAAATCATGTAGTGCAGCCCTAGAACTAATTCAAAGACTGGTACTCAAAATATATCCAAACAGCGGATCAAAATCAAAAAAAGTTAATCCTATATTAGAAAGAAGGTTTTTAATGTTATTGGAACTTAGTTTAGATTTTGTTTAGAATAACTTTTTTATTCTTGCCGTTCAATGTTTACCAAAATTAAAAATAAAATATATTAATACTTTCTAAAAATTATTTTTAGTTTATTATCCAACCAATCCTTAAATCTAATTACAGAAAAACATGTTACATAATTTCTATAATTTACCAGTTAAAATTAGAATAGCTATTGAGCATTCAGACTGAAATCGCACTTGGAGATAATGTTTTATTGTCGATGATTCGTTTTCTATTACAAAGGACATCATAGATATTAAAAAAAAAATTCATTATTGCTATAACTTAGTAAATGTTATAACTGATGTCTTAAATATTCAGGGTAAGCAAAATAACACGCATTTATATACAGTTGATACAACTATTGTTTTTTGATTATTTTGCTACATAAAATATAATATATATTAAGTAACAATAATTAAGGAATTTACGTGTTTTTAAATATTCAATCATTTTGCCATGTAATGTACATATTTGAGGCAAACATTTTACCATATAAATAATCATATTCCCTTATGAATCCTCACTGTGTAAATGTGCATACTTAATTATGTAATTACAGGAAGAAGATTACCCTCACAAATTATACAAATTTACATTGACATTGAAAGCGGTTTCAATTTACAATATAAATTTCAGTATGCAATCATTGAAAGCAATTCCATAATATATCAGGTAAATTTAAAAATTCCATAACATAACGTTGGTCACAAAATTGCCAACGTTATGTTATGTAATATTTTCTTACAGTGTACTTTTAAATTGAAATAGAAAATTGAAACTCAGTAAAGAATATAGTTTATTTAAAATTGTTTTATTTCTGTGCGACATGTCTTTTTCTTTTTTTCTAAAAAAAATGCCTTCGACTTAGTGAACATTTATGCTCGTTGCATTTACTAGAGAAGTGTATGATGAAGAAGTTATTAGACGTATCTCATTATATGAGAAACTAATATCTATAGTTATAATTAGTACCCCATGACTAAAAGCAATGATATTATTTCTTCCAAAGTATTATGTTTGCAGTACCAACTAAAATACAACTGTGTGTAGATATTAGACAATAAAATTCAAGAATTTATTTCTAATGACAAGAGCGTTATGTAACGAAAAGGAAGGAGCTCACTTTAAATATTTATTGTAACCGTTTTTTTTATTGCAAACCTTTTTATTTTATAAAGTACGTTTTACACATATGACTCGTCAAGTTCAATTTCTCGAACTTCGTTCTAATTGACGCCAGGGCGGGTGTTTACATATATTAACTTCTTGTTCAATTAAAAAATGCTTTTCTTGACGTTAATAGTTCAGGGTTTTGGAGTCCTTCAATTCCTTTATTTGTTCAATTTTAAATTCCATTAATTAACAATAAGTTTTAACTAAAATATTTGTATGTAGCTATTTGCCAAAGTAAAATAACCAGCAAAAAGATTTCAAACACTGCCAAATTATATAAAGGTGAAAGTTAACCTGCAGTGTCCGTTACGATAAAAAGTAAACTTCACTGTACAGTAGCGAATGTATACAATAAACATACATTCTGAACAGTGAGTTACTTAATAGTAAAAACGATTTGTTTCAAGTTGTATTTTAATTTGAACTTTATTGCTCAATATTGATAAGGGCTTACTATCGCTTTCTCTTGTCTAGAGCCATCACCAGTCAGTCTTACTTTTTTCTTCTTTTGTGCTCTTAAATTTACCGCAGTAACTAAATTCGTTAAGGGAGCAGCAGCTAATATAGCTCGCTTTCACTGTTACTCATTATTTGAATTTTAGTAGAACCAAAAATGACAACTGCATGATGTGCAGTTATCTTATTGATGATAAAAGCGTATGTTAAATTTTATGTGAAAAAACACAGGTGTAATACAAGTTTTTTTTAAATCGACAGATTATTTAACTTATCAAAATTAGTCATCGCAATAGTTTGAAAAAAAATGTAGGGTTCTTAAATTAGTAAAAAATGATTTGAATATTTTACTATATTTTAAACAAATCTTTATTTATACCTTGTTTATAGCGAAAATTAATACAGAAATGTTATCTTCTAACAGAATAAAATGTACAATTTGAAAAACTAACACTGGAATAGTTTCCTAACAACCATGAGTGTCCTTCTTTCTTTTTCTTTCTTGTGTTTTCAGTCACAGGTTTTCATTATTTTCCACTTCATCTTTCTTAGCAAATTTTCTCAACTAATATTCCATTATAATTTCTAGCAGGTTTTAACAGTTCTAACAAATGTATCATTAGATATTTGTGTAGAATGCTTTGTGAGACTTCTGAAATAATATTTATACAGGGTTAGTTAAAAGTATGGAGACGGCGATTTATTGTCGTTAATATTCATTTTAGAGAATTATGTTCAACATAAAAGTTTGTTAGGTATTTTGATCTACATTTGAGAATATTTGATTTTTTTTCTTCAATTGTTTTTTAGTTACGCCTGTCCGCGCAGTTTTTTTAAATGGGAACTAGTAAATTTTACTCTATCATTCGATAGAGAATTTTTTTCTCTTTACAATAATATTTTTGTTTTTTTAAAATTCATTTTAATAACTTTTTTATACGAAAAGGCCGGTTCAAGTGTTTCACAGATGTTCGGTACATCGCAGATAGACAGAAGCGATGCGATAAACAAACTTGAGCGACATAATTTTATCAGTGGTTATTGTGTACGTCAAATCTTTGACAGAAATAATTCATTTGTGCAATTTGTTGCTGTTAATATTAACAATGGCGAGTTTAAGTGAACATGAACGAATTGAAATACTTATGATGTTGGGTTATGGAGATAGACGCAGAAGTTTACAAGACGTTTGTAATTTATTTAATGATACGCATCCAAATAGAAATCCAATTTCTAAATCCGTTGTTGGTAAAACTTTAAGACGCTTTGAACAAACTGGTAGCGTTAAAGATTTGCCAAGGAGTGGTAGACCTAGAACAGAAAAAAGCGATGATAACAAACTGGATATTTTATTGGCTGTATCTGAAGATCCTCATTTATCAACCAATCAATTAGCGGCCAATTTCAATATTTCGCAGTCATCGATCGTTTCATTTTTAAAAAGTGAAAAGTATAAACCTTATAAGTAAAGCCCGGATTTTAGGCAAAATGGCTATTGCTGAATTTTTAAGGCCCATTGGTAAAACTTGGTCCAGACTGTTTAAAATCATAAATGGAGTCAATCGAGCCATATGTGTAAATGCCTAAAATGCCTATTTTTGTACTTTTCCTTAATAAGTGCCTAGAACAAGGATGATATAGCCTAAATTCAATATTTTATGTGCCTAAAATAGTCTTCAATTTTTTTCTTTAAAATTTTTCACATTATTTATTAATTAATAATTATTAATTGTTACGTTGGAGCTTCTTGTTAATGTTGGGATTTGTTGTATTTTGGGTTGCGGCTGTTTTTACAGCGCCGGCCGTGCGGTTAGCCACTGACTAGAGTGTTAAAGGGTAATTGTAATTACTAAAATCCGGTCATCTCGTAATCTAACCTCGTTTAAGGTTATATTAGGTTTAACAAAAGGGTTTTACTGTTATTGATTGTGGTGATATTAATGATTTGATCACAATGCCAAAGGTTAAACAAGCTTTCGAAAAGAAATTGAAACAATGGTTGTCAGAACAAGACAAAGACATTTTTCAAGAAGTAAAAGGCGGCTCAATTTTATTTTGTCGCGCTTGCAGTAAACAGGTAGGTTTGATTTTATTTTTGACAAAAAATGATAAGTATAACGATCATATTTCCAGTTTACATGCGTCAAAAGGGGACATCTGGAGCAGCATAAATCAACATCTCTTCATAAAAGTAGCATTCAAAAGCCTTTACGTCAAACTCTACTTTCTGCACCTGCACTACAAACAAAAAACAGAGAATTTTACATGGACCTTTGTAGTGCAATGGTGGCGGCAAACATACCTCTGTACAAGATGCGCTGTAATAAATTCAAAGCCTTTTTAGAGAAATATTTGAACAGGCATTTACCCGATGAATCTACTCTTCGAAGAACATACTTACCTGAATGCTATGACAAGACGATTGAAAATATTAGGAATTGTATAGGAAATTGTGATATATGGATATCTATAGATGAGACGACAGATCGTACAGGAAGGTACATTGCCAATTGCATTATTGGCAGACTGACTGAAACAGAAGCTGGGCAGCCGTTGTTGCTGTCGACAAAACAGTTGGAAAGAACTAACAATGAAACATGTGCTCGTTTTGTGAATGAATCCATGAACATTTTATGGCCTACAGGAATTCAACATGAAAGAGTCAAATTGTTAGTAACCGATGGGGCCGCATATATGCTTAAATGTGCTAATAATTTGAAAATATTTTATCCTCGTCTAGTCCACTTAACTTGCCTTGCTCACGCTTTAAATCTTGTTTGTGAGGTTATTCAAAACCACTATGGAACTGTTAATGGCATAATTTCTAACACAAAAAAATTTTTTTTGAAGGCGCCTTTACGAGTTGAGCATTATAGAGAAGAACTCCCAAATCTACCTCTTCCACCGGAACCCGTTCTAACCAGGTGGGGAACCTGGCTCCAAGCAGCACTATTTTATGCCAACAACTTCGATGAAGTTAAAAATGTGGTGATGGGATTTGATCCAACAACGGCGCAGTGTATTGAAAAAGCCCAACAACATTTTTGTTCAAACAATGTCAAGCGAGACCTTTTATATATTAAGGCTCATTTTGGACCATTGTGTGAAAGCATTACAAAATTAGAAGCTGTCGGTTTACCATTGACTGAATCTCTAAATATATTTAATGAAGTGCTCACAAAATTAAACCAAGCGCCGGGTGCAGTAGCTCAAAAAGCTTTAACAAAAATGAATGAATTAGTAAAAAAAAATCCTGGATATAAATTTTTGTCGGACATTAAATTACTTTTGCAAGGTGAAGATGTTTCCACCAGCTTTGAGGTAAATCATGTTGTTTATAAATATGCACCGGTAACTTCAGTGGACGTGGAGCGAAGCTTCTCTAAATTTAAACAAGTATTGACAGACAGACGCACATGCTTCACAACCGACAATTTAGAAAGATATCTAGTTTGTATGGCTAACTCACATGTATTTTAAAATTAACTTTTAATTATTTTTTTATATATGTATAAACCTAATTATAATTAATTATATAATGATTTATTGATTTTATATAATATTTTTTGAGAAAAGCTTTTATTTTTGTTATTTGTTTTTTTTTTGTTAACTCGATATGATATGACTGTTTTATTTTGTTCTGATTTCGTAAATACACTATAGAACTATATTGCCTTTTTTTCAATTGTTAGGGCCTAAACTTCAGTTTTAAGTGGCTATTTTAGGCGCCTATTTTCAATTTTTTTAGGGCCTGAAATCCTTGCTTTACTTATAAGGTACACCTTGTACACGAGTTAACGGAAGATGATTTTGATATGAGATTTCAATTTTCTGAAGAAATGTTAAATATTTGCAATAATAATGAAAATTTTGTCAACAATATTCTTTTCTCTGACGAAGCTACTTTTTGCCTTACCGGTGAAGTAAACAGACATAACTGCAGATACTGGCCATCGGAAAATCCCTTTTGGTTTTTGGAGCACCATACGCAGTACCCCCAAAAGGTTAATGTTTGGGTTGGCATTCTTGGCGGTCATATTATCGGTCCCTTCTTCATCAATGGCAATTTAACTTCGGGTCTGTCTTTGCAGTTATTGCAAAATGAAATAATACCTGCTTGTGCTACGCTCTATCCACATGAAAACAATGAACACCTGCCCAATGACAGTATCTGGTTCCAGCAAGATGGCGCCCCACCACATTATGGTGTAAATGTTCGTCAATATCTGGACAACGTTTTTTCCCACAGATGGATTGGAAGACGAGGAACCATTGAATGGCCAGCCCGTTCGCCAGATTTAAGTCCTTTAGATTTTTTTCTTTGGGGATACTTAAAAAACAAAGTTTACGAAGATAAGCCCGATAACGTCGAAGATTTACAAATCCGAATTACCAGAACGATACAAGAAATTCCCCGAGATTTTTTACAGAACTCTGTTCGGGGTTTTGTAAATCGATTGGGTCATTGTCAAATTACTAATGGACGACAATTTGAACACTTACTTTCATTTACTTTGTTATTAATTTGTTTAATTTTTCTTGTAAAAGTTATTAAAATGAATTTAAAAAAAACAAAAATATTATTGTAAAGAGAAAAAAATTCTCTATCGAATGGTAGAGTAAAATTCACTAGTTCCCATTTAAAAAAAACTGCGCGGACAGGCGTAAATAAAAAACAATTGAAGAAAAAAAAAATCAAATATTCTCAAATGTAGATCAAAATATCCTAACAAACTTTTATATTGAACATAATTCTCTAAAATGAATATTAACGACAATAAATCGCCGTCTCCATACTTTTAACTAACCCTGTATTTTATTAATAGGGATCGGAAATCTGGTTTACATTGCAGGAATGGACTTAAACGTTCGAAATCCGTGATAATAGTGATCAAATCACTAGTACTGTGCCGAGTTTGAAATAACGATATCACTTATTACGAGTGATGAATAATCATCACTCATTGAGAGTTATGATAGGGATTAGCGGTCAGGTTAACATGGCAGAACAGGGCTTAAATGATTAATGTAATTCTACATAACACATTAAGATTTATGATATTACTAGTACTGTGCCCATTTCAAATTACTCTATTTATTTAAAGCCAGGTCTGGAATGTAAACCTGATTGCCGATCATTAATTATTATTACCACACTAACGCAATTACGAATGCCTCTATATTTAAATTATTTCAATTGCGTATGACAGGTTTGAGAGATTTGATTTTTTAAATAGTGATGTATCAATCATGTGAAAAGTGCATTTAACTTCGACTCTTGCAAGCACTCGTGTAATTCATATCCCAACGCTGTTGACATTCATGGCACCACCACAAAAGTAATCGGTATAACACTGACTACTCACGGTATTATAAATGCAAATTTTCTGTCATATGGATCTCACGTTAACTTAACATGGAATAAAAGATCAAGGCAGTATAAAACATTGTGTTAATATGGTTAATCTACTACAGTCCACTTATCTGCGTCACTTTATATTGCTCCAATTACATATACTTTCATCAACTTAAATAATTTCAATATATTTGTAAGCTAATTTAAGCAACAAAACTCGCACTACCATATTTTACCAATGCATTATACCCTCATTATTTTTTTGGCAACAAACGTTGTAAGTAATGGGAACAGAAGTGTAAAATATGTATGTAGGTACAATATATCTTATACTTGACAGAAAGAATTTTAAAATTACTAATTACTGTTTATCATTCTTAGATATACTTTAGTGTTATTTTCTTCCAAACGTTTTCTCATCGAAAGTGATTATGTGCACCTATACATATACGAACTTCAAACCATACACTCGACCGACATTCATTATAATTTAAACGTAATCCAAACTTGTGATTTTATGTTCTGATATGTTCATAGATACTTGTTCAATATTTGACTCAAAATTGGTTGAATTTCATTCTGCACATCTAATTTTCTTTCCATCAAATTAGTAACTATATCTATACGCAATTGCCTGAAGTATTATATATACTAATAGCTGAGTAGTCATGGCAACCAACCGACCCGAAAAATCGACGAAAATTGGGTGCACGGGGCGGGCAACTCCTCTCTGGATACGCCAAATTAAGAGCTGCCCTTTGGCATGTTGGTAGGGGCGACATTGAATTTCCGGACGTCGAAGAGATTTTCTTCCCAAGTGGAGCGTGTGCAGAGATATCGCCCGTTGAAGAGGAGCGTGCACTCGGTGTTTTAACAGAAAAATGGCTTACGTCATCATGACGATTCACGTGACAATCAAAATAAATCTCGGGAAACGTCAAACTCAGTTGTAGCTACAGATTCACTTTTAAGACTGAAATTTTGAAGGTTGCGAGCGCCCAACAAGACCCGAGGTTTTAAAGAACGGCCTTCTCGCGATCTATTACATGCTTATTTCGAGTCGACAAACGCACGCAATGTAGGGCACGAGCACTTTCAAATTCGTTTGCAGACAGATTTCGTAAGAAAAATGGCCGAAAACGCCACAGATTCAATGTGCATATGATTCAATGTACTACGGTCGGGCGAAAAATATCAGATTAATCTATCCGGTCCGACAAGTTCGGCATCTCAATCTCGACATAATACACCCGCTTGACTTGACATTTTTATAGATATACAGGTTGATTGTTCTTTTAATGACTATATATTTGAATTATTAAAATATGTTAATTCCAGAACGCGTACGCCTTAATGGGGAAAAGGATTGCTTTTAACATTTATGTGCCCTTATGACAACGATTACGCATACATGCTGAGTGGGCGGAGCTACCTGAAATTAATTTCTCTCTTTTGATTAAAGTAAAATTCGGCACTTGGGAGTTTTTGTGGTATCATTGATCGCGTATCCAAAGTCGAAATGTTCAAAAAAAAAAAAATGGCCGAAGGATTTTTTGAAAATTTACGTATAAATGGGAAATTTTAGATACGAGGGTGTCTTAGGTCGCCGATCACAAATCCAAAATCAAAATGTCATAAAAAAATAAAATGGCGGAAGAATTTTTTGAAAATTGACGTATGAATATAAAATTTTAGATACGGGAGTTTTGGGGGTCGCCCATCACGAATCCAAAGTCAAAATGTCAAAAAAAAAAAAAATGGCGGAAGATTTTTTGAAAATTGACGTATAAATGTAAAATTTTAGATACGGGGGTTTTGGGGGTCGCCGATCACGATTCCAAAGTCAAAATGTCAAAAAAAAACAAAATGGCGGAAATTTTTTGAAAATTGACGTATGAATGTAAAATTTTAGATGCGGGGGTTTTAGGGGTGGCCGATCACGATTCCAAAGTCAAAATGTCAAAAAAAAACAAAATGGCGGAAGAATTTTTGAAAATTGACGTATGAATGTAAAATTTTAGATACGGGGGTTTTGGGGGTCGCCGATCACGATTCCAAAGTCAAAATGTCAACAAAAAAACAAAATGGCGTAAGATTTTTTGAAAATTGACGTATGAATGTAAAATTTTAGATACGTGGGTTTTGGGGGTCGCCGATCACGATTCCAAAGTCAAAATGTCAAAAAAAACAAAATGGCGGAAGATTTTTTTTGATAATTGACGTATGAATGTAAAATTTTAGATACGGGGGTTTTGGGGGTCGCCGATCACGATTCCAAAGTCGAAATGTCAAAAAAAAACAAAATGGCGGAAGATTTTTTGAAAATTGACGTATGAATGTAAAATTTTAGATACGGGGGTTTTGGGGATCGCCGATCACAAATCCAAAATTAAAATGTCATAAAAAAACAAAATGGCCGAAGATTTTTTGAAAATTGACGTATGAATGTAAAATTTTAGATACGGGGGTTCTGGGGGTCGCCGATCACGATTCCAAAGTCAAAATGTAAAAAAAGCAAAATGGCGGAAGATTTTTTGAAAATTGACGTATGAATGTAAAATTTTAGATACGGAGGTTCTGGGGGTCGCCGATCACGATTCCAAAGTCAAAATGTCAAAAAAAACAAAATGGCGGACGGGTTTTTTGAAAATTGACATATGAATGTGAAATTTTAGATACGGGGGTTTTGGGGGTCGCCGATCACGATTCCAAAGTCGAAATGTCAAGAAAAAACAAAAGGGCGGAAGATTTTTTTGAAAGTTGACGTATGAATGTGAAATTTTAGATACGGGGGTTATGCGGGTCACCGATCACGATTCCAAAGTCAAAATGTCAAAAAAAAACAAATGGCGGAAGATTTTTTGAAAATTGACGTATGAGTGTGAAATTTTAGATACGGGGGTTTTGGGGGTGGCCGATCACGATTCCAAAGTCAAAATGTCAAAAAAAAAAACGGTGGTAGATTTTTTGAAAATTGACTTATGAATGTGAAATTTTAGATACGGGGGTGTTTGTGGTCGCTTATTACGTCTTCAATTTGGCGATTCTTCTAAACGTGATTGAACAGGGTTTAAATTTAATCTCCATTTTTTCTTATCGGTAGTAGATTCGAAAATATCAGAATCGTATTGTACAATGTCTCAATGATAATGTTGCGCTCATTGAGCTCATTGTTTCTCTCGATACTTTAACATGACTTATGTTTAACATTAAATTACCTTTCTCGCTCTTGAGTGTGTACCGGTTTGTGTTAAAAACAGTTCGAGAAGAATTTTAAATAAAACGTCCTATTGGATTAACAAAATATATGTATATACTTGGGTGCTTCAAAGGTGTAGGGTCAGTATGCCGAATATGAGACCCCTGCCTAATATGAGACCCCAACCTACATGACGTAGAAAGTGCCGCCGCCTGGTGACTAGACCGTAAAACAATCGTTTATAGCATCATTGGTAATCAGTCAAACAGTCGAGTGTTTTTAAGTGCAAACAAAGGTACAGTGATTTTTCTTCGAATTTTGTGCTTGCCTACTTTTTTACATCAACAACTTTACCGGCTGTTTTCACTTTCAAGGTAAGACTTTGTTTAAAACGTAAGTATTAGATAGACAGCTATAAATGTGAAGTGTAAATATACTACTTTGTTTTTAAGTTAACTTAAATCCTAACCTAAAAAATTCGCTGGAGTATATAACAACGTGGTCGTGCCCAATATGAGACCCTGACCTAAGCCTAATATGAGATAGGGTCTCATATTAGGCATACTAGTTAATATTGCTAATTACTAAAGAAGCTTTCACTTTAAAATAAATAAAATAAATTAATAAACCAATATATTAAATAAGCCAAACAATAAGTAATTTTATTATATTCGTTTCCTTACAAGATGATGGAATTAAGAATGATACTTCTTATTTATAATTATTTTCGAAATTTATTTATCTGACTTTACATACAAATACAATATCTGTTTTTATATTACACTTAACTGTTATTAATTTTAAATTAAAAAAATTATAAATACGAAAGTAAAAAGTGTAGCTACATTTATTCTGTTTTCTTATTTGTAATTTATTTATATAAGTATTTAGTTATACCTTCGAATCTATATTATAATCAAAATTTATAACATAGGGTGGCAATTAAATTTTATTAAAGTATAATTGCCAGTGTAGTGTTTAAAAAAAATATTGGTTTATATCTAATAAAAATTATTTGTTTGCTTTAAATGACAGTTTCATTAAATATAATTAGGAATTTTTGATGTCATGTCTATAATTTTTCAGTAGGCGCTATGCTGGCAATTATATTTTAATAAAATTTAATAGTCAACCTGAAAAAATTTAGAAAAAAAAAGATTGCACCCCAAATGTGTCAAACTGTTTTGAAATACCACCACCACAAAGTCTTCGTTCAGTGTTACCGTTCTTGATTTTTTGGAATTCTTGAAACGGTAAATAGACAATTAACTTTTTGAAAAATCTTGACTATGGTATAGAATTTTTCTAATACATAGAAAGGTGACTGAATGAAATGGTTGAACTAATTATCCGTGAACTGCATCTTATATAAGTTTTTAGTCAAAAATTACTCTGGTAACTTGTGTTCAGCATTATTCTGGAAAGATAGAAAATATTTGTATGTATAATAAAAGCATTAAAATCAAAAGTAATTACACCATCTTCTGTTTCAAAATGAAATATGACAGAAAATAAGTCAACGCCCAAATTATGAGAACCACGGCCCAAATTGTCTCACTATCGCAATGTATGTGTACCGGTCTACGTATACATACACATTAGCATACTATAATATAGTCAAACAAAACCACGCACAATCCGATAAAACATAATGTCTAAAAGTTTATCAGAAGTTTCAAATGATATTTATTACTATTATTATTATTATTATGTGCACAATCTCACCTACACTTTTTGTTTCATCAAGTTTCACAGAAAGGTTTCAAAACGATATCTACTTAGCAAACAATGCAATAGCCATGCTAACTGCGCTAGAGTTAATACAACACAAAACTGTAATATAATTTTAATAGTTTCGTCTTTGACAAACGCTCTGGAGTAATAGAATCGATAACAGTATTACTTGATCCATAAACTGTCTGTTCACTTAAACGTATCGGACTAATCTTAGATATATTGGCCATCATCTCAAGTACCTGTATTTGAAGGGGTTAAGAGGTAAGCAGACGTACAAAGATATGCTTAATACCCCTGCTTATCAATGTCCATCGTATGCAACCGTGAAAAATTGGATTGCGAGCATCAAAAGAGCTTGTTTTGCAGATTAACACCGATCGGGAAGGCCAGTTTATGTGTTCGTCCCCGTAAATGTTGATGCAGTTCATGACATGATTTGGCAAACAGTGGAATTGGGCTTAAGCAAATATCTGAAGTACTGAATATTTTATATGAATGCATCCATCATATAGTTCACGTCGATTTGGACATGAGAAAAAATTCTGCTAAATGGATCCCCAAATGTCTGTCTGTTGACCAGAAGCGTTCGATCTGTGCTCGGTTTGAAAAAGATTCGGACTTCTTAAGCCGTATTGTTACTATGACTGAAACTTAGGTACATTTCTACGGCCCAGAAACAAAGCAGCAATTGATGGAATGGAGACACTCTGGTTCTCCAAGGCCTCAGAATTTTCGTGTTGTAAAATCTGTTGGAAAAGTTCTTGCTTCGGTTTTTTGGGATTGCGATGGAGTAATCATGATTGATTTTCTGGATAAGGGTAGAACAATAACCAGCTACGAAAAAATTATGAAGAGAAGACGCGGAAAGTTGTAAATAGATGTTTTGTTTTTGCTGGACAATGCACCTGCACACAAATCGCATGTTGCCATGCAAACAATTCTTGATTTAAGGTTAGAATTACTCGAACACCCTCCTTATTTACCAGATCTGGCGCCCGACTATCATGTCTATCCTTAACAGAAAAAGGTTCGTAAAAGGTCGTAAATTTTCTTCCAACGAAGGTGTGATAGAAGGTGTGGGGACCTGGTTTTCAGAGCAATTTATTTTTAAAAGGTCTAGAGGCGTTGCAGGTTTGTTGAAATAAATGTATCCAATTAAGAGGAGATTATGTTGAATAATAAAATATTTTGCCTTTCAAGTTTTGTTTGCTTCTGTAGTAGGCTAAGAATTTTTCAATACATTCCCGTAGTTGTTTAACAATCATTCAAACTATTCTAAATAGTTCGTACTATGTTTTGATGAATTCTCATCTGTCATCTTCATCGCTTTCAACTAGATAGGTAAGAGCAAATTATTAAAAAATATGGAAAATTGAGCGTCGCCGAATTTTATTTCTTTAATACCGCTCGATCCAAAAACTTCGAAGAGATTGGATTGGCCAGATAACAAACTAATTTATCAAAATAAACTTAACACAGAATCATAAAGAGCATAAATATCTATGCAAATATACAAAATACTTCAACTATTTTCAGCATTTGTTAAAATTGGTTGTTATGATTTGACACTTCTCTATATAATTACATCACGGTTGTAGACAATTCTTTAGTTTTCTCTAAGATTTCATAATATGTGACGTACGTGATATTCCATCAATGCTTCAAAGTCAGATTATATTGAAATTCGGAATTATAAGAGGCACCTTTGTCGTTTTGCTGCCCCTTTGAATGCATAAAGTAGACGAGAATGAACAACACACTCTTCAAAGAAAATGATTAATATTCACTACAAATCTCAAGTCTGAATTCATAATTTATTTAGCGATGCTTATGTAATATAAAAATAATAATGATAATAATATATATTTATCGTAGTAGTTCAAGACTAAAACAAAAATATACGAACTGGCAAAACATCAATGAATATACATGAATATATATAACATTATATTAGGCATAGGTACTTACTATTCATGAAATAAAAAACAAATATACATATGCGATAAACAAGCATGCATATAGTTTGTCATATGCATTCATTGTGTTAAATCGATTATAACATTAATTATATTATCTTCAATAAAAAAAATAATTTATTACTAATTGGTTTTATCTCGTGGAATATTGACGTATTAATTACCATAATTTGAACCCACCTCCTTCAATAAAACATATAAAACAGGGGAAGGAAATAAAAATGATATAATTTAATACCAACTTATCGAAATTGGTATTGTACGGGTTTAATATTTTTAAATACGTTAATTGAATGTATGTATAAATGTTATATACATGTTTGTGTGTGTTTATGTGTTTGCCTGTATAACTATCTATAAGTAACCATGGCTGATTTTTATCCATAAGGGACAAAGGCGTTGCTGCTACAAATGAAGGAGATATGATGGGCCATAAAATTTAAATTATTTGAATTGCTCTGCCATTGAATCAAATTTTATTTGTGCATACACAGTAATTAACTGTAATTAACTATTCGTAAAGACTTTATTCTATCATATATGCAGTATTTTATAATGCTACTTTACATTCTAAACTTTATAATAAATAATGTTCAATTTCTTAACTTTACAAAATACCAAATTTATACTACTTCTATTAATATATACGAGGGACACTATTTATGTATTGAGAATAGAAAGAATAAACAAATGAATTTGATGAAAAATACCTTTATTGCTTTTCAAAATAATCGCCTTTAAGATCTATACACTTTTGCATGCGATTGAACCACCCTTCAAAGCACATTGTCCAGTCAGAAGATGGTAGCTCTAATGCATGCGTTTTGAAGGCCTCAACCGCTTCTTCGGGCGATGAAAATCGTTGTCCACGCAGTTTATCTTTAATTAATGGAAACAAGAAGAAGTCATTGGGTGCCAAGTCGGGGCTGTAACGCGGACGACCCATCAATTCGATCTTTTGTGTGTCCAAATACTCGTTTGTTGCATGTGATGTGTGTGAGCTCGCATTGTCATGATGCAAAATGATTCGTCGTTTTGAGTTGGTTTCTCTCAATTTACCGAAAACTTCAGCCAAACAAATGGTCGTATACCACGCTGAATTAACGGTCTTTTGATGTTCGAGAGCCCCAGTTGCCACAGGACCAGTTTTCGTGAAGAAAAACGCCACCATTTGCTTCCTAACGCTGCGGAGAATGAACAACTTTTGTTGGCTTTGCTTCACATTGAAACACCCAAACTGCCTACTGGCCTTTTCTTTCTGGCTCATAAGAATAAATCCACGACTCGTCACCTGTTACGATGTTGTATACCGTTTTGGATGCACCACAGTTGTATTTTGAAATCATTTTACGGCACCAATCGACACGAGCATTTTGTGGAGCATCTTTCAACAAATGTGGAATCCAACGCGCACACAGCTTCCGAACACACAAATGTTCGTGCAAAATCTTATGTATGCTGGTCATACTAATGCGTAAATATCTCTCGATTTCTTGATATGTCACATGACGATCTTCTTCAATTAGTTTTCGCACAGCATCGATATTTTCCGGCACAACGACCGATTTTGGACGACCTTCTTTAACTTCGTCCGTGAGCGAACTACGTCCACGTTTGAATTCAATGTACCAGCGATATACAGTGGGTGTGGATGGCGCTTCATCACCAAAAGTTGAATTCAGTTGATTTATGCATTGTTCTTGAGTTAGACCACGTCGAATGTCATAATAAATCATAGCTCGAAAATTTTCGCGAGTTAATTCCATATTTTGGCTGAGATGAAATGTTAAACACTGCAAAAAACACAAATATTGCTCGCACGTCAAAACTTTCTGACTACCTATAACGTCAAAAATGTCAAACTTTACGATGACAATTTCAAATTTCACCTGGCAATACCAGTGTTGCCAATTCTCAATACATAAATAGTGTCCCTCGTATTACATATATATTTTGAATATAGGTAAAACATATTGTAACTGCAATGATTCTTTTTTGCAAATACAATTTACTTTTATCGTTATACTCGTATTCATTTTGAAGTTTAAGCATTAGTTTCTGTTTGCAGCATTTGCTGTTGTTACTTTTTTTTACAGATATACTAGCAAGCTTCACATCTGATCTTTGCCATCACCACAAAAAGAAATTAGCTGTGTATCGTATGTGCGTTCAGAATATTTTTATACAAAAGTTGTTCCTAGTTAAGTTTTAAATACCTTCATCCTCTTAAAAAATCTTTGTAATTTTTTTTTTGGACAAAAATTATTTCAATTTTAACTCTAAATACTTTTACACTGTATTGAATGCATAATATCACATGACAGAACTTGTATGTAATATGATAATTATTTAATTATCTTCACACGATTTTGAATAAAATTATATTATGTTGTACATGTTTATGTATAAGTACGTATAAACAAAGCAGAACAATCATACAAATGTATACAATGTATATTCGTATGCGTTCTCCAATTATAATGTAATTAGACAGAAGTACCTACCACGTTGAATTATGCCGGATCAACCTTTTTTTTATCCCAAGACAGGAACGTTCGATAAAGGGATGTATAAAGTTGAATAAAGTTGAACAATATTTCTTTCCGGACACTTTATAACGCAGAAGTTACGCCTCTTTTCAAATTAAAATATTTATGTTTTGCATACCGTTATATGATTTATGCACACGAACATTCGTGTTGGTTTCATTGTTGTTTTATCAGTGCATACCTACAATTACCGCATGAAGAAATGTGATGCACACCGTATTAATAAAATAATATTTATTGTTTCAAGAAATCACCAAAACCTATATAGGTTAATCAAGGGGAATAATTATTCAGTTCAGGTCTAATATTAAAATTAAGTAATCGCGTTATTCACCTCGTTTAATTAGTCTATAGTTCTTTAATATTTTTCTTACTGTGTTATATGAGGCTAGTAAATCCAATACTGGAAGTCTTGTAGTTCATGTCAACAATGAGACTATAAAGACAATATATTTAAAACCCGGTTCAAAAACTATCTAGTAACACATATTTCGATAATTTTCGAAATTCTTTTTACTTCCGTATGAACTAATCGAGAATTCAGATGCATCGGGGTCCTACAAAGTTTGCAATTCAAATATAAGATATACTTAAAAGTCATTGATGACGCGTTATCGCTTTTTAAATTGACATAAGTGCAATATATTAGTTTCTTTTTGGAAAGCATTAGAAGAAGCTACTTAGGTGAACGAATAAAGACTTACTTTCATAGAATATGTCTGTTTTTATCTTAACTTTGTGATGTTGTTTTTATCTTTTGTGTGATAACGATGATCTCGCCAGTCTTTAAAATAGATGACTCTAGTAATAACTACCAACCTAGACCTATTTTTTACGAAGGTGTTCGAGTCATTAATTTAAGAGCAATTCATCTGTCTGGCTAATTCATCTATATCTTTTCCCAAACAAACTTTTATCTTTAAGTCAACATCACCAATGTATGTACATTATCGCAATTTATAACTGATACACTGGACATGGGTGGACAATTGGACGTAATATATACTGATTTTTCTAGACCTTTTGACAAGACTCACCCACAAACTAAACTCGCTGGGTTTTGATAACACTTTAGTCTGCCTTATTTGGAACCTACTTGACAAAATACCAGAACTACGTGCTATATAGCTTAAAATCTCTTCAATATCCACTTCTATTTACCTTACTTATAAATGTTCTTATTAATGTGGTTCAGTGTTATATATTCTCCATTTTATTTCCTTGTTGTCAGCAAATTGGAGTTTGCATTTGCGTGTCTAATTACCGATATACCATGTTAGTTCTAAAGCAATTACCGAATAACAAGAATATTTTTAAAATACTTACACAAAATTGATAACTCCTATCCTATGCAGAGCGTCGATAACGGCGCATTACCAGAAAGACACAATTTTCGATCAGTGACTCATCAATGCCACAAACTCTCAAGGGCTAACGTCTTGCTGCCACGTCTTTATTCAAAATCTAACTACCTAATCACGTTTTCTACGCCAATGAATTATATTACAACGATACAATGTAACAGTAATTCTTGGAGAGTAAGCGTTCTCACACTATTAAATCACGCAGTATACATATACGAAAAAATTTTTTTCGTGCATTCAATAAACACGCCACCTATGGCGTGTTTATTGAATGCACGTATATCTACAGTTGCCTGATTAGTAGTTGTACTACGGAGGACAACATTACCTTGCGCACTTGGGTAACAGATGCCGCTGAGAATCTCTCATGGCGTTTGGTACGTAAGTTGACAATATCAGGTTTTCTAAGCTTTTGAAGCATTGTGAATAAACACGTTCGTGCACTGATGAGACCAATGTAAGGTCGAAACCGCTGTCTGCACGTTGTTTGTTCGCAATGCCGGCTTAGGGTAGATGTGCATTCATACATTTATTCATATACGAAAAAAAATTTTTCGTATATGTATACTGCGTGATATATTACAACGAATTGCAACAAACAATAAATATAATGTTCGGAATTTTGTTTAGCATTGTTTTGTTATTTATCCTTTAATTTTCCTATAATTTAATATATTGTTTTTTATCTACTTATAGAATGCTGCACACACCATTAGAAGTAAAAGCCACGCCACTGCTGGATGCTCCAAACTATCTTCTTGTGATTGGTTAGACCATCTGCTCTGACTTACAGCCCAAATCAATTGATTTTCCGCTGTATTCGTTCCGATATTGTCAATAGAAAGTTCGGTTGTCAACAGAACATATCTAATCTCCAAATAAAAGTTCTATTATTCAAAAGAATTACCTAAATACATAAGAAAATAAATTTGTTGAGTAACATTTTTTAAATATGTTAAGATGACAGAAAAAATTATGTAATAAATACAAATGTTCTACCACCGTACCATATTTAACATCAAACGTTGTGATTAAATTTCTCAAAGTTTTACCTTTGTTAAACGCTTCTATTATTAAACGTCTTCTTTCGTTACTGATTTTATTGTAAACCATACTAAATGGACTAGTGTCACCAAAATGAAACGAACTGACAGTGACCGTCCTTTCTTTTGATGATAGCGCACTTTATTTTGAATAATAGGACTTTCATTTGGAAATTAGAAATGTCCTGTTGACAACCGAACTTTCTATTGACGATATCGGAATTACATATGAATACAACGGAAAATCAATTGATTTGGACTGTATTTGTATAGTAGCGATGGCTATCTTGAGTATTATAAGTAACTCAAGTAAATGTAAAACACTCTAAACTTTTGTGTTTTTTCACTTTGTCCATTAGTCTTCTCCATTTTGTCATATCGCACATTTGAATAATCCAGTCTCCTATTTCTAGTATTCTTTCATCTTCTATTACTTGGTCTTTCCATTGTAAGTTGGGTCTACCTCTGTGCTTTCTTCGTTTCTGTTGCTATTTTGTACTTCTTTTCAATATTGATGCATCCTTCTTTCTGTTTATGTGTCCGTACCATCTTAATCCTTGTGCTTTTATGTATCTTATTACCATGCTTTCACCATTTAATATGTTATTTATTTCACTGTTCATTAGATTTCTATATTCTTCTCCTATCTTTTTGGGTCCGTATATTTTTCTAATTATTTTGCTTTCAAATACCTTTTTCTTGATCTTTCTTGGTTAGAGTTATTGCATAGGATGCACATATTGCAACTGGTCTTATTGTCGTTCTACGTACTCCTAATTTTATGTTTCTGCTTTTTCTCTTGTTTCTCAGGAAAGTCTTAACTTAAAGTAGGCTTTGTCAGCTGATTGTACTGATTGCTTCGTTGTTTTTATTTTTTTAAATAGTAACGGTTGACCTGATTGAGAATGTCAACAAACAGGTGAATTCAGTGAATCACAAGAAAGTCACATAGATGAAATTGGTAGGAAAGCTCCGTAGTTGAAGGACCAAATACTGAAAAAATATTCGACTGACTTTTAGATTTAAGATATCGTAATATTTCTCCCCTCCGCCTATTCTTAGGAATATAATTAAACGGTTTGATTCTATAGGAAGCGATGCCAATAAACATTTTGTATTGCACAATTACAAGTAAGTGACTCCAATAATATTGGCAAGCTTAAGCTGCAGATTCCTGATAAAATGTAACCACCCAGAATTTAACATGCACAAGCAAATAATCATTAAGTAGTCATCAAGCTAGATACAAATGGCTTCAGATATGAAGTAAAACTATTGTAGCTGTTAACACTTTTGTTATAGGAAAGTCTGGCCTATTATGTATTTCTATTTCTATTCAATATTTCTTCGATGCTATAATTATCACTATTAGTACATATTGATGGTAAAAACATGTTTAAGATATTTTTATTTAATTTAAATTATTTGTTTTGTGTGGATAAATTATACCAGAATATATAATATATATATTATATAAAATTCTTAACCCAACTGTTTACATAAATGTGCGAAGCTTTATGCGTGTACTTATCCTAAATTATTTTATATTAAATTCGCTAGATGAAATGATTCATGTTGATTATTTTATTACATATTATATTATTTATTTTCAGATATAACACCATCACCTATCGAAAACGAGAAGCCCTATGGTAAGTCATTCATTTTAAAATTCATCCGTTAAACACGTTTTAGAAAATGTTATAGAAATGATTCAAGAATACATTAATGACACTCGAAACAATTGGTAACGTGAAGCAAAATACTAAAAAGAAATCAAATATTTAAGTAGTTCATCTAAAATAGTAATGAATAATTACTTACCTGTATAGTAAAAGTAATCCAATGTTATCCCTTATATGAGTACTAATAAATAACTTACTTGGCAAACAAATGATTTTAAACATTCTTTGAACATAATGTTTATTCTTGAATAAGCCCCATTATATTGAGTACTTCTATATTTTTTAACAGAATTCAAATGCTTTCAAACTTTCCTTTTTACTACCTTAAAAAACAAGTTTCCGGGAACAAGCAAACAATAACTATCATATACTTTCCCTTCACAAATTTTGGGTGCGAAGAGCCTTGCAAACCTGAAATTAATATCTAAAAAAGCAAATTGCTGGGGCAATAAAGTAATAAAAAAAACCTTGCGAATTATCTTCGAACAGGGTATGCCATATTATGCGTACAACTTCACCATCAATAAATCTTTAAATTTGTTATGATTTATAAGATCATATTTAAGGGTTTTTTACCCTTATATTGTTATTAGGGGGCCGGTTCTTGAACAAGTGTTTTGAAATTCTTTTACTGCATAACTCAGACTGCGGGATGGTATTTCTAAAACTGTTACAACCTCTTACAGATTTTTTGATCGAAGGGTGCCACGTACTTTTTTTTTATATAGGGACCATGGTGAAGGGTGATTCCAACAGGTTTAAATGTGCTTTTCATATCGCATATACATACCCCAAGGGATTTTCACCCCCGCTTCAGTTACATATGTCGTGATGTTGTGATTTTTCAAGAATGTGTTTTATTACTTTCGGGAGTAGTATATAAAATATGATTTAGTGATCTGAGTTAATAAATATTAGACATAAGACAATATTTCTAATAAACTCGTAGGATTTCTTTTACGAATTAAATTACAAAAAACTTTGAATATTTGTTCTTTCTAAATACATAATTCTATCTTTGCTACTGTAAGTCATAAATTCTATCACTAATTACTTTCTTACAAGAATCTCCTTTTACACACAGAGTGCTGTGACGTTATATAATATTCTTTGTTTCTAGATTCTAGATTCGTTACTATAGCTGCCAACGTTTTTCCTCCAGTTATATGGGAATCTGCACTTACTTACATAGTTATTGTACAACGACATCACAAACAATAGGAGCCCTGAATATGTTCCACGAAATTGGTGATGAAACGTCGGCAGCGCTAGTACGAATGATATCGTTCCGGGTTGCCAATATAAAAATGGGCAGTATGAGTAACTACTTTGGATATACACACTATTTGCTTACAAGAAAATATTTATAATTTATAATACATACATTACATGTAAATAAAATTATCAGTTAGAAGCCTTAAATATTGTTCATTCATATACAAAATTAAAGTTCCAAATACGTATGTGCCTTTTGTGTATTAAATCCAGAAACGTCTACATTAATGTGTTTCAAAACGGCTTTTGTGGAATTACTGTAGGTGCCCTAATAATATTAGATGGGAATAGGTTATTTTAAACAAGGTGTAAAACAAAAGCGTACATCATGTTCCAGTGACCACATACGACTATGCTAATTTTTCGGATGTTGTAATGCTTAATAAATATGACCGTATTTATGTCAAAGCGTTCTACAATATTAGCGTTGTTCTATATGTGACAAACTATACTATTAGCTCAAAAACTATACTATTATCTCAAAATATTCTTATTCATATGATATTTCGTTCAGGAATTGATCAATATATAGAGAGAACTCATATATGTATATGGAAAAATCTTAAATTTAGTTTTGTATGAAGTTAAGTTATTTTTTTTTGTCAAGTCGAGGTGGTTCTGCCATATTTTGGAATAATATAAGTCAAATAAATTTGCAAAACTTGTACCCCAGAGACCTTAACTGCAGAATCTGCAATGAAGAACCAGACACATGCAGGCATCTTAGTAAACTGTGAGACACTAGATCACAGGAGGAAATGCATTTTTGGACAACCAAACATAGACCCAGAGATGTTAAAAGACACCTAGTAAGGGACATGTACAACCTTGTGCAGGATGCAAAAGCACTTAAGTGGATATGATAAGCTACTCATGCTTAGCACAATAAGCCTTATTGGCAGCAATGGAAAGTGGGGACGTAAGTCGAACAGGCCTGGGGAAAAAACTAGTTGGTATTCAACTGGATTTTAAACCATGCCCTAAATGAATGAGTCTGACAAATTCCTTCTACACCAGGTGATATTTCGAGCATATGCAAAAGTATTGGAAAATTCATTCATGGAGCTAGAACAAGCAGATGGAGAAAAATTCTCCTAGAATGTATGTCTTGGTAACAGTAAAAGCTTTTTGGTGGTTATATCTTTGTGAATGTACCAAAAGCAGTCATATTATATAATACAAGTTTAAATATTTTTACGTTATTATATGGTCAGTTACATCAATAAAATAAAAATAAGTCATGTTTTGAGGTCAATATTTACAACACACACGTTTTTATGTCAGTGCAAGTCGAGCAGTAACCTCTTATCGATTAAAGATATTACAATAGCACACTGTCACGACTAAAATTATTTTTTAGGGAAAGAAAAATTGGAGTTGTCCGGAATATTAGAAAATTCTGGAAAAAATGAAAGTCCTTTTTCCTATAGAATTTTTGTATAAATTCAAGACCATAGCTCACGATTCAAACGATGGAAATGGGTAAATCTTTTTCAGGAAAAAGAATTCGGAGCAATTACAAAGGAAAGTCGGAAAACTAGGACGAAGTACAAAAAACATAATTTTGGTGATTGTGTAACTTCTGAACGACTGAACCGATGGAGGTCATATTCACATAATATATTTTGTGGAGATGATTTGTTCATAGATATGTTAGGATCTGATAGGTGGTGCTGTATCAAGGTATTAACAAATTCTATGTTTATGGACCAAAATGATTCATATTCACAGTACATGTGGGTTTAGTGCCAAAAAAAGAAGATTACAAAGTGAGGACCCGATAAGTGTCGCTGTGGTTGAGTTATTTGCCTATCCTCCAATTGCGCCAATGACCTCTTTTGTCCAGACTTTCTTATACAGAGACTGTAACCAAATGAAACTCATCGCGGAAGGGGCATAACAACGTCTGCCGGCCCAGCTAGTTTGAAATATGCAACAAAGAAATGAATAAGCGGATAATTACAGCACGCAATATCATATGGAAAAAGGATGTAGGTATGAAAAATATTTTATATAAAAATTTAAGTAAAACGCAGCATCCACACAGCATATGCGGAAACTGGATAATCGTGAAAAAAGGCTAGTCAGTGAAATGGATGTGATCAGAGTATATAATAAAAAGACAAATGAGTCCACAAGAGCTGATAATAATATTGAAATTCATTGAAAACTAAAAACAAAAAAATTATACAAAAAACTAACACGCTAAAATACAAATCTGAGGAAGTTAACCAAGATAAATAAAAAAGAATGATAATTAAAATTTTAATGAAGAAAACAGAATGTCACACGAAGTTAAAATAAGCCATTCGTTTTAGAATACTAATATAGTAATAATAAACGGGTAGGTAGTTAAAATACACTACTTACTCTAATTAACCTAAACAATGCCTTTCAACATTTTAGACAATATTTTATAAGGCTTATTAGGTTTACTGAGTGAATCTAATTATAATAAGTGTAATTAAATTAATATATATTATATTAAAAGTATAGTTTCATAAATTTAAAGAAAAAAGTATCGAGACATCAAAAACTAATATTTTCAGATACTCTGTTTGTTGTAACTGAATGAAAACTGTTTCATAATTTAAATAATCTATTCCATTCCAAGTCAGAAAGGCCAACAATAGACCAACAGACAACTTTGCGTTAAATCATTTTAAAAATATTACTCTTTTATTTTTTCATTATCTATAATATATTATACTGCTTCCGTTAATTACAATAGAATAATTTAAATAAACAACATATTATAAGATTAAATATGTAAACGAAGCGAGCTCCATATGCAAACCGTGTTATTTATATTGCCGGCTGCACACACTTAAGCATTACTGTTAGCAGTAGTATACGTTGATAGAAGCAAGAAAAGAAGAAGAAGAAGGATAGAAAAAAAGAAATAAAAAAAATGAAGTTATGAATATTCAAGAACGAAATTGAATTATAAAATAAATTCGAGGTGTATAGAAGTAGAAGTATATAATACCGCTAGTATATCAGTATGCCAAGAAGTTGACCAATATACATGTACTACCACTACTAGTATCTTTTCAATTACAATAGCGTAAGGAAGTTGCTGACGATAATCAAGACAGAAATGACCAAAAAAAGAAAACTTGTGAATGCAATGTCATCACATATCAATTTTAAAAGAGTTGTTTGGATTCTTTCAATTATCAAACTGTTAATAAATCTATAATGATAATCATGCTGTAAAATATAGTGCACGCTCACATACAGATAGGCATATACTTATTTAAAGATCGTTGTGAAATTTAAATTACATTTTTTTTAGGCACACATATACCGTGTGAATAATCTGATGGAATCATTTACTTATCAAAATATCTTTAATCAAAATCTTGCGTTAATATTTTTTTTTTCAATTAAGGAATGCATAGTTTTTGACAAGCTTACTACCTTGAAAAATTAAAGATGATTTTTAAAACCTGATGCACACCTATCAATGTAATTATCAGCCAGTTGTTCTTCTATGTATTATATCATATTGAAATTACGTCATTAAGAACTCCGGAAAATCTAAGTTGTTAACGGTCCAAAGAAATTTCAAAATGTTTTAACGAAAAGAAAACATTCCTAACTTTGAGCTCATTATCAAATACTTTTAGTTTCTGGCCTCGTGAACACTACCATATAATTCAAAATTTTCTAGACGTAGGTGTACTTCTGTATTATTTATAATTATATGTATTTTTGTAGGTAATTTAAAAGGACATTATAATTACATGCAACAAATATTTAATATATTTCTGCTCTTATATGTATTTGATATTTGAAGAAGTAAAAATTTCTGACTCGAAACATTTCGTCCATTAACAATAGTATTTACTCGTCGAAGAACTATCTGGTACAGATGTATAAAAAAACTATAAAAAAGAAGATCAAATCAAAATTCTTTTATAATTATTATAGAAACATAAGTTCTGCATTCTAAAATGCCGATCTACTCTCTCTCTACTTGGAACATTTAAGATATCTAAAAAGGATTTGTTTCATGCTGAAAAATACTAATTAATTAAACACTGTTAATTAATGTTTATTACTTAATTAATAGTGTTCAAATGAGAAGCTTAGTTGAAGCTTGTCTTTTACAAAATACTTTACTGTCGCAACTTCAAAATATGTACTTCATCTGTTTTCTTGACACAATTAAAGCAAAAATAAGATTTGTCTCTATGAAAGACCAGTAGTTTAATTGACACAGCATCTGTCATGTAAGCAGAAGTTGTGAGTTCTAATCTCTCATTTCATATGAAATTCTTTATAATAGCATTTTCCAACAAGCCATATACAGGCTGTCCGGGAAAATGTGGAAAATCTCTTGGATGCAGATAGAACATGAACAAATAAGATGACAAGTTTCTATAAAAAAATGTCCTACAGGCTTCTCCTACGGAGATATGCATCCCTGAAGGACGCCGCTGGAAATCAGTTTTTATTGAATTTCTAAAGCATTGCAAGATGCAAGACCACACATCAGATGCATATCTGAATACTCAATAAACGTGTATTCCATACTTCGAATAAATTCAATGTGTCAACGATGTGATGACAAGTTCTAAAATGCCGGATATTTTATATATTTCGTACCATAGCAACGTTTGCAACAGCAATAGGTTTTTTTTTGGTGTTGATAAAAACTAAAATGCACATTTTTTGCGAACTTTTTCTCGTAAACGGTTCATCTTAACGACAATAAGCAAGAGTACCTTTTTTAAAATCTATGGTTCTAGCTATCCAGCTTAATATTTTTAAAGTCTTTATCATACTGTTACCATTGTCCCCTCACAAACACAGAACGAAGTTGTTCGACACGCTCTCCAGATACAATTTTAGTGGGTTTTGGAAAATGCCTTCTGTCAGTTAGAGAGTTGTCAAGTGACATTAGATATTAAATGTAAACGGGAATTTTCGTTTTCGTATTTTGTTATTGTTAAAGCAATAAAATTGTGTTTGACCCCTTAAACATTTTGTTAATCTCGAGAACTTACGCCGTGGCCGACCGACGGAGAAAATCGAGAGGTAACAATACAGGTTGTTAAAAATTTAGGCATTAAGTGGTAAAGATTAGCCCGCCCCTGATAAACTACAAAAGCTAAATGTGTTTCAAGGAGACTTTTTTAAGAGGTCATCACTAGTGTCCATCACATTAAATTTTTATTAAATTACATTAATTACTTTAAAAGAAATTCAATAAAAACCGATTTCCAGCGGCGTCCTTCACAGACGCATATCTCCGTAGGAGGGGCTTGTAGGAAAAAAAATTATAGGAACTTGCCATCTTATTTGTTCATGTTCTATCTGCATCCAAGAGATTTCCCACATTTTCCCGGACACCCTGTATATTATATGACCGAAAATTGCTAGATTTTTCAGATAACTAACTTCATTGTTGCATTGTGGGTTGTTAGTTGGACTACGGCTCTTATAAAACAATATAATAGAATCGCTTTAGCAACCGACATAAGCCAATAAATTAAAATGGTGTCAAATTTGATATGTCGCAAAATTTTACCCGTTTCTTAATATCATTGACATAATTATACTAATAGACGGAGCTTTGCACTTTAAATAAACGCGAAGTAGTAGTGACAACATTAGAGAGAGACAGTTTATAATTTTTTTAACAACATAAAAAGGATACGTTCATGTTTGTCCTTCGTAATCATATATTAAATTCAAAATTGTCACTTATTAAAATCATAACACCTATTTATTTTTATAAAATCTTTAAATAAAATGAGGAAGTGTCGGTTTATTCTTGTTTTTAATTTGAAAATATTTGAACGATCTTAAAAAGCTAACATTTCCTAAATTTAAATAATGAAATATTTAATATGTGCTATATATGCAGATACATACGCTTTCTAGTTCTGATATGAATATAATTTAAAATAAAGTTTATTGCTGTTTCTATTTGCAAACATTTCTAAAAATAAATCACATTTAGCGAAACAATACGTGTTTAGTCATAAATTAAACAATAAGGAAATGTTCCAAACACAACTTTGTGGTACTTGTGGGATAAAAATATATCCTCTTAATAACGTTTATCCATTACTGCCTTCAAATTGGATCTTTGAAAAATCTTTAAAAAAAGATATATAATATGTATCATTATATTCATCCTAACACACAAATAGAAAATATGCTGTTTCCCTTCTTATATCGGTTTCTAAAACTGGATGTACAACAGGAAGAAACTGTTGTACAATTGGTCCAGTCTTTCAATAAACAAATTACACACGAACAACTTTTTGTTTTTGTTATGTTTTGACGGTTTCGACATATTAATTTAGGTGGTCAGCTGAGTAAAGCCAAACACAAACCTAACTCTCTTCGTGTTGCCACCACTATATCTTTGGCTAGACTACATCCATTCATTAATCAAGTAAAGCCATTTTCGGACTATAATAAATAATAATATTTATACACCTTTTGAAAATTTTCATAATTACCTTTTGACGTTTGTTATAATTGTTATCAAAACATTATAAATTTATCGACAATGCTTGTCTACTACATAGAATAGCTAAATATTAAATAAAATATGGCCCACTGAATAGTTTTTCAAATTCGCGCGTGTTTTAAGTTTGTACTGGAAGCAGTGGAATTATGGAGGTGCTATACTCGGTATTATTTAACTACCTGATTCTGTTCGATTGTCTTCGTAGCCAACTTCAAATAGCCGCGAAATTCGAAAAATGTTTAGTGGGAAATATAGTAAAGTGTTATTTAGAGACTATTTAAAATATTCAAATTGTACCTAGCTTTCATGTAATGTAATAGTGTTTTAGTAACTGACGCCATACATCTTTAAATATTAATTATTTATTTGTTCTAAAATTGTTTCGTTCAAAGTGAATTTGAAGTAGCATTGAATCGTTGTCTGTGTGTTCGTAATTTGACCGTGTCGGTTACTAAAGATTTTATCACACAATACAATATGCATAATAAACGAGATAGTGTGGTTTAGAAATCAGCCATACATTTGCACATGAAGATATTTGTAAATTTGGCATTGGTATCGTGCCAACATACGCCCATATTAAGAAACCACAGTGGTGGGTGACGTTAAGCATTTTATATGAAAGTAAGTTTACTTCAGGTACTATTTTTCTGTATTATATATGTATTTAACTTTATCGGTCATACCTTAGATGTCAGATATGGTCTTGTGGAACTGGCGACCAAGAAGTTTTCGCATGAATTAAAATTAAACCATGCTTTTTTGTTTCAACACATATTATTTATTGTGATTGACATCATATTACATATTACGATATTACATTAGCTGTATAATAATGTTATTTTTTTGTCTTCACAGCCTAATAACTTTATTATTAAGCTACATTTTTATGTGGGCATTGCTTCCCTAAATTAACTCGCCATTGAAGAAGTCTGAAGAAATACATTAATAGCTCTGCTAGTTGTTTTTAAATGTAAATATATTTACTACCATTTTTTAAAACATATTTTACTATAGGAATAATAATGTACATACATTATGTACAATAATGTAATACTCAATGAAGAAGTCAAGAAGCACAAATATGATTTGATGTTATGTTTCGACTAATAAAAGTTTTTTCTTTTTGTTACATTAGTAATTGATTATGGAGAGTTATAAAGTGTTTCTTTGTGTAGCATTGATGAGTTCCGATCCTTCTTAGAAATTAAATCTTCATCGTAAAAATCTAGATTTCGCATGAGATAGCACACCCTCCAAATGTCGTTTTTTTCTGTTCTCTTTTTTTGTCGTTTTACCTGTGGCCTCCTCGGCTAATGAGAAAAACCTTAAATTATTTTACCTGCGTGCAGAACCCCTAGATATGGCGCCAAATTTCTACAAATCATTAACAATACATATTTTTACGAATTGTGAAAAATATTTTAAATATTTTTACATATATATTTAAATACCTATATACAAAGTTACTTATAATAATAATTAAAATATTCAAGAAAATATCCTAATAATTAAAACTTATTCTATTTAATACACATATATATATATATATATTCTTTGATTTGATTCAATTTTTATCAAAGATATATTTTATTAAAATGTATAGTTTCATTGTTGTGTTTGTAGACTTTTTTGGTTTTTGCCATATTTAATTACTTAATTTGTACAAAGCCATAATTTCTCAAGTATCTAACTGACAACCGGATATCAAATCTTACCTATAGTAAATACTTTTGCTAAAGTGGAGTTAGTTATTACTTATTACTGGTGACTAAAGTGGACAATACTAAATTACATAATCTTATTATACTTAAAGAAGTAAAAAAAACTTCGTTTGGTTTATAAAAACGGAAGTTTGCTTTTATTTGTTTCTTGTAATAGCTCATGGCTGTATTAATCATTTGGTTGAAAACCTAGGCTGATCATAACTACATAAATGTAGCTGCTGATGTAGCCGTGATTTTAAAGGAGAATGAATAATAAATAAAATTCTGCATTGAAATCTTTAACGTAGGCTATATAAATCTAACAAGCGAGGATAAAAACGGTCGAAACTATGAAAAAAATTATTCATGTATTATAGTATTAAATTAGCCTTATTTTCGACAGTGAATGTTTTTTTTAATTCAATACAAATATGGCAGATAGTCTGGCTTGAAGCCTGAGACAAAAACCAAACAAAAATCTTAACTACAATAAAATTAAATGGACTAGATCTGTATTTTGACAATTAAATTTGCACCTTCAGCAAACAAACCTGAAAACAATGTTAATCTATCGTTTGCGATTAAGATATATGAAGATAGTTATTTGAGTTCGTGAATATAAACGTATACAAAGCTGTTATACCTTTGTGAAATCAAATACAATTTAAATTGACATCAATGGTACTTAAATATTATAAATGAAACATGTTCTTCAATATATTTTGTAAATTTTCTATAAGTAAGAAGGAAAATCCCTTGTAGCTTTCATCTAGAACATATGAGATCATTCCAAGTTTAAAGAACACAAAAATAATTGGTATCTTCAATTACAAATAGCAAAATTAAATAGCATTGCTAAATTGCTAAATATCGCAAAATTAAAAATAATATATTGAGTTAAATTAACTTTCAACGTCATAGAATGTTTATTATATAGATAACATCATTCCTAAAAATATGTGTCTATTTCAAATTCATATCATGTTAAATTGGTTGCCTAGCTAGGATTTTATACTAACTTTTTCACACTCAGAACGATTGACAGCGTTCTGATAAGAGGGCTTCTGCGTAACTATACTTACATATATTTAAGGAAAAGCGGGCATCTTTTGTATTCGTGTGTATATACTTTTCAAAGCCATACATGAAATTATTGTATTTGTACTATATGTGTTGATAAATGATAGACTGCCAAAAGAACCAAAAACCTGGTTTGCAAGAGGGACAATGATTAAAAGTTGTGTAAGAAGAAAATCAGTTTGCATAATAATGTCTTGCCGCTTTATGAAAAATGCAGAAAAGTGGCAATATATTTTTGGCGCTACATATTTATAATAATTTAAACAATGTTCTTCATAATAATAAACACATATTTTGATGTAAACTTATGAAGTATCACATTATTTAGGTAAGTTTTATTATAGTTTTAAGGATTGTGTAAATATAGGGATATACGAAAATCAGTGAAATTTTTTTAGAGTGTTAAAAGATATACATAAATAAATAAATTCAGAATAGCTATCTCCATGAGAATAAGTGTGTCTATACAAAATATGAACAAAATACCGCGAGATGAAAAATTATATTGATAAAGATTTGGCATGGAATGTAAAACGTCTGTCTTAAGAGGGGCGTTCACCTATCGAAAACTAAGACATCGCCGTTTCGCGTTTTTTAAACTTATTTTGTAATTTTAGAATCTCAAATTTGGGTTAGTGATGCAAAAGGCATACATTTATAATGTCAAGGTCAGTTTTTGTACTAATTTATTTTCTTAAAAAAGTTATGTGTTTTAGAAATAGCCACAAAAATGAATGAATTTGATTAATGTCTACTAACTAAGGCTGGTACATAAAAGAAAAAAAAACGACCTCTACGCGACAGCTGCGCATTTGATGTACGATATAAAAAAAATATGTAATTATTTTTGGAGATAAAAAACATTAAACAGTAAACATTGCACATTTCACACGAGGTTTTTCGGGTCGTCTATCCCCACTTTACGGTATCTCTACCGGTCCTAGCGAAGACGAAAATCGATCGGAATCGGTCGGCTATTGCAGACTTAAATGGGAGTGACAGTTTAATTACAACTGTCACTGGCATTTACATGTCATATATACCAATAATATTCGAGTGTATAATAATATAACAGTTATGGGCAAGCGAAAATTGGCTTATTATAAAACATCAACAACATCAACAGTTCCGTAAGTACTCATTCTTTATACATTATGTTTCCCATCTATAGTATTCCTTAATCTATGAATAAAACCGAAGCGCTGTGATGAAAACCGAATATCGTGTAGCTCCACTTACTCACAACCCCTTGCGTCTACCTGTCCCGCGAGTAATATAAGTTGCATAAGTTTCTATTTGTTGGTTAACGCCCGTCTTAAGTTATATCATTAAGTGTCATACTGTCATTAATATTTGTCATTATAAATAAAAATATAATGACAAATATTAATGACAGTATGACACTTAATGATATAATCATTAAGTGTCATACTGTCATTAATATTTGTCATTATAAATAAAAAAAATATAATGACAAATATTAATGACAGTATGACACTTAATGATATAACTTAAGGGTCCTATATAGTGGATATGTGAATAGTTGAAATATAGGAGATTTTTGATGCAAGATATTTTTGTTGATTTTAAATTTGGAGAAAACCTTTCAACGTCAACTTATGAAGAATTTAGTAATCTACCCCGCTGAAAAATCAAATTTAGAAAAAAATTATCTGATTAAAGAAAATTAATTAATATGTCAAAATATTAAAAACACATTACAATGACTTGTTATTCTAGTAAAAATCTTTCCCGCGGTTACAAATGTGTAAATATTTGGTTATAAATGAATATTTATTCGCTTAGATATTGAGTTATTATTTCAAATATTTATTATATATTCCCAATGTGTAATAAGTACTCGGACATCCTTGGCTTATTAAATTATGTGCTATGCAACCAATATTACATTTCCGCTCCACTATATAGGACCCTTAAGACAGGCGTTTTACATTCCATGGCAAGCCTTTATCAATATAATTTTTGATCTCGCGGTACAATTGAAATGTAATGCACATTGTATTGAAATGAATTAATTGAATTATCAGAATTATAAACTATACTTAATTGTTCTAGACAAAGGACAATGAATAGCACAGAAAGGAAGATTATTAAAACACCAGATGTCGCCCTGGTTCGATATCTCCAATATTATACCTTAGTAAGGTCAATAAATAAGAAAATAAAAGTTTGTTATTTTAGGACGCTCCTGAAGAATACACCGAACATTAGTAAATTATATGAATGCTAATTTAACTTTATCACACACAACGTGTCCGTATCATACTAATTAGGCTTTAATTCCGATTACCATAAATCCAATTTCATCCAAATTACCATATTTTCGAATCGCTAGATATGTTAATGTTGACATGCAAATTAAAGGTAATGCATGTTGCTATAGGCTTAAATTTACGGTCTAATGAAGAATCATCAGATAAATAGTGCTAAAAACTGATTAAAAAAGCAGCAAAGTCAATTGAAATTTAAATTACCCGGACCTGATCTTATAAAATTATGATCGTCTTTTATCACGTGTAGTCTACCGTGAAAGCATTGTAAGCAGTAATTAAATAATTTTCAAAACTTCACTTATAAATATTTAAATGTGCTGTGCCTTATAGCAAGTGCTTACATATGAAATTTTACTTAAATTATTTCGTAACCGTAGTAGCCGAAAGGTGTTCGACGTTTTTACGTCTTTCTTAATTTACGAAAAATATACCTGCGCAAAACCCCACATATTTTAAAATGCATTAAGTTATAATCTAAAGAAGTGCAGCTGACTCCTCTGTGTTGAGTAAATTATTACAGGACAGAAAAAATTCGGACCCCGCAAAAAGATACTTAACCCAATCTGTTAGCGTACTTCTTTCAGACTGATTCTCATTGTATTATTCAATTACTATATACTATACGTATGTACATATATTCCTATAATTTACGTTACAAAATATAGATATTAGTCGGTCATTAATGTGGAGATCATGGGACGGGGTTTTAAAATAATATTGTTTTTCAAATTATATGTTGAATGTGTAATATCAGCCCAGCATTGTGAGTACCTAACATTTAGGGTAGATATGTAAGCGACATGCAAATGCTTTAAAAACCTGTTGGTTTTTAATAAAATACTGGATATAAATAGAATGGCAACTTCAAACAAGAGATATTTCTAAGATATTCACAAAATTTATTATCAGTGTATTCCAGATAGGAAAAACAAAAAAGTTAACAAAAACATACGAACTATTTTAAATTAAGAAAAGAGGGAATTAACTTTCTAGGGTAATACAATTTCTTAAGATCCATTAAGATCCATGTATTGATATGATTTTGTAAAGGTCACAAAAGATTTTTCTATATGTATAAAAATAAGTGAAAGCAAAACAATTTTATAAAATCTGGTGACAGAATATCATATAAAAAAATAAGGTACAGCCACCACACGACTTTCTTATACATATGTGCGTTTCAAATTATACATAAGTTCTAAGTAAATCTATTTTCATAATAAATCTCTATAGAATGCATACTTTGCAAGATATTCGAACAAAAGTGTTACTTCCGGCCAGAATTCTGAATTTTTTTATACAAAAGGTATTGAAAATTAAATTTTAATTACTTTTATAGTCGTATTCTACCTGCCTAAAAAGCATGACTTGCTAGATATTCGGAAAAAAACTGAAATTCCATAAGATCTCATTTTCACTCTCTAATGTACTCATCTCATCTTAATTGTACAAAGTAAAAACATGCTAAACATTTTTACATCTTCCAATTTCATACTGATAAAGAAATCTATTTATATACATACTTTCCCTTCAATATATCAAATTAATTAATATTTATAGAAAAATTTTGATTATGGTATAAATGAGGGAGTTTTGGGATGAATATAGAAATAAAAATATGCTTTATTTTACTTCATAGTATTCTACAAAGTTCTTAAGCAAAGAGCAAAGGTAGTAGGTACGAAACAGAAGAATACATATAAGATTTTCAATATTTTAGTATTTAGTGTTTTCCTGCGTTTTATTTTAATTTGTAATATAAACCATCATACATTCTTTGCTTTGCATCGTTCATAAATGCCCCTTATTTAAATTAAAATATCAGGAAGCAGAAAACAAGTCTGGGAGATATGAATATTTGACAGAAAACAAATAGCTTTAGATGAACATTCAACCTTTCACAGCTTTTTTATTCTTTTTTATTTAGCACAGTGTATCTACTATTACTATAAACCTTAGGATACCTACAGACTTTTATACGCATATTTATATGCATTTATATTAATAGGATAATCCTAAAAGAATATCGCGTGAATAATGTAGGAAGTACAACTATAGACATTACATATATTTAATATTGAAACAATTACTTTTTAACTATTATAACAAACCAAATTGTCCTCCGATTTCTACAAACAAATAAGACCCGTTCGCGGTTTTTCTAATTTTTAGGTAACAATTAAGCATAACCAACTGGTAAATTATGGAATCTAATCAAATAATTAAATACATAATTACAAATGCAACGGTGAAAGGCAATCACATAGAAAAGTATTGACGGGCATTACTTTTCCTATGTTTATCTTATTAAATGCTTATTAATTTTCATTACGTAAGGACAATAAAGTTATAATATAAAGCGTACCGCATGTTGAAATATTCGGCTTTTTAACGTTTATTCCGTAAAATAGTTTACAATACTGGTCTCAAACCAAACATTAATTTAATTCTGAAAATCTTGCCCAAGACATCTTACTATCTAATATTCACCCAAACGCGTCATTTAGATCTATCTATTGAGAATTGTAACACTGCGCACTAAATTAAACTAGTTCCCACAGCTTAGTCCTCTAAAGTCTTCTGTTTAGGTTTTGATATCGACAAACCTGATTGCTTCGACGGTAGTATGTTAATTCTATATTGACTCATCATCGGCGATAAATCTTATTTCGCTCGCTACAATTCTAGATGTAACTATTTCGAACATATACCAAGGGGCATTGACAAAACTGCGCAAGATCATGTTCTGAGGTGTTTGTGTAATCTTAATATGACAGGGTTAAACACAATCCCAAAGCTATATGCCATACACCCGACTCGGTTCAGGACTTGAATATAGATCAAGACTTAGTTATGTAGTGGAAGTTGTGCATTACGTCCAACACCCAAAAAAGCTGAATACAGCTCTAGTCTCTTTGAGAAATATAGGTATATCTACTAAGTAATGATTTATGTTTGAAATTTAGCAGAGACCGTAAGGATACAATAATCAAGAATTCTACTTTCTTATCTTTTAACACGTAAATTAATGTCGACTGCAGAGGAATACATAATTTGGTTGGAATCAGCATTGAAGTTTTGAGATAGTATAAGATAGAATATCGGATTGTAGTAGATGGAAAAGGAAATGCGCTGCTAATGGAAATACAGGATTGGTCGATCTCTTAGTGCCAGAAAGGAGATAAGAATTTGTAATTATAAATTTAGGGAAATACGTGACGATAATTCCGTCAAAGCATGTAAGTTTTCTGTTGGAATTAAGGTAACTTCAGGGCTTTTTGTTCACTTTGAAGGTCCTACGGTACGACGAATTTCTCTAAAATTGAATCTTCTTTGCTGCATGCTTCTAATCGAGCGTCATACCTAGATATTTGGCTAAATTTTTATCTGAGTCAGTACTACCACTTATAGTGGTAGGTCTCATTTATGGTACGTTATCCTTAAAAAAAGATTGTATGAGTTAACTTCAGCTCCTTAATTTTACTGGCATCATAAGTCAAATTTGAAAGCCCATCGCACGCTCTTTGCAATTTATTAGTTGTTGTTTGCATATTGTTATCTACTGCTAAGTTTTCCGTGTTATTTATTCTAATTTTGTTCTATAAAATTGCACAGGTTCAACATATGATTTGGGTAAAAGTTTGCTCAATTTCCAGCTAAGCCCTTCTAGAAAGGTATTTGTATTCTACTGCTTTTGATCAATACTAGAATGTCTTTGTCTAAATTTGAACTGGTGTTTTGAAATCATTTCTTCTCTCAATGAGAATTCAATCCTTTCAATTGTAATTTATCACATAATTTAGAAATAATTGGTAATAGTGGTATAGGCCTGTACTAACTGATGTCGTTTGGTGATTTACCTGGTTTTTGCAGTATTATTACCACGGGTACCATGTTTTAGACTAAAACCTGCAATGAATAGACAAGTAAGCATAATAATAATACTCAAATAGTTACCTTACGATTTTTCTTGTTATGAAGTAGTATCCGCGAAGTCTTTCACGGATCTATATTGTTGTAATGATTTTTATTTATTTTTCTTCAGGGAATATGTACACATTTTTATTGTTAAACATTAATAGTTATTTTATATGATTAATTTCTATTAGGTGCTAATTTGATATATTCTTATCAAACTTTCATTTTATATGATCGAATTTTATATTTGATATACTTGATGATTTGTTAGTATAAATTTAAATCGTCAAATTTTATTAATTATTCAATGTTTAATTTTCAAATATAAAATGGTATACCATGAAATGTTTGCTACTCGTAAGTGCAATAGTAAAACAGTATCTCTAACGATTGCATCACAAATATTTTAATTTTCATGAAATATATGTGGATTGATAAATTTGTATCAAGAAATTCTGTTATTTTATAAATATACAATACCACACGGTGTAATATTTATGTATTCCCTTGCAATTGCAATGAAACTAATCATTTGACAGCATATTTTAACAGGTAAATACACATAAATGTACACTTAATAATTAATTATTACTAAATTGTGAATAACGTTATAAATCTTTCGTATCAACATTAATTAACAAATCAATAAATTATTACTAAACAAGTTATCCTTACAATTTCTTGTTCCAATAAGATGAAGTGAGATAAAGATATACCCATAGAAAATTATTGAGAATAGTAATTTGTTTACTTGTATTTACCTACTGACTAATGTTTATGTTTATACTTACATGACCTGACCTCAAATTTTTGTTCATTGAACTCAAACAGAAAAAAAAACAGCAATAAACTATTTCTCATTTCATCAAGTTTCTCTGGTGCGCCATCAGAAAAAAAAGGAAACAATATCATTTTACTATTATTGCATAAGACCATCAAGGCGCCCATTAAAGAATAGGAAATGAAACTGTTGATCAGAAAAGTGAATGAACGTGGCTTCACAGAAAAAGAATTTAAAACGATACCACTTTCCATCTATGGTAGACATGACAAACGTGCAGATATTCAGCGTCTTTTTCCTCTTCTAGTTTCTTCTTTTCAAAAAATATTTCCACCTATTATAACATGAACTGTTATAGAAGAAATTTAATAGAAGCGATAATCTTTATGAAAATTAATTATTAATAACACATATTTAAACAATAAAATTCAAAAATAAAGGCACAAATGAGGTTAATTATATTCATATTTACATAAGTTATACTGGCTATTAATAAGTGTGCTGTGTGATATTCCATTAAAATTACTAATATGAAATTCAACAAATACTTAATTTTTATGTATTTGTATATTACTCAAAAAATAATTCATAATTTTTGCGGCTTTCCTTGATTAATATACGTAATACTGGTATGGTAGACGCCGATAACATTTGAACGAAATTAAATTTCACCAACTCACATAATTTCACGTTACAGCAACACAAAGATTATTGAGATACACTCAATTGGTGATTGCTATTACAAATAAAATGTGTTTATACTAATTGACATCAGTAATATAAAAATTTGAAGTTTATTTAAAAGTATGCAATAACAATAACGTTAATAGCGTATATAATTAAATAGAAATTTTTGTGTATATTATATTAAAACATAACTGGATATTATATAATAAGTAAATGGAAGTATTAAACAAAATATTTTTTATTTACGAGAACAACATTGTTATTCCAGAAACAGTTCTCATAAATTCAAGGCGTACTTTAAAACCTATAAACAGACCTTAACCGTGTAAACCTTTTGTCCATTTCGAAAACTCAAGAACATCATACGTTTAATATTACGTTATATGTACTGGCATTTCATCTAAAAGCAAGACATGTCCTAGCTACATCACAATATTTTTGATAGAAGGAGAATAAAATTTCTAATTTCTAATAGATAATTTAATTTAATTAAATATTTATTAACGCATGTATCTTTGAAAAAACAAAACGTATTCACTCTTTATAATCTAAATTTTTCCGAACCATAATACGTATATTTAACGTAATAATCAAATTATAACGCTCAACAAGTTATGTGTTATGTTATTTCTTTCACAAAGTATATCCAATAATATCATATTTATAACATAAAAAGGCAAGAATTGCTTTGCAAAATTATAACAAGCACAAATTGTACAATACTATTCCAGATCATCAAATATTGCCGTAAAAAATTCTAGGACTCAAATGTGACATTATCTATACACTGCTCAAAAGATTGATAAGGGGATTATCCCATAAATTCCCATTATCGGTATACTTTCAAGTAATTACAATTTTTATGCATTGAAACAGTTAAACATAATTTTATATGGAGCGCAACAATGCTAGTACTAAAAAATTTAAAAATTATAATCCTCTATCTGGGAAAATGCAAGTACAAGCAACAATGATGTTTTTATGGTGTATTTGCCAAAAACACTTCAATATTGTGTATGTCATCATCGACTGTTATTGCGCTTCTACACCTACTTTGCATAGAGTTTATCAAGTATACCTGAAGAATTTTTGGTTACCTTCCAAGTGTTCTTGGAAGTACACACAAGCAGAAATCTTGCGCCCCCATACATCTCAAGCATACTCAATTAGATTTAAGTCAGGAGAACAAAAAGGCCAATCCATTGTGGGCATTATCCTCAAAACCAATCGACGGTATTATCGCTGTAAGGACAAACATTATCGTCAATAAAAATGAATACGTTGATGCTAGAACAGTCGTGCTACTTGTGTTGCACACTCATGAACAGATGACTTATTGCAAGGTTTTGAGGCAAGTTTGTGCCTGTATATTACGAGCAAACTATGGGAAAACATTAATTGTTGTACGTAAAACAACTTGTATGGAAAAGGTGGAATTGTACGTCAAAAACGAAACTTTCTTGTATAATACAAAATATACAGACAATCATGCGATCTCGCGAATATATCAGGGTCAGTTCTATATCTGCTGTTTCCTTCAACAGCACTCTGCCTGGGACGAAATATAACAATTAGGTAGAAATATTACTAATAAAAGTAAAAAATGGAAGCTAATTTGACCAAGTAATTACATGTCAATTTTACAATTAAAAGAGCAGCACTTGCCGATTAACATAAGTAATTGCCCAATATAATTTGCGTAAACGGTTGGCCTAGTAGATGCTTATGTCGGTAAGTTTTGTCGGGTCGTAAGACCAGCTATATGGAGATATATCTGGTCCACTCTAATAAATTCTAACACGAAATAAAGAGGGATCATATTCAATTTTTATAATACCTAAGTTTGAGTAAATATACTTAACTGCTTGGCAAAAGAAAATACATGTGGCATAAAGAAGTAAATATTTTTCAAATATTCTTTTTATGATTCACCGCACGATAATATTGATGTGTCAACATTACAAATAAATCCTTTTGCTGTTCTACAAATGTTTCCGCCTTTCCGAATTTATTTTATTTTTCAAGGGCAGAGAATGAATGCTTTATTAAGATCTAGGTTTTATAGAATTTGTAATTATATATATATTGATGATATTTACGAGTATGTATCTGTCATTAATTTTTTTCTGTAATATATTTATTTTGAAATAAATACAAAAAATTAAGGGTTTTTCATTATAATTTAATTCAAAATTCTTGATTATATTACTATATCTGCATTCTAAGACTTTTTTTACCTGGGGCATGTTTGTCTAAATGTATTTACCTTGGTATTTACCGAGCAATTGCTGGGGGTGTTTAATTTTGAAATATTATTTAAATCAAGATTTTTTGTAACTTATATATCAAATACTTTTTTTTAATAGTTCAGCCACCTCTCTAAAGATCAATTATTTCACCATTCCTTGTTTTATTAGTATGGCAATTTCTAGGTAAGTGTGATATTGCTCTTATTTTACATTTTAAAATATTTTCCTTTAAATATATAGTGGGAAATATCGGATTACTAGAGTTGACGAGTGATACCTTCCATATAGCTGGTTTTAAGACCCGACAAAACTTTTTGCCGCGAGTATACATATATTCCACTTGAATGGACAGAAATCAGTATAAATTTAAAATTTATAGTAAGAAAGAGGATACCTATATACAAAACTTTTATAAAACAGATGCGGACGCATAGGATGCAACTATAAGGATCTGCTTCCTTCAAAAACTGAGAAGATCCAGAATAAGTTCTTGGCCGAGGAAATTAAATAAGCATTTATTAACCATTTATTTGCGCGTTTTCTTCTTGTACCTTGCGTTCAAATTTGTTTTAGGTTCTTAACGTTGTCAAAACTGTACGATTGGTGTACGGTGATAAATAACACTTGATATGATTTCACAGTTTATGACGTTAATCATATTCACTTTTATAAGACTGTGGTTTGTTCATCCTGTTATTCTGCAATATGACAGTCCTATAATAAAAATGTTTATCAAAAAATCAAAGTTATCCTGAAGGTTTGTTTGGTCTTTCACAACAGGTAGGATGGTCTACTTTACAGACAGTTATACGTTTCTCGAACACGATTTGCAATCCTCAATGGGTAAATACGAAGTTTCAAGTTATATTGTGCTCAATTTGATTATAGGGAGTAAATACACATTTCTGCTGAGTATTTCTATTGTCCTTATTCATTATCTGGCCATTGCAAATATATTTTTTGCAACAAGACGGTATTAAACTTACTTTAAATATTAAGCTCAATTGTTTGAAATGCCTTATTCCTTATAATAAATATGGCAGGAACGCCAATGACAATTTTGAATTACAATTCACAACAAAATTAATGATTTCCCTAAAATTAAAAGGTGAAAGTAGATAGTGATATCAAGCCCGCAGAAAATAGAATATGATCGTCTATTGTATGTTATAAGGTTACCTCGTTCCCAATTTTTTAATACTTTACTGAGAGCGGGATTTATGACCATTTGTGATATAGTACTGTAGGTACTATCAAATTATATGATTTGTATCAAAACCAAATAAAATTATATTTGCATGTACGCTAATTTGGTAGTTGATAATATAAAGTGCCTCATTTTTTCAGAAAAATACTAGGTATTAGTTATTTTCCCAACTTTGGAATTAAGTCCCGAGCAATTAAGGGTAGAATAAGAAAATGGATTGTAAATACTTATTCTGAAATTTCTATAAGCAAGGTGATGTGTGAAACGTACGCCGTTATAAGATAAAACATGAATTAAATCCTATCATATAATAATATTTATAGTAGTATGGTTATTAAGATTACCTTTATTTGAAATCGCCACATTTCCATAGCCAAAACCTGTTTTTAAAAATGTTTTTTCTTACCTATATTAGAAACTGAAATTAATACTAGGTTTGTTACAACAAAGAATTCACTGATCAGTCTTGGATCGATCTATGACTGTTGCAATTGCACATGTTTTATCAAAAACCAGTATTCGACCAAACTGCAATTAAAGTGTGTTGGAACCAGTGATCTGTATAATATATATATATATATTATACAGATCAGTGGTTGGAACGCTATTTTAGCCTTTTAGTTAACATATTTGTTGGTAGATGGTACTTGTTCAGTAATTGAGAAGTATTTGATGTATCGTATGATTACATAAAAGATTATTAATTTTAATTCAAGTCAACTAGCATTAAAATTAGTATTACATACGTAGAGAAATTGAGAAAGTAAAGCAGCTCATGTTTGTCGTTCATTCAAAACATTCAAATAATGCAGTAGATACCTATAGTAATAAATTATTTTACCAATACAATAGCGTTAGAGATATCGTAGTACAATTGACATTGGTGCGCATGCGCTAAGTATCCGTAAATTCCAGTTTTAAAAGATCAGCAAACCGCTCGGACTTTGTTTTGACAGTCATCAGACTAGATCATGTTATGTTGGAACAGATTGCAATTGATCCCGGATTTGTCAGCTCGCGTTGTGGGAACAGAGATAATTCACTGCGCTTGCTCCGTACAATCACGGATCCATTCAAACGTATGTTGGAAAAAACCTATTGTTTTTCATTCGTTACTTTAGAGGTTAGTAAGTCTTTTAAAAATGTGTTTTTTAAGCAAAGCGTATTATATAATTAAACATTGGGTAAGTTTGGCTAAATAGGTCCAAAGTGATCGCAAAATCTCTAAAAAATTAAAAATTAAATTTTAAATTGTTTACTTAAATGTATTTTTTAATACATTTAGTATACATGGAAGTCCTCACTAAGTATATTTAAATATATTCGTTGTATTTACATATATAATATTCACACTATTTTACAAAAAAAAAAATATATAAAATTATGTAACAATATTCACGCAAAATAATTATGAATGTATTTCTTGGAATAACAAAACTTCGTAGTGCAAAGTAAAGGAAATTTGCTTAATCAAATCAAATTATCTCAATTAATAAATATTTTACATCGCAAGTCTGTAATCATTTACATGTTGTCATTAATTAATAACCACACAATAATGACTGTCAAGAACATCAATAACTATTATGTTTCCAAGTATTTCCTTTACTAATTTAATTACAATAATAACACTGATTTTAATTAGATTTTACGCACTTCTTGATTATACACACACATTATGTATATTAACTCTTCTCACACAAAGAGAAAAAAGGGATACACAAAATATCTAAAATTAATAATGATAGACGATTAATGGTAATTATATTAATAATTCTAATATCGGATATGGACCGGCCTCACAAACACATGTTTTATAATTTAAATTGGATGTATATTAAGGTACAGTTATCTGATTTTCGGGTTCTCTTCGATGCAACACTCTCCACGTTCTTGAGCCTGTTACCGTTACCTTTGAACTAGACTCGCGATATAGGCGGGAAATAACCGGAAAAAAAATCGAGCAGGTAAAAATATCTAATTCATAAAAATGGACACCCCGAATTACAAGGATGGGAGTAGAAAATATATCACCTCTAACAAAAAAAAAAAGATTAAGTTAAAAAAGAACAGGTTCATAAAGGTTAGAACGTTTATGATCTATTCTGGCGCGGGGAGTAACTAAAAATAAAAGGTAGAAATAATGACTTGAATTCATCCATGCATAATTATCTCAAGAAATGTATTTAAAGATACATTGTACTCTTAAATGTGCCGGATTAATCTATACGTTCGTATGTTTGAAAGAGCAGTTTGATCAATAATAATAATAATAATAATAAATGTTCACATAGTATCATAACCCTGTGTGTAAAATATAGACACTTTGTTGGCGAAATAGTAGTCTTTGAATTATACTCACTGTTTCCATAAAGAACTATGCAATACTATCTATCTGTCATGTACATACAATATGTAGGTAAATCCGAATTCTAAATAAATATTTCGGATTTTCATCTGAAGGTTTTATAGAAATAGGACCTAAAAATATTTCTGTACTGAACCACTTCTAAACTACTCTAACATCTTCATCTTATCCATAACCATCGCAAATATTATTTTATAGAGTTGCTATATTTTATTCTTAGCGAAAAAAGACCATGACTGTATAATAAACATGAACATTGTTTGGTCGAACAGTTTTTAATAATAATAATCTTTATTACCCAATTATTATTACCCAGTGCCCAATAACAGGATAATTATAATTCATGCGTGTATACAATTAAATACAATGTAATATAAAATTAACTAAAATTCTCAATATGAATTAAAAAAAAAAGAAAAGAGGAAAAATATATGTATATATAATATATAATATTCAACAACGCAGTAATGTCCATCCACATTTAAGCAAAAACATCCTCGAACAGTCCATTGCCCAGACGGGACAACGTATAAATTGATGCACGTTTCATTATGTTTGTCCGTGCAAATGGTACCAAGAAAGTGCATCCATATCTTGTGTTAAATCGCGGGACAAGAAAGGACAACCGCTCAAGTAGTAATGGACAATCAATTTTATTGGACAGAAGCTTATATAGAAACTTTCCACACAGAGTATCTCTCCGGCCGGACAAAGAAGTCATGTCATGACGCGTTAGTAGCTCTTCTTGTGATGTGCCCCTCTCCGGATAAATTCCATCATGTTTAAAAGACAGAAACTTCAAGAATTCTCTGTGTATCCGATCCAAAGGTAAGATATCACAGGCATATATGGGATACCAAATTAAGGCGGCATATTCTATTTTACTCACAACATATGCAGAGTATAATGACTTAAGCAGTAACATATCTCTGAAATAGTTAGAAATCCGCATGATGAAACCAATGAGTTTGAAGGCTTCTGAGCATATGCTTGAAATGTGTGATTTGAAAGTGAGGCTTGAGTCAAATAAGACTCCCAAATCTTTAACTTCTGGTACCATTTTTATGTTAGTGCCGTTAATGAAGTACGCAGATGAACTATTAAGGAAACCACGAGTATACGAAACTACGCAACATTTGTTTACATTTAGCTTGAGTTTATTAGAGTCACACCATTCAACTAGCACATCTAAGTTGTGTTGGAGTTTATTTATATCATCCAATGTAGAGACCTCTGAGTATAGTTTAATGTGATGCACGTATCCAAGAACAGGGCAATCCATCTTGAGAAGCAAATCATTGATAAATAAAATGAACAATAATGGACCCAGATTTGATCCCTGTGGCACTCCTGAGGTGAGAACGAAGTCATTTGATGAGTAGCCGTTGTAAGTTACATAGCATCTCCTCTGATGCAGATAAGATGTAAGTAGAGAAACACAGGAGGGACAGAAACCCAGAGAACTGATTTTGGACATTAAAATTTTATGATCAATCATGTCAAATGCTTTCGACAGTTCCGTATAAATAACATCAACCTGTCCACGTTTGTCTAGAGTTTCGCAGATAAACTGAGATATCGTAGCCTGGTTCGTAACCGTAGAACAACCCGACATAAATCCATGCTGGTTGGGTGCAATAAAAGAAACTGTATGATTTTTCTAAAAACTGTATATGTTTTTATTGAGTACAATAACTCCTATTAACAGAAAGGACAAAGGCACACTTTTTGTGCGTTTTCTTATAAAAGTGATTATCTTTATACTCATTTCTCAACCCTCTATTCATTCCTGGCGCTAATTAGCAATTGAACTTTATCAACCGTTTCCAACATGTTATTCTCATTTATGCTTTCTCCCTTATATATCAGTGTTATTGATTCAGGTTGGTGTCAATTCTTCATTCCTTAAAATGTGGCCTTATTAACGATTTATTATCAATACACCAAATGTTTGTTAATCGATTATAAATATATTTCTGCCAACAGAAAGAGTGTTCATCACTATGTAATACTATCGATAGTTGTTATTAACTATTATTAATAATAAATATGGTTGAAAACGCAATTTTACTTTCAAAATATGAGAGTAATACATTACATATAAGAAAAAAGTTTGTCCATAGATATATTATAAAATCAAATATAACTATCTACAATATGTACATATATATAGCATGGAATATAATTTTATTTCGCAGTAAAGTACATTAGTATGATGAACATGTCTAGAATACAAAATAATAAAGTACTACAAAATAGATTCAAAATATATACTCATATACACATATGCCAACAACCAAAAGCTTATAAATATGACCATAATATAGCAAAAAAAGCTTAATAAAAGAAAAGTGTCACTGCACAGGTACATCCATAAATTCATGTACAGAATAATTGTAGTGAATGTGCAAAAGTTGGCGTGGTTTTCGATTGAATTCCTGGGCATTCCACAGAACTTGTAATCGATCTGATAACTTGTTAAAAAGGTATAGCCACATGGACACTGGTGACCTCTTTCATTTATTATTCGGTAAATGGGATAAATCCATATGTTATCCGTAAAAAAAAATTTGTTCCTAGTAGAATCTGATCAAGTGTGCCGTATACAATGAATGCGTTAGTACTTTAATCTGAAATCATGCGAAATTAATACCGGAAATCAATTTCTCACAATGGATCCTCCAATGCAAACATTCAACAACCTTAACGCCGAGCAAACTAACACAATATTGATGACTAATACTGGTTTCAAGGAAAGCAACATTCAAATCAAAAACCGTCCTGGGCTGCGCTACATGGAAAATCACAAAATGTGTCTAAGACAGATTCATAAATAGTTTATTACTTTGGAACTATCAGCAGAGTTTCTCAAGAACCTCACTATAGCTCTAACACACACTTCTATAGAATCAGGATCAGAAAGTATGGTCAGCATAAATTAATGCCGTATAATCAACGTCATTAATAAAATATTAAGAACATACTGGGCCGAAAACTAATCTTTGTGGTAAACCGAGGCCCACAGGCAAAGCCGAAGAATATGTATTTCTAGTTTTGTTATTTTTCTTGTAGAATAACCTTTCAGACAAATATGATGCAAACCACTCAGATTCAACGACTCTTGTAGCGTAGTCTCCCAGATTGTCAAGAAAAAGCCTATGATCCACGCTTTCGAAAGTGTGCGTTAGGTTATAAGAAACTGCACCAGAGTACTCTCCACGTTCTAAACTATAACTCCCTTATTAATAAAGGCTATCCCTCTCTAAAAGACTGTCTCTGTAATTATATTGTTCTTGTTTAAATGACCCATGACTCCAACATTCATACTCAAACAGTTTTGAGAAGCTCACGCTTAGTGATAATGTGCGGTAATTGGACACTTCACACGTAGAGTTCCTCTTATGAATTGGATTAATAACCGTTTTAAGGACTTTAAGGGAATGAAGCCCTCTCAAGTAATAGTTTATTGAGTTGCATTAAAGGTCAACCACACACAACAGCATCAGACACAGCTAATTGCATGATACGTGATCTAGACCCGAGCTACCTGTGCTTTTAATTTGTTTATTATATTAAGCATCATGCTAAGACAAAGAGAAGGTACATCTGGAATCACTATTCACACTACCAGTAATGGTATCTTGTACAGTTTACTACAGTAGTATAATGTTGATTGGTTCCTTTATAAAAAAAGTTGTTAAATTTATCAGCAACTCTAATAGCATCATTTACCAAACAATTATCTATAATTACGGAAATATTCTCTCTGGGCTCCGGCCATTTATTTGCAAGTTTCGCTATAATTGACCATCGTACACTGTTTATATTCCTAGAAAGCAAAACATAACAATTCTGTACAAGACCAGCATGTTTTCTTCTCTCATCAGAGAAAACTCCCGCAAATTTGAGTCACACAAATTCAGCTTGTGCAGATCATTCTAAAATCGTACTAAATTACGGCTATCAGGGGACACAAAATTTTCGGCATCACTATACTTCCTTGTATCTTTGGGGTCTTAGTTATTATATAAGACTTGATTTAATATTAAGTAAAACATGTATCCTTTAAAATTGTATTGACTACTTTAAACCATTACTTAAAATAGTCAATCATCGATAGACAAAAGTATTAAAGTATGTATATCGTTGTTAAAATAATATTGAACGAATTCTGTTGCCTTGTAGAGTATTAGCACTGGACTGTCTATCCCACTAAAATTAACTATTTACGGTTAATCAAAAATATGTATTTATTTTGTATAATTTACAGTTATTTACAATAAATTGCATCATTACATGTATTTTACAAATTCACACCAAAATGACGTATGAAAATGAGTAGGAGATGCCAGATAAAAATTAAATTCAAGAAATGCAGACATACGCACATAAGCAACAACAAATGTCGTAATTTCGTAATCCTCTTATATGGGCAGATGAAAGTCTAGCGTTTTGTTTGTAATGAAAATATTTGCTTCAATTGTAGACATTGCTCTTAATTGGCCTGTAATTTACACTAATGTTTATGGAAATTACGACTGTTTTTTCACTACTACGCTCAACAATTTTGCAAATGTTCATTAAAAATAGATTTTGCTTTACTTTTCCCACGATCTCGCAAGCGAATAAAGCAAACCAGTTACCTACCAGTGTTGCTTCTAGTTCTAGTGTTGTAATTGGAGTTATTATTATTGTTGTTCTTAAGTACACATAAATCGTTTGTCAACCTTTCTCTAATATTCTGATTTCTGCTTATCATTTGTAATAGACAATAACATAACAATTAATAAACATATTTATTTTAAAACACATCTACAATATATATACATTTTGTAAGAAGAACATTTCTTTGGATTTTTTCACCTGATACATTAATAATGCAGAATTTATGTCTGCGTACGTTTATTTTTTATGTCCATTTTATAACAACATTAATATTTATGTGAGCATAATCATTATAACGATGTATTTATAAATAATGCTTGCGCATATGCTGTGCCGATTAAGTAAATGGATTTTAATTTATATTCGCTACTTATAGAGACAATTGTTAGTTACAATCACTGAATTTAACTTGTTTGGTATTAAAAAATGGCCTGCAGAAACTTATTATTCAATCAATTAGGAGTAATGCATGTATGTGAATGTAATGTTTATGCAAATTCACCTTTATTCATGCCATATAAGATTATCTGTGTCACTACATTGTCGTTTGTATTAACATTTGTCTTTGGATACAGTAATATAATATTTAGCCATTTTAGGAACCACTGTCTTTAGAATAAGAATCGTATACATTATAACAATATATTTGTATCAATTGCAAGAAGTTATGAGATGTTGCACAAGAAAATAAAAAAAAAATAACACAAATGAGGTCACTAACAGCAAAATTATAAAGCTGTTAAAACTTTTTTAATATACATATACACCTAGTATAATAATAATAATAATCATTGAGGAAAAATACTATGGAGACGGTGTAAAGCATCTTTGATACACTCTCAAAACGGGAGCATTGGGCGGGGATAAGAGTGGGACCAATATGGCTGCCTCATCTAGTCCGGACTACTCAAAATTATAATCTGTCAGGCCTACACTAACCTATGAAATGTTATTCCACACGAATTCTTCTTATCAACGCCGTCTCTGCTGTTGCAGTTACGTAGAGGACAAGAAACCATAATTTCTTTTAATATTTAACTTATTATCTAACTCTAATACACGATCCATTTAACAAACACTCCACTTTTTACCAACACTACCTGTTTGACGTAAGTGTAGTATCAATATGGCGGACCTGTACCCGGTTTGATCACGTGACGTCGCCTCCCTATTCTTTCTCAATGATAATAATATACTTTATTACGTAGACACTTCAAGATGTACGTAACAGGTCACTATACAATTAGTAATACAATTAAATAAAAAAGTTTGTAGTAATACAGAGCAAAATAAAATAAAATCAAAATGGAAATAATAACAGAAATATGTTTAAACTTAACTAAGCAAATATACAATACTAATATATGTAATATATAATAATATGATAAACAGACTGTAGCATAATGGAAAAAAAATAAATTTTTCGTTGGCGGGAAAACACACGTGGGAATATTAAAGCAACCAGAATTCATCAAGTGAATAGATGCTCAATGAGTGAGTTTTTAAGATTGAGCTTGAATAAGTTTTATGTTGAAGCATTTTATATACCTGGTTGTAATTTATTAAATATGCCCAAGTTGTCTGGACTATGGCTAGTTATATGCAAGGTGTATTGTGGGACGTGGAAATGACTTTTCCTCCTTGTACTGTAGTCGTGAATTATTGATTTTTTCTTGAAGTGATGTTTGTGTTTAAATATGTAGGACGCCATTTCCAGAATAGATAAACACGGAAATGGCAGTATGTGTAAGTGGCGAAAAATTGGTCTACACGAATCGGAATAGCGGGCACCCACGATGCTTCTCATTACGGATTTTTGCGGCATAAAAACATCGCTGGCACCCGCGGACGCTCCCCATAGAACAATACCATATCGGATCGGAGATTCTATCTCCGCGTGGTATACGGATATTAATATTTGTTGGCTTAAACATCTTAAAGTATGTCGTAGATGCCGAAATAGGTATGATCTTCTTGAGACAGCAGTTGTTAGTGTCGCACAATGGATACTCCATAATAAATTGTCCTGGAAAGTTACACTTAAGAATGTTATCGAATTACAGGAGGAGAGGTCACAGTTCTCAATTCTCGGCGTACCAAAATTTACACTCCCCTGCCTCGTATGGAATACCATCAACTTAATTTTCTCGAGACTTAATGATAATTCATTGTTCGTGAACCACTGGTGCAGAACGTTGACAATATCGGCCGTAAATGCTTCAGACTCCTTGCCAGGAGCAAAAAGGAGAGAGATATCGTCTACATACATAATGACGAAGACACCTGATAAGAATTGGACTATGTCGTTCCTGTACAAATTGAAAAATATAGGGTCCAGAACAGATCCCTGCGGGACACCATACTCAACTGGAAAGCAGTGGGATGTTATGGTTCCTAAGTCACCGGAAGCTTTCCTGCACTTTATTCATATAAACTGACTGCGACCTTTCAAAAACGAAGTAAACCGCTCGTTCGCACATCCACGTCTCTCGTAGTATTGTAGCTTTTCTGTTAGTTTTTTTGTGTTGTACATAGTCGGAAGCCTTTTGAAGATCACAAAAATTGCGACAGGAGATTTACGCTGTTCAATATTTATCATCAATTTGTTATAAAAATCAATTAATGCGGTTGTTGTGGACTTGCCCTTGCGAAATCCATGTTGCGATGACGATAAAATATTATGTTTTTCCAGAAAAGGTTCCAATCTTGGATACGGCAGATATCAACGCTATTGGCCTATAATTGGACACGTTTGTTACTGACCCCTTTTTATCAATCGGAACCACAACGGAAATTTTTAAAACGCTAGGAAATGTGCCCTCTTGAATAGATAAGTTTATTAAGTATGTAAGAATATCAACTATATAAATATATACCGACATCTTTTAATATGGTAGGTGCAATATCATCCCCTCCCGATGACTCTGTATTCTTTAATCTACGGATAACAGTCATTACTTCATTGGGAGGAAACGGAAAAAGAAATATAGATTTAGTATTCCACATTATTTTGGTATTCATTTGTACGTCCGGCATACCACTAATCAAGTTCCTAGGCGAAGATTGGAAATATTCGTTAAATATGTTTGCTACAGTCTTGCACAAGTGTTCCATTACTTAAAAGCTCTATATTACTCGTCATTTTGTAGTTGCTTGTAGACTTTTTCACTAGTTTCCACATAGCCCTTCTCTTATTGCCTGCAGACTGTATCAAAGCATCATTAAAGTTTTGTCTAGTACTTGTGACTAATGATTTGTGATTTTTTTTGGCGTCATTATATGTATTTCGTATTCGAAGACTTTTGCAAAACAAACAAGTCTTTTAAAAATGCACTTTACTGAATAATTTTAGGAGTAACCCATTTTTCCCAGTACTCTTGATACGTTGATATACACTGCTATAAAAAACAAAACAAGAAGAACATCACAAGTTGAAATCCACGATGAATGATTGATTTATCTTAGACCTTAATTATATTACAATGAAAAAGCAACAACTTTAATAATAGATTATTAAAACCCCGCTGAATTATCAATCAAATAATGCATTACTGCACCAGGTACTTACAAATGCTGCATTTACTTAGGCAACTTGGAAACACTAGCAACAGTAGTAAACAAAGTCTGCGAAAATACTCCGGCTTGCTCTGACGAAGGTCTTTACAATATTCCAGAACGAATACCATAGCCATTTCCTTTTCCTAAATGCCTCCGTTAGTTTCTTAAAATATTGCAGCTTCTGAGAGAAGCATTTTTAAACGAAAGGGTGGCTGATACACTTTTTGACTTAATTTTTTTTCTAATTCTTTTCAAGTGAGGATTAATCAATCAAATATTAATGTTGTTATAATATGGTCATAAAAAATAAACATATGCAGACATAAATGTCTTAGAATTTTGTATTATTAATATGAAGGTGAAAATATCCACAGAAATATACTAAAATTATTTAGAAATATTTTTAAATAATTACCATTACAATTAAGGCACATGCCCCATTCTGTCACCAATCGATTTAACCGTAGTCTTCGCGCCCAACTGAAAACTGTTACATTTAAATTCCTTTATCAGTCGCCCGTACATTGCAAAGCGATAAATCTGGGCTACAGGCTACTCTGAAATCTTCCAGTTGATTTGTTGCAAATTATCTTTTACGTTAGCCACATGAAAACAAATACTGTCAAGAAAAATGACACCAAATAAAAGCTTCCCTATTGCTTGTTTAAACTGGTCGAAAATTCGAGTGTATAATTCTGCATTAAAATTCACTCTAGCGTTTTTAAGCTGTATAGACATAAATCTTTCATGGTCGAAAAGAAATTCGACATCAATTTGTAATCAGAAAGAAGAACATTAAATTTTTTAAGGGTTGGTTAATTTTAATGTTTTGATTCCATCGATGATAAACTTACTGTATGGTTAAAATAATGGCAGCTAGTCTCGTCTCCAGCAATTTTTGAAAAAAGAAAGTCATCAGAACAATTTTATTTACAAGCATTTTTTGATCCTCGGACAAAAGACAAATTTGTATGTAATACCATAGACATCCCAAACTTACACCGATATTGTTCTGAAAAAATCGACGATATTCTTCAATCCGGCTTTTCATACATGTAGTAAATATTGTTGCCTGATGATCATTCGTTCCCTCTTTTTCATTCTAGGTAGGCGCCATAAATTCTCGACCTGATATTTTTACTTAAAACAATATAAGAATTTTTATTTTTCAATGTAATCTCCCCTAACTTCTATACATTTATTACAACGATTAATTAATAATTCTCTACCCTTGTAAAAATAATCTAAAGTTTCTCCGTCAAAATGTTCTATAACAGCTGCTTGCAACTCACTGTCGTTCTTAAATCTACGTCGCCTAATGTCCTTTTTTAAATTAGAAAACAAAAAAAAGTCACAAGGAGCCATATACGGACTATACGGTGGATGTTCCAATTCTTGAAAGCCGCATTCGCGGATGGCAGCTTGTGAAATGACGGCAGTATAGACGCGAGCATTGTCGTGCAATAATCGCACAACTTTTGTCAATTTTGCACGACGTTGTGCACGAATACTTCCGTTAATTTATGCAATAAAGACGCATAATATGTGCCGTTCACACTTGTATTGCGCTCTTTAAAGTCAATTAGCAAAATACCCTGAATTTTCGTTACTTCAGACATTTTCGTGCGCTAGTCACGTTGGTTGACTGATTACTAAAAGCTACTAGGTTTCGAACTGTGTACACCTCGCGTATGTGCATGCATGACGTGACGGATTTTGAACATGTTTGAACCCGTATAAGCCTGTCGGGCTGAAAATTTATGGCGTCAACCTCGTACTTGTATAATTTTGTGGTCTATGTCATTTTCAATCATTAATAAATTTATTCGTGTCAATATGAAATGATTTGATTATTTTAGTAATCTTCTATAGATCCTTATGCTAACAGCTATTAGCTTGTATCATTACCCATAGATACTGAAACACTGACATATTCAATTCTTTCTTTGTGTATTAGGCTACTTGTATTTTCTCCTCTGTTTTCGCTGCCATAGCATTTGTTGTGCCTATATTATTCGGTATTCGTATTCGAGTAAAGAGTCATTCTCAACATTCATATTACTTTACAGATATTTTCCTTTATCGGCAAATATATACGTATTCCGAATTTTAGACTTCTTGAAATGTATTCCTTTAATACATTCTATTACACTTCATTGCCTTGGACCTTCTTAATGCTCAAATTCCGCCGATTTCATATTCTATAAGCAACATAACTTAAATTTTCGTGAATATAAATTTAAGATAATAGAGTAATGAAGAGGCATGTATAAGCGTCAGGAAGCTAATACTCTTATGCATGTAGCAAATAAAGGAAACCAGAGTATTTGTTGCTAGATTTTAAACATGAGATTTTTGTGCTTCTTTGAGGATTACTGGATGGACTGCGACTGATAAACAATGCCTCATTCATTCATCACATTATTTATAATAAATCGAAAAACATTTGATCATATGTCCTTATATTCGCTTTTGATTAATTGCTAAAGTCATAATATAATAAGTACAGCCATGTAGTAGATTAGCTGCGGATACAAAAGAACACGAATAATTTTTGTTGTGATTTTGTTCGTATGTAGTATTATCATTTGTGAATATGTCTGATATACTTTGAATTGAGTTATTTGCCGTATGGGATGAAAAGAAAGTCATTGTTAGGGATGATTGGACAATGCTACAGACACGCTTGAAACATTAAACATTTTAAACAGAGCAAAACCGATATTATTAAAAATTATATATTAATCTATGGTGTTACACTTGCGGCCAATCTCTTTAATTAATCAGTATCCCCATAGTTTTGCACAAAATATGATTCTCTCTATTCCGCTATCTGGGCATAATGTCTTGGTCACCCAAGCGCAAAATGCTATTGTAATAATTTTCATATAGTTTTCTTTCCCCACAAATAACGGAATGTGACAGACTAATTTCTTAATTTAATATTTTCTTAATTTTTCATATATGCAAATTACACAGTTCGCATATCATGTTCATGTGCTGCCGCTAATGTTTAAACCAATTAAATTTGAATATCGCACCAAGGAAAAATTAAATTATCTAATATTCCATCAGCCCAGAAAATGTAATAAATACTAAGTATAACTTATTTATGTACATAATACGTATGTATTTAGATATGGAAATAAATTTCATAATTATATGAATTGGACATGGATGTAATTATATAAAATGTTTTAATTGATGTTTTGGTTGATTTAATCTGAAGGCTATAAAAAGATGTATTTATTAGAAACTGACATTAAAATGTTTCATATAAGCTAAGCATTATGAATAATAAGAATTTTGAAAAGATTGCAATACCTATTGATATACCCCTACGCTTGTATACATAAATAGGTTTTCTGTTGTACTTCATAAGATTTTTTTTTGTAGTGAGAAGTGATATTTTTATAGTAACAATATTTTGAAAACAGGGGACAAAAGTGAAATATAATTAATAGAGTCACAATTAATTGCATTGGTATTTTAATGTTTTTAGCTCAATTAGTATTTATATGAGTAGCACCTATAAGAATATATTAAAGTTAAAAGAAAATGAAACAAAAAATATTAGGATGGGAGTTTGATTTGAATACATGCAAAATTCTCTGTAGAGTATTATTCTAAGGAATTTCACCAACAGCCATTACACAGTCCGAAGTTGTGGTGAGCAATGTCTTCTCTGGGAATTATTGTTCCCTACTTTTTTGAAAATCAGAATGAAAATGCTGTAACAGTCAATTCTGCAGACTATTTTGACATGATAAACCAGTTCCTACCATAGCAACTGAACCTACTTCAATTGCAAACTGTTTCCGGATCACGTTATTTCTAAACTCTAGGACATGGAGTGGCCTGCATGATCGCCTGACCTAACGGCGTGCAATTACTTTTTGTAGAGCTATATCAAAAGCAAAGTTATTATTGATTGAAGCCACGAGATATTAATATATAATAATATTAAAATTATTCAAGAAATAGCCAACATTCCGTTAGATATGTTGCGAAGCCTTATGCAGAATTTCCGACTTCAGGAAATTATAGAAAAAGGAGGAGGCCATTTGCCCGGCATACTTTTTAGGAAACAAAAATTGCCAGTATTTTTCTTTTTACAGGTATATTATGGTTTAGTTATGTTTTCTTGCTTTTAGAGTAATAAAGTTCTCAAGATCTCCCGCTACCATGTACCACCTTGTAGGTATGAATTGAAATCTATAATTTTGGTTTTTATTTCTTCAACATATCCATACACGTGATCAGGAAATGTGTATTCTCAAAGGTAATTTAATGTTGAATAATTTTAATAGGTGGTGCGTATAAATTATTGATTTTTAATACACAATTATTAATTAATAACATGTCTTCGGTGTTAAAATGAATCCAAAAACCCGAAAAGCAAAAGATATGCCAGTAAGTGATATGAGGAACTATAAATAAAAAATAATAATTTTATTTTCATCGCTTGAAAATAGGTTATATTAATGTTTGTCTGTCAAAATATTTATGCTAAAATATTTGTAAATTGTATGTTATTAAGCTTAAATTATACGTTATAGAATGCAATGGAAATATATTGTCACACGATGGGGAACAATTTCAAATAGTATGGTTATTATAATTTTGCATTCATTTTATACGAATTTACTCGTATTTTAATAAAAAAAAAGGGAGGAAACATTTAACAAACAAACAAAAAATAGAAGAGTATTGTCAGCTACTTAATATTCGGTCAGGAAATTAAAAATTTGATAGCTTAATTATATTTTCTATAACTCGGCGCATTTAGAATTCGTACTACGTATATTAGTCTAATTTACCTTCTTGACCATCTCTTGATTTATTTTAAGAATATCGGCCTTTAATCAAATTTATATATATACAACAGAAAACTTTTATACAATATGAAACAGTTCTAATTATTATTTTCTGCTTTGCACTGATAATTCAATTTTTTACTCGTGAGATTCGAACCCATGCCCTCGTGATAGCTAGTCAACTCCTTGCATCCGGACCACCGCCGGTGATGGGAGTTCGAGTCTGTTAAATCGTACTGAATCATATAAAGTAAAAGATGTTAAGATGCAGGCGTTCCAACGTATTTACTAAATTTTAAATAATTGTTCTTTTAATGCTTTTATAATTAAATGTACATAATTGAATTATCAACGCAAACAGTGAGAAAAATTGTTTTAGAATTATTTAAAATTGAAACACTTCGCAGTGTGTAAATTCCTGATACATTTAGTGTATATTCAAGTACATTGTCAGTATAAATACTTAGGTAGAGTGCAATAAATACAAAAATTATCAGCATTAGACCTGTAATACTGCTAGATTCATGTGCATTACTTATTGCATCAACTATTGGGTATCATTTCTTGTTCATTTCTAATTTATATTTGCTACTGCTATCGTCGATACTTCTATACCGTAGTCGACATATTTTAATTTCTGATACGAAAGTAGAAAGAGAAAAAGTGCGCGACGAAATAAACTAAAGATAAACTTAAGCGAGGCTGCCAAGACAGTACACTCGACAAACGTTTCCTATGAAATGTAAGGCGTGAGGGTCCCCCGACACTGCGTTGATCTCCCACCACTGTTAGCAAGCAGGCATCGCTGCATATTATAAGGTCATCTTCTGCATGGGATAGAAGTATAAACCGAAATTAAAATTTGACGACTACGGTATAAAAATCGTTGAATGAAATTGTAGAAGTAAGAAGTATCATAATATCAGTTCGTGTGAGCGACATCTTTAAAACCGTGTATTATACATATAAGTTTTATAAGAAATATATAAACGTTGAAATACTTAATACAAGGGAACACTTGGCTAAGAGAATCCATCAAATAGTCACTGAAATAAAGAAATCACACATACATATAATTAATTTTACTCAATTGCTATAATTTTATATAAGCAGAATAGACATAAAAATAACTGTTCTTTCTCTGAAAGAGGCTTTCAGTCCAGCGTAGAAATATCTAACATTCAATCAAATAAGCAAATGTTAAAGCCTACTTTACTATCATTCATAGTAAAAAAATAGATCTAGAAATAATCGTGTCAATACTTTATTGCATATTTCAAACCGATTCTGTCTGTTATTAAGTAATCATTAAATGTCGTGAAGGTAGTAATCAAAAACTTCTAGCTCAAGATCTTTACAATTTTATGTACTTACCAAAACACTTTGAATATACGCGATTATATAATTTCCTGTGATAAATGACAAGGTTATAAATGTTCGAAGAAAAAATTGATCGCTAGATATTTAAAGATAAATATTAGAAGGAAATGATTTTAAAAAGGAAATAGGAAAATCCTTAATTTTAATATAATAAATGAATTAATAACATAATTAGTGAATAAAAGGTTGGGTTTTATTGAAAAATTGCATAAATAATCAGTGTATTTGAACAAATTGTTAAAAACTCTTTTATAATGAATTAGTGTTACTGTGATTGAAAAACCATTATTAATTTTACAAGTTTACGTAGTTGTACAAATTAGTGCAATCAAATCAAGCATAAAATCTGTACAATTAAATATTTTAGTATTTAGTTAAATTGTCATAAAGTAATACTACTTATGAAACGTTTACTAAAAAATTTTCTTGTTCCATAGATAAATATTTTACGGTAAACTTTCACATTACCCATTTCTACGTATTTATATTATTTTTGTAATATTTTGTGAGTATGGTTAGACCGTTAAAATTAAAATAAAGCACTGATATTATTATTAATATAATTCGGTTAACATGATTTGCTGTATAATATTTATGACTTTACGATTCCATTTATCTTACATCATGGATAATAAAATACGTATGCAACTTAACACATTACAGCTTTCAAACTCTTATTCAAAGACTTATAAAATCACAAAAGTTTTATAAAGTTAAGGTAAATATTGTAGCCTGATTCAGTAATCATATAGGGAAAAGTGGGGCAGATTCAAGCATGAAGCACAATCAAGCAGTCGCTATACCGCATTTAGTAAAATAATTGGCCGCAATAAAATGTCTCAATACATGCTATTACTTCTTCTAAATTTTGATCGTACTTTGGTAGTTTCTTGCACCTCTATTAATTTTTCTTTAAAAATAACGGAGTATTTATGAATTAATGGTAAATTACTTACGGCACTTTATTACTGAAATGATTGTATATGAAGAAAAACATAATATAATGCTCAACGTTAATATTTAAAATATAATTAGGAATTAGGAGGTAATTAGGAAAATTAGCCATATAGTCGCATATAAGTCGCATTCAACTTTTTAAATCCCTTGTGACTTTATGGTTCAAATAATGAATCACTTAATCGGAGAAACTCCACTGATGGTGCGGTAAATTCATCCAATTGCAAAGCATTGATAAAATAAGAAATTTCTATAATTAAAGAAATCCCGTGAAGAGCATTCTGTGATAATTTGAATTCCAGATGTTCACACTTCAACTTAAAATCTAAAATGCCTGATAGTTTTGTCATTTATACTTAGCTGTAAGTAATACTACAATCGAGTCCGCATAAAATGTGATTATTCCAACCTTGAAAGTCCTTATATTAAATTCAATTAATGTCACTAATGAAGCCTACAACCAGATCTCATCTTCAAGTTGTTTTCCAGTTTCCTTTCATGTATAAAAAAGACATATTTAATTTCTTGTAAAGCTTCCAAAATATGTCATAAAAAAGGACGCAACATACATCGCAAAATAGTTTGTCTTTTCCACTATACTGGAAAACACAAATTATTTTGCGTTTCAGATGTCAATGCGATGTCATTTTGATATAATTTTGTCAGTACTATACTATATTAATTAAAACCACAAAACTGACAAAACTATATCAAAAAGAGACAATAGCTCAGTAATAGTCACATTTAAACCATTAACGTCTTACATGTTTTTGATGTGAAATTTAATAAGAAATTCAAAAATGAAATAATGTACAGGCTGTTCCATTTCAATAAATTGATTTATTCACAAAAACTAACAAAAGCATATCAAAAAACGACAGTAGTTCAGTAATAGTCACATTTAAAGTATTAACGTCTTACATGTTTCTGACATGAAATTTAGTAAACAATTCAAAAATGAACTGATATACAGGGTGTTCCATTTAAAAAAAAATACTTTTATACAAAAACGTGTAAACACGTAACTTTAATGCAGTTTCCTGCACATGCAGTTAGTAACTGTAAATAAAATAAAACATGCTTCTATTACCTCTTATTGTAAACAATACTGCAAAAAATTTTGGCCATCTAATACGTCGTTTTCGAGAAATTTCGATTGAATTTTTCAGAAAAATGGGAAAAGTCAAAAACTTTCCACTTTAGGCCTATACTATCTTATTACTTTTTGACTAAAAATTATACGAGGAATACAAAAATGCAATAATATATAGGCTGTTCCATTTAAAAAACTATAACTATGGTTAGCCACCAAGGTATGAAACACTTTGTATAATACAAAATATTTTAAAATGTGCTCCTAATGCACAGCTATCACAAGGAAAAAACCGCTTCGAAATATCTTTACTCATAAAAGCATAATCGGCCTTACCCGCTTAAATGACTCACCCTGTATATGTAGGAATATAATCACTTATAATACCATGAGTAGTCAAAGTTATGTCGATTATTTTTGTGGTGGTTACACGAATGTCTTTCATGATTGCATTTAAATACTACGAGTGCGGAGCACGAGTAGTATTCGCAATTATGAAAGACATGAGTGTAAAGCACCACAAAAATAGTAGACTCAACTTTGACTACGAATCGTATTCGAGAGACTATTCAATGAACCAAATCAATTTTTCATATTAAAATGACTCAAAATTTAGTTACACATGATTACGTTTCCATGTCAACAAAAAAAACATTTATGTTTGTCATTAAAATTTTTGGAATCGTGTTCCTATTTAGTTCGTTTCGTTGAATAAAAACTGGTGTTTCTAAATAATGGGAACTGAGAAAAGATTTGGCACGAAATCTGAAGACCAAATCGATGCTGAAATTTGCGAAAATATCCCTTGGAACACGAAGAAATCCAAAGATTCAGTATGGAGACAATTTAGTACATTTTTAACAGCAAAAGGCTATAAACTGGATCAATCTACTTCTCCTGTGGACTTAAATGTCATCTTAAAGTCGTGGGCATGTAATATGAAGAAAAAAGATGTGTCCGATTATAAAGAAGGCGTCATCAAGCACATGTGGAACGTGACGGCGAAAATGGTTCAAGAAATGTTCTTCAATAAGTGGAAAATAAACGTAAACCCGTTTTCTGATGCAATATTTAAGTCAGCACGTGACGCCAGGGATGCTACAAGAAGAAAACTGCAAGCGTGTCCTGAAAAAAGAACCAGCAACGCGGCGGCACTTACAGAACCAGAATACTTAAATATGATACGCATATTAGATGAGAGTACCCCAGACGGTTTACAGAAAAAGTTTTTCTTAATAGCATCTTACGAACTAGCTTGGCGGGGAGGAGAAGGGAGCAACTGTTTCACCTATTACTTCAAGGAGGAACTCGATAACAAGGGAAGAAGAACTGGTAGAATTGAGTATAATCCAGTATTTTCGAAAACTGCGCAGGGGGGAACTAAATCATTGACAGGCAGCAAGTGGTTGATAGAGAATAAAAGCAATACCGATATGTGTCCAGTTAGGTAACCTATTTATATTTAATTTCAAGACGGTATAATTAATATTCTTCTGTTATTTAGATTGTATTATCTACTGAAATCGAAGAGAGGAAAAAATGTGAAAACAGAAAGGATGTTTTTGACACCGAATCCGTTTTGGGATAAAGTTGAGAATGCGGTGTGGTATAAGAACAGTCCAGTTGGTATATGTGAGATCAGTAAATGGGTGAAGTTATTAGCTGAAAAAACTGGATTAGATGTTAAAAGAAGGAAGATATCAAATCATTCGGTACGCTCTTCAACTGTATCATCTCTGGCGAAAGCTGGAGTCGGAGAGCAACAACTGATGAAAATAACGGGACACCAAAATCTGAATTCCATAAAATCGTACTTGCAGCTTGATGATGAGCACCACGAGTCGATTATCACCAAAATGCGAAGAAATTTTACAACAACAAATGTGTCATGTACAACTTCGACATCTGTCAGTAATAATGACGGTATTAAGCTACAAGAGAAAGGTACTCCCTCGGGTACTCCCAGTGATAGCTCTGTTCCAGAATGTCTGCTGCAGCACTGCAGTAATGTTAGTTTTTCTAATTGTACCTTCAATATTGTTAGTAAATGAGTTACATTAATAAAAACTTTCACTTGTTTAAAATATCCACTTGAATACCTTCTAGGAAGATATAATCGCTGAAATTTCCTGTTGCTATGATACGAAAGTAAATATTTGCTATTTTATTGGTTCATATTTGAACAATGACAGGTGAATTGAATAGTCAAATTAATAATAAACAAAAATATAACTAGAAAACCTTACCAGAAAAGTATTTTTTATTATAACATTTTGATAATGCAATTATAACATTTGTCTATCGATTTATCCATAAAGCTACTATTATATTAAACTTATTATGCATTATATGTATGTATATGCACAAGTTCTAAATGTGGCGGTATAGTCCAATAAATTATCAAAACGTTTCAAAAATGGAACAAATATTTAGTATAACAAATTCTAATAACTTATTAACACTTACATTTAAGTATTCGATAAATATTCATACTATAATATTAAGTAGAAATGATGAAGAGCTAAATTCTCATGAAAAGTAACGCTGGGAGAAGACCTATTCAAATCGGCCAGGTATTATAACTGACCTAACTCAATATATAAACACTCACAACCACATATGCATATAATACGTACATACATGCATACATAAACATTCTACACTGCACACTCGCACGAAAAAGCTCATCATCGTGAAGGCCTACATACATACACATGCACAACACAAATACAAGACCAAATACGCACACACACACATATTCCGGACTCTCTAAGAATTAATTTCCACGGTTTGTTAATGCAACGTCATTCATTCACAAACATTCTTTTTCCGTTCCCCAAAAGAAGATATAATAATATTCTGATACTCATCCATCATTTTCAGAGCCTTCTATTATGGAACTCACATCTGCATAATTTGCAAACACAAATTAGATACGTTTTGTTCGTTTTTCTCGCTTCTTTCTTTCTGTGTCTGTTACGAAAATCGAATTGTTTTTCTTTCATTCTAATGTGCTGGCAGTGGTGCCGTTGTTACTGGTATATGGAAGCAGCATTTTGCGATTAGTCTGCCTAATGACTTCTCTACATCCTGGACATGATGGTTTAATAGAGCATTAAGATAATATACATATTTAACTTCGCTTTGTCTAACTGAATATATAATACTTACGTAAACGTTCACTGTTTATTTTATCTTTATTTTAACGTGAAAATTAACGAAACAATGCCATAATGTGAACGATAATTGCATAACACCAAATGAAAAAGGCTTCTAGCCAATATCGAAATATTTAAGAAAAGAAAAACTTGAAGTTTGATACCTACAACAAATATTTGTGTTTATTGCATATTAATCTCATTAACTTGATTAACCATGACAATTTTAATAATGTAATAATGATAATCTGTAATATCCACGTAAAATATAATAATAGTTAATAATAGTAATAGTATAATAGTTATTTTCGATTTGAGTGCGCTGTCATGTCATTTTCAGGGGTGAGACCGCATTCTTGAAGCACGAAGCGCAGCTGAGTGCTTCAAATGAGGTCGAACCCCTGAAAATGACAGCGCACGAGTGTTGAACAAGGTTTTTTGTAATCGTACACACAAATAAACCAAAAAACGTGATTTTACTGTAAACTTTGAGGTTAACTTTAACAGTTGTCAAAGTTAAGTATATAACCAACAAACTTTATGTGTTTAGTTATACACCACTTTCCCGGTTCTATATCTCAGGCAACGAATACAAAAATGTATATATTAACGTGCAAACTACACGTGGGATGTTATTTGTTAAATTCGGTGTTAAAACTCTTAATACTGAAATGGTGTACCATGCTTTTAATTCGGCCATTATAAAATACATTTTTGCACACGACGCCATTATGTGGGTACAAATTACGTCAACCTATCAGTACGATTCCCATCCGTGTCACCATTTCTATTATATAGCGATATCAAACTATTCTATCACTACAATCATTTAAATCGTCAAAACCCGAGTTTTTTTTTATTATTATTATGGCCAGCTTTTTGGGATGCAATCCGTCTACTTGGGAAGTGTTGATCCAACCATTTTCTTGCATTAGTGGCAAAGTGAGCAGGAACTCCATCATACATATAAATCATGTTACGTTGTATGTTCTGCGATATCTCATCTATAACTTATTCTAAAAGGTTGAGGTGTTCATCGGCAACTAAACGATTTGGTATTTAAATTGGCCTCTACAACCCTATTGTATATTATGCTCAGCCAAACGTGAACGGAAAACCTTCTTTGGTGTATCCGCAAAATTCATTTTCAACTGCCCAAATTAGATGAGAATTATTAATTTTAAACAAGCCATCTCTGGTAAAAATGCACTCATTGCTCCAAGTTTCCTAGTTTAACGCTTAAAAGGCCGTCTTCTTCATCATGAATCCTATTTAAGATTGTGTTGCAGAAATTTATTCGAAATCTTCGCAGAGGGACAGAACCTTCCAATATAATACGGTTGTAACACGTTTTTTAGTTGAAGCAAAAGAACAGCCTTAGAACAGCGGGATATTTAATATAGAAGGTAACTGATGGGTACTAGCATGTATTGCGGCTAGAACTTGCTCTTCTGGTTACTAGCATTTTCATTACAATTGCGGCATGTTTATTGAATGTAAAATAAATTATGAACAATGGAAACGAGATAACCAAAAGCTATTCAAAACTATAGAAATCAACAGGACAAAGCAGAGATTACACTAAAACAAGCAAGTCGACTAAAGTAGGTTCATAAGTGTCAAAATTTGACAGCAGTAATACAATAATTTGGAATAAAGTTAGAGTACCTGCTTGTGGCTACTTATTATTCTACAACTTTGTGTTGTTGATGGTGCTTTTTGTGAAAATAAGTAAATAAAGTAACATTAAAAACTAACTTTGGAGTCAGAAAGAAAACATAAAAAAATATTAAAATTCTTCTGTTCTCTAAATCGCAACTTTTTCTGTCACTAGATATTGAATAAAAAGCATGGTACATCTTCGTATTATTTCTGATTTACTAGTTTAACATAGAACATCGCCACATGTAGCTTATACGCCAATTTAAACAAACTTGTATAATAAATCCTTAAAACTTAGATACTAAATAAACTTGGAGAGTATAAAACGCATTTTTGTAAATATTCTTTTTTTATATAATTGATTGAAGACGGAGATACGTGTTGAAACTCCATAATTTACAAGTAAAAATTGAAATAAATTCAAATTGAGTTCAAAACAGTTTTATTTAATTCACAACAATTGTTTCACCCTACTAGGGCTTCATCAGGTGATGAATATTATAATACAAAATATTTGTAGACGTTCTTATTTATGTCTTTTCCTAAATGAAGAGGGGGGAGTTTGTGACATTAGGTTAAGAGCGGGAGTAACTTATATCTTTAATGTAATATTTAATATATATATACATAACAATATGATTAATAATATTAAAAATTTTTGAAAACTGATTGTTTACTGTTATTATAAAATTAAACAATTTATAAATATATATATAACTATAAGAATCATTAAGTTGATTTTAAATATTTAAATTTAACAACGGTGAATTATTCACTTCTAGTTGGTCATTTAAAATAAGGTTTAATTTGTTTAATTTATTTATTTCTAGGTTTTCTAATAAATTTAATTTTTTACTCTTGTCTTGTATATGTAGTATGTCAAACTTGTTATTGAATTTATGTTTTTGTTCAATACAGTGGTTTGCATATGTGGAATCGGTTTTTTGTAATTTATAACTTCTTTCATGTTCTTTTATGCGCGTGGAAAAGGATCTACCAGTTTGTCCGATATAAGTTCCCCAAACTTACTTATCAAAATTTGCCTGTGTGACTTATATAGGTACACCTTCCATAAAAATAAAAACATATTTACAAAAAACAACAAACACATTAATTTCATTTCGTACAAACAACAAACTACAGAATCACATTAAAAATAATAAAGATAAAACGGACAGAAATTTAAAATCTGGGGTCTATAAGTTAAATTGCGAGTGTGGAAAAGCTTATATCGGACAAACTGGTAGATCCTTTTCCACGCGCATAAAAGAACATGAAAGAAGTTATAAATTACAAAAAACCGATTCCACATATGCAAACCACTGTATTGAACAAAAACATAAATTCAATAACAAGTTTGACATACTACATATACAAGACAAGAGTAAAAAATTAAATTTATTAGAAAACCTAGAAATAAATAAATTAAACAAATTAAACCTTATTTTAAATGACCAACTAGAAGTGAATAATTCACCGTTTTTAAATTTAAATATTTAAAATCAACTTAATGATTCTTATAGTTATATATATATTTATAAATTGTTTAATTTTATAATAACAGTAAACAATCAGTTTTCAAAAATTTTTAATATTATTAATCATATTGTTATGTATATATATATTAAATATTACATTAAAGATATAAGTTACTCCCGCTCTTAACCTAATGTCACAAACTCCCCCCTCTTCATTTAGGAAAAGACATAAATAAGAACGTCTACAAATATTTTGTATTATAATATTCATCACCTGATGAAGCCCTAGTAGGGTGAAACAATTGTTGTGAATTAAATAAAACTGTTTTGAACTCAATTTGAATTTATTTCAATTTTTACTTGTATTCTTTTTTTATTTATATTTAAAAAGATTCACAACCTTAATTTACTTTTGTAGACAATTTATAATAAGTATCAATTAGAAAATAACGATAATAAAATAAACTTTATATTTTTCCATCCATATAGTGTATCAATTTCATTTGTTTACTAAACAGGATGTTGTGATTCGACAAAAAGTGTCTTGATTACATAGAGTAATTTTGACCTAGATTCTTAATAAGTGTAGAAAATATATTCACACCAATCCCAATATTACTAATACCAAATGAATAATAATAATTAAATTTATAAGCAATATAAGTTTCTATCGCTTGTGCATATAATTATTATTCTATAACCTAGAATTATTACTATTATTATTACATACAAAAGCGAAAAAGAATAAAATTATATAATTTTGGGCTGCACCACAATTAAAAAAGATATTGTCCTGTGTTTGGTATATTTAAATGCCGCTGCAATTTTTTCAGATACGTCACTATCGGCAAGTGTCATTTTCAAACTAACTCATACAAAAGTAATGGGTTGCTCACTTTTGATAAACGTCCAAGATGATTCTTAAGCTAGTTAACAAACCAGGTATTGCTACCAATGACAGTACAAGTTTAAAGAAATTGTTGTACAGATCAAAACGGAAATAGTTTAAAATTTATGAAATCTGTATATACCATCGAAAATACTTTTATTTTTGGCACAACGACTTTAATTGCGAATGAACATGTATTGAACCTAAGTGGACTTTTGGTGACCAATTATATTATGTGATTAGTAATTAGCAATTACAAGATCAAAAGTCTCTAGAAAAACTATTCTTCAAGAATTTTGTTCCCTGACAATTATAAATGAGAAACGTACGTGGTAAGTACGGAAACAAGAACAACATTTACTAATTTTGATTGGTGCTGTCATACACTTCATAGTTCGAAAGGTGGCATTCAAATCTTTTGGTAAAAATGCAGAGGCACCTACTTAAGTCGCACCAAAGACGTTTGTATAACAACTAATTACGGCTTCCAGCGTCTCCTCAAATTGATGTAAAGCTTCCTGAGGAAGTTCGACTTGAATTATAATTTAAAATAAATTTATAGACAAACCCCTAGGCGTAAGAAACTAAATCGTACTTTGCTTAAATATCAGCCGCCATATTTTGCAAAGCTGATTTAAATATATTAAGATTGAACAACTTACCCAAAATTGCTAAAAAATTTCAGAAAATCTTAATTAATTCTTCGAATGTGTGTTATACTTATGGGGTTTTATACTTTTTTCTCATCCAGCCTATTTGAGCTTTTTTAAACTATGAAGCTAGCATCTGCACGGTAACATCCACAACCTCATGAAGAAAACCCTGGATATACAAGACGAGATTATACATAATCGATAATTAACCTACCCATTGTAGAATAATAGACTCGGACCATTTAGACTTACTAGTACCATTTTATATTGATCGATAATTATTTCAATTGATTATTATATAATCACAATAGTAAGTAATAAATGTTCTTGCTTGACATTACAACATTTATTTCAATGTTTAATAGTAAGCCAAGATAGCTATCAAGCTATATGCTTTAAGCAAAGAATAGTTAAATAGAATTTTCATAATAAAGAAATATTATCGTTTAAGAAATATTTTACCGCAGATATCCGGGCAATTCGTCGCATCATATCCTTGATATAATTTTAAAACTATTGTAATGCAATAGCAGTAATAATCACCATTACATTAATTTACAAATGCGTAATTATTTATATAAGAGAAGGTGTTGGAATTTTAAAATCATGTTCTTGTCCAAACAAAATAACGAATTCCATTTTACTACCTATTATTCCTACATTCGTACATTCATAAAAGTAATGTATTCAACCTATTACGTGTCTGTTGTGATAAATGATGAAAAGGATCGAAAGAAAAGAAACCGTGTAAGATGCCAGCCTTGAGGGACCCTTATAAGTAGACGCACGCAAGTGATACAATGGTTAAATATTTACGTTTACTTCTGCATAAATTAGATGTAATGTATTAATTGTATGGCTGCTGTAAATTGTGCAGTTTCTTAATACTATCGACTTAGAAGGATAATGTAATGTCAATAAAATAACTTAAGTATAATATTTGAACCTATTAAATAATGTAAAAGTATAGTTTAGCTTAAAATGGAACGCTAATTAATCCAACCACATTTCTCTGTTATAAAGTATAGTTAATGTAATCAAATTATTTTATGATTACAAATTATATTATAGATTCTTAGGTACATTTTTACAGTATTACTTTTCAGATATGTACATAGTTTAATGAGAAAATGTATCACTAGAGTACTAGAGGAATTATATATAGGCATTTACGTATGTATATAAGTAGATACATGCATGTATTTATAACGACAACACCTAAACAAAAACCTGTTAAATTTATTAAGCAAAAGCAATGCAGTATCAAGGAATTATAAACTTTATTGTACTTTAATTAAATTCAAGGATTCTTCATGGCTAAAGGTAAAAAGGGCCTTAAGTAATTGATTAGTTTGTTATTAACATTTGTGAGCTGTCTGAAGGCATCTAGCTGAATAAGAAGAAAAGGTTGAAAATTAAAAACCAAAAAGGTATTACCAGCTAAATATACAATTTCAACTATTACCTCAAAATAATTATAGTAATGATACTCCACCAAGTAGGAGAAAAGACATTTTGGTGCTATATAAAACTACAAACTACAAAAAAAAAGCAACATGTAAATGAATGGAAAATGGAAAAAAAGTTAGGTTAAATATACGAAAGCGCTCTTAGAATATTATTACAGAAAATATATTAAAGGAAGGTATAAAATTAAACTAAACTGGCACCTTGATGTAGAGGCTACATTGACAAATATAGTACATTAAGAAAAAATAAAAAATAGGAGAGTCATTTGTAGTTCGAGATTAAGGCCTGCACTTCCTACCATGTCGTGAAGTCGGTTGTTGTCTCCAATAAATTAAAGACCTTCTCGCAGACTATACAAATGACAGTTTAGGTTTAGGTATCTTTATGTATATATTCATAATAATACCAAATACATAAGAAGTGTAGTTAAATAATAATGGAGATATATATATGTTGTCCATGATACATCACGATATTCTGGTAAAACTACATGGATAATAGCCACAATTCTATGCCTAATTATTGTATTTTCTCTTTTAATTGCGGATATCGCTACTGAATCTTCTATGTTTTGTTTCTCGTTTTTAAACGCATAGGTGGCGGTAATGTCTGACTTGTAATGAAGTCGGATGTTGTTTTTGATATATCATAAATCTTCCAGTGCATCTACTTACATGATGACAGATTAGTTTAATACATTTCTTATATATACCATAGTCGTCAAATTTTAATTTCGGTTTACACTTCTATCATATGCAGAAGATGACCTTATGATATACAGCGATGTCTGCTTGCTAACAGTGGTGGGAGAGCAACGCAGTGGCGGGGGACCCCCACGCCTTACATTTCATAGCAAACGTTTGTCGAGTGTGACAGCCTTGCTTATGTTTATCTTTAGTTTATTTCGTCGTGCTTTTTTCCACTTTCTTCTTTCGTATCAGAAATTAAAATATGTTGACCCCGGTATATAGTTTTCAATGAAGCCTCTACATACATCAACACTGACAGTTTAGATTAATTTAACCTAAACTGTCAGTGTTGATGTAGAGGCTTCATTGAAAACTAACAAAATAGCAAATAGAAAAACAGGCTCCCATTTGTAACTTCTATTAGAAGATCTTTATCAGGGACAACAACCAACACAGTACAGAATACATTACTAAGTACTGGTGGTGAACAGTGTGAACGTGTTAGGTTTTTGAAGAAAACTAGCAATTTTGAAACACGTATCTGCCGCTGTCCTCGACTTAGAAGTTTCCGATTTCATTTTAATTTACACATTTCCGCATTATCTTTCTATATTTTATCACTACTTGGTCATATAACACATAGGTTATTGTCCCCGATAAATCTGGGATTTTTTGAAGCTACAAATATGCTTTTCTATTTGTTATTATGTTATTAGTTTCCTATGAAGTTTCTGCGCCACAATTGACAGTTTAGACTAATTTTATACGTTTCTCTGGCAGACTTAACAATTAATGAAGTTAATATTAAAAGATAGAAATTTATTAGTAGGTTGGTATTTGATCATTATCTTGAAGTTAATAAATGAATTTCACTAGTGGCTTGTTGAAAAAAAGACCGTCTGCATAAATACTCTATTCTACAATGGTTTGCCTTATAGAAAAATGTATATTATATCGCTAAAACTTTAACTGTAGCTATAAATTTCATTATATCAATGCATTATATGAACTTTTGAAAATTACAAAATAACCACCATACTCTGAATTAATTAAGTATGTATTTCACTTCATAACACAGAAATGAGCAACGCTGTGGTTCATTTTGCTAAATTAGTCATTGATAATCAATACTAAACAAAGACATGGATAAAAAGAAAAACTGGAACAAAAGGAAGAGGAAGATAGAAAAATGAAGGCGGCTAATTCGATTTTAATGTGCTCGCGACAATGATACCGTAACACCTAGAAGCAGAACATTTTAATTTAATCATTTTCGACTGAAACACATCTATGCTTATGTACAGATCTCTACATTTATGTCACGGAAAATTAACAAATTTTTACCGTTGATTTTTCTTCTATAACTTAACTACCTACCCATAATTATTATTTATATCAAAGTAATGTTATTTTCTCGGAGCACATAAATTCCTCAAATTATATTTTAATTACATGTGTTAAAGAGTCACAGTTTTACTAGAAGCTATTTTGTTTAATTAAATACATTGGGCCATAAACTGACATCAATCAGATAATAAACTCATAATATTTTATTCCAATATAATTAAGCATTATACATAAGTAGGTGTACTGTATTTAATGGCTTTTATTTATATAAGGATATTGTATTTAAATGTTTTAAGAAATTATGAAAAATAAAATCATTCTATTAATATATATAGTTACGGATTATGCACTGATAAAGGTTGTGGTTATTTCCAACCTGAAGACCAACTGTTATCCAATAATTACATATTAATATAAAGACAGCTCACATATACTTCTCATATATACCTGTATGTATAGTACAAAATATACAAACCATTTGTATTACATAAATTTGTAATACGAATATATGCACACATTTTTTATTTAAAAACCATTTCTCTAACTAATAATTATTATAACTGACAGGAGACAGAACTTGTTCACAAAACCCAGTCAGTTCAGAGTTGCTGAGGAAATACAGTGGCAAATAAGTAAATAAAATGTTCTTGTACAGCAGTTTGAAAATAAATTTCTATATGCTTATGTACTCCGTTACTGATTTTTAAGATATCCAGAAATTGTTCAATCCTTTCTTGAAACCTTTAGAAATGTTAGAATCTTATGCTTCCTAATAACGACTTTTAAGATAGAAGTATCCAAAAGTTATTGTACAGTTTGAAAATATTGATCCTGCAAACGACATTGTCATAATATATCATTATCTAAAGATTTATATAAATAAAATGAAACACAGAATACAAATAACAAGTAAAACCGCAGCTACGTAGCCTATCTATAATACAAAAGCTTTTGGGAGTTATAAAGATATTTATTTAACAAACAACCTTTAACTTTGTATAAGATACTTAAATTTGACTGTCTACCACGATCGCTCTGTATTTTGGCGGACGCGACGCTTAGCTTAATTTGCAGATGTCCACTACATTTGTAAGCATACTGGTACACTAATACATCGTTATTTATAATGAAATAACTCTTATTTTTGTAAGCAAAGTTGAGGAGTTGATATATACAGCATGTGTAAGTACATATTGGGGATAGGATATATGTATATTTTTTGTATATATATTTGTATATTTGTATATTTATATTATAGTTCGTAATTAAAATATTACAGAGCATCGTCAATAAATTACAAAACATTAATAAATTACAAAACATTAATACAACACATTACAACACAATACAAAAGAGTACATAAAATGTCAGGCAAGGAAGTCTGCTATTGCATAACACTCCATATCAACTAGTACATCCCTCATCTTCCTCCTGAAACAGGTCATAGGTAGCGTTGTTATATCTGCGCTTATACGGTTGTATAGTTTTGGGCCCCAGTGGTCCACAGACAGTTGGGAACGTGCTAATCTGTGATGGGGAGTTGTTAGTTGGTTTCTCCCTCGGGTAGTATATTGGTGATTGTACCCATTGGTATCGAACAAGTGTATGTTAGTGTGAACATACACCACCGTCGCAAGAATAAATGCCGATGGCATGGTAAGTATCCCCTGCTCTCTAAAGTGGTTTCTACAGCTCTCACCATACTTCAAGCCGCACAGCGATCTAACTGCCCTCTTTTGTAGAGCGAATATTCTTGCCGCACCCGCCGTATGTCCCCAAAAAAGGATTCCATAGCTTAGTAGGGAGTGGAAGTACGAAAAGTAGGCCACTCTAGCGGCCTCATAGGTAGCAATATGTTTTAATCTTTTAATAGCGAACACCGCGGAAGTCAATCTCCCAGCCAGATCGTCCACATGTAGATTCCATCTTAGGTATGAATCCATAGTGAAGCCCAAGAATTTGGCGCCCCCACCTTCTTCTAATGTTTTTGTGGTAAATGTCAAGGATTGTATTTTATCAGGATTCGTTTTCAATCTGTTTGCTGCGAACCATTCCTCGGCATGTTGTACGGCTACAGTGGATTTTCTCCGCAGTTCATCCTGTTCCTCGGCTCTGACCAGCAGCGACGTATCGTCGGCATATACACACAACTCCGCATCCGGAACATTGACTGGCATATCATTGATATACACAAGAAACAGAAGTGGGCCAAGTATTGACCCCTGAGGCACTCCGTATTTTATTTCGGATATCTCAGAGACTCTATTGTTCCATGCTGTCATCTGAGTTCTTTCTGACATGTATCATTTTAGTAGTTTTAAGGGGAGGCCACGCACCCCATGATGTTCCAATTTTTCGAATAGTATGTCTGGAGTCACCGAGTCGAAAGCCTTGCTAAGGTCAAGCATACTCATCTCTGCACACATCCTATTATCTAGTGCCTCAAATATGTAATCCAAGGCTGCTGCCATGCCACTTATTACAGAGTGTCCCTTCCTGTATCCATGTTGCTTGCCGGTTAGGAATCCTTTTCTTTCAAGGTAGTGCCTTAATCTCTGAGCAATAGCCTGCTCAAAGATTTTTGATATAGCTGGCAGAACACTTATCGGTCTATAATTTTCACACGAACTTGTATCACCGTGTTTGTATATTATAGGGATTACCTTTGCTAATTTCAGTTGTTTTGGGAAGGTGCCTTGTTCAATACACTTATTAAGGATATCCGCAATAGGTGTGCTTATCTCGTCTCTGATTTGTTTCAGTAAATAACTTGACACATTGTATACATCCCTGGTATGCTTCGCCTTGAGGTTTATGATAATTTTACGTACTTCTACATTAGTAACTGGCTCAAGATAAAAGGAGCCAGAGTTCTCCAAAGACAGATTTTGCAGGTATCTCTTCGGTGTGTCAGTCGTTTTAATATCTTTTACTGTTCTCTCACCAATAGAACAGAAATATTGATTCAGTTTCGAGGCCTCCAGAGTCAGGTTGTTCTTCCTCTCTCCCGCACTCCCTGTCTCTTTTCTGATTACATCCCATATTGCTCTGCTTTTGTTATCTGACTCCTTTATTGTATACTAGGCATACCGGCAACAACGCCCAGTCGTGCCGGTAGTGAAGTACGATGATATAGCATTTCAGTCTGATACAGTTAGCCGATGGATGTGTATGTATTTATCTAAGCATCACACGCTTCGTAAATACATATTTACCAAATAAGAATTGAAAATACTTCTGCAAGTTTTATTATACTGCTTATACAACGCAGTAGGAAAATAAAAGCACAATTCTAATTAAACATTAATTCTTAGTAAATTATTCTATAAATTTACTAATTAAATAAAAAAATATGCAATGATTCAAATTAATTTTTTATAAAATCTAATTCGAATGTAAATTATTATTTGAATTATAAATTACGAAGTATTTGTTTTGGTTTTCATTATACCATTCCAGAATAGTTTTATAATCATCCATAATTGCGTTGTATACGCAATATAATAAAACTCGCAGAAGTATTTTGAATTTTTATTTGGTAAATATGTATTTACGAAGCGTGTGATGCTTAGATAAATACATGTACATCCATCAGCTGACTGTATGCGACTGAAATATAGCCGTACTTCACTACGGCCATGACCTGGGCGTTGTTGCCGGTATGCATAATTTACATATATCCTATTCCCAATATGTTTTTACACATGCTGTATATGCTTCTATACATCGTAAAACAAGAGTCAAATACACTTGAATAATGGTTTACAGGAATGCGCAAGGTCCTAACGTACGTCTTACAATCCTCGAGGAATACCTAACCAAGAAACATCGGAGAACTCCTAAAGCACCCGCTCATATACGAAATTAGATTAAGCATATGCGTGATAAAGAATTTTGTATACTGAAACATCCACTCAAGAACAAATATTTAAAATTGCAAAATAGAAGCTGGTTAACATTCCATACATACCTACCTTCATTTGTATGTATTCCCAGCTCATCTTAAATCAGAGTAATTTTCATGAAAGTTCAAAATGTATCTACCCAAGATTTGTCTTCATTATTATTAATTCAAAACGATCTTATAGTGAAAATTACTTCGTTTAACAATTTCTCGTGTTTGAAGTACAAATTTTGTCTACATATAATTATGTATTACATTCCATACTAGCTAACGTTAGTGTTAGATATTACAACGCAAATTTTATAGTAAAATATTCTGTAATTAGTGACCTTGGACTTCACATATTTCCGGATACTAAACAACTGTTCTGTCAGTGGGCTTGCACTTGCGAAATCGTACAATTCTACAAGAAAACAAAATTAAATGTTTTAATCGTGTCTGTAGTCGAGCGACAATTATAAAAATCCGTCATAATAATTACAGTGACGTTGATATAAAATATGTAAAATTAATAATTATCACTGTGGTTTTTCGAAATATCAAATTTTGAAATTTATATTTGCATACCTTGTAGAATGGATTCTAAGTAATTCTATTCCTTACTTTCTAGTAACAAACTTAAAATAACTTACATGATTAAGTGACTAGCCATTCTTTAACGAAGTATATAAAGTTGTATAAATATATCAAATCTTGATTTTTGACCCCCCCCCCCCCCGCAACATCTAGCTCAACCTAACCAATTAATACGTTGGTGTTTCCTACAAATAGGTGTATCTGGGCTCTTGCGGCCCCACCGCACCGCGGGGACATACGGGGGTATAGTTACGCCACTGTTTTCAACATAATAGATGTGATATTTACGTAATCCCCCTATATAACACTTCACTTTTAAAATATGCATATTTTTATTCGGGAAAGTCAAAGTCATGCCTTGTAAGCTCAAATATAGATATTTCTTGGTGAAAGAAGTGGATTTTCTTTTTTCTTTTAGCGTTTTATTTGTAGAAATCGGTCCGTAATGACTTTAATAAACAACCAGCTTTGTACGCTTACAGCCATATTTTTTGTAATATTAAGTCTTAATCTACCTACTGTTTTTCCTTCAGAATTGCCAAATTAACAAAAAATTATACGTGCTTTTTGTAAAATTTCTGAATATCCTTCATCTCTTTTAATATTTTTATATCGTTCTGTGCCCATATTGGTTTCTATAGATCAGCAGACGGTTCGCAATGTTTACAGGCTGACTTTGTATATGATGGACATTTTTTAACATTATTATTATGTATTACTACAATTATGTGTAATCATTTATTACGAAAAGTTATAAATGACGGGAAAAATGTACTTATTTAAGCCTAATTAATTTCAAATCAAGAAAATATATATTATTATGTAAAATGAAAATTAAATTAGAAGAATGTTTTAATTTATTGTGTTTTCTTTATAAATTACTAGTAGTTGCATATTGCGTATATATAGTTTTGCAAACGATATAATTATTCTCCAGGATGCTAAATATAATTATTATCAAATACTACACGTATCTACATATTTAAATGAATTAATCGATTTAGAAATTAATACGGATAAATATTTAGTCTGAATTTGAAAGCCTTTCCCCATAAACATTAGTGCACATCACATTTAATAACCTCAATTAATAAAACAACATTCATTCGAACTATGTGACTTAAAAAGGATTTCATTTCGTAAATACATAACTACTGTAAAGCAATTAAATGAGTGAAAGTTCGAAGGAGTTATTGAACGTGATGTTCATATTTATATCAACATCTCCTAAGTATTCCATTTAACAATTTTTGTGTTTCTCTTGAATATTTAATAGCTAAGCAAATGCACTGACAGTGAAGAAAGCGTATCTTTCTGTATTTCCCGCGCTTAAAAACGCAAATTCTTAATTAAGAACGACATGAAAACCACATTGTATTCTGGTTACTTATGAAATTTTGAGTATCGTTATAAGTCGTTTCAATATGTCGAAACCTTCATAATACATTTATTATGTGACCGTTATCGAAAACTACGTAAATATTCAAAGCGAATTACTTTGAAACCCTACTACAATAATTATTATTATAAAACATTACTATATTAAAAATTAGATCCATCATGTATATATACAGGGTGGCATAATGAGTGTTTGTTACTTTTATATAAACATTTGCCATCTGCTCTAAAATAAGAGTAAATTATTTTCCCCATGCTAATTTCAACGCATATGAATTGTAATTCTTGTCGACTGGTAGTGTTTAAGTTATCCAGTATATAGAGCTTGTTGTCATAAAGTCGTTTATTAAATAACCTGCAGAAGAAAAACAGAAATGCTGAGGCTCAGAATTTAAAGTGACTATGGCTGCTTTCGATAACATCAGGCAACAAGGAAGCAGGTCATCTAGTAGTCCAATGAAGTTCTAGCAGTAAGCATCTTCCTTTATTTAACCATATTTCTTCCGGTTGATTCGTCGGAATCAAGATAATTGTTAATCATTTTCGAAGAGAGACAGCGATCACAATAGTGCCATTTTCTAAAAAAAATTGCAACCGAAATAAAATGTCTCGATTCTCCCCGTCACAGTGTTCAGTTGTATTCGCGTTTGTGTTACATGGCGTAGAGCTAAACGTTCGAGACTATCCTTTAAGATGCTATATGTGAATACGTGATGTCTCAGTTATTACTATATACATTTTCACTATAGAAAAAAATATATCCTCAATTCCAGACTATAAGAGTTAAACCATGGGCGTCAGATAAAATATACTGGCCCAGTTACATATGGTTTATGCATGGGATAACTTTAGCAGTATTTAGGCTCATATTAGATATAAACATACGTATATATTCATAATTATAGACAAGAGGGCTTAGTTTTATCTAATGAATTTTTCGATGATATATATATACTTATTAACTCGATAACAAGCATAATACGAAGGTTTTAGAAAGACTAATCATGATCCATACAGAACACCAACTGTGAAATGACAAATAAGACAATGCGAACACAATCAAATACAGGTTGCATGACAAAATAAACTAAATATGTCACACTAGCCTAACTACTTACCGATGTTCAAAAAGATACTGCTGATCTAGTCCACTCAGCTCATGTTTTCCTATAGCCCAGCAATACAAGCGTTCCAATAATTCCAATAAAATTAAACATGTCTTCTGGTTAGAGAAATCGCACATCATAGCAAGTTCAATGCAATGGAATTCATTTTCTCTCTGTCACACCAAATACTGAATACTGCCGGCTTCAGATACAATAGGTCCTTAGATATACAGTGTGTATCAGCCAAATGGAATAAATTTTAAAATAAATACATGACGGCGTGTTCGAAAAAGCGCTAGAATACCCCGATTGCTATTTTTATTTGTGCATTTTTTTAAGAGAAACTTTTTATACATGGCGTGTCAAGTAACAGTGGCCAATACCAACTTTTTTATTTTAAATGCAACGCGCTGTAAATTATTACATTTTTGGATTCTTCAGAAAATTGTAGACATAGTTCATGTACATTTTCCTATCTTCAACTGTTTCGGAAATATTAGGTGTTTTAAGATTAATTGCAAAAATTAACATTAAAGAAGGAAAATTATTTGATTACAGAAATTCGCTACAATGGACTCAAAAACTAATAAGTAATCTGTTTATTTCGTGATAATGTAAAAAACAAAAAATTAACCATTAATGTCAATATAGGAGATGTTCAATATGCTCGCCGCAAACGTCTTGGCAACATCCTTATCTTAAATAGAAATTTCATCTAAAGTTACTCAACATCTCAGGCGTGACCAATCTACTCGTAAGAATTATTCGTCTTCTTAAGTCTGCTAAGTCGAGGGGTTTAGTTTTGTATACTATGCTTTTGACATATCGCTCCCTATCCATTGACTTGGAGATATTCTGTTGAGATACTGCCGCACATTGATTTGGTAATGGGGCGGTGGTCCATCTTGCTGAACCATATCATATTCGTTGGAACTTGTGGGTTTCCTGGATCAGGATATAAGTTTGTCAAAGTTGGCACGACATTATTTTGAAGTAGTGCTAAAGAATTATCGCCATTCAAATTGCCATCAATGAAAAAAGGACTTATGATATGATCTCCAACAATTCCTGTCCAAACATTAACCTTTCCAGGGTATTGCGTATGTTCTTCTCTCATCCAGTGAGGATTTTCCATCGACCAATAGCGGCAATTTTGACGATTAGCATGACCGTGAAGTGTAAAGATGCACTCATCAGAAAACAGAACGTGTTTCTAATTGGATCACATTGTTATATAACATTGCCATCATTTGCTCACAAAAATACGTTCGCCTATTACAATCGTCTTCCATGAACTCCTGAGTTGGTATCATTTTATAGGGATGCATATTATTTTCTTTTAATGTTCGAATAATCGATTAATGGCGAACATTATGGCTGCTTGTCGACTAGAAGTATGTGGATTTTCTTTAAGCTCAAGAATAATATCCTATTTGTTATCATCACTTATTGCATTGGCAGCTGCTTTTTTTATCTGCCTTATATGTCCAAGCTCGGGAAACTGTTTTTCTATTTTACTAATTGTCCCTTGGGATATAGGCGGCAAACTTGGAAATTTTTCATGAAATAAGCGAGCAACTTCCATTTCTGTCCGTGTGTTATCTCCATAACCAATCATCTGTAGAATTGTTATTTCTGATAAATGAACCATTTTTCTGATATACACTTTAAACGACTATAACACTGACAACTAAACTGTCATGCAGGCAGACAATAATTTGTTTAAACAAAAGTAAACAAAAGCATTTACGGTTTATGTTTATTTCATATCTGTAAAAATGAGTGTTTTCTTGTTTTTTTTTAACATTATCAAAAAATAAACAAATTACTTGTTAGTTTTTGAGCGTGTTGTAGCGATTTTCTGTAATCAAATAATTTTGTTTTTTACTGTTAATTAATGCAAGAAATCTGAGAACACTTAATATTGACGAAACAGATGAAGATAGGTCTATGTAAATGAATATGAGATATGTCTAGAATTTTCTGAAGAATCCAAAAATTGATTAATATACAGGATGTTGCATTTAAAATAAAAAGTTCGTATTAGTCACTGTTAGAAATGAGAGCAGATATTGGTCACGGTGATTTTTCACAGTGATTTCCAAAATCACTGTTTTCACCGTTTGCAAATTCGTGGAATCACAGTGATTACTTTCGTATTTATTATGATGGAAAGGGTTCTTTTCTATATGGGCCTTGTTTATTAATACATAGTATACATAATCAAAGATATGGCCAAATAAATATCTTTTATATGTAAAGAAATATTTCTGTCTGCGATTCTAAAATTTACTTAACTTTAAATAATATATTCAATTTGACATAAATATGTTTCACACTAGCTGTATTGTAGTGCTGTAACGTAATACTTATCGGATAGGCGAAGTCGATTACGTTCTAACAAAGTTAGTAAACTTATATTTAATAATATTTATTAATAATGTAGTTTAATAAATTAATAACTAAAAAGTGTTCAAGTAAACTTTATATTTAATAAATATAATATTAGAAGAGAAACTGAAATGTATTTGATTATTGCTATAGGTACTTTAAACTGAACAAATAATAAATAAAATATACTTCATTGCTTGGAGTTACTTTTTACTTATTTTCTGTTTTGTAAGTTATATTTAATTTATTATCCATACACATTTTGTAGAAATATTATGTACATACATGATCATCTATATAACTAAAAACAATTCATCATGTTACTTACTATATATTATTAATTTAAATTTTTTTGCACATTCGTGTGTTTTATATACATACTTATAAAACATAAATTAAAAGCAAATACCTACTGATATACCTAATATGCATATTATATTAATATTTTATAACCTCGGTAGTTTATCAGCAAATCAATAATTTCCATTATATAACGCGAATTTTTGTTAAGATATTCATTTTCACTACGCATATAGTTAAACAGCTCAAAGAGCTGTTTAAAATCGAACGGCGAAATATGGGCGAAAGCAGGAACCGTTTATTTTCACCGAACCCAAACAGCTCGGAGAACGGTGATTAAAAGAGCTGTTTTAAATAAAGCGAACGGCGAAAGCAAGAACCGTTTATTATCACAGTTTGTTTTCACCGTTTGTTTTCACCGTTTATTTTCACCGCTCACGGTAAAAGGCTAGGAGGAACCCTTTACCATGCGCGGTGAAAATAAACGGTGAAAACAAACGGCGAAAACAAACGGTGAAAATAAACAGTGAAAACAAACGGTGAAAATAAGCGGCTCCTGATTTCGCTGTGATTAAAAGAGCTGTTTAAAATCACCGCGATTTTGAAATCACCGTTTGCTTTAGAACGGTGAATGAAAAATCACCGTTAAGACCATCTCTAGTCACTGTTACATGATACACCATATATAAAAAGTTTCTGTTGAAAAATATGCATAACTAAAAATACCAATTGAGGTTGTCCGAGCGTTTTTTCGAACACGCCCCCATTTATTTATTATCGAATGTATTCCATTTCGCTGATACATAGTATATAATTAAAGCTGATAGCAGCCTGTATCACACCAACCGCTTAGTGCAAGCCATGACTTCACAAGTTTCAGTTTATTTTTCTTCTTTTTCTGCTTGTTATAAGCCTGTGGCTTGATCTCCCTAGAGTTGTGCGTATCTCTGATTGCAGTCCATCGCTATTTTTGCTGTTGTGCCTTCTACGTGCTTTCACTCATATTACAACGCCTTGTGCGTTGAATCTTTATATTTCCAGTGATGATTCCCATTACTTTCATTTCCTTTGTTCTGAGGATGGAATTTGTCTGTCTAGTGTCCGTTCTTAAGCAAGGTTAGTGACATATTAGAGGGGAAAATTAACAATAGCTCACAGAATCAGCACATCACCTCGGAATTTGACCGGATTGCCGGTAATGACAACCAACGAGGAGCAGATTATTAATCAAAGAAGGAAACTAGCACAGACTTGGTGGAAAACACAGATTCTTAAGCATTCTGAACCATAAAATCTTGGAATGGTGGAGAACAGGATATCCTACTATAAATTAATAAACATAAAATAGATACATGGGCTTTATTAGAAAACAAAACAACGCGGAAGGGATATATAAAGTAACCAGAATACGAATTGAAGTATATCGGGAAGAGAAGCAAATCAGAGTGCTGACAGGAGTTGGTATAAGCAAGTAATAACAAAACAGGAGCTGGTATACTATTTACTAATAAATACGAATAACACACAAAAAACATCCACTGCGTCAACGAATAAGTCGAAACTAGTACTACACCTAATCGATAGTAAGAAACTAAACGTCTTCAGTGTCTATGCTCCAGGCAACAACAACAAATAAACGTGAGTCTTTTACAAGGATATTTAAAATTTGTTCAATACGATGCCGACCACAGAAAAAGCTGTATAATAGGAGATATGAATGCGTGAGTGGGCAACGAAACTGATGACGGAGTGAAACAATGTTTCAAAGAACAAAGGATAAATAAGAATACATATTGATAACACTTAAGATAACACACATAAGATAACATGGCAAAACTCAAAATACCAATCCTCCGCAACATAGTAGATCTTATCCAATACATCAACACAACCATTGCAAGTTGTTGATGTGCACACTTTAACGTTGGTGAACGTCAGATTGAGCTATAAATTACCTCTCAGGAAAATAAGAATAAAAATGCAGCACAAAACATGCTCCCGCACAGAAGACAAGAAATCCACGAATCCCCTCAGGCTACCACAGAAGACAAAAACCTCTATAGAGTGTACCTCCAGAGCTTCTACCAGGAAGGTAGGGAAAAGAAAGTAATATAAACATCGAAACCTCACCATAGAAAGCGTCAGTGACATGACTAGGTACTATAAACACATAATTAGTAGCTGAATTAATTATGGGTCCTGACTTTACCAAATAAACTATTGAAAACCGAGCCGAAATAACTGACAAATAAATTGATAAAGTTCCTCTAAAACATTCTTGATCAGAGAGACATGTCGGATGTATGGAAACAAAGAATAAGAATCCCGATATTTAAAGAGGGAGACAAAAACCAAATGATTATTATTGAGGGATAACCCTGCTCAACTCATCGATCAAGCTGTTTACTAAGGTCTCCGCATATCATACTGAGTGAATAATAAAACGAGCTTAGGCAATAAAGATCAACAACAGGCGCAAACTTTCTAACAAGGTAACATAGAACACTCCACATTAACCCAGAAACCACAATATCCGTAATCAGGATTCTAACATAAAATGTACCTATAAACAGCAGGGGTAAGACACGAGAATTTAATCCACCATATAATACGACAATGGATGAAATAATAGAGTGTCAAAATACTGGACGCGATTTCAGGACAAACAAGCTAGAGATTAAGATAATTTGCAATACGAATAATGTGACATGTTAGGAGAAAATGACACCGAACTGCAAGCAAAGGATGGTGCATACTTTCTTCTTGGGAGCGAATAAATAAAATACGACACTATCTACTCAAAAAACAGAAGCCCTTGTCATTGTCAATAGACCTATCCGATGCCGTATGGTGATAAACAGTTTCTTAAATTTTGTTTTAATAACATTAATAACTTTGTTGCTGTACTTCAACATTATGTATTAAGCAACGCTTAATTCGTTAATAGCGGTATACTAATCATGAACGACGAATAATAACTTGGTAAAACAGCGTTACCATATTGATTTTCAGCGTATTGTTAGTTATGTTTAGATAAATAAATACTAACTGTAAGTATAATCACTATCAGGAATATAATTTTTTTTTTCTAAAATTAAATAGTTTCTTAGGACTACATAAATCCACAACTAAATGACTTCCTAGAATATATGACATATGGTGATGGATTTTTTCAAATTTCTTTAAATACTGATTCCAAGAAGGCCATAGAATTATTTACGTATACTTTTTATAGATTAAATATACACGTACCAGTACTATACATGTTTACGTTTTTGTTAGGCAAATCGCTCACGGGTCATTGTATGAAAATGAAAGAAACGCATTTATGTGGAACACGAATGACTTTTTAATTTCTATCGCGACGACTTTATTATAAATGTATGTATAGACTAAAGTTATGTCAACTTGTTTATGTGAGTTAACTTGTTAAACAAAAAGTCACTGATGCGAACGCAACGTTCCTACCTTTCTCGGTTAGGTTCCAAAGTGTTTCCTCTGACGATCGCATGACTTAGTCGGCCGGAAGTGCACCTGTGATTCGTTAATTTTATTATTATTCCGACGAAGTAATTAATGCGAACGCATATTTGCTGGAACTCGGATTCTAAGCGTCCCGCTTCTACGTAGCAGTACAGTACGTTTGACAGTAGGCATTCTTTGAAAGCAAATTAACCATAATGGGCCAAAAAATCGTAATGAACGTGTATCATTTCCCCTATACTTTTTAAGGAACGTGCACAACAACTATAAGACAATAAAACAATTATACACAAACAAATTTAGAGCAGGAAACTCAAACATAATGAACACTAATGAAATAAACACCTTTACATCAAATATATACTTGACGAGATCAAGTATGTTTTTCACAACTATATTTGTAGCTTTCTATTACATTATTGTTGCTCGCATAAAGAAAGCAAACATATAAGTATTACTGTAGGTATTATAGATCTCGAGTTCGATTCGTGACGAAACCATACAAAAATTTGTATTTATAAAAATTCTATGAGCTGCTGTCGTGGTTCGGAGGTCACGTAAAGACGCTAAGTATTGCGGCAGTTGCTAGACCATGTAAGAGGCGCATGCGCGGTCTGAAAGTGACTAACATTTAAAGTTAACCAGATAGTATATAATTTTTAAGTACTTATAGTAATGATATGGCATTAATGTAATGTGTGTGTCGAGCTTTTTCCTCAAGTTTTCTAAGTTCGTAAAATACCTTTAAATGCCCCTTTCTTAAAGTAAGCATTATTTTGTTCGCTGTTAAAATTTTGTCATATTTAATTGTATAAACGATATCGTAACTGTAATATTAGATATTACATTTAGTTAAATGACCAATATTTATCATCACAATTTGAACTTGTTGATTTAAACATTTGTGAACAGAAGTCCGTTATATAAAGCCTGCAGCATTTCCAAGGACTATTATGTTTCAGATATGTATACATCTTTTATTATTCAGCGGCATAGAGAAATTTTAAGTTCAAAAATATAAAAATGATATTTATTTATTTCATGTATGTTAAGTAAGAAACCAATACTGATCTCATTCCTTGTTAAAGGCTTGTAAAGGCTGTTAATATAACTCCGAATTTAAAAAAAAAAACTTTTGTATGGTCATGTAATACAGTTGCTTCAACTAATACGATATCCACCTTAATACTTGTAGATACAACATAAAATAGTAAAATTAAATTTGTGATAATGCATAATTTACAAAATCTTAGTATGTATATTATTTCGTTGGTTATTACTGATCAGTAGATTTCAGTTATTTTATGGAACATTCATACTCCTACTCTAACCTTTAAATTTAACTCATCTAGTTTTTCTTATTCCATTCGGATTAAAAAATATATCGGACCTTTTCCCAAATAAGGAACGGATACACTTTTATAGTGCAAAACATGCTTCTCATGCTATTTTGAAAATATTGATGATGTCAATCCTCTACGACTTACAAAACTTTTTTTTTGATACCACCAAAGCAGCATGGCATTTTACTAAAAAACTCGTCTTGTATTACCAATGTCATTACACTCATTACTACTAATGTTAAGAACGTATATATCGGTATGTACCTTTTATTATAACAATTTTAACTATAAGAGGCCTTACGTTGGGACTCCATGCTGTGGTCCAAAAAGTTACTAAATATATAATATTTCTCTAAAGCTATGTATAACAAAACAAAACGTGAATAAACAGGTTTATCTAGTATTATAAATGTGTTGAAGAAACGGAAATAATAACTAATACCATCTTTAAATATTGTGTAATGAATATATTGAATGTTGTCCAAAAAGGTTCGAGATTCAGCAATACAGCTACACCTAACCAAATACTTCATAATAATATATGTAATGTACCACGTTATATTACAACTCTGCACTTGTGATGTTGAAAGCTTGTTTTAGGTTATAAAGAAATTATATCTTCTAAATAAATGTTAGATATTTACTCTGGATCATATAACACAACATACAATTATTTAATGAAATAAATAAAACACAAAAATAAGTTTTATTAAAGTATATGAGAAACGTCTATTATTATTCTATAAGAAGCTTTTGGTATTAAAACACAACTATGTTGCTAGTTAATCCAGAGACTTGCATTTCATTTTCTTCTTCAAAAATAGTGACGTTATAGAAGTTATAAAAAAAATACAAAATAAATAGGTCTTAGTGTATTAATAGATCAGTATTTCAACGGAATGTTAAAGTATACATTAGGACCAATTCTGTTTTTGATTTATGCCGCTACATATCAAGTGTTCTGAAAAAATTTTCAGAAATATGTAGTATGCATACCAAGTCCTAATATTTCCAAATGATTTCAAGTATATAGGAAGCATATATGTGTAATATGATGTGAGCGATTATTATTTAGAACTAAAACTAAAACAACTGCAATTATTTTAATAACAAGCTAAATTTTCATTTTAATTCAGATGGAAAATCTATGCCAAACATTAATTATTTTGCGGAAAAATTAAATTCTCCACATCACACGATTCTTCATCACGAAAAATTTCAGTGAAATTCTTTTTCACCGAGAGACTTCAATGAAATTTTATTTTCGTCATGTGCACTCTATGAGAAAATACTGCATTCTAAATTAAGGTGTTGCCACTTAATTTATTTAGATGCTTAAAGTATGGATAATGCATAATTAATTAGACTGTAATAGCCTTGTTGATCATTGATTCAATTGATGGAAATTCTAACACTGGCTACTTGCATGAGATTGATAATAGGGCGCGTCAGAATGTAACTGTTTTAAGCAGAAATTCTACATATAATAACTTGAGCAGCCAATGATGTATAACTGCCATGTTTGAAACTATTAATAATAAGATTATTTTAAAGACGCTTCATTCTGATTTAAATTTTATTTTTATATACCTGATGTTATAGTAAGTGAAATCAGTGTTGCAATCTATGTATTTACAATATATTTTTATTACTTACGTGACCTTAATATCTATTGTATTACATTCAGATTATTTATTGCGATTCCGTGAAACGTCATAATATACTCTCGATGTTTATCTATAAGTACTTTGTTTCTAGAAAATGTTCCCACACTAGTTGAGCTTGTTTCTGATTTAATGTCCCTTGAAAGCTAGATATAAATATCTAATATCTTATCCCTATCAAGTGTGGTCTATTTCGCAGGTCAATCATTTTTGAGCTCCAACCGTCCGACTTTCTTTCAACAATCATAGGAAATAAGAAGGATTTTAATGTTTCAAGTTAAGACCCTAGACTCTGATTTCTACTTCTTCCTCCCTCTCTTACTTTTTTCTGTAGCTACCTGCTTTAGAGAACTTACAAGAAAGAATTTTAAAGTGTGGCACTTATATGTATTTCATCAATTGCGTGTTACTTTTATTCAAATGTAACAATTTACAATTTGTAAGTTTAATAATTGCTAATTTTTCAGACGGGAAACAATAAATATAAGACGAACGTGGTGTGTTTAAAAATTAATGAGACTGATTTTTTATTAACAAAAGTATGTATTTCAAATAACAATGTTATCTCCTTCAAAGTAGGTACCTTGGGCAGTTATAAAACGGTGGAGTCGTTGTTTCCAGTTTTGGTAGTAGCGCTGGCTTTAGCCGGAAAAGAAAGAAGTTGCAAGGATTGAGATCAGGTGAGTTGAGGGGATAAGGCATCACAGAGATATCTTTTGATGTCAAAAACTCCGTGATGGAGATGGCCGTGTGACATGAGGCGTTGTCATGATGAGGCATCCACTTATGTGCAATGCCAGATCTCACACGAATCACCCTTCCTCTGAGTCTTTCAATGACAACCTTGCAAAAAAACTTGGTTGACAGTTTGCCCTGGAGGTACAAAGTCTTTGTGAACGATACTGCTACTGTCAAAGAACGAAATAACAATTGATTTGCTCATTCGAGCTTTCTTCGGTCTGGGAGAATTCTCAGTGTGCCACTGCTGGCATTGCCGTTTTGTCTCGGGGTCGTATTCAGAAATCCAGGTTTCATCACATATGATCACACGAGTGAAGAAATCGGGGTACTCGGCAATTCTTTCAATAAGATTAAGGCACACGTTTTTTCAAATGTCCGTCTGATCAATTGTAAGGTTTTTAGACACCATTTGAGCACAGATCTTTCCCATGTGCAAATCTTCATCTAAAATTTGATCAACGGTGAAACTATTCAATTGTAACTGGTAACTCATCATCCTTATTGTTAAACGACGGTCCGCCCTCACACGTTCGATGTTTTCTTTGGTTTCTGAAGCTGATGAGCGAGTTTCATCTTCCACCTATTCTCGCAATATTTCCCATAGGCCTGCTTCAATTTTTCACAAAACTTAATGGCATAACGTTGCTCCAAATTTCCCTGTTCCATTTTGTGTGACAACAAAAACACAACTTTACTAATAGCGCTTTCAAAATTCACGTGGTGACAGTAGGAAGTTCAAACTCGGACTGAGCATCAGTAGCAGACTAACAAACATGCCTAGTGTTGGAGAAGAACTACGGCATTACCAGATTCCTCGTAATGGCGCCACTCTCATTATATTTCTAACACACCTTGTATATCAGATGTATATAAATATAAAACCAAATATAGTTGACAAATATTTTTCCAAGTCAAGCTTAAATCCGCTCTAAAATGTATAATTGCAAATAGTTTACTTACCAAATGTTCATTATCTAAAGAATTATATACTATGATTATTTGATAGAAGGTGAATCCTCACAATTAAACACTCGAATTACTGCAACGACTTTGTTTTATTTCTTAACATATTCTACTATAACCTCAATATATGTGAACCAGTGGTCCTGGAGTGCCATTATACCGGTTACATAATCATCAGCATCAGGGTCGTGAATATACTTCTCTACTTCTTCGTTAGCATTGAATTTACTTCCAGCGTGAAACAATATGAGTTTTGGGAAGACTGAAGAACGTAGATCCGACGAATAGACTAGATGGGACTCAAATTGGAATTATAATTCATCCACTTTCTCTTGAACAATGCGTCTGGTCTGCGATGGCGTATTGTCGAAATGGAATAGCACATTCTTATAAACCATTGCGAGTCTCTTTTGGCTAATGGTGACTTTGTCCAGAAGAGCAACATAATAGAATATCCACTTGAAGTTTCCCCCTTTGCGGGATAGTCAATAAAAGGAATCCAGTTCGATGTCCAAAATATCGTTCCGCTACTTTTCCATCCCTAGGTAACGCCCGTTCTATAGCCGAGGACTGCCAGGAAGCCTCTGCTTTACCGCTTCGATTCCAGCTCGTAGTAGTCGAGATAAATTTCGTCGACAATAGTCAAACGAAGCAAAAGTCTACTGGGTTGCTGTTACAGACCTTCAAATTGTTATTGGAAATTAGTGCAAAAATAATAAACGAAGCAATCATCTGGCTATAGAATTAGCGTAATTCGAATATGCTTAATTCGAAATGCAAAATATGGTTTACAGGTCCAATAGACATGCCCACAGTTTTGGCAATTTCCTCGACCTTTACTTTCGGTCACTTAACACAACATGAACTTCTACAACCATTTCTACAATGGCTACATGTGTTTATGGTCAAAGACGTTCTTCATTGTCGAGACTCAGGTCGCAATGTTTAAAACGAACAACCCAGCGACATGCAGTGACTTTCGAAGGAGCGTCGTCGTCAAAATCTCTATTATGATCACCAGCCTAAAAATTTGCACTGAATTATACTACTAAAACTATTCCATTAATTTTGCAGCGCCACTAGATGCGCCTTCTAAAAGCATGGCGTACTTTAAAATAAAACAAATTTTTTTCATAGGTCCTCTTACATACTTGAAACCTTTAATGTTTCACATAAATACTTCAAGAGAAAGAACTGTATTCTACAGTTAATTTAGTATTTACTTTTTCTTAAAAGTACTTTACACTATATAGAGGAGACTTCCTACTTTTTGCAATATTTACTAATACACTTGGAACCTGTTAACACTGAATACTAAAACTGTAAATAAAGTATGTGGTGATAGGTATATAAAAACGTCAGCATTATAGTATGCATTTATATATATTTTTTATCTATTGATATTATTATATTTTCCATTGATGGCCAATGATTTAAGTTCAGAACAGAAGCTTTATAATAATTTGTGATTTAAATTATGATTACGATGATTATTGTTATTAACATTGCTTAAAGACTGATGCTGGAGATCAATCAGCTTTTAAACGATGCATGTACTGATTATCATATTTGTCTGGATGTATTATTTGACTATTTTCTCGAAGAACTATTACAAAATGCATATGTAACTGTAAGCGTCAAAAAAGTTTTCATACATAAACGCTAATTTGAGAGCAATTATTTATGCCAGTGTGTTTCAGAAAATTATTTTAATTGCACATTTATATACGTAAGTATCTACTTTTTTGTTTTTTCTTTGTGTTTGAGCTCCGTAAGTATAGTTTTTTCTATATTTGAAATTGGTATATTATTAAAATATAATTTGACTAACTCGCGCAAGCGAGTATTTTACTTAGTTATAGGTATTATATTTAAATTAGATTTCGTATAACACGAACATCAACTGTAATATGTTTATAATAAGTAAAAAACTAATATCAAATCGGATAACTAGGCATGAACAACCGAGTTCTAATTTTTTTTTCTCTTTTAGATAATCAGAGGCTCCACGCATAACAGTAAAAAGATTGTAGGTACTTTTCCAAAATTAATTTAAATAACACAGTCCACATTCTCTTTAATATTAATATAAAACTGTTTCCTTTTTATAGACAAAGATTTACCAAATTTAACCTAGAAATTGTCGTCTCAAAGCTAAGAATTGACAAGCAATTAGAAATAATAATGGAACGTACTACCTAAAAGCTCAATTGTTGTCACTACTAGAATTACTGCTATTACTGTTATAAAAAGGATAAACTAACCAAGTCTATTTCTCAAACATGTGTTACAGTTTTATTAATAGCTGGTAGTAATTTAATGTTTTATTAGTGCATGTTGATTAATTAACAAACATAACATTAGAATTATCAAAACGTTCTTTTTTATTTTGTTTGGAGTTCATTTATAGCCGCTAAACCACGAAAAGGAATTGTTTTATTAAACGGCTAAGGAAAGAACATATTTCAAACCGAATTTTGTAAATCAAACATCACACTGTAAACTAAAAGATGGTTGGTATCCATGGACATATATTTATCTAACTTAATTGTTTTCTGCAGTATAGCATAACCAAAAAGTTGTGTATTAATTTTTTATGCCATACTGAAGGAAAGAAATAAGTTAGAAACATATACCGGGTGTCTGTTTACGCTCGGCCGCCGGCTATATCTCGGCAACCGTTTATCGTACAAGCTCGCGGAAAAATCTTGATAGTAAAATGGACGACGGAAATTACAACTAAAATATTTTTAAGTTTCCAAAATGATCGCAAGGAGCCGCAATTCTCAAGATAAATTAAAAATTCGATAAGTTTTCATTAAATTCTAGATTAAGTTACATTGAAAATTTTTCTAACAAAATTTTTAGACGTTTTTATACGACTTTCATTTGAAACTTTTTGATCTAACTCCCATACGAAGGGAAGAGGGGAGGGGGGGTATGTCTGCGTACAAAAGTCTATTTTTAAATTTCATGTCTTGCCTTTTTAGACATTGAAATAAAATAATAATAATGATAATAATAATAATAATAATAATAACAATAATAATATATCTTGATCACCCAACTTTGTATAGGTTGATCTAATTATAGGAAAACAGCAAAAATAATTTCCATAACTCATGAACTAAGTAGACAATAACGAGAATAAAAAACAATATAATATAATGCATTAGTTATAATCAAATCAGTTACTCATTAGTAACGAAAGGGTACACAAATTGATATCTAAATCATCCCCGCCTGAAATGAAAGTAAATAAAAGAACCTATTATACCTATACCTAAACGTAAATAAGAAAATATATTGACCAAGTAATATAAAGGAAAAAAACATATTTAAATCAGAAAGTACAAAAAAAACAAGAAAAAACTTCAACTTAACAAATGTTCAAAGTGTTCACCTTCATTTTCAATACCCGTTTACTTGTCGATTAGTAGAAAGCAGCGTTGCTTCCATTTCGGAGGCAGCAATTGTTGTACTCGGCTTTTTGTGATAAACTATATCTTTTATTCTGCCCCATAAATAAACATCAAGAACATCTGGCAAGGTGAATAAAAACTCAATAATGTCTTCTTTCGGGATAATTTAGGGAATATTTTCCCGAAGCAGGAATGCATTTTCAAAGCATTGTAAATACATTCTGATCATGTCATAAGCTTCAACCTTAGAATACGACATTTTACAAACTTAATAATTATGTGCAGGTGTCCAAAAAGGCTTAATTTGCTAAATACGTACAAAAAGTTTAACTACAAGTGACACTAATATTGATGCATTTCGATTTTCATGCGGCCTACCTTGGAAATCTCATCATAATGTAATTTAGTATCACTGTGCATGCCATGTTGTATGATGAAAATTTAAAAAAAAAGCAAACTGCACTGTTCACTCTTATTATTTTATTTCAATGTTGGAAAGGATAAGAAATGATATTTAAAAAATAATAGCTAGAGTATTTAAAAACATTTAAAAGAGAATCTAACGTAACATATGCAATGAATTAAAAAATCGATAAAAAGATTGAAATAAATACATTTAGCGAAGAGTATGATCAAATTTCAAGTGAAAGCGTACTGTACACTGTCTAGAGACCCTATTAAAATTAAAATAAAATTATTACGCCCAATAAATAAATAAATTTATATTTAAAGAGTTTTATTTTTCTGGATTGTCTTCGTATGACTATATCTTCGTCAACAAAAAAGGTAGCAACTTCCGGTTTTCATCATTCTCTTCAGCTTTTTATGTGCTTCAATATTACGATATTAAAAATATACCGTTCTATTTGAAATTTTAAAGAAAAAACAAGAAATATACATACATTGAGAACAGCGCCCCCTGTTATTTTCTTTGACAACCACGTAATTTCGTGCTACATGTCCTTCAATTCTTTGTAAAATTCTCTATCTAATGAGCCCAGAAACATTAAAATCCGTTGGGGCAAACCAAAGTTATACCTACTTTTGTGCGCAGACATACCCCCCTCCAGTCACCCCTTCGTATGGGAGTTAGATCAAAAAGTTTCAAATGAAAGTTGTATAAAAACGTCTAGAAATTTTGCTAGTAAATTTTTTAATCTATCTTTATCTAGAATTTAATGAAAAATTATCGAATTTTTAATCCATCTTGAGAATTGCGCCCCCTTGCGATCATTTTGGAAACTTAAAAATATTTTTGTTGTAATTCCCGTCATCCATTTTACTATCAGGATTTTTTCCGCGAGGTTGTACGATAAACGGTTGCCGAGATATAGCCGGTGGCCGAGCTTAAACAGACACCCGGTATATCTATAGCTACCTAACACCACTTAGTTTACACTTTTATGTTGCAGAGATTAAAAATTGTGGTAGATTTAAAAAATTCTTAACATTTGCAGTACAACAAGAACCATATTTCTATGAGAATTGTTTTAATAATAAAACTTTTTTAAGCATATTATGCTGCTTTTAGATGTAAATGTATGTTTATTAAGACGCGATTATACTGTAATGTCTTGCTTTTAAATAACATCTCCCCTAATTATGAGTACTAACTGATGCTCTACACGTAAAAGCGTATACACTTTTGTGTTTCAGAGATTAGAAATTGTGGTAGATTTAAAAAATTCTTAACATTTGCAGTACAACAAGAACCATATTTCTATGAGAATTGTTTCAATAATAAAACTTTTTTAGGCATATTATGCGTTTAGATATAAATTTATGTTTATTAAGACGCGATTATACTGTAATGCCTTGCTTTTAAATAACACCTCCCTAATTATGAGTACTAACTGATGCTCTACACGTAAAACCGTATACCTATATATAAGTCGCCAGGTAAATATCACCATTACATTCTATATTTGAATCTCAAATACCTGTCAAAATAAAATATACCATTATCTCGAAGTTAAACTGTAATTTTTACGTCTCGTTGATTGTTTGTAATTTAAATTTTAAAGTAATAAATCTCTTTCTTTACGAACATTAGTTTAGGGGAAAACCTTAGCCATTGCTGTGCATTTTGTACATTTGTAAATATTATTAATTATTATATTTTCGTCTAACAGACCTGAAATTGAATACGCTGTTTTTAATGTAATTTAAATCCTTAATATTTAAATTACGTAATTACGAATTTAATTATAACATAGTATGTATCGCATATCAATCCAAGAAACGTTTCCTACAAATGATAATGTTAAATATTCATTTATGTAATATACATATTCGGTTAATTAATTTTTATTGGCTAAAATATTAACTAGCTTTTCCAAGTATTATTCATTGACCAAAAGTTATTATATACAACATTTTGCTGTAATTTTTAATTTTCATTTAATCGATCATTTAAAAAAAAACTGGTCCATGCCTTTATAAATTACTTTTGCACAGATATCTCCCAATGAAAATTATTTTAAGCCTGATTTGCGATGGTTTTAAAGTCTTGTGCTATGTATGGTATACTTTCAGTTTAAAAAAAATTCATTGTCGGTGTACAGTAAATATTCATTCATTATGGTCTATTGTGGCTACTGAAAAATTGGTGAAAATATACACTTATTTTTGAATATATTGGCTCATCCCTAAATCCTGAAATCAAATTATTCGTATGCTTCTTGAATCACAAATGTTCAATGGAAAGAAATAATATGCAGCCGTCTTTTAAACGTTAGTATTGGATGTACTTGACATGATAATAATGATAATTTTGCAATATCCGCGCAGTATTTCAATAGGTAAAAGATCTTATAAATAAAAAAAAAAATAACTTTTTGATAATAAAACTTACAAAGAAGCTATTCTTTCAGAACTTGTATCGCCTAACTACGATTGTTTGCATTGTGAGAAGCTTAAGTTTTTGGTGCAAATTAAGGGTTATTTGCCGCCATTTACAAAATATTTAGTACTAATACATTTAATTCTTTGATTCCAACATTCTACTTTTTAGGAGCTTCTTGTGTAGGATAATTTTTCTAGAATATCACTGCAAGTCACTGGAATTTCATAAATGTCCACCATATTCATAATCAACTTCCTATTACAACGCAACATCCGAAAAATTAAACAAAAATGCATCTATCTATCCATTTCATATTAATTTCTTCATTCATTATGACCACTGCAATAAATTGCATAATAAACTTCTAAACACGACCATTCATATTAGTACATCAGATCGGCACCCTCAGTTCTTCTTATGTGATTTCTGTTAAAATAACAGCAAATTTAGAGAAAGTTAGAAACATTAACGTCAACAGCATATATATTTTAACATACTTCCACGTAGAGGTGGGTCGTTCGCGAACGAACCGGGGTCAGTGAAGCGAATCCCAGCAGGGAACCGAGGGAGCCGGTTCACTAAATGTCAATGAACCGGATCACGGCTCACTTGGGTCGTTGCTTAATTTGTATACAACAATCTGATAATTTGTCAAATTTGTGTGCATTGTAGCTTCAAATAAATTGTTTGTCAAACATTTTGTATAATTGGTGTGCGCGCAGCCTAAATAATCCCGGTTCGTTTGAGCCGACGCGACGGCGGCGGCGCCGAGTATTATCATGTCCTACACGTTTCTGGAACGGTATGCTGTTACGGATCTACACGGTTCAAATGAGCCGGTTCCGGGACCCGGCTCACAATGAGGAGCTGAACCGAGTGAGCCGGGTCAATTAAATGAACCGTTTTGTCCACCTCTACTTCCACGCACGAATGTATCTATGTAGATTAGTGCTACTTAGTGGTATTATTAGTATTGATGGCGTGGTATATTATCCGCAACATATTTGTAATCGTTTTTCAAATTCTTTTGTTGAGTTAGTAAGTATTACAAAGTGTCAAGTACGAAACTGAGAATATGTGAAACCCACATGTTGTTTAGAGAATATTGAGAATATTTGAAAAACTAGCGTAAAGAACTACCGAAATTATATGATTCACTGTTATTATCAAACTAAATAACGAGATTGTACTTCGCACCAATGTTTATCGAGTTTCTTTCCTTATTTTTAGCTCATATATATTACAACACTTGCATTATTATTATTATTATTATTATTAACTGTAAAATTGTCGTAATACTTAAAATAACGTACTTTATGTTCTGCTGTTAGTTACTCTTATCCATACTTTCTAAGAACTGCATTAACTACAATTCAATTCAGTAGTACCAATTTGTCGACTGAATCTAACGAATTAGTGTTAATTTAAAAGAAAATCAAAGACCTGTTCAACATTTTTTCCTTAACCCTTTTTCTGTTTGACTTTTTTCCTAGAAGTTACACAATTTCTAATTTTCACTTCAAAACATTACTAAATTATGTCTCATCGACTGCTTTTTATACGGCGCCATAATACTAGACAAAAAAAATTAATTCTAAATAATTGTTACCGTCAGGATAATTTGTTCTTAAATCCTGACAAATATAATTCTGAGAATATTAATTATTTAATATTATGATGTTACTTGCTCGATTGTTCCATCTTGACTTAAATGTATAATGTATGTGATAAATTATGACAATCTCTTTTTAAATAACGTAGCAGGTGTCACATTAACACATAACAGCGTAATATAACACATAGAATAAGCTACCAGCAGGAAAATTTAATATGTTCATATAGGTATTCATTAGTTTACCACTAATCTGCACATTAAAATATAAGTATATAATCATATAATAATAATAATAAATGTCTTTATTATATCATCATTATAATGTACGTAAATATTACAAAAAAGGAAAAGATACTTATTTATATCGTGAAACCAATAGGTGAGATCCAGCGTTAACCCGGATAACAAAAGACACGTTAAGTAGGATGACATTTTATTAAACAAATTATGACTTTTCAAGGTATAGCTTTATGTTATTATTTAGGACACGTTTTTAATTATTGTATTTGGTGGCGTCTATGTGTCAACGATCATTGGAGTTTGTATAAGACTCTGGAAATAAGAGAATTTCAAAAACTTTAAAGAAACAACTCAATAGCTCAAGAATTAGATTATCCAACAATTTTAATCCAATTTCCAACTTAATTAAGGAACCTCAGTAACATATTTTAGGGATTTCATTTCAGATTAGCAACCACAAATTGAACTATCAATCATGTTCCAATCTTACACCATATTATTGCGCTTGCCATAACTAGATGTGATACGATTTAACTTGAACTAAATTTGTCTAAAAATATTAGCTTTTTGTTCAGCACATCACAGTCTAACCCATACGTCTTCAACCCGCGGGCCGCGGTGCCATTCTTGGCGGCCCTGGCACTTACTTGACTAAATGAAATTTACATGTCTAAGGCCTACGACTGGGTAGGTATGCGGCGAGGCGCGAACGCACCTCCCCGCCCGCAATTCTCCCGAGGCGCGGGCGGGGAGGTGCGGTTACTCTTGTCTTGTTCGCTTGCTCAGTGCAGTGCGTTAATTAGAGTTGAATAGTCACATACAACTTGAGTACGTTTTCGACATCGAATGAGTGTGAGATGGCAGCAAATACAAGTAGAAAACGCAAGGTTACTGATGAGAACAGATTATTCCAAGATAAATGGACGAACTTATATTTATTTGTCTGTGTCGGGGAAAAACCCATTTGCCTCGTATGTAATGAATCAGTCTCAGTGTTGAAAGAATACAATATCAAACGACATTATGATTCCAAACATTCCAGTAAGTTTGCACAGTTTCAAGGACAATTACGCATTGATAAGGTGGAGTCTCTGAAGAAACAATTTCAAAGACAGCAGTATTCATTTCACAAACAGAATGAAGACAGTGAAGCAACTGTAAAAGTAAGCTACATTATTTCAGAGAAAATTGCACGTAAATCAAAACCATTTACAGACGGCAAATTCATAAAAGAATGTATGGAGGCTGCAGCAGACGTTTTATGCCCCTCGCAAAAGCAACTTTTCTCCAAAGTAAGTCTCTCTGGCGTTACAGTAGCAAGGAGGATAGAAGAATTGGCTGGAGATATCGAAAGAACATTACAGGAACGCGTGTCGCAATTTGTTTACTATTCCGTTGCACTCGGCGAAAGTACAGACTTAAGTGATACCGCTCAGTTAGCCGTTTTTATTCGCGGGGTTGACGTTAATTTTGGTATTACTGAAGAAATGGCTGCTCTAGTTCCAATGAAAGGCACCACAAGAGGAAGTGATTTCTTAGAATCGTTTAATACCGTCATAAATAGATATAACCTCAAATTATCAAATTTGGCTGGAATCACCACAGACGGACCTTCTATGGTTGGTAAAACCGAAGGAGTTGTTGCTTTAATAAAGAAACAGAATCCCGATGTCTCCTTCATACAGTACCACTGCATTATCCATGAAGAAAATTTATGTGCAAAGTCTCTTAATATTCACGGTGTCATGAGTGTTGTGGTAAAAACGGTTAACTTCATCAAATCTCGGGGCCTAAATCACAGGCAATTTCAGGAATTTTTAAAAGAAACGAATGCTGAATATGGTGACATAATTTATTTCTGTGATGTTCGTTGGCTCAGCAGAGGGAAAATGTTAAAACGTGTGTTTGATTTGCGAAAGGAAATTGCAGCTTTTATGCAAAGTAAGAATAAAGCTGTTTGGTAATTCACTGATGAAGCATGGCTAAGTGATCTGGGTTTTCTTACCGATATTACATCACATCTCAATGATTTAAATAAGAAACTGCAAGGAAAAGATAATTTGATTCATGAGTTATTCGACGCTTTAAAAGCGTTTGACATGAAGATGGACTTGTGGATCAATCAATTACAAAAAAATGTTACCACTCATTTTCCACATTTGTCGTCTTGCCAAATTTCAAACATGGACAAATACATTACTGCGCTGCAAGATCTGAAAACATAATTCGACTCACGTTTTACCGATTTCCGAAAAAATAAAATAAGCCTTAATTTGTTTGCTAACCCATTCAATGTTTCTGTCGAAGATGTTCAGGAACATCTTCGACAGAAACATTGAATGGAAAATTGGGAAATTCAAATGGAATTGATAGAGTTACAGTGCAACTCCACTGTGAAAGATAAATTTAATTTAGGTTTGCTTGAGTTTTACTCAAAATACATCAGTTCTGATTTTCCTAAAATCAGAGATCATCCACTAAAAATGGCATCTCTGTTTGGCATAACATATCTATGCGAGCAATTATTTTCTCGAATGAAAAATGTAAAGTCCAAGGCAAGAACCAGAATCACCGATGTTCACCTTGAGAACAGTTTGAGAATTGCAACGACTACTATAGGGGTAGATATTGATAAATTAGTCAAACAATGTCAAACGTCTCATTGATTAAATTTTATTCGTTTTTGTATAATTTTCTAATAAATAACTTGAATATTTCATTAGTGTTTTTTATTTACTTAATTAAGTTTATATATAATGGAATGTTTTCTTGTGTTGCGGTCCGCCGAACCAAAATTAAAGTATTCTCGGCCCTTGACTTTAAAAAGGTTGAAGACCGTTGGTCTAACCGATAGCGATGACGCGTTGAAGCTAATTTTCTCCTTAATCCTTAAGGAAATATATTAGCCAAGATGTGAAATCAATAAATAGTATTGCAACTCAAGAGTATCTGTAATAATTCTTAGAAATTAACTACACGTCTACTTTAATAGCAAAACACTATTTATTCAAATTTCACAACAGTACTCGGCAGAGGAATATGCTAATGCAAAGTCGGAAGTACGTAAAGTATCAACACAAACGCCCCAACTTGAACGACCAGGTTGGGCCGTGCTTGTAGTATATAAGCTACAATTATTGAGAATTGAAAAATCTAGTTACCTGTGCAAAACAAATTGTTTATTAAATAGTGCTTTATTTTGTCTGTCAATTGCAGTTTAGTTTGTGACATTTGGTTGAATAGTGTCTAGTGATTTACTATGATTTCAAGAAAGGCTTGAGCGCGTATGAGTGTGAAGAAAGTTTAAGATCGGCATAAAGATGGTATAAAGAATTTGAGCGAGGTTGCAAGTCGGTGGTACACAAAAAAGGAGCTGGCCCTGATTGAACTGCTGTTAACCCCGAAAACATTGCTGCGGTGAAGAAGATGGTGGAAGAGGACAACCTCATTACCTATGCAATGATAGTATCCAAACTGAAGATTGGATCCTCGCAAGTGAGATCAATATTGCACGAACATTTACATTTGAAAAAGATTGTATCTCGGTTTGTACCCCATCATCTGACAGATTTACAAAAAGCAGAACGTGTTAGAATTTGCCAAAAAACTTTTGATATGTTGAATGCTGGAGGCCATCAAATTATTTCTAAAATTGTAACTGGCGATGAAACGTACATACCGTTTTTTGATGTTCCCACTCGCCAAGAAATCCTAGTCTGGATACATGAAGACAAGGAAACCTCTACGATGGTAAAAAAACAACGAGCAATGAAAAAAGTTATGTACGCAGTATTTTTTAGAAGTACGGGTTTGGTGACCGCAATTAAATTAGAAGATCAGAAGACAGTTACCGCTAAATGGTATGTTGAAAATTGTTTGCCTACTGTGTTCATTAAAGTGCCCAGAAAGGGAATCATGTTACATCATGATAATGCGTCGTCCCATACAGCAGGGACAACTGTTCAGTATTTAGCGGAAAACAAAATGAAAATTATAGAACGTCCTCCATACTCACCGGATTTGGCGATATGTGAATTCTGGCTATTTTTTGAGCTCAAAAAACATTTGAGAGGGAAACGGTTCTAGTCAGAAGAAGAGATTGACATCGCCGTTAAGTGTTTTTTTGATAGTACCCCAGCTGGTTGAACGCTTTTAAACTATGGAAGGAGAGAATGGTTAAGGTTTTTACTCGGTAGTTCTACTGTATGCTTGGGCGATTGTATCCCAAGAAACTGATTCTCCTGCCTCCTGTCCGAGAAGTTCTTCCACCTTTCTCGAGATTTATGTTCAACCCATGTCATTATTGCTGTATTGATATTTATTTTTGCAAAGCAGAAGGAAAAGCCATTATCGAAGCGTCTTGGGCCAACTCATCAGCAGTGCTCACTCATAGGCCCTGGGGTTGATTGTTGTCACTATTTTGAGATTACCCAGATCATTCGGTGCAAACAAGGAATCTCATACAAGTGTGATATTAACCTAAAGTAATTCTATTGCCTTTAATATTGCTTGACTATCGAAGAAGATTTATTTCTCTGACTAAATACAGTATTGCGGATAGTTTAGCTTGAAATAGTACAGTATCTTTGCTTATACTCATCTAGATCCCGCCCGTCCGTTGTCTTTGTTTCTATAGATTAATCGCGTTTTCATTCTTTTGCATCTGTATAATAATGTTAGACAACAAAGTTGAATTTATATACCTTGGCATCACTTGGATTCCTATTAAGATTCGCCTATCAACTTGTGCTGAACAATGGCGTAAACTTAAAAATCGTACTTCATATGAAATATTCCCCTAAGCACGAGAGCACTGCTTAATAAATACTTCTTTAATTATTTATTATCTTAATTTATTAGCTTTTCGTCTAAAAAGAAAGATAACTTCGATTCTCACATAGTTCAATTTTAGAGGTATTTTAATTTAAATATATTATACAACTATTCAAAATGGCATACCTATCATTTCCAAACACCCTCAATCTACATTGGGCTCATTTTAAGCATTTGATTATTGAAGTTTAAGTCCTGTACAACATAATATGATCTACGAAATGAAATTTATTATTAATTTAATCAGAAAATACCTACAAGCATATGTACGAGATGTTATAGTAGTTAATGTTTAGAGTAAGTATTTGGGTTCCGTTATGTATTTCTCAAAAATGCTAAGAATTGTATCCTATTTGATCAATAAAAATTGATATATTAAAAAAATAATAAAATCATAATACCACATGATTATTATGGAAATTATTGATACTTAAAGAACAACACCTATATTATATTTCTCAAAAACCTCAAAAAATAAGAAAAAATACTCAAATGATAAAACAACGCTTTATAAGCATTAATAATTATTACGATTATTACGAAAGTAATTACAAAATTAAGAGGGGCAAATTAAGAATGTGTTACAATTTTATCAATTATTGAATATATAATAATATACATATTACTGAAAACAAGTCATTTGAAAATATATTATTCTTCCCTACCACTGATAAAACTAATTAACGAAATTTGTAGAAATAAAAACTCCGCTCTGGATTGATGTGAACACACGACGAATATACAGGGTGAGTCATTAGTAGCCGCTTCTTCGATTGCTCTTTTGTGTTTTAAATAAAAGACAAAATAATTAGTAAAAGATTCCTAAAAATACTTTAGGCTCTGACGCAATATTTTTTCATTGATTTTAAAAGTATAACATTAACTTTGGTGGTGCTTGTAGCCAAGAAAATTCTGTATCATTTGGTATAAGATGCACTCGACAATACCTCAAAAAACTTTCAAAGCGTACTTCCCCAAATTTTCACATACTAAAAACATATTTTTTTAAATGGAACATCCGGTATTTTATTGTGGCATTTTGTTCCCTTTTTCTATTCTCTTTCGTTTTCGTGAACAATGTCATGTACCTATCTTTTGTAATTTCTGAGATAATCGCTATAGGAGCAATCAACGGTCAAATAAAGAACTACGAGGGCTGTTCTATGCACCCAAATATTCGTCCATTAAAGGCTGGAATGCGGCCGACTGCCTGAGTCAATGTTAAAGAAAGTCGGTAAACATTTATGACAAATTTGTAAAAGCATCAATGTTAGGTATCATCCAAATGAATTATTCTTATGAAGAGTTAATAGATATGATTGACGCTTTTGAGTGAATCTGAAATAAACTCATTGCTAGTATTCAGACTTTATGCATAGCGATCCTTGGGAGAAGTCAACCGAAGCCAGAAACCTTCGAAAGTATAAAGGAACGGTTCGAGTAAACAGAAAGTATTGAATATGAACAAAGAGCGGACAAAATCAACAACTGGTGAAGATAAGACATTTGTGGTACTTGCTAATGTAGTCGAACAACCCCATACTAGTACTACGAAAATTAGTTGTCAGTTAGATTTAAGTCAAATTTGAGAATCCAGAATAATTAGGAAATATGTAATTCATCCGTAGCATAGTCATACACAGGGTTAGATGAAAGAAATTTTCAGAATTGCTTACATTTTTGTCAATGGGCAGCAGATAAATTATCCTGACCTTCACAATTTTTTTGTTGTTTACCGAGGAAGTGGATACCCTCGGTAAACCCTCACTTTATCACACCTACAAACTTTCCAAATCGTAGGGCATTAATTGTGTGAGGAGAAATAGTGTAGGTAGTTATACATACAGGAATCTTATTTCTTTGATGAAAATGATAATGGAGAAGAGTATCTTCGTTTTCTACGGACGGACTTTCAAAACTTTTTGAAGACATGAACATTAAAATCAGAAAAGCGTTTACGAGAATATGTCGAAACGTTTTACATAACGTTAGTACTTCTTTGAAAAACAGAATTGCTCACGTGCATTGCAAGTTGTGGTTATGTTGAATATATTCTTTCATGAAATTTGTTTTTCTTACTTTTGATTGTTGTTACGTTGCTCAATAGTTTTAGGTTATTTAAATTGCGTTATTTTGTTGCTATTTTTTTTTCTATCAAAGTTTTAGGACGTCAATTTATAATTTTAAAAAAACTACAAGCAACTCTTATGAAGAGCTTCAACAATGAAAGTATAAGAGCAATTAGGCAAATTATATTAAAGATCGCAGCATTGTTCTTGCACCTTTTAGTGGGGCGGCATCTTCAAATATGTCAGTAAACATAACCTTTATTTTATTTCGTTGTTAGCCAACAGTGTAAAAATTGAAATACTGCAACTTGAGATTGCCGGAATTAAAAAATTGAAATGCGATGCTCTTCATTCTGTAAAATTATTACTTTTGGGATAGTTAGATAGTGATTATCTCAGAAATTACAAAAGATAGGTATAGGACATTGTTAACAAAAAAGAAAGATAATACAAAAGGGAACAAAATGCTTCAATAAAATACCAGGTGTTCCTTAAAAAAAATAGGTTTTTGGTATGTGAAAATTTCGGGAAGTAGGTTTTGAAAAAACAAAATTTTATGAGGTATTGTCGAGTGCAACTTATACCAAATGATGCAGAATTTTCTTGGCTACAAGCATCACCACAGTTAATGCTTTTACTTTTAAAAACAATGTGAAAATGAGTTTTTTCTGAACACGTGTTTTGGTCATATATATCAAAAAAAAAATTAATAACTCAAAAACTATTAGCTCAATTTTGAAAAAAAAAACTGTTGAATAGACAATTTAAAGCAGTACTAGAAAATCCAAAAATATATTGGATGAGTCATTTAAAAAAGTTAAGTTCCGTGCATTTCCTGTGAAACCGGAAGTGCGCCAAGGCTTAAAGTATTTTACAATATGTGCCACAAGCAACCATGAATCTCCCACTAATTGTTTTTTCCTTTATTTAAGACACAAAAGAGCAATCGAAGAAGCGGCTAGTAATGACACCTGTATATGCAAGCTACAATTTTGCGGCATTTTTTTTTGTCTAAAAGTTTAGCTAATTAATTTTATCCCTGCAGAAAAGTGTATTTTCCTATTATCTTTCACACTCAGAAAATAATAATTTTTTTTATACATAACTATTTATATTAACAACTCATATTCATTCGCTTTGAAGTTACAAATTTTCGATCATCTATTTGTATATAGTATTAGTTTTCTGAATCACTTCCGTAGAAAAAAAATTAATGTCTACAAAATTACTTGCCTAATGACAAATCATATTATAAGATTAGGTTTTCTTAAATTAAATTTGTATGTTTGATATAGAAGAATAAATTAGACTGTTTTGATTTTTAAAAAATCGCCGTTGAAGTTCTATTAAACATTTATTATTCATTATAGTTTCTTCAACAGATCAAAAGCAAATATTTTGACCGCCATGTGTCTAACCCGACCTGACCAATACAAACACGAATCGTGCTTTACAAATAATAATTATTGCACCGAATGTCTTAACTTATACATATTATTAGGACTGGCACCGTGGTAAAAACGGAGGGCTAACTGGATACCACTTAATCTTTTCGACCGTGCAATTGTTTCTCTTTCTTTTTATCTTCATAATTGGCGTTTACATATATTTCGACCAATCATGTTTTTCCGTTAATAACAATAAAAAATGAGTAAAGAGAAAAAGAAGCTATTCATTTATTATAATTGGTGTTGTTCGAACTAAAAAGAAGAAACGGCAAAAGAAGAAAGAAACGAAGTATCAGAAGAAGTGTGTGTAGTAGTACATACTGAGTAGAGATCCAATTTCACACATTCTTATTCCAAATGGTCCGATACCTTTTGTGTGTATGCTAGCCAATAACAATTATATAAATTACGATATTAGAAAAAATTGCTCGAAAATGCCATGCTTCTTGGCTATGCAAATGAAATAAATGCGAGATATGTACTAGATTAGAGTATGCATATATAATTTACCTCTCGAACAATACAATTAAACGAATATTATTCCAGTTCGATGTACCTTAATGGGCAGATTTATAATTTAAATTAAATTAGTTTTCTAGTATATAACAGCGGTTCGATATTTATCTCTGCGGAGTTAATTTGAATAAATTTCTTTATCATTAAAATAACCCAGTAACGACTCTCTTTTGTATTCGTTTTTTTTCATCTTTTAATTATTTATACCAACATATGGTGTACCTGCTACGATACTTCGCGTGTCTAAAAATAATAAGATTACTATTAAATTCCGATTATTTTTTTACATAATACCACAAAGTAACGAATATAAATATCATACTCTCTCGAAATATTTGTATGTTCATATAATATAACAATGTGCTGTATGTAATAACAGAAAGAAATACGGAAAAAGTATATTGAATTTGAAAGCCTCTTTAATTCCACAGAAACTAGCCGACCATAATAAATTATTTGAATTGTTTCTAATTTTCGGCAAATAACGTATAAACTTAATTCCTACCACAAACTAATTTAAACGTAAAATATTGAAATATTCATTTCCTGTCTCAGCAGCTCAATTTGCAATAAAATTGATAATGAAAAGATATACTAGTATTTTTCAATTGTTTGAAATTAAATTACTTAGTAATTGAGATTTTGAAAACATAACCCCCTTTCCACAGTCTTGTTATAACTTCGCGTATTTCATACAGTTTAGTACATCGCAGACGTCATATATCGGTAAATATAAACAAACAATTACAAATAATTAGATAGCGAAGCAAACAAATAAACAAACAATGCAGTATAAGAAAAAAACACATATATTCATAAAAAGTTAAAAAGTAGTTAAGAAGAGACAGAATGTGCCGTCACCCTCTCTCAAATTCGCATCTAAATATTCCTGGACGGAATAAAATTCACCCTCCAACAGCATTTCGCGCAGCACTATTGTTGCTTTTGAGGATTGCAAGCCATTGATCTTGTGGTGTACATTATTATATATTTTAATGGCTGCGTAGTTTGGGCTTTCCTGTGCGCACTTTACTCGGTGATGTGGTACTGACAAATTGTTTTTGTTTTTAGCGTTGTATGTGTGATAATCACTATGTTCACTATACACACACCGATTTTTCTGTACATGCTTTACGCTCTTAAGTATATATACACTTGGAAGGGTAAGCATTATTCCATGATGTCGAAAAAGTTTCCTGCAACTTGTTTGCTGATGGTCAATATTACTTAATATTTCAACGGCCCTCTTTTGTCAAAGTAAAATTCCATAGGTTGCCACTTTCTTGAAATAACTGAAATAGGTGACACGTGTCGCTTCGTAGATAGCCACTTGACCAATTCTTCTAAGGGCAAATAGAGTATATGACAACTTTTCACACACCATGTCCACATGGTGGTTCCACCTCAAGCCACTGTCAATTTTAAAATCAAGCAGAGTTGCAATTTGCTGTTCATCTCTTGCTGAAAATATTATTCTATGCAATATTTCTTCATTCAATTTGAGTCTCATCCAGTCAAACCTGTTCTTCCCACAATCCAACGAGTTACTTAATTTCGTTTCTAAAGTTGCTTTGCATGTATCTCTATTCACAACGATGTGTCATCCGCAAATAATGTTACATCGTCTGACATTATATTTATTGATAGGTCATTAACCTATATACAAACAAAATTGGCCCCATTGCTGATACTTGAGGTACTCCACATGTCGCCGCGTACTCCCCAGAAAGTCGCCGTGTACTCCCCAGAAAGTCGCCATTTCAATACATCGTTTGTTTTCTATTCTGTAAGTTACTTTTACATAGCTGGAATGGTATACCTCTGACCCCGTAAAACCGCAGCTTACCTAACGGAATTTGATGATCAACTGTATCGAAGGCTTTACTTAAATCCAACACTGTTAATTCAGTGTATTCCTGTCATTAAAAGATATCAGTATGCTCTCGATAATGTCAACACTTGCTGTTGTTGTAGATTATTTGCCGATACCCGTGTTGGTTATCATTGCAAAATTTGTTGTTTTCAAAGTATTTCACTAAGCGCTGATTTGTGGCAGTTTCAAATACATTTCATAACGCAGGCAGAATCGATATGGGTCTGTAATTTTCATACTCATCTCTTTTGCCCTTCTTGAATATTGGAACAACTTTGGCCAGCTTTGATGCATCCGGAAAGACTCCTTCCGTAAAGCACAGATTTGTAACATATGCCGATGGCCATTGCAAGGTCCTTCAATAGAGCTGTAGAAAACCCATATATATTCACCTACAATAACGAATAACTTATTGACTTGTCATCCAAAGATATTTTGTATTTCTTGGCATTTAAACTTACATGGAACATACTGCATTTGGAAGAATCTAATAGAACTATAACTATAACTATTTAAAAATTATTATGAGAAAAGGGAAATAATAAATTTTCACATTACCTATTTTCATTTCAATATAAATCTCAAACTACACAATCTAGACACCAAGTGTTACGGTATTGTCGATGGGAATGCCAAAATATAAATATATTTAGCTTCCAATAATTGGTCCCCATCAATAATTTTCTGGTATACATGTACAAATCTTTTCACTACTAAAACATGAAAGTACTTTTGAATTACCGTTCTGCTAATGGCACCTGCAAATAAACAAACAAAATCGATTGTGCAGAGTTCAAATACATATTTTACAAATTGATAATACTAAAAGATAAGAATTCACGTGGTTACTAACGGTACTGGTACATAATCTTTAGGGAACAATTAGCATACCGAAAATGTTTAGTTAAATTATGAAATACTTCATATTGCTAACATCTTTTGAAAAATCCGTCATCCGTGATTGTGTGCTAATCTAAAATAAAGATGTTATCGATTAATATATCTCTGTTGACAAGTATAATCAAGAAAAGTGTTATATTACTTTCAAACATAAGAAAATGGATAGGTCGCTTGTAGCTATTGATTACTAGCTTTAGCTGAAAATCTTGCAAATGCTCTAGTATTAAAATTTTACCCAAAAATTAGGAATACAGTGTGAATAGAGCGATTATTATAAAAATGGCGAACTATTAAAATTAAATTAATTAAATTACGGATTGCTCACACAATTACTGAGTTCACCTACACTTACCCTTAAAATTAAATATATGGCTAGAAATACAGGAACTTCAGCTAATAATCATTCAAAGCTGTACTAACTGTTAAAGACTCTTATAAACCGATTCCTTGTACAAAATCTATATATACTGGAGATGCGTTAAGTTCAGTTGCAAGTCATCGATGACGTTTACATGTTGTCATAACTGTATTAGAGAAACTAAAAAAGTTACTTTGTTAAATTATACTTGAGGGTATTTATTTCATTAGCTTAAATAGAAGATTTATAAATTGATCGTAATATACGCATTCATCGCAAATAAACACATAATTTCCGTTTCAATATTAAATATCTTTATTACATATTTTTAATAGACTAATAGTTCAATTCGGTGGTGACAGATAAATCATATCTGTCAAAAAAACGTGCGTTGTGTATATTCTTCCTGTCAAATTTTTCATGTTTATTTTTGCTTTGATATAAATTGTTTAAAAACAGTGCTTCTTAGAAGTGTATTTATTATTTATTTGCGTCCATTGAATATAATGCCGAAAGGTTTCTGTAAACAGTCGAGGCAAACCTTTCTATAATCATGTGTTAAATTTATTGTGAATAGCGTGAGTATTGCTTATTTTAAATTACATTATGGATAGGTAATGAAACATTTTAGGTTTTTCGGCAATCTAAATCAATATAATAAATAAGTTGAAAGAGACTGAAGTCTTAGAGCATTTCAATTACTAAATATATTACGTTATAGTTATTGTATAGTGAATAATTTTTTTCTCTGGTTATATCAAATGTCACTGACAGAAATAAAAATAGATCCGGCAACATATACAAGGCGAGTCGTCATGGATCTAGTATGACGTTTAACTGAATGTAGTGCGTTTCCACCATATGTATTTATCATCTGTCACTCGTATATATAAAAAACAATTGCTAATTTTCAGAATAATATATAGTGTCTTTTAACATTAAATTAGAATCAACATTCTCCTTCTTACTTTATAATAATAATAATTAGACTTTCAAAAAATATTTTGAAAACAAGTCCAACAACATATTTACCTTTTAAATAAGATGAAAGCAACATTAATATAATTAATGCTAACATGCGCCTAATATAAATCACAAGAACGTGCAAACTAACATGTTCTAGACTAAAACGAGGGATAAATCTACCCATGATCTGCATGCATGTGTGTATATTTTCAGTGTATAAACGAAACGCATTCGTGTTTGGCCATAGATATTATTTTCAGTGCTATGTCGTGCATGTAAGCCATAAAATCCGGACGAGAATTTATCAACGTCCGCTATTTAATCACGGTTTGGTAATTTAGTTAGCTTTAATTTATAGTTTAAAATGAATTACCGCTTATGCATATACCTCAACAGCGTGAGCTTTCTATTAGTCTCTATACGTAAATATATGGGTATTACGTATTTATTTAATATAATATACTATGTACGTAATATACACACATCATATCGCAACCCATGACTTGATTTATTTATTAAAGTGTACTTTCTTTCTGTTATTTGATACTTAAATTAATTCAAATAATTAGAAGAAGTTGTTTAATTTCTAAGGGTTTGATTTCATTAGATAATATTCTAGCAGGTGGGTTCATTCAAGGAATCGAAAAGAAAGTATTGCGTGTTTCTCTGTAATAGAGATGAAAGATATTACTAGAATTTCAATGACCAAGAGCGTTACGTGCTAAGTCAATATGTGATAAAATTGGAAATGGAAAAGAGCTAGATTTGCTAAGCTTTCGTTACAGAGAAAATGCAGGTTGAGACTTGTAACTCTTCAGTCAAGGAGCGCTACGCTTTAGAGAGAGGATAAGCACACAAGTAATACATTCTAACTATACAATTAGGTTACATCAAATATTGTTGGTTTTTATGGGTTTGAGACAGTCACTACATTAAGCAGAAGTGGTCACTAAATCAGAACTTTATAATAATATTTATTAAATACCCAACATATTAACATCCACAAAGGGTACAAAATTAACTATTATAAGTACAAATGCATAAAAGCTAATGCATAGAAGCTAAGGCAAATCTACATTAAAAAAATTGAAATTTCTCGCTGCGTGTACCAGAGGCGCCTTCCATAAAACATTTGTCCGAAACGTCGGGACCCAGAGGAGCCGGTGATGCCTTGAATGGAGACGCGGTACATGGACATCCATCCCGGAGAGAAGGCCGGGTGAGGCGATCCTATTTGTGAGGACGTTCAGTGCAAAGGACATACTTATGCTTTTTCTTCTTTCTCCCAACGCAATGAAGCCGTGCGCCTCCAACAATTCACCATAATCAACACCACGCGCAGGATAGTGCCCGTCGCTCCTATATGAGAGGTACTTCAAAAATTTACGCTGGACACGTTCTATGAGGTCAATCTGCACACCGTAGAGGGGATACCAAGCATTAACTGCGTACTCGAGCTTGGATACAACATAAGCAAAGTACAGAGTCTTAATTGCATCAATATTATGAAAATCCCTGCAGATCCGAATAATAAAACCGAGGCACTTATAGGCTGCACTCGTGATAGATAGGACATGGTTGGAAAGTATAAATTTCTCATCGAATGTTACACCCAAATCTTTAATTGTTGACTGTCGGGAAATGCTGACATTATCAATCACGTATTGGGATTCAACCCTACAGATATTCCTTGAGAATGACACAACAAAACACTTATCAGTATTCAAGAGAAGATTATTGCGCAAACACCATTGCTGTATATATTATATGTCCTGCAGAAGTGTAATGTCAGACGAAGAGCGTATGGTATTGTATATTTTAATATCATCTGCGTAAGCCAACACGGAACAAGTAATCAACTTAATGAGGTCGTCAATATAGATATTAAATAGGAGTGTACCTAAATTCGATCCTTGGGGCACACCAGATATAGAGAGAAAAGAACGAGACCTGTATCCATTAAAATAAACGTAGTTTACCCTACCGAGCAAATAAGAACACAGTAAACCATGGAATGACTCGTCAATACCAAAAAACTCAGTTTCTCCAATAAAATGTGGTGATCAATCGAATCAAACGCACGTGAGAAGTCCGTATAAATTCCATCCAACTGGACACCCTCATCCAGGTTCTTTGCTATTTCCTGGGATGTAAGCGTTAGATTGGTTGTGGTAGACCTGCCGGGCATAAATCCGTGTTATGAAGTCGAAAGAAAAGGTTTAGCTCCATAGAAGATGCACTGGTAGATCAACGTCTCAAACACCTTAGCAAACGTAGAGATAACTGCTACAGGCCTGTAATTTCGTATGTCTGAACTGTCACCTTTCTTAAAAATTGGCGAAATTCTGGCAATCTTCCAAACATCGGGAAATATGGACGTTCTGATAGCCAAATTGAAAATCTTACATAAGGGCGCAGCAAAAATGTAAGCGCAATCCCTTACTAAAAAACTAGGTATAAAATATTCACCAGCTGTTGATTTATTTCTTAATCTCTTGATTGCACGGACCACCTCATCTACCGAAACAGAGAGCAAGCACAGCGGTGGCAAATTTGAGTTTATATCAGGCAATTCAGAGCTCAGTGATTCTGGCGAGAAGGTATCAGGAAAAGACAATGCTTGACGCCAGTTTTTAGTGAAAAAGGAAACGATAGTAATATCACCTCTGCATGTAAAAGGAGGGGTCATACAAATCTTTGTTAAAGTGCTAGGTACATCAAAAAAGTGGTGGTTTTAAATACCTTCGAGAAAAGTTCCCAAAAATAGGAGAAAGAGCATTTAAAAAAATTGGACCTCAGGCACGAGAAATAATAACTGATAAGAAATGTGAATCCAAATTAAAAGCGCAGGAAGAAACTGCATGATATAAGTTCTTGCCAGTTATTTGGAAAACAAAAAAGCAGGCAATTACAAAACTTTAGTAATAAGCATAACACCAGAACATTCTATATTTTGTCATGGAATTTTATCCGGATTTATTGCAAATAGTTTTGAACATACTCTAGTAGAATTTCAGTCAAAAACTAACATAATTAGTGTTGCACCTACCTTTTGCCGACTTTAGTATGTTCATTGGGAGCCTCGCAAATCTGCTTGCCTCAATGTCAAGTGAAAATAAACACATAATCCTAGGTGAAGATTTTACCCTATCTCGCGATGGCATGGGCAAATTTGCGAGCCTTTAATGACGTACATGGTTTTAGTGTACGTGTAACAATTGATGTACGGTAGGAGAAATAAGTAACCGTACACTTCGCAGAGATATAAGGTGGTATGGGCGTGTTTATTATGCATTAGTATATGGCGAACATGCCCATACCAGTTTATATCTCCGCGAAGTGTACGGTTACTTATTTCTCTAAGTGTACCAATAATTCTTTATCTTTATTAATGGACACTTGGAAAGGGAAATTGCTCATCACTATATCAATGTTCGAGTTCAATTACTAGTTTGGCAAGCCTTCCTTAGAAATGCTTTCTATTTGTTAAGTACCACGGCAAAACAATAGATGGACTGATCGGGATGTAAAAAATAAACTTACATTCTTAGGTTACATGAGTAAAAGACGTCCCATATTTAAAACTGGTTTACTCAAGTATGAAAAATATTATAAATTAATTAACACCAAAAAAGAAAACTAATATAATAACTTATGTACTTTACAATAAAAAAAAACAAATCACACCCACAAAGTGGGCGCCACTAAAAAATAAATGCCCCAGGCATTGAAAAACAACAGTACTTCCGGAGTATAGTATTCATCGGAAAACTACATATTTTGCAATACTCGCAGTCGATTTTAATTCAAATATAAACCCAATTAATATTAATTTTCATACAATAGACACACATATTAACTTATTCAACAACTTGTTCTTCATGCCAAATAAAAAAAAATATGTTTGAAATGGCAGCCAGTAAATTAAACTCTGCATCTTCGGATGGAGACGATCATATTTCAGCTTGTATAATTAAATATTACGATTGGCTAATTATTGAACCGCTTATATACTAATTTAATGTATCTATTAACCAAGGAATCTTTCCATCAAGTTTAAAAACATCGCTGATAAAACCACTATATAAGAAGGGAAACTTCAACGATTTTACTTTCAACACTTATATTTATTTTCTGAGGATTAGCGTGGATTCCGTCCTAATTATTCTACAAATAGTGATCTATTTCAATGCGTCATGAAGGCAGTTACAAATATAGACTCCAATTTACAGTATGTATTATAGACTGAGATCAACTGAGAGAGAAATCAAAATGGAGGTCCCGCAAAGCTCAGTACGGGGTCCCACATGATTCTTAACATATATGAACGATCTGCCACGACTAATAAAACCATTAACAGAAGTGCAGACGATATTAATATCATCACTGATGCTATAGCCTTACCAGATTTCAAATATAGCAGACGGCTTATATACAATGATGAAACAATGGACGTCAATCAACAAATTTCTAGTTGACGATGCAACAACTAAATGTAAATTTGAGGAAGCATGCATTAACCTGCACCAAAATTTCGTCATCTTAGTTAGTTCGTGCAAGATTATCGAGGTTACGTTTGATGAGTCCTTCACTTAGTCTACCCCCAACAATGATTTGTGCAATGACCTAAGTAGGGCTTCCTATGTGATATGTAATCGCTGAAATCGTACAGTACGGAAGTCTTGAAAGTATAACTATTAGGTACTCGAAAATATTTGCTAAGATTCGGTAGGAGATAAGGAGATAATTCGTTGTGGCAATTGTAGAGATGCTGATAGAGTATTATTGATGCAAAAATTGGCATAAATAATCAAAAGTAGCAAAATCCTGGAGACATCGGTTTTATTCAAATATAACATTCTATAACTTATATAAAAGCGCCCACAGATGCAGGAAAGTATTTTTAAAGAGTAAATTTTTAGAACTTTTTACTGCCACGTAAATATACTTCTTTTCAACATTTTAAATAAATTATTATATACAGCAGATGATGTGTATCCAAAGAACATCAGGCTATGTTCTTTAGATATGTGTATACCATTCGCCGTAACAGATCGTTAAATTGAATGATGTATTTACTAATTGAGCACATAATAGTTCTTCCATTATTAATCTTTATTTTATAGGAATTTTTCAAATGTTGAACAATTTTTGGAGGAAAAATCACCATATCTCAGAAACAGTTGAAAATCTGCTAATACAAATTGATGTCTATAAAGAACAAGCATAATTACCTTAGTTCTCCCTTTTTAGAGCAATTCATACAGTGTACTAGTGTTCATTACAATGTTATAAATACTAATGGATTTCGGTCTCAATTCTTACTCTCTGTATTATTTTAATATCACTTCTTTAAGGGCCCTAGAGCTGGTGCATATAAATTGGTTTTGAAGCTTCTTCGTATGTTTGAAACCTATTTTATATAGCCAGTACATTTTCAGATACCGTATAGTTACATCTCCATTAGTGAAACCAATGAAATTATATCTCATTTCGGTGATCAAATTGCGATATCATTGAATAACAACATATATCGTGTTTATGTTAAAATCTGGAGTCTCATAAAAATATAGATAGAACCGAAAACACTAACTTGTGATCATAAAGCAAACACAATAATATTATATGCATGTAAATAGATAAATTGCAATATTTATTCCGTTAATTAGTCCATGTTAAATTGTCTCTTGACAGAAAAAATATTTACCGAAATAAGAAAAGAATTCATATAAATTTAAAGCAGTTAAACTTAAAGAGCACTGAAGTTTCTAAGTGCTGAATTAATATATTACAATATTGCCGAACATTTCTTTATACATATATGCTATTTCTTGTAGCAACATAACATCGAAAGTATATATGCTCATAATACTCTCATGCGATTATATTATTTTGGATAATATAACATATAGTACAAAATATTTATCTTTACACACTTGCTGCATCGAAGTATTAATTAGTAATTAAGGACTGCATATCTAAACGCATTTTTTAATATTTTTATGAATGACAATTCTAAGAAAAGCGTATTGCTCTCATTAAGACAATTTTATTACATATATAAAATAATTAAAAAGTTTGGTTACACTAAATCGCCGTTTGCGCTTCAAAAGAACACACATGTAACTTTACCGCCAAGTGAATTCGACAGGCTTGCATGAAGAAGAGAAAGACGAATCATTGACGAGAGAATGAGATGCAAAGACAGCATATCATTTCAATTTGTTGAAGTTGATTAACGCATTATCGTGGAGTCGTTATACATAAAGTATCCGACGTGCATAATCTTATGTAAGCACACAGTAACAAATGAAAATATTTCTAGAACTGCGCTGTAACGTTATTAATCACGCCTGCCAAAAATAAGAAACGAAAATGAAACAACGAGAGAGAAACAACGCAGTACGTCGGTCGGTGGAACTGAAGAAGAGGAGCGGCATCCGCCTTTAATAGAAATCAAAGTAACGTGATAAAACATATGTATTTATAATCATAAACTAATATTTATATCTGAAGATGATTTTATTACGAGACTGGCGCAGTGCACTCCATAGGGGGCGCTCTAATCATTAGTTCGGTGAGCTGGCTCGTATATCAACTCAGGTAGAGGCACTGCCACAAACCTGTCCAATAAATACTAAACAAAATATCTACCGATTTCGTACGCAAATTGTTACTCTTAACGGGAAGTACAGTTTCTGTTCAAAATAATGAATACGTACCAAAACCAGCAGCAGTAATTCCTCTTTGCTTATTCCTATATACTGACCTGCAAATATAGTCATGTTTTTCATACTGTTTACTGTAGAAATTATTATTCTTGTCAATACCTACACATATAATTTTTATCCCAAGAATAACTTGCGTAATATTCAATCAAATATGAACGCTTCTTCTGCCAAGTTTTAGTCTTTATTTTGTTCATGGCTTAAATTTATCCAACACTACTAATATGTACACAATGTCTTCAACATGAGTAATTCCAAAGAAATTTTTGCGATTCAATTATAAACTTTTTAATGATATTGTTGCAGAAAGTGTTCAATTTATGAAAGAAGACTCTCTATTTGTTTTTTAAGTTTAATATGTTCTTATTCTAGTTTCTGCCTATCCATTGTTGATTTTTCAGATTTAGCAACTTTCAAATGGTTTTGCTCCTTTAGAAACAAAACCAGTCACTAACTAACACAAAATATTTAACAAAGTAAGGTTATATAGGCAACTTATATTTCACAAATCTATAAAAGTCAGTATACTCGATATACCGTTCTACCTCGTTTAGAAGATATGAATTTATTTTATTATTCTCTAGCGGAAAAGTGCAAAAATGAAATTTCTTAATATTATTTTGTCTTCTCTCAGATTGTTAATATGGCAAATTTAGAGAACTCAATGACTTAATATTCAAGCCTCCTATCTTTTCTCCTTGTTCTGTGTTTGTTGTAGAAATTTATGATTATAGAACAATTATCTAGTATCATAGGTATTTTAGTTTTGTTTATGTAGTGAGAAGGATTGTATCTTCTCCGGGTATTGGTGAAGAACCCTTCGTTTGACTCCCGTGTTCAAAATGATGATTGAAATGACTCCTGCTCTGTTGTGCTGACACACCTCTGTCATTTCTTCTGCCCTTCGTATTTCTTTTACTGTCTTTTTTATATACTTATTATGTTATTATTATTATTTTTTATTTTATCTATGATAACTCAGATTTAGAGTTTGGCAACTATGGAGACTACTGCAAGTATATTAATATTTAGAGAAAACAGAATCATTTACAGTAATAGGAGGAGTATTTGATGCAACTTGATTGCATACCAAAAATATTTAGCATATGTCAGCTTATACTTTCCCTAGAGCGTAGCAACCGACCAGATTAGAATAACAATGCCGACATGTAGTTCCTTAAGAGAACGAATCACTTATTAATTTTGTCCTAACTTGCATTTTCTCCGTAACCAGGACTAAGCCAATACTAGCACCTTTCAATTTATTTGTACTTTAGATAGATAGATAGATAGATACTTTATTAGTGCCGTTGACTACGCTAGTAGTATGGGATAAGTCAACATATAAATACATAAACATGAACAACATATGAATAAAATCTCAAAATACAATGGAAAATAGAAAACACGTTTCTCGGTTTACATAAGAGAAAAACAAGCAATACACGCGTATATGTGAATACAGTCCTAAAGCTAGACTTATAGTAAACAAAAATAGTTGTAGATTACAACTGCTAACCATAGCTATAGTATTCCCTTATATCATAGAAACATTGTTTCACCAGCAGTGCTTTAATTCGTCTGAGAAATATCTCATTCGACACAATCACTTTCAGTTCATCTGGGATCGCATTATATAATCGTACTGCTGTATAATGAGGTGAATTTTTAAGATGTAAGAGTGTGCAACGGTCTCGCAAGTTTCAAGTGATGTTGATATCTCGTGTTGTACGAATTGTGATTGGTACTAAACTTGTCCATGTTGCTCTTAATGTATCTTATGTTCTCGTATATATATATATGCTGGGTAAAGTCATCAATTTGTGTTGTTTAAAATACGGTCTACAGGAATCCCTCGGTCCAAGTCCGAACATTAGCCTAATTGCTCTTTTTTGCAGACAAAACACTCTACTAGTATCCAATTGATGTCTAAGACTAAGTAATGCAAAGTATCCACTATTTACTTTTTTGCAAACCATATCAATTTGGTCTGTCCATCTGAGTGTTTTATCTATGGTAGTGCCGAGAAACTTCACTCTTCCCGCCGCTTCCAGTCCATGCTCCCGCAGCAACACCCGCAGATTAAATGGGGTATCCTTCCATTTCGAAAAGTAAACACATTCGGTTTTATTCAAATTTAATATTAGCATATTCTGGGAACACCATCGAGCAAAGCTCGACAGGACGGTATCCACCGACACAGCAAGACCCGCAGAATCCAGTGTTGTTATAACCATACTGGTATCATCAGCATACATAGCTATGGACGCTCCAGGTACATGTCCCGGTAGGTCTTTAACATACAGGATAAAAAGCAAAGGTCCCAACACGGAGCCCTGCGGCACTCCAGCATGTATATCGTAGTCGTCAGATTGATCAGTATCGATAGAAACCCTAAGCCGGCGTCCAGTCAAGTATGAACGTAGCCAGTCCAAAACAGGTCCTCGCATGCCATAAGTTTCATGCTTGAGGAGGATAAATTCAATATTCAGTGTGTCAAAGGCACAACTCAGATCGAAGAAGAGTCCAACCACTTCATGTCCCTTATCAAGATGTTCATAAACTTTCTGCACTAATAGAACTGTAGCCGACGGAGTAGACCTCTCTGCTCTGTATCCGTGCTATCCATCCATCAGAACATTGAATCTCTTCAGAAAAACCATTATACTATCAAATACCATTTTTTCAAATAACTTACTGAAAACACTCAGAATCGATATCGGCCGATAGCTCCGGAGATCAGTCCTGTCACCCTTCTTCGGCACCGGCACCACCCTGGCCACCTTCAGTGATGAGGGGACAGATCCCTGCTCGATTGATAAGTTAAACAAATAACTAATCGGAGTTGCAATCTCATCTGCTACATATCTAATCATTTTAGACGATATTCCATCAACCCTACAGGAACCGCTTCTGTTTAGTCCATGAACATAACGAACGACATCCAAGTGTGTAACAGGATGCAAGAACACCGATGCACTGACAGACCTTCCAGTGGTACATTGCACGGACGTATAATTACCAAAGTGTTCTCTTATTTTTCGTGAAGCAGTCGTTGTAAAATAATGCGCGAAGTTTTCACAGACCTGAGCCGTATCGCTAGTCATTTCTCCGTTAATGTTTAAGGTGAACTTTGTTTAATTTTTGGGTTTCTGTCAAGCACATCATTTACAATGTTCCATATTTCCCTTGTACGATTTGGGGCTTCCATAATCCGTTTTGCATAAAATCCTTTTTTCACTTTTATTTATACGTATGTAACAACTGGACAGCTCAAATTCATGTTTTCAAGAAAAATTTCAAGAAATCTTTCAAATGCGGTATCTACATCACCCTGCACATAAACAGTGTCCCAATTTATCTCTTGCAAAAGGCTTTTGAATTTAGTCAAGCTTTCGTCAGGCGTGTTTCTATAACTTTTTAGTGATTTATTTACATTATCATTAGATACATCATTGCTAACCATAATCGACATCTTCTGTGCAAAATGGTCAGAAATGTGATCCGAGAGCATGTTTATTTCACAGCACGTACTAGGCAGATTAGTTGTCATGTAGTCTATTACTGTACTGTACACAACCCAGTTTTTATTTGTGAAAATTCTGGTAGGCTCAAACAAAGTATTCCTCAGACAATAGCTCTCCAGTATGTCATTCAAAATGTCACTCTCAATCGATGTGGTTAAATTGTCTATATTAAGGTCTCCACACAGAATTACACTTTCCAATTTACTAGTTACATAATCCAAGCATAGGGACATATTAGAAAAAAAGTTTCAGTATTACCCAATGGTGGTCTGTACACACATAGAACACACAACTTATACTTAAATTCAATAAAAGACATCGCACACATCTCTATATGATTTACCAGGCAAAACCGATTTACATTTTCAACAGCTATTCCTTTAACAGTACACTGTCTGCCTATATATGTATATAGCGACTCCTCCATGGTGACCAGAATCCCTGCAAAAATATGAAACTGGATTGAAATTTGTAGGTTTAATTTAGTTTAAATATGCTGCTTAATTCTATCGGTTACGGACTTAGGATCAAAACTTGTTAATGGTATTTGCGCTTAGCCACATTGTTATACTTGCTGGTATATTTTGTACTTGGATAAATTCCTATTCTATGATCATATATTTATTTGGAATTTGGCTGACGTTATTACTATCGATTCTGATGTTGATTGTTTTATTCTGAATATCTAAGTTGAATGTTTTTATCTCTCCAAATCTCCTGAGTCAAGTGTTGGACACTTCTTACTATATGTACTGAAGTGCTATGTGATGCAAATGCTACCAGTGAAGTGTTGTCTTGCACCTTTTTCCTTTTCTTTTCTTTTTGCTGTTATATGCATTTATTATTATTAATATTATTATTATTATTATTATATTTTTAGAATGCCACTTGCAATTATACGAAATATTAAATAATTGAATAACAAATACTCAAGTTTTCTTTATTATGTGTTGAGTATCTTTTCTACAATACAATCTTTCCATAGAATATTAATGATTTAAATAAATCTTACTTGTGAGATAATACATATAAATAACAATATTTCGTGATAAGAATCTTATATAAAATCTAAAGAAATGAAAACTTGAGCTCGTAAAACAAATCTGGGTATATTATTATATAGCAGCTTTGTATTAGTAAATTTACGATATAAGACTATAAATTACATACTCGTAATAAGAGATTACCATTTTTATATTCTTATAGAATATTCAATGTTAAGCTAAGAGAAAGCTTACTTACGTGAAACATATTAATGTTAATAGGTATTGTACCGTGTTTATAATCGTGATCATCTTCATATTTGATAGACTGTGTGTTATAGAAATGTGAAAACTGAAGTGATATATTTATCATAAGCCGGAACCTGTAAATCTAGGGTGAAGTATTTAAGTAGCTAAATTTATTCATAAACTTGAAAATAACAACATCAATGACAGCAAGTAGGTTATTTGGAGAAATGGCATAATAGAATAAATCATTACATACAGATATTTATATAATATAGTCGTAACTCAAAAAGGAGAGAAAAACAGTGAGCTAAATAATACAGTCAACTACTAAACTTTACCATCGGTTACAGAAACAGTTCCATGGTAACAAGAATATAACAAAATATAAATAGAGAGTTAGCAAAACGTGGGAAGGTTAGATAAAAGTAAAATTCTAATTCGGGAATAGAAATCTGAAAGAATAAAGAAAAGAAATGCGGTAAAAAAAATAAGTCAATGAGAAAAATAAAGCATATTAAAGATGACAATAAACTCAATACCTCAAGCTATAGGAGGAATGACTTATAATGATCCTTAAAATGAAACAATAGGCGTTTTCGGAAATTAAACCCGGGCATTGGTGTTACAACACGGTTAGCAAGAATGCGTTCGTTAATTCAGTCGGGTAAAAACAGCCGTGTTCGTAAAATCGAAAAAGTAACCGTGTTCGACAACCCGGTTCGGTTTTCATAACCCTGGTAAGCGAGTAGGGTAGTGCAGGTTGTTTTTTACTCCCTCTCCTGATATAACCTTACAAAGCAGTAATGTCAATACACAAAACTCTTTGTTTTATACCAAACAAATTAAAAAAAAAGCCGTTATAAATTGTATTTTGGAACAACTACTTTATAGTTTTTAATGCAAACTGCCTTCTTATTCCTCTTTGCGTTGAGTTTTATACAGATTATAATATCATCGTCAGATTCAAGTGCAAAGAAACTTGCTAATAACACTATTTTACGAATATATGGAGTTTGAGTATTCACTGTGGTATTCCTTTCTTATTTCATTCTGGTGGTACAGAATCTAAGCTACCAATATAGATTATGTTCATGTTACGTTACTATACAGGGCCGCAAATACGTTCGGAAATGTTTTAAATAACCCGGTAAACTTTGTGAACCCGTCAGGCACTGTCTATACGTTTTTGGAAAATGGCTAATATATTGAATATATACAAAAAGGGGAAACCCGCATTGCCTGTACATTTGCAGAATGCGAACGAGATTAATAGTTATTTTTCTTTAATCGCTCAAAGTGAATCGTGAATCAGATGCGGATCCAGATGTGCTGGGTTTTTATAGTAGTAACATTTGGCCTGGAGTCGAGATATGTTCTTTTGAAGAAGTTCTGGAGGAGGACGTGCTTTCTATTATAAACAATATTTCTTCAAATTCTAGGGGAAGTGATAATATTAATATTAAAATGATTTCCTTATCTTGTCCTTACATCATTCCGTATTTGACTTACATTATCAATTTCTGTTTATTTAATGGTGTTTTTCCTTCAATATGGAAGGTAGCTCACCTCATGCCTCTTTCTAAGAATAGCACCCCCAGTGATTTTGCGGACTTGCGACCAATAAGTATTCTGCCGACACTGTCGAAGGTTTTGGAGAGGGTGGTGGAGCGTCAATTGAGACATCATATATCTAGGTTTCATATTCTCCCATCTTTTCAGTCAGGTTTCCGACCGGGGTTTAGTTGTGCCACCGCACTGACTAAAATTACTGATGATGTTATTTCAGCTACGGATACTGGTATGGTTACTGTTTTGGTCCTGCTTGATTTCTCCAAGGCTTTCGATAGGCTCAATCATCAGTTGTTGCTCTCGGTCTTGCATTATGTGGGATTTCATGATAATGTTGTTTCCTTCTTTCACAGCTATTTGTCCGACAGAGTACAAAGAACTGTATTAAATAATAACATTTCTGACTACACATATTTGAAATCCGGTATTCCTCAGGGATCTATCTTGGGTCCATTGTTATTTGCAGTTTATACCTCGCAGCTTTTTCTGTTTGATCACTTTAATTGCGATTTCCACTTCTATGCTGACGACACGCAACTGTACACTTCTTTCAACACCGGGGATGTTGCTGTTGCAACGCAGACTATCAATAGTGATTCAGATAAATTTTACAAAATCACTCGTCGCCATGGTTTGCAAATTAATGGACAAAAGTAATGCTACATTATTTTCGGTAGTGCTTCCAACAGCTCACAGGTGTGTGATACGTTGGATTTGCGTATTAATGGAGTTGGGTTGGTTCGAAAGAATTGTGTTAGAAGTTTGGGTCTGCTTTTGGACGAAAACTTAAAGTTCAAGGATAACACTACCAACCTTATTAGGCGGACTTATTGTAATTTGAAAATGTTATATCCTTACAGATCCTCCTTGGATGCTCATGTTAAGACTATGTTGGGTCTTGTCCCATTTTAACTATTGCGTTTCCATTTATGGTCCCTGTCTTGACAGTTTGGATAGGAGGAGAATACAGGTAACCCAAAACTCATGCTTGCGGTTCATTTTCGGTGTTGGTAGGAGAGAGAGAATTTCTTTTAGGTTGTCGGAGGTTGGCTGGCTCAATATGGAAAAGCGCAGGCTTTTTCATTTGGCCTGTTTTGCTTATAAAATTATTAATACCCGCACCCCACCGTATTTGCTAAACAAAATTAGATATCGCACTGATGTCCACAGCATTAACGTTCGGAGAAGGGATTTGATTGATATAGCTCGTCACCGTACCACTCACTTCAAGCGTTGTTTTCAATACAATTGTGCTATGATTATGAATGATTTGTCACCGTATTTCAAAGGTTTGTCCCTCCGTGGTTTCAAGCGATGTTTGAGAGAGCGTTTACTAAGTGATCTTGTATTTTGAGTTGCTCGAGTTGTTCGGATAGCAGTAGTGTTATGTTGTAGTTCTTCTTTTTTCCTGTTTTTTTCTTTTTTTTAATTACACTTGCGCTTTTGAATAGTGTTTAAAATGGTGTTATGTATGTGTGTATGGCTATTTATGTATATATGTGCACGCACACCTTCTTTTTCTTCTTTGACTCATTTGGTACACCTGGTAGATCAGGGAGCCTCAGGCATAACTGAAGGTGTTACCATTTGATTTCATTATTACCAATATGTAAAATTAATATGTAAAACTAATTGTTAATGTAATGGAATCAATAAAGGTGTTATTATTAATATTATTATTATTATTATTATTATTTTATGAAAACCTTATTTCACTATTATAACTTCATCTTCAAATAGTGAAATTTTTAAAAAATAACGCTTTGAGAGTTATAATATATTTTTTGTTGTTAAATTGGCATAAATACAAACTTCTTTGAATTTTTCTAAAAGTTTATCTTATACATCACCCTGTATCAAAATAAATTAATAACTGCATGGTGTATGGACGTATGTATGTTCAGTTCGTGAAAAAGACTAAACTATCTTAATGAAACGTAGCTGTGCGGTAATAAAACCCGCTCAGTATTATCGGACCTTTTTGGTAATAAAACGAATGCCAAGAAAGCCACAATAATAAAACAAATATGAACGGTCGCAGAGACAGAAGGAAATACTATCCGCAGAACCACCGATAAAAATTCAGTGACAAATGTGCCGGGTCAATAGGTGACATTGGCCTTCTATTATCTAGTAATGGATATTCATTCTCCATATAAATGTAATCATTGGATCGGCTATTCTGTTTCGGCCCTCATTCATGATGCCCGCCGTCGTATTCTCTTTTTTAAGCGTCGGCCGAGGGAGGTGGTGGCGGTGGGCTTCAGCGATGCTATCTCTGTTATACACACATACACGCGCGGGGCTTGAAATGATTGGCTGGTTAGAGGGTTGATAGCGGGTCTCCAACATTGGTTCTCTCGCAATACAGAAGAGTCAGAAAAGGAGGAAATTCCATTCCATTTTCAAATTGAAATTTCAAAATTCTTAGATTGGTCTCTTTGTGATGCCGATTGGCACAATGAAAAACACCTAGATTCCATTTCTATTTTCAGCTCCTGGATTTTATTTCCCTACTTGATATTTTCTCCCTGCTTTTTTCTTATTGTCACGTTCCCACTAAACACATATCATTTCATTTTGGAATTTAAATACACACATTTACAGAAGCATTGTGTAATATATTTATATAAATATACATATTAATTAAAGAATGTAGCTTCGTTTATAAATAAAAACAGTTAAGGAAACGAACTGCATGATAAAATCTTCTGTAATTCCTAATCGGTAATTTTATTGAATAGTCATTTGGAAATAATCGAAGTACAGGATTTCTTCGATGTGCCCGTATCAGTATCGTCTAATAGGCGAAATAGAGAAACCGCATGAATAATAAAAACTATTTAATAATAGAATTACTCAGAGAATTTAAAAAAAAATAGTTTTAAAAATTCCGTTCGTTATTGAACGTGATATATCATTTATATCACTGTTTATTATTTAATTTATCCTCTCTTAATAGCGTTAATCCTGAATGACGTCATGAGTTTGGATGCAAAATGTTATACAATTTAAGTTGCTACTATGAAACAGTCTTCCAAGCCAAAGCACAGGGTTATTAAAGTATAATACTGTTTTTGTATACCTCTGAGCAATGTAAAGTAATGTTTTTAAAAGCACATGAATAAAGTTATATTATAGATTAAAATGTAAGAAAAAGAAACATTTTATATTGTACCTAAAGCTACTCTGAAAACTTTGTCAGTAAAGTAATAGCGCTGTTTTTAAAAGCACCTGAATAATATTATAGATTAACATGTAACCCATTCTTCAAATCCATTTAGACTTTACATACTAACTAACCTATGACGTGATTCGTCGTCATTAAAAACTGTTATTATGCTTTTGTGACGGTATGGTATGGGTTGGCAAAGTGTCTCACAAAAGCTCTAGATACGGCAAAGCTTTAATCGTTGATAATAAAAATATAGTTGTCGAAATAGGTATCCGATAATTGACGATAGATTGCCAGTAACTGCAATTTCCTATTTTTATTAATTTACATCTTCAATAGTCGTATTCATAACATCATGTGTTTTCAATTAATCTATGTTAAAGGTATTGGACATAATAAAGTTACGATGTTATAATAATAATAATAATTATAATAATATTTATTTATTCAATTGACCATAAAATTGGTAGAGAACAAGTCAACACAATTATAAATATAAACATAAAAAATCAAACAACACAAATATAACACCAGCATAAGCACTAACCAATGCAATACAATACATAGCAATATAATAATATAAAAAGAAATATAAATACAACAATAATCACAAACAAACAATTTAGATATGCAAATCTAAGATCTGCCTGTCATTTTCAAAATCACTAAAAGAGTAATAGCATATGGCAATCAGTAACTCTACTTTGAATTTTTCCAACGGTAATTTTGATATCATAATTTTGGAATTCTTATGGTCGTTGATTTTTAGAAATTTGACTCATTATGGTGATTCCTATAATTAGGGCTTACAGGAGTTATAGTGATCAAATTACTAAAGTTTATATATGAATACTGATCAACTATGTTGCCATATAAAACTGTATTACTTCCATCTAACATGATTAAATATTTATCAAATTTGGTTAAAGGAAAGGCTCGGTTTCCCCTGCCCTTTTGTTGCAGCAAGTTATTTACATCTATATACGTAACACTACCCCATCCGTATTCGCTAATAGTATTTTTATAGTCCATATTAAATTCGTCTATATATGAGTTGAGTATACCTCTCCTTTTGGGGGTGATGAATGAACCAAGCCAAAGAGAAGTCAAGGCAATAGTAGCGAAATTGAAACGGAACAAATCTCCGGGACCAGATGGACTAAATAATGAAATATTAAAATATGGAGGTGAAGAACTGCATACAAGATTATTTAAACTAGTAAGCGATGTATGGGAGAATGAAACAATGCCAAACGATTGGAAATTAGGATTGCTAGTGCCAATATTAAAAAAAGGAAATCAATGGGATTGCAAAAACTACAGAGGGATAATGTTGCTGAACACCGCATACAAAATCTTTACCACATTAATCAATGAGCGTCTGAAAAGCTATGCAGACACAGCGATAGGAGACTACCAACAAGGCTTCAGAGGCGGACGGTCTACAATCGATGCAATTCATATATATAAAAGGGCAATGAATATGACATCACACTACATATGCTATTCATAGATTTTCGGCAAGCGTTTGACTGCCTAAACAGAGAGGTCATATTGAAGGATGCAGAAGGGATGGAAATACCCAAAAAACTCATGAGACTCGTGAAAACGACATTTACACACTCACAAGCAGCGATTATGACGCAAGAAGGACCATCAGACTATTTTGAAATAAACAAGGGAGTTAGGCAGGGGGATGCACTTTCAACCACCCTATTTAATATTGCCTTAGACGGAATAATTAAACAAACAGAGGTAGAAGGGAATATTAGAAATAAATTGGTACAAATTATAGCATATGCGGATGGTCATAATATGTAGAGACGAAAGAAGCCTGGAAGAGACATTCGGAAGACTCGTAGAAGCGGCGGCGGACAGAGGTCTACATATCAACGAAAAGAAAACAAAGTATATGGTAAGCAACCTAACGGCGTACGCCGGAAGGAAGAGCAAAGACATGGGGAGCTACGAATTCGAGAAAGTAGACACTATCAAATACCTCGGAACAATAATCAATATAGACAATAATATAACTGCCGAAACAACTCACAGAATACAATCAGGTAATAAAGCGTATTACGGGTACAAGAAACTACTAAAAAACAGAAACATCGGATTCGATACAAAAATGAAAATCTACAGGGCAACAATAAGACCAATAGCGACGTACGCGGCAGAAACGATGGTACTAACGAAAAGGGACAAGGAAAACTTCAGAATATTCGAAAGGAAAGTAATAAGAACAATGTATGGCCCAAAGAGAGAAGAAGAAGGAATGCGAATACTGATGAACCACGAAATCGACCGACTAGTGAAAGGAAAAGATATAGTTAGATTTATAAAGGCCCAAAGAATAAGATGGTATGGACACATCAACAGAGCAGGCTCAGGAGCAACAAGCAAAGATCGGAGGGCCCAGAAGGGCGGCTACTACTCCGCAGGAGTGTACAGCCTATTATATATATATATATATATATATACCTCTCCCTGGCCACTATGGGACACCCAGAAATATAATATTTATACTACGCATAATACTGATAATATTAGCTAAGTACTCACGATCCAGTGTTTTACCCCTAATCACATCACTGCCCCAGCAACAATTATAACAAAGTCATCCTTATTAAAATCAGAAGCCAAGTTTATTATGTCAGTAGTTACACCATTAATAGTACCGTTTTGCTTGAAAATGGACGATACCTCGTACAGTTTTGAATCCAATTTTGATCTCAGCTTATGAGCACATCCTCTTCCATGACCATCTTCCCGCCATCCTATACATCGTCCCCTCGACCTTTTACAGCCTCGTTTAACTTATTTGGATTCAAGATCTTTGCTTCTTGATGCTTATGCAATGGTGCATGAGTTTGCATGTCTTGAAGTTTATGCAGCAATACTTCAGTCTGTGTTTCTTGATGCGTATATAGAGGTGCTTTTGTCTGTGTTTCAGAATGCACTACAGTATTCCATTGTAGACCTTCAATAACTTTAAACTGATCCTTGTATCTGGTTTCGTAATAATTTACTTTATTTTGTAAGCTGGAATTGTCTTCCCTCAGTTCACCATTTTGTGCCATTACATCCGCTAATTTACACGTAAGTTCCTGCACAATTTCATCTATATCACTTTTATTGTCTTAATGTTTTCCATAAGTTATTGTTTCGTAGCTGTTATTTTGTTTATTATCTATTGTATTGTTAGAATTTATATTATTTTGCTTTGCTTTACGTAGCCCCGCTGGACTTGCCATTATTAGTTTTGATTGCTATATTATTACTATAAATGTCATTTGGAATACATAACTATTCTATTAGAAAATGTCTCTTTATTAAGGCTTGATATCATATTCTAAACCTAAACAATAATCATTAAATAAATAAGAATTTATAGGTATGATTGTCTGATTGAGTCTTAGCAAAAATATTTTTCCACAAACTGAAGTCATTATATCCACAGACATGTTACATTAGGCTATAAAGAAAGATAATATGTATACATATTTATCGTAATTATGTTTGTATATAAAAGTTCGTTGTGCAAGCATTAAAAGTCGGGCATTTATATCCTTAAAGTGGCCTCTATATCACGGTATGCTAATTATCATTCGACTTACTATATGTATGACTGTATACGTACTGTAATACCGCACCGTTGAAACATGCGATATGATTAATCAGAAACCTCTTCGATCTCTTTGTTGATACCGACACCATTCGACTTTTCGTCTTTAAATAGTCGAACGTTAAGGGTGAATTTTCCCGGATGGTCTGTGGGAATTCAGCGTGTTTAATTTTTGTACCTTATTGTTATTACGTTTAAAAGAAACGATGCGTAAAGATAAGCGGACCCGAGTAGAGTGAGAAAGCTAGATGGACTAAAGACGATAGATGAACGACGTTCCCTCCAGATTAAATTAATTAATTAATTTGAGTCGATAAGTTCCTAATTTCCCACATTGTTTTTTTTTGTTTTGTTGTTGTGTTGCTTGAGGTTGTTTTTATCGTTTTTCTTGCTGTTAGGTATGTATACATACATATATACTAGCTTGGTGAGTAGTTGAGTAGTGTCTGTACAAATATTTCTTTGTATCGGTACAATCTGACTGATATTGATAGTTGGTAATTATGTCTGTGTTATTGTAATTAATAATAATTAGTTGCATGTCGAAAAAGTTCATTCACTCTGTAGTACACAAAGAAATATTTTATTAAATATAATGCGTAAGTATGCGTATTATTAAGGGTCTGGTAATTAATTTGGTGCCTGAAGATTACATGTTATATGCAGTCTTCTGCAAGGTTGTGCACTGTGCACTGCACGACATAGAAAATCAGTGCTCTTTAATGTTGTCAATGTATATCATGCCTACAAATTTCGATATATACGCTGTTTCAAGCTTAGAAAAAGCTCAGGTTCTTACGGGAAATCGTCGTCCTTGATTATTTTAAGGAATTTGTAGTGTAAGATATTCACTTCTAGGCCACCGACGTTATCCATAATTTTAAAAGATGTTAGAATATTTAACTTGGCAGAACTGGTTCATGATTTGTTGTCAAATATAACTTGGATTGAAGAGTATTGCCCAAGGATATCTCGATGGCGTAGACTTGTCTGCGCTGCTCACGTGATACATGACGTCATAGTGGACCTGAAGTGCTATTTTGAAGTCGTGCCGTATACTAATCTATATATTTTTCGGATACGAACTGATAGTTAGTAGGTATTCTCGAGATACTGAAAGATACTGAAATCGAATTTGAGCACACATATGACTCAGACTACATAGAGTCGCTTAAAGTAATCGAATTTGAATACATTTGATTATCGAGATTTGACTGATTCGACCAATACTTGCTGGAATTCTATAACTATCTATCAAGGTATACTGTAAAACACAATTCACTAAATACTTCCTTTTTTTATTTTACTTAAAAATATATACATGTTTTGCTAACATTGTAGCTTGATCGGATGTTAAACTACTACTGAAATAATAGCAGCAGGAATATAGGAAAATATGAAATATATAGTGAATTATGTTTTACTGAATATCAAATTACATCATAAAATATACTCATAAAAATATACTTGCATCTACTCTTAAATTAATTATTTTCTTTTCTATTTTCGAGATATTCAGTTTTGTATTAAAATATTCTTCTTTCCTTCATCTGCAAGTACTTTTGCATATTATATTTTTTATGTTATTATTATTCCTCAATAATGCAATGTTTTTCTCTAAACTACTTCCATTTTAAAGAACTCACTAATATTTTTACTAGTAGCTAACATAAATGTCAAAGACAAAAATACATAACAAAATTTTGTCAGAATTTATTTCTAATTTACAAATTACTGTTAAAAGATATGTTAATACATTTTATTTTATTCATCGATATATTCTAAAATCATAACATGAAAAGTATAATCACATTAATCAAATTCTATTACATCAGATAGTTACAATTACCCTTATTTCGCCTGGTTTGGATTAAATTTGAAACTTAACATTATTATCCAGATCATCTATATTAATATTTTTTACTGATATTTGGTTAGCCGATTAGGCTATGTTTCAACATATGCCTTCTTGATTTTCCTAATGTAGTTCATTTCAAATTGCCAAAGGATTTCTATTAATATATTCCATTTTCATCATCACTATAATAGCACAGCATTGAACAGCTCCATCTTTGTCAATACATTTTTTACTGTTTCTTTGGAAACATTTTGTAAAAATTTAATTGTGCAGGACTTGCTTTGCATTATTGTTAGAGCATATGCAAAATTATTCGGATAACACATGCATGACGTGACATGAGTGTTCTAATGTTACTAGAAGTAATAGCACTCATAACTAAAATAAATGTTTATCTGTAAATTAGACAACCACACACACAATTGTCATATGACCTGGATTTTTTCTAAGTTTAAAGAGATCGCATTCAATATATGCATTTATATTCACAGTCTTAAACAGCTTTCATATACATACCAGGCATTTTAGCTATTAAGTTAGAAGTTTTAATTATAGCTGCTTCAAAAATTGGCCTTCCATTTACAATTTTGTGCAAGATATTTATGCCAATTGCCTTTCAAAATAATAACAATTTTACCTCCCACGTATGATATACACATTTAACTTTCTTATACGTAGTATAAGGAAGTATTGTGATGACGAAAATTTTCGAAATTCGGACCGGAAGTACCACTTTTACTCTTACCGAATAGGGACTTTTTGCAAATATATCGTAAATTATGCATTCTATATATATTTATCAAGAGTACAAAAGTATTTAAAGCTGGATTTGCAATATTTTTTGTATAAATGAAATTTCAAAATTCGGACCGCTTTTACTTTTAGGGAGTAGCACTTTTTTTCGAATATCTTGCAAAGTATGCATTCTATAGCGATTTATTAGGAGAATGGAAGTATGTACTTTGAATAGGATTTTGAATAATATTTCTATAAAAAAAATCTTAAAATTATATAGTTTGAAACGCTCATACGTATAAGAAAGTCATGTGGTGGCCATACCTCATTTTTTTAATAATGTGTATGATACAGATTATTAAAAAAAAACTATGAAATATACATAAAGTCCGTTAATACACTAGCATAAATTTTTTTGGTATAGATATTTTAATGTGAAACAATTAATACAACAATTAAATAATTTGCCAATCACAAAAACTAATTTTTTATACAACCTAAGCTCAGCAAACTCCCATAAAAATAACCACTTTATAATGAACAGACTAGCAACAAGTACTTCTAATTCTAACAGCAGTGTTCGGTAGACAACTTTCTGCGAGATTCAATTAAGAGAACGAAAGCTAGACTATTTTTTGAAAGTATGTCGTAGTAACACTATTTTTAAAAATTCTAGATAGTACCACAGTCAAATAATAAATACCCTGCAAAAATAACGAATACTTTAACAAAAATTTGCCAGCCGACACTAGTAACATTACTAATGGTAAATTGATGTAAAACTTGCGAAGTATTTTAGGTGTTTTAAATGCATTACTATTATAACCGCTCAATATAACAACATAAATAACAAAACGAATTTACTTATGCCTTAGCTACCGCCTCAAACTTATCTACAGCCCTAAAATGAATTGGATGAAATTCTCAATTGTGCTACTCATTCAAATAAGAATTGAAATTCATCAGAATATACTACGTGATGTAGAATTCTTGATAACTGACAACTAATTAAGATGAAAGCGTTATATGGCCAATTACGGTCGGGAATTCCAAGTGCATCAAATGTATCTGATGGAATCGTTCAGAATAACATTTGAATTACAAATTTTGCGATGTTCAAAGTCGTGTTAATTATTTATACTCTTTAGTGCTCTAGAGTTATGCATACGTAGGGTATATACCGCATGTGTAAAGTCATATTGGGGATAGGATATATGTATACTAGGCACACCGGCAACAACGCCCAATCGTGGCCGTAGTCATGGTACAAGGAAACAAGGTATGCGTTTGCGCATCTCTGGATGACGCGAATTTATCGAAAAAAATGTCACTTGACAACTCTGACAGAAGTCACTGACTGAACTCACTGACAGAAGTAACTGACAGAAAGCATTTTCCAAGACTCCTTTTAACAACTAAAATTGTATCTGGAGATCGTATCGAACAGCGTCGTTCTGTGTTTGTGAGAGGAGGGGTCAATGGTAACAATGCCTTGCTACACACCAGAACAAAAACTGCAAATTATTAAATGGTACTATACTGGTCATTCTGCAAAGGATTGCATAAATTTATTTCCGCAAATATTTGCAAACAGACCCGTATCCTGTGAGCAAAGCATATTACATATTTTGAATAGCTTTGAAAAATGTCTTTCTTTAAATAATTGCACAAAGTGTAATCCTAGAGAGGTAAATCCACTAAAAGCTGAGGAACGAGAAGAGCGGGATATAATGATTTGTAGCACTCTCGAAGTAGAGGAGACGCTATCTACCAGAAGTGTTGCTGAGGAATTGGATGTGAGTAATAAAACCGTCGCGAACATATGGAAGCAAAATAAATTAAAATGTTTCAAATACTCGAAAACGCAAGAAATATTTCTCGATGACAATTTTAGAAGAATGGAGTTTTGTGAAACCGTAATGGAAAAGACAAATGAAAATGAGAATTTCATAGCAAATATTATATGGAAAGCACAATCCTCCTGTTGTTCGATATTGGACTCGGGAAAATCAGCACAGATATTTTGTCAAACACACCCAATATCCCCAGAAAGTGAATATCTAGGCAGGTATTTTGAGTGACCATTTGCTTGATCCATTTTTTATTGATGGTACGTTAAATGCGGACAAATACTTCGATATGCTACAGAATCAGATACTTCCCACTATTGATAATACCGGAATAGATCGGGATATTATTTGGTTCCAACAGGACGGTTGTCCTGCACATAATGCGGTCAGAGTAAAGCATTTTTTAATGAATACTTTTCCTGATCGTCTCATTAGTGGAACAGGAAACATTCGTTGGCCTCCGCGATCTCCTGATCTATCGCCAAATGATTTCTTTTTGTGGGGATACATCAAAAATAAAATATACAGTCCACAAGCTGGCAAGCTAGAAAACTTAAATATTTTGAGAAGGCTAATCATAGAGGCTTTTGAATCCGTAACAGTCGATGTGATTCGTAATGTGCGAGAACATTTTTATGATAGGCTCGGACAATGCCTTGATGCTGAAGGAGGCATTTTTGAACCTATGCAATAACATTTTATTTTTTAGTATTGTTTAGAGTATATTTTTTATTTTCATTAGAATTCCATTCTTAATAAATTTATATAATAATTTACTAAGAATTAATGTTTAATTAGAAGTGTGCTTTTATTTTCTTACTGTGTTGTAATGTATTTCTGTTAAAAAGGACTTTATTGAAATAGTGTCCTGTGAATTCACAATTTTATTGAACTGGTAGTACTAGAGGTCGAATGCGCGTCATCCAGAGATGCGCAAAAGCATACCTTGTTTCCTTGTACCATGACTACGGCCACGATTGGGCGTTGTTGCCGGTATGCCTAGTATACATATATCCTATCCCCAATATGATTTTACACATGCTGTATGTATTTAAAGAAATCTATGTGGAATTAAATACTTTTCCAGAACTCACTCTATTAACTCAACACTCATACCTTTGACGTCTCCTATGAACCATTTATCCACTTTTGCGTTGGCTTAAACTATATTTTCCAATGAAACTTCTGTAATGCGGCATTATTTCGTTACTCAAGCTATCCACATCTTCCACTTACCGTTTTCTGGGTATCGAAGTAGATACTCTTAATTAGTTATAAAATTTCACTACTTTAAGAGACATAACAGTAGAAATTTACTAAAATTTACTAAAAACACATCAAACTTCTGCTTCATAAATACATATTCAGGTATATTTGAGATTGGCCTACGGTTGGTATCTTGAGAGATGATATCCCAGATTTGTGAAATCCATACTCAAGTATGAACACTGTTGTGATAAATCATGAATACCTCAGATTATAATCGTTCTATTCCTGAAAAGCCGGTAACAGTATGAAAATTGTAGCTGATAAAATTATATACAGACATTCGATAGAAACTTTGTGTCCGTTAATTATCCTGCTGAAAAATAGAGTTTATCAGTTGGAAGGTATAAACATATGCACTGATTTTAATTGATTTAACAATTTGTATTTAATATTCCTAGAAACACTACTAGGGGAAATGTACTTCCTTACTTGGCAAAAAACTCCGAAAAACGTGCTATGGGTAATAGACGTGTGCTGTGTATATATGGAAACATGTGTTTCTTCTTTTGACGCAACTTCTGATTATCCTACAACCATCATGAGCCCATTAAGATATGAAACACAATAGAAATCCATTGATCATACTCTCCATTACATTACAGTATTTCGTCGTTGATTGAAGGAATATATAAAGATGCGCAACGCTATAGTAAAATAGCGTGTCTTTCCGTTAAGTTGTCCCGCAAACCCCTTACCGAGAAACATCATCGCTGTCTCGGGCTGTTTCGAATCTCGGATCCAAACGACTGATGCAGTCGCTATAGATCACGGATCCAGTTTTGGCTACGCTCAGTGCAACGATTTCGTTCTAGATTTGTGATAATTTATTATTTATTACACATAACAATAGAAGCAACACTATATCCTCAATGACAAGTAATATTACACCTTTTTTAGCCTTTTCATTGACCAATTCTCCCAGCCCATTCAACTCCTCATTGTTTTAATTAATCAATTTAATGTTGTTGAATTTCTTGTGGTTTCTTGTTGTAAATAAAAAACATCTTTCCTGAAACCATTACCGAAATATATCAACATCTGCTAGGTGTCCATTTTGTGATCATTATATTAAGGTGATCATTATATTAAGGAAATGTCTTTTTAAACTTGTTACTATTGTTTATAACTATTATTATTTCAATGGACCTGGATTTATATAAACGAAATGAATAAACACAGATAACTCGATTTTCGATTGTATATATTTCTATAGAATTGCGGCACTTTTGGTTCATTTATTTAGGTATTATACTTTTGTGCAGTTTCAAATTAACACGCCGTCTTTTCGAATATTTCCGTCCATCGGAAAGGCAGAGTTCTTAAAGGTAATAAAAGTAGTTAGTATATAGTGAGTTACCACATTAAAGTAGTGGTAAGACTGGTAGGTCGATTGCACCTTGATTTAAGTTCAGAGTCCATTATAACTCACGGCAGAGTTACCAACCTCCCACTAAATACCCGCAGAAATAGAACTGGTAATTGAATTGTCTTGTTGGCGAGCTTGAATCGTGCTAGTGTTGTGTTGTCGGGACTGGAAAGAGTGAGAGAAATACGCCTAGTATTTAACTGTTCGACCCTTAATACTTATACGGACCGATAATTGAATTTTACCCCTACATCTTCGCGTATATACCCACACACATATACGAATACATACATCTGTATCTATACAACACGTTTGACAATAACGGAAAATTCATTTCAATATTGATGTTCATACATATACACAAGTACATGGTTGTTCAAGTAGAAATTGCAATAATTATTTAAACTTATATTTTGTCAGTTAATAGAAATAAATATATCAAACAAATATTTAAATTATTAATATACCGGGTGTCTGTTTAAGCTCGGCCACCGGCCATATCTCGGAAACCGTTTATCGTACAACCTCGCGGAAAAAATCTTGATAGTAAAATGGATGACGGGAATTACAACAAAAATATTTTTAAGTTTCCAAAATGATCGCAAGGGCGCGCAATTCTCAAGATTAATTAAAAATTCGATAAATTTTCATTAAATTCTAGATTAAGATAGATTAAAAAATTTACTAGCAAAATTTTTAGACGTTTTTATACAACTTTCATTTGAAACTTTTTGATCTAACTCCCATACGAAGGGGTGACTGGAGGGGGGTATGTCTGCGCACAAAAGTAGGTATAACTTTGGTTTGCCCCAACGGATTTTAATGTTTCTGGGCTCATTAGATAGAGAATTATACATAGAATTGAAGGATATGTAGCAGGAAATTACGTGGTTGTCAAAGAAAATAACAGGGGGCGCTGTTCTCAATATATGTATACTTTTTGTTTTTTCTTTAAAATTTCAAATAGAACGGTATATTTTTAATATCGTATCCAGAAAAATAAAACTCTTTAAATATAAATTTATTTATTTATTGGGAGTAATAATTTTATTTTAATTTTAATAGGGTCTCTAGACAGTGTATAGTACGTTTTCACTTGAAATTTCATCATACTCTTCGCTAAATGTATTTATTTCAATCTTTTTATCGATTTTTTTAATTCATTGCATATGTTACGTTAGATTCTCCTTTTAAATGTTTTTAAATACTCTAGCTATTATTTTTTAAATATCATTTCTTATCCTTTCCAACATTGAAATAAAATAATAATAGTGACCAGTATAGTTTGCTTTTTTTTTTAAATTTTCATCATACAACATGGCATGCACAGTGATACTAAATTACATTATAATGAGATTTCCAAGGTAGGGCATGAAAATCGAAATGCAAAGATATTAGTGTCACTTGTAGTTAAACTTTTTGTACGTATTTAGCTAATTAAGCCTTTTTGGACACCTGCACATAATTATTAAGTTTGTAAAATGTCGTATTCTAAAGTTGAAGCTTATGACATGATCAGAATGTATTTCCAATGCTTTGAAAATGCATTCTTGCTTCGGGGAAGTTTTCCCTAAATTATCCCGAAAGAAGACATTATTGAGTTATTATTCATCTTCCCAGATGTTCTTGCTGTTTATTTATGGGACAGAATAAAAGACATAGTTTATCACAAAAAGCCGAGTACAACAATTGCTGCCTCCGAAATGGAAGTAACTCTGCTCTCTACTAATCGACAAGTAAACGGGTATTGAAAATGAAGGTGAACACTTTGAACATTTGTTAAGTTGAAGTTTTTTCTTGTTTTTTTTGTACTTTCTGATTTAAATATATTTTCTTTTCCTTTATATTACTTGGTCAATATATTTTCATATTTATGTTTAGGTATATAATAGGTTCTTTTATTTACTTTCATTTCAGGCGGAGATGATTTAGATATCAATTTGTGTACCCTTTCGTCACTAATGAGTAAATGATTTGATTATATTAACTAATGCATTATATTATATTGTTTTTTTTTCTCGTTATTGTCAACTTAGTTCATGAGTTATGGAAATTATTTTTGCTGTTTTCCTATAATTAGATCTACCTATATCAGTTGGGCGATAAAGATATATTATTATTATTATTATTGTTATTATTATTATTTTATTTCAATTGCCAAAAATGGCAAGACATGAAACTTAAATATAGGTAGCGAATTTTAAAAAAATTATGAAGAGAATCTAATGTAACATATGCAAGATTTAAAAAATCGGTGAGAAGATTGAAATAAATACATTTATGGAAGACTATGATGAAAATTCAAGTGAAAGCAAACTATACACTGTCTAGTGACACTTAAAATTAAAATAAAGTTATTACTCACAATAAATAAATAAATTTATATTAAAAATTGTTTATTTTTTTTTTGGATTGTCTTCGTATGACTATATCTTCGTCAAGAAAAAAGGTAGCAACTTCCTGTTTTCATCATTCTCTTCAGTTTTTTATGCGCTTCAATATTACTATATTAAAAATATGCCGTTCCATTTAAAATTTTAAAGAAAAAACAAGTAATATACATACATTGAGAACAGCGCCCCCTGTTACTTTCTTTGACAACCACGTAATTTCGTGCTACATGTCCTTCAATTCTTTGTAAGATTCTCTATCTAATGAGCTCAGAACCATTAAAATCCGTTTGTGCAAACCAAAATTATACCGACTTTTGTACTTAGACATACCCCCCTCCCCTCTTCCCTTCGTATGGGAGTTAGATCAAAAAGTTTCAAATGAAAGTTGTATAGAAATGTCCAAAAATGTTGCTAGTAAAATTTTCAATCTATCTTAATCTAGAATTTAATGAAAAATTATCGAATTTTTAATTTATCTTGAGAGTTGCGCCCCCTTGCGATCATTTTGGAAACTTAAAGATATTTTAGTTGTAATTTCCGTCGTCCATTTTACTATCGAGATTTTTTTCGCGAGGTTGTACGATAAACGGTTGCCGAGATATGGCCGGTGGCCGAGCTTAAACAGACACCCGGTATATGGGGATGTAATTTTTTAGAATTGGAAATAAATGGAAATGGTGTTGTGCACCTATCCTTTTCGTCTTTTGCGTTAATTTTTACATGTATCTATTGATTATTCTATTGTTACATTTTCTTGTTTGTTACTTTAAAAATTTTATTTCTACATTGTTAATTATTTAAAATTATATTTTAACATTTTATTTAGACAATTTTGGCATTCACTAAACTACTTCAAACACCTCAAGAAGTTTTTGAATAACCTAGTCTACAGGTATCGCCTCTTGATATAGTAAAAGGTAGAAATGAACCAAACAATACATCACCCCTATTTTTCTTTCCCTTATTATAGTAATGATTTTCAATTATGACCTAAAATCGCTCTTTAAAAAATTCTTGGAGTGTATTGAATTGTCAATCATACCACGATATTTCTTATTCTCTTCGTTTTTTTTTTATCCAGAAAAGAAGAAATAAATTCGAACTACCTGTTATTAGTTAATGCCGGACGTGGGTTATTAAAATTTATTGGGAATTAATTTCGCCTTGGAATCAGTCACTGCCGTACAAGTATATATAACCTTTTGTCTGCTTCCTTTTTGCCGGTGCCTTCTTTTATTACATATCAATGCTCTTCTAAATTTCGGATGCAGACGTAACATTCAAAGTATTTTATACAAATCTAAGACGTTGTTTGCCTGAGGGATGAAAATTTTATTTCCTTATCTGTAGGACATGTTTTATACACTGCAACTTGCAGCTTAAATATTGTTGCCATTTTACTAACGTTAAATATTCGTGTACTAGCATAAAAATAATTAAAACGTACCGACACGCATATCTACAAAAGTCGATATGATAACATATCTGTAAATAAAATAAATTATAGCACTTTAAAATAGATGTCGTTAGTAATAATAAAATTATATTTAACATTTATTATATTATTAAAGCAGTCTGCTAATAGAAAAAAATAGTATATAAGGAACAAGTAAATGAAATCGGAATTTAAAATGATTATTATACAAATTAAGAAAAAATATTTCATTTTCAGAAATTATAAATATATTTTAACCAGACAATTGCAAATTATGCATTCTATAGACATTTATTAAGAATATAGAAGTACTTAAAATAGTATTTTGAACAATTATTTTGTATATTTTTTTTTTAATTCTTACCTGAAATACCCACATTTACTCAGACGTTTATTTTGTTAAGAAGAACACAATTATATTCTTTTCAAATTCGATGAAACGAAGTATTTTGCGAGATATTAGTAAATATTATAAATATTGTCCACTTTCACTGAGCGCCTAATCAGATATCAAGAGTTAGATTGTACTCGTAAATATAAAATTTTGTACTGGTACCTTTAACCGTTTGAACGCTATTGTGAGTCATACACGTACAGTGAGAGAGACATTTTTTTAAAAACACTTTTTTCCGTCTCATTGGACTTCAATGCGTGGACATTTGCAAAAACCTCAGAGTCGATAATTTTCGTCATCAGAAAAATTCCTTTAACTACGTATATAAACAAGTAAAATTAGAGTTCCATTACATAGTGCGGAATGAAGGTCATGATAAAGAAAGATATATATGCATACATGCTACACATAAAAAATGTAAGAAAGGTTAATAATTTCAATGCTATTAAAAATTGAATTTGCACAAAAAGAAACATATAGATTGAATGCTACACAAGTAGTGATTAAAAAAAAGTTATATTAGTGCAGACTTAAAATAATTCAATGGAGGTTTAGAAAAAACAAATCTACTAAATTATTTAAAAATATGTTACATAGGAATTGCCACTACCATTACTTATTATTCTATTTAAAACATCTTAAAGTAGAATTGCGAACATATGTCTCGTACAAAGCAATGAATAAATTACCCAAACCAATAATTTAAAAATAAAAAGCAATTTTCCTTGAAAGAATGTTTTTAGAAATATAACGCGATTCATTAAAACTACAAGATGTATAAATCGATCGGGAATTCTTAATTAATTTTGCGTAAATAGTAAACATGGCCTTGCAATATTTAGTTTAACGCACCACATTCCAATAGTATATAGTACATAGAACCACAATAACATCCCACAACATCCAGGTGACTTAATTATTCCGCTGGTTACTATAATATGTACATATATTATATTTACGGATTCGAAAATTAATTCATGTAATTTATGACCAGAAGATATTATTATGTTCTCATATTAAATACATACATACTTTTCATTTTTCCTGTCCTTCCAAAATATATTGTGACATTATTATAAGTAGACCAAATCTCTCTTGGGTTAATTTCTTGTCATGATCGAAGCGCCATCTGCAAACAGGTTAATTCAATCATTAACATTTTGTGATAATGGTGTGGCAATAATTTCCTTTTGTACGTAATAACGTGTTACTACGTTACTGCAATGAGAAATTGTTGACACTGTGATCGAAGTTAACTAATAGTTTAAACAACATCACTAAAAGCAAACGATGTTATTAAGATTTTTGTTATATAAACAATTAATCTATAATCTGCAATTAGATCATTCAAATTTTCAAGGTTTAGAATTAGACTGGACAGGCGACAGGCATTCATGATAAAAACTGACATAAGCATTTCATCATATTATTTCATGAAACGCAACATTTTCTAACATCTGTTTCGTAATATAAATATAAAAGATGTTAAAATGATTCGTTCTTATATCTCCGCTATGGAGTAGTTGGTAGCTTGTAGATCCAGCAAACCTCTAAGACGTAAATTTCAATTTTACCGTTGGTGAAACTTAATTTTGTGAGCTAAAAATAGCGGGGTCAATTGGGAAGATTCTTATTTTAGAAGACCTGGCATTACTTTTTTTATTAACTTATATTTCTTAAAATTAATATTAGTTAGATGTTACCTTATATTTGAATATTCTTTTTAACTTATCTTGTCTTTTATGTTATGAAAGAAGGAGTATATTATTATTATTCAGGTAGTAATAATGGGAGAGTTGTGCAGGAATGCATTTTATGTGGAAAACCCAGCATACAAAGATATATTACTATCACCATTTTGAGAGAAATTAATTGTTTTATCTATATTAGAGTAATCTTTAAGAAAAAACTTATAAGATAGATTGAAAATTTCTGTTATATACTAGCAGAGTATATTCTCATAAATACACAAAAATGAGTCTATTAATCATTATTAACTTATATTTCTTAAAATAGATATTAGTTAGATGTTACCTTATATTTGAATATTCTTTTTAACTTATTTTGTCTTTTATATTATGAAATAAGAGGTATATTATTATTATTCGGGTAGTAGTAATGGGAGAGTTGTGCAGGAATGCATCTTATGTGGAAAACCCAGCATACAATCACCATTTTGAGAGAAATTAATTGTATTATCTATATTAGAGTAATATTTAAGAAAAAACTTATAAGATAGATTGAAAATTTCCGTTATATACTAGCAGGGTATATGCTCATAAATACACAAAAATGAGGCTATTAATCACATTAACGTATCCGAATGTCTACGTGTTTTAACCTTTTAACGGTTTTCTAACCGAAAATTACAGTGTATCAACTTTTCAAATAAATCAATTTATATTAATATAACTTGCGCCATAAAAAACATAGACGGTTAACAATCATATAACCTATTTTCTATAAATTCCAAATGGACCCTTTCTTGAAAACTTCACGCACACACGCACACAGAAATGTATAAAAGTTGTTTTATTCACAAAAGATAAGCAACCTCTAGTGTTCCTTCAGAAATTCTATTTTTGCTATTCCCTCAAAAAAGCGAGTATTAGCTAATTTTTTACATATTGTTCAGTGAGATTTGTGTAAAAAAGCGTCTTTTTCCTTGCACGTCATACAACGTTCATTCCCCTATTATTGTATTTTTTAGGGTATAAAAAACGGCTCGCACAATTTTACCTACTTGTCAGATTTTCTCCCGGTAACCTAAAAAATGGGGTGAATTTAAGATTTTTTAATGCTTAACGGAATACGTATTATATATATTATGTAGTGTGGGAATTTCAACAGATTTTCCCGTGCGAAATCTGAGATATTGTACTCCTTCTATATGCACAATATGTATATTAGTATATCGTTGTCATATACCCAGCTATTCCAGAATAAATAATAAAGAACTTTCTATATCGTCAGCCTACAGTACCCTTTCTAATTAGGAAGGGTACTGTAGGCTGATATTGATATTTAGATGACTACACTCATATTCTGTTATTAAATTTAGTCCCTATGAAACAAAAATAATATAATAATTTTCCAGACTGACAAACTTTGCGTATTTTCTCCATAACACTACTTGGTTATTTAATATTTAATATGAATACAAAAGTTACTAAACTAATAAATTTTACCCTTTATGGAGCTGGACTTCTCGTAATACATTAAACCTACTCAGCTTTTTGGAACTCTTGCCAAATTTTCTGTTTTCAGCACCGAATTAAAAGTAAGTTTGGTAGCAAATTTACGCTTCATAGATTCACAAAGTCAACGTATGGGTGTTCACATTTGGAGATATTCAAACATTAATAACTTTATTTTAGTAGTATATCACTTTGTAGGTCAATAAAGTTAGAATGTTTTATTTAATATATTTAGCTGAATACATTTTATACGCACACAGCAGGACTGAGTAATAAAATTTTACAAATTTTCTATTCTGGATGCGTAATGTTCAACTTAGTTTATACATTTTAATATTATTATAGAAAAACACCATGTCCACCCGAAGAAAACACATATTTACGATTTTTCATTTCTATCAACTATCACTGATCACTGTCAATTATCAAGCAATATACAGCAGGGTACCTCTCTCACTTGTTTCAATCATGCTACATGCCATTGCAACAACAGAGATAAACTGCTTAACACTGTGTGACTGTTAAAGAAAAAAATGTAAATTTCTTGAATATCGCTAGAAATACGTATCTACCAAACATGTTTTTGATTAAGTGTACTTACTCATAATATATATACATAATTAAATGCTATATCTGATAACCTGTAACTGAATATACCATTCCATTTGAAAAATTAGCTTAATAATGCTAAAATACTTTCAAATTTGAAAATTTCAATTTTAACCTCTGTGGTTCTTATTAATGATGGGCGTCAGGCCATTTTCCACTGCGGTGAATTAAAATTCAGTTTGAAAGCCGATTGAAGAAGTAGCATAAAGTCAGTAGTGAGTGACACCTAAGGTTCAATAAACATTTTTAAAATGTACCTTTAGTTCATTAGTGCAAATAACTTTTGCATTAAGCAGTTTTTTGTATTTCTAACAACAGCAAAGTTATGAACAAAATATGCTTAGGTGACTCAGGTGAAATGTGACTGGTATGTGAAAACTGTTTTCTTTTTATCATATGAAGTATGGATTTTAAATGTTATAAAAAATTATATTAATATACTTTTAACTGATTTGCCAGCGTTAAATTTTACATCAAAAACTGTTGGTAGCTAATGATGGTATTATGATTCAATTTTTAATAATCAAGAAGTTAATAAATAATATATGTGCGCTAGAAGAAATAAGTAACCGTACACTTCGCGGAGATATAAGGTGGTATGGGCGTGTTTATTATGCATTATGGCGAACATGCCCATACCACTTTATATCTCAGCGAAGTGTACGGTTACTTATTTCTCTTGGTGTACCATATATATCATAAAAAATCATTAGACAAAACACATTCAACCCAGAAGATTGCAGGATCATATTTGAACACATTTCGTTAAGAAATGAAGTGTGGGCACCACACGATTATCTTATATGGATGCGCTTTCCGATTTTCTTATACAAATATTATTCCAAATTGTTTTAAATACTTTCATCCACTTAATAAACTTATGAGTAGAAGTGTAACTTCCGGTTCAAATTTTTAAATTTTTTATATGCAAAAGTTTTTTGTATTCAAATATCTGTATAGAATGCATAATTTTGCCAGATATTTGCAAAAACCTGCAATTCGATGAGTAAAATATTACCATCAATCCGATTTTAATTTTTTTTTTATACAAGTTCTAAATACTTTTGTATTTTAGATAATGTTGTTTAGAGTGTATAATTTTGCGGATATTTGCAAAAAACTGTTTTTCGACAAGAAAAAATGCCTATTTTCAGTAGAACTTCTTTTTTCAAAATCCTTCTAGATGTCACTTTATAGTATTCTTTAGAAATATGTCGAAACTTAGTAGTTGACAATATATTAGTAAATTTTGATTTTTCACGAAGTAAACTACTATCTATGGTTAACCGATTTCACTGAAAATCTAATCAGATCTCAAGAGGAAGATTATACTCGAAAATATTAACAGCTTTAATCGTTTTGTCGCTATCAAGAGAGATGTTTGCAGAAACCACTTAGTACTTCAGCCATGGACATTTGCAAAAATCACGAGGTAGAACATTTCCGTCATCCTAATACTTACTTATATACTACGTATAAAAAAATAAAAGGAAATCTGTAACAATCACTTAATGACAGTTGCCTTAAGTCAATTCCTAAGATTGTATAAAATATATAACAAATTTCGGTTAGAAAAATGAAAAAGTAATAACATTCTATAAAAATTATCAATTGCAAATTCGCAGACGTTCATTAAATGAACAAAGTTATATAGGTACATATCAGAAATTTTGGAAAATGGAGTTGAGTATATATTTAATTAGTTTAAAAAAGGCAAGAGACCAAGAATCAGGCACGAAAATTTTCTTAGAAATCTTGCATCTAGTCATATAGAAAATATGCGCTAAATTTAATGCGAATTTTGCTACTAAATTATTTAATTTTTCTGTGCAAAGTGTCATTGTCATGAAAATTTACTGTCAGAAAATACCTACTAAATTTTATGCGAAATTTAGTTGTTAAATAATTTATACATTGTTATATGCAGCCATTTTCTAATCTACAGGCATCCCTAGGAATATCCACACCTCTCATTAAAATGTTCTGTAAAATTTGACTTCGTATCATAAGAGCCTTATGAAAGGTATCACATAGTTAAATTTAAACAATAATCAAATCTTCCCCAGCAGCTTTTCAGTTACATTTCTTACATTACAGGGTGCCGAACTGACCATGAGTTCGCATTACGTTTTTATTTTTAACATTTACCCATATAGAAAAATGGTTTATACATAATTTTAGGTTTTTCATTTAAATGAATTAGGTAAAACTTATAAAAATAATTTCAATTTGGAATTGTATAGAATAACTATTTGAAAAACGAACTTGAAACAGATAATATTTAAAAATTAGTATAGCCTTAACTGCTATTAGTGCTATTTATAAATATCATGAAAAGTAATGAATGTTTTTACACATTTAGTCCAATAATAATTAAAAGAAGGAAATTACCTTATTAAATATTCATTGAAATCGTTACTAGTATCATTCCTCAGGTATTTTCCCATTCCTAAATGCTTTTATGTTATTTTTTGTTGATTTTTAAAACATCGAAGAATATAAAGCTAAAAAAATAATATTGTAAATTAAATATATCCAAAGATTCAAGTACAATTCTTTATTCATACAATGTAGTAAAAGCGGAACTGTTGAAAATACATTTTGAAGCTTATCCTCCATGACAAATGTAACTTCGAACTAGGAACGTGTGTTAGGCCCGTGCATTTTTTCGCTTGCGTTTGCCTTTTGTATTTCGATCCCGTGTCGTATAAAGAAGAAACCCTTTTTAAAACTCGCGTGTGCTCAAATATTACACAGGACGAACTAGCTGTACCTTTTGTTGACACGCACTATTGGGATTGGTTGAAAAATCGAACCAATCATGACGATTTATAAATAAGATTCAAAGAATCCCTGCATAAAATAAATGCGAGTATTTTTGTTAATACTACCTGGTAAAGAACTTACATCCAATACGTGTTTATACATATAGTTAAAGACGTGTGCGAAAGTGTTATACAAAATGTTATTAATTGGTGAGTGTTTCTATTTTAATATAACTATATCGTTAAATATAATAATTGACATTCCTGTATTTTCAAATTAAGATCTTATTGCGAATATACGCAGTATTTAATGTGTTAATATACCCAACCAAGTTTAGCTTCAAGCCTGGAGGGTGCAAATTCCCATCCCTCACTGTGCATACGCTTTAGTAGATTTCATTTTTATAAGTAAGCTATAACAATACAAATTATTTAGAAGTACATCTCTAATACTACATTTAAAGGTACCTATTCCGAGAGAGTAATCTATGATGTGCAATGAACTTGAAATGTTATTTCATATTCTTGTAGAAATACCTATTAATTTGTGGGTCTCAAAATTAGTCTGGTGTCTGTAATTAATTTACTCATGGCGATTTAGAAATTTTCATGTAAATCGGCAACGGAATCGTCGTTGAACGTAAGTTCATATTATGTTAAAATTTATTATTAATTTATCTCGATACTTTGAAAAATCATATCTGAAAACCCTTTAAACTGGGATTGTGGAACTCTACGTCCAACTTGACAATTATGTTAGATTCACATGTCAATTACAGACACGTGTTACACCTACAACTAATAGCACATGCCACATATGCATATGTATGTAACCCAAGCCAAAGTATTCTCTATATTTAGTATTTTATTTCTTAAGAAATTATAGACAATATTTAGAATAACATGCTATACACTATTACTTTCATTATTCATGCTATAGAAATTATGTATAATAGAACAAAAAATATACTTCTGGCCTTTTTCAGTCACGACTTTAAACTAAATTAAATATGCATACTTAAATACCAATGTCATTTTGCACAATCATTTGTAAGAGTTTTACAGAATAGAAAGAATCCCAAATCTGCTCTTGCCAAATAGTTATTATTAGATACGTGAAACGCTAAGTACGTGCACCATGATCTTTTAATTACATAGAGGAACGTTCACTTATAATTAATATTAACTATTCATATAGCATTTCATCATTTAAGTAGCGCATACGTTTACATAGGTTATTTGTATGTTTGTAATTTTATGCCTTCACTGCTTAAGTAACCGATATTATTAGTTGCTTAATTTTCTACAGTTAGTAAATGACTTGATGGTTAAATTTCGTGTTATACGAATTAGAGTTACTTAACGAACGTTTCACGGTAAAAATAGTTACATATACGGACATATGCAAATTATTAGTGGTTTCGTAATCTACATAAGTATATGTATATATACATTTACATATTAAGATAACCACATTCACAAGAAGAACCAATAATATAGATTTTATATACATCTAAAAATAATCACTTTTACGCTGCAGTTATCATAATTATTAAAGTTATCAAAACATATTCCTTTCCTGACTTTTGGAAAAAAGTAGAATTATACCTGTATACAAAAAGGGCGGCTTATTGACAACACTAACTGTAGGCCCATTAGCATTTTTAATAACTTTGTTTTGTTTTGGTAGATAATGAGTAACTCTAAAATTTTACTTTCACTCCAAGAACACAGCACTGCGTCATATCTGCATGATATACTAACTCTAACCTGGCTGAAATAACACAATATATTAACACTGCATTGAATCAACGACTTTGAGTAGACATTATTTATACTGATTTTCGGTTTTTGCTTGCGGTTTTTCAATTGCTTTGTTCAAGCTCTTATCATCATGTCTTTGTCCGTGCTCCTGTTTATGTACGCTACAATGGATTCCACTCTGGTCACTTTCCACATTCTTCAGGCGTACCACCAAGATCACTCGTGGGTCCTTTGCCATACAAACAATAACAATATTTTATATTCTTTTGACTTTTGTGTATTAGGCATATGAGGTCAGCCGCATCTGCTAATACATATATTCTGTTGTATGTATTAGCATATGCGGCTTGTGTGTTTATGGAAATCAGGAATGACCAAATTTTCATTTACTTCAGGACAATTTGCGGATAGTCTACGATAGGCGTCTACAAAGCAAAATATTCTAAATGTCGACAAATATGCAATAGTTGGGTATTCTAAAAACTCCAAACCCTTCTTTTGCTTGCTATACGAATCATATTACAATTACCAATGCATACGCATCTCAGAGAATCCTCTTCGACGCATTTTTTCATTTTGCTACACGTTCATGTTAAATATTTCAATAATCTGCTAAATATTGTATCGATTTACTGTACTTTCGTTAGATGTAAACAGAAATCGTACTATTTATACCAAAAAATAGTCTAAGAAAGAGAACAAAGGCGTTTACTGAAACATATGACGTTGGAAATTGAAGGTGTTTACCCTCCTAGAAGTACCAGGTATGTTATCCCTATTTAAATACATTTTTTTCCAGTCTTCAACTGGATAAGCGAAAGACAAGGAGTGCAAATTTCCTTTTTAATTCAGTCAATAGTAAAATAGACTCATCTGCTTTACTAGCTCAAGTAGATTTCGCAATTCACTCGCAAATCACGAGATCATCCGATTTTTTTTTGTTTTCGCCTAGACGTAGAACGAATATTCTTTTTGAAGCGCCCCACAGTGGCCTGGAACGTCCAAAAAGTTGGTCAAAACCTAAAAAACCATTTTTTTTTCAAATAGTTTCTTGTGTGGTAGTCGGTAAACGAGGTGCCTGCGCGTCTATTTCTCGAATAGCATATAGATGGCGCGCCTACGGGACGTGTAGTTGTGTGTGAAAGTCGCGGTTGTCAAAACTTGCTACGTGCAACGTTCATCAATAAACGAGAAAACAACATTTGAAGTGCACACAAAAATTCGTGAACGTGCAAATATCTTCAACAAGAAGATGGAGGATGCGCCTGAAGATTGGTATAATGTTTTGACACTTTACTTTTTTTAAACAATTTTTTATAATTTGTTATTAACAATTTTCCGAAATTGTCAAAAAAGTTATGTTTCCGCGAGACTCCGTGTTGTTCGCTGATTCATTTCCCAGATGAATGTCTAACTAACTAGAAAATCGAAAATACAGGTGCGACTTTCTGCGATTCTCCTCGCAATTGATTTATTTATATTTGACGCGTCACATGTATATGTCACATCATAATTACATATTTTTAATTAATCTTGAAGAGATTTAATATGCGCACGATCCGAACCAAATAGTAACTTAGAAGAAGTTACTTTGAATTATTTAAAGTGCAATTACCAAGAAAAAATCATAATTATTATCATTATTATTATTATTATCATTATTACTATTGTTATCATAATTGTTATTGTCTTTATCGTACGTATAATTATAAAAAGTATAATGAGAAACAACACAAAATTTGTTAAACCAAATTTTATATTATTTTATCGTATTTTTGAACATAAAACTGGCAATTTAAAACTCCCCATTTTGCAATTTACTCACATGATGTCAAATATTATTTTTATCTTAGTTTTCAGGAGACATAAAGAAATAATCGCAATCAGGTCTATTACTTTAGTGTAATTTTTAGGGTTGTCACGGATTCTGAATTGGGCTTAGTTTCTGACAGACGTTGTTCTGCCCTTTCTGGTAGGTGGCGCTAATTCGACTACAATGCCTCTTCTTGGGTCCAGATTTTGTGATTCTCCTTTTTGACGGTTACTATCTTCACCTTACGTCTTTTGGTTTGAAGAAGCTACCGATCAACTTTTTTTTTTTTAATTAAAACAGTAGTAAAAGAGAAAATACATTCTGGAGAAAGGTAGTTAACATTGATTTAGAGATTTTGTAGAATACTGCTGTATCAACATATTTATTGAAATGAAATGAATTGAAATTATATTTTTTTAGGAAGAAACTATTGAAATAATTTAAAAATTATAATAAAATGTAAATAAGTCATAGTAAAAGTATTCTAAGGTATTCATTTAATATGCATATGGTTTTTGTGAAAAAATAGATAAAAAATGGTCGGTTATTGTTTTTATTGTGTTTATGCAATCACGCTACAATGTCACTTATGGCATAACATATACCTTGAACATTTCTTAGCCATAAGATTACAAAACAGTTTTTACATAACTGTAACTTCTAAAATATATCAACGCAAAATTAAAGGGCTACGACTGCAACCTAAGTCATTGAAACTATAGTGGTAGCAAACTTGTGTAAAGTACACCTATTACTTAAATTTATAACATCATCCAATGATCCAAAATTAATATTTTGGATCGTTTTATAACGTTATTGAAATTTAATAAAGTATGAGGGTCTTAATTTTAATTAATCTCTAACTTATAACGTAACTCTTCATTTGTCGAACTTTGTATAAGTGTGAAAATAATAGACTAATAAATATTTAATACATTCAACGTGATTGAAAAGGTGATTTGTGATATTTGTACGGGGGTTTTGGGGGTCACCGATCACTATTCCAAAGTCAAAATGTCGAAAAAAAAACAAATTGGGGACGAGTTTTTTGAAAATTGACGTATGAATGTGAAATTTTAGATACGGGGGTGTCTTAGATCGCCGATCACAAATCCAAAGTCAAAATGTCAAAAAAAAAAAAAAAATGGCGGAAGAATTTTTTGAAAATTGACGTATGAATGTGAAATTTTAGATACGGGGATGGTTGAGGTTTACGTTTTATTTAATACGTTACTGAATATTATACGCGTGTGTACATGTGTAAATTTAATAAATGTGCGAATACGTTTTATTTAATACGTTACTGAATATTATACGCGTGTATTTCGTATTATTAACCTCGCCTTGATGAAGTGTTCATTCTTCTTGTTTTGTTAATTTTATTACTGTAAATGTAAATTAGCGCATTATTGGAATTTATATCCAAATAAAAGTAAAAATATCAGTTTTTCCTTGATAATTTCTGCTTGCACGTCAATATAATAGTTATTAATTAAAATAAATTAAGAAATGTGTGCATTTATAAATCATCATGGTACTAATTTGAACATGTATTACTGCTTAAAAATAATAATATAATACTCGATATTAATGGAAAAATGTGTAAAAAATGTGTCATATATACAACTTTGAATAAATTGTTTATGTATTTGCAAGAGGCAAGGCGCAGACAGAAAGAATGTTCGCCAGAAAACCTAGCAACAACATTTAAGATCTCGTTTTCTTCAATAAATTAAGAACAAAACCAGGTGACTTGATGGACAGTTATGGTCGTCGTTGGTAATTCTAATCAATGTGCTCGCTCAGTAGGATTTCATGAATAAATAGGCGTATGGACAAGTCATTTCAGTGCATGTATGCTTCTGTACATGTACTCGTATGTCCGTACACAGCGAAAGAAAGCTCTCTTTTTTAAGACTTTATATGTCGTTTATGATTTTAGAAAGCGTGTTTGTTTAGAGAATGCGTGGGTTGGTCTCCATTTGCGTTCATGTCACATGTTGCGAAAATATCCATCACATTACTTACAGGTTCCATTGCTGAAAAGGCAAGTGGCAATAAATCTAATTACCGTATGCATTCACAGGTGAGATAATCATTCAAATAGCCAAATATATCATAAATAATTAAGATAAAATCAGAAATTTAATAATAATTATTTATTTACTTGTTTTTTGCCCTTCACAAGTAATTGTTTATATTTTTTAACAAATTGCTTTACCAATAAATAAAATACACTTGTATAATAAAAATTTCTAAAAATAAGCAGAAGCATACCTAATATTTACATTAAAAACTTATTTTATTATAATTAATAAAACAACAAACAATTTTAGCAGTAATCTAAAAAATTTCACAATTACTGGAACTAGGAACAAATATTAATAATAATAAGAATAATACGTGGTTCAGTATCTAAAAATTGCTGTTTGACTGTGAAGACAAATTCTCAATACTCAGCGAATATGTCGGCCATAGAAAAAAGAAGTTTGTAATGCTAATACTCAACAAATTCCAATTAATGAAGCACATTTGAGGATTCATATTTACCATTAGAATCAACGTGAAAGACATGTCGTCCTAGATTTTCTCAATAAAGCATTAGGTATTCGCTTCATTTACGGTGAGGAGTGCATAATAATGGAAACCTTATTGCACCTAAAGTATACGAGAAGGCTTACATAGTCTTACATTAGAGTAGGTTTTGGGCTAAAGGAGGCTGATTCTCGTTATAGATGGGTCAAATTTTTTCTTTGAGTTCTTCAATTGTTTTAAGGTGGTTCGCATAAACTCTACATTTAAATTATCACGGAGAAAGAAGTCCAAATGTGTTAAATCATAATTTCTCGGTGATCAATTTTGGTGTCGAAAACGAAAGATCCACGACCTTTATTGTTATAATGTTGTTGCTTCGAGTGCATTCTGGCAGTTTATGCCATCCTGTTCAATCCGCATGACATTCACTTTTATTCTAGCTAATTCCGATAAAAAGGTTTGCCACGATACCGAACACCATCGCCAGTTATGGAATCACGTCCATTACATATTTTCAAAAAAGTATGGTCTGATGATTCTTCTTCAAGTTCCTGAGTGACATTTGAGTTTTCTACTCCCCAGATCCGAAAATTCGGCTAATTGATTTATCCGTTGAGATGAAAGTGTGTCTCATCACTCAAGATTATTTTTGTTGTGGAATGCTTTCGTTGATATTTGTTCCAAAATCTAGTTGGCAAAGTTTTTGAGCTGTAGTGTTTAATTCCTGTGCGCTATGCAGACTGGCAACATGACCAGCTGATCTTTTAAGTCACTGACGCGTAGAGTTTATAAATGAAAATTTTTATTCAAATTTTTTTAGTAAATCTTTTATGGTGATCCATAACGGACGATTTTGCAGTTCAACATGATCACGTAGCATACATTATTCATCTTTATAATTAAAAAACGTTTCAATTACCAATCAAACACTTGACAGGCCGACATGGTGCGTAATTAGAATTTCAAGTTCTTTATGGCACCCTTTATACAGGGTGAGTTTTTTTGAATGTTTAGCATTGGGATCTCAGTAACTACTTTAGATAGAAAAACGCTTAAATGGGGAAAGATGCGCAGTTTTACGAGTTTGATTTAAAACTGCTTTTGTTTCTCCGATAACTTTCATGGCTTATTAGATATTCAAAGAAAACTAAATTTTACGATTTTCTTTAAACATGCTTAGCATCGTTAATAGTAATTTTAGAGAAAAAGTGTTCAGACAAAAGTTTTAGATAATTTTACGATAAATAAAACTATGTAGCTAATATTTTTTTTTCGTACACCATTATCGAGTTATGACACAAACTTTTGTTTTTTTAAATGGAAACCATGGTTGGTTTTGACATCATTAGAAAGCTTATTTTTTGCTGATTACAATGATATAAGGTTTGATATTGTTATTTTATAAAATAAAGAGGATATAGACATTTCTATGATTGTTCACTTTATAAGATATAAACTTTTTAAAAAAAAATGTTTGGTGTTTTGTAATTAAAAAAACGAAAAATCTGAGTTACAATAGTGTTCGTTGGAGCAGTCGAGAAAAATATACTATCATTGCTTTCACGTTGAGTCACAGAAGTGAGGGCTGTTAATTTTTACTTTTAAGTTAATTGTCAAACATTGACAATTAACTATTAATTAATTTAATTGTAACTTAACTATAAGCGGTGCAAACGGCCGTTAATCATAAGTTTGCATTGGCTATGGAATTTTCTAACGTAGAAAAGCGTGATATGGTTGAATGTTACATTCAGTGCCAGAAAAATTCTGCTAGAGGTGCTGAAGTTTATTTTGAAAATTATTTTGATCGACGTCAGCCGTCGCTATCTACTTTTAAGAGATCGTGGGATAATTTAGCAGATTATGGTTCGTTCGTTAAACCAAAATCAAAAAAAGGGATGGATGAAGATAGAGAAATAAACATATTAGCATTTGTCGCTCAGAATCCATCTACATCGACCCGACAAATTTCAACAGAAATAGGCTCCTCTCAACGCACTATTGTCAGAGTGTTGAAGAAGCATAAATTTCGTCCCTACATAAATTATCAGTATCACAAACTTTACATGAAGGTGATAACATCAGACGAATAGCTTTTTGTAGATGGTTTAAAGATCAGTGTCAAAACGATCCACAGTTTTCAATGAAAATATTATGGACTGATGAATCTCGTTTCACAAAGTGTGGAATGTTTAATAGGCACAATGAGCACATATGGTCTCAAACAAATCCACTTCACGTTGAACATAGGAGACCACAAATTAAATTTGGGTTCAATGTTTGGTGTGGTGTTATAGGATCAACTGTTCTTCCTCCTTTTATTTTTGATGGATCACTAACTGGCAATCGTTATCTTAATTTTTTACAACAAGATTTTGAGGAAATGTTAGATAATTTAAATTTACGAACCCGAGCAATGCTGCAATGGTTTCAACATGACGGAGCGCCTCCGCACAATCAACTGAATGTTAGAAATTATTTAAATTTGAACTTCCCTAATCAATGGATAGGACGACATGCACCCATTGAATGGCCGGCTAGATCCCCTGATTTATCAGTTTTGGATTTTTTCTTGTGGGGTGTACTAAAGGACACAGTATACAAAAGAACATATGAAACAATCGACGATTTAAGAGAAGCTGTCTTAGTTGCTTTTAATAACATCGATAGGCGTAAAGTACGCAATGCTACAAATGCTGTTGTGAAGAGATGCTATTTGTGTATTAATAATAATGGAGGTATCTTTGAACATTAATAATCTTGTGTGCCCTTAATAAAAGTTCCTATAGTTTTCATTTTATTACTACACAAGATTTCAAAATAAGTTTTCGTTTGGTTTGTATTTTATCAGTTCGAAATTCAATTGTTTCCCATAAAAACCATAAAAATGTCTATATCCTCTTTATTTTTTAAAATAACCATATCAAACCTTATATCATTGTAATCAGCAAAAAATAATCTTTTTAATGATGTCAAAACCAACTATGGTTTCCATTTAAAAAAACACAAGTTTGCGTCATAACTCGATAATTATGAACGGAAAAAAAATATTAGCTACAAAGTTTTATTTGACGTAAAATTATCTAAAACTTTTGTCTGAACACTTTTTCTCTAAAATTACTATTAACGATGCTAAGCATGTTTAAAGAAAATCGTAAAATTTAGTTTTCTTTGAATATCTAATAAGCCATGGTAGTTATCGGAGAAACAAAAGCAGTTTTAAATCAAACTCGTAAAACTGCGCATCTTTCCCCATTTAAGCGTTTTTCTATCTCCAGTAGTTTCTGAGATCCCAATGCTAAACATTCAAAAAAACTCACCCTGTATAAGAACAAAATTGTCATTTGCAATAGTATTGTTTTAACGTACACAATTTTAAACTCTAAGTATAATAAACTCTGATAATGGTTGAGTATTACATCATTCATTTATGTTCTGTATTAGTATTTACAGTTAGTCTAAATGTAATTTTGTAATGTAATTATTTATTTTCTTTGTACAATTATTAATTATAATATGAAATTTAAATTTTATACTTGCATGATCATATTATTGTTTATTTATAGAATGTGATTAAATAATGATTATTTCCTTAAAATTGTTTCCAAGTAATTTAAAAGATGAGGTGTGGCCACCACACGACTTTCTTATACATATGAGAGTTCCAAATTATAGAATTTTAAGAATTTTTTTATATAAATATTATTCAAAATCCTATTATAAATACTTCTATTCTCTTAATAAATCTCTATAGAATGCATACTTTACGAGATATTCGAAAGAAAGTACTACTCGCTAAGAGTGTAAGTGTCACTTCCGGTTCGAATTTTTACAAAAAATGTTCCAAATCCAACTCTAAATACTTTTGTACTCTTGATAAATATATATAGAATGCTCAATGCTCAATTTACGACATTTAGCAAAAAATCGCTATTCGATAAGAGTAAGAGTGTTAGTTAAGTTAATGAAAATTAAGTTTTAAATACTTTTATACTCGTAACGTACCTGTCTAAAAATCATGACTTGCAAAATATTTGCAAAAAACTGATTTTCGATAAGAGTAAAAGACCTACTTACGGCAGGAATTTCAAAAAACTTTTTTAATAAAATTGTTCTCAATTTTAATTTTAAGTACAAATGAATTCTCTATAAATTCATTTAAACTTAGTAGTTGACGATATATTGGCAAAATTCGATTTTTTCACTGAAGTAAACTACTACTTCCGGTCTGCTGATTTTACTGAAAATCTAATTAGATCTCAAGAGCGAGATTATACTAGTAAATACATAATTTGGAATTCATAGCTATAGCGATTTGGCCGCTATCGTGGTCACACACAGAAACACTGGCAGACAGACAGTCACACACAGGGGGAGTGAGAATGAGAGAGAGAGACATTTTTTAAAAACCACTTTTTCGACATCAGGGCACTTCAAAACGTGGACATCTACAAAAATCTCGAGGTCAAAAATTTTGATCACAGTACTTCCTTATACTACATATAAGAAAGTATAAATGAGGTGTGGATTCCACACGACCTTCCCATACGTATGTGCGTTTCTATTTTTTTATATAAAAGTTGTTCCAAAATAAGTTTCAAACTCCTACTTTTATACGTTAACAAACCTATGAGGAAAAATGCTATTTCTGACCGGACTTCTTACTTTGTTATAAAAAAAATTACTCCAAATTCAACTCTGAACACTTCTATAGTTTTAATAAATCTGTATAGAATGCATAATTTGAAAGATATGTCCAAAAAAAAAAACCTTTTTCGAGGAGATAAAAGACCTACACCCGGTGGTAATTTTGAAAAACTTTACATATTAAGTCTTTCTAAAATTTACTTTTCAGTACTTTTGTATTCCTTAGAAACCTGTCTAAACTTAATAGGTGACGAAAATTATTATGATTTTAAACAGTTACTGAACGACTAAACATTTACTTCCGGGCAGATCTCAAGAGGAAGACTACTCGTAGATATAAAATTTGGTATTGGTACCTGTAGCGGTTTGGTCACTATTGTGGTCACACACTAGAGAGAAAGATACCACTTCTTTGGTACCAATGGACTTCAAAACGTGGATATTTATAAAAATCTCGTGGTCGAAAGCTGTCGTGTTTACAATATATCGTTATAAAAGAAAGTAAAACATTCGACAAATTAGTTTATTAATGAGAAATCAATATTATTTCAAAGGAGCAGACACAAAAAATAATAAGTATAAGCTTGAAACATGTCTAATGAAAAGATAAATAAACCATTAATTACATAAAAAAACATTTCCACTCTAACAAGTAATAACAAGTAAATATTGTTGTAATTCTTGTTTAAATTGTATATAATATACAATATGTAATTTTTTATATGCTAAGGTAATTTATTATAAAATTTACAACTAATAAAACATATATTCTTCTATAAAATGTTTTTTTATGTCGCGTAGATATGAAATAATTATTAGTACATGTATCATATGAATGATCGCTATTACTTACGAATAATTCGAATTTGTATTTATATACAAAACAAAGTACTTCAACAATATAAGAAGTTATAACGTTAAATAAGAATTATTTCTGAAAACGTTTGTATATCTCTATAATTGTACATGATCCTTATAGCACGCTATATATATTAAACTGTGATTAAACAAATCCTGTACGCATACGATGATGCACCCAATGGATAACACCATATCGCATACAAGGCAGAAAATTTGCGTTTTTATTGTATCAACTTTACAGTTATATTTAACTTACGCCCGGTTTCATAATACATGCGCCAAAGTCCCTTTAACCAAAGTCTACTTTGAGTTAAAGCTGACTTCAAGGTGGACTTAAAGTAAATGCGTTTCATAATGGTATTGGGATGTCACTTTAGCTAAAGTTAATTTCCATCTAATGTTTCTGTGTTGGTTGCAATGTATTATAGTTTCTTTTTCAATTTTACGAGTTTATATTGGCTTTCCTGGTAGTTTTACGCGCGTTTTATGTTTGGCAATTTTGTGGTATAGTTAAATATATTGTAAAATATTGTTCAAAATGTGTGACCAGAGTGTAAAGGGAAAGAAAAAGAATAGAGGAGCTAATTTTACAAAGGAGGAAGAATTGTTGCTCGTGCTAGAAGTAGAAAAAGAAAAAGTGTACATAGAGTGCAAGACAACAAATAAAATTTCAAGTGCCGAAAAGGTTTGAAAAATAATTAAGAGACTGTAGTTATTATATTTTGTAAAATGTCATTTGCTTTGTAGGAAAAAGCATGGGAGAGGATTACTGCAAACTATAATAGCAAAACTTTTCAATGCCGAAGCTTTGATCAGCTTAAGTCAAAGTATGACAATCTAAAAACATTGGCAAGGAAAGTTGTTGCTAGTAAACGTAATTATTGTAAAGGTACAGGTGGTGGTCCTTTCTTAGGGGATAATTTAGATCCAGTTATAGAGGCTATATTAAAGATCATAAATATTAAGACGGTGGTTGGAATAAATTATTCTTGTGACTCTGATGGGTTTTCTGTAACTAATAATAATACTAATAGAAACAATATACATAATTATATTTTTATTTTTAGAATGAATATGTGACCACATTAAATAGTTCACAGTTAGATGATACTTCTACTTCAAGTAGTTTTAACCACGAAGAATCCATTCCTGTAAGTATTAATGGAGATATATTGTTCAGTTTATAACTATTTGGTGAATCAACAGATAGTAGTGACAGTAGACGACACCTACAATGTGGTATCCATCAGTGAAACTGGTACATTGGATATAGATTCTGAAGTAAAGCTGTTCTCTATAAGTATGTCTGTATGCTAATACATTTTCTTACAGGGCACATCCCAAGGACCTGATACAGAGCTGGTGGGCAATACACAGGAAACTGTGATAAAAGGGGAACTAGTAGAATTAACCCCAAAAGCGACATCATTAAAAGTAAGCAGTAATATTTAGTGTGCATGAAATTGTAGCTATGTATGTTACAGAGGAAAGTAGACCCTGACTGGAGCAATTATGTGCCCCGGAAACTGAAAGAACCCGTATCTAAGAAACTGAGGGCTACAGTACCCAATCCTGTAAGTACATTGAAGACGGAGTACTATGCCTCAAAAATTGAATATTTAAAGGGTGAAACCGAGGCACAGAAGCAGAGGTTTGAAATGGCAGTGCGTGAGGAAGAGAGGAAGCAGGAAGAACATAATATAAAAATGAAAATATACGAATTAGAGTATAAAAAGCTACAAAAGGACTTTTTTAGAAATTAATTGGTTGGTAGTGCTTTTGAAGGGATTGCCTCTATTTCTAATTATAAATTTATTTTGCAGGTTGCACAGACCACTAAAGTGTAAAATCTTAAGTAAAAATAATTATTTATCTTAGTTATATACATATATGGAATACCTATTTAAGAGAGCAGTGAATTTGTGTTACATTTTTTGTCAGTTTTAAAAATTTGTTTTGTAAGATTACTATTAGGTGTACAAAAATAAAGCAATAAAAATATAAATATTTACATTTATTAAATAAATATAAGTACTAGAAAGCAGAAATAAAAATTATATGTACATGTTATAAGTTATTAAAATGTTCATTTATTAATAAACGCCTCATTCCTAACCCTCCATTATCATTATTAGCAACTGCTTCTACATTATCTGCTTCATGCACATTTAAATCGGCCTCCCATTCATTGGGTATTTCCTCGTGCATCTCAATTGCGATATTATGCAGTATGGCTGTTGCCACAATTACATCCATTGCTGATTGTAACTGTAATCGTATTCCCAAACTTAAAATAGGGAACCTCCGTTTCCACACACCATATTGCCGTTCCACAACATTACGGGATCTCACTAAAGCTTCATTATATAAATTTTCTGCTGGTGTGTTTGTATGAAGTAGTGGTGTCATAAGGTAGGGTTCGAGTCTATAACCACTATCCCCTAATAATAAATTTCGACCATATCTCCCAGCAGTAAAATCTCTCTTAATATTAGAGTTATTAAAGACTGTTTGATCGTGACAAGAGCCCGGCCATCTGACAATGATGTTTCTAATTTTTAAGTCAGAATCAGATACAGTTTGCACATTCAATGCAAAATAACCTTTTCGGCACCTAAAAATTTCTGCATCCTCACCTCCTGGAGACTGGATTCTTATCAAGGTACAATCAATAGCACCAATCACTCGAGAAAATCTTGCAATATGGTAAAAGTTTTCAGTAATTCTACCCATTTCAACATTGTTACGAGGCATATAGATATAATCTGGCATTAATGAACATATGGCAGTGGTTACCCGTTTAATTATCCTACAAGATGAGGCCTTGGATACTCCTACAAAATCTCCAACTGCAATAAGCATACTGCCAGTGGCATAAAACCGTAATGTCAACAATAACTGTGTCAGTGGTTGTATGCAGCCTCCACTAAAATATACCATTTATTAATAGTGATACAATAATTTCATGATAATACCTACCGATTTGTAGGAAGTGAAATTAAATGTTCGATTCTTTCTAATAGAGAAACGACTGTATCTTTTGTTAATCTGAATCTATCAAAAAATTCGTTTGCATTAAATTTATTTAAACAGTTCTCCCTATTTCTATAAATTTTGCGTCGTCTTACGACTAGATTACCCTCATCGTCTGATGAGGAACTGGAACTTGTTTGTAATATAAATTGGTTCATTTTATTATATAGAATTCGAATAAATCTGATTCGAAATTTAACAACACAAGTAAATTGTGAGGTTATACTGTATTTGTAGTTAAAGTAAATATTAAAGTTGGTTAAAGCCAGAAAATCCTGACTTTGGCTTAAAGTGACTTTGTCGTTCACTTTAAAGTTAAAGTGAAATTATGAAACCGAAATTGAGATCTAAAGTCAACTTTGAAATTTAAAGTTACTTTAACTTGATTATGAAACCGGCCCTTACCTGAAAGCATATAAATTAATAGATGTGAAAGATAAATAATATTAGCAAATATGGATGAAAAGTATAGTGAAGTATTTCTTTAATGTAATGCACATTACACTAAAACATTCTAGAAATTATACAGGCTGATTCAAATTAAGTGCGCACCATTGCTAACTCCGTTATTATTAATTCTAGAAAGTAGGTTAAATTAGCAAAGTAGTAGTGTTTTTAATGTTGCAGTTCAGGAATAAACAAATATTGATTAACAATTTAATTTGTGATATAAAAGTTCCTATGCACTATTGTCTTAAAACGGATAATAAAGAAGTTAAACAAATTAAGTGGCCACTATTGCTATCTCAGTTATTATTAATTCTAGAGAGTAGGTTAAAGTAGAAGCGTATTTTTTTTATGCTAACTAATACGCAGTTCATGAATACACAATAATAATGCGGCTGGTGAGTACGTTTTGGCTGGGCACGTACATAGACAAGACTTATTCGTTTATTATCGGTGATATACTCGGCATCTGAGAATATACCACCGATAATAAACGAGTCAGTCTTGTCTACCAAGTGCTTGCCGGCAAGCTGCGGATGGCATTTACTATGTGATAAAACGACGACACCGAGAGTTTGTACGAGAAAGCAATATACAAACTGTTCTATTGGTCGAGTATAGTAAAGCTGACTGACTCGCGTTTACGATAGCAGCTGAACATGCGCATTTAATTTCAATTTTGTTAACGGTCGGTGTTTAGTCGACTAGCAAGCACATTTTTAAATCGCGTTTCGTTCATCTAATTTAGAACAATTACGCTCCAAAACTATTGAAGTTTCATGTTACCCCGGAAATGTTAACAAATGTCCGACGAAATTTTTATAATCAGCTGGGTTACTGCTCAGCTCAAGAGGGAGGCTTATTTGAGCATTTAATAAATAATTAAGTACTTGTAGAAATTTATTTTTCTTTAATAATTTCATTTTAACTTCCAATTAAATTCATTGTTTCTGCGTTTATAATTTATCTTACTGAAATATTTTGTGTAGTTTCATACAAATTTGTTGTTTTTTTTCAGAATTTTAGTTTGTTTTCTTTTCTATTTTACAATACTACGGAATTATTTACTTTTTATATTAATAAGAGTTTTGCTATTGTTACGTTTTGTTTTTTTATATCAGCTATATTTCTTATTTTATGAAAAACATTATTATTTTTAAGGTTTTTAGAATTGATGATCATTTCTTTTATTTACAAATTGGGAAGCTGTGATGAAATCCGTTACTAAAATTGTTTACTGCGATTATTTGATGCTTCAACAAGTCTCGACTTATAAATTATCCAGGTAGTGATTTTTTATTGATTAATATTATTTCCATCTTCTCTAAAGAAGTACAGTAAATGACTTTATTCTTGGTTAAAGAATTTGTTATTAACAGTAACAGTAGCAATTTTCACGGACTAACGCAGTAACGATTTCTGCGGTGTCGACTTTAAAACGTACTCACCAGCCGCCACTGGCATAATAAAGGAGTTATTGTAGATTACTGTTGATGTTAGTGGTGATGTTCTTATCTACTCTATAAAATGAATAGTAGACTTCTTTCACTTTAAACCAACAAAAGAAAAACAGTATGCTATTTAACATTGTTAACAATCATTATTTTTAAAAATATATAAGGTGTTCTATTTAAAAAATAAAAATTTCAATGTCTCTTGGAAATGCGTTATTCAATTTGTTATTCATGAACTGCATATTAATCAACATTAAAAACACTACTACTTTGCTAATTTAATCTACCTTCTAGAATTAATAATAACGGAGTTAACAATGGTGCGCACTTAATTTGAATCAGCCTGTATTCTATACATATGCATGTATATTGGGTAGTATATGTTCTATACACTAAACTTACGGTTTTAATAATAACTGTTGTTAATTAGAGGTCGTTATTTTAATTTAAATTGAATATATATATATATATATACTTATAATAACTATTATACTCGAAAATATTTCTACGCCCATCTAAATATTACGTTATTTTATATGTGTGTGGTATCACTTCAATAGTGTATTACTGTAAGCGCTACAACCACAGTCATTAATTGACTTCTAAATAACGATTCTGACTACCATGTTAAAGGTAATTTAAGAAATGAACTTTTTTATTAAATGTCGGCTTGATTACTTCATGGTCCACATCGCACATTTGAATATATTTAATGCTCTTGTTTCACTTTTACTAGTGGCTGCACCTCGATTAATAATTGAAATAATACACTTAATACGAGTAATTTCTTGGAAAGGCTGTGAAAAAAAATTGAATGTATCCATGTGGGTTGCATCTTTTAAAATAAACTTCCGCAATCATTGGTTCTGATTAATTGTTTAATTATAAATCTTAATTTGTTTTTTCTTCTTATTTCAGCAGTAAATTTTAGATAATTTCTATTTCTTACGGCTTAATTCTTTTTCTCTAAATAATTGTATATACGCGTGCGCATTCAGATTGTGCAGTGGATTAGCCAACAACCTTCTTTATTCTGGGTGAACAAATATAAAACCAATTACTTCTATATGTATATTGTGCACGTAACATTATTGTTCGTAATAAGTTTGCCAGCAATCAAAACAATTCTGAAATAAGAAATCAATTTATGAACTTAAAGTGTTGTGTTTAACATATATACGTGATTAAGACGTAACATTCCAACCTAAATCCATTGATAATCACCAAATTCAGCATAATTTGAAATGCATTAATGATTTTATATCCAGAAGTTCAGAGTCCGTAGTCATTTATTGTAATTCTGCTACACACTCGCCACTATAGCGGATTTATTATGCGTTTATACCCATTGCAAATCTAAATATGAAGAAAACTGATATGTTTATACGCATTAAAGAAGATAATTTACAACTGTATTTGAAAGAATATTTTATATAATACAGCATGTGTCAATTTTCATTAGCCATAGGCGATTAATTCATGCAATACGTGACAATATGGCACCCCCTAGTTTCCTCTCCAATGCGAGCGCGACCGATTCAAGCTCAAGTTATAGCAGTAACTGTTGGACCACTGACTTGGATGTTTGTAATGCGTTCAGAAATAATATTTACGCGTTGCAAGGTTTTCTTTTTCTTTTTCCTTTCAGTAAATGCAGAGAATTATTAAGCTGCGTTCACGCTGCATGACACAAACAAAAGCGTAATTCTAATAAAATTAAAAATAAGGTAAATAAAAAAGGATTCTGAAAATAATAATAAACTACTAGATCCGGAGATTGCGGCGGCCATTTGATGTTTCCCGTTCCAGTAATAAGACGGGTTTTATTGCAGACTAGATCGCAACGCGTTCGCAGCTAAAATTGAATGTAAAATCTGGTAGGGACATCGGAGAAACTCGATGTAATGTCGATTGTTGCCGGGATTGGTGACGGACGGTAGAGGTGACACACGTTGCCATGTATTATTTGTATACGTATAAATCGCACGTAAAGATTGAATCCTATACCTAAAGAAAATTGACACATACGGTATAATCGTTGATGCGTGTAACTTATAAACGACTTGCCCGATTGAGGTCATGCACAATATGTTCATAGCTATACTAAGATCCAATAGGTGGCGCTGTAGTTATATAGTTAAATTATTAACAAAATGCATATTTATGGACCGACCCATATTCACTATAAATGTTCGTATAGTGCCGAGAAAGTAAATCACAAAATCTAGATAGATAGGAGATTTAGGCTATAGTCGAGTTATTAATAAATCATCGCGCCACCAACCAGAAAGGACTAAACAAGGTCTACCGAATCAGATTGTTTGTTATAAATTTATAAAATTTGTAGTATTTATAAATATTGTAAATGTAAACTCAAACTTGATAAAATCGTAGAGTTAAAATAAGACTTCTAAATACAAAATTCAATACTATGTTAAAATCAACCCGTACACAGAAAATATAAGTGTCGTCATATTATTAAAAACATAATATATTAACTGTGTATAATATATCTAGAAGGTAATTTTATAACAACGAGATACGATTAAATGACGTAAAAACACAATTGGAGAAAAGAATTTTAGAATTTGATGAAAGCGAACGCCAAAAACGACCTTTAAAGTATAGCGGATATTAGAAGAATAAAGTAAAATACCTATAGTTTTATAAATACCTGCAATTCCTTTTATAAAAGAAGAATAACTGTTTACAAAGCATACATTGGGAAAATAATTCCATTTCAATTTTTTTTAATATCCAGTCCTATCCGAAACTGAATCTAACTTGGAAAAGAAGTATAATATATATTTATGAGCAAAAGCCTGTTCAAGAGAAAAGTATCCTTACCCTAAGTTGATCCTGATTTCTAATTTTTCCTATTAACCACATTTATCATTGTGTACAAGCTTTACATCCCGATCGAAGTGTGCAATTTTTGGATAAACATCTCTCGCTCATTTCGGTACAGAATTGCATTACGCTAGTTAAATAAAGAAACCCTTTAATGTTTACTTATATAAATACGTGTTTTTTAAAATAAATTGGTACTGTTTTAAAAAATTTTGAAAATACAGTTAATGATAGTAGAAGTTTAAAACAGTTTGCCAGATATATTTGAATGAGTTTAAAGTTTTAAAATCGAGTTTATTGAGTTTATACTGTAATACAAGTTAACTACGTGTCTCACTGAGTTTATGTAATGAATTGGAAAACATTAATTAATAAATAACATAATATTTAGTTTTAAAAATGTTGAATGTAGACAGAACATATATTTCACCACAATGTGGCTTCATCAGATAAAAATATACCGCGTACTTTCTCATAACCTGATAAATCCAGTCTGGTGAAACATATGTAGTATCTACATTAAACATTTTCGAAACTAAACTTTGTGATATTTATTAATTGTTAATTTACTTATGAGAGATAGAAATGATTTCCGACTAATCTTAGAAGTGTTTTGTGACCAGTGTTATTTTAACGACTTAAGGATACTACAGTACTTAGCAATACGAGAAATTATCTACATTTGACCCTACTCTAATATCTATATTTTCAGTCTCAATTTAAAGCAAGCATATGGAAGCCACTCGATCACGTCCTTTTTTATTTCGACATCACCTAGTAGAACAAACGATAGATTGTTAATAACACTGATAAACTAGTACTCTTTTTAATTTCGGGAAATACATAACAGTTCTTATCTAATTTTTCTGTTAGCTCACCGATCAATTATAGGCCGGTATTCTAGAGAGCTTACCATAAACGTGAATCGAAATATCTTCGTCATTAATAAGCAGATTATTCATGTATTTTTTTAACATGGTATAAATTTTACTATTTACTATGTTACAAAGTAATTAAAGTTCACTGTATTAAATTTACTTATGCAGATAATATATTACCATTGCAAAATATGCACTGTTCTAGAATACTTATCCACATTCCTACATCTTAATATCTACATGAAACAAAATGAAAAAAAACATTATCGTCGATTCGTTGGTATAAACTAGCATAGATAAAGTCTGAACAATTACGACCCAAGTTTGGAACCTTGCGGCACTCCAGACGTTGAAACAAATTCGTTGTAGTAAAAACCAGTATACGAAACATAATTCATAATAAGTACATTTGTTTGTTTTATTTTTGCGACGGTTAACTACTTATACTCATTCTCGATATATTCTACGGATTTGTACAGATATGGATCGAAACGAGTATCATACCAAAACTCTTATATTTTGAAGTATTAAACGCATCTCAGTTCAGTATCACAAAAATCCCCGGTAACGAAAAAAACGGGAAAAAATAGTGTCAGCTGCGTTTCTCGCAGAAAGCCCCTGAAAAATAGCATCAAAATAAATTTTACCCGCTCGAATGTGACACGTATACGTTAAAAGGTTCCGCACCGTTCATTTTTTAATAAAAACGTTTCCAGATTAGATTCTCTGTATAAAAAGACACAGTACATCATCGTGACAATAAAATATTATTTCTTTAGGTTGCGCCAGGGTTCCGGAAGGCTCAAACTCTCAAGAAAAAGCGAAGAAATCTTAAAGAAGGAAAAGTTTTAGTTACGCATTGGATTGGTTGTGTTTATTCTAGTCGTATGTACGCGCAGCTGATGATTTTTGCGGCCGTAGAAGTGAATTCGAGAGAATGAATAGGGAACAACAAACTCTATACACATTTGCCAGTTATATACGTATATGTACAAGGGTTATTTGCTATTAAGGGTTGTGTCCCCAGGTATATACTACCGAGTGTGTGTGTGTGTACAGGCGTGCTTTGCTCACAATAAACCACATGCTTCTAAATAGTAAAAAATAGTAAATAATAGATTGGCAAGCGCGCGCTAAACTTGATATATCTGTGTGTGTATTTCTTTTTAGTAACCGCTTTTGATTGCTATTGAAAGCGAGGGTAACGCACAACAGGCAAAAAAGAATACCTATTGCAACTGTAACGACAAGTTCCATACATTGTATCGTCTTAAATTCGTAAAGAGACGTGATCTGATGCACAGGTATACTTTCGATTTCTTCCTTAACTGCAGTATTTAACCTATATTGATCTGGGTTTAACCACATTCTGAGACAGTAACAGGTAAAAACCTGAATAAAATGGAAATAATTTTGAATAATTTTGATAATATATATATTATCTTGTTTAAAAACTCTTGGGGAGTTTTGTGGGAATTTTTGATAGTATTGCGATTATGAATTTTAATGTGTTCAAAAATGTAAAAAAAAATGTTAAATCATCTAATGTCGTATATAGATTATGTAATTTTAATTTAGGACATTGTTTACAGTGATTAGGTATACTTCTGATGAAGACCCAAAACTGAGGCCGAAATGTTGAATTAAACATAATAAAAAGCGTGTTTATTTTTGCCGAAAATTCCCACAAAACTCCCCAAGAGTATTTAAACAATGACAGCAAAGAAAGCTTGCATATATATATATATATATATATATATATATATATATATATAGGTATATACATGGTGAGTCATCTAAGCGGGTAAGGCCGATTATGCCTTTATGAGTAAAGATATCTCGAAGCGGTTTTTTCCTTGTGATAGCTGTTCATTGGGAGCACATTTTAAAAATATTTTCTATTATACAGAGTGTTGCATAACTTGGTGGCTAACCATAGTTATAGTTTTTTAAATGTAACACCCTATATATTATTGCGTTCTTGTATTCCCCGTATAATTTTTAGTCAAAAAGTAATAAGATAGTATAGGCCTAAAGTGTAAAGTTTTTGACTTATTCCCATTCTTCTGAAAAATTCAATGTTTGTATAAAATTATATTTCTCGAAAACGACGTATTAGATGGACAAAATTTTTTGCAGTATTGTTTACAATAAGAGGTCCTAATAGAAGCATGTTTTATTTTTTTACAGTTACAACTGCATGTGCAGGAAACTGGATTAAAATTAGATGACACGTTTATGTATAAAAGTCAATTTTTTTAAATGGAACATCCTGTATATCAGTTCATTTTTGAATTGCTTATTAAATTTCTTGTCAGAAATATGTAAAACGTTAATACTTTAAAAGTGACTATTACAGAGTTATTGTCGTTTTTTAATTTGCTTTTGTTAGTTTTTGCAAAAATGTCAATTTTTTCAAATGGAACAACTTGTATATTATTTAATTTTTGAATTTCTTATTAAATTTCACATCAAAAACATGTAAGACGTTAATACTTTAAAAGTTATATTAATTAAAACCACAAAACTGACAAAATTATATCAAAAAGAGATAATAGCTGAGTAATAGTCACTTTGAAAGTATTAACGTCTTACATCTTTTTGATGTGAAATTTAATAAACAATTCAAAAATGAACTGATATACAGGGTGTTCCATTTGAAAAAATTGACTTTTTTGCAAAAACTAACAAAAGCATATCAAAAACCAACAGTAGCTCAGTAATAGTCACATTTAAAGTATTAACGTCTTACATGTTTTTGATGTGAAATTTAATAAACAAATCAAAAATGAACTGATATACAGGCTGTTCCATTTAAAAAAATTGACTTTTATACAAAAACGTGTCATCTAATTTTAATCCAGTTTCCTGCACATGCAGTTAGTAACTGTAAAAAAATAAAAAATAAAACATGCTTCTATTAGGGAACAAATTATAAGGTTTCCCCTACAAACGTTTCGATATATTATTATTTCTCAACAGACTTTTTAATGTGTAGCTCATTTAAAAGAATAAAATAAAATCAGTTTAAAGATGGCATTGTTTTATTTCATTAATTTAACATATAATAAATTATTAAATTTACAAAGAGTTTTGAGATATACAAAAACATTATGTTAATACAATAAATAATTGAAAAACAGTTATATTTCACATTTTGAGAAAGTATTTTTGTACGATATAGTAACGTTTTATTTCAAAATCAAACAATCAAGTGTTTGATATTTGTATTATGATTTTCTCAATGCAAAAGATGCGAAAGAATATATACAGTCTGTCCCTGGATTGAGTTAGCAAGGGAAAAAAATATTTTGGAGTTTATGATAAAGTCATTCTTAAAAAAATTCTGCTTGCCGAATTAAATAGTATGCTATTAAAATAAATTACATAGTAAGTAACCACGAAATCATTTAAAATACAAAATTTGAAGTATAAATTTAATTTTTTATATACCTATTGTTAAATCTGAGTAAAATAACTTATCTTAAATTTAATGTAGATAATTCTTAATTTAGTTTTGTCTATCACTGGCATGTGGTCGATAATTTTGAACTGTCAAACGTCATAAAGTGGAGATTTTTCATTACGGTTACTTTTCGTTGATTTTACAAAATGTTAACAACTATTGAAGAAAGTTTTAATTGGTAAAATGTTATGGCATTAGAAACGCATTCTATCGATATACTATAGAGATGTTTCAAGAAGAGTTCCAGAAAATGCGATAGCGCACCAAACACTGCGTAACTTGTAAATAAATTTTATTTAGCTGGAATTGTAGTCACTGTTAGGAAACTCAAGAAAAAATACAACGAAGGCGATACGGTACACTTTTGGCAATAAATACCTACAGTGATAGGAACATCAAAATTGCCTTTTCGAAAACTATCACAAAGACTTATGAGTAAATTGCAAATGAGTAAAACTAAATTGCAAAGAATTAATGGAGCAAGCAAAGTTAGGCCATTTAAACCAAAGCTCCGATATACATTTGAAATTGGAGATGTAGACTAGCAATGGGACTTTTGTTTAGGAATTGGTGAGAAGTGCCTAGTAGATATAAGCTTTTACAGGGTGATTACCTTTACTGTTAAAGCAACTTTCTGCACCAATGGTTACATTTCATCCCAAATTTGCCTCTATTGGGCTTTTCAAAATCCAAACTACATCATTCAAAAACAAAGTCAACGGTACAAAAATGTGTGTTTAGTGAGAATTTATGGATTCGTTGGTCTGTATTTTATTGACAAGAATTTGAACCGACATGTTTATATGTTTCTATTGAAAACTTACCTATTACCGCTTCTGGACAATTTACCGCTAGAACTTCGACGGATACCCTTGCTCATTCAACGCTTCTAGAATGGCAGTATTTGACAAACCAGTTCCAAGAACGGCAATAATTTTTTCTTCTAAATCGCCTGACCTTACACCTTTTGATTTTTAAATAAAGGAATCGCAAATCATACGTAAAGCTTATGGTGCTTTTTTAAAAGAAAGGAGAAATATATGGAAGTTAGAGGCGGCCATGTGATATAATTTTTCTTGACTTTCTTAATTGATTGAAGTTTTGTATTTAAACTAACGAAATGCAAGATACCGGTACTTCTCTTGAAGTATGTTCGTGTTTTCTTAATTTATTAAGACCCTGTATACCTAATGCAATTTATTTTAATAGCAAACTAGATAATCAGACACGCAGATTGTTTTTTAAGGATTGTCGTAAAATCAAAAATAAAGTTTTTTGCGCTTTAGTTTACTCCATCCGGGGGAACACTGTATATTCTTCATGCTTGCCACTGATACATTTAAATATGTTTCAGTAACTTACTTTAGTTACATTACAGGCAATAAATCATTATAATATATACTCTCTCCTACTAATTTATAATTATTTTTATGATTACGTTAATATGCAATTATGTAAATATAGTCGATAACTCTGTATAATGTTAAAATGGCTACCATTTCGTGTACATCTTACCAGTCCAACAGTAAACGATCACCAAAAAAATCTAGTGAAATGTATACATTCAAATGTAGGGTAATCTGCGAAAAACTTTTATAGTAAAGAAAGATAGTCACCTATGGTAGAAACCACCAAACAATCCAACTTCATCATCAAAATCCATGATGTAATAGTTGTAGTACGTCAATGTTAGTATTGTGATCGGCGAATAAAATTTACGATTTCTGAAGTTTACTTTGAGGTTATATTGACATAAAAATTTACCAAATTATCTGAATGTAAATTAAGGACTTTTTGTTAAAGATAGAGTATTCTGTGGGTATAATTAAATAAAACTATATCTTGAATACACCATTTTTTTGTTTGTGCTATTTTCATCGCACAAACAACATATCACATTATCTACATCTTTAATAATTACATGTTATGAATAAATACTAAACTAACTCTAATCGTCAATAATTAGATCATTAACGTCTAAAGTGCACTCACTCACTATTGTATAATAACTACATATGCCTAAAATATTTTACTTCTGTAAAAAAAGACAACTTATGTCCTTTTTATTTCCAGTTATTAATCTTCAATTTTACAAATTAATTGTAGTAATACATAAAAAATTTATCAAAAAAGAATAGTATATTTTTGTTTGTTATCTGTGTTTCTACTGTCTTCAGATTCTGAATATTTATAATAAATGATATTACTTCTTCTCTACTAAGCAACAATTCTCGGTCCCATCATTTTCTGATTTCAGGTGTCCTCTTTTCTAGGGTCTGATTCCACATCTTAACTGCATTTTTCCTCATAACCCTGCTTTCCCATGTGCTGATTATAATATATTTTGGATATTCCTCAAATATGCTCTATCGGGTTCAATATGTAGTGATATGATGGTAGTTGTACAACTGTGTGTTATATTATGGCTCTTAACCACTCTCTTATTTGACCTTTGTTTCAAGAATTATTAGGAGATTTATCATATAAATGCTATGATAATTTCTAGCATACACAGCAGTTCATTTTCAAACTAATTTAAGAAATTGTTTCTATCTATTTCACCATCGTAATCAGGATTACTAGTATTTGAAAAAAATACTAAAGAAGCACTGTTAATAAAACCATTACATAAATGACTATAAACATAAAATCAAAGCAAAATTTTTATTACTTGACACGTGTCAATTTTAATGCAGAGTATTACCTCTTGCCGTCAACTTTCTAACACTCTTATGACTATCATCCTGCCATGACCCGGTTATAGTGCCATTTTCAAAAATCCAAGTCTCATCCAAATAGACACATTCCATTGGACTTTCAGATTGTAAATTATTCATATATTTTCTTAGAAAATTAATTCGAGGAAGAGCAATATGTGTTTTTTCCATTAATCTTCTCTATAGACAGTCTTTCTTATATTTGAAACCAATATCTGCTAGTACTCTAGCAAAAGAATCAACAGAGCCGTCAAAAATATGATGCTCCCCTGGCAGTGATAATAACGAAGTTCATGTAAATTATTGTTTTAAAAAACACCATTAACATTATAATATTCTTTTTATTTTCAATGAGTTGTATAAGTAACTTACCGTTTTTACACAGATCGTATATGGTATCGCGTATTGTTGCTTTTATTGCAGTAGTAATCACATGCAGTTTCCTGAAACGTTTTTTTAGGACTTCGGTGAACATCATTTTGCTGACGTGTCTTAAAAATACTGCTCACAGATTCTACGGAAATATTTAAAGCTTATGCAATTCTCTAAAATGGTAATATTAATATTTATTTGATGTCATTACAACAAATATGTATACATACCTCTCGCATACTTGTCAAAGGTAATAGAAGACCGCCGTTACTCCGTTTACGTTCGTATGTATGTAATCAGAGAGCTATTGAGCTCCTTTGACTGACTACTGAAAGGCTTAAGCATCGTTAGTTCTAAAAAGCATTTTGAAAGATAATACTACAATAAAATAACAAACATAAACAACAGCAACCAAAACCTATAATACTGTCAAACAATGCTGTCAAATGACAACAAGGAACTCAAAATTCAAAATCACTAGCGACGTGTAAACGATGATTCATGTAAGCCAACATCCAATGTTAATATTTTTTGTAAAACTGGCTAAAATAACGCCAACATTACATTTTTAATTAATATTAATAATTAAAATAGTCCTGTAATTATTATTATATACATATAATATATTCTACACCAATAAAATTCTAAATTTAGTAATATGTATAAAGTAATTATTTTCGTTGTTATGAAATTGGCAATGCAACGGTCATTATTTTTTGTTTATGACGAAAGTGGATTGATTGCTGCTTTCTGGTATATTCAAAAAGTTGACAACACTCGCGGATCTCATTTTCTCTAAATATATAGAAATTATCACCTTTAGCATCTAATGTTACACATATACAACAAGTGATCTCGACTTTGCATGCATACTTCATGTATATCTAAAAAGAATAAAATTGCTTCCCCTCTTTTGATGCCTGTAATAAGCATGCGCTTTTAAGAATTTCTACAACTTATTTATTACAAAATATCCATTAAATATCTACTAAACCTTTGGAAGGGTTTTTTTGTTAATCTTATCAATAGTTATTTGATTTACATATCTGTGTAGTAAATTATATGGTCAGAATAGCGACTATAAAGAAACAAATTGTAGTTGTCAAATTTTCGTATAAGCGCGCATTATCAGCTGAGATACATTTGTTTTTTGCCTCTTGGGAGATTTAATTCTTATTTTATGATAATCTAAGAACCAGTCCATCTAGCCTATAACAGGGTTGAAGAAAACCTGTTTCTTCAACTGGAAGGATCTAGATGAAAAATAGCGAGTTTCGAACAAGGCAATCGTGTTACTATCGACACTAAATAGTCTTCATTATTTGATATTAAGAGCAGGCACAGCAAAACATCTAAAATGAAAAGTGTGCTACATAAAAGTGTGGTTTTAATCTTAGTGAGTGTAAACTGAAAATATATCGAAGAGCTAACTCGAAAAATTGCAAATCAGCAAAAGGTTTTAAATTCAACCCCGTCACAGATAATGCAGTTTGAATTTGTATGAAACCCCTAAAATTGATCACTATAGCAATGGAAGTACCTTCGTTGTACATATCAGTCGCAATTTCGTTTATATGGTATCGATGGTCGTGACCTAGAATGAAACAGTCCACAAACAAATTTCTTCATCCCTTAAAGATATTTTTGAAAAACACGTAGTTCCTTGAGTATCCTCTATAGAAGCTGTATACAACTGAAACAATATTATGAAATTCAACTGGCTGCTAACAGTGCTGATGTTTATACCATACAAAAGATCTGAGTTAAGCTTGGAGGACGTTATAGAAGTCCAACCAACTCGAGAGAACTTTTACTGAAGATTAAAGTACAAAAAATCTTATGTGGAATAAGTCATGATTGAGCGATATGTCATACTCAAAACAGATTTTACCTTTTGCATTGATCTATTATTTGTACTAATCTTTTCTGAACCGTTGTAAAATTTTATAATGTTTACACCTTTGTTGAATTTAGTAATAAACTTCAGTTTAGGAAAACCTGAAAATATTGAGATGACCAGATGTTTGCTTACCAATTATTTAACCACTGGTATAGTTTTATAATTAAAGCAGTTAATTATTGTTTTAAAATCTCTATCGACATAATCGAACAGGACCAACAATGAATATAAAGTAATGTTTTTTGAACCTGGCTTATCAAATTCGAGTTATTTAAGTTACGTTCTTGTTATTCCGAGGCAAATTTTAGTCAAGTTCTCCATAACTTCATCTACATTATTTAAAACAGAAAGGAATAGGAATTTCAAATACTTTATAATTGGTATTAACGTTTATATATTAACAGGATATAAATGAGTTTAATTTATCTCATAAATTATTCAACATAATTTTACAGCTTATAACTTATGCATACATGTATATTTTTGAATGTATCTTTCAATTAAATTATGGTGCTAAAGTTACATCAGATCTGTTCCGACGAGATTAATTAAAAACTTGAAAAATATTTGTATAGATATATAAAATAATCTAATTTGAAATTCTCTATGGCATATCTACTTGTAATGCAATTAATTGCAGAAAATCCGCACTGCAATATACGTCAGATCATCATTACTGTAACTGAGTTTTGGTAGTGTCTGGCTCACTTTACCGAAAGCACTCCATAAACACATCACTTCGCCGTAGCAATAAACATTCTGAATTACAAAGCACTACCTCACTGAAGTATATAATAATATTGAGTTCCATTAGGTATGTAGTGCATTAGCAACATTTGCAGTGATCCAAGTGCAAATGATTTTAAGTTTTGTTGAAATACGTTTTAGTTTTTTTCACTTTGCTGTGATAATAGTTTTTTGATTTTTATTTGTATCTATATTATATCCATAGATAACTTTTTTTTAAATATGAAGCTGAATTGATACCATAATCAGTAATTGCAAATATGACTAACAAATATTCAATGATAAGTAAATTGTATTGTACAGATTCTACTTAAATCCAAATTATAATAAATTTTCTAGTGGAAATTATGGATGTGATTATACTAAGAAATAACATTCGAATGCATTTATTGGAACATGAAATATAATAAATATAATTTAGAAAATGACCAGAAATATAACCTGTAATTTGTATTGTCGTAACTCCCAATGATACTAATTATGTTAAAATTAGTATGATTTTTTTTTGTTTGTTGGCAATTTTTTTTGTATGACCTCTGCATAAATAATGTTTTAAGTATGTATACAGACAGGGTCATTCTAAATATATACGACAAATTTTATGGGCTGATTCCTAAGTTATCATGATCATAGAAGTTCATATGAATGTATGTCTTAAAGGGTATAGTTTTAAAGTTATAATATTTTTTAATAGTAATTTTATAGTTCATAGAATAAAATGTACTAATACCACAAAATTAACGTATAAAAATTGTTCGAAAAAGGCGCCTTCAACTGCAATAAAAGCTTTTACTCTCCGTTGCATTGATGTTGAGTGCTATCAAAAAAAAACCGGGGGTTTTCGAATTGTCTCAAATGTTTCAACAATACGATTTGTCAGTTCATCAACATTTTCAATGAGAGTCGTATAAACTAGTGATTTAAGGTGACCCCAGAGAAATAAAATCTAGAGAATTTAAGTCTGGAGATCATGGAATCACAGACCTCATCCTATCCACCGATTTGGATACGTACCCTCCAAAAACTCACAGCAATTAAACTGAAATATGCTGGAGCATCATCGTGCATAAAAAATACATTTGCAATCTTAATTGCCACGGGACTTCTTCCAATAATAGTGGTAGCTCCTCTGCAAGAAAGCGGCGGTATACGTCGCCATTTGAGATCATCGGCAAAAAATATGGACATATGAAGTGATCTCCAACAATTCCGGCCTACACATTAACAGAGAATTGATGTTGATGACGGGTTTCCAAAGTTTCGTGTGGGTTTTCTTCTGCCCATATGTGATTATTATGAAAATTAATAATAACATGTCTGGAGAAATTAGCCTTGTCGGTATAGAATACTTGAGCCAATAACTGAGGATTTAGAGTGATTTTCTGTTGTATCAATTAACAAAAAGCCAATCTTTGCGGGAAATCTGCTGGCAAAAGTGCATGTACCCGTTGTTTGTGGTATAGATATAACAGTTCATTGTTCAATATCCTCCAAACTGTGGGCTCACATATGTTTAAGGCAGAGGCAATTTTTTTGGTGCTTGTGATAGGATGTTCTTCAATTGCATTTAACACCATTTCCTCCACTTCTGGACTTCTAACTCTACGTGGGTGCCCGCTATCACCCGTATGTTTTTTTAAATTTCGAATGATGCGGAATAACACTGTTCGAATATCGTTCTTCATAAAGCCTTCTAGCTGCACGTAAATTGCCATACAAAACCGTAAACAAAGTGCATGTCGCATAACTCAGCATTTGTGTAACTTATATTAGAAAACTTTGACGCAATAATATAGAAATAACAAATAAATTTTCCCTTCAAAACGAATGTTTTCGCATAAACAAGTGTGATATTAAATCTTGTTAGTTATACTATAACAAAATTTTAAATTCGTATGAACTTTTATAATCATAATAACCCTAGGAATCAGCCCATAAAATTTGTATAATTACTGATTATATAAAAAAAAAATTTTTGGTAAATATTTACTCGAAATGAATTTTCTTAGATCAGAACAATAGTTACAATAGATGCTTATCGTATTACGTAATTTTGCTCCTTTGCGTGACGTTTGAAAACTAGAGTTTTAGAGTTGACAAAATGGAAACTGTCAAACTATCTTCAAAGATGAGGTGTTGCTATAAAGTAATTCGTTTTATCTACTTTTTTTTTTTTTTAAGAGGGGAAAATCTTCGAAAAGACACCTGCAATGTTGTCGTATGCAGGTAGTGTTGGATTCATACCAACTAAAAACCCCCCTGTGTTCCATCTTACACCTCACACTGGAACCGCGTTAGCATTACTTCAGCGTGGGTGGTGTTTTTGGTCTAGGACCTCATTAGTCTTTCTTTACCTTCTATTATGCTCCTGATGGTGCGATACGTATTTTCCCATCCCTCTTGAGATTCAAGCAGTGTCTGCATCGCATTTTCTGGCGTAAAAGTTTTACCAGTTTTGCGTTGGTAGCTATAACGTTCGTCATTCCACTTGTCACACAGAAATAGTGTGTGTTCAGCGTCATCGCTTTCACCACAGTGAGGGCAACCTGCAGCATCAACCCGTCCACGCTGGTAAAGGTATCGGCGGAAACAGGCGTGTCCCGAAAGGGCCTGGGTCAGGTGGTAATCCACTTCCCCGAAGGGTCGTTCCACCCACTTCCTTATATCAGGTATAAGTTTGTACGTCCATCGTCCGTAGGTCCCCGTGGACCACTTCTCTTGCCATTTCTGTTTCAGACTTTCTGCAGCTTCCTTTTTTGATTTTCCGTTGTACTTTTCATATCTTTCGTTAATTAATAATTCTATTGGAGGCATACTTGCAATGACTCCTGCCCCTTCTGCGGAGATGGTTCGGTATCCACTACAAATCCTAATGTTTAGAGTTCTCTGTACTCTTCTTAGTCTACCAATTAACTTGACATTCCTTGCAACCTTGCACCATATAGGCGCAGCATATAACATCTGTGAGTGGACCACACTAGCTAGGATTTTCCTTTTGGATACTCTTGGCCCACCGACGTTTGGCATTAAGCTAAGAAGCGCTGTTGTTGTCTTTTCTACCTTTTCCACTATCTTGTCTACATGTTCAGCGAAGGTAAGCTTTTTGTCCAGCCACACCCCCAGGTACTTCACAGCTCTGCTTGGTATCACTTTCAATCCTTGTACATTGAATTCCACCTGTCCCAGTTTCCTCTTTGTTGTCAGGAGAACTGCTTCTGTTTTGGCTGGTGCTAGCTGTAGTCCCTTCTCGCTTAACCACCTTGTTAGTCTTAGTAGTGCGGTGTTCACTATATTCACCAGCGCCTCCTCAGTCTTCGCCTCTGCCACTACGATTACGTCATCCGCGAAACCTATTAATTGAACCCCTTGAGGCTGTTCCATCCTTAGCAATTTGTCGTACATAATATTCCATAAGATTGGTCCTAGTACAGACCCTTGTGGTACTTCGCTACTCACTTTAATGTTTCTTACATCACCTTCAGTTTCTAAAGTAATTTCCCGATCAGACAAATAATCCGCTATGATAGTGGTTAAGCTTTCGTCTATATGTCGGCCCCGCATTTCGTCAAGAATCACCTGCCACGAAGCGCTGTTGAAAGCGTTTTTGACGTCTAGGGTTACAGCGGCACATAATCTTCTGTGTCGGCTGCCATATTTGGCTGCTGCTTCCGCTATACTTATTACTGCCTTTACGGCATCCACCGTCTGTCGGCCTTCCCTGAAGCCGTACTGGTTCTCAGCCAGGCCCCCGGTTCTTTCAATCTCCTTCTTTAGCCTAGTGGCTATCAGTTGTTCGTAGAGTTTGCCTTCAGCGTCAAGTAGGCAGATCGGTCTGTACGAGCTAGCCTCTTGCATTACTTTATTACCTTTCTTTAGTAGGACTAGTCTTGCTACCTTCCATTTACTTGGAAATTCTCCCCGCATTGCCAGCTGGTTAATCGTTGCAAGCACGTACTCTGGTTTTACCAAGGCCAACTGCTTTACTATCTCTGAAGGTATATTCCCTGGTCCAGGTGCTTTGTTGGTTTTGATTCTAGTTACTGCTAGTTTCAATTCTTCCACGGTAAACTTTGAAAAGATGGCCTCTCTATTGCGGTGGAAAACAACCGGCTCGTGAATAGGAAAAAGGTGTCTTACCACCTCCTGCATCATCATCATAGACATTCGTGGTTTGGGTGGGCAGCCAATCATTCTTTTCATGACTATCTTATATCCGTCGCCCCACACATCTCTGTCAATATCGTGCAGAATTGATTTCCAGCTCGTTTGTTTGGCCTTTCTGATGCTTCTCTGCAGTTCTTTCTTGCTCTGTATATACCCATCCCAGAGGTTTGCCTTTAGTTCCGGATCATTCTTTTTGAGGTTTCTTGTGTATTCTCTCCTATTTCTTATACATATTTTTCGGAGTTCCGCTATTTCATCGTTCCACCAATCAACCGGCTGCCCCTTCGTTTTATCTACCTATTATATCATATTGATCCCGTATTTAGTAATTATCAAAAAAATATAATTTATATAACAATATTTTTTTATAGAAAAATTATTATTTACAAATGATTTGAACATTTTAATAAGTGTAACGTTAATTTATTTTAGTTTTCAATTGTTATTTAGTACCTCACACTTAATTTACTTATTAAACCTTTTATAACTAAATGAATTCATGAATATTTAAAAGAGTACTGTATGAAAAGACTGATTAGTAAGAGATGCAGAAATGAAAGCAAAACGTTATAAGTATCTAAAAGTTTGGCTAAATATATCACAAATATGACAGTAAAAAAAACAATATATTGCTCTATTTACAAAAGACTATTATTACAATATACAGCGTGTCCCAGGATTGATGTTACAAGAGGTATGCGGAACTAAAAATCTTTGAATCTCAATTTGAGCTTTTGTAAATAAGCCCTGCTTGGCCTGAAACTTATTTTTAGTATAGTTTCGAGTTTGTGAAATCACGTAGGCCTTGACAGTTGCGCAAAATCTATTTCCGTTTCGGGTAAAGTACCTTTCCGTTCACAGTATGTTAAAATATTACTAAGAAAAGTTGTTCAGAATGACAAACTATGGCTCTATACAAAATTTGCGGAAGATCTACTTACTTTGATTAAATCGTTATTTTTTAGATGATAATTTTAAAATGTACGTGTCCCTTTTTTATTTCTGAAAACAAGTTTTTAATGTGTTTCATGTCAGTTTCGTTCTCTCGTGATGTACATACAAGTAATTATGTTAGTGTAAGTATCATTTTGACACATTGTACTTAATTAGCTTGGGTTTTTTCCTGAAATTGTTTTTTTTTATGTTTTTAATAAACAAGTCTGATGAAGACTGAGATATTCAGTCGAAACGTCACATTACGTAGAAGTGTGTTTTTATTCAATTTACCTCTACTCGTAATTCTGCAGTTTTACAAGTTCCTGTAACCTTTCTGGTGGTGCAATTGATAGCGCATCTATCTCATAATCGTGAACTATTGGATTCATATGTCAACCATGAAAATTCCACCAAATTAATTATCCATGATTATAATAAAACATGTTTTAAGTTAAAAAAAGCCTTCTTACACTTTTTAAAATTCAATTTTATGTATCGCAATAATCGACTTGCATATTACATACTAAGTATATTTTAAGATTTCAGATAAACGGCTTATGTTTTGCTTATCTATACTACTACTTTAAATAATTAACACTCCAATCTTTCGAGTTAATTATTTAAAATATTAATATTATAACAAAATAGATATATTTATTAAATACTAAGCTACTACTAGGTACTAATAATAATTTATGAACGAAATATGTTAGTAAGAAGGTGTTTATAATAACAAAGAATAAATGTACATTCACAGAAGATGGAGGTAAACGTAAATAAATTACTTTACATGTCGTGCAAACAACATAAGTAATTACGAGTACTTTCAAATCCGTTTAATAACACATTTGCTTCTGAAGTGTTTATCTGTTGGACACATCTCAACAATTATCCGAACCACTTCCGTTAACTCGATCCTATTATTAAAAAAAGCATATTTTCCGGTATTCCACGTCGATAATTGAACACCCCTTTCGGATACGCACGCGAAGCAGGCAACCCCTATTCTGATGGGTGCAAAAAGCAGCCCGACACAGACCGGATGTGTCGCAATAACGCAGGAGAATTTGGCATCCAGCACGCAGAAAAAGAGAGAAAAAATAAAATAAATAAAGGGACAAATAAGAAAGGTAAACCTTTTAGTGATCGAATATCAGGACGCACAAAACAATATTAGACGCACACACTCTCGTACAGAGCATACACACACGGCAAAAAACTATAGAAGAAAAAAATCCGGCACTCGTTTAACACGCGTTGCCATTGGCTACCCTTTGAATAAGGGTTGAAATCTTATACATACATATCGTACTGTATATATACCTATAGGTAAGGTATATATACGTATTTATAGATCGGGTAGTGTGAAAACCTGAAGGGATTCATAAAAATGTACATGTAAAACGCGTGAGGTCGCGCACGCGTCTTTTCTTTTACATAATATCGATGGAAATATGGGCGGGCTACGCTTGCGCCCTCTAAAACCTACCCCTTTGCATCTGCATACGATAAAAAAGAGCGAAGGCATGGCGTACCGGATTGAGAAACTCCAAAGAGATCGTCCATTTACACTCTCGAGCTTTTCTCCTTTTATTGCACACATGGCTCTCCGCTTCGCTCGCAGAGACAAAGATAACCGACCTAGGGAAAAAATCGTCTCCGATGATAATTAGTAAGAAAAACAGATAAACGAATTATTTTCTAATATATTAAAGACATGTCCGCAAGAAAACAAGCCGTTTCTTAAGAAAGAGATTACGCACGAACACCCGAAAAGTTATAGGTTTTTTTTTCATATTACCATACATATATATTACAAATCGTTCAAACTACGTATTCTATAATGGTTACAGATCCTTTACTTTCCGTGCAACCAGTGGCGTTCCCCAGGATTCCAATCTTGGACCAGTGGTGTTTAACATTTTCGTCAACGATATATTTCCTCTTCTGACTCGTCAGGCATTAGCGTATGCTAATGACTTAAAAATTTTTACAACAGTCCATTGTGAAAATGATTCCATCAAATTGCAGCACAACCTTGATGTCGTCACTGCGTGGTCGCACTCGAATGGCCTGGTCCTAAATATCGAAAAATGTAATTCGATGTTATTTACTCGCAAATCCGTTTCTCTGGACTACAATTACACCATTTGTGGGCAGTTGATCAGTGGGGTTCAGTCGATCAGGGACCTGGGCGTTGTATTTGACACGTCCTTGACTTTCACGCCACATATAACATCTGTATGTGCCGCAGCGTCAAGGATGTTGGGATTTCTGATGAGAATCTCGAGGTACTTCACGGATCCCTGCCTTCTCAAGTCCCTCTACCTTGCGTTGGTGGTCAGTAGGTTGGAGTTTGCCTCGGTCATATGGTACCCCCTCTACACTTCACAACAACTTCCTATTGATAGAATTCAGCGAAGATTTCTAAGATTTTTGTCTTTTAAACTGACTGGAACCTACCCGGAATGGAACAATTCTTACACTCATTTGTTGGAGGTGCATTAGCTCCAATCCTTGGCCATGCGACGCACCATGCATAGTGCCAGATTTTTATTCAAGCTGATTAACAGTAGGAATGACTGTCCGCAGCTGCTCGGTTCTATGCCTTTCTACGTTCCGCGATGCTCGGCTCGGCATGCAGCGTTCTTCAATCTGCCAACGGCCAGGACCAATGTGCTCAAGAAGTCGCCCTTGCACCACATGGCACGGAATGCTGAACATTTCTTTTCTGACATCTACGCTGGATACTTAAACCAATAGTGACGTCTGTTACATTTTTCTTTTTGTGTCCTTTTGTATTACATTTTCATTACTTTGTATTTTTCTGCATTAACGTATGTGTTTATTTATATTTTGTCCTGTAATTGGAAATATTCTGTTGGGCAAATAAACGTATTATTATTATTATTATTATTATATGTTTATTCTTGCAAATTTTGACACAAACTATTACAGTTTTTCATATCTTAAATAAACAAATCGTTACTGTAACTCAATGGGATCATTTTGTGTTCGAGTTCAAAAGTTCAGTAGGAGCAACGAACATCAATAAAAAAGACACAAGCATCTGCAGTGAGAAAAGTACAAGTTAAGTGGTCTTATTTAATTAGTGAAAAAATATTTATTTCGAAAAAAGATTGAAGACGAATTGAAGAAAGACTTACGTTTTTCTCTTTAAAAGGCTATATTCTGTTAATTACCATCTTGATGTTGATAATTACATATATTCTTCAGTAGGTTTTATTATTTTTCTAAAAACCCAGTACTTTCGGTATTTTATGCATTCGTGACCAATGTTCTGGCCTTCTTGCATCTACAAGATTCCTCCATACTCTTCTTGTCTTTATTTATCTTACATCTCATGTTTGCCTGTGATGCAACGTTCAAAAATATGAATGAAATTATCTACTAAGAAACATCCCAATTAGAAATACTATCTAAAAGGAAACATTTGTTCATCTAACCTCAACAAATATCGCAATTAGAAGTGGCAATGAAGAGTAATTTGAACAACACCTACCTTCAAGATGTTTAGAGAGAAAAGACCGTTTTTGTAAATTAACACGAGTAGATGATTTCGTGTATCTTGTCTTTCACATTTGAACAACAATACTACACTTACATTTATCGTATATTTTATTACATAAAACATAATGAAATTTAACTTCGGTAAATAACATCAATAACACAATATGTATGAACAAAATGTTAGAGTTTAATTTAGAGAGAAAGAATCGTTTTTGTAAATTAACGGGAGTGGATGATTTCGTGTATCTTGTCATTCACATTTGAACTACAATATTACACTTACATTGATCTTCGATATTTTGTTACATAAGGCATTATGAAATTTAACAATCGGTAAATAGCATCAATAGCAGCACAATATGTGTGTACGAAATACTTAGGTGTTACTATAATACAAAACGAATTTCTTCTATCGTAGGCTATTCTACTTTATTCTCTTTTAAAGACAACGTATAGGCAACAACTACTCTACTCATTTCCTTAGAAAGTATTTTAAAATGTAAAAAAATAAATAAGAATTCCATGCGCCTATTATATTATTCAAGCAAAAACTGAGAGATGATAAAAGTGTTTTGTAACGCCTGACTAATTGCTTCAGTTTTATGCATTTTTATTATATGAATATGTTTTTGTAATATCCTTTTGAATTTGTTTCTAAAATATTACGAATTTCACACACACACTACTAAAATTTAATATATGACTGGTGTGCAGACATAAAAATAGTTAAATATTACTGAAACATAAGAATAGAAGGAAGAAACTGAATTTATTCAGATAAATCTGTCATACCATGAAGGAAGTTTCAAATTGCAGTACAAAACGTACATAATTGTACTACATATTTTATAAACAATTTTATTGTTTAACATTCGATAATAATGATGAGAGCAGCGAATAAGCGATAATATCATTTGCACAAAGTGTTATAGCGGAAACACATTCATTATGTGAGCGAGATCAGAATAACTTTTTGCTAGCACGCAGGTAGTGAGCAAAACAAATTATCGGAACAAAATGTAACAAAATAAGTTTTTCTAATAATTTGGGTACATCACTTACAATTACATAAACTATAAACGAACCTCATGAAAACATGATTTGGCCGAAGAAACTAAACCTTTACAATTAATGATAAAAACTTTAAAAATTATATACCAGTCTTCTTAAAAAAAACACATGTAACTGCATTAGATCTACAGTTTCTTATTTGGCAAATATGTATATATTGTCTGCAACATTCGACAATCATGTTACAGAGTTTAGAGCAATACAAGAGATACATGCAGGTATATACACATTATAGTTAGTATTAAATTACCTGAACAGTCTGACATACCGTAGTCGACATATTTTAATTTCTGATACAAAAGTAGAAAGAGGAAAAGAGCGCGGCGAAATAAACTAAAGATACACATATAGCGAGGCTGCCAAGACAGTACACTCGACAAACGTTTCCTATGAGATGTAAGGAGTGAGGATCCCCCGACACTTCGTTGCTCTCCCATCACTGTTAGCACGCAGGCATCGCTGCATATTATAAGGTCATCTTCTGCATGGGATATTATAAAACGAAATTAAAATTGTCGACCACGGTATATTTTATACAATGTGATCAATCTCAAGTGAAGTTTGCGCGGCCTAAATTTTTAAGTTGGTAACAATGACTATATACTTGGTAATATTGAGAAACACTGTGTGTACAGCCGTAACAATATGCACATATTGTTTTGACAGATTTCGTATGGTATATTTACATCAGTAAAGAGAAAGAAAGGAAATAAAAATCAAGTAAAATGTGATAATAAAACGACAACAAATTGAAACAAACTGACAGCTGTTTATTGTATATATTTAGAATAGGTATCTATATGTATTCGTCTAACAAGAAAATACTCTAATCTGGGGATTCTTAAGATACCACCACTACCAAAATATCCGGGGCAGACGGCTTTACATATCTTCCGAAGCAGGGTAGAAGCTCATAGAAATCATTCCATATTGTGTAATTGGGAATCCAGCTCGCAATATATAGATTGACAAACCAGAGTCGGACCATTAAACCAAAATTGCAATAATAACGCCTAATGTTTTTAGAACATAAGCCACAAAGCGTAAAGATTTAATAATAATAATAATACTTAATTGTGCACCCAACAGTAAAAATCCTGCAAGTGGAACACTGTAATTTACAATAGATGTGCGTATTACAAACAATATAATACAATAAATTACACATAAGTCATGCATTTTGTTTGAGCTCCAAAAAAATTTCATTAAAATACTTGTTTCCATTACGGCACATTTGATGTAGTGGACATGACATTTTTCTTGCACGTGGAAGTAAAAAACTTAACTTGACTTCTGGCAGAAAGCCGTTGAAATCAATTGAACCCAACAGATATGGACAGTTATGCACTAAACCATGTAAATAGTTAGCACTAGCAATCTCACGACGTGTGTCAAGTAGCAAAAAATTATACTCCTCCAACAAAACTGCATGGTCAGTATTTCTACAGGAATAAACTCCACTGGCCTTAAAGCTCAAGAACTCTAAAAATCATCTCTGGATGTTCCCCAATTTCAATTTATAGCAATTATAAATTGGATGCCAAACTACAGCCGGGTATTCTAGCTTACTACGCACGAGCGAAAAATGAAGAAGTTCAACAGTGGCTGCATTAGCAAAATGCTTACTATTTCGAAAAATAAAACTAAGTGTACCACACGCAGAAGTGCATACATTAGTAATATGTTCGTAAATCCTTTAATTCCTGCACGCAGGTGAATACCTGTCATGTTATAATCGAAATCAATGAGTTCCATCCTTCTAGAATACTTCATAACATGACATTTATTGATATAAAGTGCCAGATCATTGTGCTGACACCATTCATAGAGAGTATCTAAATTACACTGTAGACGAAGAGCATCTGAGAAAGTATCGATACGACGACGATAGATTTTCAAGTCGTCAGCGTACGCCATCCCATCACAAGAAAGCGATTTCAAGAGGTCATTATTAAATAGTATAACAAGCAGAGGGACCAAATTAGGCCCTTGTGGATCGCCTGATATGGCAGCAAATTAAGCAGATTTGAATCCATTGTAGTATATCGACCCGTTCCCGAAGATATGACGTCAGAAACTTAACCAGATTACCATGAAGTCCCAGTGCATCAAGTTTCCTCAGCAGAATGTCGTGTCTAATAGTGTCAAATACGCGCGCAAAATCTGTATATATGACATTCATTTGAAAGCAAGAATCAAGAGAGGCACTAATATCTTGGGTGATACAAAGCAGATTACCCGTCGTTGAGCGACCAGTCACGAACCCATACTGTATAGGAGATATTTTTGAAGTGAAAACTTCTATGGGCGCGTTGATGCATTGATTGTTGGGCACTGAACGAGACTGGGCCGTCACGCTCGGCTTGTAACGCTCGTTCGGGTAAAATCGGCTCGAGTCGAGTCTACTAAGGGAGCGAGAGACAAGTGATATTTAATTTCAATTAAATTGAAATTTAGAATAAATACGCGAAATATTGTATTTTCATTTTCTGAAAAATTCTTGTCCGCGTGCAGATGCGATCCCGAGCCGCCCGGGTGTAAGGCCGGCACGTTACCATTAGACCAGCGCGGGTACTCGTATGAGAATTATCATATCGTCTATTTGTATATATACATGCGTACGTATGAATTTTTGAAGTGAAAAGTTGATCAGGCCGAGCGAAATGTACTAGAATAATGTATACACAATAATAATAAATATATATTTTTTAAATGTAATATAAAACAAAAGTGGAAAATGGAAAATGGAAAATGTAAATGTAAATGAATATAGAACGAAAAAGAAAGTTGTATTTCGTATTATTAACCTCGCCTTGATGAAGTTTTCACTTCTGCCGTGTGGTCTTAAGCACACCCATTTTTTATATTATTCTGTGATAGTAAGCATATATAAATTTGTATAGTATTTGCTCAAACATCGTGAAGAAGTTGGAGAGAATTGCAATCGAACGATAATTCCTCAGGCCAATATATTAGTTGAATAGAAATTGTACTCTATTATATTTCCGCATCTTGATAAGGAAGGGTATTTAAAGTAATAAAGTTGAAAACTAGCGCTTGATTTCCTTCCTTCTTTTATATAGAAGTGTTCGTATTTATATTCAAAATTTGAGTTTCTAAAAGTAATAGTAATTACTTTTACATATAAATCATAAAAATATAATTTTCTCTGAACAGAGTTATGTTATTTTGCGTTATTATTGTTTCCGATTTGAACGTAAAGTCAAAGAATATATCTTTTTGTATGGATACATATAATAACATTTCTGTTATATATATGACAAGTTATGAATTTTACCGATTCTGTTAGCTTATTTTATAACATCCATAAATTCGTTGTTTCGTATATTATAGGAAAGATACCTGAAAATAGAAAGGTAAAAAAAGGAAACAAGAAGGATAAAACTGAACCTGATCAAATATGAGAAAGGACGACAACGTGCCAACATGCCTTCGTTCATTCGAGCGTACAGAATCTTCAGGGCAAACATACGTTCGTTTTTTCCCTTGTACAGAAAATGTGTATAAGGAAGAGGAACGAAGAGGTCCTTCCGTATTCACTGATTTGTGTCTCCACCGCTGTCCTCATGTCTTGTCCAGCGCACACCGCGATGAAAGCGTCTGGCAAAAGCAGTCCACAATTTACTTAGGTTTCTCTCTCGAATCAAATTGTGAATCTTCAAAAGGATTCTCCCCCTTGCCTTCCGCTTGTCCTCTACAACACGCCGTAGTCGAGCTCTAAAATGCCCCCCATTTCACTTTTATTTAATTCGGTTTTATCTCTTATGCCGAATCGCGAGTCTGGTCTCTTTTTGTGTGGCGGCGGTGCTGCCGATTCTAAAATTCGAGATGGAATAGAGGTGACCGGTCCCCCGTTCACTTAAAATAATTGCATAGCCGCGGCGACGCGTCGGAGGCAAAGATATCATTATTCAATTTAGAGACACTTTACGAAATTCTATTTTCTCACAGTTAGGTAAAATTACGAAGGACAAAGGATTGTATCGCAGTATAGAGGCGTAATACTGGTAGCCTTGAGCTTCTTGTTAAATTTTATTTGAAAGAAACAGGTATGGATCACGAATATTAATTTTCATAATCTGTAGGTTGCGCGAATACACTTCTGGCAAAAAATACATTTTGAATTAAATGAGGTATTTTTGATTTTATTATTGTGTCTAATAAGCACATTAAGATAATTAACCCGTAACTGGAATAGAATAAAATTACACTAGTGGTGACGTGGAGTCTGAGAGACTCCCTGCCAATTTTTCATTATTCTTGTTAAATAAAAAGCACAAATGAATTAATTGTAGTTATATTTAGTTATAATGTTATATAAACATCGAAACATTTGAATAAAGTTTTCAAATAAAAAAGTTATTGTGCTTGTATTAGTAAATTGTAAATGTAACTTCGGAAAATAACGGTATTCTTCAAACTTTAAATTTGTAATTTTAGAAACTTGACATGGCAAACAAAAAATGTTCTTAAATAGTAAAAACTATGTAAAAAATAGAAATTGAAAGCATAACTGCCCTGTCGGGAACGGACAAGGGGATATGCACGTGGTGGCCGCATTTAGGGCTTCTTCTCGGTTTTCATAGACAGAAAAAAATTTCAAGGGTTTACGTCAGTCATTTCTGGCACAGCATTCGGTAAAAATATTTGGTCTTTGCCTTTAGTTTTGCACACAAGAAACAGTACCTACTTTCTTTTTTCTAGTGTTTCTGCAGGTGTTGGTTCTGGCTCGATGTTCAGTATTTTTCTGATACTGTTACGAATCTCTAATGAAATTTTTACGTTGTCGACTCTTCTTTCCATATGGGGTTTCACTAATTTGCTTGCCAAATCTTTCATAAATATAAAGCGTTGTAATTGACAATTATTCTTGTAGACCTTGTTCATGATAAAAGTGTTGACTGTACTCATATCCAATATCTGGAAAAATATTGCCATCGGCCAACGTCTAGTTCTTCTGCTTGAACTATATACGGCGCACTTTTCATCAAGAGAGTTGTTGTTGTAATGAAGAATCACTGCACATTACTTGAGTCAACAAATGAAGGTATATAGAATTTGGTGGGGGTTTAATCGGGATTTGTTAAAATACAAAGCAGACAAACTTGGCAGGAGTCTGGTAGACTCCACGTCACCAGTTACGGGTTAATATCCGCTTCAGTTTTCCATAATAATGAGGCCAATATTTAAGTTGACAGAGTATACACTTACAATCATAATCACGTATTTGTTTTTAAAAAGTTATAGTTTGTAATGTTCAACACGTTCGCAATTGCTTTTAAATATGAATTTATAAATAAAAGGAACGTTATTTAGACTTTCAGTAAGTTAATCAATAAGTTAACAGTTGTTTAATCAATAGTGCACAGTAGCGTTTTCAGATATGAGGTTACTCTTACAAAGATGTAGTTCAACGAGAATAGCTCTGTTTTGCAGAAATGTGAGCCGGTCCTAACCTAATATCAAGTTTAACAAAAATGATATATTTGTGTCAATTTGATGGTTTATAAATTTCCAGAATTTCTATTACTGATTTCTAAAAATTTTTAAAAAAATTAATTCAGAACTATATTCCTCATCTGAAAATGATTAGAGTAAGCAAAATCATTCTTTTTTGTTCTAAATAAGCATAAGTATTCCAGTATAGTAAGATTTTAGCTTTATTATTTTTAAATATACGTACTTCCCTAAATTATTATTAGTTCAATATGTTAGATTAAAATTTTGAAATATTTTCACTAGTTACGATGTGATAGTTTTGTTAACTTACGATTAAATTATTAAAAATGCAAATATCGTTGTTATTATTTATTATACCTTTTCATCAAATAAAGGCGTAAAGTACCGAAAGAAAATTCACTTTTAGCATATTTCCTCTTCTGTGTCAAACGAGGTGTGATTTGCTACACTTGATAAAACTAAGATATGATTATCCTATTTATGGAGAATATTTTATACAACTTAATTAAAAATATATTTTTTGAAATGTGCAATTTTCATTAACACATATTTTTGAAGATGTGAAAGCTATTATTTCCACCTTCAAGAATTATCACCTTCTAATCGATAACGCATGGGTGACATTTACATAATTATTTTTTTACAAGCTTAATATTCTTCTTGAATGGACATAATAAAGAAAATTCACCTCAGAAAAGATAAAAATCATAACCCTCTATTATAAAATTAAATATATGTAAAAACTTAAACACTCTATTCCATCTCGACATATTTACTATAACATATTCCAACAAGGTTAGTGCTTCACTTTACCGCCATTTTATAATCTTTTATGAAAAAGATTTTTATCCTACCCTGTTTGTTTTGATATATATGAGAATAATCTAATCCAAAAATGTCTTTTGTTTACTAACATTGGATATCCCGGCGTAATTGGCTTTTGCTCTAGTTCGACAAAAAATTCATCTGCTTTGATCATATAATATGAAGAAATCTTATTCCTTGTGGCGAGATGCAGCAAGTCAAGTGACCATTACTGAAAGCATTTGCACTACCCAGGCGACCACTACAAGTATACGTAAGAATATATCTCCACTTTTCACGAAATTGTTGAACAGATTATTAAATGAAACCTTCAAAACTATAATGTTTGGACGATGTAGTCCAACTTACTTCTTCCATATTAGACCTATAAGTAAGTGAAACTGGAGATTCCTTTACTCGTACATCATCTGAGTTATATTAGCTTACAAATTGAATGAAGTTTGTTGCTGTACTACTATCATGTCATGGAGAGCGCCGCTTCTCTGTCAGTTTGATAAATTTCCATTAGTTAAATATTGGATATTATTTCACTTTACCAAATTAACTAGTATTTCTCTTTAACCTTCCGGCCATTTTCTGTCGTCTAGTACGTATTAGATCTCAGAGGCCCAACGAACGAGCGGCTGTTATCGTGACGGATGGACTAACTCCCTTCTATATGCACGGATACCGATGTAGAACAGTCGCATATATTTTGCGACTTGGTTATCTTTACTAAGCCGTTGCCTAGCTAGACTTACTTAATTAAGTTTATAATACACGAATCGTTTATTTATAAATATATTAATTAATATTCTGTCAATTTTACATCAGAAGCAGAAAACTTTTTCTGTCATTTGTTTTGCCTAGTATCACAAATTTATATAATAGAGATATTACTGGTATTAAATAGAGTATAATTAACACTATTAAGAATTTCAGATAATTTTCATGTTTCATAAACAAATAATAACATTGTTTATGAATTTTATTGATTTCACACAAACAAATACTTTTTTCGAGTTTAAAAAATGACCACAATGCTTCCTTTAACTTTCGTATAGTAACAGGTACATAAAAGATTCATTTTAAGTGTAAAATGATAATACATTTTATGAATATAAATAATTAAAATTTAAAATTACTGCAATTTGTTTTGTGTATTTTAGCATTTGCCCACGTATTATAGAGGCAACATTACCGACGGTTCTTTCAATGTAAGTATAAATAGGTAATAGTGTACTTGATAGTTGTTGTTCACTCCAATACGAGGGCCACCAAACATCAAGGGATTCGCCTATTCTGTCGTTATTCTCTGATGTAACCTTCATAATTTTTATTACCAAATGTTGCGGTTTAAAATGCACGCAACGCTTGAAGTCACCATTTCTGTTAAGAATCTAATTAATCAAGAACATATTTCTCTAACGTCAAGGAGAGGAAGTATCAAAACTGTAAATTACTAGAAAACATTTCTTTTGTTATCTTGACGACCCTCATACCACCAACTGCACTGCATACCACAGCAAAAGGGGCGATAAGCATTATAAGATAATGTTTCAATATGTCCAGAATTATAGAAAGTAATTAATTTATGAACATATACAAAGAAATCTACTACTTAATTACAATTATTATATACATTTGTATATTCAGTACATGCCTTTTTTTACTTATATATTACTAAGAATATAGTGAAATAATGATCATATTAAAATCTTTTCAAAATCATTCGCTCTATTACTTTCAATATATCTGCCTATATCAAAAAACACTATCTTGAAACATTAACTAGTTATATTTCATTTAGGTTTATTCATTTAACATATAACATAACATAACATATAACTAGGGATACGTAATTTTCGCAAAAAAAGCAATCATATTTCTCAGAAACATAAATCCAAAATTTGGCATTTATTCGCTAAAACCAAAAACAAATCTTCAAGTCTCCAAAAAAACAATAAAGTTGTAAAATAAAAGAAATTCTCACTTTATAAAATTTTGGCGCAACATTTTTAAATTTGACTTATTTATTTATTTATTTAAGTTTAAATACATGTGCACCTAGGTGTTGGCCAACTGTATGTGCAATTACATTATAAATTCTAAGAAATGTAGTAACATGAATACATATTTCGTGTACAAAAGTGTACGTTACTAAAACTAACTAACTAAGTATAACTATAATTATTTCATTAAGAAGTAACTTGTGTCCTTAAAACATCCCCGTTAACGCTAAGTTAATAAAAATAACGTTTTATTAACTTAACGTTAACGTTAAGTTAATAAAAATAAAGTTTCTTAAGTGCATTACGTATGTTTTTATTCTTTTAATAATTTTTATTTCAGGTAAAATCTTGTTGTATAGTTTCGGTCCTAAGTAACAAAAGGATCTTTGGTAAAATGTGGTATTACTTTTTGTTGTTTGCAGACATCCTATTATCCTGTTTTTGTAAGGTATTTATGATTTATAGACTCTCTTATTTCAGGATGTTTATGAAGAAAAGTACATGATGTCAGTATATATAAAGATTTGATGTTAAGTATGTCTACGGAATATAACTGTATTGTTGGATGAAGCTATTATACCATATCTTAGTACTGATTCCGCCAGGCTTCTGTAGAGCATGATTAATAATTTTATGTTTAACATTTCACGTATTATATAAAATTTACGTATAAGACATCTAATTTTTTTGCAGATATACTCTATATGTACCTTCCATTTGAGATTTGCATCTATATACTGAGTGGGCCACCGAAAACGAAACAGATTGAATATCTAGAAGGAGAAAACTTTCTTGAAAAAACGGGAAAACAGGTCGATTTTTGATCCAAGGGGGACACCCTTCCATCATATCTTCAACTGTGATACGTCATTCCCCTCCCCTCCATCACTCTAACCATTACAATTTAAATAGGGAAAGTACTAAATACGATACATCATTGAAAAGGTAATTGTACGGAGAATTCAGCAATGTGATTGTTGGTTGCGCTATTTTTGATTTTAGCGCCCTCTAGCGGAAAAAAAACGGTTACGTATTCCACAATGTGACACATCATTTCAAAGCTAATTTTATTAGCAACTAAATACGTAATATCTTTGACATTTATTTGTCATCATTCTCAAGTACAGACTGTCAGTGTCTTTTGTAAACTAATAAGTTCGTAGTTTCTAATATTAGAGCTCTGCAAGGTGTTTCGATTATTTAATTTTTTTTCAATTGTGCATTAAATTGCTAATAAAATTAGCTTTGAAATGATGTGTCACATTGTGAAATACGTAACCGTTTTTTTACCCGCTAGAGGGCGCTAAAATCAAAAATAGCGCAACCAACAATCACATTGCTGAATTCTCCGTACAATTACCTTTTCAATGATGTATCGTATTTAGTACTTTCCCTATTTAAATTGTAATGGTTAGAGTGATGGAGGGGAGGGGAATGACGTATCACAGTTGAAGATATGATGGAAGGGTGTCCCCCTTGGATCAAAAATCGACCTGTTTTTGCGTTTCTTCAAAAAAGTTTTCTCCTTCGAGATATTCAATCTGTTTCGTTTTCGGTGGCCCACTCTGTATATTCCTAAATATTTCACCTGGTCTGTTTCCTTTATTTCCTTATGTTTAACTCTTCAAAGTTGGGACGTTTTCTTTATATTAAGTGATAATCTAAAAGATTCTAGCCAATTTGATATTTGATTCTCTGCATATTCCTTAACATCACTCCAAGTGTTCCCGTTGAATATCACTGCTGTATCATCCGCGTATGATATAATTTTTCCATGAGATATATTTATTTTCGTTAAAGTGTTAATGTATAATATAAAGAGAATTGGACCCAATACAGTGCCCTGTGGTTCTGGGCTGGCTTGAGTATAATATTTAGTTGGAAGCCAAAATTGCTGTCGTTTCTGCATCCTCTCCCAGCAGCCTGGTTCCTCTGTCCGTGATGACAATGTTGTGGATGCTGAAAAATCGCTCCGCATTAACACTATTTAAAGGACTCCATAAACTTTAAATGCCGCTTTTGCAAAATTTAGATGAATATATTTAGTAGCCCATAAAACCTAAAGAACATCGGGAAAGTATGTTTTATCTGCTGCAGCTAAGAGCTGTCGATGAAGATAACTATATCCATCAATAAGCTCACATTGCGGGATGTTTTTAAAAAACGGATGTTGGAAAAACTTACGCCTAAAAAATCTTTCCTGAGCGATTGCGTGGCAATATCTATAGAGGAATAAAATAGTGTACACATGTGTTGGTAGGCCTGGTTCGTTTCATGCTAATTTATTCAAACTCATCTCTGCTGCATTTATTAGCATACTTTTCATCTTCAGATCAATTTCGCCATTGCTGTTTAATAGGATGTCCGTAATAACAATTATTCGAATAGAGATTACAGATTTTACCGCAGAAACGGATCGCTTTTATCGCATTTATTCGCACTTATTTCGTAAATAGGAAAATTATCTGTCCCTACATACAACATATAAATAAATATAAATTATGTGTGTGTGGTTAATGCTAGTAGAATATGTATTGCAACCACGCGTTATACAGCAGCCTGATGTTTGACCTAAACAGTCCAAAATATGTTATTAAAACCAATCACATAAATCATAAATGACTGAACTATATATAAAGTACTTTAAGCTTAAAATAATCTACTTTAAACCATCTATTTTGGTGAAATTCTCGCCAATCCAATAAAATAAAATTGAAGGAATTTGTCTAATTAATTAATCCATTACCAGTTAAATTAAAGTTAAATTAACTGTCCTACTAAATTACAATAATATGCAAATATTTTAGCATAATGAAGTACTGTTCCGCCAAACGCAAGTTGAATGTTTAGACTCACATATTCAAATATGAATACAATCGACAATCATTTACAGTGATTTTCATTCCTTTCACCTTTTATTTCCACAATAGTTCTCGGCAAAGTATTGAGGGAGAATAAAGGTCGAGGACCAGTCGGGAAAATTGCGAAAGTTTGTTGTGTCGGGGTCCAGTGGTGGAAACTGCGTGTCCGGAGACGCGAAACGCGAGGGGGTGGTATTGATTAGAGCAACCCTAGTTAGCGCTAGCCCGCACCCCCGTCGTACTACACACAGGCATACCCACACACATACACATAAACAGACACACACGCAGAGAAGGAGCATATAGCAGACGAACGATGGCAACAAACTATTGCCGAGGATGCCATTTATTTGCCTAATCTATACGAATATTTACTATTTAGTGAGTCGGATGTGTCCTTCTTTGTTTTACGTCATCATCTCTCTTCTTCCATGCATACCTCTCTATCTATTTCCTCACTTTCAGATGCCCATTCTTCCGTCTGCCATCTTCTTTAATGTTTGTTGTGTGTTCGAGTGCGTATAACTTGCTATAAATAGATCTTCGTATACGTATCGTGTCTATCAGATCCGTTTTATTATCATGATAAAAGACGAATTGGTGAAATTATTAGTACGGTATATATTTATCTTTTTTCAAGATTAAAGACGATATCATGTTATGCATCCTTTCCCGAAGTAGCACTATTAATTAGACGAAATAGTCACTCTTTAAATTATCGGCATAAATGATCAGCTAGAAATATAAATTATTATATTCTTATAATTTCAAAACTATAGATATGGATATTCGAAATACATATTTTACCATTATGAGAGTGAATTCAAAATCCAACGTCTACTTTATACTATGACCAAAACTAACTAACAGTAGATTAAATGATATGGGTTTAAAACTATTCATTATTAAATTACTATCTATACTAATCAATTAAGGGTTTTTCATTTTAAACGTGTGCCTTGGAATTTTTGTAGAAACTTGAATCATACAGTATGGAGAACTGTTTTAATGCATCGTTTATATACAAAAATTACTTCCTTAAGAACTAATATGTCAGTAACTGACCGAAAAAAGCATATCGTCGTCTTTAAAAATCGATGTAAGTCATATTTTCTGGGATTTTTTTGAAAAGTTTTTTACGTGCAGAGGTAGCATTATGACGATTTTCTTTTTTCTCTAAAAGCTGATGCCGTACATTTTCTTTTCTTTATAAACTTCTGTCGTAGTGATGACTTAATGTTATGGTTTTTCCTGTCACGACTGTCCAAAAGACAAAAAGCCACGGTATTTTTGTGTAACCTGATTGCATGCCGAAATTAATTACAAAAACATAATATCCCGACAAATATTCCTGAAATAGCCTTCGTACCACATCTTCTCTCACAACATTTACGGATTTTCGTAAATTACCTTCAGAGTAACCTCATCTGCTACTTGAATGAAAGGCTACACGTTTCCATTATATAAAAAGACTCCTTTCAGACTAGTCTTTGACGAATCCATGAGTAACTTCCAAGAACTGGGAATGTATTCCAAAGGCTTCTGAAAGCTGCAGTATATCTTGCAATTTCTCCGTAACCAGAGCTGAGCTAATGCTAGCGATTTTAGATTAATTTGTAATTTGTATATCGTCGGTTTCCATTAAAAACAGTGTATATCTAATTTCGAGTATTTGTTTAGGAGACATAAAACTGTTTCAAGTTCTTATTTTGTATTTTAACTTCTACGAATAAAATGTAGAATATGCCAGTTGTAAATAAAAGTTTAAATAATTAATATTTGGACAATCATGGTTTTTATGTCGCCCTAATACTGTATAATGTTAATGGAATTTAATTAAGAGATGTAGTAGAAACAAAACATTATTGTTAATCTGAAATTATGTATACCTGTCCTTCAAAAAAATCAAAAGAATAGCAATCTTATAATATGACAAGGAGTTCTAAAAAAAGTTGAGGATAGTTCCATGTGGTATTCTTAATTTTTAGTTATTCATTGTGTTCTCTGCAATTTTGTTATTTAGATAGCACTGAGCTCTATTATTTTTACGTTGTCAGATATCAGAATGGTTTAATTTATAATCAATCTTCTCGGTCGGATTGCAGCGTATTGCTCTGCTGTCAGTAGTCGCAGGGTTCTCAGTCTTGCCTGCGAGTTTAATAGATTTGAAAAAGTTGCATGTTTCATGCCTCTCGATGCACATTCGTTGTATTAAAGCAAATGCAGATATCGCGTTGATCTTTTTTGACCTAAAGATACCGAGATCGAATTTATTAAAGACATCTTTAAATACTTTATGACCAACAGACTTGATATTTTTGTCACGGCACTGCTTTTTATACTATGAAAGTACATTGGTCTTAGTTTTGCAAATTGGCTCTAAATAATGCTTAGTAGTAGCTGATCGACAATAATGGGATTCGACTTTAGGTAACAGATTTAAATAATCTTGTATGTGTGTCTCTTCATAATGTGTGTTTGTTCTTTGTCCACTATTTTTTTTACTTTCCATTATTAACTCTTTCATTATTTTGACTTTCTACCCAATGACATACAGACTATTGCTTCAAACCCCATGTGATAAAAAACTTTTTTTACAAATTCGGATTATGATTCTGTCTATGTTTTAGATGACAAAATAAAGATACTTTTCGTCTGGATATCTTATTTTGTTTATTCTTAGATTTTGTTGGCTTTGTTGTATCTACTAATATATAACATAACTTTCCTTTTGCGCCACATCAATTTGAAAATACTGTAAGTTGAATTATTTTTTCCTCTGTTGGTTTTTTGTTATAACCCATTCTTTTGGATTTGCTCGTCCTTTTCTGGCTTTTGTCTTTTTAGGCTTATCATCTAGTTCTACCATAATATTATCTATTTGATTAATTTCTTCTTCTCGCTCTAGACCCTCTTATCATTATTATTGTATGGATTATATTCAAAATCGGTTAAATTTGTATCATTATTGGGTGGACTATGAGACTCATCTGAATTTACCAGACGCTGTTTCTTCAAGACCTTCATCTCTCTTCTGTTGATTGCCCAACACAACCCAACCCATTCTTTTAGATTTGCTCGTCCCTTTCTGGCTCTTGCCTTTTTGGGTTCACCTTCTGGTTCTACCATAATATTATCTGCTTGGTTAATTTTTTCTTCTTGCTCTAGTATCCCTTCATCACTATTATTGTATGGATTAGAGTGTACATATGAACATTATTGCTTGCTAAATTATTAAATATATGTAAATTATTATTTAATTACCCACTTTCTGTGATTTGATTTCATTAGTGCTCATTTCCTTAAACTTTTCCCACTCAGATTATAATTCGTTGTCGTCGTGGAAGACGATTTCATTTTGTTGAACTAAAATTGTGAGGTTATTTATTATAAGCACAAGCTATCAAAGTTTCTGTCAATTTAAGAGTTAGAGCTTATTTAACTAGCAATGTTCCTCTACTACCATCAGTTATTATTAAGATCATTTAATTAATTATATTGAAACAGTCAAAGCACAATCCTGCAGATTCACTACGAAACCCACAATATATATATATATATATATCATCTAACTCTGCTCCTAACAGCACTATTTATCAATATAAAAAACTTGTAAGTCAGACTTACACGGTTTCTAAAGTTAGCTTTTGCCGCGTATTCTTACACAGTTTTTAAATTCAAACATAGAGGCGACAATGTCGCTCTTAGGTATACGAAGTATTAATGGAAATGCAAATCACAACTTTACTTTAAAATGAGGGCTCATAAAAAACTTTGTTGAACCACACGATCAAGACAGCTTAAATCCCTTTGAAAAAATTGTACAACAATACCAGAAAGAAACTCAAAATTGGTAATTTTATTGGACGTCATAGGATAAATGGTAGAAAATAATGAAATTGGAAATGTAATTATCACTGTTGGAAAAAAGTGCGTGGATATCTATAATACATATTTTTGGTAGTTTTTTGACAAGCAACAAGAAAATGGGTGTGCTTAAAACCACACAGCAGAAGTTTAAACTTCATCAAGGCGAGGTTAATAATACGAAATACACTCGTATAATATTCAGTAACGTATTAAATAAAACGTATTCGCACATTTATTACATTTACACATGTACACACGCGTATAATATTCAGTAACGTATTATACGGCTGATGCGTCATGCTCTCCCATGTAACGGTCGCCGAACGAGTATAGCAGTGACGTATGTATATGTATAAATAGACGATATGAATAATCGATTACGTGTCCCGCGTTGGTCTGATGCAACCTGCCGGCGTCATATATTGGTCATACCCGTTCGGCTCGGGTTCGAATCTGCTCGGGGACATGAATTTATTTATTCATTTAATAAATTTCAATTTAATTGAAATTAAATACCTCTATATGATATATTTATCTTGTTCCGTTAGCCGACTTTACCCGAAGGAGCGTTACACATATCCGAGCGTTACACATATCCGAGCGTTACACATATCCGAGCGTTATACATATCCGAGCGTTACACATATCCGAGCGTTACACATATCCGAGCGTTACATATCCGAGCGTTGCAGGTCAGTCTTGTTCACTGCCTACAATCAGCGCAATGCGCCTAAATGCGCCTAAAGATGTTTACACTTCAAAAAGCAGAAAATTACAAAACTTTAACAATAGACATAATACAAAAATTTCATGATGATTAAAATGTAAATTCCATATTCTTATATATATATATGGGCAAAATTACCGATGAGCATAGCTTCGATCAAAATATTTCTAAAATGAAAAAACGGTAAATAAGTGCAAATAAACTCCTCTAATGTTAGCGGACTACTGTTGGACGAAAAATAAAAATAGTTTCATTAAAGTTCTAGCGAAACTAGAGCTTTTATAATTTGAAATTTTAATATGTTTTAAGATAATTTTATTGTATTGTTTATATACTTTTTCGTATTTTTTTTGACGTGTTCTACGCATTTTATGCACTATACAGAACTAAATAAATTTATTTATTTAACTTGACCAACTACGTTTTATTAAAATAAATGTTTCTCGGTTATATATAAAAATTTATGCACATAATTTCAAGGCAATACCAAAAGTTGAAATTTGCTGATTAGTGTCATTTACATTATTATTATTTTATATTGTTGTTATTGTTATTGACTAGGTAATAAAACTAAATAATCTCAGAGATGTGTAGGTCTTAAATAAACTGTTTTATTTCTTTTTCTTTAATCTTAATATTTTATTCATACACTTTTAAACTTCCAATTTAATTTACAAATAAATTTCAAATTTTGAACTTTTGAACAATTAAGTTTAAGAAAGCTAATCAAATTGCTTCTGCTGTTTTATAGTATATATGTTGATATAACCAAATCTGTAATTATAAATACTAGTAGATGACATGAAAAATTAAATTGTATTTGAATTTTTATTTGTTTCAAATTTAAATATTTAATATTCCTTCTCATACCTTGTATATATGTATTAAATGGTTAATTCAAAATTTAAAGAATTTATTATATATCCAAAAATTTAATGGTAGTTGTCTTAAACAAATTCGCAAAATTAGTAAAATTCTTGTAAAGTAATTATTACAGTAGGTACAGAATAACAGAACATTCACGTCAGCCTTTGATGCATTATTTGATGCCGTTTAATAATTGGACATTAATAACATTAAATTTCTATGTTGTTAGTGCAGTTAATATGATAAAAATTTTAACAGTAGTACCTACTCGTGAAAATATGTGTTTGTTGTTATATTACATATCAAATGGATATATAATGCGAACTGAAGAGTAAATAACTTGCAATAGTTACAATTTTTACCTGCATATTTCAAATTGCTAAATCGCTAATATTACACGGCATACGCTTGTTTTATATCAAACACCCAAAACTTCCACAATTTCGTTAACTATTCTTATACTTTTGGTTGATTAGTGAGACACAATTTACTGTAATAATGAATGACATTGTGTAATCATCTACATGGAATATAACATATTTTTTTGCATTCAGTTAAAAATCTAACGATAACTGATTATGTAATGGTCTATTACAAAACGGTACTACTAACTGTTTTGCCGCCCTACTTATTTGCTTTTGGCTATTGTAGATTATGAATCTGCTAATAAAGTATATAGAAAACGGAAGCCAAACTTTCAATAGAAACGTAAATTCTGTCAATATTATATACGACTACTACACTATAATTTTATTTGAATACACGACCGCAAAATTATCGTCTCCGAAAACAATCACCAAGAAATACGAGAAACTCTAAATTTCGTCATAACTTTCCGCAGTGATCTCTTACGCTGGCTAGACGCGGTGCGGTACTTCAAATAGCGTAACGTGTTATTTAGACAAAAAGAAAGAAGACGAGGACGAACAAGATGTAGGTATAATATTATGAGAAGCTGTCATTAGTAAAATTATCTGGTGAACGCCACGAAGTGTATTTCTTTGAAATAATTATATTTGTCTTTCTACTTAAAAAAAAGAACTTCCAAACGAGATCGACATTGACCTTGATGATGACGAGATTTGTATTTCTGTATATACGTACATATCCACTTACATGCTTCTTTTCTACTACATCTTTCAGTTTATATGGTGAAGAAGTAAAAACAAAAATCGACTAGTAAAAGTTAAAATGCTTATGTAGAACGCGAAGTTATCTAATAACGTAATAGTCAAGGAAGTGCTTTTTTTCTTATGATATTTATGTTTAAATTAGTACCATGTTTTTTTTTAGTTTATTTTAATAGGCTCGGAAGGAATAAGTACCTACCAGAAAAAACTGAAAAGTATAAATGGAAATATCTAAGTATATCTTACTTTAGGAAATCCTTTAGCTTTTGAAAAAAATATGCTCATATTGCCATAATATCACTGTCATACATATGAACATAATGTTATCTGCTCTTAACATTTAAAATTTTTTTTAGATTTCCATACCTCATGGAGGCTCTATATCAGAGTAATACAACTTCAGTAATAAAGTATCCCTGATTGAATACAATATATTATGTTAATCGAAATCTACTATTATTACTTCAGTGTATAATAACCTAGAGACAGATGCAACATTAACTACTAAAGTAAATATGTTGACATAGTATGATATCCAGCAGTGAGATTCCAAACAGTCGATATGACAGAAAATCTTCGGTCTTTTAGCAATTGTCAGAGAAATAATATTCACGTTAGGTTTAATTTGAAGAGAATACCAAATGTCGGCATACAAGATTCATTAACCATGAGAATCTGTAAAGGCGTAAATTTAGTATCATGTCGATTATTTAGTACCTCACTACAGGTTTGTTGAGGAAGTGACATATACTACACTATAAGGGGAACATGTTACAAATTACTAAACTCACTTATATACGTAACAAGAAGCAAATCCTACTGTGGAACAACATCATCTCAAAATTATACTGTCATGTTATACCACAAGATTCATTCTTAAGTCAGATTTATTTATTAAATACACAAATGATTTTGTTAATATTCTATACTTGATCCCATGCTTACTCATGATGCCTCATTTCTAGTAAACTGTGATTCATCAGAAACATAAAAAAGCAAATACTTATGGTTTTTAATGTCCTAATTATTATTAAAGGAATTACTAAGAGTTCAAATAGATACTAAATAGATATAAATATTATGTCATTAAATTGGAGAAACTTCTACGGCATTTACAGCACAAATTTATTACTGCATATTGCGCTTATTTTGAAAATATATTTTTTGTACCAGTAGTAAAAAATCATAGCATTTTTACACATAATAAAGCGCCACGAAATGTCATTTCTCGACCTGGAACTAATAACAGGTAAATAATGAGAATATTATTCACCTAGGTAAATAATGAAAACAAATAAAACGAATGCCGCAACCATGCAATCGCAGTAGTATGTATGTCAAGTTGTCAACCGTCAAAATTCATAGTGCCTAGTTTATTTTTATTTAGATCGGTATACCACAAATCATACCTAAAATCTAAAACTTATAAATGCTCGACCTCTAAGGTAAAATAATTAACTGTATTTTATGTCAACAATAGCAAAATATATATAATAGTATAATTGGAAACAATATCCTAACACGTAACTATTATAGATGTAAAATAAATAAAGGTTATGTAACAAAAATATGTATAATATGGAAACAATATAACACCCAACTATTACAGATGTAAAGAATTATTTAAATTATTTATAAAAATTGATAGTGCAATTATGGCATGTAAAATTTATTGATGGTTCAATTCTATTTGAAAAACCAGGATTGTGCAGATCTGTAGGCACATTAATGACAGTATTATTAATTGAGTTAATTCCATAAGTATTTACGATATCTTCAGTCGAAATAGATTGTACTGCTGATGTTGATGGAATTTAATTCATATTGAAAATTCCTGTATTTATTGCAGGTGTGGTTGCGTAAGTAGATGTAGGTAGACCTTGTAACATACATGCTATATTTTTTTATTTACTAGGGAATCTTCGATATAACCTTCAGCTACAAAGTGGCTCCATTATTACAAAGTTTTGAGACGAACCATTTATGCCATTGTGGATATGAATAATAATTAAATCATCTTTCATGATGACATCAGAAATTAATGAATTACACAGCTCATCTCTTCGGCATGCACCAGCAACACCAATTACAAGAGCAGTCTACAGGGTTATAAATTATCAATAATTTCAAAGTATTAATATTAAATATTGAATATTCTTGAAAATAAGCCAGAAGTACGTTTTCAGAAGTTACTACTGTATTTTTGGAATTACACCATTTTTTAAATTCTGTATATGTTTTATGTATAAGTGTTTAGATTTATGCGGAAGCAAGTTGTCAACTGCCTGTTCTGCAGTCTCGTACATTTCAGGTGGTGTACATCTAAACTCTTCAGACATTATAAATGGAATGAAAAATAATCTAATAAATACTTGACTTTTAGTTTCAGCATTTATGTCAAAACTTATTTGTTAAATTTGTCAACATCAAAATATAGCCTACTTATTTGTTTATATGAAGTTTTATTACATGGGCATTCTTAAATATATGAGTAAATTTATTCATAATTATTAAGGTTTCAAGGTCCAATTAGACTACTGGTACAAAAAATAGTATACATACTACGGTTGAGAAGACTATTATTGCCCTTGTGGCTTAAACTCCTCGGCGCTGCGCGCCTCGGAATTTAATCTTGTCACTTGGGCAATAATAGTCATCTTCTCAACCTTGGTATGTAATATACTATTATTTTGTAGTATCCTCATATGAGGTATATACCAGACGCCGAGAGGCCGCGAGAGCGCGGCATTGTTTAATAATTAAACGTGTGGAGTCTGTAAGTAAATACTCATCAAGTTCAGGTCATAAATTATTCACAATTTCACAATCATTAAACTAGGAATCAGGAGGCTCTAATCAAAAATTATAACGGTCTGGAAATAATGCACAAATCAGTAGATTTCTAGACATCCAAGCTATATAACAAATTTTTCAAGCACATAAAGGTCTCAATCATAAACCGGAAGCGCTACAGTTCTATTAATTGTTAGTTAATATTTTGCTGTTTTAATTAGTTAACCTTTATATCGAAACATTTTATTTTTTATATTGTTTGAGCTCATTGAGGGCCGCTTAACCACAAAAAGAAATTATTTTATATATAAATATACAATTATTTGCTTATTTTTTAGTCGTAAAACATACACCATTTCGCATTTCTCCAATAAATGATGTCAGTCTTAAATGAGTATATGTACTTAAAGTAAATGTCGTGGAAATATGATTTATTTTGTTTTTTTCATTACAGGAAAATTATGGTTAAACGATCCGGAGATGACCTGGAAGCCAGAAATGCAACTCCCTTCGGCAGAGGAGTCAAAACTAGCCCTTCAAGCGAGACTAGGGCTCTCACCCAGTAAGTAAATTTCAGTTCTTGCCGCATCGGAAAGTTATATAATATTACTAGATATACACTTGTAACTCTCCTCTGATATCATAAAAGGGGAACACAAAACAGTCAATTTTACAACATCATTGATTCTGAAAATACACCCCATTGACAGATTATTACTGAAAAACCCCGAAATCTGCTGACTCACCCCTTCTCGTTAACTGTCCAACATGTTGCTCGCACTTTTTTTACAAGTTAACACGTGATATATCATTCTTTTAGTTTAGCACTACCACCAAGTACATTTTTCTTACATACATTATGTAATCTTTAATTTGCTAGAATATTTATCTAATATATATATATTTACTAAAGTTTAATTATTATGCATATTATAAATTAAAAAGAAATTAATTGGTGAAACTCAGATAAATTGAAGAGAAAAAAGACTGTCACATTACGTCGATTTGAAATATACCTGCAATGATTTTATAGTAGTAAATCGATTTGATTCTTTTAAATACCGTGAAACGAGATGACTTGGCATAATAGAATGGAATCCTTTTTTACGGTTTTGTTTTTATACTTAAAAACGAAATTAATTTCGAGTATATTTTTAGTAAACGTTGTTTATATTTTTTGTATATATTACTCGATTTTGTAAGGCTACTTCATATAAACAAGAAATTGATTGTGCTTAATGAATCTTCTCGATCCGTAATATATGCACTTTACAAGCGCTTTCTTGAATAAATAATAAGTAAATTTAACTAAAACATGAATTATATTGTTGTTATAATTAAAAGGTGTAATGAGAGGAAAGAATGTTTATATGTTTTAGCAAATTCGGTACATATTTATAGTTTACACCAAGGGGGAAATATTACTAACTTTTACATAACTTCATATCGTAAAAAACTTTAAATTAAAAAACCTTACAGAGAGCGCAATCTGCTCTCTTTAACATTTTTTCTAATAAGATATTGAAAAGAAGTTAATAACTGTTGTTTTTGTAAATTATCTGATTTCTTTGAGGGGTGTGTAACATACCTTCCTGCATGCTAAATTCATAGTTAGGAGGGCATATTTTTATTTTATCTACCTAGCCATGAAACAAAAGAGTGACGATGACAAACAAATTATTGAAAAATTGCTGTCACTGTTAGAAGTACATGCGCTAAGTTGTGCTTAGTTTATGCTGTGTATAGAGATTTGAGACGGTCTATTTCTCGATAAAATGAGTGAAACTAAAGTTGAAAATCGCAGCGTAATAAAGTTCCTGGCAAAGGATGGCAATGGTCCAAAAGCAATTCATGAAAGAATGGTTGCTGTATATGGGAAAGATACAACATCTTATTTCCAAGTAAAATATTGGTCTAAACTCTTTCGATGGGGCCGAGAGTCAATCAATGATGACCCAAAGTCCGGACGGCCCGTTGAAGCTCGAACTGAAAACATTGTGCGAAAAGTCGAAAATTTGGTACTGAAAGATCGGCGTGTAAAGATCTCTGTCATTGCCAATGAAGTCTGTATATCCGAAACAAGTGTCCTCAAAATTTTGCATGACGATTTGGGTATGAAGAAGGTGTCCGCACGGTGGATACCCAGATTGCTTACACCTGAACAAAAACTGTGCAGAAAGAAGTTTCTCAAGAAAATTTGGTCAAGTTGGAGAGGGACAAAACATTTTTATCTCGAATTATTACCGGAGATGAGACTTGGGTATATTACTGGGACTCTCCTACTAAACAAGAATCCATGCAGTGGGTTCATCAGGGCTCTCCACCACCAAAAAAGGCCAAGACACAATTTTCTGGAAAAAAATTGATGGCAACTGTTTTCTGGGATGCTGAAAGTTTTGCTTATTGAATATATGCCGAGAGAGTCTACCATAAATGGAGAGGCTTACGGAAACACAATTAAAAATTTAAAAACTGCTCTGGAGGAAAAACGCCCGCATTCTTACCCACAAAAAAACTTGTTGCTGCACGACAATTGTCGGGTTCATAAGGCAAACAAAGTTCAGCAGATAATCAATGACTGTGGGTTTATAGAGTTAAGGCATCCACCTTATAGCCCCGACCTAGCTCCGTTAGACTTCTTCTTATTCAAAAATCTAAAAAATTATCTCCGAGGAAAGCGTTTTGCTTCTGATGAAGAACTCAAAGAAGCTGTTGAAGAATATTTTGCGGGGTCACCGAAGCAATTTTTTTCTGAGGGTATGGGAAAACTGGAAAAAAGATGGAATAAGTGTATTAGTGTTGAAGGGAGTTATGTAGAAAAATATTTTTTTTCTCTTATGTGCTTTTTTTCATGGCTAGGTAGATAACATAAAAATACGCCCTCGTAGTTCTTCCACAAACGTTTAATCTTATTTAAAACTAAATACATAGAGAAAATAAATACAAACTTCATGTAACTTAATCGCAATGATTGTTAAACAACACTAAAAGTTCTGAGACAACAAAATTTAAAAATGACCGTTGTTTCTAGTAAGTAAAGAACTCTGAACTAATTTTTATCATTCTTATATTACACACAAATTACACTGCCGAGATTACCTAAACAATTTCTTACTATGTGCCCCCCTCCCCCCAAATATCATTAATTTTAAATACATTTTGTTTGACAAAGCAATCGCTTGGTTTTTGGCTGGTTATAAATCAAATGCTTTACATATTTATGTGCCACCAATGAAAACTAAAACTTACAGTTGCCTAAAATTTCTGTACATTCATTCTTTGTACTCATTCTCTATGAATTATATTAATTTAAGAATTTGATATCTTGATACTTTGCAAAGAGAATTTAAAAACAGAGAAATTATATCGCGTACATCTTCATGTATGTCTTTATACAACTCATATGGAAACATACGCGCATAAAACTCTATCTACCTCTGTTCGCAAGTAAATTTCGTTCATACTCAAGAATAAGAAATATTAAATTTATATATCGCTTTAAAATTGAATTAAAAGATTGTGATAGGAAATTCCAACTATAAAATATGTAAGAATATTTTAGAAATTATTGAAAGTGGATAATGTACAAAGGTTTTGTTTACTAGTATATAGATAGGTAAACAAAATGGAAGTCTGTCGACTTGATCGCATATTTGGGCATAACATTTAACCCTAACTTTACTTTTTTATAAAATGATGAAAACTAATAGGAGAACGTCCAACGAACAAATATTTGTATACTTATTTTTGTTAGTATTCTAATAAAAACTAAGTCACTTCAGTCAGTAAATAATATATTAATTAATTGCTCTTAAAAGTTGTGAAGAAATGCACTAGTACCGTATATCAGGTGTGTTTGGAAAACTGAAATTAGTAATGTACTAAGTATGCGGATTCGCAATGGACTTCAACTATTTCCAAAGTTTAATATGTGACACAATGTAGGCGTGGTTCTACCACTACAAACAATAATAAAGAATTAACGTCCAAAATTTTATGCCATTTAGAGAACGTATTTAAGGCTAACATTATCGCCGATTTTCTGTGAATGTACACTTTCGTGTGAGCTTTTTTATTGAAAATTCATTTTTCTGAGCCAAAAGAATTACATTCAAATATGGTAAACAAACTATATCACATAACTTCTTTTACATCTATATCATTAAGTAAAAATCTTATATTACAAACAAACCGAAGGTATTGATTATACATATATTTAAGATGTTTCCGAGTTTGTCCAGAAATAAATTAATTAAAATCTGTCATACAAAATGCGGCGGAAAAATACAGCCTTTATCCTCTGAAATTTAGTATTATTTGCAACGTTCGTTCATGTCGTCGAATTAACATGCAACTAACATTTTATCTATTATTATAATTATTATCACAAAAAAAAAACAAATCTGTGCGGAAACTCAACTGATCAACTGAGATAGCTTCTATAATAATATCCTTAGTTGTGTGCTTATTTATAATATTGGCAACTTCTAGCTGAATACAGGTTATGTTTGTCAAATATTCAGAAAATAAATTGGGATATTTTATAACAAACTTATGTGGTGTTTTAAAAGAACTAGAACTGGATCGAATCTTTTGAAAAGGTGTTTGACATTATATTTTAGCTCATTGCCTACATTAGAAACGATGTGCTTTTGAAATCGTTTTAGATTCGATTCAATTTTCGTGTAAGACTCTATAATTTCTAGATGAGAAAATCATCATTCCTATCTTATTTATATTATTTATTTCATTAACGATATGGTAACAGACCAGCTTTTCGAATGATATACTTATTTGTAAATCAAATACTAATCGAATGAAACTTATTAAATTTTAAATTTATTAAAACAGCTTCTAACTGGATCTGTGCTAATCTAACAATAAAACGCCCCCATTTACTATTACCTATGGGTATAATTTAAAATTTAATCGTTTACTCATTCATTCTATTTACATTTAATCCTTTGTAGTCCTCATATTCTGTTTTCGACTGATTCAAAACTACCTCGCTCTAAAACAATATGACTGTTAAAATCTCTTCTCTCCTAATTCGATTTAGGAGACATTTGCCGACGTAACTGAATTTACAAAGCCATTGGCTCACTTTTAAGTAATGTCGTGGCGGTGGGATATAGTTATATGCGTTCTAGATAGTAAGTATGTACGAGTGACGGACAACCGTAACAGCTTTCAACTCGAGTATAATTCAATTCAAATAAGAGAAAGTTTTAGCTGCGTAGGAGAGAGACCCGCGAATTCGAGAGGGGCGGAAATCTCACGTCGTCGAGGACAAATGGACCAGGACAGTATGTGAAAACTCGATAAAAGATTGACCGTTTCAAGTCTTTAGGTTACGAAAACGATCGATAGACAGGCCAGGCCGTGTTCCACAAGAAGCTTTTAATTCAACACTTTCATGTTTTATGAATTAATTATTATTCACTTATAAATTAGTTAGTAATTATAGAAGACAATTATTCATGTACATTGGTCCGTATATTTTAGTGTGAAGTCATAGTAAATATGATAAAATAATTAGAAAAAATAAACAGAATAGTACCTATTTCATTTGAATCGTATTGATGCAAAACTCGCCAAATCATAACACACTGAAATATGAAAATGTTAATCTTCCTACAAGAAATTGTCCGTAGTCGTAATATTGCAAACTTTCTAATTTTTTCAAACTTGCTAATTTAAATCCATGAATGAATATTTGCTTGCAAATAAAAGTTTCTTGACGTTAGATTGTAATGTTCCACCTATGGCTTATTGGAAGTTTCCATTTACGGCATGACATTACCAAACTATTCCTCCTTGTCCAACACGCCGTAATAGCCTTTGATAATCCTGTAACACCTATGTAGCCGGATGAAAGCTTAGAAATACCATACGACAATTCTTTCTTCTTCTTCTTCATTGCTGTCCTATTACTTGTGCTTATAGTTACTCAACTTATCCATTTCTTCCATTCTCCACGGTCTCTCGTTAGTCTTTTAATCACTCTTAGTATTTTCCAATTCCTTTCTCCTCAATTCTCTTCCAAAAAGTCTTTTTCTGTCTTCCCCTCTTTCCTTTCCTTACTTACATTGTCGGTTGCTAGTATTTTTTTTAGTCCATTGAGGTTAATCCCCATCACCTGACCGAACCAATTAAATTGTCTTCTTTCTAGCTTCAATGATATTGCCTCCTGCTTTGCTATTTTTCTTATCTCGTCATTTCTTTGTCATGCTTTGCCTTTCCTGGAAGTCTACTCAGATACTTCAGTTCTGGTGCTTCGTGGTTGATCTGATATTTTTTCAGTGGTATCCACGGTTGGCTTCCATATTCCATACTTGGAGTAACTATTGTTTTATAGACTCTTTATTCGTTGTCATCTCTATCTACTTTTTCCAGATAGTGTCTTATTTATGTTGTGGCAAATATTGGTGCTCCTTTGTCTTCTTCTGGCAATTTCTTGTTAGCAGGTTATTATATGGTTTTCATTTTCTATATGATTGAGTATCATCGCTTTGCTCTATTTTATGTGTATTTTTATTTTTAGGCTTTGAATATATATCCAAGACTATTTTCCGTTCTGTGTTTTAGCTTGCGTATTTTTTATTAATGTATGCATAATCTATAAAGAGTTTGGGGTTGATCCTTTTATTTATTCCTCTTTTAGATTCGAATGGCTCTGATCTTAGTCCTTATGTGTTAGTTCGGTATATACCTTTTATAATAACGGGTGGGCAAATTTGAGGTTAGGAAGTAAATTGGCTTAAAAACACCCTATTTTTGACCATTCAGTTTTATTGATACCAATGTAAAGTAGAAATATGGGAATTAATAATGGAATATGATGTCGGGCAAATGTCCACCTCTAGCACGTCGGCAGACGTCCGCTCTTTTCACAAAATTTTGAACCACATTTTGCACCAAAGCTTCGCTTATCTCGTCAATGCAGTACCGAATTTCATCTTTCAGAGCGTCAGTTGTTTGTGGTTTGTTCACGTAAACCCGGTCTTTCAAATGGCCCCAGAGAAAATAATCCAGCGGCGTTAAATCACGGCTGTGTGGCTTGTGGCGCCGTCTTGCTGAAACCAAATGTCACTGATGTCAACATTAGCCAAATATGGCCACAAAAAAAACGTTTATCATGGATTCGTAGCGCAGAGAATTCACGATAACGGCGTTTCCTTGTTCATTTTCGAAAAAATACTGGCCGATGATGCCGCCTGACCACAAACCGCACCATACAGTTACTTTCTTTGGATGTAATGGTTTTTCGAGAACTGTTTGTGGATTTTGTGAGCCCCATATGCGACAACTTTGTTTGTTTACATAACCGCCTAATTGAAAATGGGCCTCATCACTAAAGATGATTTTGTTGAAAAATGCGTTGGTTTCGTTCAGTTTTTCAAACAGCCAATTCACAAACGTTCGACGCAAACAATGGTGGCCGGCTTTAATTCTTGAACGAGTTGAACTTTATAAGCGTGAAGATGAAGATCTTTATGCAAAATGTTGCGCAAGTGCCTCTGGTAATGCCCAATTGTTGCGAACGTCGACGAGTTGATGTTCCATGCTCATTCTCAACACTTTGCTGTACAGCGGCTATGTTTGCATCACTACGGCCACTACGAGCGTATTGTTTTGGTCTATTATCAGCAACAGTACCGTGAGCCTCGAATTTAGCGATTAAATTACGCACAGCGGTCTGAGAAGGAGCCTGATTACGAGGAAAAGCTGCTCGAATTTTACGAAGTGATACAGTAAAATTTTCACCATTTTGATAGTCTATTCTCACAATTAAAATTCTTTGTTCAAAAGTGTAGCGTTCCATAGTTAAAATTTCCCAACTTTTTACTAAACAAATGTCGAAGGATGACAGCTCAATTCTTGACATTTCATCATTTGACAGCCAATTTACTTCCTAACCCCAAATTTTCTCACTCGTTACTTAGAAGTTTGTTATGTACTTTTACTGATTTCATAGCTTTCAATATTACTCTTTTTCTATCTTGTCAAATACTGATTTTAGATCAATTTATACTAGATATAATTTTTTTCGTTTTGTAAGCCCTTCCTATTAAATATCTCACAATGCGTATGTTATCCTTGTGTGCTCTAAATTCCACCCGACCATCTACCAATTTACTTGTTACTTACTTTCTCAATTTTTTTTCTATAATTCTTGTGTACTTTTGAAATCCTACAGAAGAAGACAAACAGCACGGTAATTATCACAATCAGTGCGTTCTCCTTTTTCTTATATATTAGGGGGTGGGGGGCAAGATTCTTTTCGCAATCTCTAGATGTTGCTTCTTCATCCCATACTTGTTGGTACAATATTTGACCATCCATATATCATTTTCCAACTGTTTTAGCATTTCTGGCTCGACATCCTCACTTCCTGCTTTATCTATTTTAATTTCGATAGTGCCTCTTCAAATTCTTCTATTTAATCCATTTTCTTCCCCTTTTTCCATTGTTTATTCGTGCCTTCCATAATGTTTTTCTGCATAATATCTCGTTTTTGTGTACTGTTATTTCATCTTGTTTAATCTTCATCAAGATCAAAGATGTAAGTTCTTTGATCTTCCTTCCATTCATTTGTTTTATTTTTTCCCCAAAATTTCTTTGAATCATCTTTGTAATTGCCATTTAGTTCGTTACCAAATTTTTCCAGCTTTTCGCTCCTTTATTCCTAAATTAGAATTAAAAAGAAAGTATTACATAAGTATCTTTGTAGAAACCCCAAAAAATTTCAAAATTTGAACGATGAACTTATTCTAGGTTATTTAAAATTGGTAATCATTATTACAAATGAATATCACTTACATATCACAATATCGCTCAGGAACATGGTAGTAAAATTAGTAACGTACAGTGACACCAGAATAACGGTAAATAAGTCATGTTGTCGATGACCTATTGTTAATTCCTGATTAATGATAGATTTTATATGCGAAAAAGTAAAACTACTTTTAAATTCCATTTTATGCAGTTATGGGAAGTATCGTACTACTTCTTTTCGTGTACACCTTCCATAGAAGCGCACGTGACTGGATAAAATGAAAAGGATGCTAATAATTCATCACCTGTGTACTTTTAAGGCAAGCGAATTCAACTGTTGAATTGCAAGCAAGCAAGAATAACGATCAACGAGGAGAGAGAGTATAGTCGAATAGGGATTCGAGGCAAAAATGCGACACAAAACATCAAGGGTGATGTTTTGTGTCGCATTTTTGCCTCGTCGAATTTGAGTGAAAAGCAACTAAGTACACTATTGGACAGGAGTCACCAGAACATACCAAGTACCGCTTGGCATTTCTGTCAATGACAACTAAACAAGCAGGCTCTCCCCACGCAAGGAAGAAACAGGGAAACATCTTTGTCACTTTTCGATGATCGTTGTACACTGCTCCAAATACCATGTTGTCTTATATTAAAGGCAACCTACCTGTGATTTGTATTTAAGAGAACGGCCTATGCTGAGAATAATGTTGTCACCATTAAATTTTTCAAAAATAAAATAATTTCTGATCAATTCTCTATGGCAGAAAGTGTAATTTTAAGAGACGGTTTAGTTTTAATTGTTTTAAGTTTTAAGGGTCTTTACAAATCTCATTTTAGTGTAATACATATTGCCGTGATCTTTATAGAATAAGAATTATAACATTTAGTAAATAGTTAAGTTATAGGATAAAAACATTAATTTTTCGTTCAAAACTAAAAATACTTATATAATAAGCATAGGTTAAAGAATTACAACAAGTAAAAATGGGTTCCCTAACCTTTAAGGGGCAATGTAATTAAGAAAATAAATATATATAAATTAAGCTTAAATATTAAAAATTTAAATATTAGGCAAAAGACAAACACAAAATAAATATATGCATTCTATATTTTTATAGAAAAGACAAGCACAATGTGTGGTTTGAGTATAGAAAAACAGAGCCAAATTTCTCACAAAGCGTTAGGGTGGCACTAAATATTTTAACAAATGGACCACTGTTCAAAAATAAGAATGTACTAAAAGTAACTAAGAGAGAGAGAGTGATGTTAACAGACGGGACAATAAAAAGAGTGAATCATTTGAATGTCATTAAATTATATGAGCAACGCCACATTCGACATACCCGAGAAGAAAATACAAGTTCAGATGTATAAAAATGTAATCTCAGACATGTACAATAATCTCAATTCATGAGAGAGTTTTATGATCACATTTAAATGTGAAATAAATACCTGATTCTTATATCTAAAAACAAAAAGGATATATATGAAAAGGTACTCTTTATTCGAGACGACACATCGATATCTGTGTTAATAAATGCAAAAGTCAAAATACATTTAAGAAGTTTTGTATGCATAGACACAAGGGCTTCAAGGATAACAAATCATGTGTAGTTTTTTGAAAAACCTGCAAAGAAGACATACCATTAATATTGTTTGTAGTTGTCTGCAAATCAACATACTAGAAGCAGAGAGAAATTGGGCGGAGCTTGAAAGTAACGCGGTGGATGCGAATACTCTTTGTGATGCAGTTTTCATGAAAAAAATTCCAGTAGTACACAACGTATTCCCGATTGTATCCAACAAATGTGTAGATACATTTGTTGGATATAAAATAAGAATAACTTTAATCAATGGGAAAAGGAAATATATACATAACAATGAGAGAAGCTATACATTCATATACAAGTATAATGAAGGATGGTATTAATAAAAGAGAAGAACATACCCACAGAAGGCAAATAATAACAAGTGTGCGTGAATTTTCATTAGACAATTTTAAGTAATGACATTTACAAATACATCAAATGTCAAATGTTTTTATGTGATTGAGAAAAACTTAAGGGAAACAAAAATGAACTAGATGATACCAACATAAATGTTAGTTGAAGGAACGTGGCGCTGTGAATGGGTAGCTATCATTTGTTTTAATTTATAAAAGGCTGCGAAGATGAATAGAGAGGGAGATGAATCCTATCTTTTGAACTTGTAAGACGTACAAATTTTTGAAATCTTTTGCAATAGTAAAAAAATATGAGTAGGGGTTTTATACACTACTACAAATTCGTTATTAGCTTTTCCAATGTATTAAGATTTTGTTTTTGAATTCGAGTTAAATTTTAGTTTTATTATTGTTAGTAAAATTTTTGCATTTGATAATTTCATTTTTATATTCGATTATAAGATTGTTCAAAATGGGGGACATAAATAAAATGGAATTTGACAAATTGTATGATGAATTTAAGTAAGTTTTTGAAATGAATATTCATATTTGAACAATTGATGGTGTAAGACGTACTCTAAAAGTACTATGTGAGAATATTTGCTTTTAGAAAGGCGTTGAGCATCATTAATTTAAGTAATATATATATAAGATAATTAATGTTGTTGAGGTCACTGGAAGTACTATGTGCAAATATTTGCTTTCAGTGAATCATTAGGTATCCTTAACGATTATTTTAATCAGTCTTAATCAACATTTTCAAATAGATAAATACGGATAGACAGAGATGGGCAAGCGCCAAGCTGTTAAATGTACTATGTGTGAATATTTGCATTTAGCGATTGGTATAGGTCATTTTCAAGATATTCTCGTTGCGAAGTTTTAGATCATCAAAGGCACTATGTGTGAATGTATGTCTTTGTTGAAATAAAAATTAGCTTCGTATGGGAAAGATTATTTTTTTTGAATCAATAAATATTGTTAGATTAAAAATAAAAATAGCAAGATAATATTTATTACATATATCAGTATAAAAAGAAAGTTATATTTTTTTATGTTTTTATATTGTGAAAGAAAAATACTTGATGTAGCCACATGATAATAATGTTTTTGTTACCATCATGCTAAAAGACTAAAAGAGAATTATAAATATTTTATGAAATTTAAACCTTATTTTTTTTATTATTGACCTTATCCAAATATAAACTAAATAAGAGACACACCAGAGTAAAAGAATGAAGATCACTTCTAGAACTCATAAGAATAAATGAAATGCTGTTACATATAGGAATAGATATAATAATTTTTAATGCATTCTGAGCATTCATTAAATAAAAATATTTATGCAATCTTTGTAGCGTTAAGGTTACAGCAATATGTATCATGTAAATGTTAAATGAATATTTACTGTATTAAAACTACTTATGTAATATCCAAACTGATATTAATAATAACAGGTTTTAGAGAAATCTTACACTAAGTACTGTAATAATATTTGTCAAGTCAGTGTCAAAGAGGTCGGAAATCATAATATTAATTAGCTCGGAAATTAAATTAAAACGAAAAAGAAGAGACGGCACGATAATGCGAAAGCAATAAAAATGCTATTGAAATGTCGTGTAGTAGATGTGAGGACATATTTCCTTTTCCCCTCGATATAATTAAAAGGTCCAACCCCGAAACACTCCCTTATCAACTGTCCATTCCCCGATGCATAAACAATTTCCTCCGGGCCCTAATGGAATCGCTCTCGACTTTAGTTCCTTCGACAACTTTTGAAAAATGTCTTAGACACGATAATGTGCTTCCTTTTTCAAATCCAATATAAAAACTAAACACAAATACATAGTTACATTTCGAACGCATATAACAATGATAATATCATCGCTGCTCAAAATTTATATTATACATATATTATAAAATAGTAGTGCTACTATATATAGTTTAAGTATGTATAAAAATATTGAATTTATATACCCCTTTTTCCATCGTTCGCTTTCTTCCTTTTCATCCTGTTCGGTATACACTCATTCCCCCTTCCGCAACTTTATTCTTTAACATCAGCATCAGTTAGATACCGAGCAGTAGTGTACCAGGTCGTATTTTACCGTAAGTCCTGGGGTTTTTCGCCCTGCGAATGACCGTTGGGCAGCACCTTGCTATGATAGACCCCACTGATATACGACCATAGCAGGTTATACATTCCATAAAACATATATTGAAATGTCACAAGATGAACGGCATATGTAACTGAATGTGACTTATACATACGACATACCAGTCTCTATAAATTTCCCTTCTTTTATGTAGTTTCGTCATTTTTTTTTCCCATTCTATTACATAAAATTCCTTATAGAATGATGCCCCTGAAGAGATAACGCAATATGTCATATATCTTAATATTGTATAATAATAGTGTAACGGTTGCACAAGATACATCTTATACATAATCATAAAAATAATATTATATAATGTTTCTGGGGAAAATTAAAATATTACTTCTATAAAATTAGAATAATTATTTTATTGACATGTAAATTATTATTATTCTCAACTCGTACATACATCAACTAATATTTTAATAGTTTTAAAAATGTATCAGGAATAACGAAGAAATTATTTAAAACGAAATACAAAAAAAAAGTGTAAAAGATATAAAATATATATATACGTATTTCGGCATCTTCAGTAGAAATCTGATAAAATAATGCCCCTGAAGAGATACGCAATATGTCATATATCTTAATATTGTATAACAATAGTGTAACGGTTGCACAAGATACATCTTATACATAATCATAAAAATAATATTATATAATGTTTCTGGGGAAAATTAAAATATTACTTCTATAAAATTAGAATAATTATTTTATTGACCTATAAATTATTATTATTCTCAACTCGTACATACATCAACTAACGTTTTAATAGGATTTTATCAGGAATAACGACGAAATTATTTAAAACGAAATACAAAAAAAAATTAAAAGATATAAAATATATATATACGTATTTTGGCTAAGGTGAAACCTTAGAAGATATGCTCTTCACCAAATCACCAGTGGGATAACATTCACACAGTGTTATCCAACTGATGGAAATATGAATATTACATAAGTCACATTATTTGAAAATTGGGTATTTCACATATGAATTTATTTCTTTAAGTATTATTGAAGACAGTATTTTTATTTGAATACTATTTGTTTTTACTTTACTTGAGGTCGAGCAATTTGTGACATTTTATACATTATACAGAAACAAATTCCAATTTGTTTTTCTAATGAAAGGCTAACTTCTATTTTGGAGCTTGACTTCAATTCTTAAACTAATAACATGCTTTTTTTATCGATTCAGAGATGCAATATTGTCGTCTTTATGATATCGAATATAGAATTAAATTTTTATTTATGCGCATATTTGGTATTTCATCAGCCAAAATGAACAAGAATGTATTAATAAAAGAATTCAATTCAAACATTAATTGCATTTTCGCTCCTTATGATCAATAAACATCGGGTATTCGTTGCGCAATCACTAACTTGCGCAGAGCAAATTTGGAATGTTTTTACTTGTGTAAAATAAATTGTATATATAACCAGTGTATTAAACTAAACTGTCCATCTTAGCGTAATCGGTTCAGTGAAAAATTTAGTAAATTAATAACAAAATAACAATAAGTAAAGCAAACGATCATTCTGTGCGGTTTAATTAGAAGATCCTTGATTTATCAAAGGACAACCAACTTCATCAAAGGCAGACAATGCAGACCTAAGCGTTAAACGAATAAATATAAATAGGTGACAATGCGAAAATCTGTTAATACAAGATAAAAATGGAAACTACTATATGTATGGGGTAGCTGTACACACATGTGTTTCAAATTGTTAGTTGTCTTCAGTACAGCACAGCTAAAGTGTGTGTTGATGAATAATATGTGTAATATAAAATATTACCGATTATAATCCCAAATTTCAAAATCCACATATGTCCACAGTGTTCATGAACAGTAGTTAGTAATGTATTTTCTACATGTAAATGCCAAGTTTAAGCCAAACACGTTAGTAAAACATTAAATTACTCATAGCCAATATATTAAAGGAATGTATACTTAAACTAAACCGTCAATCTTGCAGCTTCATTGAAAATTATAGTTTCAATGGAAGATGTCACGAGTAACAAAATATAAAAATATCACTAATGGATCACAAGGAAATGAAATAGGTATACCCAAATGGACGAATCCATGCAATGAAAATGTATTCTTTCAAATTGTGTTACATAAATTCTGAAAATCCTTTATCATATTAATTGCAATATTTTCAAAAAATTATTGCTATGAAGAATTTTAATATTGTAAATAGTATAAATACCAATTTTTAAGGACACTAATTTATTACTTTATAAGTCGTAATAATGAAACTTAGTATCTTCAATGGAAAATCGAAAAAATATTCTAGTAATTATTTAATTAAATAGAAAGAAAAATGAATTCTCAAAGTGAATGAAGTTTTAATTCATATACCTGCATAAACCATTGTGTTATCTTTTTTCAGGAAAAAGTACTCCAAAACCAGTTGACAAATAATTACTTTATTATTAAATGATAAAACGCATTTTCATTACGTTAACCCCTGTAAAATGTATAAACCCTTCGACATGCATTCAGCAACTAACAAACCTAAACAACCGCTATATTATCTTTTGAACCGTTGCCATATTGATGAGCAAACACTTTCCTTGCATCCCAAATGCAATGCTTTAGAAGCTTAGAAATAAATATTCAAAAACCTTGGTGCTTTCTATTTTGTTTATTCAAAATGCATTGTTTTCAAAATCAACTATGTATTCCAATCTTTTAAATATTATGTAATATATAGATTTAGAATTAAAATAATATATGGTTTACTTTTAGAGTAATAAAAAAGGCTATATTAAATTTAAATAGAAATAAAAGGGTCCACTTGACTGAATGCTTCTTCAAGTGATTTATTTTAATTTTATTTGAATTCTAATATTTTTTTGAGAGCCTACGGCATAAACAATTAATTATAATTAATTAATAATATATATGCGTACTTAAATATTAAGTACCCAGAATTCAATTAGAATTTATAAAAACCAGCGATCTACTTAAGAATAATAAATATCTACATATTTATTTACCAGTCTTATTGGAAATCGAAAACATATTTTCATATTTCGCAATTAATTATAGATTAATTTAATCTCTATTAGTAAAAACACAAAGCGCCGGGGAATATTCCTCAACAATATTGTACATAAATCTATGCTTATATGCTTTGAAAGCGTCAGATTTAAATGTTCTATATAGGTAATTAGTATTAAAGAAGCTTTTTTTGTATTTCGTGGTTATTATTACACTCATAAATGTTATCGACTTTAACGTAATCAGATACTATGTACCATGTGATGTAGACGGAGTAGCACATTTACAATTAAACGAAATTTTCATATAGAAAAGTGCATCTAAATACCTATATCATTAAAAAAAATATAATTGCTCCAAAATAAATCATATATTGACACATCTTAAGACCATATACATTTATGAATAACACTAAAACTTTCTAATAATAAGTCTCTTCCAAAAATAGAATTATATATAGTAGAAAGTAACTAGATTGATAAAAACCTGTAATACATTTACTCATAACTAATTATAAAATATCCTACGTCAAAATTTTCAAAATCCCAAAAGGTATTTCACAAACCAAATCGTCATTTCTGTCACTTAGATATTAAATTACATTTGTATCACTGAAAAGAGTAAGCCACTTGACTTCATCATACGATTATGATCCGTGTAATCAATATTGTTTATCGAATATAAATAAGTAGCCAACTTGCAGAAAGAACTGTTGATGCATATACCATAGTCGTCAAATTTTAATTTCGGTTTACACTTCTATCCCATGCATGCAGAAGATGACCTTATAATATGCAGCGATGCCTGCTTGCTAACAGTGGTGGGAGATCAACGCAGTGGCGGGGGACCCTCACGCCTTACATTTCATAGGAAACGTTTGTCGAGTCTTGGCAGCCTCGCTTATGTTTATCTTTAGTTTATTTCGTCGCGCTCTTTTCCTCTTTCTACTTTCGTATCAGAAATTAAAATATATCGACTACGGTATATCAGAAACTAATCAAGTTTTTTTTTTTTTACAGTGGCTTGACCAAAGCCTTCAATTTCATGAACAAATATGTGCGATTTGGTAGCATCTACTGCGTCATAGGGAAATCGTAATATCTATGGACATAATTAGTGATACAAAAATACATCTGTTAAAGTCAACAAAAGATGAAACGCCAAGATTATCCGGTTGTTGCTTTCAAGAACGTCCTAGTTCATTTTCTAAATGCGACAATGGCAAAGAGAAACGCTATATCAAAATATTGTGTACAGGTGCAATATTCATTATTAAAACTTTATTCAAGTACGATAAAAAAACTTTTCGGGGTCTAAGGCGCTAATAAATGTTTCTCGATAAGACTATGATTTTGCAACGACACAAAAATCTTGCACAAAAGAAAAAACTTCGCCTAATGCTAATACTTATGTATGTTTATTATGACATCTAGACTACACATATTATTGTCGAAATCACCATTCATTGGTAACATTGTATTAATCTGTTAATCTAACAATATCAATTCTGTCTATGTACCTACTTTAAAAATATGATAAATCAAGGTCATCACAGGTGTTTGGCGGATGAATCAAAATTGTAGAGCTCTAATAAGAAAACATTGATAAGACTATAAACATGTGAATATCAGATTATATTATTTTTTGTAATCCATGTATTTAGGTCAAACCTTCTTCTACACTATATACACCGTAATTATATCACCTTTCTAAGTAACATATTTTTTATTATATAAATTAATACATAAAAACAATAAATGCATAGTAATCAAAAGTATCTGATAGAGGACGCTTGAAAAAACCGAAATTTTCAATAAGCATTTTCCTTCTCTTTTAAAACCCGAGAATAAATAAATTCCTTCGTAAACAATATTATTTTATACGTGTCTGTATAGTATTATAATAAGCTATCTCGTAAAATTAGATAAAAATTGCATAAAAACAATTTTATTTTTGTAAGGCGCATTATTAAGAGTTATTTTTTTACAAAAATAATCTCTCTTGTTTAATTAAATTAATATGGATATAAATTTGTTTATGTTTACTTCAAGACAAAGAAGAAACCAAACTATACTATATCCATTTTGCGTACTGAGTGTATTGTGACACACATATGTTAATACCCGAATATCCCGTCATATTTGTAGAATTAAAAACAGTCTATACATACTTAATTTCTGTATTGCTCATTACCAATATCATTTAATCTATCTGAAAGTCGTTGAATACGAATTCACGCTCTTTTCCTTCTTAATATTCTTCTAAGTATTTTTCTTTTTGACCTTTTAAGCAATCTTTTAGTTTATTGTATAAAATCGCTATGTCAGATCCATATACAGGCTGCCCCATCGAAAACGAAACAGATTGAATTTCTCGAAGGAGAAAACTTTTTTGAAAAAAACGCAAAAACAGGTCGATTTTTGATCCAAGAGGGACACCCTTCCATCATATCTTCAACTGTGATACGTCATTCCCCTCCCCTCCATCACTCTAACCATTACAATTTAAATAGGGAAAGTAGTATATACGATACATCATTGAAAAGATAATTGTACGGAGAATTCAGCAAAGTGATTGTTGGTTGCGCTATTTTTGATTTTAGCGCCCTCTAGCGGGAAAAAACCGGTTACGTATTCCACAATGTGACACATCATTTCAAAGCTAATTTTATTACCAACTAAATACGTAATATTTTTGACATTTATTTGTCATCATTCTCAAGTACAGACTGTCAGCGTCTTTTGTAAACTAATAAGTTCGTAGTTTCTAATATTAGAGCTCTGCAAGGTTTTTCGATTATTTAAAATTTTTTCAATTGTGCATTAAATTGCTAATAAAATTAGCTTTGAAATGATGTGTCACATGGTGAAATACGTAACCTTTTTTTCCCGCTAGAGGGCGCTAAAATCAAAAATAGCGCAACCAACAATCACATTGCTGAATTCTCCGTACAATTACCTTTTCAATGATGTATCATATTTAGTACTTTCCCTATTTAAATTGTAATAGTTAGAGTGATGGAGTGGAGGGGAATGACGTATCACAGTTGAAGATATGATGGAAGGGTGCCCCCCTTGGATCAAAAATCGACCTGTTTTTGAGTTTTTTCAAAATTTCTCCTTCGAGATATTCAATCTGTTTCGTTTTCGGTGGGGCACCCTGTATATATATTGGTCTTGGTAATGTTTTCGAAATTCTCGTTTTATCATTTCTGAATATAATTTACTATTATAACAATTTTAACAATATTAGTAGGTACACTCATAATCTAATTAATGAATTAACGAATGTTAGAATGACCTATGAATACTCATTTTTTATTTTTGGCTCTCAAGTATTCTAGAGTTAAAAAGGTGCAGAAAAGAGTTGGACATGTATTTTAAAATGTCTACCAATACTACTTATATAGAGCTAATAATAAGTAACACGAAGAGATACGACCTAATAATTTTTAACAATTATAATAACTCTCATCGATTATAGGAATTCAAAAAGAGCTTCTATATATAAAGTTTTGCATGTAATAATCAATGGCTTAATTGTAGTTAAATAGTAGAGATAATACAAATATTATTTCTTGCATATAAAATAAATATTTGAGTATATTCCTGTATTGGCCAATTTTCGATCAACAAATTTCTGTCATTCCTTATTCGTATGCGTCTTTATCATTATGTCTAAACAAATTGATGATGAGATTTTTAAAGTTATGTATGTGTAATAAGATAAAAAATTAATAAGATAAAGTTTTTCACGAATTTATTCGCATGATGAATATTGATAAAGTATTTATAAATTGAGTATCTTTAATTTTATTGAATGATAAAACAGTTTGGAGCAATAACAGGATATGACTCTATAATAACGTTATTAGTTTGAAAAAATAAATTGCAATTAGCTTAAGATGCATAATCAAATGTTTTCCTCCTTGTTACTTTATTGCAGACATACAAATAAAATATATATAGATGTATTATTAATAATAATTACTAATAAATTTTGCTATAAAGATAATAGAAAGTATGATCAAAAAACACGTTTAAGAATGGTAGTAAATCTAATTTATGTAATAACTATTTCAAAAATTTAATTCCATATTTTTCTTTAAAACAAATAGCTCTATTCTTGAAGTAATTGAAAGTTTTTGAATTAAATATAATATTTTAAATTACATTAAAATAAAGGATTTTGATTATTTTTCATTGACTCAATTGATCTTATATATTACTCACCACTACCCACTTTTAGGCGCTATATCTGATTTTACTGTACACGTATCTTATCACTTTTTCTTTAAGCATTTCAAAATTTATTCCAGACTTATTATCTTTACCAAGACATCTAATTCGTCGAATTACCAGGTTAAAATTGAATTCAATTCAATTTGTGATAAATGCAGAGTCTGCATCTTTGAGAATAAATGTTTCCTAAATTAACATCCGCCAGTGATGGTGAAACAACATTTTTAACATTCCCAAATCATTTAATTGGTGTTAACTATTTATAAAAACATAGAAGACAATAGCTTGCCTTCCGAAATTCCATACAATACTCATATATTCTTAGATCTTTGGTTATTTTTATTTATCCGAAAATTTTGATTTTCGTCAAACCAAACACTTTCAACGTTGAGATAAAACCGTCCATTCTTAGTACAGTTAGCTTCGTCAAAAAAGGAAATTTTGTGACAAAAAAGTTGATTTTCATCACACTTCGTCCATCCCACACACTGAATTCTGGTCAAGTAGCTTCAGATCCTGCCATATTGTAGAAGTTCATTAAAAGGTTGAGAGGTGGCTCAAGGACCCCGGGGTATATGCGTTATAACGGAGACGAAATATCTGATCCGTAGAATGCTTTCGCTAATGTCCTTCTGAAAGCATCAACATTTGCCCTGTGTCATCGATTTATATCACGCATTGTGCTAAGAAAGTTAAGCCCAACTTCACTGCGAGGTCATGATGATCTACCAAGTTCCTTTGTTAAGGATTGCATTCCAGTATTTTGTGAACCTTTATTATTATTTTTTGATTTAATCATCAGAACTTCGACGTTTCCAGACGTATGGAAGTTTAGTAGAATTATTCCTGTGTTTAAAAGGGTGATAGATCAGATCTCGAGAATTATAGACCAATTAATGTGATAAGTAATTTTTCTAACTTGTTTGATTCTGTCATTTATTAGCAGCTTATTGATGGATCTCTTACCTACCGTTTGGATAGATCAGTTTCTATATTTGTCTACATAAACTGGTCTCGTCATATTTAACAAACCGGTCTGGTTATGTATTCTACAACTGATGTCAGTCTGGACATTTCAGCCCAACATCTGGTGTGCCACAGGGATCCAACCTAGACCTGTTGCTCTTTAATATATTTTTAAAAGATCTACTGAATTCGCTTACCTATGGTGCTTTGGCATATGCTGATAACTTTAAAATATTCTTGCGAATTATTAGTTTGAATGATAGTTGTATACTTCAGGATAACTTGCGGGTAGTCAATCAGTGGTCTGCTGAAAATAAAATACCTTTAAGCATGCATTTGTTACTTTTGCTAAGATCACCAATCCCAAACCCTAAACAATATAAACATCACTCTATCTAGTAAAAAAAGACAATTTAAAGAGCTGTGTGTTTCATTTGACTCGACTCTTCAATTCTCGAACCATATATATGCCGCCAAAAGACTTTTGAGCTCCCTGATCCGTTGTGCAGGAATTTCATTACTTACTTGTCTGCTAAATCTATTTATGTTGCCTTTGTTAGGAGTAGATTGGAGTACGGAGACACTATTTGGTATCCCTACTTCTTGTATCAGTAGTTGGCATTGGAGCGAGTGCAACGGCTTTTCAAGTTCTTTAGTTATAAAAGTGACGGTTTTTACCCGGATCGGAACACGAACTACTTTGAGTTACTTGATAAGCAGTCCATTGAGTCTTTATCAGACAGTTAAAGATACAACAGCGCACTTCTTTTATATAACTTGATTAACATTGTGGTGGACTCGCCGGTACTATTATCCCAGGTCAACTTAGTGGTGCCATCCAGAACTACGCGTACCACTGACAGCTTTCGATGCCAAGACTGAGAACTAACATGCTTTTAAAGGCGCCTCTGTTCCATATGATGACTAAGGTAATATATATTCTCCCTGATTGTATCATTTAGGTTGATGACCCCTGGGGCAATCATGTTATTTTTATTTACTCTATTGTTTGTGTTTTATAATTTCGATTTTAATTTATTATTAGTTTGTAGGGAGCAACTGCTCACATGTATTACCTAATATTATATATGTAATTTATCCTATAAGTGGAGTTTGGTACTCTGTTGGGTAATAAATTTAAATATACTAAATGTATTATTATTATTATTATTATTATTATTATAGTATACATTTGTAGATTTTATTATAAGCAAAATCTTCCTTAAACGTAAAATAAAAATGAATCTGCTCTTTTACTGAATATACATGAACATAACATTTCTGCTACATAAATTTGCAATAGGATGAATAATCGTATTTAAATTCGTATTAACAATATCTGAACATGCATAGATAGCTCGTAACTATACTATAGTCTTCTTCATTCCCAAAAAAAATTCCCTCACCACGCCATCAATCAAAAACTACATACACCAATAAAAGATCAATACAATCGTTGAATACCTGTGTAAATGTATACATATGTGTGAGAATACCTAATCAAATACACACAAGACTGTCTAACCCCAATATTATTCTTACGGGCGATCGACACCGTCTCCCTTTAAAGCGATGTAAATTAGGGTTGTTTTGAATTGAAGGAATTTAAAGTGTCCACGGAGGGAGCACTTGACAGGTCCCCTGAGGATTACCAACTTAACCGCGCGAGTTAGACACGCGTGTTGGATGTGTCTTCTTTACCCCTTTGCCAGGTAACGGAGAGCATCTTTATTTAAATGCACCCCTTTTTTTATTTAACACACTGTGACGGCCTTATCGTAGTGTCAAACGATCCATAAGGACGTGTTAGTATATGCATATAGGTGTCGTGCCGGTTGAATAAAAAGGTAACATATTAACATGGGCGAGCACACGACCTACAAAAAAGACAAGTGCAACTTGGTGACAGGGGGAATTTTATTAAAGCAGGTACATGTTAAAAACAAATTAGAATGAGGTGCATTGTGTCATTTTATATCACGTTAGGACACTACAATTACCTGTGTAGATTTTTGATATGAAAAATTAATCTTTGATGTAGATGTACATATATGTAATGAGTGCGTAAAATTTATTTTTGTACTCACCGCCTGTAAAGTGACATTTGGCGCATGTGTAGCTCGACTGGGAAATACGTTTTCCCGGTTGAGGCGACTGTAAAAATTGAAAAAAACACTGGCACTTTGGGACATTTAAAAAAAATTCTAAGTTGGTAGTAATAAAATTTAGTCTATAAAATACTACTTCCCTCCACTATTCTTCACTAAAAGTTGGAAAAATCGGAGTAATAATTAAAAATTCTTCCAAAAAAATTGTGACGCCATCTCTTTGATGAAATTTTAAGCGACATCTTAAGCAAGATTCAAGCGCCATCTATTTGAACCACATGGACATTCATATTGGCAGTTCGGAATTGTTTGTATTTAAACCAAAAAACGCAATAAATGTACTATAAATTTATAGATATAAGAATAAATACTTCATGTTTGCCATGTATAAGAATATAATAACTTAATTTTAGAGAAAGGCGAGTAATAGTTACGTACATGAAATGCTTAAATTAATTAGGTAATCTATTTTAGGTTAGGTATGGTACTAATGACATTAATCAATAATATTTCTCTAATTTAATATTCGTACAAAAAATATTGTACAAACCACTTGCGTGAAGACATCTTCCACGCATTCGCGCAATTAAAAGCACTCGCTTCCTGCGATCGCTCGTGCTTACAATGTGCGCTCATGCGGGAAAACAGTCTTCCCGCACTTGGTTCGTAAATAACTATTACCACTGAATTATATGGAAGTATGCACTGTCAAAACAGCCACTTCAAAATTCGATTATTGTTTGACTATAGCGCACCTGTTCGTCGGTTGAAATCAATGTACAACATAAACATAACCTAAGTTTATGCGAAAAATCAACTTGATATTTATTTAAAAATAAGCTAAGTAATAAATTATAATAATAATGTTGATTGCGGAAATTTATAGAATATAGCTAAATCAGAAAAAATTGATTGCCTAAATCTTCATAGACTTTTTTAAAATAGAAAACTGAAAAAAGTCGCTGAGTGCTGGATTTGGTAAATAGGGTGGGTGCGAAAGCAATTCACACTTTTAGTCGTTAAATTTTGATATCGCGACCATGCATGTATGAACCAGAGCATCTTCCTGGTGAAACAGGATTTTTTGTTTCCAAATCGGGATCTGCTTTTTTAATTGTGGTCTTCAAATAATCCAGAAATGCAGTGTAATATTATCCGTTAATTATTTTACCTTTTGCAAGGTAATCGATAGGATTAATTCTACTTCTATCCCAAAAATACTGGCGCCGTCAATTTTCTGTCATCTGATTCTACGGCCACAATCCGCTGCATTGAATGTGGTTTGGTCTGAGGAGTATGGTGGTGTATCCTGGCTTCATCGACTGTTATTCCGCCTTATACACTTCCCGTCGATCGTCAACAGGCGCGCATAATTTTCTCACATCTCAATCTTGAGGTAAACTCTTGTGCACCTGGTTTAGATGATATCTCACAAGAATCAGCAATATTCGTAATAGTCAGTTGATGATATTCCAACACTAAATAGACTAATTAGTCAATTGTAGCGGTTTTCACGAGCCTAGAACGTTCCTCGTATAAAATGCTCGTACAACTACGTTTATAGTCCACAACCCAATGCTTAATCGTAGTGAAGGAAAGGGAGGCTTCACCGTATACATAATCTAACTCATGTTTTATTTCCTTTCAAATGAAAGAGCTTACTGCGTGATACGCCATTATTGAGAAAAGACGTCAGCTGGCAACTTTGGTTGCGTATCATGGACACAGTAATAATCAGAATAACTTGACATTTTTACGGTTTGTAATTCTCTGCATTTACTGAAAGGAAAAAGAAAAACAAATCCTTGCAACTTGTAAATATTAGGGTAATTCGAGGATAGTTGGACCACGCGGAGAGATGGTCCAGTTCGAAAATCTGAACTATTTCTTGTCAGATGGCGCTATGCTACCATAAGCGAACTGCATAGTCTCAAACGACTTGTGTGTGGAAGAGAGCATTGAGATATATTAAGCATTAGCTGTGTTATTACTGAGTCATTATTTGACGACTGCTGAAAATTTTTAGCGCTCGGACGTTTTCATCAACTGCGTTACTTATAGTAAGTTTTTAGAACTTTGCTGTAATTATCTAATTAGTATAGGCTTCGTAGACGTACCTAACCTCACAAAACTTCGAATTCGTCTTTACCAATGAAAAGACGAAGTGGTCCATCTCTCCTATGCGTTTAGGATAGATGGACCATTTTTTTTATGGGATAGTTGGACCTGCTTTAATTTGCAATAAAATTTACCTACATTTCTTAAACACGGCGTCATTACATTCAGTTCTTATTGAAAAAAAAAATACTTCCATTAAATAGTCTATAACAGTATAGGTAGGTGCAAAGTACAAGCGTAAAGCTCCAATGTTTTGTAGGACCGAATATGCCAAATATTTACACAAGGAAAGGTAATGTACACCGAGGAAACTGGACGTCCAGAGCACTTCAAGATGCCTTAACTGCAGTAGCAAATGGAGCAATGGGGTTGAACGAAGCTGCTAGAAATTTTGAAATACCAGCAACCACATTGAAACGTAGAAAACGAAATGGTAATCCTACGAAACAAAATCGTCTCGGTCCGCCATCGTCTTTGGGCGAGGATGCAGAAATCAAATTAGTGCGACATATCAAAAAGCTTCAAAAATTTGGTTTTGCTCCTACCAGGGATGTACTCCGTAGAATGGCGTATGACTTGGCTGAAAAGATGAATATTAAACACAAGTTTAACAGAGCCACTGGTAAAGCAGGGTTCGTTTGGCTTCAGTTGTTTTTAAGGCGCCATCCGGATCTATCGGTGCGAAAGTCGGAGGGAGTATCCCTTCTTCGCTCACAGGGAATGTCAAGAAAAGCTGTATCAGATTATTTTAAACTTCTAGAAAACACTCTTATAGAAAACGACTTATTGGAAAAACCCGGAAATATTTACAACATTTACAACTCAATAATAAGGCCGGACATGTGGTCGCTGCAAAAGGCTCTAAAACCATCTCTGCTATAACTTCTGGCGAAAAAGGAGAAACAATCAGTGTTGTAGCTTGTTGTAATGCTGAAGGGTCATTTTTGCCCCCGTATTGCATTTTTAAAGGGAAAAATAAGAAGGACAACTGGGCTGACGGTATGCCACCTGGTTCTTCTATTAGGATGTCCCCCAAGTCGGCATACGTTAACAGTGAAATTTTTCTTGATTGGTTAAAAAATCATTTTGTCCCTAGAAAAAGACCTGGTAAAGTACTTTTACTACTGGACGGACACACTTCGCATACTAATTCGATTGATGTGTTAGAATTTGCTGAAGAAAATGAGATAATTCTATTGTGCTTGCCGGGTCATACCACTCATTATTTGCAACCACTGGATCGAGCTTTTTTTAAATCGTTGAAGTCGCATTACTATGCGGAATGCAATAAATTTATAAGAATCAAACCAACAAGAAAATTGAATAGAACAGTGTTTGGAAAACTATTTGGAGATTCGTGGAACAAAGCAGCCACCGCGCAAAATGCCATTTCTGCCTTTAGGGCTACTGGTGTTGTGCCACTTAACCAAGATGCAATTCCTGAGTATGCCTTTTTAATGCTCGATGATGATAACGTTCAGCCACCAAATTCATTCCAACCATCACCGAATCGTTCAAACTCACCACAACCGGGCCCATCACACGAATATGAAACTCGGCGATCTTGCACTCCGCCGATTCAACATTCTCGGACTAACAATCAAGTATTGGTAGAAACACCAAAGAAAACTCCAGGAAAATTGCTGGATGAAGTTTCCCCGATCCCAGAAATTAAACCCTTAAGTGAAGTAAGAAAACGTGGAAGAAATGTGGCAACAGTTCTTAATTCAAGTAAGAATATTAAAGCCATGAAAGAAAAAAGTGATTCAAAACAGAAGAAAAAGAAAAATGTAAAGAACACAGCAAAGATGGGTGCAAAACAAAATCAAATGAAAAGGAAAACCAAGAAAAAAATTCAATCGCCTGAAAACTCAGATTCGTCGATGGATTACGAGAGTCCAGAATTGAATGACTCTGAAGATAGTGGAGATGAAGATTATGAAACCACCTGCGCTGGTTGTGGGGAGAACTACATAAAAACAAAAAAAGTTGAAGACTGGATCAAGTGTATTCGATGTGGACGATAGACGCACGAAAACTGCACCAAATATTTGAATTTTTGCGATATTTGTGACAAACATGCCAAGAAATAAAAATTTTCTTGTATTTAAATGCCACTACAATATATATTTTTTGTTCTTTTTGTTTAAAATACTATTTTACTTCTTTTTTTATTGTGTGGACCATCTCTCCTTGCCCTGTAGGAGAGACGGACTGATTAGTCACATTTTATTTTATTTTTTTTGTTCGAATGTAACATTTAATTTTCTTCTTAAGAATGTCAATTAGAAGAATAAAGCCTATGTTAGGATTCCACGAGTAATTATTACCTCACCATTGAAAATAAAATTTTTGCAGATTTTTCAAAAAAAGTGGTCCAACTCTCCTCGAATTACCCTATTTCTGAACGCATTACAAACACCCAAGCCAGTGGTCGAATAGTTGCTGCTAACCACGCTAACTTGTATTTACGAGCATGCATCGGTCGTGCTGGCATTGGAAAGGAAAGAAGGGGTACTATGTTGCCACGTACTGTATGGATTAATCGCCTATGGCTAATGAAAATTGACACATGCTGTATATTTAACTAATATATATAGCGGCAAAAGAAATTTTATTCTACTATTGGTTTTTGTTTATAAGGGTGAAAATTGTTCAAATTACCCGTATACTACGTCTAAGAAAATTATAACAGAGAGCCAGTGATTAAAACTTGTGGAACACCTGACTGATTGCTAGCCTTTTCTGATGACAGTAATACTTTATTAATTGTATTTTGGTAAATATATATATTATATTTTCATGTCAAAATGACTTATAATTTAATATAGAAGTATACGTACCGTCTACACAAAATTTTTCATGTATATTACACATAACTGTATAAATTCCAATAACTTATAGAAAAGTTTATTATAAATGATTTATTTGGTTCATGCTTAAAATAATTTAAATTAAATACACACACGCAGGAGAATAATTAAATCTGTAGTATATGTCATTATACTTTAGGGAAACTAAATTTTTATTTTAAATACTCATTGTAGGTACACGGAAAAGAAACAAAGGTATTAACGCCTAACAATAAATTGAAATATATAGGCATTTGAGTTAAGTAACGTTTATCATAAGATTTTAATACAAAAATGTATTTTCTTTACTTTTTCTTCAAATATAGAATATTCGTCGACACTTATAAAATAATTCGAAAAACGTTATTTAGTTCAATGAAATCCCGCTACCGTTAATATTTTATATATTCCTACTTAAAACAAGTATAAACGCCCGTACTAGATTTGATGTAAATGTGTACACTTTGTATGCATGAAGTATCCTTTTCTCCAAAGAGAAGCTTTCGCTTCCGATTGTGGAACAACCGTCTTCCTTTAAAAATGTTGGTCAAACATTAAAGTATTCCACTTCTTAAAGATACGGTTCCTTTGAAAATGTAAATGATTTGATTTAAAATCACTTTAAATGCTAAGGGCATCCACCCTACTACAGAACCGGCGAAAAAAACGCGCTCAAACGTATACATACAAACGCAGGCCTCGTTGCAAAGGAGAAAGAGCGAACTGCCGAAGAAGTCGGGTCAAAAGGAACGGAGTCCGTTCTTCTGGTATGCATTGTTTGTATAATGCTTTCTTATGCAGTCCGGATCCAGAATTCGAAGCATTCCCGAGCGTTCCGATTTCGTTGTCCATCATTTCGCGTCCACGCCTTAAATGGAATCACTCATTCGTTGATATAACTCGCACGCATTTCTCCTCTTTGTCTTTTCTTCTTCGATTAATTTTTGGGATATGGGTTTAGATATTCGCGGCATTTTCTTTCATGTATTAAAGGCAAGACTACTGTGACTGCATTAAGAGAACTTCTGAAACTTGAATAAGTAATTAAAAAGGTTGGGTTACTGTTTCTTTTTTTACTTTAGAATGACAGCCTACAACAACATAAATCATACTTTTTGTTGACGATCAAGAAATTCAATACCATTAAAAATCTTAAAAATTATGATGTAACGTATATAATTTCTCTACTTTAATTTATAAAATTATTTACTTTTTATGTATCTGACGAATAAAAACAAGACTGTTGTGATCTAAAAGATTGTGCATGAAATAACCTAAAAGTGAAGAACATTTCATAAATTTCAGAACTAATAATTTGTTGTTGAAAAGTTATTTAATAATATTTGACCCAGATTTTATAGTTTTAACAAAGCTATCTTTCCATCTTATAACAAAATATTTATATTATATCACGTGAGAGTTCTCTTAGCCCTCTAATATATACCTAACTTGACATCAATGCAAATTATTTGTTTCAAATATTTTAGTGTTTTAAATATATTTTATCTACGATCATGTAAAAAGTGATAGCTTTTTGCATGATTTTTAGGGTAAAAAGTTAGCATTTATTGAACCCGTGCAATAAAAGTTTTTATTGCACGGGTTTTATTGCACAATTTTAACTAATAGAATAATAAGAAAAATATCAGTAAGATATTTTATTCATTTCTGTAAATATGTACATTTACTTTACAATTAGTACAATTTTTAATAAGAATTTAGTAATAGCAGGTAATAGAGTGACAGAATAACATCCAACATGACAGTCTACATGATAGCATAGGAGTACTTGAATAATACGATACCCGTCAAAGTGACATTTATTAAAAGATCGATATACTACAAGTATTCATAAAAATTGACTATTTCTGACCAAAATTGGCATGATCGTAGATAAAACGTTGTAAAATACACGTGTAAAAAGTCTCTTTAGTGCACTCACGACTTTAAAAACACTCGCTACGCTCGTGTTTTTAACTACGTCGCTCGTGCACTAAAGAATGACTTTTTACACTTGTATCTTAAATAACTATTAATATATGGCTAGTCTAAAGTCACTGTAAGTATTTAGTAGTGTAAAAACTAAATTGAATGATTGTAACTTTCATAATTCATAGCTGAAATCCTTAGATAGAAGAATTAAAGACTTTTAAACTTCAACAACTATAATTCTGTTTATGTTGCTATCTACAATAATGTGATGCAAAGATAGAGTATCTGCAAATATCTTAAAAAGTTTTGGTTCAAGGAAGATTGGACAAATTGCTTAATAAACAGGGTTTCATTAGTGATGTACATTTATTATATTAATTGACAAAGTCCCGATACTTTAACAATAACTTACAAGTAAATTTAAATAAAAAAAAAGGTAACTATTTAATTAATAAACCAAAATCATATTCAAGGATAGTAATTGGTCTGTTAGTTTCAAATTTAATATTTTTTTCAAAAACACTATTAATATTAAAAGTATTACACGAATATTAAAATAAGATTTACTCTTGAACTTATATGTGACTTTAAACATTAATAAAAGGACAGGAACACACAAAAATGTATTTCCTCTAAATATTAGATACTTAGCTGTAGCTAATGTTCGGTGTTGGTTTTAAGAATTTTAGATGTGTTTGGTTTGTTTTCATAGTATTCTTTAGCACCAAACAGGACTAACGCAAGTTATTATGAAGAGCTTCAGAAACTATTACTCTCCTTAAAATGCAATTAGGCTATTATAGAAGAATCTGATTCAAATATTCGCGAAGAGCAAATGTATTCACGACTATTAAGGATTGATTCATAGTCCATAAAATTATTTCGTATTTCTAGGAATACGTTTCATGCTAGCAGGAACGTTCAAAAATATTTAAGTAAGATCTGTGATATTATGTTCTTTAACCTATTTCAAATATCATATTTAGGATAAGTTTCTCACCTATATACAATTTAGAGTAATAATCCTAACGGAAATTGGAAAACTGTCTTCTTAAATGACTAGTAAATTGTAGATAATTGTTTCTAATTAACCAGCACACAGATAAAATCAAATTTATTTGTTAATTATTAAATAAAGTAGTTAAATGCAAGTAACACAAAGCTATTCATGTATTTACATAACATATTTTTATCATTCTCATGATCAATCAATCAATCTTAGTAGCGGCTTTTTGCTTATTTTTCAAGTAATCATTTCCTTTCTTATGGATAGGTTATCATCTACCTCCTTAATAAAATATTTATACGCATATAAATTTAAATAATAGTGATAAAGACAGTCAACGGATGAAACTTAAGTAGAAATGCATTTGGGTCTTAATGAATATGCTTTAAAAAAATATTTTTATTTAGCAGAAAAATAGCTAAATACAAAATTTTAAAAGAATTATTTGTCCTGCATATAAATAGCATATACATTGATGCGAAATGAATAAATTTTATAGTTTAGGTTTAAATCACACAGAGAAAGAAACTTGAACCCTCTAACTGTACCGTTGGGAAAGTAAATCAATTAAGTAGTACCATGGGAAAGTCATTGATTTATCAAAAACTACATCTAAGAGTATTACTAGGCAAAAATACCGACCTATGTGTTTAATTACTAACATAAAAAGATGCAAATATATGCATCTTTCTGTGTTATTTATATCCAAAATTATATGTAGGTATATAATATTGTTTAAAGTCCAGAGGTTTAAAAATTGTGATATACGAAACATACTAATATTTACTCAAACAACTGTTCAACTACGTTAAATTTCTTTCTAAATATAATACTAATACTGCTAAATAACAAACTATCGTCAAATAATTAATAATTTTAAAAATACTTTCAATTCAGCGTAAAAAGTGCATACGATGTAAACACGGACTGGATTACTATACATTTGCCCATGTAATTAATAAAGCAACTCTTCTTCGATTTGATATTTAGCTAGATAGATATAATATTGCTAAACCGTATAAGACGTAAATACGTCTCAGAGTCTCGGTATTAATAACTGTCAATTTATCAAAAAGACATTACCACCGGCTTTCATAAAAGGTACAAAATATGAAACTTTGGAACATTAATTAATTTAATTATCAAACTTTCAGACATTTACTGAACCATCCTCAGTTATTTACAACCGGTAAAGTTATTAGATTATATATTTTATATTTTTCTAATATCACACACACACATCATAATGGATATTTAATAAAAACTTCTTTTTTTATTTATGACGTCAATAACGACTTCCCTCCCAATAACAGCATCACCAACACAACTTCTTTTATTTATTTCCGGTACATACAAAGTCTAATTTCTTTCTGATACACGCCACCTTTAATTAAGTTTGATATAGGTCGATTAATAAACTTGAAACTTTCATAAAGAAACCATTCAGATGACCTCTTTAATTGTATCTACGTTGTTAAAAATTTCAATTATTTCTATCAGTGGACCTTGTAAACACATAAGGATTTTTATTGTAACTGCGGCTGCCAGTGTTTTAACTGATTTGTATAACTATGATTTGTTGGTATAATACACATGTAATTATTTTCCTTGTTATCTAAGAAATTTCTGTTATAAAAGCAAAAAGACAAAATAACATATTCATTGCAGGGGTATACCAGTTGCTTAGTTATAGAAACCTTCAATATTCAGTTACAAATATAGAAACGCAAGTGAACATTTTATACTGAATAGTTATTTTCTTTAGTCTATCGCTAACTGGATACAAAACATTTATTGCAAACAATCTAGAAATATAAGGTCAATGAACATCTTAGGAATTTGTTTATTGAAACTGTTAGAACTGTCTACGTTTTATTAATGAAAACACTAAAAAAATAATAATTACTGACATTTATGTTTAATTAGAACTGAATTTTAATCTAGAGTATATATGATACAACTAGGCCTGCAGTTCAGATCCGAATAATTTCGGTACCGGATTTTTTTAAGATCCAAATTCTGATCTGCTCTCTGAGATTATGGATCCGAATCACCTATCTGAGATGCGGCTCAATTGTGTTTTCTGGAGTATCAGATCCTTATATAATGCGTCTATGTAATTGACATAGTGATCAGTTATTTGTCATTTCAGCGATTTTACGTTTTGCAATATCTATCCCTGCATGAACTCAACAATTTTCACATTAGAATAAACAATAATCTTGGAAATAGTTTCAAATAATTTTTATTGTTCACTACAATATTGTTTCGCCAAAGTTTGGCTTCATCAGGTGATGACAGAATAATGCTCACAAAATGATTACATTATATATTATATACAGTGTGGTGATAAAGTTTGAACAAAATTCATGAAAGCGTTCTATAATGTTTTTAAGAAAATCGCTCGGACAGGTCAATTTTTGTTTTTAAAATTCCGTCTTTTGACGAAATTTTTTTTTTGAGTAACGACATTGGTTTTTACATAATTACCTCAATAATGTTTAAATGACAACCCTCACTATTTTTTTTAGTTTTTAATAGATCTTCCTACTGCTAAAACCGTAATGTACAAAAATTGGTACCTTACACTTTTATAGTTACAATTTAGTAATCAAAATAAATCAAATTTCAAAAACTTTGATTTGGTGCCAGCAGTGACGGCTCTTTTTCCTAAAAATGTAGATGGCGACGTACGTCATCAGAATATTTAGTTTCACCAAATGCCTCCTCATTTTGGCATTGAGGTCCGCCAGTACCTTGATGCTATCTTTACAGAAAAATGGATAGGGCCAATTGAGAGGCCAGCGCGTTCCCCAACCTAACGCCCTTAGATTTTTATCTATGGGGTTACTTAAAATCAAAAGTTTATTTCAATAGACCCAACAACTTGAAAGATTTGGAACAGAGAATTCGTGATTCAATCCAACATATTACTGAGCGCAGTATAGAAAGTGTTTACTGTCATGCTGGTCAATGCCAAATGGATGGAGGGGAGCACTTTGAACATTTGCGTTAAGTTCTATTGATTACTTTGTTAAATATGTTTTTTTTATTATTAAAGTTGCGAAATAAATGAGTCATTTATTTAAAAAAATTGTTATGTAAGGTACCAATTTTTGTACATCAGCGTTTTAGCAGTAAGAAGATCTATTAAAAACTGAAAAAAATAGTGTAGGTTGTCATTTAAAAAAAATGATGATTACGTCATTATGTAAAAACCAATGACGTCATTCAAAAAGATTTTCGTCAAAAGACGGCATTTTAAAAACAAAAATTGAACTGTCCGAGCTATTTTCTTAAAAACATTATAGAACGCTGTTATAAATTTTGTTCCAAATTTTATCACCACACTGTGTATACTGTGTGTCCAAAAAGTCTGGAAACAAACGGATGATTTTTGAGAAAAATGCAAAAACAGGTCAATTAGTATTTTCAAAAAACTACTGGCTGATGGTATCTGTTTGGAATTTTTGATGACCTTGAAAAAGTTATGTCATCAAAAAAAATTTAAATGGCAACGTCGCATTTTTAATTTTATTTTTGATAGATCTTTTAATTGTCTAAATGACTGTTCATTTTACTTAAGAAAATGTCCGAGAAAAATTTAATTACTTCTTCGAAAATGGAAAAGTTTGTCTTTAAAAAAAAAACATAGTTGGCTTAAAAGTCGATTATTTTTCAAACACATTTTGTTTTGTTTGTGACATTCTGTCAAATACGAATTGTGCGTAAGTTAAAAAAATCTGTTTAAAAATGGTTTTAAGTGAGAGGGAACGTATTCAAATATTGATGATGATTGGTTTTGGGGATAGGGCTCGTTCAGTTAGAGAAGTTTGCGACTTATTTAATACAGAACATCCGGAGCGTGCCCCAATTAGTATTTCTGCAGTGAGTAAGATTCACAAAAAATTTCAAGAAGAAGGCCATGTTCGAGATCGCCCTAGAAGTGGTCGTCCAAAGATCGCAGAAGATACGCAACTCGACGTATTATTGTCAGTAGAGGAAACTCCAAATTCTAGTACACGGCAGCTTGCTCGGGAGTTTAACATGTCGAAGAGTACAATTGGTAATATTTTCCGGAAAACTAAGTATCATCCCTACAAAATCTGTTTGGTTCATGAGCTGTCTGAAGACGACGTCGACAGGCGTGTACAGTTTTGCTCACAACTGATGCCTATGTGTGATAATGACCCGTTTTTTATCAGAAATATCTTATTCTCAGATGAAGATACGTTCACATTACATGAGACTGTTAATAGACAAAACTGCAGGTACTGGGCACGCCAAAATCCGCGCTGGATGAGAGAGGTACGAACTCAGTATCCTCAGAAATTAAATGTATGGGGCTGGTTTAATTGGTAACAGAATTATAGGGCCTTTTTTCTTCAACGGTAACCTGACGGCGGAAATGTATTTAGATTTTTACAAAATTATTTAATTCCCTCATTAGCAGAAATATTTCCAAACCATGAAGATCCTAATTTGCCCAGCCAAAGAATTTGGTTTTAACAAGATGGGGCTCCACCCCACTATGCGGGAAATGTTCGGCATTATCTCGAGAATACCTTCCCAAACAGATGAATTGGCAGGAGAGGGGCTATCGGGTGGCCGGCTAGGTCGCCGGATCTAACGCCTATTGATTATTTTTTGTGGGGTTACCTAAAAAATAAGGTATACGCAACTAAACCTGAAAATTTGGAAGACTTGCGTCAACGGATTGAGATTGAAGTACGAAGGATCACTCCTGAAATGATAGAAAACGTTCAAAATGAATTTTATTATCGTTTAGGGTATTGCCAAGATGCTCAAGGACAACATTTTGAACATTTATTGTAAGAGTTTTTGCTGATATCTGCGATTAAAATTTTCTTTGTTTTCTATGATTTTTTTTTCAAAATTTTTCTTAAGTAGAATGAAAAAATTTTTGACTGTCGTTTAGACAATTAAAAGATCTATCAAAAATAAAATTAAAAATGCGACGTTGCCATTTAAATTTTTTTTGATGACATCATAACTTTTTCAAGGTCATCAAAAATTCCAAACAGATACCATCAGCCAGTAGTTTTTTGAAAATACTAATTGACCTGTTTTTGCATTTTTCTCAAAAATCATCCGTTTCGATTTTATTTGGGTGTTTCCAGACTTTTTGGACAAACAGTATATATATATATATACAGTGAGGACGCACGGGTTGAAATAAATTCATTTAAAATTTTTGGTTTTGTTTTATGGAAAAACGCTCGGATATGTCGATTTTTATTTTTATCTGCGGTTTTTTTTATGGTAAATTGATGTACAAGGGCTGGTCCAAAAATAACTGCAGTTATTGATATATTCAATTGTAAATTTCTCGATAACTGTTGAGTTTGGGTATAGGACATGGTTCATGAAACATACTTAGAATTTGATGAAGAATTAACAAATTAAATAAAAAACATATGTTTCCATTTGAAAAAAGAAATTGATGGTCGTAACTTATTTATTTGAATTTATTCCAACCCGCGCATCCTTCTGTATAAAACCAGAAATCGTAGAACAAGTCGTATATCTGTGTTATCACTACTTGCAGTTGTCACGTGAAAATTACGACACAGCCATCAGGCGTTGTTGTTAAGTCATAGTACTTTAATTCGAATCTACCTTATTGCCTGGATTCTTAGAAACAAAATTTTGTTGTAATTTTGATATAGTTTTATTTCACACTTAAACTGTGAAAATATTCCGAATTGTATTCCGTACTCTATAAATGTTCTGCGGTCATACAAGAGTTAATTTTATTACTAAATATTTCTACTTAACTTTGCTAACAAACGTATATATCATTCTATTACTTGTTTCTCACAAAACCAAAAAGGAGGAGAGCTATCATGCATTATGCAGTATTTAATTCCATGCTGAATTCCGTGGGTTTTTAATAAATAAGTTGTTTGCGTGCACCAAGTTTCTGCTAAGAACATAGAACGGTAGATGCGGGCAAATTTAGGAGTATTTACACAGTATATCAATAAGGGGTTGGTGAGTGTAGCTTGACCATGCAACCCCCCTGGAATTGCAAAGCGTATTCCCATTTCAAAGGATGAAAGTTTCCAAGAGGGCAACGTCACAGCGATCTTTTCTTTTTCTCAATACACGTATGTATGAGCAAGCACGTTTTTCTGTGTGTTTTGTCTGTATATTTGAATTACGTTTATTCAAATATTTTTACTGTCTAATAGTGGAGAGAACTAGAATCAGTTAAATTTTTTACACAATATTAATACATAAAATATACATATTCATATACAAATATATACCTATCAGACGCTTAATTGGTTTACAAATTTCATATATTTTCAAATTCGATTTTAATAGTCTGCTCTATTAATAGGGAGCGGAATCGAGCGAGCTAAACTACTACGGAGCCACAGCCGTGAAAAGAAATAATGTAAACAACTGCGTGTTGTTTACATTATATCTGAATAGCACTAATTCATAGGGCGAACTGTAACATCTGTTTACTCCAGAGAATCAGAGATAAAACTGCTATAAAATAAGGAATTTTATGAATAAAATCCTTTCTTCATCGGCGTAGGTACAAGGGTGACGAGTTTTTAAAATTTATTATATTTACCTTATATTTCGCAATATAATATGTATGTTTCAATAACATACGCGTACATTTTTAGTTATCATTTATTTAGATTTAGAACGTTGTTTATGTTACTTTTTCTGAGATAAAAATTAATTGTCAGTGATTCCGAAATTTATTGCAAAGTCTGTAAAATATCGTCACTTAGCTTTGCTAAAACATACACAGAAATAGCTTTCATGCAGAGAATTTCGATAGTTTACAAAATTTCGTTACATGTTTAAATGACGATGCTCGAAGTATTTCTGAGTGCAAGGAACTAACACAAATCCCAAATTTAAAAAATCAGTTGTTCAGGAACACTTTGGAAATTTGCCTAAACTAATGACATATTATGAAAATCGAATCTTAAATTAAAAAATGAGGTGTGGCCACCACACGACTTTCTTATACGTATGAGAGTTTCAAACTATACTATATTTTTTTTACACAAAAATTATTCAAAATCCTATTCTAAGTACTTCTGTTCTCTTAACAAATGGCTATAGAATGCATACTTAGCAAGATATTCGAAAAAAGGACTACTCCCTAAGAGTAAAAGTGTTACTTCCGGACCGAATTCTGAAATTTCATATATTCAAGAAATATTGCAAATCTAGCACTAAATACTTTTGTATTCTTGATAAATACATATAGAATGCATAATTTACGACATATTCGCAAAAAATCGCTATTCGATAAGAGTAAAAGTGGTAATTCCGGTCTGAATTTTGAAATTGTTTTTATGCAAAAGATATTGAAAATTACGTTTTAAATACTTTTATACCCGTAACGTACCTGTCTAAAAAGGATGACATGCGAAATATTCGCAAAAAACTGATTTTCGATAGGAGTAAAAGACCTACTTCCGGTAGCAGCTTCGAAAAACTTTTTAAATAAAATTGTTCTCAATTTTAATTTCAAGTACATATGAATTCTTGATAAATTTGTTTAAATTTAGTAGTTGACGAAATATTGGCAAAATTTAATTTTTTCACTGATGTAAACTGCTACTTCCGGTTTACCGATTTTACTGAAAAACTACTCAGATCTCAAGAGGGAGATTAGACACGTAAATACAAAATTTGGAATTGATATCTACAACGGTTATCGTGGTCACATAGAGACACACAGACATTTTTTAAAAACATCTTTTTCGGTATCAGGGGACTTCAAAACGTGGACATCTGCAAAAATCTCGAAGTCGAAAATTTCACATTACTTCCTTAGACTACGTATAAGAAAGTAAAAATGGATTAACCACATTAGATGTGGCTGTTAATAATTCCAAGTGACTTAGTCGCGGTTTTTAATAGAAATCCAGGTTTAATAACATTGCGGCAATTGTGTATGCTAATGTAGAAGGGACGTTTTCTATCTACAAGGATGTACTTAATTCAAAGAGAACAAGTCTTACAGAAGAGAAAATGAACAAATAGTAGGGTATTTTGTATTTTATAATCACCAGCCACTTGTTATTCAATTATATAAATAAAATTAAAACCTCTTTAAAAATACAACATTTCAATAGCGCGCCCATGGGCGATGAGTCATGACTCGCTCGATTCCGCTCCCTATCTATTATAGTAAAATATCAAGGTAATGCGTATCATTGCTGTGTAGTATAATGATAATACTATAACTTTATTTGAAAACACATGCGACTTGTTTTGGACATACAGCATTAGATGTATTCCACATTTTGTATTCAGTAGGGATCACACCTGGGACCACTGCTTTTCGTATTATTTATTAATGATTTAATAGTACATTTGGATTGTTTAATTCCTACATATGTAGATGATCTCAAAATATGTGGACGTGTTAACTATTTTAAGGATGTAATACATCTATAATGAATTTGGACATTAGAATTAATTGGTGTTGAAATCATAAACTGTGACTTAATCCTGGCAATGTTATTTTGTGCCTTATACTTAGAAAGTTAAATCTTTCACATTTCAACTATCCCAAGTTTTATTTTGTCTCTTCTTTAAGTTTTATTTCTCATATTGCGAACCTTTGTCTTACGACGTCAAAAATGCAAATTTCCAAATACATCTGGAACGTTGGGATAAATTAGTTGAAAAATCATAGATTGAATAAACGTTTAATGCGGTCTATTTTATTTTATATTGGGTAGGTTTTCGACTTAAAGCTTTGCCGTTAGGGAGTATGTATTTCATATTCAATATTTAAAATATACATAAGGTTTTAAATAACAACAAACAATGTTTCAAACTCACACATTAAGCTAAAATAACTTCACCACATTGACAAAATGAACAGAACATTTTCACTATGTATATATTGCTGCCAGGAGTGTGTGTATAAATTGTTAAGATGGATAGCAACTTTTTAGAAAACGACTTAGAATTTAAAAATTAAGTAAATATTTATATAAATTATAGTTCAAAATTTGTACATTTCAAATATTTAATAAAATATAGAGATTTCTATTTAATAAAAAAGGACATATATCCCGTATTATGTAAAGAAAGCTGAACTGGGTAGTGTATCGCAAAAATCAAAACTTGGCCTGCTTTTGTTATTACTATATATGAATGATCTATATTACTCTTGTTTAATTGCTCAGCTCTTGCATATGCAGATGATTTCAATATTTATACATCCAATGCATACTAGGCTGATGTATTTTTATTGCAAGAAAACTTGGGAATAATTACCAACTGGTGTATAAATAATACACTAAAGCTATACATAACTAAATGCTGTAAAATAACATATTTCTGTGGATGCAACAATGCTGATGAATAATAAAAATTAGAATAGTCTATTTATAAACTTATTCCTTAACAGCACAAATTTCTTATTTATGATCTTATGAGTTCTTGCAGTGATTTACTTCTTATGTTCTGGTACACCTCTTATTTAGTTTTGTTTGGGATAAGGTCAAAAATTAAGCGAAATGTCTAAATCTCATAAAAATTATATTTAAATTTTTATTTTTAAAAATGCCAATCGTAAATAACATTGCCACACTGTATCTATTTATTTTTGTTTTACAAAATAAAGAGAAAAGAAAAAAAACATTTATTCTCATTTTTAGAGTTATAATGCTTGCTTATTTATCTATAATAATAGTTGAAAGAATAATTATCTGGTTGCCTTAAATAAAGAAAAATTATTAATTCTTGATAATTTGTTTATTAATACGAAGCCGATTCTATTTCACCAAAAACATACATTTACACATGGTGCCTTGGTAAACTAGAACCTTGCAACGTGAATGCTCTGAAGACTAGCCTATACTAATTGCTAGCTGTAAACATTCTCACATTGTACCTCTAGCAGCTTAGCACCTCCCCATCAAAAAAAAAAACATCCCCACTTATTCGTATTTATATTATTTGAATTACTAAATTAAATGACTATATAATAATTAATGATGCCCAACGATTTACTAAAGACAAATATTTCACATAATACCTTCAGCATGTTTAGCACCAGCATTAACTATACCTAAATTGAATTATTTATCTTATAACTTACTTCATATCATCGTACATTTTATCAAATTCATTCTTATTGATGTCCTCCATCTTAAAAATTAAAATAATAAAAATGAAAATTAATTGAATGAATTTGTTTTAAAGGAAACTAAATAAAATAAAAATCTAATTATTAATGCAGATTCTCAAATCGTGAGATGATAAGTAGTGCATATAAACCCCTACTTTTACTTTGGCTATCTCAAAAATTTTATTCTTTTCCAAAATTAACGTCTTTACTGCTTGAATTATAAAGTTCAAGTCTATTCTTGTTTTTGCCTTATATACTGATACAACAGCCTATCGACAATTTGTAGCGCCTCTGTTATCTAATTAAAATTTAGGTTGGCATTGATTTTAAAACGTTCTTGATAAAATCTTTCTTTTTCGTTTTCTTTAAGTTGTCATATTCGCACCAATACGCGCATATCGTCTTGACAGATTACACACTAATGGCAACTTGTTATATCCCATCTTTAGTAAGTATATTTTTCTTTTCCTTCTCTTCAGTATAGGCCTTCATTGTACTTGTATATAAATGCATTGCCTTTTTCATCGTTTGTTATATATTTCCTTCTTCCATTAACTAATGTTATTCTTATTTTTCCTTTAGAAATTCTTCGATTTGGTAGTATGGGAAAGACGTTATAAACAACAGGAATTTTTCTTGCGGAGCCCGCATTGCGTGATTGGTTGCTTTCGCCACACTGTCACCAATTTCTATCCATGCTCTCTCTTCAGGTAATACGTTGATTTGCAGAATGCTGTGAACAACATGGACACTGTATTTTTCTATTGCAGGTTTTTAAACCACACATGACCATTTCCATTGTCTTTGAAGCCCTTGTGTTATACATACAAGTGTATTTTTAATTCATGCTGTTACTATTTACATAACACAATCTTATTTACGATCTGTCACTTCGCACCAGAAATATTTTGATTTATATCATTTTTGCACATTTATTTATAAGTTACAGGTATTTACTATATTTTAAGTTTTATTATTATAAACTTTCTTATGAATTGGTACCATTATTTATATTTAAATTCACATTTATTGTCTAATGTGTATCAACAATTCATGTTTATTTTTGGTACAGCAATTCCTCCTTAAATGTAGGCAACTTATTCTACTTACTATTACATGTTTTGACTAATGCTTAAATCTTAAATATACGATTTTAAAAGTAAAATTAATGTTCTTTTTCAATAACTAAACTATCTTAATATTATTATTTCAATAATGTGGAGGTCACAGCAATATGTCCTATTATTTACGTAAATAATACATCAATTGAAGCTAGAGATATAATCCCTGCTCTTGCGTTTGCTTCACACACTAATGAAATTTGTCTGCATCTAAGGCGCTGGGCTTCGCAGTAAGAATTTGCAGTGGATTTACAGATGTGACTGTGATTAAGATAGTATATTATCCCTTCGTTATTTTAAAGTTAGAATACATATGTCATAGTTAGAATTATATAGAACGCATTGAGCATAGGTTTATTTCATTTAATCTGGTTGGTGTTTATCCTGAGAAAGGTGCCGATTTCATCAATATAATTAATTGATCAATAACATATTCGTTCTTTTGTAGACATTTGGATATATTTAAGTATTTTATTTCTACCCCTAAAATAAATACATGTTCGAAACACAAAACCCCTAAAGGGACATATTCATACTATTACTTAAAGCGCATTTTGCAAAAATTGATTTTAAGCACACTGAGGTAGCTATCTAAGTCAGAATACTTAAATCAAGAAAAAACAAGAAAATAGCAGTAATAACCTCATTACAATTATTTATTTTCTTTTCTAAACCAAAACAATAAAACTTGAAGGCCATCAATTATCTTATATATGTATAATATTACCATAGTAAGCAACGACTGGGTATTTAAAAATATTCCTTTATAACTTTCATATTATTAAGAGATTGTTATTGTATTAAAAGCGATACACTCAACGAGATACGCAGATAGATACCTTATCATTCATTTTCTAAGTGTAATAAAAAGAAATTAGAAAATGTTTTTTAATCAGGACTATGTTGTAATACATATTAAATTTATTAAAACATTATCACTTTGTTTACATGTTGAAATATATTTTTGGTGATAAAAAGCTTAAAATATATAATTTTATTTCATATATACAAATACAAAAACATCGGGAAAAAATCTGTCTCCAATAATATATGTAATAGAATATATAGATAGGCTGATTAAGAGTTCGCTTTCAACAGCAACTCATATTTGTATATAAATATATACTAAATACCTTGGCCAATTCAAAATGTTTATGAACGGAATATTTTTAAATTAAAGGTTGAAAATTTCACCCGGAACAGCAACGTATATTTTTTAGATATAACGATAAGATTGCCCCCTGTTTATATTGAATTCATTCATACACATACGTATAAACAATAAACTAACTTTAGCGTTTATACAAGAAAACTATTAGTTTAAATTTGTTTTCTTATTGAATCACTAACAAATAAAATAACAAATAGATATATTACAATATACTTTGAAGAATTACTGAATAACAAATGTGCACTTCTGCTTGCGGATATTTTCAGAGATTTTCATTGTAATGAGGATTGCCGTTTGTTCAAAATTCATCTGACGGATAATATACAGCCCAATGAAATTATAAGCAATTACGCCTTATTGTAACAGAATACTTTGTATTATAAAATGAATAAAGAAGTTATACGGATCTCTTTTCATAGAAGCTCACATCTGTTTATTCTTAGGTAAAAAAAAATATGTATGGGCGCCACACGACTTTCTTAGAAGTATTTTTATACAAAAGTTGTTCCAAATTAACTTTTAAATAAGTTTACCATCTTTGCATAGTGAAATTTTCTTAAGCTCCAACTACTTATATGCTCTTAAAGAATCATAATTACGAATTAATTGCAAACACTACAAGTTCGATAAAGGTAAAAGGTTTATTTCCGGTCCTAATTTTGAAATTCTTTTTACACAAAAATAATAAAAAACATTCCAAATCGAAAACGTTAGTGCTCCTTATATATCCGTGTAGAATCCATAATTTACGAGATATTTGCAAGGAATTGCTATTTGATAATAATAAAAGTGTTACTTCCTGTCCAAATTTTTTAGTTTTTTTATACAAAAAGTATTCAAAATCAAGTTTTAAATTCGTTTTTACTAATAATGTATCTGAGTAGAAGCATGACTTGTAAGAAAACTGCTTTTCGATAAGATTACTAGAGCTACATACGGTACGAATTTCGAAGAACTTTTTTCATAAATTTCTTTTCAAATTCAGTTTCGAGCAGTTTTGTGTTCTTCAAAAATTTGCCTAAACTTAGTAGTTGATAAGATATTAAACTACTGGTCTACCTATTTTACTGAAAATCTAATCAGATCTCAAGAGAAAGATTATACTAGTACATATAAAGTTTGATATTAATAACTTCCGCAGTTTGGCCGCTATCGTTGTCACACACAGACACACTGACACACACAGAGTCACAGAGACTAAGAAATATAGTTTAAAATTTACTATATTTTCCTTGTATTTCCTAAGATAAATAAAGTTATATATGTATGTACCTATTCATACTTACGTTAGTTTCGTTTTTTCATTGTTTTGATTGTTAATTACGTACTTCGTAATTTTTGTAATATTTCCTGCTTAATACCCTTTCATTGAATCTATTTCTTCCAATTATCTCGACGTAAGTGTGCATTGGATTTTGTTAAGTTTCAATAACATACGCATACATTTTTAGTTATCATTTATTTAGATATAGAACATTGTTTATGTTACTATGATATGGAAGAACGTCGAGAATGGCATCGTAAAACAATGGCAAGTTGGATTAACGGTCATACTGATTTCATTTCACTTAGCATCGCTGAAAATACACAGAAATTGGATCTGTTGAAAGCGGTTAATATCCCATTAAAGAAACTTGACACTCCCAATTTCAAAACATTTCTTCAAAAATATACTGGTCGAAATGTTCCTGATGAATCCACCTTGGTCAAATATTGTGTTTCTAAGTGTTTCACGAAAACAGTAGAATGCATTAGAAGACATCTTTCAAATCAGTGCCTATGGATAAGTGCCGACGATACTGTCGATATATTAGGACGCTGTGTGGTAAATGTTGTAGCTGGTATACTGCATACAACTATTCCATATAACGCATATGTAATAGCATCTAAAGTTGTAAATACAGTTGATGCAGAAGCAGTTGTTAAAACCATTGACCACAATTTGCACAAAATGCTTCATTCGGACGACAGGTACAGGGCAAAATACTTTTATTTGTTAGTGACAGTACCGCATATATGTTAAAAACAGACAGACTCTTAAAGGAAACATCCTTATCTCCTGCATATTACTTGTGTAGCACATGCTCTCCACAGAATCTGTAAATATATCAGAGACAGGTATCCGGAAAATGATTGACTTGTATCCGCTTTTAAAAAAGTTTTCTGAAAAGCACCATCGAGAGTAGCTCTTTACAGAGAAAGACTTCCATCTTTGTCACTGCCTCCCTCGCCAGTAATAACTTGATGGGGACCATGGGTGGAAGCTACTACTTTTTATGCAGAGAATTTCGATAGTTTACAAAATTTCGTTACATGTTTAAATGACGATGCTCGAAGTATTTCTGAGTGCAATGAACTAAAACAGATCCCAAATTTAAAAAATCAGTTGTTATTCCTTCAGGAACACTTTGGAAATTTGCCTAAATTAATCACATATTTTGAAAATGAAAATCTCAAATTAAAAGATGGATTAACCACATTATATGTGGGTATTAATAATTTCAAAAGTATTCCAAGTGACTTCGGTTGTGGCCTTCGGCAAAAGTTAAGACGCAGTTTTAATAGAAATCCAGATTTAATAACATTGTAGCAATTGTGTATGGGGACAACTACACAAAATCTAATTGCTAAATACGCTGAAATAAAAGAATATTTCCAGTACGCACCTATAACCAGTTGCGCTGTAGAAAGGACGTTTTCTATATACAAAGATGTACTTCATTCAAAAGAAAACAAATCTTACAGAAGAGAAAATGAACAAGTAATAAGGTATTTTGTATTTTATAGATCACCAGCCCCTTATTATCCAATTATATAAATAAAATTAAAACCTCTCTAAAAATACAACATTTCCATAGTGCGCCCATGGGCGATGATCAACCATTCGTGTCCGCTCTCTGGTCTACTAGATGCACGAAGAGGGGCACTAAATCAGTAACTTATCAGTGGCGTACTTTTCGTGCACCTCCAGAAAAACAATATATTATTTATAATCAAAAGAAAACAAAAGCAATGTATAATATATGAGAACACAACACTATTCTAATTTACCAATCTTATCAATAAAAATAGCAATCTTTCGATTGCAATAATAATAAGGAATGACTTAAAAACTTGCTGTCTATGAAAAGAAGTTATAAATATGTATTACTTTTCTTTATAACCTCTTTGTTTGCTAAGCGACCATAAATTATTATTACGTTTACACCTGTAAACCGAATTAAGTTAATAACTTTCTATATTCGCTTAAGAGTGTGGAAAATTACACAAGAAACAAAAACGTAAGAGGACGTATCGGAATTAGATTTCATTCAAAGGTTTAAAGTTTTTGCTCAAGGTGCAGGTAAACCATAAAGTCACAGTACAAAATACCTCGTAATAATCACTGCAATTATTATGAATATAATAAAATACAGGAAAAATATGGGATTTCGAATATAAAACAATTTTTTGACAATATAACGGTTAGCATTAAGAAGAACTAATGAGAATTTCCGTCACAATAAAAATTCCCAAAATATAACACAAATCACATATGGGACCAATCCTACATCAAACCTGAAACACGATTTCCACAATCATAAATTTAGAGAAGCGTTAAGCTGAAAGTGCTAATTTCTATAGTCAAAACAAATATCATTCATGAAAACACCAATAAGTACCTACTTAAAAAAGGTTAGACAATCAAATGTTTTCAAAATTGTTCCAAATAATCATATATTTTATACCTCGATTTATGCGCCATTACGTACATGATTAAAATTAATAAAATAAAAATGCTCAACATGTGAACAGTCTAGTTAGCATCATAAATACTATGAAATGTATAAATCACACATTGAATATGTACTTATTTAAACAAACACTTGATTTGAATAAAAAACGCGCCGAGTTGTATTTATCTGCAAGTGTGTGTATGGAAAATATATATCTCCATGATGAAAAGATAAGAAGGTGACATAAGAAAGACAGGGAGCGAGAAAGGAAGGCACAGAAAGCAAGAGAAAGAGAGAAGAACATGTAAGTAAATACTTTTTATCAATTCAGAGCAAATTGTAGATCGATTAATTTATTTGTTCGATCGCCTCATTATCTATTTATTTTGTAATATTTTAATACCTGTTAAATATTACACCTTGGATAGTTTCATTAAACATTACGCAAGTTGTTTTCTGAATATCGGAATATCTTCACACATACACGTATATGAAAGTATAAATTAAAAACAAGAAATTAAAAGTTTTATTACAGATAATCAGTTGTATATTTTCTCGTTCCTCCAAACATGATTTTTTTTCCTGTCATCTACTAATATGATTATATCAGTACCTGTCCTTGTGTTAAATATGGTATTATTCTTAAAAATTACTTTTCTGCTACCTTCAAACAAATTATGAGAGAATGCCATATGACTCAAATATGCTTACTGGGCGCAAATGCAATAATTGCCTAAAATAACTTTAGAAGTATTGGTAGAAATGTGAAAAATTAATATTAATTCTACAATCAGAAATTAACTAAATCAATATCTGGATATAGCACAAATAAATTTCCGAAAACTTATTCACAATAATCAAAACAAACAGAATATTATAGTTTCGGCTTAATAAGAATTAATTAACAGAATTTTGTATGCAAACAAAAATCACACACGAATTTTAAAAAGGCAATATTTTCTACATAAAAATGCAATTGTGGTTCTGACAAACTTTCTGATGATACAGTACGACTTCAGAGCTTACTGGAAATAATTTTACTGCAAGATTTATTTTCAAAACGTTAATGCTTCCGCAGAATAAAGTATTGAAGACAATTTTTAACTGTTTTTTTCCTTTTGGAAGACTAATGTTTTCAAGCGATAGTCTTACAGCATAAGAAAAACTGTTTAAAACAAATGCAATATATTGAAAGCCTATAAAATGGTTTTATATAGTTGGTTCTGTTCAAAGATGTTTTCAAATGACATATTACAGTAATCTTGATAATTGAGCACTTGCGAATTAATTATATTACAGTAAGATAAATTCCTATGGACCTTGAAGCTATCTTGTGTTATCCGGAACTTTATTAGGAATTCTTCCACATCGTATGATATACAATATGGAAAAATAATTGATTCTTTAGTTAAGTCACCTATACAGGGTGTCCCAGAAATAAAAAGACGGAGTAGCAGAAATCGGAAGCTAGATTGTCTACAAACGTACCGTCAAAATATCAAGTCTTTATTCGTTCGCAGACGGCAGAAAAAAAATAATAAAGAATTCAATTGGCCTTACGCCGACCCTGGACTAAATAACCACCCTGCTTCACTTTCACAATGGGTCCTTTTCAGGACCACCATATTGTGTTAAAAAAAAGGTGCAGGAATAGATACTTCATAATAAATATCAAACCATTAATTACTTTAATTTTACACCTGCTAGAAAAAATAATTACATCCTTGATATTTACTGTAATAAAGGCTAGAAAAACTACGATTTATTGAATATTCTAAAATAATAATAATCGGCTGTTTCCGACTACAAACACATTAAAGAGCAACAACCTTCCTATTTTAAAAATAAAAACAATCTTTTATTGTCTGCAATAAAGTGGGTCTCCCATCTGGGTCAACAACCGACTACATATCTGGATTATCATCGAGCAAAAAATATGTTTTATATGAATGAGTACGATTTAACATTTTTTTCCCGTTTTATACAAATAAAAGCGTATTTTTTTATGAATGCGTGTTCGTTTCTATTTACAAATGAGCATTCTTACGTGTATTTATAATCATACATTCTGTGCCAAGTCCGTAATGTAATTTTTTTATCTAAAAAATAACATAGAAAATTAAATTTTTAATTTCTTCGTTATTGCGGTATATTTGGGCCTGTTTCTGTTCGAACTTTACATACCTGCTACTCCGTCTTTTTATTTCTGGGACACTCTGTATACATTTCTTTATGGCAATGATCGCGAACACAACTTGAGTTAATCTTTAATAATTGCCCCGATGTTGTGAAAACTAATTCTAGGTTAAAATTCCAATGCATTCAAACCGACCTCATTGATGTCAATTAATGCACTTTTACCAAAGCTCTTTCTTTTATTTGATAATACAATACCGTGTGTCATAAAATGTTCTTAGAAGAATTTGTTCCCAATAGATACTTCAACAAATATCTCCAAACTAGTTAATTAGGCTTATTAGCACTGAATTAAGGTGCAGAGAACTTGCAACTAGAGCTGATGTTATATATAAATAATTTATAATTTAAGTACGAGGAGTATTAATCAGAGGAGTCATAGTATAATTCACGCCGCAAAATCATTTCGCAGGTATTTAGAAACTCTTCCTTCACATAAGAAATTGGTTACTAATCTCCTCCCTGATCCAAGTTCCATTCTGTTCAATATACCGTAGTCGACATATTTTAATTTCTGATACGAAAGTAGAAAGAGGAAAAGAGCAAAGATAAACATATAGCGAGGCTGCGAAGACAGTACACTCGACAAACGTTTCCTACGAAATGTAAAGCGTGAGGGTCCCCCGACACTGCATTGCTCTCCCACCACTGTTAGCAAGCAGGTATCGCCGCATATTATAAGGTCATCTTCTGCATGGGATAGAAGTATAAACCGAAATTAAAATTTGACGACTACGGTATATTTACATTAAACAAACTTAATATTCTTAGCCCCTTAAGTTATTTACATTTTTCAAATACTCAACGGTTTCAATAATACATTAGCATGTTCAAACATTAATACTACATAATCAATACCTATAATTTATTGCAAATAGAACATGAAATCTTTGAGTGGAGTATACAAGATCTTTATTTATTTTGTTGATGCATTTATATTGCAGAAATAATGATATCTAATGATTTTTACTTACATTGTTCTGATAAATCTTAAATAAATAGAAAATTTATTCATAATTTACATTCGATATTACTATTGCTGTTTCCGAGAATATCGTTATTTTTTTTAATGTTATGATTCACGTGATGTGAAAACACAGAAAGCACATACCTAACCATAGAGAAATATTTTACAGAGATTGTTACGTACTACACAAATATTGTACTTATTAGTGTTCTATTAATTAAAATACTCTTCTTTCGGTAAGTGTGTGTATTTCACTATCATTGTGCTTTAGAGCGGTATTGTTTGGTATACGGTAAAGTTATAATAATACATCGTTTTTGATAAATCAGTGGTCTTCTAGTGGAAGTTTTGAGTTCGATAGTGGCTGCTCTACACCTAAATGTTTACATTTTCACTTTTAATAGCACAATTTCGCAGTTTTATGTTTTGTCACTCGGTTTTCATTTAACATATAGGTAGGCATATTCTCCCATGTGGTGAAGTTTAATGTCGTCTTTGATAAATCAAAGATCCTCAGATAGAGACTACACAAATGTTAGTTTTCTTTCCTAATTGTCATTTTGTTATTAGTTTACTATTTATCACCTAGGAAGACTCTACGTCCTAATAAGAGATTAGTTTAGTTTATACATTTCTTGAATATATTTGTACAGGTAAGTATGTCTTTTATTTTTAAACTAAGGTCAGTCTTCATGGCTGTACTGAGGTATTTTACTCGACTGCATGAATGCATTTTTAGAAATATATTAGACCAACGGTGCCAAACTGTCCGCCAACACATTTGAATTGGCCCGCCGCTGGCTTAGCGACACGGCGCATGTGTAGCGCCTCACTCTCGCGTCTGAGTCACGTTACAGAGTCATACAGATTTACAGAAACATGTTTCTGCCTGTCGGGTTGTTCTCATATTATCAATCAACGCTGTCGTCAGTTTCGTTAGGAGTGCAGGTTTAGTTGCATGTATTGTTTTTCTTAAAAGTTTATAACCTACCCGAAGTTTTGCACTCTGATTGGTGTGAGTGTCGTGGTTTGTGCTGGATAAAATGGCTCAAAGCAAACCAAGTTTGTCGAATAAGGGTCAAGGTGCATCAAGCTCCCGTAACTTTTATCAAGAATGGGAAACAAAATACCTTTTTACCGAGAGCACGGCATCTAAACCAGTATGTCTCATTTGTTCTACCACGGTTGCTGTTGCCAAAAAATTTAATATAGAAAGACGTTATCACCAGAATCATAATAACTTTAGTAGAGATTACCCGGAGGGTAGTACCCTTAGAACCGATTATATTGCAAAGAAGAAGAAGAAGTCTCTTCTTTCTCAGCAACATATCTTTCATGTACAACATGACGAAATGAAGAATATGGTAAAAGCTTCATATAAAACCTTTCTTTTCTTGGCGAGAAAGAAAAAACCTTATTCTGACGTAGAAATTATGATAGAAGCGTTATCTATTTTTGCCGAAAATACTCATGAAAATAGTACTAAAAATATGGCAGGCAATATTTCTCTTTCTCGAAATACTGTAACCACTTACAAATTGTTTATTAAAAGTTTATGCACACTTGAGATTCTTCATCTTCGGTAGGTATATTCTTCTTTCTTAATGCCATCCCTCATTATGCTTGTAAATGAACCAATTACCTCTCTCATTATTATTTATATACTTCCTTTTCCCGTTAATTAAAGTTATTCGTACTTTCTTCTTCTAGATATCTTTGTTGGTTATGATCGGAAATACATTGTACACCACTGGAATCCTCTTTGTTAGGACTGCATTACAAGGAATACCTACTTCTACAGCATCTCCTCTACGTTCTACCCAGTTCCTTTCGGCTTCTTGTAAATTGATTTACATACAACTGTCAACAATGTTGATGTTATTTCTTCTTGCAGATTATTAGAACCACACAAGATTTATCCTGCTATCTTTGATGCCCTTACATTTACGCAAATGACATTTCAAAGATGTGCTTTACCTATACATCTAGTATATACATACACTTAGTAATGTATTGTCTCGGATAAATAATTAATAATTTATTATATTCTTAAATGTGATCATAAAATTCTCTTATAGATTAAAATCATTTTCCAAATTTACAAACTATTTCTATTCATTTGAATAGACGTTTTCATAACAAGCATGCCGAATATAGCCTTGCTCGTACAATTTTACGGCATTTAAATGATTCGCCCTATTCACTGTTCCGTCTTTCAACATCACTCTCTCTCTGTGTGTGTGTGTGTTATTATTTTTAGTACAATTTTATTCTTTGAACAGTAGTCCATTTCTTAGAATATTTAATGCTATTCTTACACATTGCGAGAAGTTTGGTTCTGTTTTTGTATATGCAAACCATACCTTGTGCTCGTCTTTCCTATAAAATATGGAATGCATAGATTTATTTCGTGTTTATTCTTTTATTCCTTCTTAATATTTTTTTAAAGTTAAATTACTATATACATTCATAATGATATTGCCCCTTAAAGGTTATGCAACTCATTATACACCTTTTCAATCTTTAACTTTGTACTTGGCATACCTTAAACTATATATTTAAAATTAAAAATTTATGTTCTTATTCTAAAGCTTAACTATTTAACAATTTTTCTAATTCTTAAACTATTAAAGGTCACGGCAATATGTGTACGAAAAATTCTTTTCGTCATTAAGTTTCATAAAAGATAAGTATCGAACAACACTGATGCGAGGTCATCTCATAGATTTATTAATATTATCCACTTCTGCAATTACACCAAATACTGAAGAACTGCTTAACAATAAAAATATACAGAAGGCGCATTAAAACTCACAGATAATATAATAAATATGCGAAATATGTCTAATATTTTCTTATGTTTCATTGTTACCTTACTCAACTGTATCTGAACATAATAAATGTTTAATAATTAATTAAGTTTTAATTTATAATCAAGTGTATGTATATTGGCCCGCAAACACATTAGATTTAAAGATACGGCCCACTTCACTTTTAAGTTGCCTACCCCTATTTTAGACTATATTTCCGATACTTCAAGTTCAAACTAAATACTTCGCAAAAGTAGCGACAAAATATCATAATAAAATATATGCAAACCTATTGAAAAGAAATTAATAAAATCTATTATGCTTAAAAAATACTATACGTGTAAAATTATATATAATTTCCCTTTTGCTAGTGACTTTGAATATTTACGTCTGAAATAGTGCACCATGCCTTCGTTGAATTTTACCGATAATATTGGCGCACTGAAAAGTATATAAATATCAATTACTATTTTTATTTATTTACAAATAATTAGCCACAGCTAATTGCAAACACGAATTCCGTATAATTTGCAAGCGCATACGCATTCAGACTTATTGGTGATGATGAGTAAGGGATGGAAACTCCATTTTGAAGTAACATTAAGTACCATTAGGTGAGAGTCCACCAGTTGTAATTTCGGCCAGCAGATCTTCAAATTTCATGACTATGTGAGATACATAGTCATGTTTTATGCGAAGCAGATAAGGAATAGAGAAAATATATACTGACGAGTATTAAGACAAATAAGAAAAAAATAAGAAACATAGACACACATAAAAGCATAAATATAATAATATATCAACAGAAACCGACTGTTTTTCCATCTTTTTGGTTTATAAAAAAGTTACACAAAAAAATCGTCGGGTTGTCACAGTTGCTAGTTGCCTACCATTTTTTCTGTTGTGTGACACAATATTGTATTAAAAATATGGAGAGGTGTCACCTAACTGAAACAGATGCGAATATAGCTATTGGCCTGATTTGAATCAACCTACATAAGTGAATGTGGCTCACAACCTTCGTATAAGACAAATGTAATTTCATGACATTTGCGAAAGTGTGGAGAAACTGGAAATGATAGACAGCGATATCTGAAAGGAAGACCTGAAGCAACGAATACAATGAAAGATTAATTAATAGTTAGAACTACAAGAAATAACTCCACAACAAGTTTTTCATTCCTACGCCAGCAGCTTCATAATGCTACAGGAACTGATATTATCCCCAGAACTGTGCTAAACTTGTTACGATTTCTATTATATTTAATGCTTCTCAAACTTACAGTAAAAATTGGATTAAAATTGTATTTCTGAACATTCCCTAAAGTTGATATATAAATATTTGGTGTTTTCATTATAATTATTATTACATGCTTAAAGATATGTTATTTCAAAATCACTCTTTGAAAGTTAGAGATGAGTCTTTTAAACTCAAAACTTTGGAAAACAAATAAAATTCATATATCACGAAATTTACTGAGCGCCGACAAGAGATGTAAATATTGTAAAACAAAATCTAAACCTAAATATGATATTTTTAAGATAAATTGATCGAAAGATCTTAAGGATATTGTAATATCCAGGTAGATACTGGTCTAGCTATTGGCATGCTTTGATCAAGCTACATAAGTGGATGTGGCTGACAATCTTCATGTAGCTCAAAATGCAATGTCAATACTTTTGCAAAAATGTAGAGAAACTGGAAGTGATACTGAGTGACGTCTAGAAAGAAGACCTCTAGCAAGGAATACAAACAAAAATTGATTAGTACGCAGAACTGCACGAAGTAACCTGACAACAAGTTTTTCATCCTCACGCCAGCAGCTTTGTAATGCTCCAGAAACTCGTATTGCCATCAGAACCATGCTCAACTGTATAAATGAAGTATCTATTATATAGAAGGCGATATATTCAACCGATTAGAATTATGCTAATAACGAACAAATTGGGTGCAAGAATAAAACACGTAATATTCACTGATACGACCCGTTTCTCTCTCCATAGTGATTCATGGTGGAGATTATGGAATCAGCGAGTAAATGATCGCTATGTGCAGGAAGTACAACCCTTAGAAGGTGGCTCGGTAATGATGTGAGGTCGAATTTTTTAAGAAGGTCGTCCGGAACTGTCCTTTTGTGAAATACTGTGAATGGAGAAATTTACGATAGGGACAACACCGGCAATATGGTGAACAATTATCCTGGAATCTGGAGCCAAACTTTTGTTTCCTAGATGATAACGCTTCTCCTCATCGAGGTAGAATTGTGTTCTGGCTTGGAAAAACATTGAGCGTTCACCTGTTGCCATAAAAGCGACTAATTTTAACTGCATATAGCGCGCATAAGCCATCGGCAGTAATAAACAATTAACCTTCAGCTAGCACCCTAAATGGACTGTGAAGAAATGGTTCCAGATCTGTGGCAAAATTATGATCAAGAGAGCTATGCATTTTTATGAATGTAGAATTTTGTTCATTTACTTTTTATTGATAATCCACAACAGTTTATTTTCTTGATTTTCTTTGGTAATAATGTTTGTTCGAATAGAACATTCAGTATGGATATAACTTATTTCAATAAAAATACAATAAATGTGAAAAATATTCTCTAACTACATTTTTGTTTTATGGTCTGTCATTAGTAAGGTATCACATAACTAATTTATACAGATTTTGATTAATTCACTGTTTTATTAAATCCTTAATATATGTTGCTGTGAATCGTATGGATGCATTATCTTTCTTTATTATTTTCTAGACTATATGAATGTTCATGTTTCTCTTTTTTAAGATTGCCTTTCAACAGGTATTAGTTCAAACAAAAAGGACAATAACATTAATTTATTTAAATTATTGCATTTCTTATTTATATTGTTAGAATACTTAAATGATTTTATTATCATATGCCAATTATAACCAAAGAAGAAAGATTACGTGATTGTTCTGAAAGCCAAACAAATTTCCGCATATTTATTGCATCAATTCAGTAAATTATACTTTAATTTAAGCGAAATTAAACATCCTGGTTCTAATTTCCTCACTTCATTATGATTTCTATAATATTCACTGTTTCTTAAACTAATAGTAACAATTGGAATTATATTGGTTTTCCTAACGTTTCCTATATTTTATAAACTTACAAATAATATCAAATGTAAAGCTTAATACGGCTGTATCTGAAATTTCGATAAATATTTGGTTATATTAAAAAGTTCATATATAAATAGTTTTTTTCGTTATAATAGTTACCTTGTAATCACTATTTGTCTAAATATTGTATCGAATAAAGTAACTATCGCAAACACACTAAGTAAAATATTTGTCCGATGTTTATTTAGAAAACTAGTACTAAAAATTTGGGAAAACGGGTAAATATTTTCACACTTATTACACGCTTATAGATAAGACATAAACCTAAATGATGGAACTTAAAAGTGTATAGCCCTATTCATTTGTAATTTTCTGATACATATACGTACGAGTCCGATAGATTTTGATAATTCTCGATTCGAAGTGGATTGAAGGCCAACATTAAGGGGTGGAAAACATGTGGCACATGCGGGTGTGAGGGTGAATACATTAGTAAAGTTTTCTATATCATCCAGTGACCACTGACCAAACGTTCAGTCAAGTTTCGGCATCTAAAGCGAGATCGTTGTTAAATTTCGAACGAAAATATTCCGAAAACGCTAGAAAATTTTCGAATTCAACAGCCTCTATAATTAAGGCAAAAGATATTTTTAAAAATGCATATCAGTGTTTTGGTGATTTGTCCTTTATGTTTAGCTAGTTTATTAATTTATTTAGTCATATATCACGCCCTAACAGTTATAATATGATTGTCGTTTAAAATATTCGATACAGAATCTAGTAGTGAGAGTGAAATTCTACTCACATATGTATGCGATCAGAGAGAAATCAGTCGATAGTCCTCCCATAATTAATTTAAATAAGCAAACTTATCATATCTTATCGGGTTTTCTCCTTTTTAAATATTACCTGGAATATATCTGACTAGACTATTTAATTATCAGTCACACTTGCATATAGTATTGATACGTTTTTAATATTCAACGAGATACATAATTTTAATACAATTCAAGATGACACCGATGCTGTCCAACACTATACATCCCAATTATCTCAAGAATATTTTCGAGAATCTGAACAATAACCACAGCATGTTCTCAGGTCAGTACCGCACGCAAAATTATGTATTATTAATTTTTTTTTTGAACGCGGTATCTTTTGGAACTTTTTGTATCTCTCATTAGAATCGCTATTTAAGTATATCAGATTTTCGGACTTATCCCCATTAACTTAATAAACTGATTAAATAAAAAAAAAGTAATTTAAGAAACAAATATATAACAAATAAATCCATATTTTTAAAATAGAAATTCTATTTCACAAGCTATAAAACCAAATATGTTTTGTTAACCAAAACAATTATATAGTATTACAATATTATTTTTAAATGAGTATTCCTAGAAATACATTTTTAAATTATATTTATCAAATTCAGATAAATAAATGTTGAAACTTGATTTACCACTTTTTTCTTAAACATGTCGACGAAACTCATTGATTTTCTAAATTCTAGTAGTTGACATATTTTTATTGTTTTGGTATTTGCATTTTTTATACTTTTATCATCCACATAATTAATTGTCACAACGATCTATATGATTAAACTCATAATTTTAAATACTGAAAATAACAATATTTTTTTAGTAGTTTGAATTGGTAGATTAAACTTGATTAATATTGAAATGTTGTTTGGAAAATCCATTTTTTTTTTATTTTAGAAAGGATTCTCTCTTGAAATAAGCGCCTAAATAAAATAAATGTGATCGTGTTTGCTGTTATTGGTTTAATACGTGAGCTATAATAATAATATAGAAAAATATTAACATAAAAACTAGTATGTTTATATTTTTTTTATAATTTTGTTTTTTTATTTTTATTAAAGACAAAGTTTAACAGACATATATGAACTCAGTTACATACAACAGTGATATTCTAGAATTGTCTTTATTCTGAATTTTATGATATCTTTAGGATTACATTCAAGAATTGATCCTATAAAATAAATTCAATTATTCCGGACGATATACAACACTATATGTAATCCTTTTGAACACTCTATACAAATCTATAGCCAATGGCGATTATTATAATTATTATGTTTATGTACAGATGTCTGTGCAATACTAGTACATCGCTAGTAACTGACGCATGTATATTTAATAACATAAAAAATTATTGCCGATACTTGGTGATTAAACAATATAGTAAAAATCGCTGCTAACAATACCTAAAATGTTATCATTTCTTATATACTAATAAAACAATTTAGTGTCAGGATTCAGGGAAAAATTACGCATCTTCTGGCAAGAAGAGTCAGTAATGATGTAGATGTTATTGATATCATGAGAAAAATACCAGACATAAAATTAAATTTTTTTGTTCATTAGTTTTGTTTAAACAAACAACAGTCTTCAAGATTTTTAAATAAAAAGCTTTTTCTGGATATATTTCTTAAACAATCGATAGAAAACATCAACGTTGGCAAATTATATACAATATAATAAATTTGACAGCCGAATGTCTTTGTTAGAATTAGTAAAACTCTCAAGCGTCTCCAACAAGTATTAACAGCTAATTAGTAATACACATCCATATTTCGGATTTCAATGGACTAATAAGCAATAAAATCAGAGCTTAAATAATCCCTGTGTTAAGAGTATTTGTTCTTATTTTTTTCCATAGTTACGCATTTATTTTTTTTTATCTTAAAAACCAAGTGGTTCTAGCTATTTTAACATAAGCTAGATTTAATATCAGTTTTCTTAATGTAACTCAAGTTGCAATACTCGAATTTACGCAATTGGTAGTGCCAATTGGATGAAGAAGAAGAAAAGATGATGAATCGAGTTCCACAAGAAAAACAAAATTTTAAGAAATTATTGCATCGGCTATTAAAGTAGAACATTATGTTAATGTAATTTATCTAAAGCATTTTTGCCATAACTATGACTGCAATCAAAACTTCCCTTTCTCACAATAACCATATTTTATATAAAAATACTATTTTTCCGTCCTGCTAATTACATGGCTCGTTTATCGAAAATTAAAATTAATTCTTTTATCGTATCCAATTCCCAATCTATATACCAATAGGAAGAAATTAATGATCTGAAAATGGCCAATTATTGGCCCGATATATCCGATTTATTGTTAAGATTTTTTGGTGATTAACCGAGCTATCAAATGCAGTTTTGTAATTAATACAACTCCCACACGCGAAATTGACCGGTGTTAGAGAATGAGCAAAGTAGAAGGGGGCAACAAATAATGCGATGATGACAAAGAGGTATTTGGAGTCACATGTAACGGACACGTCGCCAAATTGAACTAATAAATTTTCCATAATTCCCAATTACGAGGAAGAGACGTAACTATAAAGAGAAAATTAATAAAAAAATTGCTTCATGTGATATAGTTAGTGCATTAACTTACCTATGTATACGTGTACTTGCTTCATTATCTCGCCATGATTATTCATGTTTTTTTATCATTTAATTGCTTAAAATTGATTACGCACGTTCGCAAACAAAGTCTTCGCTATTATTTTAAATATATGTATTAATTTCATTTGATTAGCTTTAAGTATTCTCAAAACAAGCATTAATATCTATGATAAAATTATATTCGCAAATATTATTCTCTGTTTCCTCCAATAAATACGTGACTAAACATCATTACAGCTGGAATTTGACACAAAGTGCACATTTATTGAAAGAATATTTCGAATTAAAATTAATTATAATAATTCTATCAACATGCTAGCTATTATTATAAATTCAACAAAAGGGTCTGAAAATCAACATTACTAAAACAAAATATAATTCGATACTGTAGTCAGGCAGCGAAAAAATACAAGCAATTTAAGTTTCTAGAATATTAGGTAGAACGAAATGCATTTAGTATTAAATACCACACGTTTATCAGTTTTAATTAATAACAAAATTTAAGAAAGCGAGGAAATAAATGCTCGCAAAAAGGAGTCGAAATACAGTGGTCGTTATTAGAATATTGACTTATTAATCTCATTCATACTTATAGCTCAGAGATATTGATAATCAATGTAAAGAAATACATTCATAAAAAATGTGTGAAAGAGAAGTATTAAGATGTATTTGCATATTACGCATAGGGCAAAAAGTGGCTACATAATTTCGCGATCATAGAGGCCACTATATCCATATATAAGATAGTCAGAACATAGTGCACGCCACCAGAAAGGTAAAATAACAGTTTCAAACGTTGTATAGTCAGAACTTGTCTTGCTTCCAAAAAATGTTACGTCCCATTTGTAGCGATCACTTGTCAAAAACGATAATGGATAAGTTTCTGAAAGACACACATAAACATGTTGATTCAACTGGTCGTCAATAAAATATGGACCAATGATTCAGTCATAAAAAATTCCGCACCAAACATTCACTTTATTTTTGAATGACGTAGTTTGGAATTTTAAAAGCCCAACAGCGACTGTTTTGTTATAAAACGTCACCATTGACGAAGAGATTGCTTCATCAGTAAAAATTATTATGTGAAAATTTTTATCTGCAAGGCAATTCTCACCAAACCACAAACATAAATCCAATCTCTTCTCTTCATATCCATTTTCAAGATTACGTAGGAGCTTTGGTTTACAATCTCTATAAATTCTTTGCAAATAAGTTTAATTAATATCTAGTTTTTGCGATCGTTTCCGTACAGATAATTTTGGTGTTTCTATCAGTGCGATGCCGCAGTCTATAGGAACTTTTCATGAAACTTGTCTATAGATACGTTTCCAATGCCATAACATTAACCCAAATAAATACGTTATTTAACGGTTACCTTTAGTAAAACCAAAAGGAAATAACTATTTAAAAGAAATTAATGACGAGTTCAATATTTTCGACTACAAAGCAGCTAGTGATCGACAAGATTAAATAAATAATTCAAGATACGTTATTTTAATTCAACTCAACAACATACAACCATAACAGTTTTACTTTAAACTTGAAATTTTGTATTTTAAAGAATGACTTTGTTGTTAAAACAAAAATAAAGTCTTTTACCCTCATGTCATCTCCAACTGGGAGACAGTTTTCAACTTTTTTATAGAACGTAATTTTCCCAAAAATTTATAAGTTGAAAATTTGATGTGACATCTGGGCTACATATAAATTCATATTGTCTTCAAAAGGCAACAAATTTAGCTGTGGCTCGAGTAACATTAGAAGGAAATGTTTCGTTGTTGTTAAATCAAAAATAAAGTTTTTTACCCTCATGTCATCTCCAACTGGGAGACAGTTTTCAACTTTTTTATAGATCGTAATTTTCCAAAAAATTTATAAGTTGAAAATTTGATGTGACATCTGGGATACATATAAATTCATATTGTCTTCAAAAGGCAACAGATTTAGCTGTGGCTCGAGTAACATTAGAAGGAAATGTTTCGTTTTTGATTCGCCTTTTTTCCCACAAGCTGTTTTAATAATCGCATTTCAGACTTGATAATATTGTTTTTTCTCCATAATTAAAGTTTAGGTGTACCAAGTACTTTAGTTTTCAATAATACGAATTGCATGAATGTTATGCTATTGTACACAACATTTATTAAAAGGTACTGTATATTAGCTAAAGCACAAACAGGGTCTTGTACAGAACGAGTGCTACACACAACACAATACTGTCAAGCGGTTATGCTGATTTTCATATCTAACGCAATATCAAAATGACATATTTCAAATAAAGCCATCATCTTCGTACCGCCTGTATTTGTGTTCTGATAATTACTTCCAATAAAACCTGCACTGTCGAATTGTAAATGAGTATAATCCATTTATGTTGCTAAATATCTTCAGCTCACAAGTACTTACTTTCATTCATTATCAACTCATTCATCAAGAGTTTTGATTTGTGCATTGGGAAACTAAGTAACTTTCCAATGCAATGCTAAACTATTAACTAAATTAATTAAAGTGTGAGCAGATTGTGATTACGTGCTTTATTGTAGTGTAGGTACGAAAAATAATATTTTTTCAAAATATGTAGTAACTACTGATTGCATATATTCTGTCGATAATCGTGATATGACTACTTCATATTTATTAAATCCACTGAAATATCATGTGTACCGAAAGTACTATATTCTATTTTTATCATAAAAAAATTTCGACTACTACAAATAATATCACGGAAGTATGTATATCCAATCAGAGACGAATGAGTGGCGCTTTTTAATAATAAACATATATACATCACTTTAAGTAAGCAATAAATTTTGAGTCTATGTATAACAATCTAAATTAGCGCTCTTGATCCCTAATAAACGAAATAATTCAATAAAATATGTGGAAAGGTGAATTTTTCAAATCAATTTTTTTAAGAACCTTGAAATCAGTACATACATATACAATGCGCGTCAAAAGTAACGCATAAATTAATTTATAGCTTATAGAAGAATTACAGAAAAATCCTTCAAGGGGTATAGCGATTTTGTAGAAAAGGAATTATTTGATGATAAAGATTTTCTTTTGCGATTCCATTTTCATGGCCAACTGGGTTAAACTTTCTTTCAAATGACATACCACATTTTTATAGCATATACAATGAAAAATTTTTATTTAACAACATATCACGTTATGGGGGGTTTATAAAGAAATTTGACAAATATTTGCCATAGTAATCAGTCATGAATTTTTCTTTCTCGCCTTACATAGTGGATTTATAGAAAAATAGCGATTTTGTAAGAAAGGTATTATCTGACGATAAAGATTTACTTTTACGATTCCATTTTCATAGTCAACTGGGTTTAATTTTTTTTATGACAATATTCAATTCTCTTTTTGAATGCCTAACATGTTAATGATTGTATAACAAGATAAAGAATTAATCAATATATTTACAAAAATATGGTTACATTTGTCAAATATATGTTACAGTATTATTAATACTTGTTCATGTTTTAATGTTAATTAGTTAGTTCATGTTAACTACTTGACAAAGATAATATATTATATAAATCGCTTGAAATCTAGAATTACTTGATTGCTTACCATCACATGCGACCTTCATGTTACTGAATTACATAAATCCATCATTCAAATATACTGAACATTACAGTAATAAAAATGTGTTTTCAAATTTTAATCTTATTTTTGACATGAATCTAACTACTTGTTGTGAAAAAAATAACAATGAACTTTATCTTTAAGACAATCAAAATCTTCTAAATCGATATGTTTATATTATTTATGTTCAAAATAATTTGAAGTACGTATCTACATGTAATTACTTCAGTCATATTTATATTAGAATTTATTTTTAAGATGATTTTTAATATATTAAATTTAGAAGAATCCCCCAAATAATATCATATCTATAAAACAATTCTTTGTATGGATTTCATATTTTGGACGAAAACAAAAATAATTTTAATTTACTGTTACCTAAATATTGAAGAATAAAAATAAATACCACGTTATTACAGTACTAACTACAATTATATGTACATATATTTAACTGACCTATCTCTGTCTACTTTAAAACTATTATTCAAACAACTAGAAGTCTCCCTAATTAATTTATGTTTAGTCACCATCATAGCAACTTCTGTTAAGTTGAACGCCTTTCTATTACTACTACGAATTATTTAGATTAAATATAAACAATTATAATATTTTAGACGCACTCATTTACATTTATTCCAAAAATTTTAATTTTTAATTACATATTATGTGAACCGCGCATTAATTGTTATAATCTCCTTGAGGCATACTATTTACATAACCATTAAAATGATTTTTTTTTTATAATCTTGTTAAAATTTTTAACAAGATAGTTACGTAGACACATATATACGCGGGCGCACTCACATGAGATTAAGGTTATAGACCTTTTTTTGTTCTACCGATGCCTCTTATTAGAAATGACCGCTCTATCAAATAAAAATATTCAGCTAACTAATGTTTCATATAAATTTATAATTACTGTGATATCCATTCATTAGAATTAATTTTGTTTTAAATTTCTATTGTTCAAGCGCTATATTTTCAATTTTATTACAAAATTAAAGTATATAAGGCAAGCAATTTGATAGGAATAATACAGAAATTACAGGAAATGGCTTTAAGCAAAATACTTTTTATTTGTCTCTTTTATACTACACTTTCGTATTCCAAAATTAAAGAATATATTAACTAATTCAACTGTATTTATAATATAATTGATATATTATTAAACATTTAAATTCAAGAATGTTTGAACAGGCAAACGTTACCATGCAAAATTAATTTCATAAAGCCATAGAAAATATCTCTTAAACCTCAATATTCGAGTTGCATGGACGATACAACTTTGGAGCAGACTCTTATTTTATATCGGCTATTAGATAAACCTCAAAGAATATAGAAACAAACGCTTAACGTACGAAAAGGTTAGAAAAGCGTCATTTAGATAGATACTTGGTGCCAGAACTAAATTGTAGTATGAAAATTAGTGAATGGGAAATTAAAGCGAAGTTAAGAATTAGTACACTTGAAACCTTCTTTCATTGCACTGTAACATGCAAACGATCCAGTAAAATTTGTGTAATCGGTTGCCGAAATTGTAGTCAGGAGTTCTCCCATACCTACTCCAGATCCCATAAACAATTTTACTTACAATTTGATATGTTACTAACAAGCTGAAATTAACCATTTTAGGAACATTTAGTTTTTTCTTCTATAAATTTCACACACTTCAAATTAATGTCAAATCTAAATTTATTGTGAACCCTGACATACATGGTAATTCTGCAGCCCTATTTAAACACCGGCACAGCCTAATTTAACTTGTGTTGTGTTAACAATACCAAATATCATACGATGCGTTCTCATCCATATGGTAAGAATACTATTATACCAATGGAATACAGTTTTACCTGCCAGACTTTAAATCTACAGTACTGTATTTTCAAATATCGATATAGGCCACTAACCGAAAAGGTAGATCTTCAAAAGGCAAACAAACAACCTCTTTAAATCAACTATACATACATAATGCGCACAAGAACTGGTATAATAAAGTGTGTTTCATAATAAAACCAGAGAACAACGATCAACGGGAAGCGATAAGCACGTCAGAAGCGTGTCCCTTTTTCTTAGGTAGGCGGTTCCAGCGTGGTTGTCGGTGCAGTCGTCTGTCCAGACGAGATGTTATTTGTCAGAATGATTTTTTTCTCTCAAATACATAAATATAATTGATATTAAAAACAGCTGGAAAAAAAAGTTGAGGGGAAACTAAAAAAATTTTCGTAATATAATGTTATTTATAATATATTTAACTGAAACCGTATACATACATATACATATTCTATTGGAGATATATCCAAGTATTATTATTATTTATATATACAGGCTGTCCTAGAAATAAAAAGACGGAGTAGCGGAAATCGGAAGTTAGATTGTGTAAAAACGTACCCGCAAAATATCAAGTCTTTTTCGTGCGCAGACGGCAGAAAAAAAATAATAAAGAATTCAATTGGCCTAACGCCGACCCTGAACGACTTATTACTTGTGTTAAAAAAAGAGGAGGAATAGATACTTCAAAATAAATATTAATTACTTTAATTTTACGCCTGCTAGAAAAAAATAATTACATTCTTGATATTTACTGTAATAAAGGCTAGAAAAACTACGATTTATTGAATATTCTAAAATAATAATAATCAGCTGTTTCCGACTACAAACACATTAAAGAGCAACAACCTTCTTATTTTAAAAACAAAAACAATCTTTTATTGTCTGCAATAAAGTAGGTCGCCCATCTGGGTCAACAACCATCTACATAGCTGTGTTATCTAGACGCATCGGGCAAAAAATATGTTTTATATGAATGAGTACGATTTAACGTTTTTTTCCCGTTTTATACAAATAAAAGCGTATTTTTCTATGAATGCATGTTCGTTTCTATTTACAAATGAATATTCTTACGTGTATTTATAAACATACATTCTGTGCCAGGTCCGTAATGTAATTTTTTTATCTAAAAAACAACTTAGAAAATTAAATTTTTAATTTCTTCGTTATTGCGGTATATTTGGGCCTGTTTCTGTTCGGACTTTACATACCTGCTACTACTTTTTTTTTCCGAGTGTACTTGGTTATGTTGATAAAGTTATAGAAAATCTTAATGCAATTTTAAAATTTAAAATAAAGACATTAAAGCCTTTTTTGTATCGTACTATAGTGATGATATACCTGAAAGGAGTACTCGAAACTCAGCAAGTAACATGATGTTTGACTACAAGTGCACAGATTCCGGGTTTGATTCTGGACCCTCCCGTCACTAAGATCTACGCGTTCCTTATGGCGCCATTTCGGCTCCGGCTGCTGGAAATGAGTAGGTATGTACTTGGAGGTCAAACTTTGAGGTAATAATAGACGGCTCATAACGCTAGTAATGTTACCGTGTATCGTAATTCATCGAAAAGCTCAATACGTAACGCTCCTACAGTTATACCTGTTATATTATTACCCACAATATGTACCCGCCACTAAAATCGACGGCGTTTTTTCTGGAGCCACTCTGACTCAGGCTCTTAATAATGAGTACACTTGGTGGTCAAACTTTAAAGTAGTATTCGGGCGATGCTTGCCGCTAGTATCTTTACCATCCCACTGTATCGACAAACTCAAGACGTTACACTCGTACAGTTGCATTTCATAGGCCTTTAACACTTGGTAATGGGACCTAATTATTATATTATTTCACAGAATATGTAGATTAGAGATCTATATTTACTCAATCTATACCTACGTACATGTTGTATATGTAATTAATACTGTTTTCATGTAAGCAATAGTTCGCGGACTAATACAAAACGACTATCTATAGGTATACCTAGAAAGTGTTATAGACATTTCGAAAAAAAAAAATATGCAATTCAAGAAGCACTAAATTTTAATGCGCATTTCCTAATGTAATTCTCTACTTTCATCACATACGTAATTATTAGAGAATCTATCCTAATCCTTTTTCTATATAAAGAAAACACTTTTAAATAAAATGTCATCAAATAATTATATCTGCGATTAAAGTAAAAATTTATGTCAATTAAATTATACATACATATCGTTAAAAAGAATTTTATGCGAAATTCCTCCAGATAAAATGAAAATTATCATGTTTTTATGTGCATCGGCATTTCATTTTAGTGTTACTAATCATTTTATTAATATTGATTAACATCGCATTTTTATCTGTACTTAGCATAAAATTGATTACCCACTAAAAAAATTGGACTTTATTCTTGTCATTGACGTAATTAATTACGTTAGTTTAACAATGTATCTGTATAAATAAACTTACAAAATATCCAAGACAGATATGTTTGGTGAAATAATAGTATATTAAGATACAAGTTTCATAAGACACGATTTTTGCGCACGCGTTCAAGTTTAGAAAACGGGCCGGTAGGCGGGTTTTCTAAAGAACAAGTGCGCAAAAATGTCTTATGAAACGTGTATTTTATACTATTTTTTCTATTTCGGTTATTGAAAGTTCAAAAAAGATTAAAATGAGAGACATGTTTTGTTCGAACATTTTAGAAATTTTGTTTTTTTGAAGTTGGTTACTCTGATTTTTAAGTAAAACAATTTAAATATTTGAATATCGGCGGACTTGTCATTTTGTTTAAAATTTAGTCTGATTTATGCAATAAATTATTTCAAATTATCAACAAAATAGAAGAAATAAATAACTGCACGCCTCCAGAGATTCGCAAAATAGCAGAAGACACTTTAGAAAATCTTTTGCCAACAAAGTCTCGACATATTTATGACAAGCAATACCAGCTCTTTTTAAGTTAGTGTAAAGAAAATAATATTGTGAATATTACGGAAAATGTAGTAATTGCTTATTTTGACAAAGAAAGAAAGATAAAGAAAGGCATCGTCCTTGTGGTCTACATATTCAATGTTACTTTGTTGTTCAAATATTTATAAAAGTATAGATATCTCAAAATTTTCTAGGCTTCTTGGATTTTTAAAAAGAATATCTGAAGGCTACTAACCTAAGAAATCCAAGATTTTAGAAATAGATCATATTAACCAGTTTATAATAGAAGCTGAAAATAAAACATATTTAGCGATGAAAGTAAGTAATAAGAACATGATTGCAGTGCCAAAAACTAAAACTTATGTTCGAAAACAATTTATTATAACACAAAGATTATAGATTGAATTGGTTAAAAAATATTATTCACTTCGTTCCAGCCATGTTACACATAAACGCTTCTTCCTGCAATATAGAAATGGATCTTGCGTGAATAGTCCAATTTGTATTAATACCATAGCAAAAGTACCAAAAAATATTGCTACTTACTTAAATTTACCTAATCCTGAGTTCTTCACTGGACATTGCTTTAGACGTTCCAGTGTGACACACTTGGCTAATAGTGGAGGTGACTTAATAACAATTAATCGCCATGGAGGATGGAAATCCTCAGCAGTAGCCGAAGGTTACATTGATAATTCCACCATGAAAAAAGTTGAGGATGCTCAAATACTGTCTAATTTACCTAATACATTCACTAAAATCATTCACAATCCATCGACTTCTGACACAATTGGCAGTAATGTGTCAGTCAATATGAATCAACAGGAATGTACACAAAACACAGTGTTCCCAAAATCTGCCTGGAATCTCTATTAATGCACACGAATCGTTTATAACAGATGTACTATTCAACATGGGTGGTAAATTTTAATAGAAGCATCAAAAAACTTATCATCCCTGTTCGTAACTGTGTTTTTTATTCTCTGTACAAGTTCTTACACATGTTTGTTAGATTAAAGACTTATATTTTGACATTTAAATATGTACTGTGACTTACATATATACATTTATACGTAAAACGTATATGCATGTATTTGAGATACACACATACATTAAGTGCCATTGCCGACAATCAAACGCACAGACACCGGTGTTTCGACCTTTGAAGTCTCGTCAGTGGACGTGGAGACTGTCGACAATGGCTTCAAGACTTAAAAAGCTGCTTATGTCATTTTTGCCTGTTAAATGCAGTGAGAGTATCACAGCGACATCTAACACCCAAAAGATGACACAGAAAAAAGCGCCTGTATGTTAATAGTGTAGCTCGTGTAATAGAGCCTTGTGTGGCGTCACCTATCAAAACGAAAATGAATAGTGTAAACACAAGGATGTTAAAACTAACATCAAGCAGTAAATAAATACTGTGACTTACATATATACATTTATACGTAAAACGTATATGCATATATGCATGTGTTTGAGATACACACATACATTAAGTGCCATTGCCGACAATAAAACGCACAGACACAGGTGTTTCGACCTTTGAGGTCTCGTCAGTGGGCGTGGAGACTGTCGACAATGGCTTCAAGACTTAAAAAGCTGCTTATGCCATTTTTGCGTGTTAAATGCAGTGAGAGTATCACAGCGACATCTAACACCCAAAAGATGACACAAGAAACTTAATATCTGTGTGTATCTCAAACACATGCATATATGCATATACGTTTTACGTATAAATGTATATATGTAAGTCACAGTATTTATTTACTGCTTGATGTTAGTTTTAACATCCATGTGTTTACACTATTCATTTTCATTTAAATATGATTTGGTTCCATTTTTTTTTTCTGTTACCAACTTCAAAAAAAATAAAATTAGCGTGCGATAAAGTAATACTTTAGGCAACCAAAACGGGTCTCATAAAGTGAACTTTATAGCACCGGAATAGAAAATAGTATATTAAAATACAAGTTTCATAAGACACGATTTTTGCGCACGCGTTCAAGTTTAGAAAACGAGCCGCTAGGCGAGTTTTCTAAAGAACAAGTGCGCAAAATGTCTTATGAAACGTGTATTTTATACTATTTTTTCTATTTCGGTTATTAAAAGTTCAAAAAAGCTTAAAATAAGAGACATGTTTTGTTCGAATATTTTAGAAATGTTGCTTTTTTGAAGTTGGTTACTCTGATTTTTAAGTAGAACGTTTTAAATATTTGAATATCGGTGGTGCTATATGTAATTGTGTTTAAAATTCAGACTGATTTATACAATAAATTATTTCAAATTATCAACAAAAAGGACGAAATAAATAACTGTACGCCCCCAGAGATTCGCAAAATAGCAGAAGACAATTTACAAAATCTTTCGTCCACAAACTCTCTACATATTTATCAAAACAAACTTTTATAATAGTTGTACTATTCAACATGGTAAGTAAATGTCAATAGTAGCATCCGAAAACTTATCATCCAACTCTGCTTAACAATTTATATTGCTAATTAGTAAGTGAAATGTTAGCATGTGTGCTTTTTATTCGTTGTACAATTTTATTGCACATTTTTGTTACTTTAAAGGCTTATATTTTGACATTTAAATACGATTTGGTTCCATTTTTTTTGTTACCAACTTCAAAAAAATAAAATTAGCGTGCGATAAAGTAATACTTTATGCAACCAAAACGGGTGTCGTAAAGTGAACTTTATAGCACCGGAATAGAAAAATATATTTATAAAGAGAAAGAAGAGCTACAGCTTCATGAACGGCCGCTCCCATTCCCACCTGTTAATATTTCGCTACTGTAGATTTTCTTTTTTAATCTACTTCGTTACTTTATCCCTTCACTCGTAGTTTTAACTTGACTCTTATTCTCGACTTTCTTCAAACATTAATATATTTACTATTGGTTTCTAATAATCTTGGAATTCTATTCTCTTTCGTCATTTTGGCATTTAGTGTATATAATACTATACTTTCCTCTTTTTTATCCGTTAAGTCTTATTTGCAAAAACAATCTCAGTATAAGCTATGTACATAATACCCTTAAAAACTTCAATAAAGAGATAAGCGGTGCAAATACCTACTACACGAACAGCTACTGTCGGCTAGAACAAGAAATATGGTTTTCGTAGTATGGAGTCGGATTACCATAACTTTTGATAAAGTGAAACGGCAAATAAATTAACCAATGGAATAGAATATTAACATATTTATGCTCCAGAACCATTTTTTGTCTTATATATAAAAATAAAACAGGCAAGACATTTATTGTATTTGTTATTCATATTTTTGAAAGGTTAGTGATTAGACCATGAATTGACCATCTCGTTGATGTCAAAAATTTGGACCATATAAAAATAAGTACTGAGATGAAAGAGTATACGGTTAATGACTCTGAAAGAGTTATTCCCCATTGAATTTTATTTTATAAAAATTATTTACTATGTAGTTCGCTTAGATCCAATATACCTGATATTCGTTTTGTACTTACTTCATTGAACACAGCAGTCACTAATATCTATAAATAGTTACCAACGATTATATATTTATAACTAAAATTCTATTACTCTAAACAATTTTTCTTCTTGTATAACAAGTTTTCATAAAAATTATATATATATATATATATATCCAAGTTATATATGTCTTCAGTCATCTAGGGGCATTTTGCAGGAGTTCCTCTGTATAATTCTACATTTCTATGTATACAGTTTTATCAAAGTCTACGGCACGTAATAACTATATTGCGTGAGCTTCTTCAAATGTCAATTGATGCATTGCTATATTGTGGGAGTTAATTGAATATTGAATTTTTGAATATTCTGCGGCATCCATAGAAAATGCATCCCGTAGATGAGATGTTTAAACATTCATGGTACATCGTATATTCATATTTGACCGTGAACATGCGATCCAAATCATCAAATATAAACGAACACACTTTTCATGCAAATGTCATATATGTGTAGGGACGAAAAGGAAAATAAAGATTTTTTCCAGGATATATAACAACGTTGTAGATGTGTGCTGTATGTATAGGGATACAATTTTCACATTTAAACTCATATTACTGTATGTTTTTCAATACAGGTATAAAGTCTAATTTAGGATTATGAAAACGAAATTGTACATACACTTCAGTATGAGGAGATAGATTGCGGGTTTTGCTATTTTTAACAGATTCAGGTGTATCGTAAGCTCTTTCTTCCCACAATTTTAATACAAGATAGCTGTGAGCTTTTATTATATATAACTAATCATTTGCTCTCGTAAATAAAAATAAAGGAATTGGTTCAAGTGATGAAAGAAACCAACTATTCGCAGCATAACAAACAAAACAAAATATGCTTATCAAAAATATATTATTTAGTTATATACGTCTCGTAATTTCTTTAATGCTAGCTAGTGGCTAAAAAATTTGTTGCAGTCACTTACAGAGGCGGCCCGTGATTTTTTGGGACGGGAGTGCACCGGGGGGGTCTGAGTGTTTAATATCAAAAATTAAGTACAGACAAAAAAATAAACTCAATATGTTATTTAATTAACTTGTTTGAAGATTTCGCCGTTCCATACGATTAGCAAAATGATTAATAACTAATTCATTGAAGTTTGGTGTTGATGTCAGTAATTGTTTTTCAATGGAACACATTGCTGAGGCACATAGTCTGCTTTCCTGCATTGTATTTCTAGAAAATGTGTTTATTCTCTTCAAAGTTGTAAAACAATATTGCAATATTCTTATTTTTATTAACTGCATTAAATTTAACAACAGTTGCCAGTTCTTTTTATAAATATCTGTCACAAAGCCCTAGAAAATATTGTAAATTCTCCTGTTTAGGATACGATTTCATTTTAGATTTACTAACTACAACTCGATGCTGTTTTAGAGATTTTGTCAGTCTTTCCTTTCTGGGTGTATGGGCAGAGATTTTTTTCTGTTTGAACCCCAACATCACTTGTAGTAGGAATTTCCATAACTGCTAAAATACAATTAAAAAATTATACATTTCATTAAATACAAATTAATTGTATGTGTGTAACTGAAAAGTTCTAAATTATTTTACTTTATACTAGGTTAGATACATATGTGTTGAATTTTTGTTCAAAAATGACTTCGAATTCCTTAGTTAAACAACTAAATGTATTTTATGTTTTGCTCATAATATAATTTTGTATTGTAAATATTAATTGTCATACCTACAGATGGTTCACTTTCTGCTAAATTTTGGGATCCAATATCACTTGTGCTAGGACACTTTTATGAAAAATAACCTACCCGTGTGAAATTTTGCATCAAAAGCTGTTGATGTTTCTGGTGTTTCCATGCAGAGTGAGAGAAATAATGCGGGAATTGCATTGGGTTCCTTAAATCATTTAAACACATGTGTGATTCAAAGTGTTTACCACACACAAATATTGTTTGCCATAATTTTAACAAATCTTTACTTAGAAGGTCATTCCGGTTACAGCCGATGTTCCACTGTAAGACACTACAAAAAAGATGAATTATTACAAATTAATTCTTACTAAATAGCTATAACTTACCGATTTTCTTCTTTAAGAAACGAAAAGAAACTGTAGAATATATTTTGTTGCTGAACATTTTTACAAGTAAAAATACAAGATCTACGTACGCCAGGTTACTTCTTTCGTACAGTTTCCATTATTTATATCAACAATAATTTAACTGGCACCTTTACTTATTATTCTTTCGTAAATTATAAGTTATAAAACTTATACAGGTTATATTTATACAACAATATACAAGTGCACAACAAAAACAAAACACGCCACTTCTGTTATTCTGTGATATTACATACTGGATGTCATCCGGCATCACAGAGTAGTGCCCGCTCGCTGACATATACAGCTCTCTCCCCGCGCCACTTTTTATCCACTCGATTTCTAATACAAACGGTGCAGTCGCTCGAGATGCCCCGGAGCCTACGTCAGACTGTGATTTTTAAACGCGCTGAAGAGACGGACTGTTACTTCCAAAGAAATCCCAAGCAGCAAAATCCCAATTTTAAAGAAGGATAAAAATATATATTTGCTCATGTAGGACAAGTGTGCATATAGTGGTTTTGCTACTAGGGATATTATTTGTTATCAAACAAATCAGAAAAATTACATACAAATTAGGTATTTATAATTAATTTATCTGTTAAAAGAAATTTATCACGGGGGGGGGGGCAGTGCCCCGTTGCCCTCCCTGCAGCAGCCGCCACTGGTCACGTATAACTAATAAGATAATTAGTCCGAAATTTCTATGTGTGTATCAAATTTGGCGAGCCTTTTATGCACATTTCAGAAGCAGGACCTTGGTATTATTGAATTTTTTATTAATTTAAACCCTTAATAGTTTTGTCGCTCCACACAGATAGATAGTCTGGAAATTTAATAAAAGCATTAAAAAATCACAATAATAACGATAAGTACAGTAAAACAATTAGAAGAATAAGTATAAGAGACACATTCATTATATTTGAAAACAACTATCACCACACTGGCTCACCTTATAATACATTTTTTTTTGTATAACAGGTAATTTAGTACAATACTTCGTTTATTCGTAATATATATAAGAAACGTCTAAAACTAATAAAATGTCATCTGGAGTTAGAGGCTTCACTAACAATAATAGTACGCAAATGATAAAATAGGAAGAGAGACTGCCATTTGTAGCGTATGTTAGAAGATCCTCAATTTATTGTGGACATCAACCAACTTCACCACATGATAAACTATGCCAACCATTGCGTGACAACACATAGAATGCTGATAACGCGAATATGTGTAAATTAAAAATGAAAATAGGAAACTTCTTAGCAGTGCAGCCGCAAATAAGTATTTTAGACTCGTTAGTCTTTATCAGCATGGTATAATTAAAAAATTGTAAGTTGAAGAAGTAATATGAGTAATACACTCCTACGCTTAATAATAAATACTACGTATAAATATATATAAGAACTCGAAATTAAAACACTTCTCGTATTCTGCACACCTGGGTATATACTAAATAAATTTTAAAGTTACTTTCTAAATTACGTTTCAGAGTATAATAATTTAAGTTAAATTCAATTCTAACCTGGCCAATAAATGTGAGAGACCGGTAATTTTGATACTATAATGTACCTTGCATATACGTGATACTACCTTACAAACACATCAATATCTTTAAAAGCTCGTGTTAGCGATACCGCTGCATATCTATCAATAAGTGCATTATTTATACGGGATCCGGGAGGCTGCGGCCACATGTCCAAGCGACGCGGGTAGTTTACCCCTTATGACTCCCAACGGACCGCTGACCCCACACTATTATTTTTCACCCTTAGCCAAGCTTTTGCATATATCCTACTATATGAGTCTTATTTATTCTGATAGACATACCAAAAAAAAAAGAAGCGAATGTCTTGAAAATGTCGTCACTAAGTCTTCGAACCTAACGAATTTATGTTCACCGGAGCGTTTCCTTTTGTTTCAGCTGAACAGCGACCAATCAACAGAATGGAAAAAACGCCGTCCACACCACATTCACATGATGGTAAGTAAAGCATCTATAATTAATATCTTCCTGAAACAAACATAATTAATTACATGTTATCGCTTTATAATAATTAAAACTAATATTTAGGTTCTAAGGTATTATTTAGTACATGAAGTATAAAACTTCTAAACTCATAAAGAAAACACAAATCTTTTCAATAATAATAATAATCTTTAATTGCCTTTGTTTAAGCTGAAAACTTATGATTGCTTTCTTTTTTTCTTATTTGAGAAAAGAGATTTACATATTTTTCTTAATATTCTTTATGAAAATATTATACTGAATGTATTACCACCATATTTATGATCATAGTAGTAACTCTTATAACAAATATTTTGAAAAGGCAGGAATAATATTTCTATAAACTGAAGTCATGTTATTCGAAACTGAAAGCATATATATGTTGTACACACACTCTGTTTTACTTTAGGGAAATTTTTATTTAGCCTATACGCCATATTTAATAAATTTAATATATTTTTAAAAAGTTGTTGTTACTCAAATCCTCGAACAAAAAACGCTTAATAACGATACTTTTGGGTAAGAACTGCCCAGATGCAACTCCTCCAGATCACTATTTGCTTCAATTTTAAATGCAGGATTGGATTTCCCTTCGACTGTAGTTCTTCAACAACAAAATTACTACCAGGACATTTCACATCTAGATTCACACCGACCTACATACAATCATATTCTTAATAACAAAATAATATAAATAACATAATAATAAAATGATAATACTTAAAAAATGTAGATAATCATGAGTTCTACATTTTAAAATTATTTTCGTTTATACAGAGTAGAGTTCGACAAAGACGAACCAACACAAACTTATGTTTTTTAAATGAAATACTATTCATTTTTTACGTTTTACGGTAGCTGTTTAAGAGTTGATTGAACTGATATCAATTTGTATTAGTCGGTTTTCAATTATTTCTGAAATATGACGGTTTAAAATTACATACCATTTGCTAAGTTCTGAAAAAAGGTAAGTGGAACATACTTACATGCCACTGAAAAGTACTAAAAATTTACTATTTAAAAATACCTATTTGCTTGCGTTTGTTGGGGATATTGCGAAAGTGATAGTATATTATATATGAATAAATCTTATTACAACTTATTAATTTGAAAATATGAGTTGACATTACTTATACATAGCATATCTAAAATTAATTGAATACAGTTAATTATAATATTTACTTTTTACAAATAAGTAATTTTCAATCAATTTTCAGACTTTTGAAGTGATAAACTTCATAATTAAGCATATACAGTGAGGACGCGCGGGTTGGAATAAATTCATTTAAAATTTTTGGTTTTGTTTTATGTAAAAACGCTCGGATAGGTCGATTTTTATTTTTAGCGGCGGTTTTTCTGATGGTAAATTGATGTAAAAAGGTTGGTCCAAAAATAAGTTACGGCCATCATTTTTTTTTTCAAATGAAAACATGTTTTTTATTTAATTTTTTAATTCTGCATCGAATTCTAAGTATGTTTCATGTACCATGTCCCATACACAAACTCAACAGTTATCCAGAAATTTACAATTGAACATATCAATAACTGAGACTGTATCCTACAAAATTTATTTCACTCTCTTGTCTGAAAACGAACGATTTATTAAAAAAACAGAAAAACAAGTCAAATTAAATGTTCAAACTGTTGACTACTAACTTCCTGACAATAGGCAAGCCGAAGATCAGTTTCTCGTAACACTGCAGTTAACGTTTGCGGCTTAATTTGTTGTATTTCGGTTATAATTTCTCGATAACTGTTGAGTTTGGGTATAGGACATGGTACATGAAACATACTTAGAAGTCGATGCAGAATTAATAAATTAAATAAAAAACATATGTTTCCAATTGAAAATAAAAATTTATGTTCATAACTTATTTTTGGACCAGCCTTTGTACATCAATTTACCATCAGAAAAACCGCAGCTAAAAATAAAAATCGACCTATCCGAGCGTTTTTCCATAAAACAAAACCAATAATTTTAAATGAATTTATTCCAACCCGCGCGTCCTCACTGTATACATATTAGTATTATACTATGATATCAAAAATTAAATTGATCAATGTTGGTCATGGAATGTAAAACGCTTGTCTTAGTTTAAATCATCCTTTTGAAATAATTCAATCATTGTCAAGCTACACTGACATTATCAATAACCTACAAATGTGTTACCTACTTAGTTCAGCTGTAAAATAATAATGAACTACAAGTTATGAAATAAATAACGTTTTTATTAACCAGAAAAACTAAATTACAATAATTGTTGGAAATGTCTCCCGTTTTGTTTAATGCACAAGTTTACGCGCCTCCTCATGCTGTCAAAAGCGTTTTTGCAGCATTTCTGGCGTTATGGTTGCACATTGCTGAACAATTCTTTGTTGCAGTTCTTGCAAATTATGTATCGGATTTGCGAAAATCTTATTTTTTAAATAAGGAAAGATAAAATAGGCCATAATTGTCAAGCAAGGTGATCTCGGAGGAAACTCAACTTCCGTATGCAAACTTATCAGCCGGTCATCAAAAAACTCGCGGAGAAAAGCAAGATTTTCTCGTGTAGTGCTGTTGCACCGTCTTGCTGGAAATAACCGTATTGAGTTCATCATCGTCTAACTGTTGCACAAATTCAGTCATAAAAATATTTCTGTACCTTTCTGCGTTGACGGTGAAATTGAAAAAAATTGGCCCAATTATTCTTCTGCGAGAAACTGCCATCCAAACACCAATTTTCTGAGCATGTAGTGGCGTTTCAATAAAAATATGCGGGTTATCAGTGCTCCACCTTCGCATATTCTGAGAATTGATGTATCCCGAAAGGTGGAACCAAGCTTCGTCAGAAAAAAAGTTAAGTTCAGCAGCTCGTCATTCATTATATTATTAACGAACCAATGGCAGTACGCAAGGCGTCTGGGGTGGTCTGCAGGCAGAAGAGCTTGATATGATTGCATCTTATATGGATGCATGTTCAGGTCCTTCTTTACAATCGTTTGGCATGTTCCATAAGAAACCCGAATTTCTTTAGAGACTTTTTAAAGGTTTTGTAGGCTCTTCTTCCATACGTTGACGAACATCATTAATAACTTCTTCTGTACGAACTCTTGGTCTACCATCACCTTTCTTATGTGTCACAGAACCAGTTTCGCGAAACACTTCAACACAATTTGTAAGGTATGCATAAAAATTATCCGGTAATACTGCTACGGCTGGGAAGTGCTCTCGAAAATTGTCCAAACACAAACGTTGACTGTATTCCCAAGTTCCATTAACTAGCACACCCGTTCGAAAATAGGCTTCAATCATGTAAATTTTGTGCTCTGTGGTGAGAACCATGATTCAAAAACCGTGCAGGATTAGAAAACTTCAACACAATAATTTGACAGAGATTGACATTCAAAAAATTATGACATACCTAAATGTACGATGCACGCTACGACAATAATTTTAAAATCCATGACCACCATTGACCAATTTAATTGTTGATATCCCGGTATATATATACATATATATGTATATATATATATATAAACAAACTTAGGTTCATAAGTTTCCTTGTTAAACAAAAACAGCAGTATGACAAATAAGGATCTTGGAAACTTGCAATAAACATTTGTTCTTTGCTTAATAGTAGCGATTGTAGATGCCTGAATATTCTTTACGCCAATAAATAATTTTAGTCTCTTTCCCGCCAAACATAGATAATATTTATTAATTTCAACTTTTTCAAATACATCGTCTTCGCCTAAAGTAAATTCATGTACGTCATGTGTAATGACGATTTTCTCTTTCACTAAAGTTATATATATATATAAATTTGGATTTTATAAATTTTCCACACACAGCGTATGTAATACTACAAGTCGACTACTTTAAAGTATGCTACGTATATGTAATGACAAAATATATCGTAATCGGGTTATTCAACGTTCTATACCTTTTGTAATAACGCCCAGAAACTCAATAAAATGGTATTTTTAAATAGTAAATTTTTAGTACTTTTTAGTGGCATGTCAATATATAGGTTGTTTTATTTAATTCGTTTCAATTTTTGCGAATGGCATGTAACTCTATAGAGCATGCGTTAAAATGTCGAATAGACATTAAATTCATGTACTGACATGATATCTCTACTAATTAAGCCCACAATAGGTCTTTCATCATTAATCGCTATTTCATAGCAAGTTGTACATTTTTTTTTACGAAAAAAAAACGCCATATTTCAGGAACAATTGGAAATCGACTAATACAAATTGATATCAATATAATCATCTCCCAAAGGGCTATCATGAAATGTAGAAAAAACTGCATAGCGTTATCGAATACTACGTATAAATAAAAATAATTTTAAATGAATAATAATTGTTTGCCCTATTGCATTATTAGATACCAATAATGGAGTTTTCCACTTCACTTGGGCATCGCATATATATGTAGATACGTTTTCGAAATTTTATTTAGAATACAGAAAAATCGAGGAAAATGAAAATAGCAAAGTAGAAATACAAAATATTTTGCAAAAACAATCAGAATCATCAAATCGTACAAGGATATACAAAGTACTTCCTTAAAAGTGAAGACGTGTCAGTGAGTACGTGAGGGAATTGATGAAATATAAATTCACACATTTTCCTGGGCTCAAATCTACATGGTCACACTATAGTATTGGTTAGGTAGTATTCGAAGTGGAATTTCTTTGTTTCCAGTCTTTTTCAATATTCTTCGAGTTACTATTTTTTGATTTAATATAGGTTACACGTAAATTTGTTTATTTATGTATTTTTGATTTAGTACCGCCTATAGCTATTGATAGCTTTTTATTATTTTCATATCTAACATTGCAGTTTTGCTTTCGAAGGACAAGGATTTTCCCAAACTTGTTTCAGCAAATATTGCATACCATTCTTTCAAGTTAATTATTATTAAATTTTACTTTAAAAGTATGAACTTTTTATTTCATATTTCTAAAGTAAAATTTTGCGGTTGATATATACTAAATATACAAGCTGAAATAGAGATGTATACTTATCGCCTTACATCCAAGAGAAACGATGTGTTTCGTATAAAACAACAGTGAAATAATCATCACATGCGTAAACTGAATGAAACCGCACCTGGACACCTGCTAAAAACGAAAAATAGAAGTATTAGAAAAAATTAATTTATAAACAACTGACCAGACTGGGTAAATACATGCAGTACATACTCAGCTACTTACATCTAAAAAAGAAAAATGTCAGTAACTTTGCAGGAGTGAAGCGACAGATTAAAAAAAGGCAGAAAACGTTCTGTTAACTCATAAAATTAAATAATAACACATACATAAGTGCGGTGCCTTAAGTAAATTAAAGGGATAAAACAGAAAATTCCCTCGACAGCCTCATGGTTACAAGTTAAAAGGGAAAAAATAAAGAAAATATTAAGTCACTGTTCTTGTTAATGGTAATTTTATTATTTTTTACCGTCGCCACACAGTCCACATTATCTTTAGTCTTTTGTCTTAAACAAGGTCGCTTTGAAACTTGAATTAATCTTATTTTCAGGCTAACCAATTTTATTGGTCGTACAGGTCAGTATTGAAACTTTTATAAGCCCTGAACGCATTCATGTGTGTAGAATGTGATATATTATGCAAGTAACTTTAGATACTTGCCTTGCTTTATACAGCATTTAAAATTATATACATAAAACCTTTTAGCTATAATACTTATTCTACTGAAATAGAACGGCTTAAATTGAGTTAATAAAAATAATTCAAAAGAAATAAACGAAATTCTTCGAAATGAACTGTTCCTGGATTACAAACATCATATACTTAAATGTTATCATTCGCAGACTTATTCGTTCATTTACAATTCATTAAAATTATTAAACAGTGCATGGTTATATTTCAAGTTTTAATAAAACCAAACTTATAAACAACCTTTTTTCGTGATTAAATATTCTGCTAGATGTAGATCAAACTACTTATTATAAGTCCATTTTATATTAAATTAGTAATGTAATATTTGGCGTTATGTTACGTGATGCATGCAATTTGTGACGTATTTTTCTCTGACACCAGCTCTAGTCAGTCTGTTGAAAATTATAACCTAGAACTCAAACTCTGCGTTAATATTAAGCGATTAGTGCGTAGCACTAGCAGAGGCAAATGATCTCTGTTTCTTCGGTGGGCGATGCAACCGTGGTTGTTTAGTCTTCATTGCCACCAATGCCCCTGGTCTGCCGTACTGTCGCCTGGTGATTGTTTACCACGTAAATTCGAGGTCCAAAGTAGAACACGAAACAACGAAAGACACAAAACTGTACTGTCGATTCTCGTTGATCGTTAATATCTGGCGCTGGTCCCGTTAACATACCAGTATACCAAGAGACCCAAGACATTCGTCTATATGGTGCCTAGGATCTCACCTATATCAAATTCTTACATATTTGTTTTATCATTCTAATGAAACGAACTTACACCTATTATCATTTATACCTGATCTATAAATGTTGACAATTTATTGTAATATACTTAATTCAAATTTTCTTTTCTTTAAAATGTACTTACTTTTACTTCTAAGACTTGTTCGAAGTCAAGATAATATGCATTGTCAGCTGTGATACATCACCGAGACTTTCTTACCAGCGTGAAGCTAGAGTTTAAAATGTGCAAAAGGGACAGTTAAATAATAATAATTCTTAACGCCGCTTTTCCCGTCTATTACAGGAGCTCCGACAGTCATGAGTTATTATTACGCCTGCACCTGGACGAATACGGAAAGGCACCATCTATCCGTATTCGCACTGGGTTTGAACATTACTCCAATACTCAAGCTAAATGAGGAGAATTTACATCCAACCCACCGTGTACATTTGCATATGTAATTTATGCAGAATACTGTGCACTTACTCGTGAGGGAGAAATGCCAGTAGTTTTAGAAAATTCATGTACTTCACTTGGTAGACTTCAATAGGATACCAGTAAGTTTATCTATCTGGTCGGCCAGATGGTGCTTTACCTCCATTCTTGTTTAAACTAAAGTCAAACGAAACTTGCTATAAACTTCTTAACTACGCTTTGATCTGGAGACATAAAAATGTTTAATCACACTGGCAAACTGCCTAACTAATACAATTCACGTTTGTGAAAGTGAAAATTGCTTTTACATGAAATTTAGGTAAACTTAGTTTGCAGAATGTCAACTGTCAGTGACGTTTCTAAATGAGTTGTGCTGCCATCACATATAAATTTATTAAACATATCAAACAAATCTCTTATGGTAGCTAAATGTTATAGTTATAGATAGAAAGGGGAAGCTATCAAAATACAGTAGGCGCTTGGTAATCCTGCACCCGATTTTTTCCCTATACACCGGATTATCGGAACTGCCGGATTATCGAATTTGTACAGGAAGTAAAAGCTTTTTACACATGTACAATGTAAAATAAAGTCTACATATCATAGATCCACAGTAAAAGTCTATATTAATATGGTTAGATGAATTTATTATAAAAATAAAATTACATAAATACGTACTTAACATAAACACAAATACATATGTAATTACAATACGTTGAGTCTCATTATTATTACATTTGTTCAACATTTGTGACGTTTTCAGTTGCGGAAGAGGAAGATGACGATTTGACCAAATAATTGTCAATTTTCGCTTGCTTCTTGCCATAGTAAATTTTTTTAATTATCATTTCTCTTAACTCTCTCAAATTCAGTAAAATGTCGTCAATAGCGTTATTTTCCTCTGCCCAGCAGATACTGACATCTATTGATTTCAGGGCATCTTCAGTCTTTACCGAGGTGTTCGTGGGACTAAGCAAGGTCATTTCCAAATCATCTTGTTCAGAGCTAGAAACAGCATCACTTATTATTTCTTCATCGGTCATTACAGGGTGAGAATCCGAGTTTTCTGCAAACCATTCCTCAATATCTTGTTCAGTCAACTCTGTCTGATTATTTTGGAACAACATTTGCTTGAGTTCTGCAAGTGGCAATTCATCCTCTGAATTCCACTGTTCTTCTTCAGCATTTTGGTTTAGTGAAGGCCATAATTTTTTCCACGACGATTGAATTGCTTTTTGAGGTACGATGTTCCACGCTTCTTTAAGGTTCATGTCCTTCAGTGTTTTCGTAACATCATCATCCCGGATAACAGCATTCAACAAGAGTTTCTTCTTGTAGTTACATTTTATGATCTGTATTACATTCTGGTCCATAGGTTGAAGTAACGGTGTGCAATTAGGTGGCACAAAAAGTGTTTGAATCTTACCATCCCTAGATGATAACTTATCATCTGGTCCATGGGCAGGTGCATTATCCAACAACAGAACAGCTTTAGGTGGAAGATTCTTGGTTTTCAAAAATTTACGTACCGCAGGCACAAAATCATTGTGAAACCAGTCAATGAATAATTCTTTAGTTGCCCATGCCTTGTTTTGATTTTTATAAACAAGTGGAAGATTAACATTTTTGAACGCTCTTGGATTCTTTGCTTTTCCAATAAACAGCAGCTTAAGCTTATGAGTGCCACTAGCATTTGCACAGGGCATAATAGTGACCTGTCTTTTGACACTTTCCTGTCTGGAGCTTCTGACTCCTTTCTGTAAACATAAGTTTTGTTAAATAATAAATGTCCATTTGTAACGTTGTAAATGAAGCAAAACACAAAAATAATGATGGATCCTCTTTATTCTTTACAATAGTTTCTAATATACTCTAAGGGACTAGTTTCGACATTATGTCATCATCAACCTAGAATAGTCAAATGATTTTTCGAAGTATCTCGTGTCATAAGTAGATGTATGCAGATACAAATACTGGTTTTATAGTATCTTTCAAAAATATTCGATGGGTAGTTTTCATGTTAAAATAAGATGACGATAGGTAAAATTTAGATAAAATTCAAACGTAAAATATCAACAAACACAAGCCACATAACATGGTGGACACTATTTTTGAAAGATACTATAAAACCAGTATTTGTATCTGCATACATCTACTTATGACACGAGATACTTTGAAAAATCATTTGACTATTCTAGGTTGATGATGACATAATGTCGAAACTAGTCCCTTAGAGTATATTAGAAACTATTGTAAAGAATAAAGAGGATCCATCATTATTTTTGTGTTTTGCTTCATAAGTTTTGTTAGGTAAAACTCTCCAAAATATGCCGCTTTCGTCAGCGTTATAAACTTGATCCGGTGTTAAACTAAGCTCGTCGACTTTTTTCTTAAACTTGTCGACAAATGGAGCGACGGCTCCATTTGTCGACAAGTGTGTCACTAGATAATTTTTCGCCGGTTACAGTCAACAAACGTATTCCATATCTTGATTTGAAATTCTGGAACCATCCATCACTAGCTTTAAAGTTGGCATTCTTATATATTTTTTCATATAAAATTAAAGCTTTTTGACGAATAATATCTCCAGTAAGAGACGTATACGGGCTCGTTCTTGAAGAAACCACGTATACAACGCGTCCTCCATAAGAGGATACTCTCCAACCTTAATAGTCTGTCGTGAACTCGTCCCGGTGTCAGCAGTGTTGGCGAAGTTTTCAATCTTCTCACGATTCTTTTTTATATCGTAAATTGTTGCACGGCCTACACCATCTTCACCAGCTAACTTCATCTGATTTTCACCACTATCCAACTTTCGCAAAATTTCCATCTTTTTAACTAAACTTAATGTTTCGTGTTTACGTTTTTTGTCCGCCATTTTGTCAAGCGACGCTGCGAAACAAGAAAAAGCAAAACAAACACGTGGCTTCACTGTCAAGGTTAGGCCCGGACTGCCGACCGAGAGAAACTACTCGAACAATTCAACCGAGTCCCAAAGTGCCGGACTACTGAGCGTGCCAGATTGGCGAGCGCCGGATTATCGAGCGCCTACTGTACTTCAGTAATAAAAAGCAGAATACATACCTCTATACCGGGTGCGACAATAGTGTGTCGACGGAGCTTAGCATGAAAACTAATAACGCCGTAGCAATGAGACTTTTCGTACAGTTACGGGCAGAAAAAAGTGATACAACTGTTACATAAAATTTTGCTTTATTTTAGTTGTTATTGCTGGCTGTTAAAATTTTACCGAATAGACCATAGTAGTCCCAACTTCTTAAATGTCATCAATTTGTCAACGATACACTTGTCGTAAAAATGTCACACCATGTCACACGTTAAATTGTTGCTAGGCAGGAAAAATTGCTAATGCAAAATGGCTAAATTGGCTCGTATTATTCAAAGAAAAAATGTTTGACCACAAAATATGCAAGACTTACTGGAAACAATTAATAATGCCTACGATGATAATTCGGACCACTACTGTTTAAGTTTATTTAATTCTATGCCGCGAAGAGTAGCAGATGTTATAAATCGAAATTGTGCAATAATGACTAAATATTAACAAAATAAAATACTTAAGAGAAAATGTGATTTTGATTAAACTATTGTTAGTGCATTTCCGTTTGTGTTTTTTGACAATAACTTAACCATTTTTCTGACATCATTTATTAACGTTTGTTTTTCTAAATCCCAGCACATTAGGCAAAAAACTGTCCCACTTTTATTTGTCCGTAACTGTACCTATGTAAGTATGTATTGTGTCACTAATTTATGGACCAACACTTTACTTGTTTTGAGGTTGAACAACGCGAATACATATACAGGGTGTTAAATATGTCGTGCATAAATTATCGATCTTTATTGGCTATTTTATCGTTTTCTTTAAATCGAACCTATAATTTTTTTATTAGTCAGCAAATTCCTTGTAAAATTGCCGTTAAAATGGTACTAATAACATAGTACTTATTCTAGGAATTTTTTAATTGAGCATAGCTTTGATGCAATTCAAGATTTTAAATAGTTTTTTATCTTCTACCAATATTACATTGCTTTTACAGTCTGTTTTCAATTTACAACTAATTTTCAGTACAGCAGTAATGTAATATCGGAAGAAGCTACATCGAAGTGAATTTTTGAATAAATTGTGATTATACTGTAAATTAGTTGTACATTGTGTTTTACTTCAACCCTAATTATTATGGATTTCCAGCAAGTATCGGCCGTTTCAATTAATATTCTTCAATATACTTTTTATCAGTGACAATAAAAATGTCTTTGTTAGTATTAACCTTTCAGATTATCTACCTGATCAATTCAGCATGTATGAACGTCTACATCGTATATATATGTAAGGAGAAATTTTAATCGGTTAGGCCACACGCATTATATAGACCTGTGTATGTCGGCACTTGTATCTAACCGTTGTGTCGCGTACTTATGAAAACGACTCAATGGCAATGGCGGCAACTTTATGAACACAACAACAGAAGTCGCCTGACGAGTCCTTCGGCTCCATTGAGAAGAAGGGAACAGCATTTGTCCCAATAAAACGCGTCCCCTAAGGAAATATTATGCGTATAAAAAAACCCTAAATACTGTTTAACTCTTTTTAATAGGAGATTGGACGCGTGGTCGGGTTTAGGATGGCACGTGTTCGCGATTGTTAAATTAAAGAACATGATAATTTATCGCCGGCTGACATACGCTTTAGCCATGATAATGGATTTCAATTCTTTTTATTTTCCTATTTATTTTAATAGACGTATATTGAAAGATAAAAAATGTATTAAAGATATATATGCAACATTAAGAGATACATAGCTACTTATCGTTGTTACTTCCCTTTTTAGATATCCATTAGCCAATTTAAAATTTTATTTGTTAATCTTTAAGTTATATAACTTGCTATAGTATTTAATACATTGAGCTTTAATTAATTTGTTTCTACTCCAAATTCTATCGAATTTGACCTATTTTATTTGTTACTAGTATCATTTTTCTTTACTCTATTCATATTATCTAAGTGTTAAATATTTTATGTTATTACTTTGCTCTATAATTTCATAGATTTCAGTAAATAAGTAATTGCGTTTTATGTATTTAAAGATTGTCTATCTTTTGACTTGTAATGTGCCAATTTTGTTTTTGCTTTATCCCAATTTGAGAATTCTTGTCTCCAGGTTTTTTTTTTTTGTTATGAAAGCTGATAGCAGTTTTCGTTACTGGAACGTAGAAAACAATGTCTGAAAATTAACTGTAATGGGTTTATCTCCTTTCAGTATTTGGTATACGAAAAAATCACTTTTTTTTGTGTAGTACTGAGATAGTAATGGTGGTTCAACCAATGGATCTATACACTATCGAAACAAAATATATTAAGAGGGGCGTTTACCTATCGAAAATTAAGGCATCGCCGTTTCACGTTTCTTAAACTCATTTTGTTATTTTAGAAACTCAAATTTGGGTTAGTGATGTAAAAGGCATAAATTTATAATGTCAAGGTCAGTTTTTGTACTAATTTATTTTCTTAAGAAAGTTATGTGTTTTAGAAATAACCACAAAAATGCATGAATTTGATTAATGTCTACTAACTAAAGCTAGTACACAAAAGGAAAAAAACGACCTCTACGCGCCAGCTGCACATTTGATGTACGATATAAAGAAAAAATCAAATTTATGTAATTATTTTTAAAGATAAAAAACATTAAACAGTAAACATTGTCACACACATTTTACACGAGGTTTTTCGCGTCATCTATCCCCACTTTACGGAATCTCTACCGATCCTAGCGAAGACGAAAATCTATCGGAATCGGTCGGCTATTGCAGACTTAAATGCAAGTGACAGTTTAATTACAAACTGTCACTCGCATTTAAATGTCATATATACCTATAATATTCGAGTGTATAATAATATAACAGTTATGGGCAAGCGAAAATTGGCTTATTATAAAACATCAACAACATCAACAGTTCCGTAAGTACTCACTCTTTATACATTATGTTTCCCGTCTGTAGTATTCCTTTATCTATGACAGAATCTGTGAATAAAACGAAGCGCTGTGACAGAACCGAATATCGTCTACCTCCACCTACTCACACCCCCTTGCGTCTACCCGTCCCGCGAGTAATATAAGTTGCATAAGTTTCTATTTGTTGGTAAACGCCACTCTTAAACCTTATAAATAAATTAAATTAATTGATGTTTTTTCTATTAAAGAACTTTAAGAAAGACTTAGATATGAATCAATAATCAAGCTTTCTTATAGCTACAGAATATTACTTTGGAACGTGTATGAACATTTATTATTTATATATTTATAAATGCCAGCAAGATGCCAACATTACGCATATGGTTGTAAATAAAATAGTCTTCCCGCACTTGGTTCGTAAATAACTCTAACCGTTTTAGAAATATAACATGGTCCGTTAGAGTTTTAAACATGTACCGAATTATGTTAAAATCTGTAGTAAATAAAACTTAAATGTGCTAATTTAAGACATCCGAAATATCTCAAAAATTGTAAATGATGAACTCGAAAAATAAAGAGGTTTAAATTTTAAATCTGAAAATCTCAAAGTTAATATATGTATGTATGTCTCATTGATCATTTTCAAATTCAAGTCACCTTATTTCATAATGGTTTAGATAAAGCAAATTCAATATTTAACACAATCTTTATTTACTCAATCAAGATTTAAGTAATATAATAATACGAATAAACTAGTTTGAGAGTATAAGATAATTTTATTGATATATACAGTAGCCCATTAGACTATACTACTAAATATCTGTAAAATGTCCAAGAATGGAGGGCAATTATTTGAGAAAAATGATATAGCTTAGAAACAGTCATTCATCACCCGAAGTATCTGGTATTATTTTTTTTCTTTTTAACAGTAGTTAAACATAGAAAATAACACCGCCTATATCTGTAGTTTAAAATAATTTTATAATGTGAATAATATGATTTAATTTTAATTAATTTTTTCCGAATCACAGTTTTCTTACATCTTCAGTAAATTGAAATTATGAAGAAAATCTATAATGATATTTTACAATTCACAAAAATAAGTATTATTCATTTGCAAGTATGTAATATGAATGAAATAAATAAATACATACTAAGAATTTTTTAAAGAATTAATTAAGTTTTTATTTCACAAAAACACATTATAATTAGATTAATAATCAATTATCTTTTTTATATTTACTGTATTTCATAATAATTTAATCAACACCTAGTTTATAGAATCGTATTTTTCGATAACATAAAGCTAATCAATAATGTGTATATGTACTTGCCAATTATTGTTGCTCAATTTCCTCAGAACCTTCAATGAAAGATAACTATTAATCTATTTATTGACACCTTTATAAATAATTAAAGTAGACCGTTCCAATATCACCGAACCTTATCGGATATGTCTAATCTAAAATTTATAATTTATTTAAACCGGCTCTACCTAATTATATTACTATATCGTGTGTAATTTTGTCAAAAAAAAGATCAAAGGAAAAGAAAAAGTAGACAGAAGACAAGTAATTACACAAATATTATATAAAGAATTTGCATTAATGGTAAATATTTGCACGGTCACATATTGTTCACGTTGTATAAATCAAATATTACGACAGATGTCCAAAGCTAAAAAAAGAAATAATTTTCGATTAAACTCGACACGTTTCTACCATATTGAGTTTTTCACGGATTAACATTGCAATTTTTATTTTTAACCGTTTACAGTTTTGCACCCTTTTACGAGTTAAAATTCACCCCCCTCGAAAAATTCCCCTAAAATACATTTTGATCGAATGGCGACCGAGCGACGTTCCCTTGATGATTGATTGATGATCGAACTGCTCTGGTCTACTCATTTATTAACAGATCGAGATTTTATATACATGTCGTTATTTATATACATTTCTCATTAATATGGTGATCTATTTTGTGAATTCTATTTGCTATGGGATGGTCGTGGGCAGAATTTCATTGTTACCATTTAAATCTTTAACTCCCAGTACTGTGTAATATTAATCTATTTAAATATTCAGAATTTCATTTTAATGTCATGAAAACAAAATAAAATAAAATTATTTAATGAAAATCTTTGAAGAAAGAAAAATATTTATTCATGTGACAGTGGCATGGAATACATCAGATATAATAAAATACTAAATCGGTCTAACAATAACACTTTGCGGTTATCTCCCAATAATCATCTGGAGCACCATCAACCATAAGTCATCATTATGAGCCTGTAGTGCGACTTCAGCTTTGGCCTCTCCGCATACGCCCAAGAAAGAAGGGAACATCAAAAAAACTAACAATCAGATAAATAAATGAGACTAATTTATAACAAATAAAACTTACTTTGATATAATGGAATTTATAAGTTAATTTACTAAGTTTAAAGTATCTTATTATGTTGTTCTATATAATTAATTAGTTATATTTACGAATTTACAATTTTATAATATATAATTTTACTGCTAAGCAATTTTAGTTTTGTGACACTGCGGAACAATTACTATATTGGTAATCATATTTTAACTATGTTAAACTAATTTTGTTTATGTCTGTCATGGTCATCAGTTGTGCTAAAATGGTTCTAGTTTCTATGCTATGGCATGTATTCGCGAAAAAGTAAATATACTCAAATACGCAAAAACATAAAAGAAATTATTTCTTGTCTGAGATTTATCCACAAATAAGCGAAAATTGCTTTAATCGCGAAATAAATACGCATAAAAAATAATACTAAGTTATTATTTCAAGTTACAAAAATACAAAAAAAAATAATTTAAAAGCAAATTATATGACTTTGTGTTAGGAGCCTTTCTAGGAAAGTCCCATTGAAAATTTTAGCAGTAGTCTACTATATATTTCGCACCTGCCTTGATGTATTTGAATTTTGATGCAGTATCTCTCCTAGTTCTTAACGAAACATACCAAGTGAGCTTGAGGAAATTCAACATTAAGCCAATTGTAGTATCTAATTTCTTAAAATTTTCAATTAAATTGTAAAATTAACTTTATGAGGAGTGCTTCCTGTAAAAGTTGCCTTTCAAAATAAGTAAGACAAGCTCATTTCAAAAATCATTGACCGTTTGATTTTTTTCTATAGTGTACTCGTCACAAATCTAACAGAATACATTAGAATTATTGCAACATTATTGTGGAAATTCATAGTAACAACAGTGGTCTTTTATTGAAGATACTATGTTTTATTTACACTTGTTTCTTTTCAGTTTCATATGCAAACATTCTAAATAATTATTGTATTAAAAAGTATTAGCAGGATTAGTGTAAATGTAACAACAGAAGCAACAAAGTTCTTAAAATAAAATTTCGAAAGCAAAGACTAAGTCGAAATATTTTTATCAACATGTAAAATATTACAGATGCAAAGTATGTTACACTAGCCGAAGCGATAACCAAATACACAACCTAATCGGTTTGTGCTGAAGTGCAGTATCGTTTTTTTATTTTTTGTTTGAGTTCCTGGTATTTTTCACTTGGTAAATGTGTAAGTGTAGATACTTATATCCAAAGAAATTAACAATCACACTAAAAAAAAAGGCCCTTGTGTAAATACGCAGCAATTATCAACCAACTCTAATTATATGTCGTGGCCAGCGATAATAAGAGTAATATTACACAGGCTTTATAATTCTCTGTTAATTTTACTTTACGTTTGGTCTTAATGTCAAGGTACTTACTGTATATATCTTTAGTAAATAGTTTTTCGAACAAGGAGATTTAAATTTTTAAAATGATCTTGTAATATAATTTTTTGTACTCACCGCCTGTAAACTGACACTTGGCGCATGTGTAGCTCGACTGGGATATACGTTTTCCCGGTTGAGGCGACTGTAAAAATTGAAAAAAACACTGGTACTTTGGGACATTTAAAAAAAAATCTAACTTGGTAGTAATAAAATTTAGTCTATAAAATACTACTTCCCTCCACTATTCTTTACTAAAAGTTGGAGAAATAGGAGTAATAATTAAAAATTCCTCCAAAAAAGTGGTGGCGCCATCTATTTGACGTCATTTTAAGCGACATCTTAAGTAAGATTCAAGCGCCATCTATTTGAACCACATCGACATTCATATTGGCAGTTCGGAATTGTTTGTATTTAAACCAAAAAACGCAATAAATGTACTATAAATTTATAAATATAAGAATAAATACCTCATGTTTGTCATGTGTGAGAATATAATAACTTAATTTTAGGAAAAGGTGAGTAATAGTTACGTACATGAAATGCTTAAATTAATTAGGCAATCTATCTTAGGTTAGGTATGATACCAATGACATTAATCAATAATATTTTTTTAATTTAATGTTCGTACAAAAAATATTGTACAAACCACTTGCGTGAAGACATCTTCCACGCATTCGCGCAATTAAAAGCACTCGCTTCCTGCGGTCGCTCGTGCTTACAATGTGCGCTCATGCGGGAAAATAGTCTTCCCGCACTTGGTTCGTAAATAACTATTACTTAAAAACTAGTGTAAAATAGTTTTTATATAAGCAAAGTATCTGCAACCCTAAACTAGCCTATGGTTTCCTTAATTATATTTTTTCATAGCTATTCTTCGTCTTCTGTATCTATCTAGTATTATTCGACTTGTTTCATTCATATTATTTTTCCCTTACTATAATAGTTTAGTTCCATTACTCTTTCCCCGCCCCTTGCCCATCTTCATCATTGTGTTTTATGACCACTATTATTATCAATTTTTATACAAAATTTTGCCATATTTGCTTTACACCGAATATCTTTCTAGATACTATATTCAAACATATTCAGTTCAGAGCCGCTTTGGGAGCTGTTCATTGCAGAAATTCGAACATTCCATTCTTTTCATTTCACTGGTTCATAGTTGTGGATAGGTAATTTATTACCAAAAATCGTACATCAAAACAGTATTCACCTTATATTTTTTAAAAATAATCTTACGTTTCCTTATAATCTAACAACATATCGCAATCAAAGCAGATTGACTGACATTTAATTTTAGTTGACGTCCATCGCACTAAATACAAAATAAAATAGGTAATCACTTTCAAGAGAGCCGTTCGCAAAAGCGAAGGGAACATTTTCCGCGGTCAATTTTCCGATACATAGGTGTCAAGTCCTGCATACATGAAGATAAGCTTATGTATGTGTCGATAATCGAGTTTTTTCTTCAGTGCTTGCAACCATCTATGTAAGAAATTTCACACCGACTGAATTTTGATATTTAGGGATGCAGCGGTCAGTTAACCAAAACGCAGTCGGCGTAAAAATGATTTCAGACCACATACTTTCTAGTCCCGCAGTTTATATTCTTTCCTAGTATAAGATAGGAGTTTTTAGTGCTTTTTGTTCATTCGTTATTAATAAGTTAATATAAATATGTACAAAACGTGAAAATATGTTAAATCTTTCCCAAATTTACACTTATATATTCATACACTGAAATAGTTAATGTTAAATATGGGAACATAACACTCCAATCTTTATATAGCTGACTTCTACATAATCGTTTCACTTTTTATAAATATTGCCTGACTCCATACACATTTAATATTCGATTTACATACATATACAGGGTGAGTCATCTAAGCGGGTAAGGCCGATTATGCCTTTATGAGTAAAGATATTTCGAAGCGGTTTTTTCCTTGTGATAGCTGTTCATTAGGAGCACATTTTAAAAATATTTTGTATTATACAGAGTGTTCCATAACTTGGTGGCTAACCATAGTTATACTTTTTTAAATGGAACATCATATATATTATTGCATTTTTGAATTCCCCGTATAATTGTTAGTCAAAAAGTTAGAAGATCGTATAGGCCTAAAGTGTAAAGTTTTTGACTTATTTCCATTTTTCTGAAAAATTCAATGTTTGTATAAAATTATATTTCTCGAAAACGACGTATTAGATAGACAAAATTTCTTGCAGTTTTGTTTACAATAAGAGGTCCTAATAGAAGCATGTTTTATTTTTTTACATTCACTAATTGCATGTGCAGGAAACTGGATTAAAATTAGATAACACGTTTTTGTATAAAAGTCAATTTTTTTAAATGGAACACCCTGTATATTAGTTCATTTTTTAATTGTTTATTAAGTTCCATGTCAGAAACATGTAAAACGTTAATACTTTAAAAGTGACTATTACATAGTTATTGTCGTTTTTTGATATGCTTTTGTTAGTTTTTGCAAAAAAGTCAATTTTTTCAAATGGAACACACTGTATATTATTTCAGTTTTGAATTTCTTATTAAATTTCACATCAAAAACATGGACGTTAATACTTTAAAAGTGACTATTACTGAGCTATTGTCTCTTTTTGATATGATTTTGTCAGTTTTGAGGTTTTAATTAATATAGTATAGTACTGACAAAATTGTATCAAAAAGACACAATAGCCCAGTAATAGTCAGTTTTAAAATATTAACGTCTTACATGTTTTTGATGTGAAATTTAATAAAAAAATCAAAAATGAAATAATATACAGGCTGTTTTATTTGAAAATATTGACTTTTTTGCAAAAACTAACAAAAGCATATCAAAAAACGACAATAACTCTGTAATAGTCACTTTTACTGTATTAACGTCTTACATGTTTCTGACACGAAATTTAATAAACAATTCAAAAATGAACTGATATACAGGGTGTTCCATTAAAAAAAATACTTTTATACAAAAACGTGTCATCTAATTTTAATCCAGTTTTCTGCACATGCGGTTAGTAACTATAAAAAAATAAAACATGCTTCTATTAGGACCTCTTATTGTAAACAATATTGCAAAAAAATTTGTCCATCTAATACATCGTTTTCGAGAAATATAATTTTATACAAACACTGAATTTTTCAGAAAAATGGGAATAAGTCAAAAACTTTACACTTTAGACCTATACTATCTTATAACTTTTTGACTAAAAATTATACGGGGAATTCAAAAATGTAATAATATATAGGGTGTTCCAATTAAAAAACTATAACTATGGTTAGCCACCAAGTTATGGAACACTCTGTATAATACAAAATATTTTTAAAATGTGCCCCTAATGAACAGCTACCACAAGAAACAAACCGCTTCGAAATATCTTTACTCGTAAAGGCATAATCGGCCTTACCCGCGTAGTTGACTCACCCTGTATGTAATTTCAATATATAAATGGCTGGATTACGGTTTTTTCTGACACAAGATGAGGGGGTACCTCGCCCAAAGTACTACGACCTATTGTAAGTCCCTTAAACTCTGTTATATTGTCTAAAATGGTTTTAACTAATGTACTTATTAAATCTTGTTGACCAATTTCATCGGTTCCTAAGAGTATATTACGTATGTTGTTTGTAGCATCACAGATAAAAACTATATTTGACTGCATTTTATCACTAATATCGCATGCCTTGTATATAGGATCATTCACATACCCTATCATACGCAGCTGTCTTCCTAGCTCACAGTGATCTATTAGTATTCCTTCTATAGCCTGCTTAACAACGATAATTCTTCCACTATTTTTATAGACGCCTACCTGATGAATTTATATAAGATTGTGTAATTCTAAATAATATCTTTGGATAATATATATGTATATCACATGTCTTACTTGTACATTTTATAGGATTTCTTACGGTTTTATTCTTAGTTGGCTCATGGTCAATTAGTACTTTTACTACTAGTTCTCTTTTTGCTACTATTTCTAGTTGGTGTTCTTATTACATGTAATGTTTCGTAATGGCAGCCATATTTCTGATGGTCCTGTCTGAAAATCGGATATATAGACGGATTCGTCTACTGGGTCAAATAGAGACGAATAGTAAGCATTATTTCTTAAACTTGAGCGAATTTCATATTGGTGTCGGGGACTTCTTATATTTGTCGCTAACCACTGTGTTTATAAATAGGCTTGCCAGACGTCCCGGTTTGGCCGGGACAGTCCCGGTTTTCAGACAAAATCCCGGTGTCCCGGCCGGTTTACTTCACGTCCCGGTAAAAATTAAAATTCGATTTTATAGATGACCAAAAAAGTATAAAACTAATTAACTGTAAAGGTTATTAGAATTTTACAGATTTTTGAATGTCTGAAAGCGTTTTTTTAGTCCAAGAAATGTGCCCATCAACAATAAAAAACTTGTTTACTGATTTAACGGACGAGCTCTATTTGTGGTTTGTCCATGGATAGATTGCACTGTTTAACAAGGCCATCCTGGTAATGGAAAAATATAACACTACAGCTTTTGAGGTTGGTGAAGCTCATAAAGCTCTCAAAAGAAACCTAACAGAAAGAAAGGCTTCAAACCTTATCGCTATGGGCGCAAAGAACTTCTATAGGAATCTAGATGAGCAAGCCCGTCCAAGTGTGAAAGCAGAATTTGATGGCATTTATGAAAGATGCATTGCATGCTTGTACTTCTGGGAGGATGGTTTTGGAAACGCTGAACAGTTTTCATGGGTCAATCTGACCAAAACAAATGCTATTGATTGGGAAAACTCCTAAATTTCTGCTGAAACTATTAATAGCAGTTTTCTTGATGTACCCAATATAAAAGTAAACAATGATCAGCTGTTTGACGAAGTTGTGCCTGCTAAGGAGTATTTGCAGTCAAATTGGGAACAGTGGAAGCAAGAAGAGATTACCGGAGATGTGATTATTTCAAGTGAGGAAATATGGCTCAGGCTGTTTGGTCACTTCTAGGAGAATCACATAGCAGCCCCCAATCTGATCAAGATGGTTGGGTATGCCTTCTGCTTACCTGGGACATCGGCACCATGCAGTTGAGAGTATTGTCTTAGATGAACAACGCATGGACTGATGATAGGGGTTTGATGAAGGAATCTACGGTTAAAGGCTTGATGACATGTAAAATTAATATCGGATTAGCTTGTGAGTATTTTTACAAGATTAAAACCAAAACATTAAGTAAATAAGTAAATAAATATTAACATGTACGAAATAAAATATTTAAATTTATATGCCTGTCATTTATTATTTGCCTCATAGCATTAAGAATAAACTACCCTCTTAAACACTCTAAAAAACCGCCAAGGGTGTGTACCCTTGAATACCCACGACGCTAGGAGGGCATTCCGGTGTCCCGGTTGAACATTTCAGAAATCTGGCAAGCCTATATAAATAGGTCGAGGTTGTCACCCTATTTACCACCTGAGAGCAAGCTTGGTATTTGCACCAACCCTTATACATGACTGCAATGTGGTTAACAAATAGCCTAGAAGATACATAGGCTTAAGCGTACCTGTTTTAACAGATTTTCACTGCCATATATGTAGGACACTTAAAGTTGATTTTTCGAACTTGCGTTGAATTATCTCCTTTAGAAACAACCACTTAGGTGACTTGTTTCCTAATTTTGGACTGGTGCGAGAAAACCGCTTTTACAAGCGCGTTTCACCATACAATAATTTAATGTTTGTTAATGGCAGTAATTATATTAACATATAAAATTTATTTAAAGATATTAATCAAATGTTAACATAAAATTTCTTGAATATATGTGTTTACTTTATTAAAATTAAGAAAAACAGTGAATTCAAGAATTTGCCGATATACGAAAGAAGTACAAATGTATTTTAAAAAACAAAATGCAGTGAAAATTGGCTTTAATCCTCTATATCGACCTTAACTAGACACAAATGAAATCTTTAAAATGGCTACATAGCCATTGTGAACATTTTTTAAATGACATCCAGGGGTTGTCTGATATTATGCAGCACGCGCACCTAAATTCTACGATGAAGGGTTACGTAACACGTCCATACGTTAATTTGATTGGTTGGTGGCGTAATCGCTTTTTTACAAGGTTAAACAGATTAGGGGTTAGAGTTGAACTATGAGAGTTTTGTTAGCATACAAGCTCCATCCATCAACGGAATGACGTCAAGGCGGTTTTAACACCGTGTGCTACAAATTTAAGAACACATTAAAGATACGATTACTATACACAATTATAAATCCCGTAAAATGTTTATAAAATATATGACATAAAAATGACAAAAAGACCATCCTTGTATCATAATTCATTTATGTAGTAGATATATGCTTTATTAATTTGGCAATGGCATAAGATATATACAACTTAATATATAATAACAGCAGACACTTTAAGATCTAGCAAAATAATATGGAACGTTTTCGACAATACATCATCATCATGCACCTGAAATGCGACTTCATTTGCCTTATATCGCACAAGTAGTTACTAAATATCACAATCACAATAATAAATATTAATAAAATTACCTTGCCCTTTAATTTAAAAATGGTATAGTATTAAATCACCTTTACATACATTACTTATAATTATTGACATTCTAAATATTTTAAAGATAAAAATTTTCCTTAAAAAAGTGTTTATAAAGCTCTCCACACACTATTCAAAAGAGAGCTTTACCCTAATGTGGTAGTATACTTTTATTGTCGCCTTCGATTTTATATTCACAACAGCATCGAATGTGATCTGAATAAATTTGACTGTCAAATATACATATTTTCTATGACGATGTAATTCAATTCAAAGTACATTGAAAACTAGTTTATTCCATCTTTTAAACTACACAAATTATTACTCTTACGGCACGTATTCGATTTTCCATAATTATAATAATATTTTACATTACTTAATTAGTTGAATAAATAAAAAAATCAGTATACTGTACATTGATTTCAACCGGCGAACACGTGCGCCATAGTCAAGCAGAAATCAAATTTTGATGTGGCTGTTTTGACAATGCATACTTCTATATAGATCAGTGGTGAATACATTTTATGCACTCATTATATACAAGTTGTTTATTTCAAAACTTCCCACCCTAAATTTCTGGAAATCTATGAAAAATTCTCTGAAACACGTCGTAAAAAGTATTATCGTGGCCGCAATTTCTTAATCTGAAAATTGACTCACCCACTTTAACCCCCTGCCCCCGGGATCTACCCCCTCAAAAATCTTAAATGGAGATGGGTATCAAATAATACGTCATTTTAAAGGTCTTTTGAAGGAATACATTTCGGCGTTAATTTTTTTTTAAATTGATCGATTCGTTTTAAAGATTTTATAAAAAATCCATTGGTTTGTTTAATTTTTTGTTTTTGTTTTCAAAGTTGTTTAAGAATTAAAATATTTTTTGCAAAAAAATTCAAACCAATAATTGTTCAAAATGTTCTCCGTTGATCGTTAAATAATGGAATAGCCGTTGTTCAATACTGCGGCGTACATTTTCAAAAACATGTCTGTGAATTCAGTGGCGGCTCGTGATTTTTTGTGACGGGAGGGCACCGGGGGGTCTGAGTGTTTAATATCAAAAATTAAGTACAGACAAAAAATAAACTCAATATGCTATTTAATTAACTTGTTTGAAAATGAAATCCATCCGCCGTTCCTTACGATCAGCAAAATGATTAATAACTAATTCATTGAAGTTTGGTGTTGATGTCAGTAATTGTTTTTCAATGGAACACATTGCTAAGGCACATAGTCTGCTTTCCCGCATGGTATTTCTAGAAAATGTTTTTATTCTCTTCAAAGTAGAAAAACACCTTTCACTTTCAGCTGTTGTCATCGGTTTCAATAGCTTCACAGATTCGGCAAATGTAGCTGTTAAATTATTTTCATAGAAACATTACAGTAATGTTACAGCAGATGAAGCAATTCCAAACTCTGGTCTATTATACAAAACTACCAATTCGTATCGAACTATAAAAGCTAACTGGAAAAATGTAGCCGAATCTGTCGTCTAGTCTGCTTATATAGCGATATAATGGGCTTTGTTAATTTCATCTAGAATCAAAGTGCGAGAAACTTCGTAGATACTGTCCAGCAATTCATTTTGAATGGTTTTTGACAAACCCATAAAAACTCTATTATTAGACTTGTGCGTGCTGTCAATTCCTACCAATAAATTAACCAATCCACGAAAAATCCTCGGATTTGCACTGTGTTTCGTCATGGCCCATTAAAGCGATTTCAAACATGACACAAAACTTAATGCAGTCTATTAATTTTCCAAGAGTATGTCTGTTTTTACTGACGTTTTCATTGTGCTGAATTATATTTAATTTATATGCAGTGTTCAGCTGGCACATTATAGGTATTTACCTTTCTCAAAACTGAATATTCTATCATGTTACTAAGATGTTTTTCACTTACTTTATGTCTTTTTAATTTTTCACCAAAGTGTTTTAAATCCCTAATTAAGCACACATAACAAAAAATAGTATATTAAACTACAAGTATAATAACACACGATTTTTGCGCACGCGTTTAAGTTAAGAACAAGAACAAGTGTGCAAAATGTGTTATGAAACGTGTATTTTATACTATTTTTTCTATTTTGGTTATTAAAAGTTCAAAATAGCTTAAAATGAGAGACATGTTTCGTTCGAACATTTTAAATATTTGAATATAGGAGGTGTTATATGTAATTATGGTTAAAACGTCTATGGAAACTGTAACTTCGTACGAGTTTGGATGTCTTCGGAATGTCAGTGGTGGCCTTGCTTTGACTTCGGCCAACTTCGTATGGATTCGAACGTCTTCGGAATGTCTTCGGAGGCCTTGCCTTGGCTTCGGCAAACTTTGTTTGTGTTCGGACGTCTTCGGAATATCGGTGAAGGCTTAGCCTTGTCTTCGGCCAACTTCGTGACATTTTAAATCTTTGAATATAAGCAGTGTTATATGTAATTATGATTAAAATTCAGACTGATTTATGCAATAAATTATTTCAAATTATCAACAAAAAGGACGAAATAAATAATTGCACGCCCCTAGAGATTCGCAAAATAGCAGAAGACAATTTACAAAATCTTTCGCCAACATAGTCTCGACATATTATCAAAAAAAAATTTTATAGCAGTTGTACTAATCAACATTGGAAGTAAATTTCAATAGTAGCATCAGAAAACTTATCATCAACTCTGCTTAACAATTTATATTGTTAATTAGTAAATAAAATGTTAGCACGTGTGCTTTTTATTCTTTGGACAATTTCTATTGCACATGTTTGTTACATTAAAGGCTTACATTTTGACATTTAAATATAATTTGGTTCAATTTTTTTTTTTTGTTGTTACCAACGTCAAAACAACAAAATTAGAGTGCGATAAAGTAATACTCTTGCAACCAAAACGGGTGTCGTAAAGTGAACTTTATAGCACCGAAATAGCAAAAAGCATTTTGCACATTACACCCACTGATAAACTGTAAGAGCTTCTGTTTAATTTTCTCGTCACGGTTTCATTAGTTTTCTATGTTAATGTCATAGCTTAGTGTGTTATTTTCTATCATTTCAATTATGTTACTAACGCAATTCATAGTTGCATTTGCATCGATAGAAATTACAACATACACTCACCGCTATATATTACATACTGGACAGCCACGCGGCACCATAGAGGAGTGCCCCACCGCTGACGTATATCTGCGCGCTACCCACGCCAGTTTCATCGCTCGATTTCCAATACAGGCGGGGCCTCACGGGGCAGTCGCGCGAGATGCCCCGGAGCCTACGTCAGACTGCGATTTTTAAACGCGCTGAAAAGACGGACTGTTACTTCCGAAAACATATTATTTGTCATCAAACAAATCAGAAAAATTACATACAAATTAGGTATTTATAAGTAATTAATTTATCTGTTAAAAGAAATTTGTCATGGGGAAATTTGTAACAGGGGGGCAGTGCCCCGTTGCCCTCCCTGCAGCAGCCGCCACTGTGTGAATTCCACGGCATGATGCATTAATCCTCGGATGAAGTCTTTCTAAATTTTAGGTGGAGGGGTAAATACCAGAGACATTAAATAACCCCATAAAAAAGAACTAGTGGTATCAAATCAGGCGACCTGGATGGCCATTCTATAGGTCCTCTTCATCCTATCCATTTATATGGAAATACATTGTCTAACCACCACCGTACTGGAAGAACATAGTGAGGAGGAGCTTCATCTTGTTGAAAATGTAATTCGTCCTCATCAAATAGGGTTTTTCCATCTCTATTCAGTTCATTTTCGAGAGCATCAATAATTAGCGGATTGATAGTATTTTCCAACTGATCCAAATATGCTTCACCATTTAGATTTCCATTGAAAAACAACGGACCAATCACTTGCTCCCCCAAGATTTCTGCCCATACATTAGGATACTGGGTGTGTCCTTCAACAGACAGATGAGGGTATTCGTATATGCAGTTATGTTTATTGACAAATCCATGTAAATAAAAAGTACATTCATCACTAAAGTAGATATTTGTTACAAATGCATTGTTATTATTAATCATAGCTATCATTTGTTCACAAAACCTAGTCTTCTATCATAAGCGTCTTCAGTTAACTCTTGACATATTTTCAGTTTATAAGGATGGAATTTATAAAGTGTTGTAATGTTAGGAACCGAACTCAAGAAAATTACAGTTGCCGCAGATATCTGACGTAATTAGGTATTAGGATTTATGCCGAAATAACCCAAAACTTCCAATTGAGCGCCTTCATTTAAAACTCTCCTCTGATTATGTTTTACATTTGCAACACATCCAGTCGGAGTAAATTTGTCAACAAGATTTAGGACATATCTATGCACATTGACCTTTAAAACCTTTAAAATGATATATTACTCGATACCCCTTTCCATTTAAGATTTTTAATGGGGTAGCTCCCGGGGGCAGGGGGTTAAAGTGGGTGAGTCAATTTTTACATCAAGAAATTGCCCCCACACTTCTTACGTGTTTCAGGCAATTTTTCATAGATGTGCAGATTTCCAGAAATTTAGAGTGGGAAGTTTTGAAATGAACATGTAGATTAATTAGTAGGAAAGAAGTTTTTTTAGCTGAATCTTAACTTAATACAACATATTTATTTTGTTATTAATTTCTAAAGTCTTAACTTGACGAAATTTGACTACTCTGGGATTGGCTTTATGAGAAGAATACATACGAATTCCGCTAACAAATTCAATTTACAAACATTATAATGAATTATTTTATTGTTAACAATAAGATTACATAAATTTCGTTGTAATAGTTAATCACTTTTACATAACCAAGAAGTTTTGACCACAAGCATTTTGCGAGATTTGCACATAAAATAGATTTACTTTTATTCCGATTTAAATTATTAGCCTTTTAAGACTCATACAGCTCTGATTTATTTAAAGTAATTACTGTAATGAATATAAGCTTATTCAACTGTGTATACTTTACAAGTGTACAGCTTGTAACATACAAATTACATGTAATACTGTAAAATATTTTGTATTTGTTTATTGACAAAGTCTTCAGTTGAAATTGTTTGTATCTTTCGTAAATCTTTGAGTCTATTTGAAATATTTACTGCCAGCTTTCCTTTAGCGATATACATATATTTTATATGCTCATTCCTTTGATGTATTGATTCTTAGCACATTTATTTCGGCAGTTCGTAGCATTTTTTTTATTGATGGTTTTCTCTATAATATTTTATGTCATGCACATGATTTGTAAATTTTGGTTTTGCATCAAGTTAACAGGGAGCACTTGTTTTTCCACACAACACTTCTGAAAATGCCAGATATTTTAGCTGTCCTGTTTATTTGTAGTTTTACCAAATGTTCGAATGGTCATTGTGAATGGTTGGCTGGCCAGATAGTTCAAATTCTCTCTTTAACTTATAATTCATATTAATAACCACAACTATCTTAGATGTCCTCTTGATATCGGCATCTACTCTGCCTTAGCTGTAGAGATTAACATATTACGAATTTGCGCTATTTCATTCAATAATTGTCAGTTTTTTTGGGTTGGATTATAATTGCCAATCCTATAACATTTCCTTTAGATTTTAATGCCTCTCATCATCTATCAATTACAGTTTAAGGAGAATAAAAGCTACTAGCCTGTCTAATTCCTTAGGCATTTTTTGTCACTTTCATAGATTTTCTGCTAATGTAGTCGTCTTAAGCAAAAAACTCATTTTTAAGATATCATGTATACAGGGTGATTCCTAATATATGCGACAAACTTTAGGAGCTGATTCCTGGGGTTATTTTGATGATAAAAGTTCATAAGAACATATGTCCAAAACCGCTTAGTTCAGAAGTTATACAATGTTTAATAGAAAGTTAAAATAATAAATGGTTTTATTATAAATTAACAAAATAATCAAATTCATTGGACTTTTTTCTCTGGGGCCACCTTAAATCATTAGTTTACACGACTCCCATGGAAAATATCGATGAACTAAGAAATCGTATTATAGCAGCTTTTGAAACAATTCGAAATACCTCTGGTATTTTCAAACGGACTCGCCAGTCAATACGACGGAGGATAGCAGCTTGTAGTACAGTTGGGGGCGGTCAATTTCAACAGTTACTATAAGTTAATTTTGTTTTACTAATTATTTTGTTAATTTATAATAAAACCATTTATTATTTTAACTTTCTATTAAACATTGTATAACTTCTGAACTAAGCGGTTTTGGACATATGTTCTTATGAACTTTTATGATCAAAATAACCCCAGGAATCAGCTCCTAAAGTTTGTCGCATATATTAAGAATCACCCTGTATACGTTAACTGTGGTCTATCAATTACATGTATGCAGCTGCATACTAAATATCTTCTTATTTATTAATAAAATAGTTTCACGGTGGAATATTGAAAGGGACTTCATAACTTTTAATAAAATTAAAAATAAAAAACGAGGTAAAATTAAAGAACCAAGTAAAAAAAACCATACATAAGACTTTTGGGTGCATCAAGGAATAAATTACCCATGACATTATAACTATCTAAATAAAAGTTTGAGAAATACGATATTTGACACATTTTATTAATTTATAATAAATTTTTTACTTCAATTGTGTCTAACAGAATACAAACAAGAGAATAACATAATCCCATAAATTTTTCCTCTATACTTTTACAATTTATTAACTTGTCGTTAATATATATAAAAACATACATCTATATTGTAATGATTTAGATGTGCATACACATAAATCTGCCAATAAATAATAATGTATAAAGTATAGATAAAACTTGATATTAACGTTTTCTTTTCCTCACAAACCTAGATGTAGGAATTCGGAGTTATGATCATTCTGAACACGTATTATACCTTAAAAATCAGACCGCTATTTTACATATTCAAAGAAGCAAAAATTCTTCATCCGCACTATTTAAATGCTAGCAGGGAGTTTCATCTGAATATGGCTACTTGATATTCAATCCAAGTCGTATGCGATTTCATAAAGAAAAAAATTACCACCGCTATATGTACACGGGTTTTCGGAAAAAAGGCGCATTTTCGACTCAATAGAAATCAATCCGGCGGCCGTTATAATGGAATTTTATTCCTGACAACATTCGTTCACTGAAAATGTTTCATATAAGCGAAATTTTAGAATATACGTAAGTATATTCATTGGCTTAGATAGAAAAAAAGTGGATTAGACGCGATAACAAAATTGCATCAATGTTGTATTATCATATCCATACATCTTGTAAAACAAATCGAATGTTTAAGATTTTTATTTGACACCCAACATTACAACAATACGCGCTTATATTATTGGTGATCGTCATGTGACTCGTAAGCTAGCATTCTCAAATTCGCAATTACAGATAAGTTCCGTTGGTCATCAATTTCTTATACGGAGAGGTTTCCTGGGTATAAAGTTATCCTGCATTTCATTTACTGAACCAGATTGTTAATTACTAAGTTTAATGACAACTTATCTTTCTCCAGATACCAAAAAGTAAATTAATGAAAGGCAATTAAATGTTTGACATAAATGTATAATGTGCGGCAGCTTGCTTATTTAAAAATAGAAGAATGGACGAGTATGGTAGTGAGCGTGCTCAATGACTTGTATAAATAAAGTTTTAACACAATCCTGATGTCATCGGTTTACATGGATTCTTGCTAGGGAAAAACTATGTTTTTTAAGTGCACAGTTGCTTTAGGCAAGGTAGGGCATCACTTGAAGATGACGCACGGTCGGGGCGCCTATCAAAGTTAAAAAAGTCGAAAAACTAATTATAACAGATGCTTGGCTAAAAAAGACAACTCGCAGAAATGAGTGGATACAAAAAAATGTTAAGTTTCTCATTATCATATTGGCATGACTAAGGTCAGCGCAAGACGTGTGCCAAGAATGCTCACGCCGCCGCAAAATCAAGAATTGAGTGAACCTAAGTTCTAGGCAAACCACCACCCAAGAAGTTTAAGTTGTCATAGTCAGCCGGAAAACTCATAGTTACTGTTTTTTGGGACTCAGAAAGAAACCTGTAAATTGATTAAAGACATAGGCGTTTCCATAACTGGAGAATACCACGCTTTAATCCTGGAGCGATTAGAAGAAGTCATTAAAGAATAAAGAAGGTAAATAGATACTACCCTTTCAGATTCGTAACATCATCTTATTGTCGGTCTCTCTACATCTCATTCTTCTTTGTCTTGTTGTTGTTTAATGCATCTTTCTTTTGTCCACTGTTTAAGTCCATTCTCTTCCTTCACTGGATTTCTTTCTCCAATCCAGTTCTCCTAACTTGAATAAATCTTTTAAAACTTGTTTTCTCATCATACACGCCTTGATCTATTACCGATGGGTTCTATTTGATTGTGGTGTGGGTAGTTAGTTACTCGTGTTTTCCGCAAACATGTTCGGACAACTATTTTTGGCCGTTAATGCCATTATCGCCCTTAACAATTAACTGATCTTGTGGTTCATTACCCTTCGGTGTTTTTGTTTCTCTTTCTTCATCCCTGTTGCAGAAGGTGACTATTTTTGCTGCGTATGTTATTGATCTATAAGCCACTGGTATTTGCTTCTGTTGTAATTTCTGCGAATTTTTCTGGTCAATTTTTCTCATCCACAGCAGCTATGACTAGATTGTCTACTTGGACCATTATTTGTCTGTATATTAATTTATTTCTAATGTATCCTTTCATACCTACTTATCTAATATAATATTTAGATAAATTGTTAAAAACCCCGATTTGTCGGTTGTTTATTTCGACACTTTCTGTGTTCCTATCATTAGCCATTACTGTTGTTTACGACTGGTCATTTTTTCATATAATCTGCATTATTTACACGCTCTAATGCTTGCTTCAAATTTATAAACAGAATATATGGAAAGATTTGAATTCATGACACTTATTTATTTAATTATTTAATTTATAAAAACAGCTTTTTGTTGACATTTCGGTCATTTATTGCGACCTTCTTCAGGCATCTGCCCACGCTGTGTAACATACAAATAAAAAAGACGTTAAAAATGTTACTGCACATTTAAAATCTGTAGTAGTTAAATTACATTACATATAAGGTTTTGAAATCTCATATCTCTTATATTCATTTTACTATATGCGTTTGTGTGTTTATCTTTATTATATACCGGGTGTCTGTTTAAGCTCGGCCGCCGGCCATATCTCGACAACCGTTTATCGGACAACCTGGTGGAAAAAATCTTGATAGTACATTGGACCACAGGAAATTCAACAAAAATATTTTTAAGTTTCCAAAATGATCGCAAGGGGGAGCAATTCTCAAGATGAATTAAAAGTTCGATAATTTTTCATTAAATTCTAGATTAACATACATTAAAATTTTTACTAGCAACATTTTTAGACGTTTTTATACAATTTTCATTAGAAACTTTTTGATCTAAGTCCCATACGAAGGGGAGGGTGGAGGCGGGTAGGTATAATTACAAAGGTAGGTATAATTTTGGTTTGCCCCAACGGATTTGATTGTTTCTGGGCTCATTAGATAGAGAATTTTACAAGCAATTGAAGGATATGTAGAACGAACTAACGTGGTTGTCAAAAAAAAGTAACAGGGGGCGCTGTTCTCAATTTATAATAATACTGAACAGCATGCACCGTGATACTAAATTACATTATTATGAGGTTTCCATGGTGGGCCATGAAAATCAAAATGTACAAATATTAGTGTCACTTGTAGTTAAACTTTTGTACGTATTTAGCAAATTAAGCCTTTTTGGACACCTGTACATAATTATTAAGATTGTAAAATATCATATTCTAACGTTGAAGCTTATGATATGATCAGAATGTATTTTCAATGCTTTGTAAATGCATTCTTGCTTCGCAGCATTGTTCCCCAAACTATCCCGAAAGAAGACATTATTGAGTTTTTATTCGCCTTGCGAGATACTTTGATTTTTGTTTATGGGGCAGAATAAAAGACATAGTTTACCACAAAAAGCCGATTACAACAATTGTTGCCTCCGAAATTGAAGTAACTGTTCTCTCTACTAATCGGCAATTAAACATGTGTATTAAAAATAATGGTAAAACTGTGAAGTTAAGTTTTTTTGTTTTATTTTTTGTACTTTCTGATTTAAATTTTTTTTTTTTCGTTTATATTACTTGGTCAATATATTTTCTTATTTATGTTTAGGTATAGTAATAGGTTCTTTTACTTACTTCCATTTTATAGCCGGGGACGAATTAGATATCAATTTTTGTACCCTTTCGTTATTAATAAGTAAATAATTTGTTTATAACTAATGCATAATATTATATTGTTTTTTACTCTCGCTATTGTCTACTTAGTTCATGAGTTATGAAATTTATTTTTGCTGTTTACCTATAATTAGATAATTATCTGATGGGTAATAAAGATTAATTATTATTATTATTGTTATTATTTTATTTCAATGTCTAAAAAGACAAGACATGAAATTTAAAAATATCTAGAGTATTTGAAAACATTTAAAAGGAGAATCTAACGTAACATATCCAATGAATTAAAAAATCGGTGAAAAGATTGAAATTAATACATTTATGGAAGAGTATGATGAAAATTCAAGTGAAAACGAACTATACACTGTCCAGAGACTCTCTTAAAATTAAAATAAAATTATTACTCCCAATAAATAAATAAATTTATATTTAATATTTTTTATTTTTCTGGATTATCTTCATATGACTATATCTTCGTCAAGAAAAGAGGTAGCAACTTCCGGTTTTCATTACTCTCTTCGCTTTTTATGTGCTTCAATATTACGATATTAAAAATAAACCGTTTAAAATTTTATAGAAAAAACAAGTAATATACATAAATTGAGAACAGCGCCCCCTGTTACCTTTTTTGAGAACCACGTATTTTCGTACTACATATCTTTCAATTCCTTGTAAAATTCTTTCTCTAATGTGACCAGAAATATTAAAATCCGTTGGGGCAAACCCAACTTATACCTACTTTTGTACGAAGACATACTCCCCCCCCCCACCCTCCCCTTCGTATGGGACTTAGATCAAAAAGTTTTAAATGAAAATTGTATAAAAACGTCTAAAAATGTTGCTAGTAAAAATTTTAATCTGTCTTAATATAGAATTTAATGAAAAATTATCGAATTTTTAATTCATCTTGAGAATTGCGCCCCCTTGCGATCATTTTGGAAACTTAAAAATATTTGGTTGAAATGCCTATGGTCCATTCTACTATAAAGATTTTTTCCGCCAGGTTGTACGATAAACGGTTGCCGAGATATGGCCGGTGGCCGAGCTTAAACAGACACCCGGTATATATACACCGTCAGTTAAAAACTGAAATTCTTTTAAATATATATATATATAAACATTACTGCTTCCTCACATTTTGATGTATATACTGAATACTTCATAATATTTTTAAAACTTATTTAATTTCCAGATGGTGATGTTAATGGTGATGCCACTGGTGATGAACAAAGTATAGATAGTGACCATCCTGTAGAGAGGCATGACGAGGACTCGATGGATTCTGACCGAGGCGGAGCCCTGAATTTGGTAAGAGATTATTAAATTTTCCTTTAATATTGGCGCGGGTAAACACGGTGCATTTAATCGAGACTTGGTCCCCGGGGCTTGTTTGTAAAACTGTTCTCTTTCGTTTTTCGAAACATTTGTTCACCGTATATACATCATATATACGTACACATATATAACGGAGGCACACACTTTATAAATCTGAAGTTGTAATCCCAGACGTAAACGAGTCGATGCTAACTCCCCCAAAACAAAAGTTAAAATGTTTAAATTCTTCGGGGATTCTGGAACATGCCCTTTGACAGTTTTAATCTTGTTTGTTATTGAAACGCCTGTTTTCTGAAATATAAAGTATTAGTTTTGCGATTAACTTATATATATATGAATGATACGATTATTTAATCCAATAAATGATGCGAAAGCCAGAAATATCTGTACAACACTCGATATAGACATTTATATTTTGCAATATGACTAATATATTAATATGCGGTTTAGTAAATCCGATTCAATGTAAAATATTCTCCCTAAAAAATATCAGTAAAATAAAGGGCAACGGAAATTGTCAATTAGTTGTACTCGTATATGTATGGTACTCTTAATTATTTAAGGCAATCACTTTGAAAATATATTTTCGGTGAGATACAATGCATATAAATATGCAAACACATTTTTCGTAATAACACAAATATATTAAATGCACTCTGTAGCTATTATCAGCACTAAATATTAAAGTAATTCCTGAACTACTTTCTTGATGTACAGATATACATTAAAATATTTTTGTAAAACAGTAAAACAAAAATCTGTAGGAGCAAAAAAGCTACCACAAAAATAATTTAAGCATGACGGTGATGCAATGAACTTGTAAATTACACCGGTTGATTATTTTTAGCCCGAAGCGACCCATGAACGAGCATATTATGTTGTAGTCCGTTATTATTAATTTAGGTACACAAATTTATATTATATGCTCGCCAATCATGTGTACTCTTTTTCCGGCATTCTTTCGTACGATTAATGCTCGATTATTATTTATCTTTTCTTCTTTCTCTCCTATCCACAATATAGGTTACTGGTGAAAATGAACCGGCCAGAACATCTCCGAATTCACAAGTAACAAGTTCGAGTCCAGGCGTTGGAGCGGCGCTGGCGGCGCTCGGAGGGCTTTTAGGAAATCCCCTGCAGATGTTGGGGAGTCTTCAAGCTTTTCAAAATACTCAAAGTCTGCAACAATTGCAACAGTTGGCGTTGCTGCAACAAAGTCACGTATCCGGAAACCAAATAAACCCGCAATTTTTCCTCCAAAATCAAGTAAGTATGCAAGACGAAACATTTTTTGTTGTAATAAACATAACGTGTTGATTTTTAAGGGATTTCTACAAAGCTTTCCGAGATCTAGTCTTCCTTCTAGACCACCTCATAACATGCAGGTGTGTTCGATGTTGGTCTTGTCTTAAAATTAATACGTTTTCTTTTATGTTAATATACGAGGGGTCGTTTTTATATTTCCGGACTAGGCATGAAAAAAAAAGTACCGAACAGCAATAAAAATTTATTTTTCAATATAGTCCCCTTGCTTTTGGATGCAAATATTACATCGTTTAAATAACATCTCTAACCTATTATAAAAAAAATCCTTTGGTTTTCAACAGCCGCTATAAGTTCGTAATCGTCCATAAATTTCGTTCCTCTTAGAGTTCTTTTGAGATTAGGAAACAAAAAATAGTCGCACGTAGCGAGATCTGGACTATAAGGTGGATGGTCTATTTCTGTAAAGCCACATTCGGCAACGGCAGCTTTTGCAAATCTTGATTTGTGGACTGGTGCATTATCGTGAAGCAACAGGACACCTTGCGTCAGTTTTCCGCGCCTTGTCGCTTTATTACAATCCCTTAGGCGATGTATTAATCTTGTGTAATACTCTCCTGTTACCGTACTACCCTTACGCAGATAATCAATTATTAGTATTCCTTGACAATCCCAAAAAATCGTTGCCATTATTTTTCCTGCAGAAGGGGTGACTTTAAACTTCTTGGGAGGGCTAGAACCCTTAACATGCCACTGCATTGATTCTTGTTTTGACTCGGGGTCAAAATGATGGACCCAGTTCTCATCTGCGGTGACAAGTCGATTGATAATTAAACCTGGTTCGTCTCCACAAAGCGCCAAAAATTGTTCACACGTCTCCATCCGCACACGCATTTGGAATGGCGAAAGCATTCGCGGAACCCATCTGGCACTAACTTTTATCATTCCAAGGTATTCGTATAGAATTCTGAAAACCGTGCTTTCTGAAACTCCTAATGAAGCTGCTAATTGTCGCTTCTTTAATCTTGCATCCTCCAGTACCAAACACTTGATTTTTTCAATAACATCGGCAGTGATCACATCAACAGGCCGACCTGGACGGGGATCATCATCCAGTGATTCTCGGCCATGTTTAAACAATTTTGCCCATTCGCAAATAGTCGACTTTGAAGGACAATCATCCCCGTATACAGCCAACATTTCTTCACGGTTAATTTTTGGAGATTTTCCTTGTTTTGTCAAGAATTTTATAACTGCTCGATATTCAAGTTTGTGCATTTTGATACGTGACATCTCAAACTGACAGATATGAAAACTAATACTGCTGCATTTGTTTTGTAAATTGTCAAAGTCGTTACCAAGGCATGTATGATAATAAAACACTATAATGAAGAATTATATTGAAATTGAAAAATGTCTAGTCCGGGAATATAAAAACGACCCCTCGTAGCATGTATATGTATTTACCATTAGTTATTATTTATTAAGTCGATCCGCTAAGTAAATAGTTTTATAAAATATATGAGATTTGAATTTAACAATAAAAATATAAAATTATTAATTTATTTTTTTTTACTATGATTAAGGAACGAGTGAAATAAAAGTTAAAGAATTAAAAAATTATTTATTACATATCTCATTGTCCTATCGTCTGCATTATATACACAAAATCCATATTATTTCATGATAATATAGAAATATATTCAATTAAAAACCATATAGACTTAATAATAATAAATGTACATACATATACAGACATATATAATAATTATCAATCATATATAATAAAAAATGAAATAATTGGCAAATTGAAAAACTGATCAAAAGTGTCTAATTTTAGTCTACATTACATTCATTAATGCGGTAATCAAAAGTAAATTGATTAAAATGACATAAATAAGGAACTAATATGTGATCATGACGAATCACGGAGAAAAATTAAGGAGCTTTCAGAAAAACAATAATATTACGAAATATTGAAAAAAAATATTAGTTTAAATAATCTCCTACATGGAAGTTTTAAACTGTCAAATCGAAATCAAATCAATCAAAATATGTTGCTTGGTATTTGACCTCGATGCCACTAGATTGCAAGAACTGCTGACATCTAGTGGTATCGAGGTTAGGTATCAAGCCACCTAGTTATATGGGAAATAATCACACCGTATGGGTTCAGTAGTTTTAACAAGCTTTCCTAGTCTTAAGACTTTTGAGCGGGCTGCTCACAGAAATGTAAACGTAATAGTAATTAGGTGGAATTAGTATAAATACCAATGGCGAATAATACTAGAAATGACAATAGAATGAAAACTTTTTGAAAATAGCAAATGAGACAGACCCAAAATTTAAGTAAATGAAGCCATATGAAAAGATTATAGTAGAAAGTGGAGAAGGCAGAAACACACAATAACCCCTCAAGATAATTAAAAAAAAATGAGGTGTGGCCACCATACGACTTTGTTATACGTATGAGCGTTTCACACTATATAATTTTAAGAATTCTTTTATAGAAAAATTATTCAAAATCCTATTCTAAGTACTTCTAATCTCTTAATAAATCTCTATAGAATGCATACTTGCAAGATATTCGAAAAAAAGTGCTACTCCCTAAGAGTAAAAGTGTTATTTCCGGTCCGAATTTTGAAATTTCATTTATACAAACAATATTCAAAATCCAGCTCTAAATACTTTTGTACTCTTGATAAATATATATAGAATGCATAATTTACGACATATTTGCAAAAAATCGCTATTCCAAGTCAGCAAAAGGGTTACTTCCAGTCCGAATTTTAAAAAATAAATTATACAAAAGGTATCGAAAATTAAATTCTAAATACTTTTATACCTACTCATAACGTACTTGTCTAAAAAGCATGACTTGCAAAATATTCGGTAGAAATTTCGAAAAACTTTTTTAATAAAATTCTTCTCAAATTTAATTTTGAGTATATATAAATTCTTTATAAATTTGTTTAAATTTAGTAGTTGACGAATAATTGACAAAATTCAATTCTTTCATTGAAGTAAGGTACTATTTCCAGTCTGCCGATTTTACTGAAAATCTAATCAGTTCTCAAGAGGGAGATTATATTCACAAATACAAAATTTGGAATTGATACCTATAGCGGTTTGACCGCTATCGTGGTCACACACACACACACTGACAAACACAGAGAGAGACAGACATTTTTTAAAAACCACTTTTTCGGAATCAGGGGACCTCAAAACGTGGACATCTGCAAAAATCTCGAAGTCGAAAATTTTCATCATCACAATACTTCCTTATACTACGTATAGAAAGCAATTACTTTAAGTAATGTTAAGAGTATTTAAGTTAAGTAAAGGAATGCTATCCATTACTCTCGACTAAATTTCATAATTATTAATAATAAACAATTTAAAATGGAAATAATATGAATATTAATATACTAAATAGATTGTTAATAAGACTAGCTAGAAGAAGTGCTATGTCCTTCAACTGCCTCAATAGACTGATATGTAAGTAAAATATTAAATAAAATTAACTTCTTGAGCAACTTAGTTCAATTGCTTAGTATTCGAGTGAAATATAACACTTACGGAAAAAGAAACAATTACATACTGATAGATCCAAAATTATACTAAATGAAACAAATTATATAAGAAAAAATAAAGGGAACATGATTGAGGGTATGGTAGGCACAGACGTTCGATAACATCAAAATCATTTAAAAAAATGAGGTGTGGCCACCACACGACTTTCTTATACGTATGAGCGTTTCAAACTATACAATCTTAAGAATTTTTTTATACAAAACTTATTTAAAATCCTATTCTAAGTACTTTCATTCTCTTAATAAATCGCTATAGAATGCATACTTTGCAAGATATTCGGAAAAAAGTGCTACTCGCTAAGAGTAAAGGTGCTACTTCCGGTCCGAATTTTGAAATTTCATGTATACAAAAAATATTGCAAATATAACTCTAAATACTTTTGTACTCTTAATAAATATATATAGAATGCATAATTTACGATATATTTGCCAAAAATCGCTATTCGGTAAGAGTAAAAGTGTTACTTCCGGTCCGAATTTTGAAATCTTTTTTATACAAAAGATATTGAAAACTATGTTTTAAATACTTTTATATACGTAACGTACCTGTCTAAAAAGCTTGACTTGCGAAATATTCGCAAAAACCCGATTTTCGATAAGAGTAAAAGACCTACTTCCGGTAGGAATTTCGAAAAATTTTTTAAATAAAGTTGTTCTCAATTTTAATTCTACGTACATATGAATTCTTTATAAATTTGTATAAACTTAGTATTTGACGAAATATTGGCAAAATTCGATTATTTCACTGAAGTAAACTGCTACTTCCGGTCTACCGATTTTACTCAAAAACTAATCGGATCTCAAGAGGGAGATTATACGCGTAAATACAAAATTTGGAATTGATATCTACAGCGGTTTGACCGCTATCGTGGTCACACATAGACAGACAGACAGACAGACAGACAGACAGACAGACAGACAGACAGACAGACACACAGACATTTTTTAAAAACCACTTTTTTGGTATCAGGGGACCTCAAAACGTGGACATCTGCAAAAATCTCAAGGTCGAAAATTTTTATCATCACAATACTTCCTTATACTACGTATAAGAAAGTAATTACAAAATCTCAAGTAACTTCACTACTATTTAAGTTCAATTAAAATAATTTATCCATTTTATTAAACTAAAATTTATATTAAGTTTATAATAATTAAAAATGGAAATAAATTTGATATTAATATTTTGAATAGAAATACCACTACTCATTAGTAAAAACAGCAAAAGCTATGGCCCTCAACTCGTACGTTCATATATAAGTAGAATTCTTTGTTTACTAAACCTTTAAAACAAATTCAGTTCATTTGCTTGGAATTCAATTGAAATAAAACAATAGTAGAAAAGCAACAAAAAATACTAAACACAGAATATATTACGAAATAAGTAGATACTGACGTAAATTATTATTAATGATAATAGCAAGAAGTTTAATTTTTTTTTAGTAACTGTGAAGTCATCATCATTAATTGCTCGTAACAGTATTAAGATTCCTTTACATAAGTGAATGTCTAGAATATGATATGAATTAGTAAAAAGGATATTACAGAAAAAACCAGATAGAATAAAAGTAGTAGGAAAATTATGTAATATTTACATTTAATTATATAAATAATATTAATGAAAAGTGTTTTTTCATAAAAAAAATATTAAAAATTAAATTACCATTGACCAGTTACACTTGCAAATTCTATGTCCAAAATAAAATATATCGTTAGTACACTTTGAAAATATTCGTATTTTCCAAATATCTGAGACGACTTTAACAAACTACTCAATTTTCAAAAATGTAGTGGCAAAGAGGTAGTAAGATTTTAATAGTTGTGCCAAATACAGTATATATAAAAAACTAAAAAGAAAAATCGTAAATAAAGTAATACTATTCTATTATAATTTAAAATTGGTTTGTTCTACTTCATCTAAATCTAGATGAGCTCTTACTCTGAGTTTGATTGCATGTCTTCACTTCTGTTTCCTCTAATTTAATCTGAGAAAAAAAGCAATGTTCGTGAACAAAATTAACAATTCGTTCTGAGAAAGAGAGGCCAACCGAAAGTTCTAAAAATTATTTCGGCGTGCATGTCGTCAATGGAACAATTTTTAATTTTAAAAATGTAAGTATATACGTAGGTTAGACGGAAGATAATTTCAGTTCGCGTTTTGATCTCTCCTCTCTTTCTTACATTGCGCAACGAAATTATGTATGTATAGTTTTACTAATTTCTAATGTCATGTTTGCATGACGTCTATAGAAACAATATAGAAACATAGATACATACAGAGATAGAGGAATATTTAAACGAAAGTCTCATGTAGAAACCAAGCATAATAGCCCGTGATATTTCTCAATATTATTATATTTATTTTGAATGTGTGTAATTATAGAGCGCTATATCGTACTTACATAAAAGAAATAAAGAAAAGCTCTTCTGCCCTAAACAACTCACTTTTATGAATGTACAAGGATTATAGGCTTTTAAATTTAAAGCCTTATTTTTTGTTTATTCTTACTTATTGTTTGTAAGTATAAACAACTTGATCAGCGGTTTAACCTTTTGTGAATTAAGGACCCTTCTTTAAATATCTACAAATCACGGACTCCCATACAACTTATATTATGAAGAAATTTAATATAATGTAGAACTTAGAAATTAGATACATTATGTATGTAGGAACACAATATATTGACAATATTTTTACTAAAATAAAATATTTATTGAAATTTTACATTTAGTAGTTAGAAAGAAAACATTTAACACTTATTTATGAGAAGGTGCCGAAGATCTTCCATATGTTGTGTGAAAGTTTGTAAATTTTCATTAGACTGGTTTTTCTCAATAGTTGCAAGAAGACATTTGAGATTTAGAAATAAATCGTAATCTTGATTTGATAAACGGTGGCCCAGAACTCTAATTCTTTTAACATAGCTTCAGCTTTATCCTCGATTTCAAAAATTGTTATATTTACTCCTCGAATGCTTAAATTGAGAGTATTTAAATGAGAAAAGATATTTGACAAGTATGCTAGTTTACATAACCAGGAAAAATTATAAAGGCGTTCACTTAATGAATGTGCAGGGGAGTGTTTTGTGAAAAATATTGTTACCTCAGCACAACAAGAAAATGGGTGTGCTTAAAACCACACGGCAGAAGTGAAAACTTCATCAAGGCGAGGTTAATAATACGAAATCCAACTTTTTTTTTTTTCGTTCTGTATTAATTACATTAGGGTCATCCTGCATCGACGAATTCAATTGCTGAGATTTAGTGTTCTTCTTTTGACGATATTTCTTCACGCGCGCATTAGACAATTCCCTTTTTCGTTTTAATTTGTCATCGATTTGATTTTCTTCATCCATCCTGTGTAACAGAAAAGAATTAAATGTTTATATATTCGTATATAATGAGCAATTAAAGCAATGCTCTATTCTCAACGTTTCTGTTTTGCATTGGTATACAAATTATAGTAAATGCGTGTGGACGTTATTTAACACCCGGAATATACTGATCAGTTTCCGAGTCATCCATATCATTTTAGGAAACATGCTAAAACTTACCTGAGCGCGAAATATTATATTATATTATTATAGAGATAATGTCTCATACACACACAACAAATTTTTTGGTTAACCGTCCGCGAAGTTACCAATTAGCGAACGCAACACAGTCCGCGAAATACAATTTCGCGGCCGTTGCTATGGCAGCGGCATGTATATATATACACTGAGTCACAAAAAAAGTGGCGCACTAACTAAAACGGAATATTTACTAATTTAATTCATAAAAAACAAATATTTTTTACTTAAATACTTTAATTGGTCTACAAACAATAATATATTGTATTTCGAAACAAAGGTTTTAATAACAATTAAAAAGAAATGCAATACATAAAAAAAAACATCAAAAATCGAAAAACGCAACAAGAGATTATCTTAAAATAATCAAGGTTTTCTGGTATCAGTAACGAGTGTTACCTCCGCGAACATCCAGCAATGTGTGAATTCGTCGAGGCATACCTTGAATTAACTGTCTAATCACATTTTGGTCAATGCTATCCCATTCTTCTACAAGTGCCACTTTTAACTCTTGTAGCGTCTCTGGACGCACCGGGCGGGCTCTAACACGTCTTCCTAACTCATCCCACGCGTGCTCTATGGGATTCATGTCAGGACTCATCGCAGGCCATTCTAAACGGGTAATTCCTACTTCCTGCAGATATCGCATGACGCACCTAGCGGTATGGGGTCTTGCATTATCCTGCATAAACAAAAACTCGCGCCCTATAAATGGTGCGAAAGGAACAACATAGTCTGCAAGAATGTCCCTAATGTAATTGTTTGCATTTAAAGTTCGTTCTTGAAGAATGAAAAGGTCAGTTTTTGCCTCTAGCGAAATTCCCGCCCAAACCATAACAGACCCTCCCCAAAAATGTTCATGCTGAACAACGGTGGCTGAAGAATATCTCTCCCCTTGTCTTCTCCAGACTCTATGGCGTCCATCCGGTGATCGCAAAGAAAATCGTGATTCATCCGAGAAGAGAACTCGTCTCCAATCACGCTCTTCCCAATTTTAACACATTCTAGCAAACTCCATTCTCCGTTGCTTGTGCTGTCGTGTAAGCTTAGGTACTCGATTCGGCCTATATGCATTTAAACCAGTCGCTACCAGTCTTCGTCTAACTGCACATACAGCTGTGCCACGCACATCTCTGAGCCTCTGAGCCAGTTCAACCGCGGTTTGGTGACGATCTCGGAAACACTGCAGCGACAAAAACTATCGTCTCTTGCAGATGTGGATCGCGGACGACCGGAACCAGGACGTCGGGTGTACCTCTGTGTCTCGCGGTACCTCTGAAGTGCTCGACGTACAGTTGTCTCCGGTTTTCCAATAGCACGAGCAGCATATCGAACACCTCGGCCATCTGCCACTAAAGCCATCACCCCCACAACTTCATCGGAAGTTATTTGCATTTCTGAAAAGAAAAATATTTAAGAACAAGCAAGCAATCACCATAAACAGCAATGCTTCAAAAACTTTAACGGAAATATGCTCTCAATGAAAATAATGATTTAACAGGGGAAGAAAAATAACAACTTAAACGTAAAATAAGACTTGTCAGAAAATTCATTGACAAATACTAAAACTTATAAGTGACAGAATACAAGTCATAGCCATCAGTGTCAATATTTGGCTTTACAAACAAAGAATAACAACATAATAAGAAAAAACTAGAGTGCGCCACTTTTTTTGTGACTCAGTGTATATAAATAGACAATATGAATACTCGCTTACGAGTCCCGCGCTGGTCTGATCCTAACGTGCCCACTTCTCACCCCTGCGGCTCGGGATAGAATCTGCTCGGGGACATGAATTTATTTATTCATTTAAATTTTAATTTAATTGGAATTAAATACCTCTATATGATATATTTCTCTCGTTCCCTTAGTCGACTCGAGCCGACTTTTCCCGAACGAGCGTTTCATAGCCGAGCGTGACGGCTCAGTCTTGTTCAGTGCCCACAATCAACGCAACGCGCCCAAAGAAGTTTACACTTCAAAAAATCGAAACAACACTTTTCCCCGAGATAACCATCTCACTTCCGCGTGCAACAGCAATTGATGATGTTCACTGTTCATAATCTTTTACAACTGTTCAAAAAGTCTTGAATCTAATAATCTTGCCTTGATAAAATTAACAATTTTTATAGCTTCATTCAAGGTTTGTTTCAATGTATCCGGTATTTTCTAACAGCCAAAGCTTCTCTATGAATACAGCATTGATACCAGGTTACGGATGGGTTGATATTTCGAATACGTGTTATAAGTCCAGTACATTTTCCGGACATTGCGCGCCCTCCGTCAGTACTAATTTCTATGCATTTTAATTTTATTAGATGTAATGAATCAATTCGCCTTGTTGAACGCTTCTTCAGATGTAGTATGTATCAAGGAGAACATGAATAGTAAATCTTCCAAAATAGCCGTTTTATGTTCGTATCTTACTTAAGACAGTAGATGAGAATTATTCACATGTCTGTACTTTCGTCTAGCTGAAGACTAAAATAGCAACTTTCACGAATTCTCCTTATTAATTCTTCTTTAGTATTTGCCGACATGTAGTCAATTCGCTTCTTAACAGTGTCATTTGACAAGACTATTAACCTTAAATCCGTAGCAGCTTTTTCACTTACCATTATAAATAATAACTCCTTTGTAGCAGATAATGTCAGTTCTTCAGCAATTGTATGGGGTTTTCATGTTTTCGCTATCAACAGAGCTACTTCAAATGATGCTTTCACTGCATTTTCATTATTGCAACCAGTTGCAGCCTTTCTTATACAGGGTGTAGATAAAGTCTGGAACAAAATTAATATTTCTGTTATCTTCGGTTTGATGGAAAAACCCTGAAACAGGTCGATTTTGTTTTTATCCCGTGCACTTTATAACATCGTGAATTTAATTCTGTCGTCATCTGGTTGCGCGCGGGCGTGACGTCATTAGTTTTTTCAAATAGTAACCCGCCACATTTATTACTCCTTGTCGTTAGGTATTCCATTGTGCATGCAACGGTATAAAAAGTTTGGTACCTTACATAACAATTTTTGGGAGAAAAATGCTTTCGAATTTCAAAAAATTAAAATTTTATTTCTAATGAAAAACTAATCAAAAATTATTTTAAAAAATCAGATAAATTATAATCCGAGGTTTATCTTGGATTGTCGTCAAACAAGACACCAAAAAAATTTCAACGGAAGTGTTCAAATTGTCCGCCATTGGCCATTTGACACTGGCCGAGACGGACGTACACGCTTTCTACGACACGTCATATTGACAGTTCATTACTTGGTGTTTGAACTTATCCATTCACAATACTTGCTCCATTGGTAGTGTTGAACGTGCATTGCGAAAATGGCGAATTTGAGCGAAAAAGAGCGGATTCAAATTCTCATTATTGTTGGTTGTGGTGATAAAATACGTAGCCATGAAGAAGCCTGTCAGTTTTCAATGCAGAAAATCCAAACCGCGCACCGATTTCGCGGTCAACGGTGAGCAAAATTGTCGCAAAATTTGCTGAAACTGGTAGTGTAAAAGACAGGGCTCGTCAAGGTCGACCAAGAATTGAGGAAGATAGAAGGGTCAATATTCTCTTGGAACTTCAGGACAACCCCCACACTTCAACAAGGAACATTGCCAGGGATCATGCAGTCGATTTTACCACAGTAGCCAAATTGCTGAAGAAGGAAAAACTTCATCCGTACAAAATCAATCGGGTTCAGGAACTGAATGAAGATGACTTCGACCGCCGACTCGAGTTCTGTGAACAAATCATGCTACGGTACGATGAGAATCCCGGATTTGTCGACAATGTGGTTTTTAGTGACGAAGCAACTTTTACCTTGAACGGTGAAGTGAATCGCCACAATTGTAGGTACTGGTCGGGCGAAAATCCTCGATGGGTTCGAGAGGAGCACACCCAACACCGGCAAAAAGTTAATGTATGGGCGGGAATAGTGGGAGATCGCATTGTGGGGCCTTTCTTTCTGGACAGAAATTTAAACGCTGAAACATACTTACATTTCCTAAGATTTACGCTAGTGCCAACATTGGTAGAATTATTTCCAGATGAAAACACCCCCGACAAGCCTCACCCCAGAGTCTGGTTTCAACAAGATGGAGCACCTCCATATTTTGGCTGGCGTGTTCGGAGTTACCTCGACGAAATTTTCCCCGGGAGATGGATCGGACAAACGGGAACAATTGAATGGCCTGCCCGTTGGCCAGATCTCACACCACTTGATTTTTTTCTATGGGGTCATGTGAAATCAAAGGTGTACACCAATAAGCCAAATAACTTGGATGATCTGAAACATCGTATCCGCGAGGAAATGCGAAATATTGGTGCAGAGACAATACGACGTGTCGTAGAAAGCGTGTACGTCCGTCTCGGCCAGTGTCAAATGGCCAATGGCGGACAATTTGAACACTTCCGTTGACATTTTTTTGGTGTCTTGTTTGACGACAATCCAAGATAAACCTCGGATTATAATTTATCTGATTTTTTAAAATAATTTTTGATTAGTTTTTCATTAGAAATAAAATTTTAATTTTTTGAAATTCGAAAGCATTTTTCTCCCAAAAATTGTTATGTAAGGTACCAAACTTTTTATACCGTTGCATGCACAATGGAATACCTAACGACAAGGGGTAATAAATGTGGCGAGTTACCATTTGAAAAAACTAATGACGTCACGCCCGCGCGCAACCAGATGACGACAGAATTAAATTCACGATGTTATAAAGTGCACGGAATAAAAACAAAATCGACCTGTTTCAGGGTTTTTCCATCAAACCGAAGATAACAGAAATATTAATTTTGTTCCAGACTTTATCTACACCCTGTATATTTTTACTGGCTCGAAGTTCATGTTCTTTATTTTTAAAAAGATCTATGTTTTTGGAAACATGTTCCATGTGCTTGGTTTCAAAATGTCTTCATAATCTTGAAGGTTTCATACCCTCATTAAACAAAACCTCGTAATATAAAATGCATTATGGCTCTTGTGCATGAGCTTGATCTATACACGTATTTGCGACATTTCTGTTTTGAATTATTAGTTTTAGAACAAGAAGTGACTCCCTCACTATCACAATTTTACCGTTTGATATTAAGCCAACGATCCATTGTACGTAAAAGGGCGTACGGGTGTAACCTGAATTAATAACATGCGCGCACCTTCATGGAGCGACTCATGACGACTTGTCAAGACATGCGGCAGCAAATGACGACGACGATTAGTAGGCAAAATATAAAGCAATGGTTTGACATCGCCCTTTCTGTTCACACATTTTATATTATAGGTATTCAACTTTACCATAAAAAGTTCAGTAGATTACTAGAATACTAGACTGATTCGATTAAAAAAAAAAACTAATTGTAACTAAAACATTTGTAGATAATTCGTAAATGATGAAAATGTGTAAAAAGTGTGTAACATTATTCCTCGTCAAAAATTACCCGTCCTATTTGGAAACAGATAAAGACATTATAAAGAACATTAAATTTAATATGTTCGCAACTCTTTTTTGGGGTTATGAACGAAAAATGAAGAATCCTGTTTTCAGATAAATGTTTAGAAAATACCACTCCGCAGTTCAATAAAACCACCGCATTAAAACAATGATCACTGAAATATTTTACACAAAATAATATTGTCCACCAGTATTTATAGACACTCAACGAGCGTTTAAGAAAGTCAGGCACCATGGTCTAATCTAGAAAATTAAAATACAGATGCCAAATAAATGTTATTTCATTTTAAATCGTTATTTACATATGGATTTCGAAATTAAATATGGAAATAAATATTCGTCAGACCATTCAATTTGTTCCCTCGGGGAAGTCCTTAATCCATTACTATATATTCTGCATACCGCGGGCATACCAATTCCAACCTTATAGAAATGAGAGCATTTACTAATGACACAACGGTATTTAGTCGACTTACGGATTCCCAAACAAATCAACAAATCGACAATCTCACGCAAACATTGAGCGGGACCGAAATGTTGAATAAATGATACTTACTAAGATACTAAGTGTGCATTAGTTACATTTACACTAACGCACTCTGAATGCCCCAAATACATATATTTAAATAATGTATGTATATACCATTAGCAAATGAAGCAGCATGTCTAGGACTATCTATCGGCAAGCAATTGACGCGGTAAAAGCACATAACCAAAGAAAATTAAAATATGAACTGGTTATTTTGGGAAACATCTACCCTATGCTTATGGAGCAATGTCCGTCAGTTCAGACGGTGTTTCAAGCTAGCTAATTCACATTTTATTGCGAAATTACTAGACAGCTGTGTATTCAACCAGATTAGTAAAAAAATAGATATAGGTTGATAGATAAAATGAATTTCTATTACTACTTTTGCAGTGAAATATAAGTGAGTAATCACCTTTTTATATGTAAGAATATTGTTTACAGTGCAAGCTCAAAATACGCGCGAATTTGAAAATGTATGTAGTGGGAGGTCATTATCAAAATAAAAAAAAACTGTCATAGACTCACATCCACGGTATGTTTCTAATAAAATATTATATGTTGATTTTAATATATAATTGGTAGAAGTTGAATACAGAAGTGAAAATCATAATCACTTTGATCGACTTGAAGGTCATCGCAATAACATAGCAATTGATCTTATCAAAGCTAGAAAAACGCTTAAAAGAATTTGAAATATGTACCTCATATATAAAAGTTCTGAGTAATAATAAAAGAAAAAAAGGGTAATTATCTTTTTTATAAAAGATATCCGAATCAAGTACTATTCTTAACTCAGCTTTTTCGTGAAATCTATTAATATCAACAAACTTCTAAATGCACATTTTCATAATATAACTTACATTTTTTGTTTTGTAAATGGAAACCATAAGAGGCGATGAACTTCCAACTTATAAACTGTAAATATAACATAAATGGGTTTTCAATTTTAATAGTCCTCGCACTTTATAAAAAATACAACAAAATCTACATTTTTTACCATATTGTCTACAATAAAATATCTTTAACAAACTGTTTGCATTTTAAATTTTTCAAAACCTACCAATATATAATTTACGTTATGCGCGATGTTTAGTTTTCTCTATTCATAATTGTCATCGCACGCTAAGTTAAAGATTTAATTATTTATAAATTCAAACTGCTCAAGACGCTGCATTTTCTAAATTCCGTACTTTTTCCTTAGGTGCAGCAGATTGCCCAAGCAGCTCAACAGTACCAACAACTACAAAAAGCTCAGCAGCAGCAGCAGCAGCAACAACAACAACACCAACAACAGCAGCAACATCAGCAACAACAAACACAGCAACAACAAAACACAAATCAACACAACACCAGTATACCGCCCAACAGTCATATTCCTCAAACACAATCGACACCGCCCAATAATTCCCACATACCGGCCAGTCTATTAACTCCGAATACACCTACATCGACACCTTTAACACCGCAATACGTAAAAAATCCTACAAGGCTTTTGGAACCGTCGCCAGAAGAAACCACAGACTTGGAAGAATTAGAACAATTTGCGAAGACATTCAAACAACGTAGAATTAAGTTAGGTAGGTATTGCATTTCTTCCACACCTACTATTTTGTCAGATACAACATTTAAAACAAAAGAGATGTAATTATTTTCTGGCATACTAATTTTGAGGAAGAAACTAAAGTTCTTCCTACTTACGACGGCGAAATAAAGAAACAACGTGATGGAACACATTACACAAACAAATTACTATCTAAAGCTAGCTCCAATCATCCTGACAAGTTCATTGGCTTTAAACCAAGTTGAGTCGCAAGCCCTAAAAAAGAAAATTTGAAATTCCCATTAATTTTACTAGCCTCTGCCATCATACTGAAATTTTTTGAATATAATAAGTTGGAAGTGTTACTTAAATCAGAAGTTATACATATTATTCTCTACGTATAGCAGAAAGCAGAAACCAAAATTAAGAAAATATTCAGAACGGATATGATTATAAATGGTATTTTATATATTATTTGCAAACAACTATCTACTCACTTGCACCTGAATGATTAGATATTCACAGGCAATTCAGATAATATTTGAGTTTGCAACTGCAAATATATGTAAAGCCATTTATTATTATAATCAAACTAATCAATCAAATATATTAACATAAAGCTTATTTTTAGTCAAGTCCATGATTGTGGTACATGCATATGGTCATTCTAAATGTAATATAAATATATGTAAAGCCAACATTTAATTTCACAAACCTGATGTATATGTAGTAATGAGTAAAGATTGGCATTCCAGTTTATATTGCAGGAATAGTTATAATATTGCTATTAGTGTCGTCAATTTCGAATGACGTTATTCTTTTAAGTCTATACCTGCAATGTAAATCTGACCGCCAATCCCTAGTAATGAGTTTATCATAACTTCTACAATTACTCTTTTTCCCATAGAATAGCTCATCATTTCTGATTTTTAATATCTATAAGTACATATTGTGATATGCCCAGAAATATTAGAAATAATTTTCACTTCTAAACACTCATCGCATTGATTTAATTTCAGGTTTCACGCAAGGCGATGTAGGACTAGCAATGGGAAAATTATACGGAAATGACTTTTCGCAAACAACGATATCTCGATTCGAAGCCTTAAACTTAAGTTTCAAAAATATGTGCAAACTAAAACCACTACTTCAAAAATGGCTTGAGGATGCGGACAACACCCTACAGAACCCCGGTGGTACATTTTCCAGTCCGATGTCCACACCCGAAGCAATTGGTCGAAGGCGTAAGAAGAGAACTTCAATAGAAACCAGCGTTCGTGTTGCTCTGGAAAAAGCTTTTCTTAGCAATCCAAAACCCACCTCCGAAGAAATATCAATGTTAGCGGATGGATTATGCATGGAAAAAGAAGTAGTGAGAGTGTGGTTCTGTAATAGAAGGCAAAAAGAAAAAAGAATCAATCCACCAGCGGCTGCACTAGGCTCACCATGCTCGGTATCCAACACCAATGGTGCTATGTTCGCGATAGCAAGCTCCCTAGCGCCCAGCCCTTTGTCACTAGTGACATCTAGTGGACACAATTTTAATCCAAACGTGATGGTCAAGCAAGAATGACCCCACGTGAATTTTTTCGCTGACCACTACATGGATTAATATCGAGTGTTGTGCAATGAACTTTTTAACATTTTCTTTTTTATGAACGGGCGAATGACGTATTTAAGAAACGGTGGCCATTGTATGTAAACTATTGTAATATTTTAAACCTTGTATTCAAAACAATTACATAAAATCTATAACTTGACATCCAATCACATTAATTGGATCTCGATGATAGAGAAGATAAACACGTGTAAATAACAAAGAAAGAAAAAATGAAATATCTATCCGATTTACGACGAATTGGTGCATTTATTTATTTCAGTATAGTATTTTTAATTAGAGAAAATTATTTATTATTTCACTTAGCGTTACAAGTACGTTATTCCAGCAGTCTTCCAGTTCCTATTATATTATTCATTATTAAATAAATATTCATTATCAAACAACACACATCGCGCGTTAAAATAAAATCATAATAATTAATTATACGAACCGTATATTTATATATTATATTATAGAGATATGTAAGCCAAATAAGTTTATAGAGTATTTGAGTATTCCTTTTGTATCTGTGTATTAAGTTTTGCCGCTCTTCTCCCCATATTACGTACGTATTTTTTTGTACACGATCATTAAGACGCATACCGTATGGATTTGTAAAATACGAACAATATATATTATATATATACACACTTGTATATAGAACTTATAACCTATAACGCAACAAAATAGATTTCCTGTCCTTTAAGAAAAGAAATACGTATATATTTTAAATTTCCTTTACTTCAACGAGAATATTTTACTAGAATAAAAGTAATTGTGTATTAAGTGAATAAAAAGTTATTTATCTATTCATACACGCTATTATAAAATAAAAATTTAGTAACTCTTACATCTAAATATGATAAAAAATTAAAGAATAAAACATACTTTAATTAATCGGTATAATATAATACAAAAATAATCACCCTCAAATGACAATCGCATGATTTGTTTAATTTCTTATAATTAATAAATGAAACGAACTAATTCTAATATTCAGAGAATAATTGTGGTATCAACATATTGTCATGAAGTCATATTTCTTATTCAAAAATTGATAATCTATGACACAGAATCTATCAAATAAAGCTGGTTTCCTATTTAGATAGATTTTCTTTTATCCAGTTTTACTACATATTGTATAGGCATACCTCATGTGTATCGCAATTCACATATTAATACTCTATGTAACCTGCTTTAACACTCAATACAAAATAAAACCGCGTTAAGATTTTTTCCACAAGTAGATATAAAATTATATACCTACTACATAATTACATGAAAATAAATATTAATCAGACTTAAGTAATTTAAAATCATTTTTAAGTATTTAGATAGAAGTTATCTTCTGCAGGAAGCAAATATCGCCCTCCATTTTGAGAAATAACAACTTTCTAAAAACTTAATTCACCTAACACTTCATTTAAATATCATATTGTTGCGTTTTCGGGTTCGCAATAAACAACTCGTGCAATTTATTTATTTAAAACGGTCTGTATATTCACACACGTAAAATTAATTACAATATAAAAATGTAAAACTAATGTATCACACTTAAACTACTACGATTTAAATTAACACAGGTATTTACTTCTATTACTAATATTTATGTCCGTATATTTATGTAACACTGTACCGCATTTATATCACTTCTATTTATATAACACCGCCCCACTATATTTATTTTGTACTACTTATATTTATGTTTACTCTTCCACTACCAGTCAAGAAACTATTTATTTATTTATTATATTTATTTTTACTTTGGTCTGTTCCGCGCGACGACTACTTAAGGAATTTCTTATTCCGGAATGAATCATCCATCGGTTCAACTGCTTTTATATACGCATACGAAACATCTGGAAACATTCGCGAAAACTCCATCTTTCTCTCGATGTTTGTAGAACATACGACAGACATTCTGTCCCTTCGCAGTACATATACATGGATGATTTATTGCTTTACGACTTGTTTACCAGTCGCGCCGAATCTTTGCCTTTCTTTTTTTTGTAGGCTGGTTTCGTTACAATATAAATAAAAATTACTAATTTGATTTTATTATTAGACATTCAAATTAATATCTATTTTAAACTAGTTTGTTTAGAATGTTGATTTTATATTAATTACTTATAATATAGTTTTGAACAGAAGAGTATTAAGTTTCAACAAAAAATTCCTATAGGTAGATACTAAATGCAAAACTTTCGCTAATAATTCATCGCTTTGTAGGTCTTCAAAAAACACATATTTAACGTTTTCAATAAAGACATCGTGAAAGTTTGTAATTTGTATAGGATTTATACAAGAGCAGAAAAAATTTTGAGAAACGCTACAATAAACCTAAAAAGCAATAAACCTCTTAAACATCTAACATCTAGTCCATGATACCGCCATTTTAATCATATTATGCATTATAATAATTTACAGGAAGCCTACTAATAATTATTAAAAAAAAAATTTTAGACAAATTAATCCCAGATAAATTAATGTATGCATTTCAAGTATAACATAATTATGACAAATGTAAACAATAATTTAGATTAAAAATGTTTCACACCTTATGATTGCTTGATCAATAATAGTACATTATGTATGAAGTATTGTAAACCTACTTTTAGTCACGAGTTGTATTAAATCACGAGCGAGGCGAAGCAGAGTAAGTGTTTGGTAAACCGAATGTCTAACGAGTTTTATACTATATTTCTTTCTAAGAAATCGAAATAATACAAATTTACTTGTCTGTTCTCGCGCCACTTCGGGTTATTTTGAAAGAATGATGACTAGTGTCAACCAACTTGATTCAGCTTCAATTAATTTTTGCAGTTAAAAATCCCAGAGCCAACATCAGCCCGTGACTAAAGCGCACGAAGTCACAGCTTGTCAATGTGTATTTAAATGACTTAGCATCATGCAAATGATGCTAAGTTATCTAAATGACATTTTAAAAATGGGAATAGAAAAAGATAATTAAACTTATTAACTCACTTTGATGACACGTTTTAAGAAATTTAATATTTTAATAGTTGTCGTAAAGGAAATTTTTTTAACATACATTAAGCCATCAGTATATAGTCATCGATATATGACGGTCATTTGTCAAGCAGGGTCTCATTATTATATATTTGAATGATCGTTACATGTCGATATGTGTAAAATAATTGTAGATAGATATTATATGTGCTAAAATAAAAAGAGAAACAGAAGAACAGACACATACAATATAACAATTTAGACATAGTTCTTTGTTTAGTACGGTAGTGTATATGGATTTTTATTATCTATCTTTGTGTATATGTATTCAATGTATATAAATAATCGAATTTAGTGGTTCTGTTGTAATAAGGAGGACCAATATAGAGCGAGAGAATTAAAAAGCAAACTTTAAAGTTCCTAATTAAATTTGAAATTATCGCATTGTTGATATTAAGAAGACAGTATCAGTAAGTATACAATTATAATTTTTCGTGTATTTTATTTTATTGAAAATTTTAGTTTTACTTTCTTGGTTTATTTCGACATTTTTTATTCTTTTTTTTTCTAGACTGATGTATATTATTTTGTGTTGTTAGACCTGACATGTAGAAACGTCATGGAGAATAGGGTCCCCTTTCCTTCTTTTATTGCATTATTTTACACACATATATACATATAGATGTATATGAATATTATTAGTAATAAATATTTATTGTTTCTTTTCATGTCAGTTCCTTTGTGATTTTTATGTATGTATTTATTATTTAGAAATAAATTTCTTATATTATATGCTTGATCCGTAAATTTTAAATATGTTAATTAACTAACTCAGGAGATTGACAACATTATTAACATATTTTAAATTTAATGTCATTTTGTGAAGTACCTTTTTGGTTTCATTACTGGCCCAATTATAAATGTTAATATCAGTTAATTTTAAATATTTGAAAATATAGCACAAAATTTTTGCTCTTTCAAAACAAGATGCGCATTAGAAAATTACAAATTATAAGAGAAAGCCATATAACGTTATCAATTCAAATATTAAAATTTACTGAAATTTAACGTTTTAATGATAGGGTTATATAAGTATATAATTTATCACATAATATTTACTGTATTTTGTGCTAAATTGTTGTAATACTATCTCTATTGTTTTTAACTTAATTTATTGAAAACATGTTCACAGATTGTTTTTTTTTCTTATATTTTCTTAGAAATTATAAATAATACAAGAAAATAACGCACATACATATCTTATTAATAAAGTAGTAATCAATAAATATATCAACTTCTTTTGTATGACATTTTCAGTTTATTTTTTGTAATCCTGTGAACATTTGTAAACAATCTGCATCATATCATGTGAATTTTAGATATATACATACTTAATACCTATATAGAAATTTTCGACTACTGTATAAAGTGAGATGAAAAGCCACTTTCGTAGTCATACTATTAAGTTTAAATGTTTATAAACTTCCAATAGACATATAGAAAACAAAAAAAAGAATAGTAGGTATATGTGTGTAGTATAAATGTGTCAAATCAAATGTACGATGGAATGAATATTGATAATCTAAATTTGAGAAGAAAAATACGTATATGTAAATATTTATTGATCGTGCATTTGAATTAGATTTATAATACCTAAATGGTACTGGTAAATACTCCAAGATTGTATAAATCTAATCAAATGAATATGTAATAATTTTAGTATTTAACTGATGTAAGACCCTATTCTGAAGTGTAATATATTTGGCGGTCTAGGCAATAATATGTACATTATTTTCATTAAAGAAATGGATTCGTATTAAACTGTGTTTTATTCCATAAATAATTAACGAGAATTAGGCCACGGCGCGCACATGCATTATAAACTTAGATATCTCTGAAACCACTTGTGTGGTAGCTTTATCATCACGCAGTTGATTAGTTACAGTGTAGGTTGGGCTGTAAGAGAAAATCGTATTCTTTAATGCTCTTGCAAAGTCGTTTCTTATAAAATAAGTAGGACAGTTTTTATTCCCATATGTAAATATTCACATAACATCAAATGAATGGAGATGTTTATTTATTTAACTTGCTCAGATGGTATTTTGTCTGTATCAATGCTTGCTATAGAAGTCAGAGATGGATCATGTTTTCGAAAACGTATTTAATATTTCGTTTTCATGTGAGAAAAGACGAATAAATGGTACTTGATTCGTCATTAAAAATCTATTTTGTATTACAAAGTAATTAAAACCAATTTATTTTCAAGTTGAACTTACAAATCATTTTTTTCAATTTGAATAAACATAATTTAACGATAAGAATAAAATTTAAAACTTCAAAATTATAATTTTTCACCAGTGAATATTGTCTGCATTTTCTAATATAAACTCTACAAAACTATACTTCAAACAAAGATTAATATGAAATGAAGAGGGAGCAAAGTCTTTATTATTGTTATTACTGCCTACCCAGAAAATACAACAGTGTGTTACAACTTGATAATTAGTAGTTTTTTTTTCTTTAATATTTCAACTACCTATACAGATGTTGCCGCAAAGCACTTTTCTTGGAAATCTCATTTTAGTTTACCTTTAAATTATTTATTCTACTCTAGGCATAGAAATCTAATTAATTTTATAATTATCTCATGTTAAAATCTATGATAGGTGTACGGTTGAAGTCAGAGAATGAACGATATAACATAAAAAATAGTATATTTATTTAACAATTTAATAATAAACAAATTAAGTTTAGAATTGAATTTGTAATGTTTTTTATATCATTTTTGGACATATTAAAATTATTATCCACCAATGCATATAGATGTTCTTGTTTTACTTGTAACAATGCAGTCCAAATAATTTTCTTACAAGCCTATTTGCCTAAACGTCATATTAGCAAACCTGAATGTATTCAGATTAGTCTCACTCTCGATTAACGCAACGGTAAGGTATAGACGACTTGAGGAAGATGGAATAGACAGACAGCATGCCACTCCGTATTTTTATGATGTCCGTAACAATCTAGCAAAAATATCGCAAAACATCTTCAGTAGGTACTCGTTTACTTTTTACTGCTCGTTACTCTACATCCATTTCTAAATTCAAATTTCGTAATGGAGCAGTTATAAATAATCATTCTGATTTAAAAAATTGTCCTCAAACGGCTTTTTAATATAATAGGATAGGTGAAAATTTTTGACAAATCTGGTGGCCACAATTGATACAGATTATTGTTTTATTGCTATACATATTGCTGTGTGCTGTACCAGCATCATTTATTAAGTATGAATGTAATATTTTTATATTCGATGTATTAACTTCTTTGTCAACAGCACGTACTTTGTAGTACTTGTGAGTTCTAGCAGTGTATTCAGCCCCTTCTGTCTCCTGGTAAAACTCTTGCTTAGTATTATTCTGGAAAAAAGGTTATAATTTTTTTGTTAAAGAAAAGTCTAAATTTATATAAAAATCATATTAGTATATTTTTATTAGAATATCAATTATGGATTGCATCGCTATATTATATCTACATTAAAATTTATAATACACGTAATTGAAAGAAAACATTTCTACCATCTTTCGGTTATAATGTTTGGTAAAATATATATTTACAAGAGTAGTCATGAGATATTTATTCTGTTTTAAACAACGGAAAACTCGATTCCCAATAGATAATCTGTTAGTTTTGAGCTAATTCTATTTTTACCAGAAACATTATATTTGCACGTAATGCCCTGATAATCTAGAAGTTCGCAATGGTTAATGTTCAAAGATTAGCCCGAATTGACCACTAGCCGCAACCATTCGCACGTATTGTTGCTAGCGCTTCAATATCTGCCACATAGAAACATTCCCCCTTTTTAAATATATAATTATATTTTCGAAATTTTAAATTAATGATAGAATGCGAAAAATTAATGATGCCTGATAATGTATTCGAGAATAAACATTCGCACGTAGTATTCTCCGAAACACCCAACACCATTAATGATCCTTTCTGTATTATAAAAAAACGAATGAACTATTATTTAACAGGACAATATCTATTTAATTCATACTGCTCAACGTTATACTAGAATAAACATTTTCACGTTGTATTCTTAGAAACACATTGCAGCATTAATAATCCTTTACAATTTAACAACTTACTTTGTTTCATCAAATATCAATTCAAACTCTGCCTTATGCATCTCCATATTTAAATATAAAATTATTAAAAAGAAAATTACTCTAAATAAAAATGAAAATGAGAAATGAAATTATGTTCTAATACAAACTAAATACTTATACGTCTAATCGTAGTGTATTCAACCCTTGTTAGCTGTCAAAAATTCTCTTTTTCCTTTGAATTCGAAAATTAATTCATGTTCATTCCTGCTTTCCAATTTTATACCCGACACAAAAGAACAACGATTGTCGATCGCGCCCTCCTTCTAACTAAACTTTAGGTTGGTATTAAGTATCTTCGGTGAAATCTCTGCTATTCATTTTCTGCAAGTTGTCGTTGTTACACTAACACACACGCACATATTGTCTTTTACAGTTCATTCACCAAACGTCAACACTTCAAATCATTTTCTTATTTAAAAGTCTTTCCCTAAATTGTTCTGTATCTTCAACGGTGGGTGTACTTTTCTTAATACAGTCCCTCGTTGTATTTGTTTATAAACTTATTGCCTTTCTAATTATTTGTTAGATACTTTCTTCTCCCATTCGCTAGCATAATCCTTAATTTTCTTTTAGAAATGTCTGGACTTGCTAAAATCGAAAACACATTGCAGATGACAGGAATTCTTCTTCCCATATCACTTATATTACAACGATTAGTCGATTCCATCACGTCGTCTTTCATTTCTACCCAGGACTTTTCCAATGGTAATACATTTATCTGCAAGAAACTATAAACAAATTTTTATACTATATTTTTCTTTGTAGGTCTCAAAACCATACAAGTCTTCCACAATCTATGAAACTTCTGTGCTTACACGTACAAGTTCATGAATGTATATTTTTATTCATTCAGCTGTTGTTTGTATAAAACATTATTGCCGACCATTTCGTGTTAGAATATTTAACTTATATCCTTTTTTATTTATAGTCATAAGTTTGAGGTAACTTTTATATTTTTTAAGCATGATTTATTAAAATCCCTCTTATAAAATTTGTCACATTGTGCACGTTTTAAATTCACATTATTTATTTTTCCATATTTTTGTCTCGTGAATACCGAATTTGATCTTGTTCGTATAGTTTGATGGCGTTTAAGTGTATCACTCTTTTTACCGTTCCATCCCTCAACATGACTCTTTCTCTATTGTTTGCTTTAAGTACCTTTTTGCCTTTGAACAAAGGTCCATTATTTAAAGTATTCAATGCACAATACACAAACCATACCTCCTGCTCATCTTTTCTACAAAATAAATATATATTGCTTAGACTTATTTTGTCTTTATTTTGTACCTATTTAATACTTAGTTTTAATACTTATCTAACCTATAATGTAACAATAAATAAATCCTATTTGAATTCTCTATATTTAAATATATGCAACCCATAATACACTTGTGTTATTTGTATTGCATGATGTTGAAATTTACAGTAAACATTCTTTTTAAACTTAAATTTAATATTTTCTTTAACACTTAAACTAGTTCTTAATATTATTCTTATTTTTAAATATGCTAGGATCACAGTAATATGCTCCTATGTGGAGCAACCAGTAATTATAAGTGTTTTAAAGGTCAAATTTTGGACAAAGTTTAACTAATAATCAATTAAGTATTGCAAATTCACAAATTATGTATTTTGTTATAGTAGGATATGATGCATTTGCTCTATCATATGTTTTACATTACCCAAGAGACACACATATACAATTACAGACTAACCTCCGCTCATGGATTGGAAGAATGTTCTTTTGAAATTCGAGCAAGCCAATAGCATTTTTATATAATTTTGTACTGAAGAATGATTGTATATACAAGTTGAAGATGAAATGTATTAATGTCCACTGCAAGACTATCATTGGCTTGGTACACAGGCACCAGATAGCATACTAACTGAAGCACTTTTGGAAGTCGTTAGGATATCACAAAAATGGGTTCTAAACTTCGATAACAATCTACCCAAACACAATGTCAGAAAACTGCGTATAAACCAATATATTTGTTAAACAGCATAAGTAAACTATATGGGGGTGATCAAACTAAGACTGAAAAAAGAAACTGTAAGAAGTGGAGGTTAGGCAAAACACAAATATGGCTTTCGAAGAAAACGGTCTACACTTCACTCTGCGGAAGAGGTCTTAAAGCTAGCAAGAGACGAAAGAAAAGCTAAATAAAATATAATTATATATATCAATGTAAGAAATGCAAAATTGAGCTGTTTCTTGAAAAACTTAAAAATAAAAATGCTGTTCAATAACTGTGGAAAATGAAACGAAGGAAAGCTATAGGATCAGATGGAATACCAACAGAGGCACTTTTGAAAGCCGTAACGATCTCATCAGATAGAGTTCTAAACTTTGTTAATAACCCAAAATCAAACCCTCTTGAAGGTCCCAGAAAGTGCATTTATACAGCAAAATTGAGCCTTTTTTTTTAAAAACTCAAAAATAAAAATACTGTGCAAAACCTGTGGAAAATGAAACGAGGGAAAGCTATATTATGAGATGGAATACCGACACATGCACTTTTGAAAGCCACGACAATCTCATCAGTCATTAGGTTTGACTTGATGATGATTAAGAATTGCACTAGCGAGTCTTTTTGAGGCGTTTCAATGGATTTCAACCCATAGAATTGTTAGACTAAAATATTAAGTATACCTACTGCATTTTTTTGTATTTGAAGACTGTCTTCGCTTGACCCGCTGACAACACAACGACGGTTCGATCGCTTTGAAAAACACTTCGGTCAAGTGTTGTGTAAATGTTCACTATTTTAAATATTATATCTTCAAGTATAACTACATAAAGTTGAATTCTTTTATGTCGTTCATCAAATCTGTAGCTAGCGCGTAGAGTTCGTTTTACTTCCTATACGTAGTATAAGCAAGTATTGTGAGACAAAAATTTTCAACCTCAAAATTTTTGCAGATGTCCACGTTTTGTGCTCTGATGCCCAAAAAGTGGTTTTTAAAAAATGTCTGTGTGTGTTTGTGTCTTTCTCTGTATGTATGTGACCGGAAATAATAATTTACTTCAGTGAAAAAATCGAATTTTGCCAATATTTCGTCAAAATCAGTTTTTTGTGAACATCTCGCAAGTCACGCTTTCTAGGAGTATAATTACCTTTTGTATAAAAAAAATTTCAAAATTCGGACCGGATTATCGAATAGCGATTTTTTTATATATATTTATCAAGACCACAGAAGTATTTACAGCTGAATTTAGAATATCTTTTTATGAACAAAATTTTAAAATTCGGACCGGAAGTAACACTTTTACTTTTATTGAATAGCGATTTTTTGCAAATATGTCGTAAATTATGCATTCTGTTTATATTTATCAACAGTACAAAAGTATTTAGAGTTGGATTTGGAATATTTTTTTTTATAAATAAAATTTCAAAATTCGGAACCGAAGTAACACTTTTATTCTTAGCGAGTAGCACTTTATTTGCAATATCTCGCAAAGTATGCATTCTATAGAGATTTATTAAGAGAATAGAAGTACTTATAATAGGATATTGAATAATTTTTATACAAAAAAAAATCTTAAAATTTGACATACTTTTCTAAAAAAAATAAAACTATGTAAAACAATTTAGAACAATTTTGTATAATTTGAAATGCTCATACGTATATAAGAAAGTCGTGTGGTGGCCACACCTCATTTTTTCTTTTAAGTACCCGCGTTAGTCAGTAGGCATTAATCCAATTCATGCATTTTTGTGGTTATTTCTAAAACACGTAACTTTTTTAAGAAATAAATTAGAACTTGACATTTAAATTGATGCCTGCTGCTTTTTTTTTGTATGATTTATTTTGAAAAATGTTTTAGATACTTCCGAATTATGTGCATTACATAATTTTTCTATGATGTTCTTTCGTGAAATACTAGCGACTGTGAGCATATTCCATGTGAAAGATTCGCAACAGTGAAGCTTACAAGCTTGCATTTGAAAACAAAAGTAATACATAGTTGAATAATTAATATTATTATAGTACAAAATATAGTATAAGATATTGATATTCGAGGAGCCCAGTAGAAATTCAATCACACTTCCTTGCATCTTAATCATCACTCGCGCCCACAATATTTGCCGTCGGGTACTTTATCTTCGGTGGCGAAATGTGTATCATGTATCCAACAATTCGGCCAATCTGTGGTGGTCCCTCCCAGATGGCGAGTCATCATGTGGCAACATGGCAGACGTCTTTATGAATCTGTCGAAAAATACTGGCATGTCGACATGATAGCTATCTTTTCCTTTTATCTTGACGTCTTTGTAAGGTCCAATATTTTTCGGCTTTAACTCATGCTACTAATTCTGCTAACTTATCCACATGAGGATCACGGCGTCGAAGGTTATAATGTCTTTATGCACTTTCTTGATTTGCTTTTCAGCATCTTCCTTCATAGCTTGTCTCGCGTCTTTGTACTGTATTTGTGTTTGTTCAACTCTTAACTTGAAAATATATATTATATGCTTCGGCTTTCCTCAAGTTTAATGGAAAGCGTAATATCCTTCGCATAGCGACATTTTAATTATTTCGTTTTCATCGTCTTCGATACTACATACAAGTCACTGCCTTCGTAAAATTTATATAAACTATCGTCTTTGGTTAAGTAATCTTTATATGGCTGTTCCTTCTTTTATTAATCTTCATTACGTCGTCAATACTTCAGAATTCATTGCACTACTTGTAGGTATGTTTAGTGATCATATTGTTGCGTTTTCGGGTTCGAAATGAAAAACTTCTGCAAATGTTTTGAAACAGTCTGTATATTTACACACTTAAAACTAATCACAATATAAAAATATAAAATAAATGTATCGCACTTAAAACTACTACAAATAAATTAACACACGTATTTATTTCTATCACTACTATTTATGTCAGTAATATTTATGTAATTTGTGAACTATAATAAAACTGCACTACTCACATTATTTATGTTATATGAACTGTTCAGTAAATACCGCGCGCGACTACTATTCAATGAATTCCTTATCCAACCGGCGGTATTTATATCTGCAGACAAAAGGTCTAGCAAATTCTGGCTCTCTTCTACCATATTCCAGACTTTCTGTCGCTGACGCAGTATATGAGTGCAGTTGATTTACGACTTTTTTACCGGTACGTTTTTTGTCGTCGCCCGGAGGTCTGCCTCTTTTTGTGGGCTTGTTTCGTTACAATATAATAAGCAAAATTCAAGTACAAAATACGATATGACAAATTGATATTCGAGGAGCCCAGTACCTATAAATTCAATCACACTTACTTGTGTCCCAATACTTCTTCTCAGTGATGAAGTTTTAATCCCACAATGATAATCAAAGTCATTTTAAAAAAAATTAGATTAGGCGTTATCATTTATTCCGGTTACTGTTGTTAAATTGATCAAAGTCGTTTAGGTCCTTTTTTAATTCGAATAGCAAGGTTAGTTATCTTCCCGATGTTTATCGATTGTGTGCTATTAGTACCTACTATCTTGACCTTATATTAATTCATATCAAATCATTCATTAAGTGCTACATCTGTCAAGCGTCTTACTTTAAATTGTTCAATAGAGCTTACTTTTGCCATTTGATACTGATCATGAGAAAGTCGAAATTCTGAATGAGTCTTTTCCGTATGACACACAAACGTTACCTAGTTAGCACGATTTAATTCGTGTTTAAAATTTGTACTATAAAGATCAACTGTTTTCTTAACCGGCCCGTTAATTTTTGAATGCTTTCTCATTGCTGGTCCCTAAAGCTTAATTAATGGACAAGCTTTGGGGACCAGTTATTCCAAAAAGGTAATAATATTTATTAAAATTAGTTCAAGTAATAACATAAGAAATTTATGTTGGTTGATCAAGTTGCTGCATTTAAAAGACGGAGGCCTAGGAAGCAGTATATTTAGGCGCCAAGATCCGAAAAAAAAGAAAAAAGAAACTCTTCAAAGGTCTTTGATCCACCTATCTGTGAGAAAAATTCTCATATGGGTTGTCGGGATCAATAGTTTAGAGCCCGAGGTGCAATGTTGGTAGTAAAATTGGCTAAAAGAGAATGCTTTCATTCAGCAGGCGGATCGGGAACCGATCCCGCTCCAACCGTTCACTTCACAACAGTTGAGTCTTCGGTGGACAGGACCGCTCACCTTTATGTCATCGTCTGTCATCTGGTACTTTTCATTGCTGCCATATGTTAAAATTTTACAAATTAAACCGAATAAGCAATAATAATAAATTGTTTTTCTGCATTAAGTTTTGGCGTAGTTTTTAGTGTAAGAGCTGGTTTTTCCAACCCCGAATAAAATACTGGGTGAACTCCAATATTATAATACATTTATTTCTGCACAATACCTTTAATTTGTTGTATCTTACTTTTCTAGTAACTTTCTTCAAAATTATGTATTAGGTTGGTCTTGGAATGCATCAATGGCGCATGCGTACAGGATACGCTCACTAAGTGAGCATAGAATTTTTCCGCTCACAAAAATGGCGACCGCTCCTGAACATGTTCAGAGTGAGCGCTCGTTTACTGCACATGATCACTGAACAGTTGCGCAACTGTTGGGTCTGCTGAATGAAAGCATTAACAGCAAGTCAAGCATAAGAAAAAGTCAAATACGTTCGAATATTTGGAAATACAAACAAATTTTAATAAATAATAATAAATGTTAAAAAAATAGTTAACACTAAAGAAGTTGAAAATAAAGTTTAATAGGCCATAATCGTATAAATTCTTCTTAATTATCATTTTGTAGAATTTGCAGTATCTATAGATCTAAATAATTTTTATTAGAGTTTCGCGTTGTATTTTTCTTTCCAGTTCTTTTTTTTTCTCGTATTTTATCATCTCTTGTTTGTCATAAACCCGGTACTAGCCCATGTACAGTGTGTTTCTTTCAATTTATTTTATCATTTTTAAACATAGGTACCGTGTATTCCTTTCAATCCTTGTATGTTTTGCCTATTTATGTATTTTTGGTCTATTCTTGTTTACCTTAAATTCGACGCATAGACCCCGCTGGAGAAGAAGAATGTGCTTGTCTCTATCTTTACGTAGTTAATTAATTTAAACGTCATGAGTACTACCTGTGCATGTTCTTCTAATGACGTTTTGTGTTGTCTGTAGTATTTGCAAAAAGAACTATAAATATACTCTTAAAGAATTAACTAGAACCCTAGCTAAAAAGTTGAGAGTAACTCTGTGGTATTCTGGTCTTGTGAAGGTTGTCTTAATTTTAGCACTAAATTAGTTGAATTAAGATATGTAATTGCCTCTCATCAAGAGGATAAAATCTTTAAAAAATGTTTTCTGGCTTTTCCTTAAACCTCCTTATTGTTGCTCAAAACATAAATTTTACCCCCAAAAAAACTGGAAGAAAAATACTATTTTTGGGCACATCACTTTCCGGCCAAAATCTTTTTAAACGCAGACTTAATCGTTTCAGTTTCTTATCTTAAAATATATTGCCTAATTTTAGAAAAACTTTCGTTAAGATATTATATATGGTTGAAAACAGAAAAAATATTTTGTTCTAACGGTGTTAGAATCCACAAAAGCAGCTATTCTATTGATATAGGATATCGTGTATTCACTCTCATTATAAAGGCACTCTACATAATTCTAGAGTGGCTTCGTAATGAGGATGGTGACACGAGATAGGAAATCAATAGAAGCCAAATCGGCCATTATGGGGGTATCCTAAGCTGTAGGTATCTTTCAAATGTTAAAATAACAAGTAATTCAGTATTATTAAATACGGATTGATATAGTAACATATAATTTGCATGTTAAGTGGATATGTATTTTAAAAAAGCGTGATAAATAACGATAAGAATGTAACTGTAAAATACATTTCAGCACAGGATGTTGGTACAATTTATATTAACCGATCAGAACAAGTCTCACCGGTGTCACCACTCTGATTATAAAGGCACGCTACATAATTCTAGAGTGCCTTTATAATGAGAGTGGCGACACAGATGTGATTCGTACTGATTGGTTAACTCAATTTGGACCCACATAATGGCGTCTTGTGCAAACATGTATTTTACAGTTCATCTTAATTTATCACGTTTCTTTAAATGCATATCCATTTAATACTCAAATTATAGGTTAACTATATCAATCCATATTTAATAATACTGAATTATATGTTATTTTAGCATTTGACAGATACCCACATAATGGTAAAATTATTTTACATTGATTTCCTATTTCCTGTCACCACTCTCATTATAAAGGTACTCTCTACGAGGAAAGAATAAAACAGAAGAGAGTCTTGTTAATAATAATATTTGTCCAAAGTGGTAACTCAATATGGCCGCCGCAATGCATAGGCGTGCATAAATATTTTGCATAGGGTATATGTACACTTCGTATGTTCTCGATAATCATTCAAAATATGTTCTTAGTCCAATAATAATTAAAGAAATATCATGAGTGCATTATTTTTTCACTACTTCTATTGTTTTTGTATAGTAACATTCATTCTAAATGTATTAAAGAAAACATTTTAAAAAAACATGCCTAGGATATGTGTGTTACGCCACATATATAATCAAACATGTCAGATATATGACAAGTTATTGAAAATACATACTTTTTAAATTATTATTGCCTATGTTGAATGTGAAAGTGGTGAATGCCAATTTGAAATTAACTTTACCGATGAAGAGAAAAAGTGGATTATTCTTTTTTGTCGTTTTAGAACGGCCAGAAGCCGCACAATTCACCATTATAAAAGCACTAAAGAAGTCAATTTGACCAATAACTGACCTGCCTTAAGGGTGCGTTTCAATCTTGGCAAATCCATTTCGGTTCAGAACTAAGATTTTCCTGTATCTTAAATACTACTAGTAATAATAGGATGTCGCCACGGTATGCATTCTAAAATTAAATAGCAAACATTTCAAGGTCATTTTACCTGTTAAATTTCTACCTCTACAATTCTACATACGATTTGTAAATTTGGTCTGTGCGACTTTCTTTGCAATTTTATTTTATGCGTATGAATCAAATCGACACTTGTCAACTTTCATGCAGAATTAGGGAGAAAGACGCGCGAACTTTAAGCATTAATTTGAATTTATTTGTAAACTGAAAAACTTAATACATAATATATATATAATATAGTTTGACATATCCTCAATAAAATGTTGATTGCATTATTAAATACATAATTTAAATTAAATTACTTTTTATACATTTACAGTCAGTTACATTTATTTTATTTATAGATTTAGTTATTTTTTAACAAATTCTTAAACGCTGAAGGTGCGTGATACTCATCCATTCGACTTTCTTATTTCATACAAAATTATACAATAAATAAACAGCATTGTGTTTGCGTGGTGCCAAATAAAACATTTCCTTTTACTTGATACATTTGTAATTATTACAGGCTACTGCATCTGTGCGGTATCATGTCTTTGTTGATCATATAGAATAATAATATGCAAGACAGAAATATAGTCATCTTCACGTACTATCATTAGTTCAACATTCTATTAAATATGTCTTACCCGATAAAAATACGGGTAAAGTTAGTATTTGCAAATCCTAAATGTCAATTTGCCCGTTCGTTTGATTTATATAGTCTGAATTTTCAGTCTTTTTTTTTAGTTCATATTTTAACTTTTCAATTCAAATATCGCGCCGAAACGCTACTATTTTTAACAGATTGTATTGGTTCCTGGGTAAGCAAATTTAACAAGGAGATATAAGTATATGGGATATCTATTATATTTTATAACATAACCAAGCCGTAACCTGTGAACATTCTCTTGCATTTTTGTTTTGATTTATTGTATTTTAGTGTGGTATTAAACACTATCTGTAAGTGTAAGTACGTCACGAACATTAGATAAGGCGCTTCCAACCACACCGTGAAATTCACCACCCAAACAGCGTCAAGTATAGCACAATAAAAACGATAAAAACAGTTTCAAATATGTACAAAATTTTAACTCAAAAACAACAACCAAAATTGAATAGCCTAGCAGCATTTTTCGAATTTCGCCAGTGTTTTATGTTTGCACTGGGCGCAATTGAATAACATATAGAAGTGTACTCGTTATATTTCACTACAAAATTAGTTAATAAAAATATAATTTTGTCATTAAATGTTTCTACATCTATTTTTTGACCAATCTTTTGTTTGAGTACACGGTGTGTCTAGTAATTTCGCAATAAAAAGTGAATTAGCCTACCTGTATTCTACTCGATTGTCTTCCTAGCCAACTTAAAACAACCGCGAAATTCGAAAAATGCTGCTAGGGGCATTGTGCTATGGAAACAGCAATTGTAGTAAAATCTTCAAAACATTAAGTAAGGTAAAGGTATTACTTTAATATTAATATATTATAAATAATGAGGCTATTATAAGATTATTGTTATTATTAAAAACTAAAAACCCGGCGAACTGACCTCCGGCATTTCAAAGTTTTGAAAATTGCTATCAAATAAAATGTACCTATATTTACATTTTAAGTAATTAGCAACAACCTTAAAAAAATTTTGAAAAAAAATATAGAAGGTTCTTGCTAACAATTTCTTCTCCACTTCGTAAATATAAAACGGCTACTAGGCTTTTATGGGCGTAAAAAATCCGTAGGCATCTTTCAATTAAAGATAACAGAAAACTCCATGTTTTAAAATGATATAATTTGATTAAATTGACAAATTAAACTATGTAGTTACTTTTTATGATTTGTGGTGCCAACCTGTGATGCCAACTGCTCATTGTCTATTACGTACTTTCAAATAACTCGTAACATACTAAATTTTATAATTAGTAACCGCAAAAATTGCTGTTAATTATAATTTTAAATTATAATAAATAATAAAAGTATCGTATAACACACAACTAACCTCTAAATAATTGCAAGATAATAGCGCCATCTATACTATATGTGCTACACTATAAGGCGACTTAAATGTAACAGATATCTGTAATGTATGTAAAGACCCTCCAAAAATGTAAACAAATTTTATTTCATGGATCACTTAAAAAATTACACATATATTTAGCTACTGTTACTATTTTTACCTTCCAAATATAAATACCGAGTGTACTTACTATTTACATATAAATTTACGGTGTAATTTTTAAATGTAGCCATTTTTTCTAGTACTTGCAAAACCACTAACTTCCCATTTTATTTACGGCTTATATATTAACTTAATTTAAAAAAAAATACGACCGTTCACTTCGTTTAACCTTTATCTTCATGCTTAATGCATAAAATGTACATGCTTTGATTTCTTACGCCCGAAAAAATGGAAATAAAAATGGTATTTTTTGGGTACATTTCTCTCCCGCCAAAACCTTATCAAACGCAGCCTTAAAGTGGTAACTTCCGTCTAAATTATACCTATTCCCGCACACTATATTATCTCTCCTGTTCTATTCTTTCCTCGTAGGGCACTCTACATTATTCTATATTCATGCGCCATCTTTTGTAATAAATTTAGGTTATTTCTTGTACTGCCAATATCTCCATCACACTCCATTACACCGGCTATCTCAATCTTTATCTGTGGTATTAGATTAGTAACGTATGATACTTCAGTGGCTAGATGTAAGTATCGTCGTACCATCTATATCTTAAAAGCAAAACTCCATAGAGTATTGATATGGAGTTTTATCAGCATATGTCAGTGCTCTTCATATTGCTGGCACCAAACTCTGGACACACGTAAATTATCCGACTTTTGGACCTAAAACGTATATTGTTTACAACTATAATTTCCGAATTATGTATAGTATGTATATATTTCAAATTAAAATGTATTTACCTACCACACATATGTCAGCTATCTGAAAAATATCATTATTTATTATTATACTTGTGATCATATTAAAATTATTACTAATCAATAATGAATTTACATACTGTTAAGGCCGTTTGACACTTACGTAAATTTTAAATAAAATTCACAACTTAATTCACACGCAAATTTTGTAATAAATTCATATCGTGGCATACATAAATTTTAGCTTGTAGATTTGGTTGTTAATTCACATGTAAATTATTTAGAACATGTTCTATTTTCTGGGTGGGTGTTTCTAGTAAATCTGCGCGCGCATCGATATGGGCAGGTAAATTGAATATCACTGCAATACACTGCGATATCATGTTTGTTAGAAGTTAGTTATTGCTGATTATTGTACTTATTATCGGTATCTTGATTCTTGATCAACAGTATATAAAAAAGACATATTGGTCAAACGATCAAGTACGAGCATTAATTAATGAATATCAAAAGCATCCTGGTTTATATGCGGTGAAAACCAAAGACGATAAAAATTGACATGCACGATCCCACGCACTTTATTTATTTCCCTCATAAAGGTTTTTTGTTTTGTAATATTTTTTTCAATTAAATTAAGTAAATCGTTAAATTGTACACTTGTAAGTCTAAGAAAATTTTTGTATGCATTCGAATCTTCTATTTTCAACTGTTAATTTATCAGACTTAAGATGCCTTTTCTTTTTCGATTTAACCACGATCGAGCTCATGACTTTTTTACGTTTTTTTACCACGGGCCGTTACAACTACGGTTGTTGCGATTATTATAGTAGTAGTTAGAAGTAATAAACTGTCGTCTACTGCGTCCATAACAAATCCAATAGTGTCCAATATTGATTTAAAAAGCAAGCAAACCAACATAACCATAACCTCAAATCATAATATTTAGCATAGAAATATTTAGTATCTAGTGCGCATGTTTAATTATAAATTTGTTAGCAAATTTTATGCAAAAAGTTGATGTGTGGCAAACAGGCATTTCTAGTGAATTCACATGTAAATTTGTAATTAAATTTGTTATCAAAAGTTTCTGTATGATACTGTGTTAAATTTACATGTAAATTATGATGTAAATTTAATTCCTAATTTTGTATGAAATTTACGTAAGTGTCAAACGGCCTTTAGAAAGGAATGAAAGATATTTGTAAACAATTTTGGAGAGGTGATCAGAATCAGGATTTCGCGCTCGTTTAAAACGATTGACGATTCACAAAAATTATAATAAAGTATAGTAATTCATAATCATGTTTGAAGAACTATAATTATTACGCCCTTGGCGTACTTTTTATAATAGGGAAATGCTTTTATCTCTATTCGATTTATAAAATTATAGGCGCTTATCTACGTATGTTTAACAAAAATTTATTATCGCATTCGGAAAGACTGTGACAATAGAAAAGAATTTCTATTAAACTATCGTAAAAATGTGAATATGAGGGTACAACATGTGGTACTGGACCATAATGAAATTATTAAACATGTATGATTTTACAGAATTATATAATAGTTTACAGTTTTGATTTTCAACGAAACACTTTTCATAAATCAATTGATTCATAAGCTATAACTCAACTTTATAAACATCATTGAAATCATTAACCTAATAATACTAATGGACGGAGCGTTGCACTGTAAATGGTTCCACAGCAGAGTTGTTCCTCGAGTAGTGTTGTTGGGCACTAGGTTGGCAGCACGTTGAGTACTAAATTTTAGCGTCGGTACTAAAATATCTGTATTATCGACTATATAATATACCTTTTCCATGTGACCACATATGGGCCATATGTAATTTTTTAATTATATAAATTATATTATGTATGAAGTATGGTGTGTCTCTGTCTTTGTTTAACCCATTGTTCAGGTTACGTAATTTTATGTTGAAAAGATACAGACCAATACTACAGCAGGCATATTATTTAAAAATGACATATAATTATAACAAACACGGCCAACTGAATCTACTGTATATACGACCATCTCACTCCAAAAAGTGCGGTTAGAAAATATTACACTAGATGACGTCGTCGTCGGTACCATTTTGACATTTTAAATGTCATCTGATTTAAAGTGAGATAGCCGTATATACTGTAGATTCAGTCGATTCAGTTGACCGTGATAAAAAATAATGAATTGGAAAATGTAATTATGAAGTAAAATATTTAAATGGCATCTTGATATACTTATTTTATTATATAGAAATTAACATCTATTAAAATTAAAAAAAACAAAGTCTAGAATATAAAAAAAAAAACAAAACAAAATATAAATTATTTTAAATTAGGTATAACGGTACGTAACTGTTAGTTAATACAGGATTTCATCAATTTGTAATGAATTCAAAGTCATCTTCAAATTCATCATTTTTTGATAACACAATACGTGTGATTTTAAGTGTCGGAGTCCATTCAAAACACGTTTTATTGTCCGTTCTTAATAGATCTTTGGCATGTAATAAACCTTTACACGTATTTATTAACAGCCGGCTTCTTGTTTTACTTTTAATTAAATTTAATTGAGAAAAAATTCTCTCACAAGATGCGGAGGAATGGGGCAACGTCATAACACATTTGGCGACTTTGGTTATATTGGGAAACATCTTCTCGCCCAAGCTATTTTTTTATTTCGTCGACACTTGCCCAGAAATCTATCATGTCGTGATTGTTTTTTTTTTTTAGCTGATCAAATTCACATAACAATCTACATTCTAAATCTAAAGTTTCTGGATCTATATCTAAAAATGGAAATATATTCGCAGTTTCACTGATACTGATAATATCACCTGATAAAATCATATCTGGGTCAAAATTAGCAGCAAATTTTAAGACAGGGTCGTTAAAATTGAAACGTTTTTTAATTTGTTTAGCCAATTCAATATAAAAGTCTAAAATTCTAATTTTATAATTATTAATTTCTTGTGGATCAAATGCATTATCTTTAAGAGAAATATTGACTTTAGCACCACAGTAAATCTCTTCCAAAGATAAGTAATAATGAGGATTTCCGATCATTATATTTTCAACAGGAGTACTGTTGACATAATCTTTTTTTAAAAAAGATTTCAATATAGTTCTATATAGTGCAGTAACACGATTTAATAAGACATGGATTTTTGGCCTTTCAGCTTGAAATTCTATATTTAGTTTATTAATAATCTCTAGTATGTAAGAAAGAAAGTAAAAATATAGTTCATAAACTGGTGTTTTTAACGCAGCCAGTATTGTCTGTGCAATTGGTATATTGTCTTCCAAAGCAGCTCTAGTAAAAAATAACTGTAATGAAGGCCAATGCTCTAAAATTCTGTTTACAACACCTTGTAGTGACAGCCATCTAACTTGATTTGGTTTTAGCATTTTATGAGGTTTTTCATCTGCAAAAATTTGACATTCTTTCAATTCCGCACATCTCTTACCACTATTACTAAAGTAGTTGTAAACATCACGGGCAAATTGCTCTACCGAACGCGGCAATTTTTCACAAGCATGTGAACTACATAAGTTAAAAGAATGGCAGCTGCAACCAATTGTTATGATAGATGGATTCAAATTCTGAAAAAGTGCTTTTAAACCACCTGTATTTCCCATCATAACTGAACAATTGTCAGCTCCAAATCCTATGACATTACTAAAGGGAATGCCATGTTTAATAAATACACTTTTGATTGCATTGAATAAACCATGAGCAGTTGAGTCTTCTACTTCTACGAGATCTAGAAATCTATCACAAATATTATTGTTTTTATGATATCTTGCTATTAATGCTAAACACTTTGCTACACTAATGTCTGTTGTTTCATCTACGATGAGTGAAAATTTATGTTCTTTTAAATCTTCAACGACTTCGTGTTCATTTGATGGTCCTAATACAGATGTACACAGTTGTGTAGCCTTCTTTCTTTTCATCTGGATTTTTTTTGCAATTTTTGAATCGCTGCACACTGATGAAATTAGTTGTGGTAAATGGTCCATAAGTCGAAATGGCAAATTATGCTCAATTAAAAACATGACAAGTTTAAGTTCTGCTTCTCTAACTTCTTGGTCAACTGTTTTTTCTGGACCATTCTTCAACATATTTTTAATTGAAGGGGTCGTTTTAGCAGCTTCAAAAGCTTGAGTATGTCGCGTACTGTCCTCATGGCGCTTCAAATGCGTTACACTGCCGGATATTGTAATGTTACACACATTACACCTGGTTACATTTTGCTCTTCGGATGGTTCAGCCCAAATAAACTGTTGTTTCCAGCTATTTTTAAAGTGTTGAGTGTATCCTTTCCTTTTTTTATTTTTCATGTTACTAACTCCTGATTCATCAAAATTTTCTTCCGAACCTTGTGAATTTTCATTTATTTCGCTTGCTGAGGATGACAAATCAGGATTTGGAATGACAGAATTTGCATTTGGCTTCTTCAGAAGAAATCTACAAGTCAGTATGGTATGTAGGTATAACGGAATAATAAAAATAATCTAACACCCTAATTAAATTTTATTGTTTACTTTACCTCTCCATTTTATTAAAACGGTATAAAACCTAGAAATCTGGAAACCACTGCAACTGCAATTTGCAAGCTGCAAGTAAACCAATGTGTGTCAAATAAATGTTAGTTTGGCAAGGTATCAACTGTGGTGTCAACCGTGTATCAATCCATCCAGTGGAGATGCAGTGGAGTTTAAAGAGCCAACCTGTCAGTGATACCACTATAGTGTAATAAAATTATCACTAAGAATAAATAATATCAAACTTAAACACAGGAGGTAACAACGTAACAAAAAAAATAATTCAGAAATAGGTATCGATAATGTGGTAGAACAGTAGATGGCGCTGTCACATTTCCTTTAATTAATTTTCGATTACGTAGGTATAGATATTGTTAACGCTCCTGATCGTTCGTGAGTACTAAATACGACAGAGGGGTACTAGCGTACAAATTGGTAACTGAAAGTACTAAATCTAGTCCCAAAGTACTAACTTGAACAACCCTGTTCCACAGCACTGTTCTCGTTTATGTGATAACTTTCCATTTGATACTTCACATTGCTGCTGTATGTTCGAATAATATAGATTAAACCGAATAAAGAATAATATCAAACTGTTTTTCTGCATTGTTTCGATGTAGTTTTTAGTGTAAAAGCCGGGGTTTCCAACTCTAATTAATATACTCGGTTAATCCCAATATTATAATAAATTTATTTCTACACTATGCCTTAGTTGGTTTATCTCACATTTCTAGTCACTTTCTCAAAATTGTGTGTTACGTTGGTGTTAGAATGCGTTAATGGCGGATGCGGTCAGAATACGCTTACTAAGTGAACGTAGAATTTTTCCGCTCGCAAAAGGAGCGACCGCTTACCGCTAACATGTCCAGAGTGAGCGAACGTCTTCTGGACATGATCACTGAACAGTTGCACAAGTGTTGTTTCTGCGTAATGAGACCATGGGTAAGTATGCCTCCAACTGGTCGCATTCAGCAGACACAACAGTTTCGCAACTGTTCAGAGAACATGTTGTGGAGCGGCCGCCAGTTTAATGAGCGGAAAAATTCTACGCTCAGTAAGCGAACGTATTCTGATTCACATGCACATTAACGCGTTCCAACACCAACGTAACACGAACTTTTGAGAGTTTCTAGAAAAGTAAAACAAATTAAATTGTACTGGTCGTGGGTCGCCTACACACGGAATCCAAAATTTTCTCAAACCTTGCTCCATTTTAATACTAAAATAAAATTAATTTTTGAGCAGAGTAAGTTTGCTTACATATTTAACGTAAATTTATTGATAACTAAAAAGTTCTGTGAATAATCATGGCTAGGGAATTTATAATATCCATAGAACAAAAAATTAATGAAAGGTCCAAAGCTTGAGGAAAATATATCGCCGGTTAAATGGTAATGATAATTATTATTATGTTCTACGATAATGTTCAATATGCGTACGATATGTAGAAATAAATTTATTATAAAATTACACATACACTAAAAACTTCGCTGAAATATAATGGCAAAAAACAATTTATTATTATTGTTTATTATATTTGGCAACAATGAAAAGTACCAAATAGCAGACGATCACATAAATGAGACCGGTCCTGTCCAGCCAACACTTAATTCAACTCAACTGTTGTCAGGTAAACGAGAACGGTTCCCGATCCGTCTGCTGAATGCTAGCATTTACAGGCAACTATGCCTTTACAGTGCGGTACATGGGACGCATGTTGGACAAGCTTGGAAAGGAAAAAAAACTTACACCGCGCCATCAACGCAATGAAGTCCCTTTAGCCCATAGTGGAAGGGAATATGGTGTGCTGCTACGCAGCTTCTCTCACCTACTCCCGCTCGACGTGACGTCACATTCGAGTAAAAAGCTCCGTTTGCAATACCTTATGTACGTAATAAAATGAAAAACCACAGTTTTCGATGGAGTTTTAAATTTTCGCTTGCACTTTTTTCGTTAACGGGGAGGATATGAAACTTTATTTTCATCTGTATATTGTGACAAAATAATAGAAAACAAACTCGTCTAATGCTGTTGGCAAAAATATGAATTAAACAACATCAGTTTTTGCGATTGGTGAATTTGGAAATTTTTCGCTCTAAATTGCGTTTACAATTTTGAAAACTTACTTTCTTATTCAAGTCTCAAAGCCGTATATATGTACGAGTTCTATATAAGTATTGTCAGTAGGTAAAAAAGATTCAGACAAAAGACGTAGATAATCAAATAATTTGTAAGTTTGATAATAAGTAAGATTCCAAAAAAGTGAACATTTAGAGAGACAGAGGCGAAAAGAAGAGGAAAGTAGGAAAGTTTGGGCATTTCTAACGAAATAACTCGGAAATAATCCATGCTAGAAAAATATTTCGAATAAAAAAGTTGAGTAATTTAATTTATAAGAGAAAAGGTTTCTAGAGTTTTTTGTGTAAACCGAACCGTTCTCGAGATATAGAATTGAACGCTTTACTCGCGATAGCGGCGCCACCGACACTCGGGGAACCCCTTAAAAGGGGTTCAGACTCATGCAATTTCTTGCAGTGATTTATCACATGTGAAAAGTTGCATGAACGGTGCAATTTTTAAGAGTTGTACGGCTGGTTCACACTGATCAGGAAGTATAAGCAATTTTTCACAAATGCATTTTTTTGTGGTACTACCAACATGAAATAATTATATGTATAATTACTTTTAATGTATAGTGATGAGAATAATATGTGCTTTGGTCATAAAACAGGTTGGCAGCGTAAAAGTTACTAAAAAATCGCACGCAAATTTCTTCTTTCACATGCGATAAATTGCTGCAACAAATTGCATAGTGTGAACACGAATTTTCGTGCAACTTTTCGTAAAACTGGAATTGCTCCAAGACATTGCATGAGTGTGAACCCTTCTTTAAATCTGCAATTATGCTCAGAATCAGAGAATACCCCAAAGAGAAAGGACACTTAAATTTTTAGATATGAATTTTATGTGACATCTATCGAGGAAGCATAGTACTATTGGACAAACATTGATATCTGAACAGACTTATTTAAATTATTCCTTTTGTAGTATTAATTATACATTGTTTTACTTTTTTGTGCTTACATACATTTAAAGAAATTGTTGCAAAAAAGTTTACTTAAGAAGGTAATCCGTAATGTATATGGAATATGGAGGTATACTCTTTTTTAACATAAAACATCAAAAAATAACAAAATTACTTGTAATACACTTCCTATATATCGACTGCTGACCATGTTAACGTTCCAAAATTTAGAAAATAAATTCATTGTATGAAATAACTGCTTAATTGTAAGCTAGTATTCATTAGATATAGGCTTACTTACGTTTATGGCGAAAATAATTTAAGAAAACTTCTAAACCTAACACAAGATAAAAAGTCTTTTTATGCTAATACACTATTAAAAATAAAAACTACTTCTGAACCTATAAATCAAATAATTCCTACATAGTGTCATCTAAAATGTTAAATTAAATAAACATATATTTACAAATTTTATGTAAGTCAAATGTCAGTACGACAGTTAACCTGATAATTTACTCAGAATTATCTCAAAAGAATGATATCTAAGACGGACGTTTTACATTCCATGGCAAACCATTCATCAATATAATTTTTGATCTCGCGGTATAAGCGAGCACACTCTTTTGCAGACATAGTATAGTCCGGACAGTGCACGGCACTTGTTTGAACTGTTTAGAACGGTTCTAATCATGCGCGTTTATGTTCCCGTCATGCGCATTTACGAAATCTAAAACGATTTTGCAAACGCGCCTGACGGGAACTGTTCTGTTACAGTTCAAAACAAAAACCGGAACAGACCGTAGTAAAGACATTAGGTTTGTTTTTGTTTCGCTAAGAACGATTCCAGAACAGTTCACGTCATGCGCAGAATTATTTTAAGTGTTCGGGTTTCCGGAACTGTTCTGAAACAAAAAACGCTCGTGTTTTGGTTTGTGTTTGGCAGTTCTGGAACCGTTCTAGAACTGTAGAACTAATTTGGGCCAAAGGCATCGAATCGTTACAGAATCGTTCGGAACAGTTCTGCGCAGTAACAGAACTGTGTTAGAACCGTTCGTAATATTAAACACAAACAAACCTATTATTCGGAATTATAAAAAAAAATTGATTAGTTTAACAAAAATTAAGTATAAAAAAATGCTAAGAATAGCAGTTTAATAAACACAATATTTTCTCTACGTATCACATCAATTGGTATAACACCATATATGCGCATTTCGGTAGACAAAGTCACATTACCACAAATCACATTACATATTTTGGGAAAAACACCTGTCCCTCTCCACTCTATAAATGGGCGAGATAGGGGAAGTGGATCCGATTTCAATCAGACTAGACCGACTCGTGTTTTGTCGGCTCTCGGGGAAACGGTACCCGAGAGCCGACAAAACACGAGTCGGTCTAGTCTGATTGAAATCAAATCCACTGCCCTATCTCGCCCATGTATACTCCACTTTAACATCCCCTCCCAAGTTTTTTCTTTCTTCGTCCATGACTAGCTATAATCGCTAGTCGCTACAATCTACATGCGAATGTTTAGTTCAGTTTAGTTGATTTGTCACGCATTTGTCATACATTAAACATTGTGTTCTGTTCTTTTGTATAACCGTGTATATTTAATCCTGGCGTTATTACCAGCTTCAATAAAAGCTGTGTAATTAAATATTTCTTCTACAAGGATTTTTAAATGTTTGTATTATTGAGATACGCATGCACGATAAGTTTTATTTAAACGCACTTTAAACGTGAATGTGATTAGCCACTAAAGTTGGCAGAGAAGCAGAGAACAACCTAATGATATTTTGACAGATCCGAAAGAATAACAGCGGAATAGTTGTCTTCGGATGTTTTTAAAATGTAAGTTGTTTTAAAGTAAAATTTCTTGCGTACATTTCAGCTGTTGACTATACAAATTTTGTCGTAAAATTAAGACACAATTGAATTTTCATTTACGTCTTTATGCTTTATTTTTAGAATAAATATGGAAGAAAATAACATGTCAGAAGATGACGTTGTTAATGATAAAATAAACGATGAAGAAAATACAGATTGTGAACCCTTAGAAAATGTGAAACGTTTGAAGACTGATAGTGATTCAACAGAAAAGTCAGATGAATCGAGTAGTAAAGAATCAACAGGCGAAAGCCTTTTTGCTACATCTGAATGTGCCAGCACAAGTAACAGTGATAGTGGATTTCTTGGATTTCCAAAAACAAAAAGTGCAAAAAATAGAAATTACAGGGCAAATAAAAACAGAGATGATGATGACAATGAAGATAATAATAGGTAGGTTATTTATTATGTTTACAAAAACTTCATTATATGTATGTAGATATACATAATTGCGGTTCCTTATTTATAACTTAGAAATTTAATTATTACAACAGTTTAATTTTAAGGGAATGAAATTATTTATGTATATAATCTGCGAAAGTACAATTTAAATAATTCAAAGTCTTGTTTATCAATTTAATGTTGCTGAATTGTATGATTATTAAAAGTTGAATGTAAAATTGATATTAATATATCATGAATTGTATCATTAGTCATTAACAAATCGTTTTGTTTTAAACTACATTTAGGTCATAATTACTTAAATATTTAATTAGACATAACTCCTAAGAATATGTATTTATGTGAGATACAGTTACTATTAATACAGTAAGATGAAGTGAAGTATTTTATTTTTAATGCATTGTATGTATTGTAAGTTTAACTTTTTCTTTGTTCATATTATTCTAGGATTGCCATGTTTTGCCTTATGAAAGATATGACATGAAAATGTTTTAATATCTGAAATTGATTTAGCTTAAATATCAACTATATAATTCCTACTATTCATGTAATTTAATAACATCTTGACTAGGTTCTTTTTTCATCAGACAAGTATCTAGTGCAGTAAACATCTACCTTCTTACGATATGTGGTATGGTATTACAAACAAATTGTTCACTATATACCAATAATATTGTAGTGTTTATAAATAAATACAATATAGAAGCTTAAAAATAAGTAATTATTCAAAATAAGATTAGATTTATGAAATATTGTTGTACTTATGTCCTGAGTTGTTCTTATTATAAAGTACAACATAGGGAATGTAACCAAAGTGTTTACTTAATTTTATTTTAAAATTTGCTGATATTTTTCTGTTATGATTCATATGAATACATATATCATATTACACAATTATCAATGAAAACAATAGCAAAAGATATATACAGTAATAATAATAATAATAATACAGATGACAATTTTAAAACAATAAATTGATGCACCCTGACAAGTATCAACACTTAACTGTCTGTTTGATCTATAATTTCTATATTCGTTTTAAAATTTTTAAATAATAATTCATTATTCTCATTTTGCATGAATTCATGTGATAACATTTATAAAATTGCAAGTCAGTGTTCATACAACGGCATTGTATACTGCCCCTCATGACTTCATTTCCAAAAGAGCATGCCACTGTCGCCTTTCTCTAGCACCCTAGGAGAACTAATTAATTAGACATTAAAATAATGCATTCCTCCTCTATCAAAGACTTTCTAAGAAGCCTACTGGAACAGTCTTACATGCTGACTTAAAACGAAAGCGGCAAAACGTAATTCTATGTTTTTAACAATAAATCATATTTATTCTGATACACTTTTTCTGGTATGTAACATGATTCAATATTATCTATAGTATCTTTAAAATGGTTTAATAATGTGAATAGTTGAATTACAAACAAATACATACTTTTAATCATGTTTTATTGAATAAGGTATGATATTGCTTAATCCACCATCTATCTCATTAATATGATTTAATAAGACTGTCTCAATCAGGAGAATATTAGAAGATAAGGCTACAGTAATATGTGTTTAAAGTACATGAATGAAATAGACTGTAGATTAAGCAATTTATATTTATAAAAATATTCCATTATCCGAGAATGGAAAACATGGAATTGAATTTATATTGTGCAGAAAGAAGACAAAATATTAATTTATACAACATACTAATTTTGGCTACATCTTGCATGTATAATACATATTCTACATACATATAATATCTCAATGGTCTCCTCATTTGGCATTTTGAAAAGTATTTATCAGGATTAGAATATGGCGTCCTTTATGAAGTTAATATAACTAGAACAATGTCAAACCATCTTAAGCTAGTTCTTACTGATAAATCAGCAATGTGGTATTATGTAATCTAAATATGAAAAATTATTTACTTTCAAAGAATGACAGAGCTGGCTTATATTTTACCTGCCTTCATCAAAACACTCATTACATTCTTTTTTACCTATTTTAGAGATGTACCGAAGTGCTTGTTCCACTCAAACAGTAGTGAAAGCCATAGATTTATTCTTTCTTGTTCTTTACTTGTTCTACTAATGAAATTACAAATTTTTATTAATATAATTATGTACATACATTGTAACTTGCAATCTATAATAGGTGATTTTTTCCAACTGTTAGATATTAAGCGATTATTATTAGTAATAAGATTCCCTATGTTTCACTCATTTTATAAAGTAGGTTTATTACAAATATTAAATAAACTAACAAATTTGACTTCCATTAAAATTGATTTTGAAGAATTTAGGTTCTAATAGCAATGACTGGCAGGCTATCATCTGATAAATACTGTTTCAAATATTTTTATATATAAATATTAATTTATTTAACTAATACTATACTTTTTCCATATACTAATTCTACTTTTTTTTATGTAGTGCACCGCCAGAAGAATCAAATGATACAACAGATATGCCCCAATCTAATTTAGGGAATAACTTATTTGATCTATCTTCAGAAATATCAGATACCAGCGATTATCTTGATCATTCATCTGTGATAAACGATAGTGACTCAAAGTGTGATGAAGAACCAGCTGTGTTAAAAAAACAGAAACCCAAACATAAATGGTTTGTTGTTAATGAAGTTGTAAATAGACAATTAGGTAAATCTAACAAATTAAATCCGGACCTGTTTTATTCACGTTGTTACGGTTCATTACACTGTGTGCAACGCTTAGAGTTAATGTACAAATTAGAGAACCATAAGGGATGTGTTAACAGCCTAAATTTTCATCCCGACGGTTCACTGTTGGCAAGCGGGTCTGATGATCTTAAAGTTGTAATTTGGGATTGGAAATGCGGAAGATCACTATTGTCGTTCGAGACAAGACATCGGAGTAACGTGTTTCAAAGTAAATTTTTACCACTCGGCGGAGATTTACACATTGTAACGTGTGCAAGAGACGGGCAGGTTAGATTGGCGCAAGTATCGGCTCAAGAAGGTTTGAGGAGCAGCAGAAAATTGGGATCCCATAGGGGTCCATGCCATAAGCTTGCAGTTCTGAAGGATCAGCCTCAAGTTGTTCTAAGTGCTGGAGAAGACGGAATAGTTTTTAGACATGATTTGAGGAATTCTAAACCTGAGAAGTAAGTTCATTTGAATGTTTGTTTATGATACAGCTTTGCAATGACGACCAAAAAAATATCGAGTGGCACACATATAAATAGAAAGTTTACGTTCTTCATTATCCAAAAATGATAGGGTCTTATTTTCAAGTTATAGATAAAAATTATAACATTCTTATTTTAAGGTTATATTACATTTTGTTTTCACATATAAAGTGTCTGTAACCATTTGCATTTTAGCGATTACAATTTCCATCCATGTGTGAATTCAAATTAATTGTGAAATTTGACATTAAAATCTTATAAGCGCAGTTTAAAGGATTTTCTAGCAGTGATTTTTAAAATCATCAACATAAACTATACCTAGTCTCAGAATAAGGAGTGATTCAAATATCGCGCCAAAATGGCGTATGTTTTTAAAGTATTTCATTGGTTCTTGCGTAGGCAAGTTTAACAAGGGAAAATAAGTTTGACAAAACGTCATTTTATGTTTATAGCCAAGCCATAACCTAGAATCTTACATTTTTACTTTGGTTTATTATACTTTATTGTGTTATTAAATAAAATACATACTTTTATGTACAACATGAGTATGCATTGATCAGACGATTTAAGACCTAAGGAACAAGTGATCATGCATTTGAAACTTTGAATTTGATGAATATGTCAAAAATACTGTACGTCAGTGGAAAAATCAAACATTCAACAATTAATATCATTGCAAAAATAACTATAGATGAGTTCATACCATAAATGAAGTGGACAACTCACACATATTCTAGAATTGACTCATTAATTTCAAGTAAGTGTTAATTAAATACTAATTATATTACCACATGTTCATATACATGTTATATTTCAGAAATATTTATCAAACATAAAGAATCCTGTACTAATAGAAAAAGGTGAAAATATCTGGTGGAGAATATGGGAAAAAGTTTGGATTGACACAAGTATAATGAGTGCACGACAAGCTTTGTTGAAAACCTGTAGGATTAAATAGCCATACCGATAAAGATAGGCAATTAAGAATCCTTCATATAGGATCTGAATTGATACATAAGATGAAGTTGCTTAAAAAAATCCCCTTTCAGAATATCACTTATATGAGAACGTTTGACAGAAGCAATTACAAATGTTATAATAAGTATTTGGAAAAATTGTGCCGACCATGTAAATTTTTAATATTTTTAACATGATGTGAACACTAAATTATTGTTAATTTCCAATATATAGTAGAAATAAATATTTGTTATACTTTATATATTTTCATAATAAATAAATTTTAATAGGGAATAATAGTTAGTAATGTGTAGGTATATGTAGGTATATCTTTGCAGTTCGTGTAAACAACTTCAGCCGATGTAAATTTTTCTATTTATTACTGTTGTATGTAAGATTCAAATTTCCAAGACTAGTTGCTTGAAGTTACCTCTTCAAGGTTTGTCCCAGTAATACGAATGATTTATCTGTAAGTTCTTTAATGATATTTAAAATAGAAACTAATAAACAAAACCTTTTCTGCAAGTTCTTAAGGACATTTTGATAAAAGATAAAAGGTTTGATTCATTCTTGCTCTCTGATACAAATATTTAATAAAAAATAGACTTGATTCCCAATTTCATGTTTATATAGCACATTCACTGAAATGTGCAGTAATTATATATTTATAACGGCAATCCTCAAAACGCTCAGAACAAAGTCTATGCTTTCATTTCTAAATTGGGCCTATATCTTTATCCATAGATTCTTCTAATTTTTTTTTCAAAACTAGTATGAACAGATTTGAATGTTAAGAGATTTGTATTCATCAAATTATAGATGTATGCACATACTTGTGTTTATAACTTTACTCTCCTGTTTCCCATTGCCGTGCACTCGTATAGCTGCTTCGATTGGTAGAAGGAAAAGCGGCACATCCATCTATTTTAACGAAAGTAGTAAATGAAACACAAAACAGCTAAATCCTTAGTTAGAATTAATACAGTTCTTCTAACCTCATTTGTCATGATGTCATATCAAATTGTCTACTAAATTTTAAGCTATGTGTTCCATGTTTTGGCGGGATATTTGAATCACTCCTTCTTATTCTGAGACAGGGTATAATCAACCTTAACATAGTATGAAGTGGAAATTATGAGATATTAATGCTATTTCATAATATTGGCATGTAAGCTTGGTCATATGGTTATAGAATAATGTTTATATTGTAAATTAAATTTTTAGGCGCACTTATCATTGAAGAACAAATGAACAAAAGCGTTTCCAAATTGCCGACTTAACACCCGGCGCAGGTGAATTACATCCACCCACATACCTGTTTATTTCATATATCTATGAAAAGCGAGCATAATACCCCATGTAATATATGTGTTGAAATTATGTATATTATTTGACAAATAGACAATTTAAATTGAAAGAACGACTTGTGGCTGTAACCATTGGCCGCTTCTAAATCATGATGACTGCGTAGATCGTATTGGAAGCGGCAAATGGTGATAAACACAAGACGTAGGCTCCAATAAATTGTCTATTTTGCAGAGGATATACATAGTTTTAAATAAGTACAGAAATACGCGTACATTAAATATGAAATCATTGGATATGTACATGAAGAATAGATGCAACATAACCTCAAAGTACGGATTTTAAAAAGAAAATTTTACAGTTTTTGGTTGTTTAGTTTAGTAAATTAACATCTTTGGATTCTGCAAAACATATGTACGTTTTACTCGATATTTTTTTGGTCATCATTGGAAATGTTTAGCCTTGTTTATTTCTGGTTTTACTAAAGAGTGTATTTTTTAGAATTACAAATATAAAGACCGGCGAGTCCGAATTAGTTTTGTACAGTATAAGTTCTCATCCCCTCAATTCCAATGAATTTTGCGTTGGTGGAAGAGATCAAATGGTTCGAACATATGATCAAAGGAAATGTGGCTCTGGTGTTCCACCACTCAGATATTACTGTCCATTTAAAGTAAGTGCATTTGATTACTTCAGAAAAGCTCTATAATGCAGTTTGTTTTAAAAAATGCAAAAGAATGATAATGAGCATGAGTTGATCATTTGCTTTATGTCAACTTCTAACTTCAATTTTGTCGTTCTGACTTTGCGGTCAGGCCGTGAATCATTGGTCGCATTCAGCAGACGCAATTGTTGTGGAGCAGTTGAGGAAACGTCTACTGGATGCATACGTTACATTTACGCTACATCGAATTACGTCACTATTACATCGACTACTTTACGAAGCGGACGGCCATCTTTTGTAGCACATTCTATTACCGCTACGTATCGGTAATACGTTGAGTAAGATGGCGGCTAAGATAAGCAAACTATATGAATTTAAAAATCAGTTGTATGAAATTACAGATGTGGATGAGATTCACAATAGATTAGCGTCGGGTAGTTGTTTTATTTAAGGTAATTTTATGTAAAACTTAATTACTTCCAATTTTTGCAGATGAAGAGTATTTTGCGGATTACATAAAACGTAAATTTTCTGTCTTTGATTATGTATACTATAGATATACAACTGAAAGTTAGTTCGGGACAGTAGCCACCAGAGGGGTTCGGCAGTAGGATGTGCCCATTCATGAATTTCTCCCGCTAAATTTGTTGTAGTAAAAGCAGTCTTCTTGTAGTAATAAAAAGAAACCAATGGGATCTCAAAAGAAGTGACGCAATTATCCAATTACACCAATCGTGTTTGTTACAATTTTATAGGCGTTTTGCTTTTGATTTAAATTTCTTATAGTATTTTCAATTGAGGGATATAAGTCTACTGACTGTAATTTCTTAAATTCCAAAAATAAGTAATGTTGTGATTGTGGATGTTAAATGTTATTCTAAAACACATATTGTAGGACGATGTAACGACGAAATGTCATTTTTCCTTTATATTTTATTTTATAATTGACAATGATATTGCAGTACAAGCTGAAAAAGGTACAAAGTACTAACCTTTAATAAAATCTTTGCTTGGTTGGGAATTAGTTTGTTCGTATAACTTGTTGGGTATGTACTATACTCAACAATAATTGATGATTATTCATCCAGGCTTGCATCATAGCAGTTGTTACGATTCAGGCCTGGATAAAATAAAAATAACTAGAACCATAATAAAATATGTAATGTCAAAGCTGAGTACATTTAAGTATGTATCTAATTACCTTCTATGAAGTGAAAGATTAAAATTATTTTATACCTTACTTCATTGAGTATGAAGGCTAAAATTTTACATATATAACACAATAAAATCCATAAAGATTTCAAACAATTGCAATTACACGTGGTTAAATGAAAAATTAAGTAGTAGAAATACTACTAAGTATACTAGTTTTGTTTGATAACCCCAACATAACTATTAGGAATTACTATTATTAAAAGCAGTTTTTAATATCGCAGGTAAATACAAATTGAAGAAACGTCCATATACAGACCACGTGTAGGCAGTACTTACTTATTGATAATTATCAAGAATGTAAATGTATAATGAAAGTTGCTGCGAATTTCCTGATGAGATGAGGTATTGTGCATGTAAAAGCAGGATTAATTATAACACTTCTGCAGTAAGAAGGATAGTGTTTCTATTATAATAACAAATTTATTGTATCAATAATGAGATTTACATACTATTTACACAGTAGCACATTCAAGCAAAAATGTGATGATAACGTCAACACAGGTAATCAGAGGACCAATTTATGTCATTGACATTGTAAAATGCTTCTTGAAGTAGAATGTCCTTTATTTTATCTTTAGATATGAAAGTAGAAAAATGTCTTCGATGAATGAATACGTTTTTTAAAAAGCCTTTCGTATAATGTTATTTATTTTCTTTATTATGTTATAAAAGGGTAATTGTGAGTATAATAAGCGAAAAAATTAGTAACCCCGCGATTCTTCAATAAAAAAATTTACTTAAAGCTACTTTATTATAGCGATAGCTATACAGGTTATATTGATATATAATTCAAGGGCAAACGATGTGAAAAGCAAATCAAACAAAATATACTCTTATGTAAAATTTAATAGAAAATATATTTACATTTTTTACAAACTTCCGGATTAAATTGTGAAAGTGGGGATGAAAATCTTTCGAATAATTTCATTGGCTTACCAGTTTTCATTCATGGATATTATTTATTTGAAAGATATCAGAGGACGACACTTTACTACGTAGAAATATTTACAGTTTTCTCTAGGTTGTATAACTATAGTATTAATAAATAAGGATTCTGTTGCATATAATTCTTGGTAATAAAACTTCCTAGAATATAGTCATATGTAGTATATAATAAATAAAGCATGTTAACGCATATAGGTACCTGAATTTGTTATCTTATTAATGTCCATTTAAGTACTGCAATAATTTGTCTCTGCTTTTCAGTAATGTATCACAATTGGTGACAATAGTCAAGACTAATCAAAATAAATAAACAAGAACTGATCAACTGTCTTCTGTCAAGTTTATTAGCAAGGAGCACATCCAACAACATAACATTAAATTTTCAATTTCCGTTAACTGTTGTCGATGGAGCGGAGTATGTGCTTCAGCTGAATGCGACCATTGTTTAGTAATTTTCCCACGTATGCGCATATAAGAACGCTTCGCCCTACATAATAGATCAAAGTATTAAATAATTGAAGAGTTACGGAAAATCCTTCAATGCAAAATCAAATGAAATACATTAATTAATTAAACGACGGACATGGGCGATATAGTAATTATATTAAGAAAATGTTGAACTTAGCAGAATAATTTGTGTAACTTAACCTCGTTCCCGATCTTTTGATATTTTACTGTGCGAGTGGAGTTTATTATCATATGTGACGTAGTACTGTACTGTCAAATCATATGATTTGTATCATAACCAAATATTATATTTTTGTGTGCAGTAATTAGGAACATGGTGATGTAATATGACTATAACCGGCACCTCTTTTTTGCTTGGATGTGGTAACTTTTTGTTATTCTAAAACTAGAGTGCCTTTATAATCAGAGAGATGATATGAGATAGGAAATTAATGAGAACCAAATCGACCATTATGTGGGTACCCTGTGGGCATGTGTCAAATGGTAAAAAACAAATAATTCAGAATTATTAAATATGGATTGATAATGTAACCTATAATGTGCGTATAATTTGTGTCAACCTATCAGAACTAATCTCATCGGTGTCACTACTATGATTATATAGACTATCTAAGACAAACTAGAGAACCTATGTAATCAGAGTGGTGACACGGATGTGATTCGTACTGATTGGTTGATGCTAATTGTACCCACTTAATGGCCGCCAATGTCGAATATCTATTTTCTTAAGAAAATGCTCTTTGCAATCATTTACTTATGGATTATTAATGCAAATTCAATATACTGTAAGGGTTTAGAATGATGCCCGCATAAAAATATTAAAATATGCACCATTTTCTTCTATATGTTAGTATCAGTTTAGTAGAAACTTTATCTTACTATACATTTAATATATTATAGATACAACCTTGTTTTACATGTCTACTAATTCATCTCTATTAAAGAAAAGTATTTTAATATAAAAGGGAACATGCATGCATGTTGGTTACACTTCGTCCATAAGAAAGAATCTATAAGCCTGTTTTACATTTGTCAACTAATTCATGAATTAGAACATGTTCTAAAATATCGTCAATTTTCTAGTAAGTTTTAGTAACTTTTACATTTTTATGTTAGAGACCAACCAGCACCACTATTTATTTACCGTTCTAAGTGATTAAAAATTTACTGTTACAGGTGATTACGGTTGGTCATTATGATCATGAACAAATTCATTAATTTATTGTTAAGTGTAAAATGATTCAAGATCATCAATTTATTTGTATATAAATTCATGGATTAATTTATGAATAAATTCATGAATTAATTGACAAATGTTAGTCCTTGTTCACAATGGACATAAGAAGCATAAGACATAAGAAACCCATAAGACGTAAGATTTACATAAGAGGTACATAATGCGTAAAATTCAAGTGCTGTTCACAATGAACATAAAGAATACATAAACGTAAAGATTTGCGCATGCGCTATAGTGGTATTTTGTTTATTTATTTTGACGTTTTAAGGTTAGTAATTTCTAAAAATTCTGACAATACTGAAATTTCTGTTAGAATGGATAATAATCTGCATATTACCCTTATTGTTATTAACGAAAAGTAACAAAAATAAATGTCAAAGGAAAACAAGTGGGTTTAGCCGGTAAAAACAAGAAGAGTAAATCCAGTCTGTAAAACCTATTTAATTTATAATATGTATTCTCAAATATATCAAATGAACTTCATTTAACCACACAAATTAAAAGCTCATCTATTTAAATTACATTATAAAGTCTTTAAGAATCATTGTATCTGTATTTTTTTACAAATACAGGTTTCTTAATTTGAAATAAAACCCTTTGTTTTTTATTTTACCATTGATTTATTTATACATACAATTTTTTTTTTCACACACACAAATATTAAATGCTCTATCTTAGGCTTGTAACTTGTTTTTAATTCAATTTTTTTACATTATAATGTACTATTACGTCCTCAGATAATGAAATTATTAACATCGTAATCCTTAACCATTTCCATGTTATATGCTGATTAGCTTTTTAATCGCATTCATGCATTAGACAATGCACTTTAATTCAATGAATGTTATAATCACACTTCAAGAATATTTGGTTCACTGTTACATTTAGGAAAGGTTATAAAGACAGCAAAAGCATTATATGCTGCACCACGGTGCTCGGCTTTGGTGGTGGTTTCAGTACTAAAGTAAAAATACTTAGTGTAGGTTATTTTTTTTATTGCTGTATGCCTTGAGATGCTTCACAAGTAGTATGTGGAGGTATTTGACATAGCACAATTCCAGTCATTTTCCACACATATTTCAAACAGCACTTTGGAATTAACAATTTCTCATGTGTAACTTCCATCAATCGTTCCATGCTCTTTCGCATATATCACTCATTGATAATATTCAATACGCCTTTGTAAACCAGTGCTATAACTAATGTTTAAAATACTTGTGATGTCTGGTGTTTCGGCTATTCCTTTCCAGACATCTTGGTATATCACATCTTTGTAGCTCCGATATGCCTTGTTAGATATAAATATGCTTCAGCTCTGGCTCTGACCAACTGAAATAAAAGAAGTTCTATATCTACTTGCCCCTTTTCCATCATCTAAATCACATTTACTTTTTTTACTCAATATGTAAATGGCACCAACAAATATTTACTCACATGGAGTAATTACAACTTATTGCAGTAATTTGTAGTAGATACATATATTAAATTATATTATTTAAAATCGATAATGCCTTTGTATTTTTCACGTTATCAGAACAAAATCGTCGCAATTCAAATTGACAGGATTCGAAAGTATGGGATTATACAGGCTTTCCGCGTTTTTTTATAATATCGTTACCAATCGGTTTAAGTTGTGAAACCTCAAAAAGCTTATTTTACTAAAATTATACGTAAGAAATACATAAGAAAAACATAAAGTTGAATTTATTTCAACTTTATGTATTTCTTACGTTCACACGTAAGGAATACGTAAACATAACATAAGGTGACATAAGCACTACGGCCACTGTGGATAGCTGCATTGGTTTCTCATACGTTTAACTTTACGCGTTACGTTTATGTTACGTACAGCTTATGTCTTATGTCCATTGTGAACAAGGACTAAAACATGCTTTAAATTGTTAATTAATAGCTTGTTTGTTGCATAAATCCCATGTATCTATATAGAACAAATGGATGTACCATGTAATTATTTTATTTCTCAAGTGCATTCAATACTTGTAACATAACAAGAATTTCAGCAGTTGTTGAATTTTCGCCTTGTTTGAATGTTTTGGTATGATTTAGAATTTCATTGATTCTATGAAGGATAATCGATGAGACAGCATATTTACCTCTTTACTAGTTTTCTAGATGCTTGTAAAAAAGTTACCTTCAAAATGTTCCTCAATCATGAAACCGTTTTCTAACATATTCATACTCAGGGCTTCAATTCGTCATGATTTTAACTCTTCCGATTTTTGGGAATTAAAAACGTGTTTATTTTTATGGCCAAGTCTATAAAACGATTCGAAATTTTGTATAATGTATTTATATTATTTATGCTTAATTTTGCCCATTTTCAATTTTCCATGGTCAGCCTAAATTACCAATTGAATGAACGAATAGACACGATTATTTAGTTCGGCATAACGCTTGGTCATCGCTAGTATCGAAGATGTGTCTATGTTTTATAAGGGTTTTGAAAGTCTTAATTGATGGTTTGGGGTCTACACCTACACTGTACCCACTTGGCAGTTACATGTCAAACTCTAAACTCAATTTCCCACATCCGCCCATATATGATCGCTTCTTGATTTATATGCAATTTAAGTTTTGATAACTTGATAACGAAAAATATAAATTTGTAGAGCATTCTAACGGATATATCTGGTTTCATTATCCATCAGTCATTTTGATGTTTAACTGTCTATAATTTATATAGCTGTGTGGTATTCTTTGTCATTCTAATATATTTTGTTAAAATATATTGAATTGTTCTGCAAAAATAATAAATTATAGCAAATGCTCAAGTAGGATAAGAATAAACTATTTTCCATTCCTATGTGATGACTTTTCTTTTCTCAACAATTAAATGAGATTCATAACACATATAGCGGAATGTTAATTATTGACAAGAATATTTAATTCCAGTGCAACCAACTTATACATAAAGCAAGGCTCGTGATATTAAACCACGTTGTCTAAGTTGAAATAAAAATGGTTTATTATTCACTTTTCATTAAATATGACACTCAAAAGTGTATAAACAAACAAACAACTTTTGGTTCAGTACAATGACTTTTAATGTATAATTACTTATTTCCGTTTATGTTCATGAGAAGAAAATAATTATATATTTTTAATCTTGTTTATTACAGAAAAATAATTACATGTCATATCACGTTACTTGTGCTGTATATAATCATAATGGTTCGGAAATCCTCGCCTCGTATAATGACGAAGACATTTATTTATTTGATATAAATGGAATGGAAAATACATTTGTACATCAATATATGGGCCACAGAAATGGAGCGACAATCAAAGGAGTTAATTTCTTCGGGCCAAATTCAGAATATATTGTTAGTGGTTCTGATTGTGGCAATGTCTTCTTTTGGGATAAAAATACGGAAGCTATTGTGCAGTGGTTTTTAGCAGACGACAATGGAGTTGTAAGTAAATTCTCTGTTTTACTATAAGATAATTATTTTACACATAGAACTATATATACCGTAGTCGACATATTTTAATTTCTGATACGAAAGTAGAAAGAGGAAAAGAGCGCGACGAAATAAACTAAAGATAAACATATAGCGAGGCTGCCAAGACAGTACACTCGACAAATGTTTCCTATGTAATGTAAGGAGTGAGGGTCCCCCGAAATTGCGTTGCTCTCCCACCACTGTTAGCAAGCGGGCATCGCTGCATATTATAAGGTCATCTTCTGCATGGGATAGAAGTATAAATCGAAATTAAAATTTGTCGACTACGGTATATCTAAATAATAATAAATGATTGCCATACATTTCTTAACAAATTTTTACATATAATAACATCACCACATTTCAGTCAACAAAATACAAACGTGTATATGTACCAAACATGTGCTGGACATAAAAATAATATGTATAACAATTAGAAAAAAAAACATTAGAAATAATAATCAATTACAGAAAAATTCATTGGCCGCATAACAATTTTTTGATTTCAGTAGATGTTTGAGCCTTGTCTTAAATTGATTTAAGCTTTTGTCTTAATTTCTAATGGCAAATAATTATAGAACTTTCAACTAACGTTAAAAATCGATCTACTATCGTAACAAAGCTGCCGCATCGGATAAAGAAGGGAAAGGTTATTTATTTTTACTGAAGAACTGATTGTGCTTATACACGTACAAGGAAAGCACATAAATGTATTAACAGTAGTCAGAATTTTCAATTTTTTATACTCTGGCGACATGGCCGAAATATAGTTCTAATTCCTCATTTATGTCACCTCACTTGATTTCCCCATTGAAGTATATGGTAGGACATGAATTTCAAAGCATAACATGACTTTAGATGTTCAGGGAGATTATTGATGTGAATTTTGAAAAATAAATTTTAGTGAAAAGAACACCCAGCATTAACTTTTCAATGTTTTTTAACTGATCATATTTGAATTTTATTATATACCTATAGATAATACGTCGATCTTTAAGTTACCATTATCGTTATATGTTATCAGTATGCTGTTATCAGCTATTTTCAATGCAATCTAATAAAGCTGGCCGTTCCAGTTCATTGAGATTGTAATTGCCACACATACTTTATTCTGAAAAGCATTTTATCTGTGGTTTTAAGTCAAACTAGTTCTACACATCTTTAACTGTATCATAATTATTAAAATATATAAATTTTTACTATATACTAATTATAACATATGCTTTATATAATTTAGAATATGATAATTTGTTTCAATAAATTAGAAACATTCTCAAGAGTTGAAAATACCTATTCTGTATTCATACATTTTTAAATAGACATAAATATTATATCTTAATCATAATGTATTATCATTAATAAAATGAAATTGAATTACTCCACTGAAAGTTTAAAAATTACAACATAATAATATGTTCGAAGTGGTGTCCCCTTTTCTAAGCATGTATTAACACCATTGACAGCTTTTATAATTGCAGCTTGTAACTCAGGTAACGTATTTGTTTTCATATACCAAGGTTTTAAGTTACCAAAGAGGAAAAGTTCAAAGCGGTCAAGCGAGGTGAACGGAGAAGCTATCTATTTTGGCTACTCTTCTATAATGAAATGCTCCTTGATGAATTTCACTTCTGTTATGCGCCGTGTGGGTAGTAGTACCGTCTTATGGGAACTATCCAAATTGTATTTCATTTTTATTGTTGTCCAAGAAAAGGTGGCAAAATAAAATATCTATAACGTTGTGCATTACGAATCGTCAACACCAGCTGTAGACAAAGACAAGAAACTTGTATTAAGGATGAACGATATCTGAAAATACGCTTATTTTTCAACATTTTCTTTTATTTCTCTCTAAACCTGTCTTTCTACCGATAAAATTGTAATTAATCAGTAAAAATGCATAATGAATAAATTTTATATGTTATATACATATTTGTATTTTTATGTAATTTGATTCTTGTTCCAATCGGGCGTCAGAAGCGTTACGGAACCAATTGATTTGCCCAAGGACAAAAAAGTACGAATTTGATTCGCAAAAGTACGATTCTGATGTATACAACATGTAGGAGGTGTGACAATAAATAAGCGGGCTGGTGCTACAAAACATTTTATTGACCACAAATTAAATTAAAAAGTTTATCGCCCTAAAGTACTCCCCTTGCCGATCCCTACAACTCTCTATGCGAATTTTCCATTGTTTGAAGCAGAGCTGGAAGTCCGATTCTGGCCGCTTGTTGAGAACCTCCGTTGGCTTTGCTTTCACCGCTTCCAAATTGGCAAATCTTGTCCCTTTAAGCTTATATTTGACCTTATGAAGTAAAAAGTTATAGGTCGGGCGAGTAAGGCGGTTGGCCCAACACGGTGATACTGTATTTCGTAAAAAATGCTTACACAGAGCGAAATGAGCTTGCGCATTGTCTTGGTGAAGCATGCTCATCCACAAATCGGGTCTTCGTCTCCTTACTCTTTAACAAAGGGCAGTCAGAACCTTGCCGGACACTTATACGACGATTTTCACGGATCCGTTTACCAATTTCCTGAATGTTGTCGGCCGTTTTTGATGTTGATAGTCGTCCAGGACGCGGATCGTCTTTGGTCGTATTACGTCACTCCTTAAACCCCTTAATCCACTCAAAAACTTTTGTGCGCGATAAGTATCCACTTCTGTACATTTCCTTTCGCATTATCTTGGTGAAGCTTCATCCACTTCCGTACAGTTCCTTTCGCATTGTAGCAATTTTTACAATAAACTTGAGGCCTAAGTAAGGGCTTGAACGGGCGATTGCTACAGCGAACCTGTGTTCAACCGTGCCTATCGAGCTCAGGTTGGGGGATGCATCAACAGCACACACATGTTTAAACATGTCGCGGTACACTCACTGTTTGCCGGTAACAGCAGCAGTTTGTTATTTAATTGCCACACCTCATATTATCGACTAGCTCACTTGCGAATATTAATTAAACTGTTTAGAAACTTTACAACTACTCAATAATTTACAAATATCTTATTGTTGAGTTCTACTTTATATTATTCTGAATAATTGGATGAGAATCATAGAATTGTTTATTAATTATCTCTTTTATCTATTATCAGGTTAATTGTTTGGAACCACATCCACAAGTGCCGTACCTTTGCACAAGCGGCTTAGATTGGGATATCAAAGTGTGGGTCCCATCTTTCGAATCCGAGCCAACACTTCCGGGCTTAGCTGACACAGTCATAGAAAATGTAAGTGACAGATCGCAATGGGCGTGTACACCAGACATAAATGACAGTCAAATGCTTTGGATGCTCTGGAGACATCTGAGTAATCGCGAGAGAATGCGGGTTAGTATAATTTATTATGCGGGGTGATAATTCAAAAAAACATAATATACATATAATGCTATGTTGCGGTTCTTTTTTAGCCAAAAACTATAATTAGTCTAATTTATACTCCAAATAGAGTGTGGACATACTTCTTTCATACCTTACTCTGTCAGACATACAGAATAGTATAAAGCAAAAAATAATTGGTGTTTTTAATTTATAATAGTTTAGAATAAAAATTAGAGTATATTATTTATCATAACAGCTGTGTACAACTATGTATGTATTGATTCATTTTTGGAAAGAAGGTAGGTTTACATTTTACAAAGTCGATAGCTGTTGTGGAATGTTCTGGGCTCGGAGAGAAAATGGGTCTGCAACAAATGACATGACGTTCAATATGCTGATTTTATGATTTTAACTTCAGCACCTTTATTTGAACTCGCGGAGAAAAATCAGAACACATTCTTAGAGCCACTTTTGTGTTATGTCTAACAGCATACCCAAAATTTTTATAAGACGTTTTGATTGTTTCATATCATCAAGTGGTCCTGAAATTATTAGTCATAGAAAAATGCGGTTCTTCTAGGGATTGCATTAATAGCATTGTCTATCTAAAAGTTATTCAATTCGCATTGTGGGCTCTTGCGCCCTTTGGTTACTCCCATGATTCTCTATTGGTGGTAAGTAGGATATTTTTATCTAGGAAATTATATACATGTGTGCGATTAACATTGAAGTATCTTTCTTTATTTAAACCTTACATGACTCGTCCTGTTTCCCAAAATACTTAACGTTTAGTTTAACACGATGTTGTTGTCCTATTTTGTATGGGTCCTATACTGCCCATGCATTTTAGTAGTTTTTACAAGCGTACTATTGACATTGTCCTCGAACTAGTCCAAATATCAATAGTACGTTTCTGAATCCCTAAAAAGCTGCAAGTTTGCTGATGTGTCGAGTACTCGTAATTCTAGTACAAATGACTAAAAAGCCGTCGTTTTCTAACCTTTTCACGGTTGCAGACGTCATAAATTGACTAGACTATGACTAAGACATATCTAATGTTGTTTATAAACTTATTTTGATAACGTTCTCAATACTCAAATCTGTCCTATAAATTTCATTTCCCATGTAGATTTCGAAGAATTATTCGTCTCAAAAATACAAGAACTATATAAATTCTGTAAGCACACACCTTTCAATTTACCATTTGTAAAATATTCCTTTCATAGTTATTCAAATTTCCGTTAACATAATCATTGCCCGACGTGTAAGCCACTTTATTGCACAGAACTGTACATTGCCCAATTTTCAAAACTTTTGTCAAAATGTTATATATACCATAATTATAAGTTTTAGCATCGTATTTAAAATACATTGCCCAATATTAAATTTTTTTGTCAAAATGTTATATATGATTAAAATTAAAAATGTGGCTCTTTCAAATGGTGTTAAAATCGAATATGAAGCTCAAGAGAAAGTTGATAATGTTCAGAGAGAATCGCGTCTTATAAAAATTTCCATTACGCCATTAGATAGAAGACTAAAGGTGTTCTCTAGAATGTGTTTTTGGTTCTTCCCAAGATCAAACTTAGTTACTAGAATTAATATTTGTCAAAAATCTTTTTTCTTTCTGGGTTCATAACAAACACAAAATTTATCAACTTTGCCAAGTTTAAACCTATCCTTTATTCCTAATAAGCAAAATTTCCAATGTGAGCGTCAAAACTGAATCAGCTTGTATATTCCTCTTGGAAATGCAATAACCCTTTGAACGTACTTCTTTATTATTTTTATCTAAATCAAATAAGGAAATATATAAACTTACATATTCACAAATACAATATTTAATAGGAATATTTGCCTCTTTGCCTTTTTTTTTACAATTTGGGAAAATCCGAGTACTTCTTGTAAATATAGTAACTGCTATAAAAATAGACACATTCTATTAAGTTGTGTATTAAAACTCAATAAAACCCCTTTTGGAAGCCAGGCATTTCATTTTTATAGTACCTACTAAGATATATATGCAGTTTTAGAGTTACAACAATAATGAATAATTTAAATATAATCTAAGACATACGTTGGGATCTACTAATTATCTGCCAAGTGTCGCTAAAGCAAATACCTAAAGAAATTTCCATAATTCTTTTTTCATACGCCATCTTTTGAAGTAAATAAAGGTTTTTGTGTTGCCAATGTCTCCGTGTACACCGGCTATTTGTAATCTCCCTTACCTGTAGCATTAACGTATGTACATATGTGCTACCAGAGATACACTTAACTGTAAAAGAGGACAATATGCTACAGCAAAAATGCATCACTAAAATTAAAGAAATGTTTACAGATACTAATGTCTCTTCGCCGAACACCAGGAATTGGAAGTGTAAAAGTTGATATTTCAGTACCGACAAAAGACGTATTGAAATTGGAATTCATGACTAAGAAAATGCAATCGTTGATATGTCACATGGCATTTGAATTTCAGTTTTTCTATGCCGAGATTATAGGTCCGCGTCTCACTTTAACTCTTCAAATATTTTTCTAGCATATTTGAATGAGTTCTTGTAATATTCTTTAAAATATTCATTTTGTAGTTTAAAAGATATTTTGAAAAAATATTGAAAATGTACATCTTTTTCAAAAGAAATGCAACTCAAACACAGGTTACGAGTTTTTAAGCCTGTATGACTATGCTAAATTTTACAGAAAATATAAAAAACTTATGAAAAAAAATGAAAATAGTCAATTAAATACACCCACTACACTGTGCTACCTTTTATGTAAAAACTTAAATTAAAGTTTAATGTTTCTCGATTTTTACTTGCGTAGTCTTTTATACAGGGTCGCCGCTAAATAGGTACCAGGCTATACGAATCTGAATAATACGTATAAATGTCCAACTGAAAATCAAAAAAGAAATTTATTTATAACTCATCAAAAGTTTTTAAATTTTTAGGGCCAAAATGTAGTTAAAGTCGGTCCATAACTTTATTTATCGTATATGCATTTACGTAAATACCAGGAGAAATTCCAGTTCTTTCAAAAAAACGATAAAATGTAAATAGTTACAACCTTTGAGAATGAATGGCAATTGAAAAGATTTATGGCGATGTTTTTTTTTGTGTGTGTGTGAATTTTGCCTTTATGAAAAGGTCGATAACCTCATGCATTACCATGGTTTTTTTCGTTAAATAGAAGTATATTATTTTGAATATCTTAAAATTATAATGTTTGTATATTAACTGCAACAGGCTCGGACTCGAGGAAAGAAAAATCATTTTCTCGTCACTGTGTGCACATTTTCTTTCGCCCCTCTTTTTAATGACGCTATTTAAAACTAACCCTGTATTTAACGTGGTCATAGGTGACCGGTCTAGTAATATCGTTTGGTTTTTATGTCGCTTATCGTGGAGAAAGATCTTTCCGCCTCACAATTTGCAAGTTTAAGAAAATGTGAAAATGTACCTTTTCACTATTTTTCATATAGTATTGTCTTATAAGGCAGGCTGTGCATTATTATTAGTCGCCTTATATCATTCGAAATCGACACGGTGGACTTTGTGATCGGTTGTGTTACATTGATTAAAACAAATGATACTATAAAGTATTATTAATATTAACTACTTTTTACTATACGTTAAGTGCCCATTGTTGTTGAAAAAGTACTGCAAATGTATGATAATTAAATGTATGTGGTCCCTTGACACTTGGGAGCTCAGAGCTTAAGACCCTATGTTTATCCACCCCTGGCTATACTAACACAGGATATATACAAACATGATATGCCAGCTCATACTACGGCGGAGAGTGGTTCAAACTCGCATACCCACTGGAAAAAATCCCGTAAAATGAATTGCATAATTTTATATATCCACGCGAAAGACGTATATTACGAACTTTATCAGGTGTCATATTATCGGAAAATAGCAAAAAGTAATAGTTGAAATTTGTGGGGTGAATAATAGAAATTATAGGGATTATACATGCAAAATATGAACGTACGGGTAGTTGTCATGGATACTAAAAGCTTATGCCATTGAGAAAGAATAGATAGGGGACGACGTCACGTGATCAAAACGGGTACAGGTCCGCCATATTGATACTACACTTAAGTCAAACAAGTAGTGTTGGTAAAAAGTGGAGTGTTTGTTAAGTGCATCGTGTATTAGAGTTATATAATAAGTTAGATATTAAAAGACATGGTTTCTTGTGCTCTACGTACCTGCAACAGCAGAGATGGCGTTGATAAGAAGAATTCGTCTGGAATAACATTTCATAGGTTAGTGTAGGCCTGACAAGTGTGGGATGACATAATTTTGAGTAGTCCGGACCAGGTGAGGCAGCCATATTGGACCCCCACACTGGCCCCGCTCAATGCTCCCGTTTTGAGCGTACAGCAAATATGCTTTACAGCGTCTCCATAGTATTTTTCCTCAATGGCTTATGCCAATTTTATATGTGTTTTATTGCAGTAATCACAAAGTAGTAATGAAATACAGTATTCTCCAAAGCGTATTATAATAGTTAAATACATAATCAACTTTTTGCCGATCTTGAACCACTATGCAGAGCTGTGCTATTAACAGATAGACATGATTAAATATAGGTTTCAACTAGACGCTAACCAACTTTCCAGCAAACCAAGATTCACACCAATTTTGGAAAACATTAAACGTCTCAATTCCGCGACTCTGCCACTTGTAAATCTTCATATACGTACGTGGTACAGTATGGAGCACATATATCAATATTTGTCATATTTCTGTGTTTAATTCTTCCTTATCAAGCTAATTTATAATTATATTTGTATATTGTCTTATTCATTAATATTTGTAATTAATAGGTGGCCTATGGTATTTTTAATGTATTTTACATTCCAGAGAAACTTTGCCGAACACGACTGGACTGACCTGAGTTCCGACAATTCCCGAAGTACCTCTGAAAACTCTGATAGTGATTCCGACAATGATTCTGATGGTCCGCACGGTTGTACGACATCATAAACAACGACCTCTAGTATTTTATTCACAGCATAATATATTTTTAAATTATAAAAATTATACATATTATACATACGTTAAATTTATGTTCTTTTCAGTTATATATTATAATTGCTGGATTTACATTAACCTGAATTATATTTTATTAAAAAAAGCATGTTAGCAATTATTTGTTGATAAATATGAAAATATTGTAATTACAGTGTTTGATAGTATTATTGGTGTTTAATTATTAAGGCAAATTTATGCAAACAAAACCACTCAGTGATGAATTTATTAAAAGGACTTTGTGGTGAAGTTTTATGATCAATTTTTGGGTCCGAAAATTAATTAAGTAATCTGTGTGAAGTTTCTTCATACAGTTATTACTGAAAACCTCTTGTCAGATTGCCATGCTTCGTAACTAGGCCTTCTAAATAGTTTACGATTTTAAATATTAAAACAGTAAGATAGAATAAATTTTAAGTGCTGGATATTTATAACCTACAATTCTCACGATTTCAAGTTTTATTTCTTTGATACAAAAAAAAAAACAAGAGCAAAATATACAGTTTCATAATTCATATGTAGCAGTTCTCAAAAATCTAGATCACTAATCTGATTCTCAGCATTTTTCGTAAATGTCTCCACCAGGACGTCATGAGTCCATTACATCAGCTGATCAACTTAAAGAGGAAAGAAAATAAACTTGTATAAGTATAGACGATATTTCAAAACGCCTTAGCAACGTATCTCCTAAATGATTATTAGAATTACATGGTGGTGGTGTATTGACGGTTGTCTGTACGTAAGACAAACCACAACTGGCAATATTTCACTATCTACTTCAAGCCCCCTTACATTGAGGTACATGAATAGTTTTTCGAACATACAAGTAATAATTTGTTAATGGATTCTACCATGTTCAAAATTAACACAAACTACTATATAAGCAAGTAATAACAAAAAACACACTTGGTATTGTTTCACAAATAAATATAATTAAATACTCGATGTACATTTCGCCTTGCGGCATCGTCAGGAGTTCTCGAGAAACTAAAGTAAAATTTAATATAATGTAACTACCTACTTCTAACAAAAATGTAAATAAAAATGTACAAAAATAGAAAATTATGAAAAGGTCATGGCTTATCTGGAAAGACCGTTTTTACAAGGCTAGGGTTTATTAGCGGAGAATTTATGAGTTCTGTTTGTTCATTAAGAACATTGCCTGGTTGTAAAAGTAAACTTTCTTTTATAAAATAACCTTCTAGAACATCCATTTTTTTACTTTTATTTAAACTATACAGTACTTCTAAATTGTCTAGTGAAAATTGATGTCCCGTGTCTAAAACATGGTTAGCTACACTTGAATTTTCATAATTTAATTTAACGACCTAGGTCAAACAGGGCGAAATTTCAAATTAAGATTCTCAGAACACATGCGAACCGTTAAATTAAATTATGAAAATTCAAGTGTAGCTAACCATGTTTTAGACACGGGACATCAATTCTCAATAGACAATTTAGAAGTACTGTATAGTTTAAATAAAAGTAAAAAATGAATGTTCTAGAAGGTTATTTTATAAAAGAAAGTTTACTTTTACAACCAGGCAATGTTCTTAATGAACAAACAGAACTCATAAATTCTTCGCTAATAAACCCTAGCCTTGTAAAAACGGTCTTTCCAGATAAGCCATGACCTTTTCATAATTTTCTATTTTTGTACATTTTTATTTACATTTTTGTTAGAAGTAGGTAGTTACAGTATATTAAATTTTACTTTAGTTTCTCGAGAACTCCTGACGATGCCGCAAGGCGAAATGTACATCGAGTATTTAATTATATTTATTTGTGAAACAATACCAAGTGTGTTTTTTGTTATTACTTGCTTATATTTCGACATGTTTCACCAAGAGATTTCCATCACTTCATTTAATTACAAACTACTATTATTATTAAAGAAACAAGTCTTTTTTATGACAATTTAAAATAAGTAAGACTGCTTTATAATTGCACACACCATAGAGCTCTACTTGGACCTCGAGATTTTTGAAGCCTCATGATAAAGAAAAGGTGTTTTTCAAATAATGTCTGTGTGTTGCCAGGACAGCGCCCGAACACTTAATGCTATCAATACCAAACTTTTTATTTAGGAGCACGAGGATGTGTGAACAAATATAATAGTAGCTCAGGGTCCAGACTAACAGACCATATAGAATTAATGAATAAACAGCAGGTACATTAATTGAATATTGTTTGTTTATTAATATTTAAGGGGGCGGTGGGTTTGCCAGCCCTCTAATATTAGACCATAATTTATTTTATCATCAATATATATATATGAACTAATTCTTTATTTTTTTTGTGACCTATTTATTATATATCAGGCAGCCTGTCTAGTGGGCGATGTAAAAGTCTAAATAATAGATTCTATGTTATGTTCACATATTTATTTTCTATACATGTTTCGGGTGATAGCGCCCTTTTTCAATAGAATAATATAATTCTTTCTAAAACAATTCAGAATGACAAATTAAAATTCCGTATATCACAGATGTTTGGTTTCTTACTTTTAAATTAGCTTGTATACAGTATAATAACATTGTCTTGTTGTAAAATTCTGAATTTAACGCTAAACATATATGTGTATACGCTACGAATACTGAACAAATAATAAAATATAAAAGTGTATTTCATAGTTAAAAAAATGGTTTTATTTGTACTGGCATTTTTCTTTTCTGTTTTCTGTAAACACGTTGTCGACGTTTACTATTATTAGTAAGGTGCAGATCAATTACTTTTATTTTATTAAGTTATAATATATTGAACTGAGATTTCTTTTGTCGTTTCTGTTATTAATACTGTTTTTGTTTTGTTTCTTTTATTTCTCTTGTTTGCGTATTATACTCCGTGCCTATTATTTTAGTATTATCAAAGTCGAATTGGTGATCCTGTTATCTTGTGGGTGACAAGGGCGGTTTTGTCAGTTTTCGAGTATTTGTGAGCTTGCAGTCTTTTATAAAGATATTGTTTAGTTTGGCTAATATAGCACCCATCACATTCTTTGCATGGTATTTCATAGACAACGTGTGTGCGTCTGTTTTGCTCTATGTTAGGTTTGAGTTTAGAAAAGAGGTGGTTGTTAGTGTTGTTGAGTTTATTTGTCATGGTTTTAACGTATGCTTAGTTCTTTCTGATAAATGGGGGATGTATGGTATTGTGATGTTAGTTGTTTTGTTTGTTAACGGATTTATTTTGATCTTTACAGTGATTGTATATTGTATGAATTCTGTTTTTAATGGTTTTGTTCACTAACTGTGTTGGGTAGTTGTTTTCTGTTAATATGGTTTTGATTTTGTTGATATTATTCTATTGAAAAAGGGTGCTGTCACCCGAAACATGTATAGAAAATAAATATGGAAACATAACATGGAATCTATTATTTAGACTTTTACATCGCCCACTAGACAGGCTGCCTGATATATATATATACATATATATACAGGGTCGGGCAAAAAGAGCGGAACACCGAATTTATGGCTTAACTAGCACTTTTTCGAAAATTTAACCTAAATTAAAATTTTTGTATACTTTATGTATTATTTATTGGTGTTTGCAGATTTTCCGTTTTTGTCACATTTTTGGAGATATGATGTCACCGGATAGTATTTTAAATGAATCACCCTGTATTTATATTTTTTTTTGAGTAGATATTTTTTTCCTGAATTCACTAATACCAGGTTTAGTGGGTCTCTGACTTATGGTTTCATAAGAAAAAAATAAAATGTAATGGCACCTAAATATTTATTTAATAAAAAACGAACGACAATAACTAAAGATTCTATTCACTTAGTTGAGACATGACAAATAATGTATTAATGTCAAATAATTTGTAAAATCAAATGTGATAAAAGAACTTAAACAAGCTGGAGTTTTTGTACCTAATAGTGTTATTCGAATGTACGTTTTTACTTTGACAGAACTCAGAAAAAAATATTGTAGATAAAAAGTTTTTGGTATACCTACTGCGATAATTACTTAGGGCCGATATCATAATAAAAGTTAATGCTGCATTAAAAGTTCATGTCACCTTTAAGCGAGAAATGAATTTCATAATCATTTGTTAAAGTTAATGGACGCTTTAATGAATAGAATCTTTAGTTATTGTCGTTCGTTTTTTATTAAATAAATATTTAGGTGCCATTACATTTTATTTTTTTCTTATGAAACCATAAGTCAGAGACCCACTAAACCTGGTATTAGTGAATTCAGGAAAAAAATATCTACTCAAAAAAAAATATAAATACAGGGTGATTCATTTAAAATACTATCCGGTGACATCATATCTCCAAAAATGTGACAAAAACGGAAAATCTGCAAACACCAATAAATAATACATAAAGTATACAAAAACTTTAATTTAGGTTAAATTTTCGAAAAAGTGCTAGTTGAGCCATAAATTCGGTGTTCCGCTCTTTTTGCCCGACCCTGTATATATATATATATATATATATATATATATATATATATATATATATTTATTTAACCGTCTACACAGACCCGATCTGCTACATACAGTAATCGTTGTCAGGCCCGCAAAGACGTTGTCAGTCCCGGTTTCGGGACTGACAACGTTTCTTGTGTTATTTCGGTCTATTATTCAATGCTTATGATAAAAAATGATATTTCAAAAAAAAATTTTTGGGTCCGCTAACGCGGTATAATATCAACTTATATACAAGTTTAGTTCAGGGATTTTCTGGGAGAGGGCCAGGCGTATTTGTGTAAAAACTTTTACTCTTACGTTGTCAAGCCCACCATATTATACCGACGTTCCCAAGCCCTAAACTTGGCAGCTACGTAAATGACGATAAGCGAAACACTTCTAGGAATAAAACTTATAGAACTAACACATTGCCTTTCTTTTAATACTCTTCAATTGGTCGAGTAACGCAAAATATTATTTTGAGACATTTGCTTCTAGATTCTTTGAAATACTATCCTTAACTATATTTCGAATGAATTAATGATGTAGAGCAATCTACTTATTTATATTATATTATGTTTACCTATCACTTAAAATCATATTTTATATAAAACAGTGTTAGATTTTATGTCACAGCAAATATCTCGACTATTGTATTAATGATTAGAAAATGGTAGGTATACAAGAAAATCATTAGATTATTTATTCTTAATAATGTGTCAAAATCGGCAAAAATAATTTTACATCAAATTATTCAGGTAAAGCAAAAAAAACTTAATATTTTAAATGGATAGTAATTAGTATATATTCTACACGAACTTATCTTTACAACCGTCTACCATATGTTGTACTTAATTATTTTACCACGTAATACAATAATAAAACTGAGGCACACATTAATAGAAAATCTGTGTTGGAACCTGCATTCCCGAATTTCATCACGATTCTCTGTATCCCAGAAATGATGTTTTCTTTTGTTAGAAATGCCGTTACTATTGATGTTAATTTTTGTTAAGCCAGTTAAAAAATATTAACCTCCTATCAAAATACCTAACTCTTAAACCGGAAATCGATTTAATTTTATGTGGGATCATTTTATATTGTTTTTAGAATGGAAAGACTTATTCCAATGTCGAGTACTGCTTCACGTATTAAATTGCTAGGATGTACTTTAAAATATGCCAATACCATTACATATTCTTCATGTGCTGCACGTTAATTTCTTGGTCTTAGCATTTTAGCACGAAAACTCCGTTTCTTCCTAAATTACGTTCAATTTTTGCCAACGTGCGAGTCTGTGTACCCTTTCTGGATACAAGGTTCGATACAATGCAGAAGCTTCTCTAAGATTCCCATTGCATCTTATGTACGCTCTCAATATATCAATTTTTTTCTTTATTACAATAATCATTATCACCAATTGTGTCACAAGATGAAAATAAACAATGCTAATTTACTGTCACTTCGATACGCTAGCAATAACACGTAGTATAAGAAAGTATTGTGATGATGAAAATTTTCAACTTCCAGATTTTTGCAGATGTCAACGTTTTGAAGTCCACTGACACCGAAAATTTGGTGTTTGCAAAAATCTCTCTCTCTCTCTCTCTCTCTCTCTCTCTCTCATACGTTACGAGTATAAAAGTATTTAAAACTTAATTTCCAGTACCTTCGTTATAAAAAATTTTTAAAAATTAGCACCGAAAGTAACACTTTTATCGAATAGATTTTTTTGCAATATGTCGTAAATTATGAATTCTATATATACAGTGAGGACGCCCGGGTTGGAATAAATTCATTTAAAATTATTGGTTTTGTTTTATGGAAAAACGCGGGGATAGGTCGATTTCTATTTTTAGCTGCGGTTTTTCTGATGGTAAATTGATGTACAAAGGTGGTCCAAAAATAAGTTACGACCATCAATTTTTTTTTCAAATGGAAACATATGTTTTTTATTTAATTTATTAATTCTGCATCGAGTTCTAAGTATATTTCATGTACAATGTGCTATACCCAAACTCAACAGTTATCGAGAAATTATAACCGAAATACAACAAATTAAGCCGCAAACGTTAACTACAGTGTTATGATAAACTGATCTTCGGCTTGCCTATTGTTAGGAAGTTAGTAGTCAACAGTATGAACATTTAATTTGACTTGTTTTTCTGTTTTTTTTTAATAAATCGGTCGTTTTCAGACAAGAAAGTGAAATAAATTTTGTAGGATACGCTCTCAGTTATTGATATGTTCAATTGTAAATTTCTCGATAACTGTTGAGTTTGGGTATAGGACATGGTACATGAAACATACTTAGAATTAGATGCAGAATTAATAAATTAAATAAAAAACATATGTTTCCATTTGAAAAAAAGAATTGATGGTCGTAACTTATTTTTGGACCACCGTTTGTACAGTTTTGTGCAATAAATTGGCGTACACGTCTTATTGCTAATTTTGACATTATTTTGTCATTGTGAAAATGGCTTAAGTTAAGTTGACAAATGGAATTATAGCGTCAATTCAATTTGTCATACATGACAGGTATTCAAACAAAAGTCATATTTACATAAGCGTATATTAAGTGTACGCCAATTTATTGCACAGAACTGTACATCAATTTACCATCAGAAAAACCGCAGCTAAAAATAAAAATCGACCTATCCCAGCGTTTTTCCATAAAACAAAACCAAAAATTTTAAATGAATTTATTCCAACCCCCGCGTCCTCACTGTATATTTATCAAGTCTACAAAAGTATTTAGAGCTGGATTTGGAATATTTGTTTGTATTAATGAAATTTCAAAATTTGAACCGGAAGGAACACTTTTAACTCTTAGCGAGTAGCATTTTCTTTTAAATATCTCGCAAAGTATGCATTCTGCGGAGATTTATTAAGAGAACAGAAGTAGGTACTTATACCAGGATTTTGAATAATTTTTACATAAAAAAATTCTTAAAATTTGGACTTGAAGTAACACACTTACTCACAGGTTTATGTTTCTGAGATAAAAGTATTTAAAACAATTTAGAACAATTTTAATAGTTTGAAACGCTCATACGTATAAGAAAGCCGTGAGGTGGCCACACCTCATTAGTTAAACTGTTTAGGTTGTTAACACGCTCAGTTAGTTATTCTATTACGCTGTAAATAAATGAAACAAGTATAACATGTGATATACTGTTGTAAAGATAAATTCTTGTAGTTTCAGAATATGCAATAATACTGGGTATGTTCCATTTAAAATATGAAATTTTTTTTTTTAGTATTTGATGTTCAATAGTTTTTCCGATTTTGACACATTATCAAAAAATTATCCAACTTTCTTATACGTAATTCCTCAATCATTCATACAATAGCCGCGATATTTGCTGTGACACATAAAATCTAACACACTGATTAAGCAATACATTTTAATATTTAAAAATGCCCTTTAAACAAAGTAAAAGAAAACATTGTGTACTTTATTTATAAGCGCAAGATTATTTAAGAATGTCAACATGGCTAATATAGTATAGCAGTTATAGTATTACTTAACAAAAATAGAGAACTTTTATGTATGGTTGAAATAAGGAATTCTACGTTCAACAAGGTCAGACCTTCTTGGAATCAAAAGAAATAGTATAATCATTAAGGTTTGAAAATTTTATCAACGAATTTATGGAAGCTTTTAGTTTTCTTCGCTCTGCTAACACCAGATTATATATTTATTTATTTATTTTATTATTTTTATTGTTTATTTATTTATTTATTTAATCATTTAATACCCAACAGATACATCTAATTACAGGGTAATATATACAAAAATTAACAGTGACTTAAAATAATAATTCACAATACGATGCACAGAATAATAAAAAACAGAAAACAATACGGCATACAAAAATACAGAATACATTAAAAAAACAAAAAAAAAACAGCATAAATATATTAATGTATCATCACCTCCCCAAGAATGGGTCAGCGCACAAAAGGTAGAACTATATTATTATAATGGACTAATTATTTAAAATCGAAACTTTTCCATCTCGTCTTTGCTGACAGATGCTTTAAATAAATAGAAAGCAAGGCTTTTTAATAATGAACTAAATATATTATATGTTTGAATCCAAGAGTTGAAATTGCATATATGTATAACTTCTGTAGATAAGCGAATTACTCCCTTGTAGTGTAAATGCTGACCTTTTCATACCTATTACTGTTATAATAGCTATCTATCTATTTTGTCTACCTCATTCTCCACTAAATTTTTTAATTGTCAAACGACAACTATGATTACTCCTGAATGTGGATACTTTTGATTTTTAGAGTACCTAAATAACACGTTGTTTGACCAGTGTGACATACCTACTGGCACAGATAAATATCCAGATGGCCCATGATTAACAAATTTTTGTAGCCCTAAAATGGTTACGAACACCAGGCTACGCCACCGTCGCCGGGTTACTACCACCAGAGGCGCTGAATATTTGATAAATTTATATAATCTGCAGTTTAGTTGTAATTTAAGAGATTGAAACCTACAATTGGTATTCTAGTTAACGACAGATGACGTTCCAAAAAAAATTATTATTTTAGGTAATTTATTTCGGTACTGAATAAGTTACTTTACATACATTTTTTTCTGTTATTTGAAAGTATTATAATTATTTTTGTCTAATAATTGACAAAACCATTTTTACTAAATATAGGATTCAAAATTTCATTTAATTTCTACCCATATGATAATAAGACTTAAGGTCTATGGTTGCTTGCAATCATTTCTGCACAAAAAACTGTTACATCAACTATGCACACAAAGTTACCTTGGGCGTACTTTTTTTTTCTATTTATATGATTTATTGACTATAAATTCCAAGAGCTCCTTCTTTGAGTAAGATTAATGTTTCGGGGAATATTATTATAAAAATACAATCTAGGAAGAGGATTGATTTTAGTGAACAAACTGGAAAATATCCTAATGTAAACACTTATATAGGTATAGCACAGATAATATACAGGCTGGCGCACCACATTTCCGTCGATTTATATATACGAAGTGACAAAATGTTTTAACACTTTGCCACATTACGGGCACGTTTTAAAATTGTTTTGAAATATACAGAGTGATTCAATAAAAGTTGCGTACCAAAGTTATGAAAATTTAAATGGAACACTTGTATATTATGGCATATTTTGATACTATAGGCTAAATGAAGGCTACTTACTGTTATACTCCCTATACATAACTTAACAGAGACATTTAACTATTTCTGTCTTATATATTTGAGCGAATTATTTTAAATTGTATTTATTGTTTACTCAAAGCATCAGACTCTAAGATAAGTTAAAGTTGAAATCTAAAAATTATACAGAGTGTTTAAAAACAATATTATTATTATTACTTCAAACAGATACATTATTTACTATTATTACTAAAAACTATATTAGTAATTTAGGATTTTCAATTTCAAACTTTAAGGCTGTATTACACTTACCAAGTTCTTGACCAAGTTATTGGCCAAGAACTTGATCAAGTTAAAATTGACGACAAGTCGTGTATTACACTTGTCAAGTCGACTTGGTTAATTTCTTGGCCAAGAACTTGGTGGCTTAGAACATGTTCTATTTTTCTTCTCAACTTGATCAAGTTTTTAGTGATTTCTAGTAATATTCATGTTATAAACTTTTTTGCCAAATGCCTAAAATGTAAATACAAATTCCATTTTAGAAAATTGTTAAAAATGACATGTTAACTTGATACTTCTTGAAAGAATTGTATGCGTAAATTATTTATTTTCTTTTGCATCTCTTGTGCAGTTATTTTTACATTCAATATCAAACGCAAATCTTCGGTAACTTTATTAATTTTTTTGTTTCGTACTTTTGCACTATTGGTACTGCTAATTCATCTAAAAACATGGCCACGAAATTGATAGGTGTAAAACAGTCATGGTCAACAATAACTTGATCAAGAACTTGCCGACAATTTCTTGGCCAATAACTTGGTCAAGAACTTGGTAAGTGTAATACAGCCTTTAGTTTCGTGCAATTCATTTTTTAAATGGCTAATATTTATTAACCTAACGGTTTGATTGGTTTTGTTTCACAATAATTAAAAAGCGTCATAACTTGGTAAACAACAATACATAGGTACTTTATTAAACAAATAACAAACTTAAGTAGTAAAAGAAAACTAATGTTTTAACAAGTGCTCAAAATGATGTCCTTATTTTTCAATACATAAACGAATTTTCTCTTGAAAGGACTGTTTAACTCTTGTTAAAATACTTGGTGTTAAAGAACGAAACGCTATTCTTATTCTGTCTCTCATATCGTCTGGTGGAGTTGGTGGTGTATCATAGACAATATTTTTGAAATATTTCCATAAAAAAAAACAGAAGTCGTTAGGTCTGGAGAATTTGCTGGCCAATTGAGTGGACCGCCGCGTCCTGTCCACCTATTGGGATATTGCCTATCCAATTCATTTCTAACATTTACTTGAAAATGCGCTGGTGCACCGTCTAGTTGTAACCACATTCTTTGTTAGTTACCATCGAAAAAGAACGTATCACTAGCGTTCCAATTATTCCACCCTACACATTGACACAACATCTGTGTTGCCTTCGAGAGTTCTAAAAAAATGAATTTTCGTCACTGTAGTGGTGAAAATTTTGTCTATTAACTAATCCGTTATTGTGGAATGATGACTCGTCCGTAAAAAGTACAAAATCCAAAAGAAATTCATCTTTATTAAACTTCTCTAGAACCCATAAACAAAATACGAGTTGACGATCGTAATCTACTTCCAAAAGTGCTTGGTATAATTGAATACAATACGGGAAAAAGCTGTGCCTTTTTATAATTTTTCCGACGCTCCGCCTGCTTAATTATTCCACTGGCTTCACTTATTTTTCGCTGACTTGTATGCAGCTTTTCTACAAGAGATTCGATAACAACAAAATCATTTTCTTCATTTCCCATAATTGGTCTTTGCCTTTCTGGTTTCTGATAACACTTGCAAAAAACTTTCTAATGACCGCCTGTCAGGGCGATGACGCGTGTTAGGATATTTTTGAGCATAAACTCTTGATGCTAGCAAGTAATTTTCGTCAAACTCTCTAATTACTAAAATCATATCCACCTTTTCGCTTTGAGAATCGGTTCTCATTTTAAATAATTGAAATTATTGAAACGACGTTGAACGGCGATGACGTCTTAACTAATATGTACTGTAACTGTCAAATAATTTATCTGGCTGAAGTAATAATAATTCCGCCTACTTTTGAGAAATAAATTGCATGGAATTAGTGTTTGAAATTGATAATCCTAAATTACTAAAGAACTGAAAACTCTTATAGCTGCGACCATCATCTGACTAAAAACTTGAACAGAGAATTTTACACTCACTTTTTGAAAGGAACTGGGTGGTATATGCGCATTTGTTATTTTTGTTAGTGCTCTGCTCTTCTTGTTTTTCTGATCAATACTATACTACTATACTACTACTCCTTTATGTCACTGAAAGAAATAATTTTATTACCTATACATAACCGCCATTTAATAAATTATTTCGAAAACTCTTACATAAATGAGGTGCAAATCTTTCACCGGCACTTCGACACACTCTTTGACGGCAGTCATTTGGACACTTGATGTAAAACCTCGACTCGATCATCAGTAATAGGGATATTGCCTCATTTTCATATAACAAAAATTCTGTGATATGAATGTCTAATAAAGCTACTAAGTTGATGTAAACATTTTTTGTTATAATCTGCTAAATAGGTAACCGAATAACATTATTATGTTTCAGTGAAAGGACAATAATTACAGATTCAGAATAATCTAAGAAATTGTGATTATGATCGACGGACTTCAGTGAAATCATTCCGGGATCTTTTTATGCTTCATTCAAAGCGAGATTGTAGATGGTGATACCATTAAGCAATTTATAGGGCAACGTATGAAAATGATTCTTAATATTCTAATACTCAGAATTATTTTATATTCAATTTTCTTATGGCATGTAAATGTTTTATTGTAAAGTGACTCAGCGTTAAAAGTAAAATGACGATCCTCATAACTAAGAAAAAACATCTCTCTCAACTCTATTTGGTTTATTTTCTAATATAAAATCTCACTCGGAAAACCGAAAATAATGTTTGAATTTCTTTCATCTGAAATTCAAGAATTCGTAATTTATATTGATAACTATGGTGTGTTTACATATGTATATGTTTTTTGTCGTTCACTAACAAAAGTGAATTGGTTTTTTGTCGTCAACTCAAGGCTAAATATGTTTGGAATGAGATGAATAAGGAGATTCTATTCTTGTTAAATATTAAAAATAGAAAATAGATCTTAATTCAAGTTCCCCAATATCGTCATCTGGTGTCGGTTAGTTAAACTTAAAAGGTAACTTATAACAAATCTTAATTTCATTTTTCCAGCAAACATGTGGTTCAAATATAAAATAATGGTAAATTCTAAATCGTAGTGTCCTCTATTTTCCTTAAATGAACTAAAACTGAAGGGCTACAATAAAGCCTATCTTATGGGCTCTCTGCTTCTTTCTCTGTGCTACTGGCCAGTGAGTTAATGGCGTATTTAGTAATAAAGACTCTAATAATAACAATAGTATATTAAATTCACCCAATTCGAAATAGGTACTTTATTGCTTGACACTTTTTTTTTCTTTTTTTATTCAGCTAGTGAATTTGACGGATTTCAATCATCGACTTAATATTATAACGTAATTTCAGATTTGTTCAAAGTTGCTTCTTTTCAAAAGTATGATTTTTTAAATACGTAATCATTAGCATACAAACTATTGTTGTAATGGGAGTTAATTAATTAAATATTTGAATAAATGCTTTTACTAATCCCTAACATTGATTATATAAAATGAAAACAGAAAGCAAGCAAATCTCTTAGTTTTGATAAATCATCTGTTCTACCAAGGTTATTAAAGAGACCCGGACTTGTTTCTTCTTTCTCAACTAATAAATAAGAATTTTATTATATATACAAAGCAACAACTATCGCCGACCTAAGTTGTTTTGTATTGCTTGTTATTTTATCAAATAAATTATTTTCGTCTACTAATATAATACTTTATTTACGTAACTACATGGGTATCGGTTACATGGTGTAAGTGGAAGAAATTGTGTCCCATTCAGATGGCACAATTAATTTGATCTCTGACGGATTATTTAAGTATAATTAGTTACAGGTATATTTTTCGAATAATATATCTCATTTATTTACAATTACTATAGTTGGTCTTAAAGTAGTCTGCAGTAAATAATTCCAAGATTATTTGAAGAATATTAATTTAGAATTGCGACTCTTCTAATCTCAGCCAAATAAACTAATATATTGAAATAATAAAAGTAATAGAATTGAAGAATATACAGGTTAGTAAAAAGTCCCGGAACGGTCGAATAACTTTGTTATTTGAAAATTATGATTTCTGAAATTTGGTATGGGGGTATAGTTAATATAAATGCATTTTATACAATACAGTTAATATTTTTTTCACTTCCGGTTTAATCGGCAATACGTCCAACTTTTTTTTTTTTAAATGGAACGCCCAGATTTTTTTAACACTTTTGAATGAAAAATAAAAAACTACGTTCAGGAAGTATTAAGATGTTTATTTTTATTCAAAAGAAAACAGTTAAAAAATTAAAAAAGTGTCCTAATACAGAAAAATCAAGATACCTGTCTATTCAGGTTGCGATTACAATAATTGTTCAAAATGCTCTCCATTTACAATTTGACAAAAATGTAAACGGTCAGTAAAATTTCTTATTGAATTTTGTATTTGTTCTGGAGTGATGCGATTGGCTTCTTGAACTATTCTCTCTTCCAATTGTTCAAGATTATGGGGACGATTTTTGTACACTTGACATTTCAAGTGACCCCAAAAGAAAAAATCTAATGGCGAGAGATCTGGCGAACGTGCTGGCCATTCGATTGCTCCTCTACGTCCGATCCAACGTCCTGGAAAAATTTCATTCAAATAATCGCGGACATTATGGGCAAAATGGGGGGGAGCTCCATCTAGTTGAAACCAAAAATGTGCATTAGGGTGATCACCTATGTTTGCGTTTGGAAAGAGGGCCGCAAGTGCTGGAACAACCTCATTTCGCAATAAATTTAAGTAGACGTTGCCAGTTAAATTTCCTCTTATAAAAAATGGTCCTATGATGTTGTTTCCAACAAGACCAGCCCAGACATTCACATTTTGAGGACGCTGTGTATGGACTTCTTCAATCCAATGCGGATTTTCAATTGACCAGTAGCGACAATTATGTCTGTTCACAGTGCCGTTGAGACAAAACGTTGCCTCATCTGAAAAAATCATGTGATCTAAAACATTAGGCTGCTGCTCGATCAATTCCGTCATTGTTTCGCAAAATTGTAGTCTACGATCTGGATCATCTTCAGTTAACTCATGGACGGGATACATTTTATAGGCTTTCATTCTTGCTGATTTAAGAATATTATGAGCAGATTTTTGAGAGATCTCATGAATTTGACCTAATTCTGTTGTGGACACGTGATGATTTTCTTCCACTGTAAGTAACACATTCAAACTAGTTTCTTCATCTGTTGCTGTTAATGGACGTCCCCTTCTAGGTAAATCCTTCACCTGACGAAAGACTTCAAACTTTTGAATTGTTCGGCATACCGCACTTTTACTAATGTGACGATCCGGATAAACAGTATTAAACAAAATACGAACCTCTTCAAAAGAACGTTGACGATCACCGTACCCACGCATCATTAATATCTCAATTCGTTCTGATTCAGTAAGTTTTACTGCCATTTTCAAATGTGTCAATGTCAAAAATAAGTAAATTTATAGCGATGCAAAAGTTAAAACGCTTTTAAAATTGTCAAATGTGACGGCAAAAAGAATGCAAACACTAAACAACAATTTTTTTCAAAGGTACCTTGATTTTTCTGTATTAGGACACTTTTTTAATTTTTTAACTGTTTTCTTGTGAATAAAAATAAACATCTTAATACTTCCTGAACGTAGTTTTTTATTTTGCATTCAAAAGTGTTAAAAAAATCTGGGCGTTCCATTTAAAAAAAAAAGTTGGACGTATTGCCGATTAAACCGGAAGTGAAAAAAATATTAACTGTATTGCATAAAATGCATTTATATTAACTATAACCCCATACCAAATTTCAGAAATCATAATTTTCAAATAACAAAGTTATTCGACCGTTCCGGGACATTTTACTAACGCTGTATTAGAATACTCGAAAAAACACTAATGGAAGATATACACATTTCTTTACCTTTTGTTTGATATATTTAAAAGAATATAGATATCTAAAGAAAGTGAAACAACCAAAAATAACGGCAAATATCTAAATTACCTTTAACACAATTTATTTTAAAATATTGTATTTTAAAATCTTACTTTTCCCTTACTCTTAAAACATCTTAAATAAATTTAAGCTGAATTTCATAGCACGAGCGGGACTATACTAGAAAGCAGCAATCAATCGACTTCCGTCATAAAGGAAAAATAATGACGTCTGCATTGCCAATTTCATAACAACGAACATAATTACTTTATATATTACTAAATTTAGAATTTCAATGGTATAGAATACATTATATGTATATAATAATAATTACAGGATTATTTTAATTATTAATATTAATTAAAAATGATAATGTTGACGTTATTTTAGCCAGTTTAAAAAAAATATTAACATCGGATGTTGGCTTACATGAAACATCGTTTACACGTCGCTAGTATTTTGAATTTTGAATTCCTTGCTGTCATTTGACAGCACATTTGACAGTATTGTTTGACAGTATTATAGGTTTTGGTTGCTGTTCTTTATGTTTGTTATTGTATTGTAGTATTATTTTCAAAGTCCATTTTAAAACTAACGATGCTTAAGCCATTCAATAGTCAGTCAAAGGCGCTCATTAGCTCTTTGATTACTTACATACAAACGTAAATTGAATAACTATTACCGTTGACAAGTGTGCGAGGGGTATGTATACATATTTGTTGTAATGATATCAAATAAATATTAATATTATCATTTTAGAGGATTGCACAAGCTTTAAATATTTCCATTGAATCTGTGAGTAGTATTTTTAGACACGTAAACAAAATGATGCTCTCCGAAGTCCTAAAAAAACGTTTCAGGAAACTGTATGTGATTACTCCTGCAATAAAAGCAACAATACGCAATACGATATGTGTAAAAACGCTATGTTGCTTATACAACTCATTGAAAATAAAAAGAATATTATAATGTTAATGGTGTTTTTTAGAACAACACTTTACATGGGCTTAGTTATTATCACTGCCAGTGGACCATCATATCTTTGATGGCTCTGTTGATTCTTTTGGTAGAGTACTAGTAGATATTGGTTTCAAATATAAGAAAGACTGTCCATAGAGAAGATTAAGGAAAAAACACATGTTGTTCTTTCTCGAACTAATTTTCTATAAAAATATATGAATAATTTACAATCTAAAAGTCCACTGGAATGTGTCTATTTAAATGAGACTTGGATTTTTGAAAATGGTACTGTAACCAGATCATGGCAGGATGATAGTTATAAGAGTGTATGAAAGTTGACGGCTAAGATAATACTCTGCATTAAAATTGACACGTGTCGAGTACTACAAATTTTGCTTTGGTTTTAGGTTTATAGTCATTTATGCAGGTACATGTAATGGTTTTATTAACAGTGCCTCTTTAGTATTTTTTCAAATACTTGTAATCCTGATTACCATCACGAAATAGATAGAAACAATTTCTTAAATTAGTATGAAAATGAACTGCTGTGTACGCTAGAAGTTATCATAGCATTTATATGATAAATCTCCTAATAATTCTTGAAACAAAGGTCAAATAAGAGAATGGTTAAGAGCCATAATATACCAGATGCACACAGTTGTGTGCGTCTGGTCAACTATCATCATATTACTACATATTCAACCCGATAAAGGACATGGGAGAGCAGGATTTTGAGGAAAAATGCAGTTAAGATGTGGAATCAGACCCAGAAATGAGGATACCTGAAATTTAGACAAATACTCTTAGATACACTAGCAGTGAAATCAAAAAATGATGGGACCGAGAATTGTTGCTTGGCAGAGAAGAAGTAATACCATTTATTATAAATGTTCAAAATCTAAAGACAGTAGAAACAGTGATAATAAACAAGAATGTAAAATCTATTATTCTTTTTTGATAAATTTTTTATATATTACTACAATTAATTTGTAAAATTGAAAATTAATAACTTGAAATAAAAAAGACATATGGTGTCTTTTTTTTACAAAAGTAAAATATTTTAGCCATATGTAGTTATTGTACAATAGTGAGTGTGTGTATTTTAGACGTTAATAATCTAATTATTGACGTTTAGAGTTAGTTTAGTATTTATCCATAACATGTAATTATTAATGATGTAGTATAATGTGATATATTGTTTGTGTAACATATAAAATTACTACTTATTTTTATCCGGTATACTAAAAAAGTTACATATTACCATTAGTTTTATTATTTTATGTGCTCGTCTTTACTTATGACAGAGAATGGCATATTTCATAATATGTTACGTAAATGTATAAGAATATGTTAATATTTTGAGCATATTTTCACTAGAATTTTAGTTTCAAGTCAAAGATGTATTAATTTATATAATTGTTACTACCAATTAAATTTGTAAGATAAATACATAAACAGAAAATGTACAATATATGACAATAAATTGGCTAGATATACTGATTTTAAAAATGTGTACTAATTTAAATTTTGTACTCAATGTTATCGATTCTAAGAAAAAACACTAAATATAAAAATAAATATCTACCTTATATTACTTGCCTGCAGCATTTGTAACTTTCTTTTTGTTGGATTTGTTATGTTCTAAGTTGAAGAGTGTTATTAGTAATAATTTATTACAAATTTGAATAAGTGACGAGTTAATTTGTGTTGCTGTAACATACTTTGATACAAGTTAATTTTAAAGTACGACATTAATATAAATTAAAGTCAGGTTTAAGAAGATATTTTAAATAATGAAGAATTATTAAAAGAGCTTGCTTCCTAAAATATACACATTATATAACCATTGTTTAAGTATTAAGAAATAATTACACAGAATAAAAGTATGAAGAGTTTTGTTTTTTATTTTTACTATTTTATTAAATGAAATGGTGTATTCAAGATGTAGTTTTATTTCATTATACTCACAGAATACTTTATTTTTAACAAAAAGTCCTTAATTTACATTCAGATAATTCGGTAAATTTTGATGTCAATATAACCTCAAAATAAACTTCAGAAATCGTAAATTTTATTCGTCGATCACAATACTAACATTGACATACTACAACTGTTACATCATGGATTTTGATGACGAAAGTCGATTGTTTGGTGCTTTCTACCATATCAAATTACGTTGTTTATGTAGTATACTTGGCAATGCTGTCGGGAATGACAAGGTCTGATAAATGTTGCTTTTTTACACACTGGGACTCGAAAGACGGTAGAATCGCTGGGTTTAAAAGCGTCGATTGAATGACAACTCGTGTGTTATACACTGGGATTGACTTGGTGGCATGAATATAGCGGGCCTGGTTACGTTGGTTGAATAAATATATATATATATATATATATATATATAATTATTTAAACTCTTGACAATCATCATTGGGAATTTTCGGCAGTAATTAAATAAACATACTTTAGTTTATCATAATGTTTGATTTATTTAACGTTTCGACCTCTTTTTTTTTTGGTCTTCATCAGAAAACAAAAAAAAACCTTTTAATGTATTTTATTATTGTGCATGTTTAAAAAAGTTGTAAGGACATTATTTTGGAGTAAGTTTTCTCATTTTTAATATGTTTCTTATATATTTTTTGTATATATCAAATTATTTTTATGTTATCGAATTTTGTATATACATGGTGTATGTTGTTTCAGAAAAATAGTTTCTTAGCTGTATATATTATTTCTGATGAAGACCAAAAAAAGAGGTCGAAACGTTAAATAAATCAAACATTATGATAAACAAGTATGTTTATTTAATTACTGCCGAAAATTTCCAATGATGCTTGTTGTTTAAATAATATATAAATACGGCAACAAAGAATAGAAAATATATATATATATATATAGTTAAAAGGAAATAACGACCGCTGAATATTATATAAGAATAATGTAATCACAGCTCAAAAAAAGCTATTACATGCTCTTTTGTTTAATTCTCAATATTTCGTTATCAATTGATTAACATCATCAGGAGGAACTATAATTAACGTTGTTTAACATTTGAAACTAATAATATAAAAATTCATAACACTTACAAAATAGAGTTAGCACATTGGCAAAAAGTACATCTAAAAATATTGTTTATCACAAAACATTAAAAAACAGATAGTTATAAATATAGTTAAAAGCACAGAAAGTAAATGGAAATCTACTAAAAAAATACTTTTGTTGATCCACAATCATTTATTTCTATTTTTTGGTATATATTAAATAAGAATCAATATATTCAAAACAATTTAAAAAGAATTAATCTTCTTAAGTAACAACATTATGATATACCAATACTTTGAGCTAACCCAGCATAAATGGTTACTGTAAACCCACCTAATATTAAAGTAACTATTGCTTTAATTAACAAGCCCACCCATGGCCCAGATAACAAAATATTAAGAAGAAAATCTAATATTAAGTTTTTATAAGCAGAAAACAATAATAATGCTGTAACAATAGGCTTTAAATTGCTTTTCAGGTCATGGCGTGACCACAGCCACACAAGAGTAACTGTGGCAATATGATGTAGTAGAGATATGTTTGATTCGAGACATTTCTGAATGTATTTCCAATCAAATTCAGCACCACGCGCACCAAACCACAGCAATAATGCACGAGATAATATTACTTCAGCTGTAGCCCATCCTATACCGGCTGTTAATACTTTGCTGTGACCTTTTCCAGGTATTCTGTTTAACACTATATACAATCCACCCAAATCTATGACATCCACAGTTGTTTTTAAGAATTCCTAAATCATAATTGTATATTAGTTGAAAAAAAGTATAATTAAAAATTACCTACACTTAAAATATCACTACCCAAATCAGAATCATTATCAGGGAAGAAAGTTGCTAATATTAACATTTTGGCTAATTGTGTTGTCATATAGATCAAACCAGCTTGTATGCATTTCCAAAATGCCCCATATTCCGATCTACGGAGCACAAAATTATATTAGCTATTTGAGAAATTAGTAACAAGCCACGTTAAACTTACAATCCGGAATATTTATATGTAAAATAATATGGTACATAAATTAATGCAATACAATTTCCAAAATGATATAAGGTCATTTTATTATTGCTGTAAATTAAGAGTTATTACAAACACAAATTACTTAGAAATAGAGGTTATAAAATCATGGTAACATTTTGACATCAACAATCAACATGGAACATGGTGATTATTATTGGTGATACCGGGGATCGAGGAGCAGGTAGAATCACAGATGTGATAGCCCAGGTATGTGCAACAGCCTATCTCAACCAATTCCCACTTGGCAAAATCACAATTTTAGAGAAGGATGAAAATACGTATTTGCTAATGTAGAATAAGTGAGTATATAGTGATTTTGCCAAGTGGGTAATTGCCTATATTCAAAAAATTATTAAATATGGAATGAGAAAAACAAGAATGAGGAACCGAATATCATAAAAAGGCTAAAACAAAATTATAGAGATAAGCTATATTCGTAAAAGCCATTTGCTTTTTAGTGAAGATAAGCAATAATCCTATAATGTGGGATACTTGGGAATACCCAGACTATCTCGTGGTCATATTATACATGTACGTACATTGTTATTAACTAGGGGGCGGACACGAGCAGCCGATGACTCATCGCCCATGGGCGCACTATTGAAATTTTCTAATTTTAAAGAGGTTTTAATTTTATTTATATAATTGGATAACAAGTGGCTGGTGATGTATAAAATACAAAATACATTATTATTTGTTCATTTTGTTGTTCAAGTCGAGTAAAGGAGCATTAATATTTACTTGCAATACTTTCTCAAGGTTCTCTTCTGTAATATAATAATTCTGTTGTCAAGTGAACAGTTGGAGCGGGAACGGTTCGTGAACTGTCTGCTGAATGCGGCCAATATGACACGCGTGCTAAAGAAAATATATAAATATGACCGACTATTGAACAAAGATAGAACAAAGTGACAAACAAATGTGTCATTTTTGTTATCGTATACAGTTAAGATTGATAGTTATAAGGTTGTAACATCCTTTGATTTTGTAAACAATCAATTTATAGTTTAGACTTGTAGTAACATATTAAATTATATAATTGCTAGTGCTAATTGGATTTTGTTTGAATGTAGACAGCAAAAGGCACAAAGGTGAGTATATGAAGTAACTGTTTCACTTATTGTTACAATTTGTATTTTATATTATTTCAGATGCCAATATTATACAGTGTTATATATAAAGGAACAATGATCTTAGCAAAATATGCCACATGTGCTGGTAATTTTGCAGAGGTTACTACACAGATCATTGAGAAAATACCACAACGTGATGATAAATTAACTTACACTCATGGGACTTACCTGTTCCATTACATTTCTGAAAGTAATATAATTTTTTTATGTATAACAGATGATGTAAGTTACTTAAGTATTAATATTTTCTATATTTGTATTGTGTAAGGAATATATTTATAGGCATTTCAAAGATCTAGAGCTTTTCTCTTTTTGAATGAAATTAAGCGTAGATTTAGATCCACATATGGGTACAATATAGAGAATGTGATGCCGTATGCTATGAATACTGAATTTTCCAGAGTCTTGGCAAATGAAATGAAACATTATTCTGAGTCACGTGATTTAGATACAATATCTAAAGTCCATGAAGAACTAGATGAACTTAAGGATATTATGGTTAAAAATATCGGTAAACGTGTTATAAATAATTTTATGTTGTTTTATTACTTTTAGGTATTATGCTTTTAGATAATGTGGCAATGAGAGGTGAAAGACTAGAATTATTAGTACACAAAACTGAGAATTTAAGCAATAATGTAAGTATTGTACATAAAATCAACTGCTGCTATTAATTTTATTTTTAGTCTACAACATTTAGAAATACCAGTCGACATTTGGCAAGATCTATGTTCTGGAAAAGTGTGAAATTATATGTGATAATAGGTCTAGTATTAACTGTGATTATTTACTTTATTGTATCTATGGCATGTGGTGGTTTAGCTTGGCAAAGTTGTGTAAGTAAAAAGTAAATTTTCACCAAAGTAGAAGACAAATCAGATGAGAATGATGTCCATGTAAGAAATTACTAATAAGTTTTGTCTTTTTATCAGAAGTCTTAATCTATTATTAAGAAAATGTTATTCATACATAATATTTATAAGTAACATATTTATCATGCACTATGTATATACTTAAATATAGTATTATTTTTAATTATGTGTATAAATAATTAATATATTAATTATAATATCCTTATTGTTTATAAATTTTATATATTATGTATGTAATGTTATATGAAAATATAATGAAATGGTTTTACTTTTGGAATTTGTTTAAAAATATAGAAAAACTAGAATTTGAAGCAATATTATCATATTAAACTAATGATTTATAGTGAATCTTTATATAATAAGTATGTGAAAACCACGGTAAAACATTTGAATAAATATTTGATGATTTAGGGATGGGGAAACCCTCTTTTTATGATTATCATGAATGATAGCCTTTGCTATTATAAATGCTTATCTAATCGCAATTTATGTGATATATTAAGATACAATATAAAAAAACAATAAGAAACAGATAAAAATACGTCGATTTCTGTCTTCTTTGAAGCTACACGTTTATATATATCGCACTTAACAACTGCGATCGTTTTTAAAATATTAGTATATTCGTATATTACAAATATATCGGCTATATTTATAATGATTTTTAACATCTGATAAATTTTGTTGTTTTATTTTATCTTATTTTATCAAGTTTAAGGTATTAGATACTTTAGTTTAAAGATATATTAAAAAAGAACACGTACCGATTTTTTGAATCAATCATTTTGTCAATGGAAACAAGGAAGAAGAAAATGGTTAGTTATTTGTAGTTAGGTCTTAAAATAAGGGGATAAAACCGAATTATTTAAATAATCGAGTACTCGCTACTCGAGAGACAATAATCAGGTTAATCACTCTAGTAGTTGTCACTCGCTTCATCCATTCATGGCTCGCATCGCATACACTACAAATAGCAGAACCCAGAGAATTATCTATATAATGATGCTTTGTAATGTTATCATTAGGGCGCGGACATGATCGGTTTAAACTACGACGAAGTTACAACGGAGCAAAGAAATAATGTAAACAACACACGCTTACTGAATAACACTAATTCATATGGTGAACTGTAACATCTGTTTACGACCGAGAATGAGAGCAAAAAATGCCCATAAAATAAGGAATTTATGAGTAAAATCCTTTTTTCATCGGCGTAGATAGGAGCGTGACGGACTTTTAAAATTTATTATATTTACCTTATATTTCGCAAGAGAAAAAAAATTTTCATTCATACTTACGTTAGTTTCGTTTTTTCATTGTTTTGACTGTTAATTACGTACTTCGTAATTTTTTAATAGTCTGTTTAATACCGGTTTATTGAATCGACTTCTCCCAATTATCTAGACTGGATTTCGTTTAGTTTCAATAACATACACGTACATTTTTAGTTATCATTTATTTAGATCTAGAACGTTGTTTATGTTACCCTTTCTGTAATGAAAATGAATTGTCAGTGATTCCGAAATTTATTACAAAGTCTGTAAAATATCGTTACGAATGCCAAAATATCGCACGCTCGTTACTTAGCTTTGCTAAAACATACACAGAAATAGTTTTTATGCAGAGAATTTCGATAGTTTACAAAATTTCGAAATGACGATGCTCGAAGTATTTCTGAGTGCAAGGAACTAACACAAATCCCAAATTTAAATAATCAGTTATTCCTTCAGGAACATTTTGGAAATTTGCCTAAACTAATCACATATTTTGAAAATCGAAATATCAAATTAAAAGATGGATTAACCACATTAGACGTGGGCTATTAATAATTTCAAAAGTATTCCAACTGACTTCGAATGTGGCCTTCGGCAAAAGTTAGAGGCAGTATTTAATAGAAATCCAGATTTAATAACAATGCGGCAATTGTGTAGGCTAAATTCGCTGAAATAAAAGAATATTTCCAGTACGCACCTATAACCAGTCGCGATAAAGAAAGGACGTTTTCTATCTACAAGGATATACTTAATTCAAAGAGACCAAATCTTACAGAAGAGACAATGAATAAATAATAAGGTATTTTGTATTTTATAGATCACCAGCCACTTGTTATCCGCATTTATATAAATAAAATTAAAACCTCTTGTAACGGTAGGCCCTGTATATCATGAATAAAATATAAATATACCTAATAACATCAAAGATACTTATATTAAGGTAATGGTATCATGAAATTAATGTATATAATTAATCGACACAGATCGGGAAACATATATTATTCATTTATTTGTATTAAATTATTATATTCCTTCTTAAAATGTCGCCATGTAAATTCTATATATATTTGTGGTGTTAAGAAAAAAGAGTGCGTAGGTGTATCTATGTCAAAGAAACACATGTGGCGTCAACGTTATCAAAGTCAGCCAAGAGTTTAGGCGGCGTTAACAGAAACTGCTTTGTGTACAATCGACACGTGTGAAACCTTGAATGTTAAATAAGCACGAACAAACATTTTACGAAGTGCCTTTTCCCACGAACAAGTTAGAAGAGAAGTAAAGTACCTAAGTGGCCCGGGGAATCCCCTTAAAGAATACGGTGAGACGCGCCTTAAGCGAGGAGTAGGCAGTTAGACGTTCCCCGACTAGTGAACAAGCAGGTTCACAGGTCCCTCTTGTCGAATAACTAAATCGGCTGGACCCCACCCAGTTACAGGGAACGATCACGCAGGTTAATAGTGCTAATAAAAATATAGTAATTCCAAGCACTCCTTAAGTAAGAAGAGAAGCCTAGCGAGAAAATAGATATATTTACAATAAAACAAATAGTGTGCTACGCGAGGTAAAAGTTTTATTAAAACAAGTGTGTGCCCTAGTTCGGTATAAAGAAGACGGCATTTCAATCTATCCTGGGGAAGCTGCCCGTGAAAACACCGTTCCATCGTCATAGCATCTTCATAAAGGTACCCAACGTATAATCAATTTAAAGGCCTATATTATGCATGCATTTTTTGTGAACAATAAATTAAAATCTAGTTAAATTCACGGTATGTTATCTATGTAAGGCTACATCGTTTTGTTTGCCTATTTTGTAACTTATGCTTAGTTTGTATTGATACGTACCATTTTAATTGTTTCACGTTGTAATGTTTGTTTTGTAACCTGATCTTTGTTGTTTGTGTTTTAATCAATATATTCATAATATTTAAATATCATTTTGTATCTTATTTGGTTACCTTAACATAAAAAATCTGAATTATAAAAAAGAAGTAATAGTACGTCTATAAAAATAATCTTAGTGTCTTAATACCCGAACCGACTTGAAATTAAGATTCTCATGCAAACCGAACTATTTATCTGAGCTAATAACGAGGAGTGTTCAATAAGTAAATTAATCTCACTATTAAAATTTGAGTCTGTTTAAAAACCTAAAATTTCTCTCACAAAATAACACTTAATTACTTTATTAATTACAGTCAAAAAAGAAAAAAGTCGTACTATTACACTCTTTAAAAATACAACATTTCAATAGTGCGCCCAAAAATTCTACTTTAATACTTTATAATAACACTTTTTGTAGAAATTTAGAAAAATATTGTTGGCGAAAATGCAGGTATGACCACAAAAATCTTATCAATCAGGAAAAAATTAAAAATTAGTACCTAGTATGATGTTTTCGTTGAATGCAACTGTGAATAACCCGAATCTGTGGAACATACGTGAGTGAGAGGTAGCGGAGCGAGACAGCATCTGGTGGGTTATCCCGTCAGGCGCTGGTTGAATGTAAATATTAGTAAGTGTCTAGAAAGCAGTTTTGTTCCATTTTTATGTTATAATTATTTTTTTTAAATAATTGAGTGTTTTGTTAAAACTGACTAACTGAGTATACTTTGAAAGCCGTGTTTTGTACCTATGTGTAACAGTGGTTATAAATCTAAGAAAGAAAAAATGTATTTAATGTTCCTGGGGACAACCTTAACAAATAGCAAAAAAATCCTTGTACTGAATAAGAACTTACCTAAAAAGACTATGTGTATGGAAATAACTATAATGCAAATGATATTGTTTGAACAAATTAAAAGTTAGTGCAACAAAAACAATTTTCTCAAACTGCCTATCTCTCAAAGGAAAGTAAAAAACGACAAAAAATTGTAACACACTATTCAAGTCTAGAAAAAAGAACAAAGGTAGATGGACGATAAGGTAGATGATCCAGAGCCAGGGAGTGGATAGCCCATAATTATTATTACACGTTGGTAAAGTTTTCATAGTAAAAAAAAAATGTTGGTTTAGAATTCTGATTGATCCTAATAATTATGACTGATTGACGTTTTCCTTGTGTAGAAACGCATATTGTTTCTCTAATAAACAACGCGCAACGTGTATAAAAAATTAGGGAAAAATCCAAATTTCTTGGCATTGCAGTCGAACTGGATTTTTCATATAGTGGGACAAGTTATAATTTTTTTTGTTAACTACAATAAAAGACAACGTTGTCATGAAGAAAAAATTACCATTTTTGAACAATTTATATCATCTCCCCATTTTTTGAAAAACATACCTTCCTTATGGTGGAAACACAAACTATAGAAAAGTTGTAAAATTTCATTATAGATTTATAAAAAAGTATCTGTATGTTATGCAGGACCAAGTATTAATATACTCTCCAACTTCTAAATACATTTTACACAGTGGACAACATTACGAATTCTTTAAGTCTTCACAAACGTACAGTTGTCCTTGATTTAAAAAAGTACAATTATATCAATTCAAGTCAATAATATAAATTTATTTTTGAACTTTACAATTCATTTTGATCAAAAGTAAAATGAAACATCATTCTAGCTCAAACTAATTTTCAACATAGTTTTATTTTCTAACAATTTTAACATGTACATTGTTTGAAAGAAGCAGTTGCACCTTCGTTACCTTTTAGAATAAATCAATCCAATGTTGAAGTTTCTTTAGTTTTACAAAAGTTGTTCTAAATGAAGTTTTAAATACTTTTAACAACTTAACAAATTAGTATAGAATGCATAATTTGCGAGGTAATTACAAAAAGATTCTGCTCGATAAGAGTAAAAGTATTGTTCCATGCTTTAAATCCTTTTAAGCTTGTAGTGTATCTGTCTAGAATGCAGAATTTGAGAGATATTCGCAAATAACTCTCTTCCGGTAAGAAGTTCGATATTTTAGAAATCCGTCGAAACTTAGTAGTTGCAGAGATATTTGGTAAAATTGGATTTTTCGAGTGAGGTAAACTACTTCCACAGATAAGAGAGATTACAGATAGCCGGTGTTTATGGAGAGATTGGCAACACAAAAATAACTTTAATTCAATCCAAAAGATAGATAGATAGTGTCGTCGTAGATAATGTCGAATTATTGTAGTTTCGTGTTATTTTCCGAAGGTATTTACCTTAGCCGCACTAGCAGACAATTTGCAGAATAAATGTATTGTATAATACTATAGGCTTAACCAGTGGCGGCTCCGGGCGTGAGCAACCACACAGACAAGACCGACTCGCCCATTATCGGCGATGTATGTACTCCCAGATGTCGAGCATATCACCGACAACAAATGAACCAGTCCCGTCCACGCAACTGCACCGCCAAAAGGCGCTCACCAGCCGCCACTGGGCTTAACGCATGTCTTATCTTAGATTATAATTAAATTATTCAGAATTCAGACGGCGCCTTTTTTTTATGGCAGAACCGAACAACAACGATTTTTTGTTGTAGTTCGGGAATACTATATATTCGTTTTTATTTCTGTGTTTATATTATAAATAGGGGGCGGACATGACCGAGTTAAGCTATGACGGAGTTACAACGGAGCAAATAAATAATGTAAACAACACACATTTACTGAATAGCACTAATTCATATGATGTACTGCAACATTTGTTTACGCTCGAGAAGAGCCCGAGAATGAGAGCAAAAAATGCCCATAAAATAAGGAATTTATGAGTAAAATTTGCTACCCTCACTTTCCGCCCAGGGTAGTCCTGGCAGGAAGGGAGGTACAAATGGCGCGAACGGTAATTACGTTAAAGTCATTCAGACGTTGGCCGAAAAAAATGCCCTTTTGCCAAGTTAGAACCTTGCAACCCCACTAATTAAAATTATAAAAGTTTTGGAGAAATGTTGTGCGTCGCCTTCACCCTGCCTTACCTCGCTTCCCTAGTGCTTGTTGAAAAGTTGAGGTGGAGCCTGTGCCTCTTGCTCACGGTTGGTGGGACATGGGTCACTACTAAAGTGGATGACAAGGCGCCAGCCGTCTAATGTTTACTCAGGCCCACTCCACAGTTATTTATCCCGACGGCAGAAATAATTTTGGGGAGCATCAGGTATAGCAAGTCAATAAACAATATGATCAACAATAACAAAATTTATTTCCAACAATAAGAAATTAACAATACCCAATAAGCTGCGGAAAGAAAAATAATGATAATCTCCCAAGGGGTAGATCACCCTGTATAATCTACTATTTAAATTTGAAAGTCACTCATTAATTTAAAGTTATAGCAATCTATGAACTTCAAATAGCCTTCATATGTTTTGAAATTATTGTGAATCAGATATTGAACAAAACTGACTAAATTTCATTTACCAATTAAAGTTAAAACTCAAGAACTTAAATGCGTTCAGTAATTTAAAAGTAACATGAATAAATTGAATCTTAGTTATATACTAAATTTACCAGAGAAATTCAGGCAGTACGAGATCTCGCTTACATGGAAGCCTATAAGACACTACACACTGTACATGTTCTTTTAAAATGTAAAAGAAAAACAAATCGAGTAATTATAATTTATAACTATAACTGGCAAGACTAAATCTGAAAGCAATTAAATTAAATATATAATTTAGGGTCTCCAGTTGACTAACAATCAGTTAAATTTTCTTCAAAACTATTCACTGAATAATTAGTGAATACAGGTTAAAGTAAATTCAAAAGGATTGCTTTTAAAAATCAACTTATTTGATGCACGTTAACGGAAGAAATGCAAATGACAAGCGACACGAGGTCAGAAGTTACTAGGTACGTCACGGCGACCTCTAGCAAGTCGAAAAGGAACTGTTACGAAAAATATTTAAAGATAAACTAATAAATTTTTTATACATCGGCGTAGATAACAGCGTGAGTAGTTTTTAAAATTTATTATATTTACCTACCTTATATTTCGCAAGAAGAACAAAATTTTCATTCATACTTACATTAGTTTCCTTTCTTTCATTGTTTTGACTGTTAATTACGTACTTCGCAATTTTTGTAATAGTTCCTGACGGTTCATTGAATCTACTTCTTCCATTTATATCGACGTAAGTGTGCATTGGATTTTGTTAAGTTTCAATAACATACGCATACATTTTTAGTTATCATTTATTTAGATCTAGAACATTGTTTATGTTACTTTTTCAGATATGATATGGAAGAACGTCGAGAAATACATCGTGACACAATGGCGAGTTGGATTGAGGGTCATACTGATTGTATGTCCATTGTCTGTGATTCCGATATTTATTGCAAAGTCTGTAAAATATCGTTACAGAATGCCAAAAAATCGAACATACATCGTCACTTAGCATCTCTAAAACATACGCAGAAATTGGACCCGTTGAAAGCTGACAATTTTCACGAAGAACTCTGTGAAGCTTTAATGGCGGCTAATATCCCATTAAATAAACTTGACAATCCCACTTACAAAACATTTCTTCAAAAATATACTGGTCGAAATGTTCCTGATGAATCCACCTTACGCAAATATTGTGTTTCTAAGTGCTTCACGAAAACAGTGGAACGCTTTCAAATCAGTACCTATGGATAAGTGCCGACGAAACTGTCGATATATTAGGACGCTATGTGGTAAATATTGTAGCTGGTGTACTACATCCAACTATTCCATATAACGCATACGTAATAGCATTTAAAGTTATAAATAAAGTTGATGGGGAAACAATTTCTAAAACCATTGAGGAGAATTTGCACAAAATGCTTCATTCGGACGACAGGTACAGTGAAAAATACTTTTATTTGTTAGTGCATATATGTTAAAAACAGGCAGAGTATTAAAGGAAACACATCTTTATATGCTGCATATTACTTGTGTAGCACATGCTCTCCACAGAATCTGTGAATATATCAGAGAGAACTATCCGGAAGTTGATAGACTTGTATGCGTTTTTAAAAAAGTTTTCAGAAAAGCACCATCGATAGTGACGCTTTACAGGGAAAAACTTCCATCTTTGTCACTGCCACCCGCGCCAGCAATAACTAGATGGGGAACATGGCTGGAAGCTACTAGTTTTTATGCAGAGAATTTCGATAGTATACAAAATTTCGTTACATGTTTAAATGACGATGCTCGAAGCATTTCTGAGTGCAAGGAACTAACACAAATCCCAAATGTAAAAAATCATTTGTTATTCCTTCAGGAACACTTTGGAAATTTGCTTAAACTAATCACATATTTTGAAAATCGAAATCTCAAACTAAAAGATGGATTAACCCATTAGATGTGGCTATTAATAATTTCAAAAGTATTCCAAGTGACTTCGGATGTGGCCTTCGGCAAAAGTTAGACGCACTTTTTAATAGAAATCCAGATTTAGTAATATTGCACAATTGTGTATGGGGACAATGACACAAAATCAAACTGCTAAATACGCTGAAATAAAAGAATATTTCCAGTACGCACCTATAACCAGTTGCGATGTAGAAAGGACGTTTTCTATCTACAAGAATGTACTTAATTCAAAGAGAACAACTCTTACAGAAGAGAACCTTGAGGAAGTATTGCTAGTAAATATTAATACTGCTTTATTAGACTTGGACAACAAAATGAACAAATAATAATATATTTTGTATTTTATAGATCACCAGCCACTTGTTATCCAATTATATAAATAAAATTAAAACCTCTTTAAAAATTCAACATTTCAATCGTGCGCCCATGGGCGATGAGTCATGACTCGCTCATGTCCGCACCCTGATTATAAAACGGAAATGTTGACTTGGAAGAATAATTTTGGTATTCTCCACAATTTAAGAAAATATGTCTCTTTTTAATAATTTCATCGAACAGACCTTATCTTAATTTTCCTAAATTGTAAAAAGGCAAATACCTATAGGAAAGGAACGGAAATCATGTTTTATAAACTACTATTAAATATAATGTTTGTAAATTCGTAAATGTATATCTTTCCTTATTTGATTAAGACAAAAACTATAAATAGGTATTTTTAATTATTATTGCATTTCTGAAAAATGAATACAGTCTGATTCAATGCCGACGCTCATCAGAGGGATTTCACGTATTGAGAATAGACGGTAGGTTTAAATTCGGCCAATTTGATATATTATGTGTCTGTTATGGTCCTGGTGAGAAAACGGATCAGTGATAGGTAAATGACTTTCGTTGATTTTTTCTATTAACATTGCTATTTTAATTTGGCCTTGTAGGGAAGGACCACAAAGTTCATCCTTGGGGACTCTGTTAGCCTCCTAGCTAATGACGTAATCGAAATTTTTATAAGACGTTTCGGATTTTCTGGACATCAACCTTCTTATTTCTTATAACCGCTATGTTATATTCTAACATCATTACGAAAAATTTTTTGATTTTAAATATTTATTTAAAACATCATGAAGAATGTTTTTAATATTAGGTAATGTATTTTAAAATACATTGAGTCATTATTAATAGCAAACGTCGTACACCGACTAAGATGTTAAATGTCTTTATTCTTCATATTCAAAAAGTGCAAGCATAGAGCATTCAATACCTATGTATCCCAAACCATTTTGCTAAATCTTAACAATAACCTGATCCGCTATGAATCGTTCATCAGGCCGCGTAATGTTTATGTTAACAGGATTTTGAATGACAATAAAAAAGATACCTATTTTACAAATAATAAAGGTAAAATGTGTGTTTGTAGAGTTTACATAAATCTAGTATTTTTTAAATGAATAATAATTCTTCACATCTACACGGGAAGACGCCTCATATTTAAATTTAACGTAAATACGAGTATAGGGATCGTTACATCAAAATAAGTTTAATCAATGCTTAGGATCTGGAGACAATGTATAACGCCCACAATACTGCATCTTGTCAATGGGAAGGTTAGAAAACAACAAATTTTTTAAACAAGGTAACTGTAGTGGTATGCGACACGACAATACAAGCCTTCACGACCCCAGATCTGCACCTTTTAAGAATACTGATTAAACTTGGTAGTTTACGAAATACTGGTAAAGTTTGATTTTTTCACTAACGAAAACTACTGCTTCCGGTCTACTGATTTCACTTTAAATCTAATCAGTAAAGGCCGGACACGCGCGGCCGATAACTCATCGCCCACAGGCGCACTACTGAAATTTTGTATTTTTAAAAAGTGTTTAATTTGATTTATATATGTGGATAACAAGTGGGTGGTGATCTATACAACACAAAATACATTATTATTTATTCATTTTATTGTTCAAATTCAATAAACTCTCCCTACTTTACTTATCTTATGAAATGTGATAACTTTTAAAGAACCCTCACGTTCTACCTACGCCGATGAAGAAAGGAATTTAAAAGTAAAAACGACTTTTTTGCTGTCCGTTACGAAAACAGATGTCAGATAAATTAGTTTAAATCAGAAAATGCGTGTTTCAAATATTAATAACAAGACTAAATATGTAATTATTAATTGCAAGGTACGCCTATATAAAAATGTTAAATATTTAGAACAGAATATTATATATTTATTTATATTTATATGGTTGGATGGCTATTTTGAATTGCCCGACATTAATTTTTCTAAGGAATATTCTTCTCTATGTATGAAGCAAAAAAAAACAGTTTTCTGTTTTGAAAAATATAACCCATAGTCTTCCGGAGTGTGGATAAATGTGTTTATTGTATTCCATTGCTCCTCTTGATTAAAGTACTTATATTTTTATAAAGTAAGCGGGTAGACACGTTGTGGCAACATTGCTGGACTCTCTAATATCTACCAAATGTAATGTAATATACCCGATGGAAGCCACAATAGCGAAGAAGTGAAAGATAAATGGCGCTTCATGCACGACAAAATAAAAGGGCGCTACTTCGCCAATAAAGTGAAATGTAACTCACTTTTTTATCTGATATTTAATTTAGTAATAATACTATACCTGGTTTGATCAAAAACACAAAGTATATGCAAAATATTAACGAACTTATTAACTTTTCGAACGTGGACGCTACATTCATGAGTTCCATAAGGACGCTATATTGTTAGTAGGGTATATATATATATATATAAAATATATTACAATTCTTTGCCAATTATACAAATGTATTGAAAAATTGAAAATCTTCTTGGTAGTAGTGGCATATTCATTTTATGCCACTACTACCAAGAAGATTTTCAATTTTTCAATACATATATATATATATATATATATATACAGGGTGTACCACTTAAAACTCCCAGGTCAAATATCTCGGAAACGGATAAAGATATTTGAATTTTGTAAAAAATAGTTACTAAAGAATGTGATTGACTCTAGTTTGTTCACACAATAGTGTTTTATTATATGAAGATATAGATGGCGCTGCGATGAAAAGAATTATTTTGATCGCCACAATCTTCATTTGTTTCTTATTTGAAAGAGTATTAAAATTAATGTAAATTTTATTATTTGTGTTAGTTTCCAAAATTTAACGGTTTTATAGATATTCGTGTTTAAAGAAAGTAAAAGTAAATTTAACGTTTTGTCTTTATTTTGTTTAAATACTTAAAAGGATCAAATATAGCTAACAAAGATGTTCAAAATTGTTGCCTTCTTGATTGCTACATAACGTATATCGCCTTATTAGTTCTCTTCCGCAAGCATTTAACAATGTATTTCTACTAATTTTTTGAACACTTGCAATATTTTTTTATAAAGGTCGTCCATATCTGTTATGGGTTCCTTGTAAACTTCAGCTTTCAAGTAAGCCCACACACAAGAAACAAATCTAACGGGGTTAGATCCGGTGAACGAGCCGCCCACCTAAGGACTCCATTAGTACCAATCCAACAACGTGGGAACGTTTGATTAAAATTGTCAGTAACTATGTTGACATTATTAGCAGTTTGATGTAACCACATTTATTTCGCAGCTCCATAACATCTTCCAAAAGTAGTGGCAACTCATTTTGCAGGAAATGTAAGTAGCGCACACCAGTTAATGTTTCATGATAAAAGTGGGGGCTAAAGATATATCAGTTTAAAATTCCACACCAAACGTTAACGCCAAAAACTGTTTGATTTCTTGTTTGCCTTATCCATCTAGGATTATCTTCTGACCAATATCAAGCATTATGTTTAAGTACCATTGTTGTGAAAACAACATTCGTCACTCCACATGATCTGATTCATAAAGTTGTTGTTTTCCGCTAACATTACAGTGCTAATGTCAAAATATTTCCTAAATAATCAAAGCAAGCATACATACATATAACACAGACATGAATGCTTTTCTGCTTACATACCTATGGGTGCCTATGAAGTGGAATTTATAAAAAGGAATTACAAACTATAAAATTTAAATTGTGAAGTAACTATAATAGCAAGAATTGTGAATATGTTTACTGCTATTTTCCCCTACAAATTAATTATTTAAACAAAATAAAGACAAAACTTTAAAATTACTCTGTACTTTCTTTAAACACGAATATCTATGAAACCGTTAAATTTTGGAAACTAACACAAATAATAAAATTTACATTAATTTTAATACTCTTTCAAATAAAAAACAAATGAAGATTGTGGCGATCAAAAAAATTCTCTTCATCGCAGCGCCATCTATATCTTCACATAATAAAACACAATTGTGAGAGCAAACTAGTGTCGATCACATTCTTTAGTAACTACTTTTTACAAAATTCAAATATCTTTATCCGTTTGCGAGATATTTGACCTGGGAGTTTTAAGTGGTACACCCTGTATATATTAGGATCAAAAGCAAAAATAAAAAAACTGCCAATTACATGTGTATTGTTGGCTATTAATTAACATAAACTAACTAATTAAAACATTAAAACACCAATAACTATTAATAAAACTATAACATATATCTGACAAATATATTGGCGGCAAATATATAGTAATGTATCAGACTCAATACATCTTACTAAATTATTTATGGAATTATATGTTATTGCCAAATTTTGCATTTTGGTTCGGTCATTTACTATTATTATATTATGCTTCTTTATTTGTATAAATTCTAGAAAGCTTTGCTATGTTATTTACATAAAATTTTGGTTTCATCAAATTTAAACTTATGTTTTGTATTGTTGATATGTTTTTTCGAGCCGTTTTTTTTTATATATTTGTGGCCACTTAGAGTGCCTGATAAATATTGCCTGGTTTGACCTATATATACACCATTACAATCTCTACATGGAATTTTGTATACTACATGTGTTTGTTTACGGAAAGGATCTTTGTCTTTAGTATTATGAACAAGAATCTTAAATTATTTTGATTTTTATGCGCGATTTTGATATTAAATGGGCGTAATACTTTATTAATTTTTTTCTGATATGTTTTTTACGTAAGGAATGGCTGCATATTTTTGTATATCTGTTGATTTTGGATGATTATTATTTCTATTAATATAATATAAAATTTATTTATTAAATAAATTTTATAATACTATGTATATTGTAAATTTTTTATTCTATAATTATTATTATATGTAAATATTTGTAATAATTACATATATTTAGACATTTATAATTACCAATAAAATATACGTCTAGCGATAGGCATGACAAAGTAGTAGAACTACGCATTGTATGTAAAATAACACATTTCGATAATTTAGTGTTAGTACCGGTACCGGCTGTAAAACAGTGACAGTCAATACCCCAGCAGTGATTGCCCGGATTTTATTAAACGCCTTCGATGAATGAAACACTCCAAGCGTATTACTACAAACGTACTTTCTGGGAGAGCACTTATCATTTCATTGATGCATTGATACTACCCTGGCATCTCTCGCCTTGACTCTCACCCTTGCGTTGTTAGGACTGTCACACCCCCTCCTGCATAGCTATGTGGTATTACAGTAAAAACACGGAGTTCCTTGCTACCGCTTCTCCGTGTTCAGTTGCTGCCGCTCTGGCTGCAATAGTTCAGTACGTTGTTCACTACTGCGCCGATGATACCACGTACAAATTTCATTCGCTCTATTCAATAGAGCAATAACTATAACAACGATATGATGTAAATAACCAACCGCTAAGGCCTCATAGGAAATAATTTATTTTTGTGCGGCCCCAAAAAGAAAGTGAAACAATAATCAAAAAAAAATAAAATAAAATGAAATCGATAGACTGTTTTAAGTTACGTGAAAATAGAACTACTTTTATTTCTTTGATGTGTGACGAATTTCCTTAAGACGAAATTTAAAAGAAATTAGTCAAGAAAAAAGGAACGGAAAATGGAAGACAGCTCTCCGGATTTAAGCCTAAAGTTGCGAAGGGGTTCCAGCGATTCCAGGGACTCCTTTTACATGGACTTCGACAAAGGAATTGACTCCGATATTGAAGAGATGGGAACGAGCACTTCAGTAGCTGAAACCAAGGAAACGACTGGAGAATCTTCGATCCCTACGACAGCATTGGGGATAGTAAAGGAGGAATCTATGGGGTAGGTGCAATATTAACGTTTTAAATGATGATAAGCTGGGTTTTTAAAAATTATTAATTATTCAATTTCTTTAATTGTACGACATTTAGACAGTCGAAACTTCAATACGTATACACTAAGAAATACATACTACATACATATATATTATATTTGTCGAAGAAATTAAAATTATTTAGAACTTTGTAAATTTAATTTATTAAATATGTATACTTAAGGGCTACGGCAATAAATTACTAAGGCGATTTTTATTTTGTGTAATACATCTTTTACATAAAAATATTTTAATTACAAAACAATTTAGCCTTGGGCGACTAGTTTTCAAGTTAATGACCAATTTGAAGGTTACTAAATTTACTATTATTATTATTATTCTTTATATTGTGCGATTGCTAATTTATATGAACACCTACTGTAGAATTTATCGAATGTGCATTAGTTGTAAGCAGATATTGAAATATAATAATTAAATATATAAGTGTATTTTTTCAGAATGCATTTGCTGTGAAACGTGTCTTACCTAAAACAAACGAAACGTTTTCGCAAGTAATGTAAGTTCCTTCTAACAGGAAGTAAACGAAACCTGCAAGTCAATATCGTAAAAGAAGGGAAAAACTTCTAATTAAAAGTTCTATATGTTTGAACATTTAAACATAATTAAACAGAGTGCGCCTGAAATGAAAAACTAGTAATATATAAGCATGATTTTATTTAAAAATTAGAGCATTTAAAGCTTCACTAAATTACAGACATTGTATTATTATGCCGCAAAATATGAATATTTGATGTGATTTGATCTGTGTATGTATATATCTACTCTGTAATATGATCGCAATACACATTATTATTATTATTATTATTATCAATAATATTATTATTATTATATTAGATAAAAACAATGAAAAGTTTTTTTTTTGATTTTGTAAATATCAACCTTTAGAAAATTTGAAGTATTGTGAAGTGTCTATGGTTTCGAGGAGAACTTGTCTATCAATAAGCCCGAGCGCGCAAGATTGATCATGAATATCATGATTTCTCAAAAAGCTTATATTGGCGCACCTATCTTATAATTGTACTGTGCCTGCGTTTCTTCTTGGTAAGCCGGATAGGTCACGTGCGCGGCCTAGGCCTATCCGTATCACGCTGGATGGTGATGTACTTGTTCGTGCTGTTATGTGTGGGGCAAAATTGCTAGAGAATAATGTAAACTTTAGGAATATTCGCGTTTCCAGTGATCGCACTCCTCGGAAGAGTCGGTATTACAACAGACTTAAGTGGGAGTTGCAGGCGCGAGTGGCTGTTGGTGAAGCTTTGAGAATCAAATACGTTAACGGCATAACTAAATTAATTTCTTTAAACTAAATAGTCAATGCATGTTGTTACTTATTTCACTTAACTACCAAAAAGTGCGCGGTCTGCAAACCAAGGCTCAAAGTTTTCGCAGCTGCTTCTTCGTCAAGCGGGAAGGGAGGGCAACGGGGGGGGGGGGTTCTGAGGTCTGAGTATTTAATATCAAAAATTAAGTACAGACAAAAAAATAAACTCAATATGTTATTTATTTAACTTGTTTGAAAATAAAATCCATTCGCCGTTCCTTACGATCAGCAAAATGATTAATAACTAATTCATTGATGTTTAGTGTTGATGTCAGTAATTGTTTTTCAATGGAACGCATTGAAAAACAATTACTGTTACACATGTCCGTAGTATCAGGAAAGCAGAAAAGCGAGGAGGTATATCAAATGTATTAGGAGTAGATACTACCGTGAATATAGATTCTATATTCACGATATAGTGTGGCTACTACTTTGAAAATGGCGCCACATTTATTGTGTTTTACTCCTAATACATTTCATATACCTCCTCGCTTTTCTGCTACCCTGATACTACGGACGAAATTTCAAATTAATGTGCAGTGAGTGTTTCGGTTTCAATTACTTGAAATATTCTTTCTTCACAGAGTAAAAAGGTCTGTCTAGACAGAATTTAAGACATTATCTGCCGCCCCGATTCCGTTTATAATTTAAAATTACCTTAAATGCAGAGAATATTTTTTTTAAATTTAATTCTTTTAAATTTATCTGGGGTAAGTCTACATTTGAAATTTCTTCCGTAGTATCAGGGAAGCAGAAAAGCGAGGAGGTATATAAAATGCATCAGGAGTAAAATAAAATATATTATCTGTTGGCTCCTCTGCTTTCCTTGATAATACGGACGAAATTTCATATGTGCAGTTTTGCTAATTGGTCGTGCTTAATGACCATTATTATAATAATAAAGAGTTAATTATATATACGTTTTATCAGTGCTTCATTTAATTCCAATACAATTATAAATTACTATGACTATTTTCATAAATTACGCTTTCTTAAAAGAATGTGAATTTGAAAAATAATTATGCTCGACATTTAAAGTAATTTTAAATTATAAACTGAATCGCCAGTGATTTTATGTCTTAATTCTGTGTAGACAGACATTTTTTAATCTGTCAAGATAAAAATGCAAGCGAACATCATATTTGAAATTTCGTCCGTAGTATCAGGGCAGCAGAAAAGCGAGGAGGTATATCAAATATATCAGGAGTAAAATTAAATATATTGGCGCCATCTGCACAATAGTAGCTGGACTATATCCTAAATATAACTACTATTGTGAATATAGAATTCTATATTGTTTTACTCCTAATACATGTGAATATAGAATTCTATATTCACGATATAGTGTGGCTACTACTCTGAAGATGGCGCCACATGTATTTTGTTTTACTTCTAATACATTTGATATACCTCCTCGCTTTTCTGCTACCCTGATACTACGGTCGAAATTTCAAATGAATGTGCAGTGTTTGGGCTTCAGTTACTTGAAACATTCTTTCTTGAAAGACTAAAAAAAGTCTGTCTAGACAGAATTTAAGACATTATCTGCCGCCCCAATTCCGTTTATAATTAAAATTACCTTAAATGCAGAAAATAACTTTTTTATTTTGTTTTACTCCTAATACATTTGATTATTAGGAGTAAAACAAAATAAATGTGGCTCCATCTTCAAAGTAGCCACACTATATCGTGAATATAGAATTCTATATTCACAGTAGTATCTACTCCTAATACATTTGATATACCTCCTCGCTTTTCTGCTTCCCTGATACTACGGACGATATTTCAAATGTAGACTAATTACGGAGATAAATTTCGTAAATTACAGCTTCGTAAAAGAATTTAAATTTGAAAAATAATTTATTCTCTGCATATAAGGTAATTTTTAATTATGAACGGAATCGCGGCTGATAATGCCTTCCTTAAGTATGTTTAGACAGATTTTATTTTTCAAGAAAAAGAGACGAGTATATAATATATTTTATTTTACCCCTCATACATTTGATATACCACCTCGTTTTTCAGCTTACCTGATACTAGGGGCGTAATTTCAACTGTTAAATGCTGATATCATGCCAGGTGGTTATAGTAACTTTAAAATATTTTTATTTTTATTACAATTATACATATATTCTTATCTTAAAGTATTAACTGAGAGTGTTTTCGTAAATTACACTCTCTTAAAAGAATTAAATTAAAAAAAAATTCTCTGCATTTAAGGTAATTTTAATTATAAACGGAATCGGGGCGGCAGATAATGTCTAACTTTTGTCTAGACAGACTTTTTTTTTTGTGTCAAGAAAGAATATTTCAAGTAACTGAAGCCGAAACACTGCACATTCATTTGAAATTTCGTTCGTAGTATCAGGGTAGCAGAAAAGCGAGGAGGTATATCAAATGTATTAGGAGTAAAACAAAATAAATGTGGCGACATCTTCAAAGTAGTAGCCACACTATATCGTGAATATAGAATTCTATATTCACATGTATTAGGAGTAAAACAATATAGAATTCTATATTCACAATAGTACCTATATTTAGGATATAGTCCAGCTACTATTGTGCAGATGGCGCCAATATATTTAATTTTACTCCTGATATATTTGATATACCTCCTCGCTTTTCTGCTGCCCTGATGCTACGGACGAAATTTCAAATGTAGACTAATTACCCAGATAAATTTCGTAAATTACAGTTTCGTAAAAGAATTTAAATTTGAGAAATAATTATTCTCTGCACTTAAGGTAATTTTTAATTATGAACGGAATCGCGGCTGATAATGCCTACCTTAATTAGGTTTAGACAGACTTTATTTAGCAAGAAAAAGAGCGAGGAGATCATATATTTTATTTTACCCCTGATACATTTGATATACCACCTCGTTTTCAACTTACCTGATACTAGGGACGAAATTTCACCTGTTAAATGCTGAGATATCATACCAGGTGGTTATAGAAACTTTAAAATATTTTTATTTTTATTACAATTATACATATATTGTTAAAGAATTAACTGAGAGTATTTTCGTAAATTACACTCCCTTAAAAGAATTAAATTTAAAAAAAGTTGTTTTCTGCATTTAAGGTAATTTTAATTATAAACGGAATGGGGGCGGCAGATAATGTCTTAAATTCTGTCTAGACAGACTTTTTTTAATCTTTCAAGAAAGAATTTTTCAAGTAACTGAAGAACACTGCACATTCGTTTGAAATTTCGTCCGTAGTATCAGGGTAGCAGAAAAGCGAGGAGGTATATCAAATGTATTAGAAGTAAAACAAAATACATGTAGCGACATCTTCAAAGTAGTAGCCACACTATATCGTGAATATAGAATTTCTATAGCTATATTTAGGATAAAGTCCAGCTACTATTGTGCAGATGGCGCCAATATATTTAATTCTACTCCTGATATATTTGATATACCTCCTCGCTTTTCTGCTGCCCTGATGCTACGGACGAAGGATGGCGGTCATACCGCTATTGCTACCAAATCCAAACTTTATATTTATGAGTATAATCTTCCTCTTGAGATCTGATTAAATTTTCAGTAAAATCGGCAGACCGGAAGCAGTAGTATTTTTCAGCGAAAAAATTGAATTTTGCCAATATTTCGTCAACTAGTAAGTTTAAACAAATTTATAAAGATTTCATATGTACTCAACATTAAATTTGAGAAGAATTTTGCTAAAAAAGTTTTTGTAGGTCTTTTACTCTTATCGAAAATCAGTTTTTTCCCAATATTTCGCAAGTCATGCTCTTTAGACAGGTATGTTAGGAGTGTAAAAGTATTTAGAACTTAATTTTCAATATCTTTTGTATAAAAAAATGCAAAAATTCGAATCGGAAGTAACACTTTTACTCTTATCGAATAGCAATGTTTTGCATAAACAGTTTGTGTAATGAAACACTTGATATTATCAGGTAGATATTGCAACGTCGTATTCTTTGATCGTACTGGGAGTGCGACGAAAGATAGGAGATAGTAGAGATAACTGCTATATTGTCAGTCGATGCTTCACCGTTAAATGTAACGAGACCGGGGTACAGTACGCCACGTTGCAATTCTGATGTATTTTGGACTTGCTATATCAAGTGTTGCACAACCGGTATGTCGTAAATTTTGCATTCTATATAGCACGTGTAAAAACATATTGGGGATAGGATGTATGTATACCATGCATACCGGCAACAACGCCCAGGTCGTGCCGATGGATGTTACATGTATTTATCTAAGCATCACACGCTTCGTAAATACATATTTACCAAATAAGAATTCAAAATAATTCTGCGAGTTTTATTATATTGCGTATACAACGCAGTAGGAAAATAAAAGCACAATTCTAATTACACATTAATTCTTAGTAAATTACGCTATAAACTTACTAAGTAAATAAAAAATATGCAATGATTCCAATTCATTTTTTATAAAAATCTAATTCGAATGTAAATTATTATTTGAATTATAAATTACGAAGTATTTGTTTTGGTTTTCATAATACCGTTCCAGAACAGTTTTATAATCATCCATAATTTTTCGTTACAGCGCAGTTCGGGAACTGTTATAGAAGAGCTTTATTTAAAATGGTTAGGATATCAGTTCCCTTTGAGGCAAGTGATATAAGATACAGAAAAATCAAGTATTCTCTATAAATAAAAACTGACGCAATCTAGAAAGAAGAAAACTATACCGTAGTCGACAAATTTTAATTTCTGGCACGAAAGTAGAAGAGGAAAAGAGCACGGCGAAATAAAGTAAAGACAAACATATAGCGAGGCTGCCAAGTACACCCGGCAAACGTTTGCTATCAAATGTGAAAATCCCCCGACTGCGTCGCTTCTCCCACCACTGTTGGAAAGCAGGCAGCGCTGCATATTATAAGGTTATCTTCTGCATGGGATAGATAGATAGTATAAACTGTAAACAGAAATTTAAATTTGTCGACTACGGTATATGGTGTTCTGATTAAATTCAAAAATTAAAACTATCTTATTATAATTGAAGATATTTCTAAAGATTTTCCACTGAATTGTTTCATTTATTCAGTTCTTACTACCATTCATTTAATTATAATTTTACCTAAGTATCACGAAGTTCATGTATAAAGCTATATATATATATATATATATATGTATCCGCGATTAATTCCTTTTTTTGTGATTTTTCTTTCCTGGGTCTCGGATGGCACGCAGGTTGGCATTGTCTTCCTCGTGGCGAGGTTGGATGTGAATCCTCAAAACCGAGGCTCTTCTAACCGAAGCTACAAATGGCGGTCTGTCACCTGATGGTCTTCCGTGTAGCTTACATCTCCAAGGTTATCCCACCTTATTCCTTGGCTACACCGTACTGACGACGACCAATGAGTCAGAAACACGTGTCTACGGTTGCTCTACAGCGGAATTTACCCGATAATTTTCCTTTTCTTGTATATATATATATATATATATATATATGAATCTGAAGAGCAACATTTCGAAAATGCTATCTAACGATATAATGACATAAGCAATTGTAAATTTACACAAATATTCACAACTAATTCTTTATGTTATAATATAATAAATAAAAATATAATAAAAAAAACTCTTGGAAATCCCGGGGGTTTCATTTTCCGATTATAACGCGTAACCTATAGTGTAGAACTTTATCTGTCTTTAATGGCAAATGATATATTTCAGAAAAATTGTCAATTTGAACCAGCCTGCATGAATAAGATTATTCGCAACATAACACTTAAAAATTCCTTAATTTGAAGAAATTTAAATGTTTTCATTCAATATGAATACATAAATGGTGTGGAAGCAATAATTTCACAAATTATATTGAGAACAAGCTCTTCCAAATTCATTAATGTAAGATTATTTGCGAAAAGAACGGGAAAATAGTAAACGCAATGTAATATTTAGTATTGATTTTTCAAAAGAGAGTTATTGGCTGAACTGGATGAAACAGCACTAGATTTATGCATCTCGTTTAAGTGAATGAAAGCCAACTGCTAGCAACTGTAATTTAATGTAGATAAAACCAATTAATCCTTGTGTAAATCAGGTTCGTAACTGGTAAACATAACTAGTGATAGAGCTATTAATATTAGTGGAAGGGAATTACTTCAGTTTATTACACAATTATTTGCGAGTTGGTAATAAATACGATTCTTAAGTTATTACTAGGTATTACTACAAAATTATTTAGTAGTTACGTCATTTGTTTCATTTATAATTAATCTAAACATCTACATTTTAGATAGATAGAAAAACATCATGCATAAAATATATATTTTGAAGTAAACATAGAAATTGAACAGCAAATACCTAAAGACTATGTACTTCACAGGTCCTAGACGTTGGCAAAATATAAAATGAAGTGCGGACACCACACGATTTTCTTATACACTTGTGCGGTACAATTTTTTTATACAAAAATTCCAAATTCAGCTTCAAATACCCACATACTCACGTACTCTTAATGAATCTATATAGAAGGTTTGCGAGATATTGCAAAAAAAAAACTGCTTTTCAATAAGAGTAATAGTGTTACTTTCGGTTCGAATTTTGAATCTCTTTTTTTATACAGAAATTGTATCAAATCAAGGTCTAAATACATACTATATATTGTTAATATTTCTGTCTATAAGGCATAATATTTGCAAAAATGGTTTGCCCATAAATGTGACCGATTTCTTTCGGTAGGAATTTCGAGATACTTTTTGTAATATTAATTTAAAATTCACTTTTTTGTGTGTTAAACTAAACATAATAGTTAATAAGATTTTGTATTCGCAAGATATTTGTAAAAAACTGCTTTTCCATAAGAGTAAAAGTCTTGCTCCCGGTCTAAATTTTGAACTTTCTTTAAACCAAAATTGTTCGAAATTCAGCTTTCAACACTTGTATAGTGTTATTAAATCTATTGAATGTACAATTTATGTGCCAAGAATATTTATATCCCAATTAATTTTATTTTCAGTTTCCATTTTTAATATTAATATTATTATATTACTGGGGCGACAGTCGGAAACTGACTACGATAGAATAGATTTAAACATCGGTCTGACTTCCATACACAACTATGAGCAATATAAGTTTACAAGGTTCTAGATGTTTTGATTTAGTTATATGCAGTAGAGAATATACTATTAGCAGTCTAAGTCTTTGATTATAATACAAGTTAATTATTTTATCATAAATCTAGGAAAATCATTCCTTGTTACACCATCTCGAAATATTTAAGGACAAGTGCCTCTTGAATGGTTTGAAACAGTGGCGGCTCTTTAATGAGAGCAAGTGAGCAATTGCACCCCCTGGAATTTTGAAACAAAACAAACCAAGCGGCGACTAACTGTGAAAGTATTTATTTATTACGTATTCATTGTTATTGAACAGGAACGTGGCGTGTACGGCACGCGAAACAACCTACATGCACCGATCGTAGTCATAGATATAATGACGACTAAGACTAACAGCGCACGGATGTAAAGACCCCTTCCACCGAGAGAAACATACCCATGTGCAAGCGCTACTGTTGCTGCGTTAAGCCATTAAACATTACATTGAAGGTGGGGAGAACTGTATTTTGTTCTAGTTCCATATCGTATAATACATAGCATGTGAGCAAGATTCCCGTCGGCTCAACGCTGTTGTAAGATGAATTTCGTGTCTGCGATGCATAATAACACGTTTTTGCGGTTAACGTATGATGAAAAAATGAGGTGTGGCCACCACACGACTTCCTTAAACGTATGAAAGTGTTACTTCCGGTCCGAATTTTAAAATTTCATTTAGACAAAAAATATTCCAAATCCAACTCTAAATACTTTTGTACTCTTCATAAATATATATAGAATGCATAATTTACGACATATTTGCAAAAAATCGCTATTCGATAAGAGTAAAGGTGGTACTTCCGGTCTGAATTTTGAAATTTTTTTTATACAAAAGATATTTAAAAGTATGTTCTAAATACTTTTATACTCGTAATGTACCTGCCTAGAAAGCATGACTTGCGAGATATTCGCAAAAAACTGATTTTCGATAAGAGTAAAAGACCTACTTCCGGTAGGAATTTCGAAAAACTTTATTAAAACAATTTTTCTCAAATTTAATTTTGAGTACATTTGAATTCTTTATAAATTTGTTTAAACTTAGTAATTGACGAAATATTTGCAAAATTCGATTTTTTCACTGAAGTAAACTACTACTTCCGGTCTGCCGATTTTGCTCAAAATCTAATCAGTTCTCAAGAGGGAGATTATATTCGTAAATACAAAATTTGGAATTGATATCTACTGCGGTTTGACCGCTATCGTGGTCACACACAAACAGAGAGAGAGAGAGAGAGAGAGAGAGAGAGAGAGAGAGAGAGAGAGAGAGAGAGAGAGAGAGAGAGAGAGAGAGAGAGAGAGAGAGAGAGAGAGAGAGAGAGAGAGAGAGAGAGCGAGAGAGAGAGAGCGAGAGAGAGAGAGAGAGAGAGAGAGAGAGAGAGATTTTTTAAAAACCACTTTTTTGGTATCAGGGGACCTCAAAACGTGGACATCTGCAAAAATCTCGAGGTCGAAAATGTTCATCATCACAATACTTCCGTATACTTACGGAAGTATTGTGATGATGAAGAAAGTAAAAATCGCAAAAAATCGCAATAAAAATCTTAAAGGGCCGATGCCTCAATTATGTTTAGGAAATAAACAATCTGTTAAAGGTAAAGACGTTATAAGAAAATTCAAAATGAATATTTATCAGAAAAATGACTGGATTTGTGGGTGTGAAATTAAAAATACTTTGTTTTGTTTTCCGTGTCTTTTGTTTGGTGGTGAACCATCCTGTCAAAGAACGGAATAAAAGACTTAATTCATCTTAGTGCTAAAATTACGAAACATGAAAATTCCGAAGGGCATTTGAAAAATATATTTAGTCTAAGAATGTTAGGAAAAAATAACATTCAGAATGTTTTAGATCATCATATAGAAAAGCAGTTCAACAACAAAATGAACAGGTAACAAAAAATAGGCATGTGTTAGATTTAATAATAAATTGCATTAGATTTTGTGGCGCGTTTGAACTGGCACTTCGGGGTCATGATGAACGGCAAACGTCGAATACCAAGGGCATTTTTCGGGAATTGATAAATTTTACGGCAGAATTAGATAAATCGCTCAGAGATCACATCGAAGCAGCACCGGTTTTTAATTGAATTTATAAATGATTTCCCAAATTTTAATGAAAAAGTGATAGAACTGTTCTGAAAGTCAAAGACACGCAAAATGGACTTCGTTTATCGTCAGATGTAATCAAACTGTAGTGTTATATTTATTATTCCCTCAAAACAAACTGTACAATGAACAGTACCTGTCTGGAACAGTATATCGGTGAAACTTATAAAGATTGGGTAAGCGTTCTTGTATTATACTTTTACTTTCTTATACGTAGTATAAGGAAGTATTGTGATGATGAAAATTTTCGACCTCGAGATTTTTGCAGATGTCCACGTTTTGAGGTCCCCTGATACCAAAAAAGTGGTTTTTAAAAAATGTCTCTCTCTCTCTCTCTCTCTCTCTCTCTCTCTCTCTCTCTCTCTGTGTGTGTGTGTGTGACCACGATAGTGATCAAACCGCTACAGATATCAATTTCAAATTTTGTATTTACGAATATAATCTTCCTCTTGAGAACTGATTAGATTTTGAGCAAAATCGGCAGACCGGAAGTACTAGTTTACTTCAGTGAAAAAATCGAATTTTGCAAATATTTCGTCAATTACTAAGTTTAAACAAATTTATAAGGAATTCAAATGTACTCAAAATTAAATTTGAGAAAAATTGTATTAATAAAGTTTTTCGAAATTCCGACCAGAAGTAGGTCTTTTACTCTTATCGAAAATCAGTTTTTTGCGAATATCACGCAAGTCATGCTTTCTAGGCAGGTAAATTGTCGGGGGTAATACCATAAGAGATTGTGTTTATCCGGACAAACTTTCATTTTGAACGAAAGCTTTGTTGCTTGGTAACTGACGAGAACAAATAACATGGTAAAACCGCGACACCGAAGGTGGAGCGGTTTTACCTTTTGTTATTTGTTCGAGTCGTGTTACCCTTAAGCAACAAAGTTTGAGTTTTGTCAAAATGAAAGTTTGTTCCGGAAATAAACACAAACTCGAATGGTATTTGGTAAGACAATTTAATGAATCATTTAATTAATATTAATAAACCGAAATATTTTTATTAAACATTCCTTTGAATACATATACAAAAGAAAGAGAAAAATATAAATGTTTATGTATGAAATTTATTTGAACGATACTGTCAGAATTGAATTTTCGTTGCCATGGAAAATCAACATGCAGTTTATCCGCTAGCAAACATGCAGTTTATCCGATAGCAAACTAACACAGCGTGTATTAAAATGTCATGTTTTTGACAGATGAATTAAATTGTCAGTATAAAAGTATTTAGAACGTATTTTTAAATATCTTTTGTATAAAAAAAATTTCAAAATTCGGACCGGAAGTAACACTTTTACTCTTACCGAGTAACGATTTTTTGCAAAATATGTCGTAAATTATGCATTCTATATATATTTATGAAGAGTACAAAAGTATTTAGAGTTGGATTTGGAATATTTTTTGTATAAATGAAATTTCAAAATTCGGACCGGAAGTAACACTTTCATACGTATAAGAAAGTCGTGTGGTGGCCACACCTCATTTTTTAATTTTGAAATTATGCACTCCCTATGTGAACCACCCCGAGCCGCCACTGGTTTGAAATCTTTAATATCTACAAACTGAAGTTACGATTATTTGTAAATACCTAGATTCATAAAAATGCATAAAGTACTTTCCAACTAACTAAATATCGACTGTGTTTTCTGCACTTCTAAGCGTCTACAAACTTCAAATGACCAAGAGGTCATGATAATCAACAAGTAGTTTTCAAACTGGAATAAAGGTCACACGCATTACTTACTCCAGGAATATGAATCAACTAATAAAACGAGTGACAATTATTTGACATATAAAATTGAATACAAATGTTTTTTGTCCAAACCTCATTTGGATCTCGATTTTGCTGGATCCATGTTCAAGTTAGGAACATTTTCACCAGTCAAGATAGAAGAGTTTTTCTAGTTCTTTGTATCCCGTATTCTTTGATAAAGTCTGTTCCATTTTTGTTTTCACTAACTCTCGAATGGGTGCTGGAACATCATAAATGGTTTTCTTGAAATTGTCGATAATTTTAATTGAATCAATCAACGGAACTTTTTGCTTTTCTGGCGCTCTTAAGATGTCGCTTACAAAACTAGAATTGCATTTGATATGTGTCAAATTATTCTGTAGTTTATGTTGTTTAAGAACATTTTGACAATCTTGTATCGATTTACTTGTGTTTTCCGGATACTCACTAACTAATTGTTTAAAGTTCTCGAAATTACTAGGGTAATTCACATCGGCGTTTAACCAAGTTCACCATCTGGTCAAAACAGGTTCTTGGGGCAGCGGAACATTAGGCAACTTCTCTTTAAGCATCTGCACTCGCTAGGGAGCTTCTACAAATATTTTTTGTTACCGTTATTTATTAATTTATTAACTAATGGAAACTGCATTCTTATCGTCACCGCGATACGATTAAGTCCATAAAGCATACATGTGCAGTGTATTACATTTTCGTAAAAAATCTTTAAATTCGATGCAACCTTGACCATATAAGCATAAGCAATAGTTTTTACTACGTACTGCCTTCGGTAAATAAAAATTTGTTAATTCTTCATTAACAAACTTGGAGATTGTATTGCTGTTAGTCTTGCTTAATTCCTTGGAACTTATTAAGAACCCTTCTGTAGGAATTTCATCATTCAAAACTTAATTAAATTTTCCACGTACCTTCCCCGAGTGTTGGTAGTTTCGTCAACAATGAATCATATAAAATGATTTGCAATATATTTTTACTTTCTTATACGTAGTATAAGGAAGTACATATTGTGATGATGAACATTTTCGACCTCGAGATTTTTGCAGATGTCCACGTTCTGAGGTCCCCTGATACCGAAAAAGTGGTTTTTAAAAAATATCTCTGTCTGTCTGTCTGTCTGTCTGTGACCACGATAGCGGTCAACCCGCTGGAGATATCAATTCCAAATTTTGTATTTACATGTATAATCTCCCTCTGAGATCTGATTAGTTTTTCAGTAAAATCGGTAGACCGGAAGTAGCAGTTTACTTCAGTGAAAAAATCGAATTTTGCCAATATTTGGTCAACTACTAAGTTTAAACAAATTTATAAAGAATTCATATGTACTTAAATTAAAATTGAGAATAATTTCATTTATAAAGTTTTTTCGAAATTCAGACCTGAAGTACCACTTTTACTCTTAGCGAGTAGCACTTTTTTGATATCTTGCAAAGTATGCATTCTATAGAGATTTATTAAGAGAATAGAAGTACGTAAGTAAGATTTTGAATAATTTTTGTATGAGAAAATATTGTTAAAATTCGATAATTTGAAACGCTCATACTTATAAGGAAGTCGTGTGGTTGCCACACCTCATTTTTTATTCCTTCAATTGCTTCTTGGAAAACAGGAGTAACATAGTTTTTGCGAATGGTACTTTCATCTGGGATACGTCTTTTGCAATGCTTTTCCAGAAATTGTTTATAAGAGGCATTTGTTAATTTAGTAAGTGGTATGTATGATTCTAACATAGCTTTGCACATAACCAAATTAAATTCCCTCTGTTCGTTAAAGCCAGAAGTGGATCATGTGCATGTCCCACTAGTCTGTTGCTTGAGTGTTCCGTTTTCAAATTTTTTTGTATGTGTAATTTTGTTTTTAATTGCTGAAGAATATCATACTTTTCAACGCCTTAAACCTACAAATTAAATTTTATTAAATAATGTGTTCCCCTAAATAAACTGCTAAAACTCACGGTCTTGTGCAGGCTTGGCTTGGATTCTTTTCAATCGTTAATTCTGGATGGTCAGCAATCCACATTTCAAGGAGTTGTTTTTTAGACATTTTGTAATTTTGTTAAAGCAGAAACCACCGAAAACTCTTCATATCATTCTAAAGGATGAGACAAAACTGAACTGAATACAGATTCACAGAGTCGGAGAGAGCGGGGAGGAGTGCGAGCACGAGGTTCACAGTCTTCTTCTTCACGGTCTATCAAGAAATCAAATCCAATCTTATAGCTGGTTATGATGGTCTGCCAAGTTTCCTCGTGCAAGAATGCGGATATGTGCAAACTGAACCGTTAAAAACTCCATTTAATCTGACCATTAAAACTTCCTGACGTTTGAAAAATTAGTAGAAACAAAAAGGGTGACCGATGTGATATCACTAATTATAGATCCATTAGTATTTTAAGTAACTTTGCCAAGTTGTTTGAGTCTGTCATTATCAGCAGATAATTACTCAATTTAAAATTTTACTTTCACCCCGACAGCACGGCTTTGTTTCTACACGATCTACTAACACGAATCTTGCCGAAATAACGCAATGTAAAAGCAAAGTAACTGATTGATTGATGAGTTACTTGTTGAAACTTCATTTTAATAATTGATTATTAAGTAAAAAACACAAATATTAGTTTCAAAAATATTTAATGTAGACACTACATATGTTTCACCACACTGTGGCTTCATCAGGTGATGAAAATATACAAATTCAATTTCTGTTACAATGTCACTTATAAATACAGAAATAGATGACACAATTATTGTTAGGTAGGGGCATTCAATTACAGTTTTAAATTTAGTAGGGGGCAGCTATTTAGGTCCAACTGATTGTTTAATATTATACCTATTTTACTAAATTTATTTATTTCTAGACTTTCCAGTAAGTTAAGTTTTTTACTTTTTTCTTGAATATGTAAAATTTCAAATTGTTTGTTAAATTTATGATTCAATTCCAGGCAGTGGTTAGCAAAGGTCGAATCTGTTTTCTTATCGTTATAGCTTCTTTCATGTTCTTTTATCCTGGCTTCAAAAGTTCTCCCTGTCTGTCCGATGTAAACTTTATCACAATCTTCACATGTTAACTTACAAACTCCTGAGTTCAATTTTTTGTTTGTTTTATCTTTCTTATTGTTAAGAGTTCTTTGTATTGAGTTATTCGTCTCGAAAGATATTGATTCATTATTCGCTTTCTTAATAATAGTCCCTACTTTATTTGAAATGTTTCCCAAGTATGTGATAAGATTGTAATTAGAAGGTATGGTTTTTGTTTTAGGGTAAATTAAGGAGAGTGTTTTTGACTCTAGTTGTTTTGTTAAAATGGCTTTTATCGTGTCCATTGCATTTATTGGTACAGGTATGTCGACGACATATTAGTCTGGTTTAACGGTACCGACAGACAACTAAAATCATTACACAACCACATTAATACTATTCACCCTAACATAAAATTTACTATGGAAATAGAAGTAAATAAAAGCATAAATTTCCTGGACATAACTGTATCACACAATAATAACAAACACGAATTTTCAATTTATCACAAATACTAAAATTCATGTAAGATCTTTTCATCCTATGACTCACAAATTATCAGCTTATCAGTCTATGATCCACAAATTAATTAACATTCCCATGAGTCAAAAAAACTTTGAATTAGAAAAGAATAGAATATTTACGATAGCGGTCAATAATGGGTATTCGATGGACACGATAAAAGGCATTTTAACAAAACAACTACAGTCAAAAACACTCTCCTTAATTTACCCTAAAACAAAAACCATACCTTCTAATTACAATCTTATCACATACTTGGGCAACATTTCAAATAAAGTAGGGACTATTATTAAGAAAGCGAATAATGAATCAATCTCTTTCAAAACGAATAACTCAATACAAAGAACTCTTAACAATAAGAAAGATAAACAAAAAATTGAACTCAGGAGTTTATAAGTTAACATGTGAAAATTGTGATAAAGTTTACATCGGACAGACAGGGAGAACTTTTGAAGCCAGGATAAAAGAACTTGAAAAAAGCTATACCGATAAGAAAACAGATTCGACCTTTGCTAACCACTGCCTGGAATTGAATCATAAATTTAACAAACAATTTGAAATTTTACATATTCAAGAAAAGAGTAAAAAAACTCAAGTTACTGGAAAGTCTAGAAATAAATAAATTTAGTAAAATAGGTATAATATTAAACGATCAGTTGGACCTAAATAGCTTCCCCCTACTAAATTTAAAACTGTAATTGAATACCCCTAACTAACAATAATTGTGTTTTCTATTTCTGTATTTATAAGTGACATTATAACAGAAATTGAATTTGTATATTTTCATCACCTGATGAAGCCACAGTGTGGTGAAACATATGTAGTGTCTACATTAAATATTTTTGAAACTAAAATTTATGTTTTTTTACTTATTAATTAATTATTAAAAGCAAAGCTTTGGATAAACGTCTTCATCTATAATTATTATGTTATTTACACTGAATTTGCTAAAGCCTTGATAGATATGATCATTCGTTGCTTCTGAAAAAACTTGTAGCTTTAGGTTATTCGATTGGTTTGCTCAAACTCTTAACATCATATCTTTGTCATCGGTCCTATTACGTATGCTACAATGGATTTCAATCTGGGCACTTTACACCTACTTCAGGTGTACCTCAGAGATCAAACCTTGGTCCTCTGCTATTTAATATATTTATTAATAATCTCTTATATTCTCTTAATTCCTCTGTCCTAGCATATGCGGATGACTTCAAGATCTTCATGAAAATTAGAAGTGTCAAAAACCGCCATTTACTTCAGGACAGTTTGCAGATAGTTTATGAGTGGTGTCTACAAAATAAAACATTCTTGAACGTGGAAAAATCCGCAATAGTTACGCACTCAGTTTGCAGTGCGGCTTCTAGTTCATTCGGTTTCCTTATCCGCTCATGCAGGAATTTCAATAACTTATTGGTTGTGAACTCGATCTATTCTTTCGACAGAAGTGGACTGGGCTATGGTGCTATCATATGATATTTATACCAAGAAATAATCTTCGAGCAAGGGCAAAGGCGTTCCCTGAAATATATTAGTTTCATTTATCCTCCTAGAAGAATCGACTACGTTGCTCTTCTTGAAAGACATTCCTTCCAGCTTTTAACCGATAGGAGCAGGATTAGCAGTGCAAATTTCCATTTTAATTTAGTTAATAACAAAGTGCACTCATCTCCTTTGCTTTCTCAAGTTGATTTCGCAAGTGACTCGCAATAGACGCGATCACTTGAGTCTTTCGTTTTACCAAGACATAGAACATACATACTCGTTAAGGCACCTCATACACACATGATATCAAATATTATGAGCATTTAGCCGGATCCGTTCAGGTATTTGTATGGTTACATTTTTAGATTTTTGTTGCAATTGCACTGGACTCTTGACTGATTTTTTACATATATAGTATATAGCTTTTGTTCTTGTTTTCTTCAGTATATTTTTTATTCTCTTTTTTTGTATTTTTCTGTGCATTGAGTTACCTGCATTGTAGAGAGCAATTACTGAGAATTATTTTATTTTTTGTAATAATTATCCTGTAAATGAAGTATCCGTTGGATAAAAAAGATATATTATTATTATTATACTCAAGAGTATAACAAGAAAAAAAGAATAACTAGGATGATGAAGTAAAAGAGAATTTGCAGCAATTGACACGTGTCTAAAAATACTTTGCCGTCGTGAATTTTGTATATTCTCATGGGATAACCTGGAAAATGCAAGAATGGTACTACTTATCAGGTTATCCCTGCTTATTTACTGGGTAACAGTAGCAAGTCTTAAATTTGTGTCGACAGTTACAACTACAACGGATAATTATTTAATGTACATTAATCATATTTGCTTCCGCTTCGGTGTTATTATTGTTCTTTGTTCGTTCGTATAGGCCGGATAAAATGCAGGGTGACAACTGATGACAAGGTCCATAACGATGTTAGTTTGTTGTCTTCGAAATCTCGAATCTTTCCGATTGAAGCTACAAATGAAAGGATACTGCTGAATGTTTTAGGATATTAGGTACTATCCATTAAATATTTTCTTTGAGTTTTCGTACTTGTTATTCCTATTTTTTCCGAGAAAACAAACGGAACACTTATAATAAATTTTTAGGAAGCATCACTGCATAATATTATTTTCCTAGGAACGTAAACTGTAGGTAGATAAAAGAGCAAGATGATTTCTTTTAAACAATATTTTCTTGTTAGAGAGTGGTTAGAAGTGAAGGTGAAGGATATTGATAAACACTTGTATCAATGAACTTGTTAGAACTAATTGTTTGTTTGTTATAATTTGAGAAAATCTATTTATTTGTCGTTTGAATTATTGTATTATTACTGATATAAAATGTGATGTATAAAAGGGAGCAATTCCATGGGTGAATGCATATACATGAGGTATTTGTTGACGGATATATCGTCTAAAGTTTATTTCCCCTAGAAACGCAAAGCTCGTAATATTTTCTGGTCAAAGGTATAGCGGAATTTTTGATATGCATTAACATCAGTGCATGTGTATGCGCGGTGTGCTGCACGTAAAATTCTTATCTAGCACGCGATATGCAATTACACACAGTTGCGTGTTAAAGAACTTGGCTACCGGAGAATAGTGCATTTTATGCTTTGTTATTTTCTTTTGTTCTGATTTAATCGACCACTTCTTTAATACACTGTGAGTAAAACAATTGTCTTTACCGAAATGCCGAAACTTTTTGAGCTTCTCAATTCCTCAACTTGGACATTTCACATGAGTTCATTTCAGTTCGTAATTCTATACTATAGCATTTAATGTTATCTTAAAATTGATTCTGAATTTCTTTCTTATTTTCATTATTTTTTAATTCTAATTTGAAATATAATTTCATTTTTATATTAAGATTGCATTCATATGCAGATAAAAGGACGATACGAAAGGACTTAAATGCCGAACCTAAATATATGTATAGATGTTTCACATTTATTTCACAAGTGTTTACATACTCAGTATAGTATTAGTAGTATTATATTGATTTGACCCCTATCGACAAGTTTTATACACCTTATAAAGCGAATGAAGAAAAGGTTAAAAATAGAGGACACTTTTTCATATCCTGGATAGAGAGGGTGACTAACCTCAATACAATACATGTAGACCTCTCGGGAAAAAGAATATACCCACAGAAGGTAATTGTTAGGAGCTTATCTAAATCCTAATATTTACTTCTAATAAGCACAATAAATAAAATTTCACTGTGTAATATGAATAATGTATTCAGACAAATTTAGTAATTTTATTCTAGCATATCTCAGTTGGCAGAGCGGAAGGATTGTTTTATTGATACTTATAGAACATAATGTTAATGATAGGAGGTTCAAAGAAACAGTCTAAATGGAATTCGATATCTACTATAATTATTTTGAAATTAAACTGCATCTAATTACAGATGGGTTTTGTAAGCAACGGTAATATCACAAACAGAACAGGTAAACAATAAAACAGAAAGTAAATCTTGGAAGATACTAAATAAACAGCATTGTTTGTAATTTATTTTAAATGACAACTTGACATTTAGGATTTCTTAAGTTTAACAGTTTAGGATATCACGAAGCTGTAGCTACTACTACAAATCAAGCTGAAATTAATATTAAAGTCACCATTCGCAATTACGAATTTCTCCCGTCAATGCATTTTGTCTTAAATAATGTTGATAAGTTGACTGAAGCTTCCTAAATGTCATACAGAAGGAAAGCAAGCTTTAAAATCTCTTATATTATTTAAAATAGAGAAAATATGCACATATAAAAGATTACTTGTGTCTATTATGTCTAGTTTAAAAATATTTTCTTGTATTCACGTTATTCACTTCTTTAACAATAATTTTGAAATGACTCACCTGTATATTATTGTATTTTAGTATTTTTATTGATACATTTATTTTAGAGTTATTGGTTTTTATCTTTGTTTTATCCAAATGTCAATGTTGCATTTATAAATGTGTTGGACACACATATATATTTTTACAATAACAAGTGACGTCATTGATTTGTCTTTTATTCCTTGGCCACCAAACTGTTAAAAAATTATGAAAAACATAATTTTTGTTAAGCTGTACCTACATAAAATATTTATTTAATTCATCTTCGCTTATAATGATCAAAACATTTACAATTTATATATGCTCTTATGACATATGCCACAACCCAACGATCAAGTTTTTGTAATCTGAATTTGTTTCTGCAGTTGAAACACATAACCCCTCAAAAGTCTTTGGGTCACTGAGAGAGACATTTCTTCACTGTGATTAATAGAAACGAAATTTAATGGTTTCCGCCCATATGACAAATGCTCCTTGGTTTCATAATGCAGTATACTTTAAAGAGATTTAATATAGGTAATTTGCTATATGAATTATGTAAAGTGTTTTTTCTACTCCCATACTATAATTGTATTATTAGATATTCTAAAGCTGTACTTTAATGATGTCCATTACGGTACAGATTTTCATTACGATACAAGTTTATATCCAATTGGAATGCGACATTCAAATATTCAAACAATATTCAATATGGCGACTGCATATCTGACAGATATAAAAATTAATTAAATGTGACAGTTCTCTGCAATTTACAAGTAAGTACTTAAAATTTGTGCTTTTTTGAAAATATAAACGGTAAAAATGAGGGATAATGACAGTGAAATGTAATATTTGACTCCACCAGAAATTATGGAACAAGCCTTAGTAGCCACGAACAATTTATTACCAGCCAAATTCACAAAAAGGCACGGAAAATTTTACGCTCAATTTATGAAATGGATTGTTCAAAAAATATGTTTTATTATGGGGTCGTAGAAAAAATAGTGTATGCAACTCGCATTTAATGGCTATTAAGACACTCGTATTCATTACAATACTCGGCTTCGCCTCGTATTGTAATTCTTTTACTCGTGTCTTAATAGCTATCATTAAATGCTCATTGCATAATATACTATAATCTCCTTGTTGTCACTGTTTTATTTCCAGACCTGGGATATTAATTTTGCTTTTTCTCATGATTACGTTATAGTAAACTTTATCTATTCTTTTCTGATCGCATTAGTGCTTCAGGAGTCTTAAAATTTATTGAAAATAATACTAACTTGACAATGAAGAGTTTCATTTAGACTGAATAATTTTAATCAAGTAGGGCAAAAAGTGGATTTTTCACTAAAAATGTGACCTAAATTCTCCTTCAGAATGTGTGCCATAAATACTACATTATTGGAAAATTATTCTTAAATAATGGATAACGTAACTCCCTGAATACATTTGCACCCTCATTAGCGTCACGCCGCGGTCGAAATATTTTTATACTCTAAATTCCCTCCCTTGTTGTAGGTAATAACCACATCGTGTGTAATGTGTACATATACTGTTTTTATGAATGAATATATGTGTGTACAATTTAGAGTGCACATACATATATTATCCCGTAATTATGGTTTGTATATAATATGTATCGGACATCATGCAATCTTACAGGCCAAAGGTTCGTTGAACCCATCTGTAATTCCATACCTGCGCATTTACAGCTTTTTGAGCAATATGATTTGAATTATAAGAAGCCTTTTTAAGCTTATTAGAGTCCGTTTTAAATGGTCACGCACTCTTCAGTTGCCGGTGGCAATTCATTGCTACCTGTAAAAGTAATCTCGACAAGTATTCCCAATTAAGAGATATGAAGAACATATTTTAATTTTCTAGTTTTCTTAAAAATGTATACCTACGATTTCAAATTATAAAGTGAAATTAGGGTAAACCGAAAAGAATACAAATTTTCAAAATTTAATAATGTCTATAGTTCACTGCGACAAGAAAATCGAAGATAAAAGACAGCGCAAGGTTAGAAATTTGAATGTTTAGTATATCATGGACATTACCGAATGGAAAATTAGACAATGAAATAACAGGCAGGGAGATCAGGTGCGAAAAATGCAAGAATATTTAGTAATGTACAGTTCTGTGCAATAAACTGGCGTACACTTATTAAACGATTATGTAAATATGACTTTTGTTTGAATATCTGTCATGTATGACAAATTGAATTGACGCTATAATTAAGTTTGTCATACTTAACTTAAGCCATTTTCACAATGGCAAAATAATGTCAAAATTAGCAATAAGACGTGTACGCCATTTTATTGCACAGAACTGTACCTACTAAAACGCACGAAACAATCCACTTTCTTTATCAAAATCCATGACGTAATAGTTTTGGTACAATTATGTGAGCATTGTAATCGACGAATAAAATTTACGATGTGTGAAGTTAGTACAAGCGAACGCATTAAATCTACTGTCAAAAAGTATTCACTAGCGAAGTATAAACGAAATTTCATGTACGCCAACATTTGATGTTAATATTTCTAGTATAACTTGCCTCATTAAATTAGGCTGTTTTTAAGGAATTAAGTAATCAATGTTGGTATACATGCTAAGCTTTTGGAAACTTCAAATTCTGACAGTTGTCATACGTAAATTCAAATTATAGACGCGTACATGATATAACCAAACTATCAAATTTATGCTTTCGTGTCTGTTTACGTGCACTATCACCAATCATTAAAAAAAAGCATGGCCGTCTCTAATGAGAAAAGCATAAATTTAGTAATATGTATCGTTATTTTCGTTATTATGAGATTGGCAATACAGATGCCATTACTTTTCGTTTATGACGAAAGTGGATTGTTTCGTGCGTTCTATTATATACTTATTAAAAACAATTTCTTGATGAACAGGGTGATCACATTTCAATGTGCAGTCAGTGATGCAGATGGCGAAGTCAGCAGAACCGAAGGTTCGCCATTGGGTTACTATGAATTCCATACTTCGTGGAGAGTTAACATAATATATCTTCCACGTGAGCACTATTACAGTATTCTAATTCCCGTCGAAACGGAAGGTCATCTGCCCTGTGAATATGTATACCTGCAAGGTTGTTCGCGAATCAAAATTAGTTAAGATCAACAGAACCGTTGTCTTCTAAGATATTACTTATGCGATGCAGAATCAAGGTTCCTAGGATTTTGCCGATAACTCTGAGAATAGAAATCGGCCTGTAGTATCTGTGAAATGTGGGTCTTTCCTGAGATTGCGGACCTGTGTAGATCTCGCGAACTTTCATGTATTTGAGGAGGATGTTAGTTTTAAAACCTTGGTGAATATTATGCTAAGCCTAGCAACTAGACAAGATTACTTGTGTTTATTATATGTAGTTTAAAAATATTTTCTTGTATGCACGGTTTTCACTTCTTTCACAATAATTTTGAAATGACACACCTGTTTATTATTGTATTTTTGTATTTTTCAATGTATTGTAAGTTAATTTTATATAAAGAATATTTTAATTGATACATTTATTTTAGAGTTATTGGTTTTTATCTTCCAAATGTCAATGTTCCATTTATAAATGTGTTACACAAACACTGAACAACTATTTGTGTGTAAAGTGTATAGAGACTTCTTTACTTCACTTCTCAGTTGTTATAAATGAAGGCCTGTAGTATTCCCAATATCATAGTGGATCGGGAGCGGTGCCAACCTCGAAGCCAACACCTTTCTGTTGTCTGCTGAAGATACTAACACACTCCTAGACCTGATGCAAAGTCACCTCATTCATTGGCTGTCTAGGAGTTAGCAGTCAACCCATTAGCTTCTATGTCTAATCCACCTAGGAGTTGAAGTATGGACTCTTATGGAGTATAGCCCTCCTTTGCTATTTTATAATGATTCGGTGTCAAGTCGCTTGACCTAATTTTCATCGGAACATTTTTGCTTGTGTGTTGTTTAGGTCAAATGTAAGTCAGCCATTACTATTGTTATGAAATTTACGTATTACCAACCGTGCCATATGAAACTTACTTAATACTTCTCCAACATTGAAATTATGCAACGCCGTGTGGGATCTCCATAAGAGCAATACTTAGATTCCAGTAGAATATTATTCACTAGGTTGTTGGTGATTTTGTCTTCTCCGGAGCCTTACTTGGAATGGATAGAGTTACATGCAAAATTTCAGCTGAGGAAATCAGAAAAGAAGGACGAAGGCTGTCTCCACGTCGTCTATCTCTCTGAGCATTACTTTATACACAATGTTCAATGATCTATAACTGATTGTGGACTGAAGTATCCCGTAAACGTAGTGGCACTTATGTTTGCCTTGTTGAGACTCGTACCACTTCTCTCTGCGAGTTTCTTTTAGTTTGGGGATGAGTTCCCTCTCTTTTAAGTACTTTGGGGATTAGGTAGGGACACGGAGAACTGGTTTTGTTCTACACATTCATCCCACGCTTCAGCTCTGTATTCCTAGATGTCGTGGCTCATGTCGCCTTGGAGGCGGTGTAATTTCGTCTTGAGTGGTTGCTCCTTTGTTCTGAGGATTTCTTCCGTAACCTGTACCTGGATTTGAGCTAATCAACGATTTCTTGTGGCAAGATGTTTTCTTCTGGAGCTATGCATTTCTTCTCTGCGGACTTGATGTAGTTGGTCGAGATGACTACTGCTTCCTCTAATTTTCTACAGTGCCTATGCGTGAGATTACGTGTACCTACTTCGTGATTAGTTACCTGCTTAGGGTCTAGTCGTGCTTACATTATCATCATACCATACCCGATTGTTGGGTGTGCCAGGTTGCCGCCTACCATTTCAGGATAGTCGCCTAAGGACAGTTGCTGACATGTGCAGCATCGTGTTGGCAACTGGCTAGTTAGTCAAGTTCTACGTTATCAGAGTTGTATATATCGTTCGTGATGGAGTGAGTGGCGTTAGCTGTGCAGTGATCGTGGCATCATTCTACTGGTTCAGCCAGGCCTTCAAATTGATTTCGTTGCCATTCTTGTGTTTTGAGTTGCATGAACATTTTCTATTATTCAGTTTCCGTGTTACGGTTTCCTAAATTTGAAATATTGCTGTTGTGTTGAACTGTTTTTCCGGCTGGTTGTAGCAAGTTAAGATAAACTGAAAATGCGGTATTGATCTCTTTACTTTTATACCACTGCCCTCGCCTCTTTCACGGTGACGGGTTCTGTAAATATTATAGTTACAAATTTTGAAATTCACTCCTAGTTTCGATCATTATGTTTCTGTTTAGAAGATAATGTTGACTTGGTAATCCGTAAGGAAGAGTACCAATGTCTCCTTTTTGTTCCGAATTCCCTGGGCGTTCCAGACAGGCACTGCAAGGGTGCTTCATGAATCGAATATGGATCTTGCTAGTTCCATGAAAAAATCTGTGTTCTCCAGGTAGTTCTCCATTTTCTTCAGCTGTCTCAATCCGATTACTTTGAGAACACGTGAATTGGATGCCCGCAAAGACTCTTACATGGTCGTTTACCACAATTTCCCCAAGATATGTAGATTGTTACAAGACTGTAGTAGAAGGACTACTAAAAACGAACAATGCTATAAAAGGATGGCATCAAGCGTTTAAGATGCAAGTTTCAGCAGCCGAAAGTTCCGAAACGCCATACATCAACTAGAGGTAGAGCAATAAGTTAGTAGGCGTGATTGTGCTGAAAGTATAGCAGTCCATGTAACGACTTATGGTGACAGAACCCTCTCCCATTACTTTAATAGTTTGACCCACAAACATTACTTACTGAAGAGAGTAAAGGAATAATTGAGAAAATAGAAAAAATAATCCTGAAAACAAATTAAAATGTGAAAGGATATTTGTTATTTAGTATCTGTCAGGGATTTTTCCTTTCTGTGAATTGCTTGTCGAGGAATTTTTCTAGACCCGCTTAAAACTTAGTTGTTCTCATTCCTACATCTCCCGTTCTTCTGGGCATTTTGGGAGAATTTGGGAAATCTATTATCGCCATTCATCTTCCTTCAATCTTCGCAATGACCTTTAAGCTAGTATCGCATCCTTTTCTGCTCATAATCTCTGTCAGTTTTAATTTGACAGCTACGTAATGATTTTGCTTGATACTTCTGAGTCAATCGAGCTTTTGTAATAATAAAGTATCTCACCAAATTTAGAATTCAACATAGATTACTGTACCTACTACATATTTACACAATTTTATTTTTTCGTTATAATAATTAATTATTATAAAATATACGAACATTGAACCTTTCTGAACAACACTGAATATCTGGCAGTTGACATTTTTGTATCTTTATTATGCCGTTCTAAATTCTTTCAAATGGTTATCTACAATGTTTACATACAATAACGTTCAAATAGAAAATCAGCTGTGAAATATTGATTTCAAAAATGTCCAAAATTAAGCTCACAGTGTATGCTAGTTCATTACGCCATGTGCATACTTCTATCTTTGTTGAACATATAAATATCAAATCTCCATGTCGTTGCCTCGATCGACTACCTACCTGCTTTTTCCCTCAAGCACGTGTAGCATTGGTTTTTCCATTAAGGCGAATGCTACAGAGTGTGCAGATACAAATAATGACTGTCGGAATAATAAATATGTAATTTATTTTAATCATATAATGATTGGATACTAGACCGGGGTCCCATGAAAATCAGTGTGCGAAATTACTCACAGAGGGTTCGTCTAAATTGTGACTGAAGTAGACTTGAACGATTCTACGGAACGAGTTAAAAATTAAGGATATCTCAATTCGCTGATAACGACAAGATCAGGTATTATATTTTTACTTTTTCAACGCACTTGAGTAAGATTTCAGTCAACAAATAATTCCTGTCTTTAACATGCTCTGAGGAATACAATGTGTATGATGTAAAGCGACTCATGTTTGTGTTCGTCTTCATTATTCTTTGATTGATGTCATTTGGTCATATTGATTTTTTTTTAAACTTAAGTAAAAGAAAAGAATTACTTATAAATAAAATATTTTTGCTTAATACAGTATTCTACTTATTTATTATTAATAAACATAATAATTAAAGCGATATATATTCATGTCACTATCACTTGAAATAGAGCATATGCATTCACGTATATACAAGGTTTATGCAAAATTAAAATCTCTCAAAACATTTGTATTTGAACTATTATTTTGCAAATTACGGGAACCATATTTTCTCTACGTGTTTGTCTAGAGAAACGCTTGCACCTAAATCGTTAAAGCTATCAAACCATAGTCTAAATTTGAGTTTGTAATTTTAGTACGCAAAATTGTTTAATTCGTGAGTGAAATTTGTAAGCGCTTCACTTCAGAACAAAATATTTTATGAACAGTTTTACTCTTATCGAAAAGCAGTTTCTTGAAAATATCTCTCAAATTATGTGTGTACATAAATATGTACATATAAAATTACTTAAAGATTAATTTAAAACATTTTTTGTATACTTTTTTAAAATTCGTGTTGGTGATAATACTCTACTTTTAATGTTAAACAGTTCTTTGCAAATATCCTTCTAAGTAAATTGAATACAATAATAATAATAATCAAAACGAAAATGAAAAGTGTAAACACATGAATGTTAAAACTAACATCAAGCAGTAAATAAATACTGTGACTTACATATATGTATACATTTATACGTAAAACGTACATGCATATATGCATGTGTTTGGGATACACACATACAATAAGTGCCATTGCCGACAATCGAACGCACAGACACCGGTGTTTCGACCTTTGAGGTCTCATCAGTGTACGTGGAGACTGTCGACAATGGCTTTAAAACTTAAAACGCTACTTATGTCATTTTTGCGTGTTAAATGCAGTGAGAGTATCACATCACAAACACATACATGTATGCATATACGTTTTACGTATAAATGTATATATGTATGTCACAGTATTTATTTACTGCTTGATGTTAGTTTTAACATTCATGTGTTTACACTTTTCATTTTCGTTTTGATTGGTGACGCCACATAAGGCTAAATTACACGGGATACACAATTAACATACAGGCCTCTGTATAGCAGAACATGCCGTCAGAAGCCATCGCTTTTTCTGTGTAGTATTTTGGGTGTTAGATGTCGCTGTGATACTCTCACTGCATTTAACACGCAAAAATGACATAAGAAGCGTTTTAAGTTTTAAAGCCATTGTCGACAGTCTCCACGTACACTGATGAGACCTCAAATGTCGAAACACCGATGTCGTTCGATTGTCGGCAATGGCACTTCTTGTATGTGTGTATCCCAAACACATGCATATATGCATATACGTTTTACGTATAAATGTGTATATGTAAGTCACAGTATTTAATAATAATAATAATATTCTTTATTGCCAAGCAGATTTTTTTATTAACACTTCACAATTTAAAAAATAATATACATAGTATAAATAATTAATATCCTGTTTCTATTGGGTTCATATAAATCAGAAGAAATTACTAAACTAAAACAAAAGACATTAGAAAATACTACCAGTTGGTATGCGATGCTTAGGTCTTACCTGGTTAGTCTCACATTTGGTTTTAAGACGAGGAAGTTCGACGCACTTTTTAATCGAGAGGAAATTAGTAAATTTAGTAAGGGTAAACCTACATAATTGAAAAAATAAATAATAAATTATAAAGCGATATCAATTGCCATTTACTTGAAATGAATCAGATATATTTTGTTTGCCTTTCTCGCCAGATGATTGATTGTTGTTTTACACGTTTGTTCTGACTTCGGGTACTGAAAATGTATTATTTGAGCGAGTCCCGTATCTTGGAAAAATGAAAGTAAATTATGTTACATTTTTGCCTGCTTTGCTAACCAAAGAAATCATGTTATCTAAGTCGAGTTTGGTAGCCGCTTTCTTTTAGAAGATAAGTACCATATTTCTGAATAATAGGGATTTCCTTATACAGATCTACATTTTATATAATTGTAAATTTTGATAAAACTATAAATAAGTGCATCTGAGTCAATTTAGAAACCAAGAAAATATGTGTAAATGGTGCTTGGATCCCGTCAAGATATGATCATATTTACCACAACCTTATCAGAACACTAAGAACCCTAAGGAAGAACAAAAATATAGAAACATAGGATATATGACCAGATTGTAATGGATAACAAAATAACACACTTAGATCTTCAATTTATGCCAGTCTCTATATATAGTATTCAATATGTATCGAAAATCAATTGTTTTCCCCCCCGTGAACATAGCACTATTATTAATATTGATGCTATTCTATTTTTACCACACCATTCACTGACACTGAATAAATCCTTTACAGAAACCCATAATTTGAGGCAGAGGTACCTTTGGGAAATATGTAATCATCTTCGTAGGTAAGAATACGACAATCCAATTTACAAAAAAGGTCATTGAGATATACGATAAATAGATGCGGTACAACATTTTACCGTTGTGGGACCTATGAGGAAGCGGTGAAGATACTGGAATTAAAATTGACCTAAAAGACACAGTTCGAGAAAAACCACGACCGCTTAATTTCGATACCAAAATGGTGTGGTCTATGGTATTAAAGGTCTTTGAAAAGTTGGTGTATAGGACATCTACTTGTTTTGCAAATTAATGATGATTGAAATTGATTGCATAATGAATTGAATAATTTCAATTAAGTTAGTTTGTGTTTAGCTGTCTGACACGATGCCGGGTGATTGCGTAGATATGTAACAACGAATACAGTCGAATAATGGAGCAGTTGGACACTACACTAATTAGTCTGAATCGATAAATAGATGCGGTCGAAAATGTTACCTTTCTTGGACCTATGAGGAAGCGGTGAAGGTACTGGAATTAAAACTGACCTAAAAGACATTTCGAGAAAAACCACGACCGCTCAACTTCGATACCAAAATGCAGTGGTCTATGGTATTAAAGGTCTTTGAAAAGTTGGTGTGTAGGACATCTACTTGTTTTGCAAATTAATGATGATTGAAATTGATTGCATAATGAATTGAATAATTTCAATTAAGTTAGTTTTTCTACCCCCATACTTTAATTGTATTATTAGATATGCCGAATCTGTACTTTAATGATGTCCATTACGATACTGATTTTCATTATGATACAAGTTTATATCCAATAGGAATACAGATTTTTCATTACGATACAAGTTTATTATATCCAACAGGAATGCGACATTCCAATATTCAAACAATATTCAATATGGCGACTGCATATCTGACAGATATACAAATTAAATAAATGTGACAGTTCTCTGCAATTTACAAGTAAGTACTTAAAATTTGTGCTTTTTTGAAAATATACACGGTAAAAATGAGGGATAATGACCAGAAATTATGTAACAAGCCTTAGTAACCACGAACAATTTATTACCAGCTAAATTCGCAAAGGTGCATGGAAAATTTTAACCTCAATTTATGCAATGGAATGTTCAAAAAATAATGTTTTATTATGTGGTCGTAGAAAAAATAGTGTATGCAACTCGCATTTACTGGCTATTAAGACACTCGTATTCATTGCAATACTCGGCTTCGCCTCGTATTGTAATTTTTTTACTCGTGTCTTAATAGCTATCATTAAATGCTCATTGCGTAATATACTATTGTGTTGAGCTGTCTGACACGATACCAGGTGATTGCGTAGATAAGTAACAACGAATACAGCAAATAACGGAGCAGTTGGACACAACACTAATTAGTCTGAATTCAGTATGTCAGATTTGTATCCATTTTTGGAAAGTGGGTTACCTAATTCGGCTTATTTTCCAGATTGCGCTGACTGTCTGTTAGATGGGTGCACGATTATATAACGGGTGGCAAATAATAGATGGATAGTTTATTCATAAAATATTGCATCGAAATTATCATAAATATTTTAAATAATATACATAAATATAAGAATAATGTATATGTTACCGTAAAAAGCCGAAATCCGTTTTTACACGTACTTACTAGTAAGAATGCGAAGTAACTACGAGCATTTGTAATTTCGCGTTCATACTAGGGAAGAAACAAATTAAAATTTTAATTCGGCTATTTACCGCAGTTTTCCGTTAGAACCCGTTCTAACTACTCGTAAAACAGTAAGTAACCGAAATACATATCTCTTAAGAGCGGACATACTTCCATCGCTCACACCTCTATTTAATGGACAGTTTTTCAACATGATATGAAAATACCTTTTAACAAGCGGACATATTCATGAATTTATATCAAATACCATCCTTCATTAAGTTTTCTTCTTTATAATAAAACACGATTGGTTTCAAGATTATTTAATGCGTTGATAAATAAATTGACTTATTTTTTATTACATGGGCTACTATTGTGACATTATGAATTGCATAACACTTGTCTTTTTACATTTACACAAATTAGTGAGACACTTTTTTGTGCACTTGCCCGTGGAAAATCCGTGGCTGGTTCCTGATACAAACGAAGCCGCATGTCGTAAAGATATTTTCTACAACAATGTCAATAAAAAGTCTGATCTGGTGTAGATATGATTTATAACACCATCCTTAGTACCTAATTGGTACATGTTGTCATTGGTCTTTAATAAAACAAGAATTATAATATTTTTGAATTCACCTTTACTTTTGTCAACGTTGGGAATAGGTACGTTTTATCACTGAAAGATTTAATCCTTTTAGCCTGTTAAATTATGGATTAGCTTGCTTCAGATCGCGTTACTGTAATGTTATGCTCAGTTGTACAATTCAAGCAATAGTCTCGTTAAAGTGAGCATCTAAAATAACACTACATTTATAGCATAATCTAGATTATATTACCTCCAGTTCTTTTTCTTCATTTTAAATTCTGTGTTTGAATCTTCTCCATGAATTTCCGCCATATTAATTTTGACGTCACCAATAATACTTTCCAAATCTTCTTGCCGCTCTAAAGAAGAAATAACTCCAATAGGCAAAGATGATACAGTTAACCCAACCCTAGATTCGATCCCAAACATAGCCTTATATGGAGTATGCTTTATGCCTCAATGAAACGCACGGTTCTTCATAAATTGTGCAAATGGTACCTTCTGACCATTTAACGGTGTTATTATGGGACATCTTGATTAGCTCGTTCAAATGAGCCTTGGCTGTCGCATGACTTACCGTGTACAATTATAAGTTCTGGCCATAAAGACTTAAATCCGACAGTTGGCAAATTCTCGGTCGTTATCACGATGTAATATACACGGTGCTCTGAACGTCAATAATATTTCCTTTATTTTATAAGCTATTTTTTCTGCTCGTTTAGATGTTAAAGCTCTTAATAAAATAAACTTGGTTAGATGATCTTGATACACCATGATGAATTTATATTCCCCATCTGCTTGACTTATACAGCCGATGCCAAGTAGATCTTACTTGGCGTCGGCTGTTTAACTCATTGTGCAAAACTGGTTTAGAAACTAATCCCTTCTTCTTCTTAGATTTTTTACTATCGCAGGCTTCACACATTGACAGGAACAAATTAATCATTTTAGTAGTAGTGTTGGCATATTTTCTCCTTGTTCACATTCGAGGTCGCGATAGACTTCGAATTGGATGCGTCTCTTCATTTAATTATTGCATAAGATATCATCGTGGCATTAATATAAGATTAAAATGCAATATTAAAACATTTGCATATGTGTCTCTCTGCTAAATTGTAAGTTGTTCTGTTTTTACTAAATACGAAATGATTCACTTTTCTTGATGCTCTAATTTCTAAGTAGTTTTCAGAAAAGGAATTTCTTCGCCGTAACCAGGGGACTCAAAAACATCTATATGCAAATTTTAATGAAATTTTCTGCAGCTATTTGGGAAATGTTGAACGGATAAGAAAGATCTTTTTTCGTGTGAAATATTTATAATGTTTAAGTCGCTCTATATCATAATACCATAATTTAAATTTTATATGGTGATAATGACTTACAATTGGGTTCTAATATTTTATTGTATCACAGCTTATCTCTATAATAACTAACTATATAACTTTTGAGTCAAACAACATCAACTCCCTTAAATATAATATCTAGTCATAGTGTTCCTTAAAATTTATTGTTGAAAATGTACACCAGAATTTAATAATTGCCAATGATGCAGAGCTGCAATGATGGAACTCTAAGCAACCAGTAACAACATAAACTATTGTAAGTTTTTCTAGCTGAGATAACATAAGCGTAAACATGAACACACTCTACACATAGTTTACATATTAAATGAGTTTAGACAAGACAAATAGTAAAATATGTGTCTATAAATGGTGTCTAGGGAACATATACTGTCAAAACGGCATCTTAGATAATCTATGAATTTTTACCTTAATTATATGCATTTATAGATATTTAGAAAATTTAACTTTTCTTCTTGGAGTATTATTAATATTACTATTATTACCAGTGGCGGTTCGTGATTTTTTGGGACAGAAGGGCACCGGGGGGCTGAGTGTTTAGTATCACAAATTGAATACAAAAAATAAACTCAATATGCTATTTAATTAACTTGTTTGAAAACGAAATCCATCCGCCGTTCCTTACGATGAGCAAAATTATTAATAACTAATTCATTGAAGTTTGGTGTTGATGTCAGTAATTGTTTTTCAATGGAACACATTGCTAAGGCACATAGTCTGCTTTTCCGCATGGTATTTCTAGAAAATGTTTTTATTCTCGTCAAAGTAGAAAAACACCGTTCACTTTCAGCTGTTGTCATCGATATGGTGCAAATTATTATTTTCAATAGCTTCACAGATTCGGCAAATGTAGTTGTTAAATTATTTTCATAGAATCATTGCAGTAATGTTAGAGCAGATGAAGCAGTTCCAAAATCTGGTCTATTATACAAAACTACCAGTTCGTATCGAACTATAAAAGCTAACTGGGAAAATGTAGCCGAATCGGTCGTCTTGTCTGCTTGTATAGCGATATAATGGGCTTTGTTAATTTCGTCTAGAATCAAAGTGCGAGAAACTTTGTAGATACTATCCAGCAATTCATTTTGAATGTTTTGACAAACCCATAAAAACTCTATTATTAGACTTGTGAATATGGTCCTTGAGAGTGGTGTCAATTCCTACCAATAAATTAACCAATCCACGAAAAATCCCCGGATTCGCACTGTGTTTCGTCATGGCCCCTTAAAGCGATTTCAAACATGACACAAAACCTAATGCAGTCTATTAATTTTCCAAGAGTGTGCCTGTTTTTACTGACGTTTTCATTGTGCTGAGTTATATTTAATCTATATGTAGTGTTCAGCTGACACATTATTACCTTTCCAAAACTGAATATTGTATCATGTTACTATAAGACGTTTTTCACTTACTTTATGTCTTTTTACTTTCTGACCAAAGTGTTTTAAATCCCTAATACCATTAGAAATCCAGACAGGGTCGCTTTGTGGAGAATTCCTAATTAAGCACACATAACAAAAAATAGTATATTAAACTACAAGTTTCATAATACATGATTTTTGCGCACGCGTTTAAGTTAAGAACAAGAACAAGTGTGCAAAATGTGTTATGAAACGTGTATTTTATACTATTTTTCCTATTTTGGTTATTAAAAGTTCAAAAAAGCTTAAAATGAGAGACATGTTTCGTTCGAACATTTTAAATATTTGAATATAGTCGGTGTTATACCACGCGATCATTTAAATTCTAAATTATAGCAGGCGGGATTTTTTTTATTAGGTTGTCCAGAATGTCAATTATTGATTAATTAACATTTTGAAACGTCACTTTGACAATTCAAATTGTAAATTAGTACTTATATACCAACTTAATTTAAATTTCACAGCCTGCTCTAATTTAGAATTTAAATGATCGCGCGGTATGTAATTATGATTAAAATTCAGAGTGATTTATGCAATAAATTATTTCAAATTACCAACAAAAAGGACGAAATAAATAATTGCACGCCCCCAGAGATTCGCGAAATATCAGAAGACAATTTACAAAATCTTTTGCCAACATAGTCTCGACATATTATAAAAACAAACTTGTATAACTGTTGTACTATTCAACATTGGAAGTAAATTTCAATAGTAGCATCAGAAAACTTATCATCAACTCTGCTTAACAATTTATATTGTTAATTAGTAAATAAAATGTTAGCATGTGTGCTTGTTGTGCTTTGTACAACTTCTATTGCACATGTTTGTTACATTAAAGGCTTACATTTTGACATTTAAATATAATTTGGTTCCATTTTTTTTTCTTTATTACCAACGTCAAAACAACAAAATTAGCGTGCGATAAAGTAATACTTTTGCAACCAAAACGGGTGTCGTAAAGTAAAATTTATAGCACCAAAACAGCAAAAAGCATTTTGCACATTACACCCACACAACCAGTCTGATAAACTGTAAGAGCTACTGTTGAATTTTCTCGTCACGGTTTTATTAGTTTTCTATCTTAATGTCGTAGCTCAGTGTGTTATTTCGATTATGTTACTAACGCAATTCATATTTGCATTTGCATCGATAGAAATTACAACATACACCACCGCTATATATCACATACTGGACCGCCATGCGGCACCATAGAGGAGTGCCCCACCGCTGACGTATATCTGTGCGCTATCCGCGCCAGTTTCATCGCTCGATTTCTAATACAGACGGGGCCTCACGGGGCAGTCGCGCGAGATGCCCCGGAGCCTACGTCAGACTGCAATTTTTAAACGCGCTGAAAAGACGGACTGTTACTTCCGAAAACATATTATTTGTTATCAAACAAATCAGAAAAATTACATACAAATAAGGTATTTATAATTAATTTACCTGTTAAAAGAAATTTGTCATGGGGAAATTTGTCACATGGGGGCATTGCCCCGTTGCCCTCCCTGCAGCAGCCGCCACTGATTATTACATCAAAGTCTCTTATTCCCATAAATTGGGTAGTTTTGGTATAGCGAGTACGATGAATGTCTACAAAGTCGTAGGCGCCAAGTAGTAATCAGATAGTAAGCGTCTAACAAAGGCTAATAAATCCTATTATGGAATTTAAACATGAATATTATACAAAGTGGCATAAGGAAATCTGATATTTTTGAAACGGACAGTATTTTGTAGTGGTAGAGATGGAGTGGATTTAGTTCAGTTTCTAAAGGCCTACCATTATATTCTCAATGCAACCGTCTTTCATGGTACATCGCGTGATATCATCATTGAAACCAACGAGTCCGCTTAAGAAGATGCAGCAACTTCATACTAAACAAATTTCTTTTAAGAAAAGAATATACTGGCTCTAAATGCATGAAAATATTAGAAGTGTACTGCTTGATATTGTTATCGACGTTCATTCTGGTTCGCATGCCAGGTGAATCAACGAGGAAGATTTTCAAATGATTCTGATGTCTAATGATCTATTTCCAGATTCTACTTGCTGAAAGATTGCATGGCACTTCGAAGGAAAATTGGAATGCACTCTTATTTATGGGCCACTTCCAAGTCAAGAAAGTATTGCAAATACTAAATAACAGCAATTCGTAGGGACTCTCTCAAAGACATTCCATCCAATGCCTGTTACAATGTGATGTTGATTTCAAAACATTGAAGGTAAAAAAATAGCGCTGTTGTCACAGTACTCTCTTCGTCATTACTCTCTTCGATAGCATAGTATGATTAAAGAATTTTTGTGTCTTAGTTCTAAGAGTCTTCTATCGCCACTTTTAGAAACTGAGACACAAAAATTCAGAAGAAATAAGATTCTACCAAGATGGGACTACTCTCTCGGCTGTTGTTGTTCTTCACACCAATCTTCAATATTAAATAAAATATTCCAAGATAGGTTACATAATTACATATTCGGGGGGGGGGGGCATCCAGTTTGGCGCATCCAATTTACGTGGCGCCTATTTATTTATATGATACAAAGAGCATAGACGAATTTTAAGAAAAAAGTCGAAAGTTCTTATATCTTCATGACGATTTTTTATGCAAAATATATTGTGGTACTGTGTGTTTCAGAATCAGGTTCCCGTCAATCTGTATCAAAAGAATAAACAGAAATGCATGTTTGAATTGTATTTTATATAAAACGTGACATAATTTGTATTAAAACTGCATTTGTCAACATGGATATTCGGTGACTGTCGTAGCTCAACTGGATTCAGGCACTATACAGAGCAACCTTACATAAAAGGACAATTTCTGTAATTAAATCTAATACATTTTCAAAAATCCTGAATGGCTGGCGCTAAAATAAGTTAATAATCTGCCCAAAGTTATATTTTATGGAAATCTATAGTATTGTTCAAAATATGTGACAGGATCCTGGAATTTGTGATGTAATAAATGTACTCAAAATTATTTCATAAAAGGTATTAACATGTAATTTACTTCTCCAAACGTCAATTACTTTTTAACACATTGTGAGAATTTCAGCAAATTACTCCTACACTGTATTTATTCTAAGCTACACCGGTTTATTTTACTTTATAATGAAGAAGGTTCTGTTACATTTTACATTGTGTGGGTAGAAGATTTTCTTATTAAAGTTTTGCAACATTGTAGTGTGCCGAAATATTAATAAAATAACAATAAAAGGAATAAGATGCAGAACTAAAGTACTAATATTAAGCGGGAAAAGTAAAAATAATATTACAAATCGCTGGACAATTTATTTTCTAATATACAGGCTGTTACATAAACAAGGTGTCTGTATGACGGTTTTTTAAGTGAAACAATTTATATTTTTATTTTAATCTTCAGATTCTAGAGAAAAGGAAACTATTCCTATAATGTTTTCCACACATCAAATAGACAGGTTTTGAGACACTTTAAAAATGTTAGAATTTCAAACTAGTCAAATATCGCGTATGCCATGTATGCTACAATTAAATATATTCAATTTATATAAATATTCTGGCAAAGGATTAAAGCTTAAGCATAAATACGAAGTAAAATTTTTGTAAAAGGTTATATAGTATGATGCAATTCTGACGATAAATTTTATTTACATCTACACTGGATGAACTTCCTCAATATAAGTCTGGTATTAAATAATATAGTTTGACGCAAATATTACTAGCCTTTCAAACTTCGGTAGCATTCCCTGTATAGGTACAGGAACATGGTGGTCACTCCGAGCATATGTGATCAGTGTGAAACATTCATTTCAGTAAAATGTAGAATTCTTGTTTTTGTATTCACATCTGGGCAATAGCAGCTTTTTTTGGAGTATCATAGAACGTAAGTTACTTGTTCATTTCCTACATAAAAAAGTGTAATCGCTTGCGGTAAATAGAAACAGGGTTTTATATTAAAGTTATTTTTGCTAAAATAAAAACGTTGAAATACATTTATAATCAGGGCAATGTGGACATGTTCGCGTTTTGCCAGCAAATAGAGAAAGGAGTTAAAGACGCAATCAAAATAGGTTCCCTTAAATATAGTTAAGTCTCCGATTATATGGTGTAATCCTATTACGTTATAAATAAAACAGATTGTGGTACTGCGCGTGATAAAATAAACAACGGGGACCTATTCTATGGAAGACACTTATTCCTTTGTCTGTACCAACATTTTAAAAACTAAATGAAATCGCCAAATTTTATGGAATCTATAAAAGTGTAACATCATAGTCAAGTTCGACTACGCATATCCAATTACTTTTGACATATTTAGTTTTTGAGTGTGTATTTCTCCTCGTGTATTTAGAATGGTAACTTGCACTTGCTGAGGATTTTAAGCAAAAACTTAAATCACTGACAGTTTAGACTAGATATAATTATGTGCCTAAAAATGAATTCAATAACATTTTTATCAAATTGAGAGTGGCTAGGTGTATACCTCTTTTAAATCACTTTCTACAGAAACTGAGCGACTCCATATCTGTTTTGTAAAATAAAGACTCAGAGCCATTCTTATCAAACCTAATAACTTCCACGGTAGTCATTCTGCTCTTTCATATTTCGTGATTTTTACAAAGTGTTTGCCATCTTTGTGATAATGTCTTTAGGACCATGAAAATCCTCTGTTGAAAGACCTTATAATGTTAAACGTTTTGTACGTATTTAGCAAATTAAGCCCTTTTGGAAACCTGCACATAATTATTAAGTTTATAAAATGTCATATTCTAACGTTGAAACTTATGACATGATCAGGATGTATTTTTAATGCATTGAAATTGCACTTTTTGCTTCCCGGCAATATTCCCTAAATTATCCCGAAAGAAGATAATTATTCCAGTAGAGTTTTTTTTCGCCTTGCCAGATGTTCTTGATTTTTATTTATGGGGCAGAATAAAAGACATAGTTTATCACAAAAAGCCGATTACAACAATTGCTGTCTCCCAAATTGAAATAACTCTGCTCTCTACTAATCGACAAGTAAACATGTGTATTGAAAATAATAGTGGACACTTTGAACATTTGTTAAGTTGAATTTTTTTGTTTTATTTTTTGTACTTTCTGATTTAAATATGTTTGTTTGTTTCGTTTATATTACGTGGTCAATATAGGTATTTTCTTATTTATGTTTAAGTATAATAATATGGTCTTTTACTTACTTTCATGTTATAGGCGGGGATGAATTGGGTATCAATTCTTATACCATTTCGTTACTAATGAGAAAATGATATGGTTATTACTAATGCATTATATTATATTTTTTTCTCGTTATTGTATACTTAGTTCATGAGTTACGGAAATTATTTTTGCTGTTTTCCTATAATTAAATATATATCTGTTGGGTATTAAAGATATATTATTATTATTAATATTGTTATCATTTTATGTCAATGTCGAAAAAGACAAGAAATGATATTTAAAAAATAATAGCTAGAGATTTGAAAACATTTAAAAGGGGAATCTAACGTAACATATCCAATGAATTAAAAATCGGTGAGAAGATTGAAATGAATACATTTATGAAAGAGTATGATGAAAATTCAAGTGAAAGTGAACTGTAGACTTTCTGGTGACCCTCTCAAAACTAAAATTAAATCATTACTCGCAATAAATAAATAAATTTATATTTAAATATTTTTATTTTCCTGGATTGTCTTCGTATGACTATATCTTCGTCATGAAAAAGGTAGCAACTTCCGGTTTTCATCATTCTCTTCAGTTTATGTGCCTTAATATTACGATATTAAAAATATATCGTTCCATTTAAAATTTTAAAGAAAAAACAAGTAACATATATAAATAGATAACAGCGCCCCTATTATTTTTTTAGACAATCACGCAATTTCGTAGTATTTACTCATCAATTCTTTGTAAAATTCTCTATCTAACGAGCTCAGAAACATTTAAATCCGTTGAGGCAAACCGAAATGATACCTACTTTTGTACGCAGACATACCCCCCTCCACCCTCCCCTTCGTATGGGTGTTAGATAAAAAAAGTTTCAATGAGAATTGTACAAAAACGTCTGAAAATGCTTCTAGTAAAAATATTAATCTATCTTAAAAAAAATTATCGAATTTTTAATTGATCTTGAGAATTGCGCGCCCTTGCGATCATTTTAGAAACTTAAAAATATTTTTATTGAAATTCCCGTGGTCCGTTTTATTATCAAAATTTTTTCCGCCAGGTTGTACAATAAACGGTTGCCGAGATATGGCCGGTGGCCGAGCTTAAACAGACACACGGTATATTGTGAATTTTATATTTTTAGTTTCAAATGCCAAACAACTTAAAATTAATTATATATAGTTTAATCCTAATGATGTTAAACATTTGTAAACGAAATATTGAGAATTAAATAAAAAGAATTGCTTTGTGTGTGTGTGTGTGTGTGCATCGTTTTTATACTCCAAGGTCCTATTCTTACTATTGTCTTTTCTTCTTACTCTTCCTTCTTGACATTTTCTCTTTTTCCTTTCCATTGGCTCGTCATTATCATCTTCATCTGTCCCGTTTTCTTTGTTTACTAGTTTCTTGGTCCAGTTTTTGTAACTTTCCTAAGTTGTTGATTGTGTTCCTGACTCTCTGAAAACTTTCACTCGCCGTGCGTTTCTTATTACCGTCTTCTACTAGTTTTTGAAATTTGTGAGGACGTAGTTTCCATTCGTAGGATTATTTTGTCCGATGTTTTTCGCAATATCGTCTTCGTTGGGCGATCTTTTGCTGTATGTTTTTCCTGTATTCCTTTCTAGTGCCATTTTTCTCCCTCACTGTCTCGATCCGGCCGGTCCAGGTTCTACAATTTACCATATATGTATAATATGTTGTACTGCCGTTCGTCTTCATTTTTCCAAGGTGTCTTTTGAGTAACCTCAGCATTGAAACCTTTAGCCCACTCATACCTCTCAGGATCTCCATCTTAGCATTCCGTATCTTCATTCCACCATTATCTGTCTGTTAAACCTGTGACTTCTTTCCTCCCATTCTGCTCATCTCTCGGACATCTTTTTCTGCTTTTCATATGTTACTTATTTTACTTTCTTATACGTAGTATAAGGAAGTATTGTGATGATGAAAATTTTCGACCTCGAGATTTTTGCAGATGTCCACGTTTTGAAGTCCCCTGATACCAAAATAGTGTTTTATAAAAAATGTCTGTCTGTCTGTCTGTCTGTTTGTGTGTGACCACGATAGCGGTCAAACCGCTATAGGTATCAATTCCAAATTTTGCATTTACGAATATAATCTCCCTCTTGAGATCTGATTAGATTTTCAGTAAAATCGGCAGACCGGAAGTAGTAGTTTACTTATGTGAAAAAATTAAATTTTGCCAATATTTCGTCAAGTACCAAGTTTAAATAAATTTATAAAGCATTCATATGTACTCAAAATTAAATTTGAAAAGAATTTTATTAAAAAAGTTTTTTGAAATTCCTACCGGAAGTAGGTCTTTTACAGTTCTTTACGAATATTTCGCAAGCCATGATTTTTAGACAGGTACGTTACGAGTATAAAAGTATTTAGACCTTAATTTTCAATACCTTTTGTATAAAAAAAATTTCAAAATTCGGACCGGAAGTAACAGTTTTACTCTTACCGAATAGCGATTTTTTGTAAATATGTCGTAAATTATGCATTCTAGAAGAGTACAAAAGTATTTACAGTTAGATTTGCAATATTTTTTGTATACATTAAATTTCAAAATTCGGACTGGAAGTAGCACTTTTACTCTTAGCGAGTAGCACTTTTTTTCGAATATCTTGCAAAATATGCATTCTATAGGGATTTATTAAAAGAATGAAAGTATTTAGAATAGGATTTTGAATAAGTTTTGTATAAAAAAATTCTTAAAATTGTATAGTTTGAAACGCTCATACGTATAACAAAGTCTTGTGGTGGCCACACCTCATTTTTTTCAAATATCTCGCAAAGTATGCATTCTATAGAGGTTTATTAAGAGCATAAAAGTATTTAGAATAGGACTTTGAATATTTTTTGTTTAAAAAAAAATTCTTAAAATTTGAATCTGAAGTAACACACTTACAGGTTTATTTTTCTAAGATAAAAGTATTTACAACAATTCAGAACAACTTGTGTATAATTTGAAACGCTCATACGTATAAGAAAGTCGTGTGGTGGCCACACCTCATTTTTTTAATTATTTCTTCTACTTTAGATTTCAACTGGCTTCGAGTTTCCTGTCTCCTTTTTCGACCCATTGGGTGGTCTTTTTCTATTTGTAATATTTTCGCACAATGCTTTCTTAGTTTTAACAGCATTTCTTTAACAATTATATGAATACTTGGAAAATCTCCAAAAGATAATAAACACCATATACAAACATATACGAATTAAAAATTCATACATGCATGCATGAAATAGATGCACACTCTGCTCTAGAGTCGGCATTACAGCAGCCAACGCACAGACACAGTGTTTCAGTCTACTATGCCTTCGTCAGTGTGCGACGTGGCCCGCACACCAAGAAGTCACAGTTGTGAGTATTTTTTTATAAATTTCTGTCTCAATAACTTTTTTACTAACTGAATTTTGTTTCACTATCTTATTCCTTAATAGTTTATCCTGAGGAAGCACAAATGCCTTATGTGCGAAATATTGACAATAAAACGTTAGACTTCCTATAGAAATAAGTCTTTTTTGCCGGATTTCCCAACACTCCTTTTCCGACATTATATATATATATATATTCAGCGAGACAGACTTGGTATAACTTTTGTATATAAGAAATCAAAATTTGGACCTGCAGTAACACTTTTACTCAGAGGTTTACTTTATTAAGAAAGCAAACGGATCTAAAAATTAATTTGGAACAATTTTGTATCAAAAGTTCAGTACCCACATACGTATAGAAAGTCGTTTGGTGCCCACACCTCATCCTTGAACTGTATCTTCAATATATTTCAGTTGTTTGTTGTCTGTTTCTCTTTTTAGTGTATAATATTGCTTACTAAATATATTCTTTATGTCCCAATTGACATTATAAATACATGTTATGGGTAATGACTAAAAATAAATTATTACCTATTGTTGTCTATTCATCCATTACAATTTTAATTCATAGTTTACCCTACAATCTACATGATTGAAACATATTGTCAAAATCATCAGATAATATTTTTTATTAGTGTGTATTGTATAACTCTTCATTAACCTCTTTTAGATATTAAAGTGACAGAATAGAAATAGGTAAATCAAGTCGTCCGGTTACAACTAAAATGAACTGATAGAACATTTCTTGGTATATTGATTAAATGTCACGAAATGTATCGTGGGTGTGATTTGGCTGACCTATATATAATAATTTAAAGTATATAAATATAACTTCTTTATTTAAATATATTTAAGCAAACACGTATTATATTTAAATTCTTTGCTTTAATGACATTATACATTTTTAACATTTTTAAAAGCAAAGTGAAACAATGAGCTTAAAAACCTCCATTAGAATATTATAAAGAGAAAAGTGTTGCCTTCTTAGCTCGAAACTTTTCTTGTTGAAAAATGAGACGGGAAGCGCTCTAACCACGAGGAAAATTTATCAAATAAATGTACATTTTCTTACTACTTGTACCTATTTCCTGAAAATAAAAGTTGAGAAATATTTTTCTGTTTTGAATAAAAAGTCTATGTAAATGTAATTTAATTATAATATTTATAAACACGTATTATTTCTTTATTTAAAACTTACGACACTAGTGGTACATAATGTTTTTCTATAAAAATATTTCTATTTCTTTATCAATATTAGTTTATTTAATACTAAACTGGTGTAATTTTAGAAATACTTAAATGACGAAGTATGCTGTGATCATTTAATAGTATATTATGCATCAAGCTTCATAAACTTTGATTTAGTCACGACTTTTATTAATCACGAGCGAAGCGTAGCAGAGCGAGTGTTTAGTAAAACGAGTTAGTCAAAAAAGCTAAAATATTAATTTGTGCAGTACTTTTCAAGATACTTTAAGTATTTTGATTAGATTAGAATATTAGATTAAAATATCTTATTTCGAATTTTAAAGAAAAGGAAAAAAAGAAAAATTAAAATCTATATAGAATATATAAATAGTAAGTAAAAGAATGTTGGCTTATGTCTGTACCTACAATACAATTATTCAAGACACAATTGCCTTCACAATGAAATCATAATTGGGAAAGATCAACAATTGTGGCTTCCACACATGAAATTAAGTCTGCTCTGCACTCCTGTTCATATATCTCGGAAAGAGTAGAGGGGGGCACTGAAACTTTATTGCATATTTGCACGATAAGAACGTAGGAAATATCTGCATTCTAAGGATAATTATTTTCTTTAAGGAATACATCCATGTCGTAAACTACTACTCTACTACTGCTTTGAAAGAACTTTGATTTGAACAAATTGGTAGAAGTAAAATAATTGTTGCATTTACATTTAAATTTTAGCCGTTATACCAATAACACTGGTCTACAAAATCTAATTTTTTTTTGTCACACGAAAACTTATATAAAATTTTGAATCTATTTTGGCCACAAAACAATAATATATCAATGAAAAAAAATTGACACATCAGGTTTCTTTGTGACATCAAAACATGTAAATACATGTTTGTACTTTTCATGAAAATTCATGAAAAGTACAAAAATCACCTACACTTAAACAAATTATTACTTAATGTACAATAAAGGTAATACACGCGTTATAGGTGTTCTCTTATTTCTTAGAAGTGCGAATAGCCTTAGTACAGTCTTTCGGGAATAAGAAATACTAATAATATAATAAGGTAGTGTAGAATAATATTATTCAACAGATAAAAACCAAATTAGTTATGCTCTCGGAGAAAAAGATAGCGATAAACTTTGTGTGGGTCAAGGCTCATGTGGGCATCGAGTATAATGAAACCGCAGACAGATTAGCCAAAGGTAGCTGTAAATTGAGTTATTTAGCCGAGGAAAAAATAACATTGGAAGATGCCTAAATAACTGCACTAAAGGTAGAAAGGCCTTTTAATCTACTTCATGTGCTAACCTAGAAGAGGAAAGAGATATTAGACTGTATTATAATTTTTTTTAGAAATTCTGGCGAAAAAATTTAAATTTAGGTTAAATTTAGCTTCGAGTCCATATGTGTAATTCCTTTGTCAAAAAATCCTATCTATCCACGGCTCAGTTTTGTTTGTGTTTAAAAGTCGGCTTGAAGAGCCTCTAGGCGTGAAAAGTCTCTCTGTCCAACCCTTGTGACATCTTCGAAGTACTTTCCCTTTGTGAGTTAGGGCCTGGCTGCATGGACAATGTCCGAAATGCCATTATAAAAAAAAAAATATTTCAAAAGTTAAAATATTTGATATAATAATAAAAAGAATTACTAATGTACTTGTTGCAGGCAAGTAAAAAAGTCCTGTTTTTCAAATTTAGGCAATTACAACTTAATTCCTAAGCAAATTAAAATATATGTCCTATAATGAACTGACAAAAGAGATACATGTTAAAACTCTATAATACCAAACAAAAGCGAATTCAAAAGATATATTAAACACTTCAATCGTTTTCGTCTGCGCTAGCTTCATCAGCTATCTTTTGAACGATGTGTGTAATATTTTAATAATTTTAAGATATGTTCCATTAAAAATTAAGACTAATTGGTCATTGATCATATTTAACACTTCCCTTGCTAAGTAATTTGAAATTAATTCTACACTTCTGCAGCAGAATATTTTGTTGAAAGAAAACGAATGAATTATTCTTGAACACGATTCGGCAGTGACTGATTCTTTTCTCATAGCTTACATTACATGTATGGTCTTTTTTCTACTTATATACAAAAGTTGTACAATACAAAAATTAAATATGTGTTTTGTTCTATACTAGTAAGTTCTAATAATATTTTTGTCATTATAAAAGAGGGCATGACAAAGAACTTTGAGTACACTTAAGTAAACATTGTATATAAAAGAAATCGAATCCGTTCTAAAGTTTTTACACAGTCGCTGCAGCAGAGACGTTAACTACTTACTAAATACAAGCTGCCAGGAATAGTTCAACATTTTTAGGAAGGGTGTCAATGCATCACGTACAAATGATTAAATCAGAGAAGCAGAGAAACATAGCTTGGGAGCACTTAATGTAGGAATATGCACTGAAAAACTACAATAAATATACCCAAATTTCTTACTTGATCTGGAACGTTATTAAGTAATTGATTGAACACGGAGATATGTGTTGAAACTCCATAATTTACAAGTAAAAATTGAAATAAATTCAAATTGAGTTCAAAACAGTTTTATTCAATTTACTACAATTGTTTCACCCTACTAGGGCTTCATCAGGTGATGAATATTATAATTTTCAAAAATTGAAATAAACTCAAATTGAGTTCAAAACAGTTTTATTCAATTTACTACAATTGTTTCACCCTACTAGGGCTTCATCAGGTGATGAATATTATAATTTTCATCACCTGATGAAGCCCTAGTAGGGTGAAACAATTGTAGTAAATTGAATAAAACTGTTTTGAACTCAATTTGAATTTATTTCAATTTTTACTTGTACTTTATTAAGTTTTTGTCATGATGTGCTTTCTCAAACGAAACAGTGTGCGGGTAACTTTCTTATACGTATCTGTTGTCCGCTTTATAGGTACACAAGTTGTTCAAAATTAAATTTTAAATATTTTCACCATCTTAATAAATTTGTGTTGAAAGTATCATTTGCAAAAAACTACCTTTAACGGTGCGGTCTTCGATGCCTAACCCTAACGGGGATCCATAGATGGAGCTGTGATTGCATATGGATTTTTTGCAGTTTTTATTATAACCCTTGATCAATACAGAAACAAACAGAGAAATATTTCTAATAAAGATAGTAATACAACAAAAATTAATACAGAAAGTGTTCCTAAATTCGAATTAAAATACCCATCTAATGGATTTTTCGGTACCACTTTAGGCGAAACCAAAAATCAAAATTAATTTTTTTTTTCGGATTCGACATCAGCATAATGCTTTTTATAAATTGAGTTAATTTCGTTCTGTTTCTTCCAAATTTACTAATTTTATGATTTTTTATTGAAAAAACTAAGGGCACTAGGATTTTCAAAATAACTCAACCTGATGAGTGTGTTTTAACATTTACTGTGTGAAAATTTCATTGTTCTTGATTTACAACTTTTCGTTAAAATGGTACCGATATTCCTTATGGACATATAACACAGGCGAACCCCAGCCTTAATAAGAGCGAAAGTGTTACTTCCGATCTAAATTTTGAAAAGTCAGCAAACAGACCTAATTGTGGCCTAAATACTTTTACATTCTTAATAAGTCTGTATAAAATGCATAATTTGTGACACATTTGCAAGAATAGTGCTGTTATTTCCAGTTCGAATTTTAGACTCGAATCCCCTCTTTTCCAACACTACACTCGACCAAACAGCAGTTTGTATATTGCTTTCTCGTACTAACTCATACAAACTCTCGGTGTCGTCGTTTTATCTTACAGTAGACTGTATCCGCAGCTTGACGGCAAGCACATGGTATGCTAAATGTATAATTTGTGAGAAATTAGGAAAAAAAGCTATTTTTCAGTAAGAGTAAAAGACCCACCTCCAGTAGGAATTTTGAAGAACATTTTCATAAAATTTTGGACATCTACAAAAAACTCGAGGTTGTTATATTTCGTCATCACAATACTTATAAAAGAGTATAAAAAGTAAAAAAAAAGAACCTCATATTCAGAGTACAAGATTGCATGCTAGTTGTGCTGTTTATGTACGTAATTTACCGGAATTTACTCATGTACCTAATTGATTGATATGAGTAATTTTGATTTAAGTATATTATTTCAGTATTGTAATTTCAATTTTCATTTACATAATTATTTTCGGAAATCGGTTAAAAAGCCAGGTATATAAGGCCAATTTACGACTAAATTTTATCGTAGGTATATAAAGTAATATCATAATATCTAGTCGTTGTTTTGTCACTTCCGTGCATCAGACGTACCGGATCCGCACAATCACCCCAGAAATTCCGGTAGGTCCATTAAAAGAGCAAGTCCATGTACAAGCACGTTTTGTAAGGATTTATGCGTCCATCCGTTTGTGGAATTGTTCGTCACGTCAATCTACACACACATGAGCAGAAACATACATACACGAGTTCATAAAGAAGGGGAGATTTGGACCATAGATTGTTAGGACGTCAAAAGAAACTTCTACCATATCCCTTAGCGACGATATTGAGTTAAAAATCTCATCTCCTCTACACCTCCATAACTACGGAATTTATCGTTTCCGCGTCAACGGTTGGCCCTAATATCGTTTCGTTTCAATTCCATTCGGTAAAGTTCATTTCTTTGCACGTCTGTCCATCGACGTTCGATGAAAATGTATGTCTGTACCTATGCATGTTGCCTGGATGTTAAGTGGTTGGAGGATCAACGTATATATCACAGCATAAGCCGTGATAATCTGGAAGTTTTAAAGCGAATTTGGTAGGGTAAATGTGAACACATTCCATTAATGGAACAATACGTTTTTACGATGAAATAGAAAGTCACCGTCGCTGATCAGTAAAGAATACAAAAAGGAGCGGAAGATTTATGTGCGAGTGTTTTCAACATTTTGCGTTTAGGTATTTTAGGAATTTGTTCTCCTATGCTGTATGAATATTTCGATGTAATTATAATATCTTTTTTGTAAGTAAAAATTTAATTTAATTTATATATATACAGGGTGTGTCATCTAAGCGGGTAAGGCCGATTATGCCTTTATGAGTAAAGATATTTCGAAGCGGTTTTTTCCTTGTGGTAGCTGTTCATTAGGAGCACATTTTAAAAATATTTTGTATTATACAGAGTGTTCCATAACTTGGTGGCTAACCATAGTTATAGTTTTTTAAATGGAACACTCTATATATTATTGCATTTTTGAATTCCCCGTATAATTTTTAGTCAAAAAGTTATAAGATAGTATAGACCTAAAGTATAAAGTTTTTACTTATTCCCATTTTTCTGAAATATTCAATGTTTGTATAAAATTATATTTCTCGAAAACGACGTATTAGATGGACAAAATTTTTTGCAGTATTGTTACAATAAGAGGTCCTAATAGAAGCATGTTTTATTTTTTTACAGTTACTAACTGCATGTGCAGGAAAGTGGATTAAAGTTAGATGACACGTTTTTGTATAAAAGTCAATTTTTTTAAATGGAACACCCTGTATATCAGTTCATTTTTGAATTGTTTATTAAATTTCATGTCAGAAACATGTAAAACGTTAATACTTTAAAAGTGACTATTACAGAGTTATTGTCGTTTTTTGATATGCTTTTGTTAGTTTTTGCAAAAAAGTCAATTTTTTCAAATGCCCTGTATATTATTTCATTTTTGAATTTCTTATTAAATTTCACATCAAAAACATGTAAGACGTTAATACTATAAAAGTGACTATTACTGAGCTATTGTCTCTTTTTGATATAATGGTGTTTTAATGTTTGAATTAGTTAGTTTATGTTAAATAATTGACAAAGAAAATATTCCTTTAAGACCGATAGTATCATGTATCCAAAGTTCATTTTATAACCTATCAAAATTTTTAGCAAATATTTTATCAAATATAACTGGCAGAAATAAATTTTTCATAAAGAATTCTTTGACTTCAAAAAATATTTAGATACACTTAAGATTAATAATAATGATCAATTAATTTCACTAGATATAGTATAGTATACACTAACATTCCAATAACTCTAGCCATAAAGACGATTAAAAATAAATGGAATAAACTCAAAGAGTTCACTGACATACCGCTAAATGATTTTTTGGAGGCTTTGGAACTGTCTCTCACCCATACTTATTTTCAGTATGACAATCAATTTTACAAACAAATTCAAGGTGTATCTATGGGAGCACCAATATCTAGTGTTGTCGCCCAATTAGTATTAGAATTTATAGAAGAATCGGTAATGAAAGAACTAGATTTCCATCTTTATTTATTTTAAAAGATACGTTGACGATTGTGTAGCCTTGTTACCTGAACATAAAATAACATACTTACAAAATAAATTTAACCAATATAACCATAAATTAAAATTTACTTTGAAAATGGAGAAAAATGAATGTTTAAACTTCTTTGATATGACATTAATAAAATGTAAAAATAGAATCCTTACAAAATGGTACACAAAACCGACATTTTCAAGAAGGTATCTAAATTTCAACTCTTCTCAACCAATCACACAGAAAAAAAAAGGGTTATTATAGCACTTACTGATAGAGTCATAAAACTCACAAGTGCAGAATTTTGACCAGCAATTATTAAAAAAGTCAAAGAAATACTAAATAATAACAACTACCCCTCAGAGTTTATCACAAAATTTTGAAATTAAGCAAAATATATAATAGTGAAAATGTCCAAAAAATTTTAAATAAAAAAAGAAGAACTTAACTACCAAGAAAAGAACCCCACGTATATTCCGATGCCATACATGGCGTTACATGCCCTTACATGGCAACAAAACATTATAATTCACTACCTCAAAGCTTAAGGGATAGAGGTGGAGGCCCCTTCAGATATTTACTGAAGGAGATGCTACTTGGTAAGCAGTGATCTTACATATCTCACATGTCTTACATGTCTTACATATCTTACATATATTACGTATCTTACGTATTTATCTCACGTGTAGCAAGTATTATATTCTTTTTGCGGATGTGTTGATTTATATAATAGGGTAGTTTTATGTTAACGGTTGTAATGTTATTGTATTCTACTTCATATGGAGTGGTTGAGTTAAACAGCACATGCTGGACTCCGCCCTAATAAAGTCCATTATTATTATTATTATTATTATTATATATTGCAAATTTATCAGAAAAAATCAACAATATTGTAAGACCATCAATTTTAAGTTGGCATATCAAAACACCAACAATCTCAAATACCTACACACCAGATTAAAAGACCCAATACCATTAATGAAACAATCACATATTGTATACAGTGTGCCGTGTGAAGGTTGTGATGGAGTATATATTGGCCAAACAAAACAACTTCTCGAAGAAAGACAAAAAGGGACATAAGTATTGTAAAAATTCAACAGCTCTTAAAAAACACCAAACAAAATATTATCACAAATTTGACTTTAAAAATACAAAATAATACCAAAGCGCAAGAAATATTCGAAATAATAAACAGTAAAACCTAAGAACACAAATGACAAAATGAAATTGACGGTTTATCAAAAATTTATCATCCAAAAATTCAATAATTAGCATTTAAAGAAAAAATGAAACAACAACAACAAGCTAAAATTACATTAAAAATAAAAAAGGAGAAATATTTTAAAAAAAGGAATGTATAAAAATAAAGACACGACATTCAATATAGACAAAATGTGCTCACATACCAGTATATATTTATACTACACAATACAATTTTAACAAACGTCTTTTGATATAATTATAATAAATTTAGTATACGTGATAACTTTTTATAAAAAGACTGAATTCACATAATGTACAAAAACAAAATGCATACATATGTTAAATGTGTTTGGTGAGTTTCAAAAATGTTTTTCAAGTATTTTAAATCTAAGTTTAAAAATATGTTTTTTTTCATATATTTATATAGCCTTCTTCAAAACACTAACAATAATTATTTTTTATGCTGTACAAAGTATTTGAAAACTCTTTTGTAGGCTTTCGTCATTTTACTTTCTTATACGTAGTATAAGGAAGTATTGTGATGATGAAAATTTTCGACCTCGAGATTTTTGCAGATGTCCACGTTTTGATGTCCCCTGATACCGAAAAAGTGGTTTTTAAAAAATGTCTGTGTGTGTGTATGTCTGTGTGTGTCTGTCTCTCTCTCTCTCTCTCTCTCTCTCTCTGTGTGTGTGTGACCACGATAGCGGTCAAACCGCTACAGGTATCAATTCCAAATTTTATATTTACAAATAAAATCTCCCTCTTGAGATCTGATTAGATTTTCAGTAAAATCAGCAGACCGGAAGTAGTAGTTTACTTCAGTGAAAAAATCGAATTTTACAAATATTTCGTCAACTACTAAGTTTAAACAAATTTATAAAGAATTCATATGTACTTAAAATTAAGTTTGAGACAAATTGTCTTAAAAATGTTTTTCGAAATTCCAACCGGAAGTAGGTCTTTTACTCTTATCGAAAATCAGTTTTTTGCGAATATCTCGCAAGTCATGCTTTTTAGAGAAGTATGTTCCGAGTATAAAAGTATTTAGAACATAATTTTCAATATCTTTTGTATAAAAAAAATTTCAAAATTCAGACCGGAAGTACCACTTTTACTCTTATCGAATAGCGATTTTTTGCAAATATGTCGTAAACTCATGCATTCTATATATATTTATCAAGAGTACAAAAGTATTTAGAACTGGATTTTCAATATTTTTTGTATATATGAAATTTCAAAATACGGACCGGAAGTAGCACTTTTACTCTTAGCGAGTAGCACTTTTTTGATAATATCTTGCAAAGTATGCATTCTATAGCGATTTATTAAGAGAATGAAAGTACTTAGAATAGGATTTTGAATAAGTTTTGTATAAAAAAAATCTTAAAATTGTATAGTTTCAAACGCTCATACGTATAAGAAAGTCGTGTGGTGGCCACACCTCATTTTTTACTTTCTTATACGTAGTATAAGGAAGTATTGTGATGATGAAAATTTTCGACCTCGAGATTTTTGCAGATGTCCACGTTTTGAAGTCCACTGATACCGAAAAAGTGGTTTTTAAAAAATGTCTGTGTGTCTGTGTGTCTGTCTGTGTGTGTATGTGTGACCACGATAGCGGTCAAACCGCTGTAGATATCAATTCCAAATGTTGTATTTACGTGTATAATCTCCCTCTTGAGATCTGATTAGTTTTTCAGTAAAATCGGTAGACCGGAAGTAGCAGTTTACTTCAGCGAAAAAATCGAATTTTGCCAATATTTCGTCAACTACTAAATTTAAACAAATTTATAAAGAATTCATATATACTTAAAATTAAAATTGAGAACAATTTTATTTAAAAAGTTTTTCGAAATTCCTATCGGAAGTAGGTCTTTTACTCTTATCGAAAATCAGTTTTTTGCGAATATTTCGCAAATCATGCTTTTTAGACAAGTACGTTACGGCTATAAAAGTATTTAAAACATAATTTTCAATATCTTTTGTATAAAAAAAATTTCGAAATTCAGACCGGAAGTGCCACTTTTACTCTTATCGAATAGCGATTTTTTGCAAATATGTCGTAAGTTATGCATTCTATATATATTTATCAAGAGTACATGTATATATGAAATTTTAAAATTCGGACCGGAAGTAGCACTTTTACTCTTAGCGAGGAGCACTTTTTTGATAATATCTTGCAAAGTATGCATTCTATAGAGATTTATTAAGAGAATAGAAGTACTTAGAATAGGATTTTGAATAATTTTTGTAAAAAAAATTCTTAAAATTCTATAATTTGAAACGCTTATACGTATAAGAACGTCGTGTGGTGGCCACACCTCATTTTTTTTAATATAAAAAGAAGGCGGTTCTCTTTCAAAATCACTCATTTACATACTATTAAGTTTTTTGTCGATTATTGTCTTATGTCTTTATTGCATTTGCAATGATTCTGCTCGACTGTGTGTGTGAACATTCATTATTATTTAATAATTATTAAGGCCGCTACCCCAAAACATCATTATCACATATATATGTGATATATATATATATATATATATAATTAAAATATTTTTTTTGTCCTGGCCTTAATATTTAATAATTCAAAAATGTTTCTTTCCTGGGATTAGCGGCCATAAAGGAAGTAAATGAATTACACCATTTTTTTTTGTTTTGTTTTATTTGCACCAACGTTTCGGCAATTATCCTTGCCTTTTTCAAGGTTATTTATTGAACCGACATAACACTAATTTTTTTATATTAACATCATTTGTCATTCACTATACAACTTTTGTATATATTCTAATAATTTTATTATTCATGTTGTAAGTATATTTACTTGTGATGTTAAATATAACGTCAATTTATGAAAAAGGCAAGGATAATTGCCGAAACGTTGGTGTAAATAAAACAAAACAAAAAAAAATGGTGTAATTCATTTACTTCCTTTATGGCCGCTAATCCCAGGAAAGAAACATTTTTGAATTATATATATATATCACTGTGGGCAAAATAAATAAATGAAGTTGCAACGATCCATTCTTCAACAAGAATTGTTGAAGAAACAATTTTATGTTGGCAATAGATTTAAGACAGAAATGTAATGTAGAATAAGTTGGTAATAGTTAATGTAACTAAATAAACGTTAAGAAGTTGCACGGGTTTTCTTTACTTTGATTTTCAAGAATAGATTAATTAAATTAAAGTAATTAAACTGGAAAACATTAACAAGAATCTATTCAAATACTTTATTTTGAATTGTACAGTTACTGTATACATTAATAGATACATGATCTTGTGCATTTACTACTTACACGTACTTGTTGATAGAATATTTTGATAAAAACTGTTATTCGATAAATGGTAGTGATTTCGGAATGTTTGTATTAGTTTGAGATCCGAGCATATGAGGTATTTTAATCCTTCTGTTTAAGGAGGATTCAATACAACCCTCAGCCCATGATTTTTTAAAGTCAACAAATCACCAAAATGATTTGCCAAATGTGTCGAAAAAAATGAAACAGCCTGTATATTTATTTGCAATTGAAAAGTACTTCAAATTTACTATTTAAAAATATCACCTTTTTCTGCCTGTAAGTGATATTTCAAAAATTATAAAATGTTATATCTCAATAAACCCTATTATGACTTAAAAATATGAGTTGCCTTACTTTACATTACGAAACTCATGAAATAAAAAGTTTGGAAGTTGATAATTTAACAATAGTTGAAATATCGCAATTGCTGTGTGTCAAAAAATTATTTGATGTAACTTCAGTTGAAAAGCAAACCATCAATACAATTATTTAAACTTACGTTATTGAAAATAGCTATAACTCTCGCAATATCTTGAAGAACATGTAATCTACTATTTTCAAGCATCATAGTTAATATAAGTTATTATCTAACAAATTAAAAAACGTTTGGTTTTATAGTATGTTGGATATTATTTAGTATTTGAAATACATATACCTACATATAAAACATGGAAACATATACGTTTACGGTAAAACACAAATTACGAATTCTCAGTGACTTAAAAATGCGTATTGTGTCTACTGACAAGATAGTTTCTCTTAAAAGTAGCTTTATCACAAAATAAAATCTGAGATACAACATTGTGGCTTTTCTCTGAAAATCTTTATGAAAGCGTATGTAATACAGATAGAATTTAGACTTCTTCAACGTTCAGTTAACAAAGTTTTTGCTCACATCAAGAACCCTAATAGAAAGTTTAGGCACACTTGTATGTGGATTTTCTTGAACGCATAACAAAACAAACTTTTGTGCATCTGGGTTTTCTACGGCAGTAGTAACACAGCTCCTTTTACTTATACGTAGTATAAGGAAGTATTGTGATGACGAAAATTTTCGACCTCGAGATTTTTGCAGATGTCCACGTTTTGAACTCCCCTGATACCGAAAAAGTGCTTTTTAAAAAATGTCTCTCTGTGTGTGTCTGTGCCAATGTGTCTGAAATAGCAATTTTTTGCCAATATGTCGTAAATTATGCTTTCTATATACCTATATATATATCGAGAGTACAAAAGTATTTAGTGCTCGATTTGCAATATTTCTTGTATACATAAATGAAATTTCAAAATTCGGACAGGAAGTAACACTTTTACTTTTAGGCAGTAACACTTTTCTTTCGACTATCTTGCAAAGTATGCATTCTATAGCGATTTATTAAGAGAATAGAAGTGCTTAAAATAGGATTTTGAATAATTTTTGTGTAAAAAAAAGTTGTTTTTAAAAAATGTCTGTGTGCCTGTGCGTGTCTCTATTTCTCTGTGTGTGATCAGTGATCACGATAGCGGTCAAACCGCTGTAGATATCAATTCTAAATTTTGTATTTACGTGTATAATCTCCCTCTTGAGATCCGATTACTTTTCAGTAAAATCGGTAGACCGGAAGTAGTAGTTTACTTCAGTGAAAAAATTGAATTTTGCCAATATTTCGTCAATTACTAAGTTTAAACAAATTTATAAAGAATTCAAATGTACTCAAAATTAAATTGGAGAAAAATTGTAATAAAAACGTTTTTCGAAATTCCTACCGAAAGTAGGTCATTTACTCTTATTGAAAATTAGTTTTTGGGAATATTTCGCAAGTCGTGCTTTCTAGGCAGGTACAACACGAGTATAAAAGTATTTAAAATATAATTTTAAATATCTTTTGTATAAAAAAATTTTAAAATTCGGACCGGAAGTAACACATTTACTTTTATCAAATAGCGATTTTTTGCAAATATATCGTAAATTATGTATTCTATATATATTTATCAAGAGTACAAAAGTATTTAGAACTGAATATGCAATATCTATTGTATACATGAAATTTCAAAATTCGGATCGGAAGTAACACTTTTACTCCTATCGAGTAGCACTTTTATAGTATGCATTCTATAGAATTTATTACGAAAATAGAAGTACATATTTATAATAGGATTTTGAATAATTTTTGTATAAAAAAATTCTATAATTTGAAACGCTCATACGTATATATGTGGTGGCCACACCTTATTTTTTTCATACGGAATACAGTCAGTTTCTTCAAATCTTGTTAATAATTTTTGAAAAGCACTCATCAGTGGCAGTCGCATAGTTGGATATTTTTGGTTGATATTCTTTGTGCCAGGAAACAATTTCGATCACTTTCCCCGAAAACATAGATGATATCTATTAATTCCAATTTTAAACATTTAATTTTACACTTAACGTAAATTCATGTTCTTATAATGACGATTTCCCTTTAAACTGAAGTTATAAATCTAAGTTTGACGTTTAAACAATTTTTGACACAGCGACTGCGATATTTTTTATACTATTGCCAATTCATGAACTTCCAAACTTTTCATGAGTTTTAAAATTTCAATAATAAGTACTTATTTGTAAATGGAAAATATTATATGTAACTTTTTTAGATTCATTTTAGTTATGCTATGTGTAGTGCAAGTGATGGCAACTCATATTTTTAAGTCGTATTCGGGTTTATTCAGATACAGTATCCTATAACTTTTGCAATATCGCCCACAGGCGGAAGAAAGTAAATATTTTTAAAGAGTGAATTTTAAGTACTTTTCAGTGGCATATAAATATACAGGGCGTTTCATTTTTAAGTTTTGCGAATAGTATGTAATTCTAAAGAACATGTGTAGATATGTCGAAATAAATGTACTGAAAAGACATCTCTACATAATAGGTATTTTAACGTTAATCGTTATTTCATAGGAATTTCTCAAATGTTTTTCAAGGAGAAATCGTCATATCTCATAAACAGTTGAAAATCCACAAATACAAGTTGATGTTAATTTAATCAGCTCTTCAAGGGCTTTTATAATATGTAAGAAATGCATAGCATTCCTTTTAAAAAGACATAAGTTCATGTTGGTTCATCGTTGTCGAACACTCTCTATAAATGAAAATATTTTTAAATTATACGAAGTATGATTATCTACAATTTTTGTATTAAAAATTATTCGCTAATTTATTTTCCAATAATAGACTTTGCCGCTCCGTTGGGACACCCGGTATTTCTTTGCCTCAATAAAATTTACTATACTAAATGGAAGGCGATTACCGAATAATTTGAAGATTTGTCGAAGCAAATATAAATGTAAACATAACCCAAAGCTGATATTCTAGCAAAGAAATTTCGATTAATCATAAAATTAACGGAATTAATGTTTGTGTCGTTTTGTTTATAATGTGATTACGGCCTAAAATGAGATTTATATTAATTGGTGATGTACATACTCAACTGGCATGGGAAAATTTACCGGAAACAAAACAGACTATTAAATTATAATTAACAAATACTCAACGGGTTTGAGAGCGATTACATGGCACTGCGCACTTACACATTACTAATAAATAGGTACCTACTACTAAACGTAACAAGCGTTTCATTTACAACGATCCACAGTTAGCTTATATTTAGTTCCCCTTTTTAAGTTAAAGCCTGGCATGTTGAAACTGTTTAAGATAATAATGATATTTCTGTTAGCGTAAGAGAGATAACATGCAATCTTAAATTAACTTTAAAGGTTTTAGTGCATATCTAATTTTTGAAAAATGATAATAATGTGCCGCTTTGCCTCACAAATTTTAATAGAGTTAACATGTATAATGAAAAATAAATTCAACCAAATTAATAAAATTTAGTTACATTGATCAAATTAATATCCTGATGTTTCATTGGATCCTTATAACTTAAAAAAAGCGAAATAAATATAGAAGTAGTAATAAATAAAAAATAAAATATATTATTAACTAAGCTTGATACCAAAACAATTATGAATTATGAAAAGTTAACACATAGTATCAATTACTGCATTTTAAAAAGTATCAATGAAAATCCGTGCACCTCACTTAGAACAATAAGATATATTTTTTGAACTTTCAATATTTCAAAAAAATAATATTGCAACATAAAATCTAAACTTTACAACTATAATTGTAATCGAATATGAGGCATTATATATCATCTGGTGTGATGTTATTTATTCAGAAAAATTGTTCATTACTTTGGCACATGTAAGATTTCCCCAGAAAGAAAAAAAGATTTAACACATTGAAATTTCAAAACAATGAAATATTTTGCAATTAGCGAATACAAAACATGAGAAATATATTAGATGTCCTGAATACTGTGGTGAGCGTCAATAAGGATCATGATCTTTATCAGATATACAGAAGCTATAAGAGAGATTACTTGGATGTGGTACGAACAGAAAAGCAAATTAATCAAAGGCATATACAAAACGCAGAAAATAAAGAGAAAGCAATATGGACAGTAATTAATAATGAAACTCGTCAGACAAATGGAACAACACACATTCAAACCAAACTAACAGCAAATGATATGAATGACCACTTTGTGCAAATTGGAAATCAAATTATCAGCTCTACATCTACCATCGAGTCAATGAAACACTTAAAAAATCTTAATTTAAACAATACCAACTCGTTTTATTTTTCACCCATTGACGAAAATGAAGTCAAAAATGTTATTCAGTTTATTAAAAGTAAACACACGCGAGATATATACGACACCTCAACATATCTCTTAAAACAAATTACAAATGAAATCATAACGCCTCTGACCAAACTACTAAATAAGTGCGTAAATGTAGGAGTCTTTCCGAGACAACTAAAAAAATCTCGAGTAGTTCCAGTATACAAAAAGGCGGATATAGATGATCCAAATAACTATCGTCCAATAGCGATATTGCCCACAATATCGAAAATATTTGAACAGGTGATTGCAAGAAGAATAACTAAATATCTAGATAAAAAGGGCTACATCACAGCTAGTCAACATGGATATCGAAGAAAGAGATCAACAACAACAGGGATTATGAACATTATACCATCAATCGTAAATGCATATGATGAGCAAAGGCAAATCCAGATGACTTGTTGTGATTTCAGTAAAGCTTTCGACTTAGTCAATCATGAAGTTCTGTTACACAAACTACAACAATATGGTATTAGAGGCACTCCACATGATTTTTAGTGTCCTATTTGAGGGATAGAGAGCAAGTTGTTGAACTCAATGGACAAACATCATCTTTAAAATCAACAAGGAATGGGGTTCCACAGGGCTCAATCTTGGGTCCCCTTCTGTTTATACTATATATCAATGACCAGCCGCAGTGCTTAGCACCGATGGAATGTTGTTTATATGCGGATGATACTGCCTTTTTGGTGACTGTAAGAGATGAAGAAGAGTTGAATGAACAGGCGAAGGACATTATGGAGAAAGCCAGGGAATGGTTCCTTTGCAATGGTCTACAACTAAATGAAGGGAAAACACAACAACTTACTTTCTGTGCAAAAAATCAACCTTCGAACGGCAACGTATGCTATCTGGGTCTGACGCTGGATAGTAGGCTTACTTGGGAGGATCATGTTTCCAGTATGGCTGATAAACTTGCAAAGGCAACATACACAATAAGACGTATGAAAAGTGTTGCAACTCACGAAGCTGCAACAACGGCTTACTACTGCACCTTCCACTCTAAGATGAGCTACGGAATCTTAGTATGGGCAGCTTACCATCGGCAGAGAGAATATTTCAAATGCAGAAGAGGGCTGTTCGAGCGTTGTATAATTTGGGACATCGGGATAGTTGCAGAAAATATTTTGTAAAAAGGGCTATGCTTACATTACCATATATATATATATATACCAGTTTCCTTTCGTGGTTTAGCGGCTGTAAAATGAACTTAAAAAAACACAATAAGAATTAAAACGTTTCGATAATATAAATATTATCTTTGTCAATTATTTAACACAAACTAACTAAATCAAACATTAAAACACCAATAACTATTAATAAAACTGTAACATATACTTGACAAATATTTTTTTGACAAATATATTGGCGGCAAATATATGGTACCATATATTTGCCGCCAATATATTTGTCAAAAAAATATTTGTCAAGTATATGTTACAGTTTTATTAATAGTTATTGGTGTTTTAATGTTTGATTTAGTTAGTTTGTGTTAAATAATTGACAAAGATAATATTTATATTATCGAAACGTTTTAATTCTTATTGTGTTTTTTTAAGTTCATTTTACAGCCGCTAAACCACGAAAGGAAACTGTTTTATCAAACGGCTACGAAAAGAACGCATTTTTTATATATATATATATATACAACTGTATTAAGTATGTCATTTTAAATGAGGATAAGTTTGCCGCAAATGGGGACTCCCACCAGTATAATACAAGAAACAGGGATAAACTGCGAACCCCTTATCACCATGTGCAGACTGCTCAAAGATATGTGGACTACTGGGGGCCAAAGATTTATAACAAAGTGAAGCACCTGCATACAATGAATGCTAATACTTTCTTAAGTAAAATATCAACATTTTTACTGACAAAAAGTTTTTATTCAATCAATGAATATTTAAATAATAATTTTAATGATATACAATTTTAATCTGTTTGTTTGTTTGTTACTGTATATTTTGACTTTTCATGTAATGATTTTATTACACTGAATAAATATTATTATTATTATTATTATAAATGACTCTAGTTCCCGAATAACACATTGAATATATGCTTTGAGATCATTAATTGTAATTGAATTCGGAATTTCGTGTGATAACCCAATTAGGATATATGGTATAGCATTGAATTATTGATTCACATGTTGTGTGACATGATGCAGTGCATCACTGACACGACATGTGATACGAATTTGAATCATCAATTTGGTTGTTAAAATTTCCCGATAACCTATGTGAAGTTAGACTCCCCGCGAAATTCGCAAATCGAAAATCTGACAGTTGTCCCAGGTTGTTCTAGGTTTGTTCTAACTCGTTCCAAAGTATTTCAAACAAAAATCAAAATTAGCCGAGTTAATTGAAAAAAAAGACAACCTAGTACAGCTGTCAGAATTTTGATTTTGACGAAAAAGGGGACTGAAAAAGAAACTCGTTTTTTCCGATTATCTTAAAATTTTGATTTTTTTATAGACTGTTTGGAATAATATTTAGCACAACTAGAATAACGAAATAACTATCAGTGTTTACTGTAACAACATTACCAACGCCACTTTCAAAAAAGCATACTTCCACTCAATTGTAGATTTATTTCTCTTTCACGAATAACAGCGAAATTTTTGTCACCCCACATATCCACAGAATGAATTTGTTTGTTGCCCAATACTTAATTAAGAAACATACGACGCTACAAATTGTTTGACATTTTCGTTTGCAGTATTATATAGACTTTTGCTTATCTTTGTTTTGGACGTCGTATTGTTGTGAGTGGATTATTATAAACGAATTATTACAAATTGATTTTGGTGTTGTAATGGTGTTGCTTTATCTCTAAGTGAGAAGCAGTCCCTTCAAAATTTTTATTGAGTTATGAAGTAAACTTTGCATGTGTCTGATAGCGCCTTAATTTTGTTCGAGTTTGTCTTATTGAGCTGAGTGGTCGTTCAATGCTATAATACGTTTATACAAAAACTATTCATTGTTGACATTTATAACGCCCTTTATCTGTAGACGGCAGATCTAACACATTAAAACGTTGCACAACTAAATCGTTCACAATTCAAATCTTATAGGAACTATCGTGAAATCAGCACCCCAAAAGAATAAGAAGGAATAGCGGTGCTACTTACCAACAATAAAAATAAAATGATAACTTTATTGTTCTGTATGTATTTCTTCTACTAGCACGACATAAGTGGTGTAGTACAAAACTAATGTCACAACACAAGTTAACTTAAAACAAAATGGGAAACTAATAACAATAAAAAAGTCAAATAACCTTTATATTCATACAAGGTAAATACAAATGTTATTTCTAGCTTTAGGGAGATAAATGGATCATGGATAGACTGATATAGCCAAACATTAGTCAAGGTACAGAACGTAATGTAATGAATCCTGGAGGGACATCGCCTGTTTCTCAAGCGACAGTAATGCGCCGCCTAAATGAGGCATATATGTGTTACTATAAACATTTCGTTTCCTCTCGAAGGAAAACAAGAAATATAAGTAGAAACAAGAATGCACAGTTAATATAAATCAAGAATTTGGCGCGTAAGTATTGTAATTTAGAAATTTTAATGTTATTAAATGAGCAACTTGGAAACGTTTTCCTTCATTTGTTCTACCACCAGAGTCGTGTCTAAATATTAATTTACACCATAAACATCATTATCATATGATCATGCTTATATGCAATTATAATAATTATATTAATGAAATGGCATTTAGAACCTGTTTATTTAAATTCACATTCTGCTAAGGTTGATAAGGTTATGTCGATTCTTTTCAAAATCATTGCTGAAAAAACCGTTAAACTGCGCTTTGAGATTATAATGTTAAATTTGATAAATTATGTCGAATTCAACCCAGATTAGAAATAGTAAAACATAAAAATTGTTAAAATGCCAATAACCAATCAGTAAATCAATTACAGACATCCGTTATTTCGTGCCCAATAGCAAATAAGTAGTAACAATAAAACACCTTTTGGTACCCATCGACATTAAACTACTGAAAAAAGAATAGCATGTAAAAGTTATAATATACACGTTCAGAACATTACAGAATAGCATAAAGTCCTGTTTAATAACAAAAATAGAAAGACAGGCAGCCATTTGTATCTTCTACTAGAAGATCCCTAATTTGGAAGACAAATCCCACGTCACCACGAGGCACACATTCTCAAATTACGCGTTATATGACCTAAGAGACAGTTCATAGAAAGACGATTTACGGATACGTACTAATGAAAAGCGAAGTGTGATCACCACACGGCTTTCTTATACGTACGAGGTAGGCGCCATAAATTCTCGGCCTGACAGGCTAATACAGATTCAAACGTGTTCAAACTCAGTGACGTCATTCATGAACATCCGCGAGGTGTACACTATATAAAAAAAAAGGTGTGCGATTATTGCACGACAATGCTCCCGTACATACTGCCGCCATTTCACAAGCTGCCATCCGCGAATGTGGCTTTCAAGAATTGGAACATCCACCGTATAGTCCGGATATTCCTTGTGATTTTTTTTGTGTTCTATTTTTAAAAAAGACCTTAGGGGACGTAGTTTTAGGACCACAGTGAGTTGCAAGCAGCTGTTATAGAACATTTTGACGGAAAAACTTCGCATTATTTTTACAAGGGTATTGAATTATTAATTAATCGTTGTAATAAATGTATAGAATTAGGGGAGATTACATTGAAAAATAAAAATTCTTATAGTGTTCCAGGTTTCTTTTTTATATATCAGGCTGAGAATTTATGCCGCCTACCTCGTATGTGTGGTTTTACTTTGTATACAAGATTTTTTTTATAGAAAAATTGTACTAAATTAAGTTTTAAATACTGTTATATTCTTAATAAATTTGTATAGAATGCATATTTTGCGCGATATTTGCAAGAAAAAAGCTGTTCCGGTCCAAATTTAGAATTTCTTATAGATATATAGATATTCCCAAAACACTGTGTTTCGGTAAAAGTGACTTGTTTCCGGTACGAAGTTTGAGAATATTCTTCTACAAAACTTGTTCCACGTGAAATTCTAAATGTTTTCACACTTTTTGTAATGTGTTAATTATATAATTTATAAGGTTCGCAAAAAACTGTTTCTCGATAAGAGTACTACTATATGACCTACTGTATGACCTACTACGTTGAATACAAATTTTAAATCGTTTTTTATAGAGGTGTTCTAGAATTAACTTTAGATATAAATGTTGTTAGTAGTTGACGAGATATTGGGTAAAATATGATTTTTTCATTGAAGTAAACTGGCACTTCGGGTATATCGATATCACCGTTTGGTATTGGTAGCTTTAACTATTTGGCCGCTATTATGGACAGAGAGGAGGGAAGACATTTTCAAAATCCTTTTTTTCGGAATTAGAGGACTTCTATGTGTGGACATCAGATCGAGCTCAAAATTTTGATCAGCACAATACTTAAAAATATATAATAATTATTATTGGAAACTTTGGTGTAACTATGTCAATGGTGGATAAGATTATTGGAGTTACTTGGAGTCTTGAGCTTAAGAGTTAATATACTACATACCTATATTATTCAGTGCACACACATATTCCTCGTACTGATGGAATACTATAAAATTTAGAAATAAATTGTTCATAGGAAAAGTTTGCATATAGGATTTATGAATTAAAAAAAAAGAGTTATAACTACATTATTACTATTTTTAAGCGTTTACCTATCGAAAATTAAGGCATCGCCGTTTAAAATCTCAAATTTGGGTTAGTGATGCAAGCATAAATGTATAATGTCAAGATCAGTTTTTGTATTAATTTATTTTCTTAAGAAAGTTATGTGTTTTAGAAATAACCACAAAAATGCATGAATTTGATTAATGTCTACTAAGTAAGGCTGGTACACAAAAGAAAAGAAATGACCTCTACGCGCCAGCTGCACATTTGATGTACGATAAGTATTAAGAAAAAATCAAATTTATGTAATTATTTTTAAAGATAAAAAACATTAAATAGTCACTCACATTTTACACGAGGTTTTTCCAAGCTAATCGCGTCGTCTATCCCCACTTTACGGCAGTACCGGATTGAGGGGGGTCAAAAGGGGGCAATTGCCCCGGGCGGCATCTCCGGAGGGCGGCAAGATGGAATTTATTACTGCATTACCTATATAGTGAAAATAGCTACAAGGGCGGCATGGTGCTGACTTGCCCCCCTTAAGAAATTTCCTAGATCCGGCACTGCTTTACGGTATCTCTACCGGTCCTAGCGAAGACGAAAATCTATCGGAATCGGTCGGCTATTGCAGATTTAAATGCGAGTGACAGTTTAATTACTAACTGTCACTCGCATTTAAATGTCATATATACCCATAATATTCGAGTGTATAATAATATAACAGTTATAGGCAAGGGAAAATTGGCTTATTATAAAACATAAACAACATCAACAGTTCCGTATGTACTCATTCTTTATACAATATGTTCCTATCTTTAGTATTTCTTTATCTATGACAGAATCTGTGAATATAATCGAAGGGCTGTGATCGAAACCGAATATCGTGTAGCTCCACCTACTCACACCCCCTTGCGTCTACCCGTCCCGCGAATAATATAAGTTGCATAAGTTTCTATTTGTTAGTAAACGCCCCTCAACAAAAGTGTCCGAGTCGTATAATTGTGTAAGACGTTTTTAGTTGGCAGTATCAAAAGCATAAAGTCAATTTTTGTTAGAAGCTGTTCAAAATATGTGTTTATTTTATATAGGATTATTCAAACTTACATGAATATTTAATTTAAGTAATAAGCTAAACCACCAACGTATAGAGAGGAACAACGAAGCAAATACACATCAATCGTCAAGGGGTGCTTTATATTGAGTTGAACAGGTGCGGTTTCTATCTAAATCCCAAACTTTCCTGTTATCAAAGCGTACACACAAGAATCGTCTGTAAAATACAATAATAGACTAATTCTCTTGAGTTTTCTCTCTAAGCCTTTCTCTACGTTTATCAACAAGAAACAATTTTAGCGTAATGTTCCGATTTGCTTCAGTTGTTAACTGTATTAATAATGATCTTGATTGTTAGTGCAATTAACCCGCATTTACGTTTATTTATCTTTACTTTGCCGCTTCATAAGTTCACAGGTTTGTATCTCTATTACACACTAAAATATTTTAAGTAAGAAGTTTGTAGTTTTAATGGATTAACAATTGTTACGCCTGCCTGCTGTTATTTGTAAATATCTAGCAACAAAACGTCAGCAGAAGGCGCAGTAAAATGGCGCTGACGGAAACTAATATATATTCATCCGATCGGCAATATAAGAATGAGTATGTCTGAGTTAAAATCTGTAGCTTCATACACTTTAAACTTGTGAAAGTTTCGGAGGGATTTGGTGCGACGTCTTCGATGTGCCTTATCTTTACTTCCCTAGTGTACGGTAGATAATATGGGGAAGGGTTTTGCCACTAACTCGTCGGCGTGTAGGCGGGGTCTCCTCGAACACAGATGGATGAACAATAAGGCGCCAGCTTCCTTGAGAATAAACCCCACTCCAGAAGGTTATTTGTTCCGGAAGCAAGAGCAATTTAAGTACACCAGGTTGTAAAGATCAGTCAAACGACAAAGTCAAACAATAACAAGTTTAATAAGTGGTGAAATCGTTGTTCGATTACACAAAATCCATATAATTAAAAACAATGACATTAATCTTATCAATAAATTGATGACTCGGCAATCTGCCCAAAATTTTACAAAAGAAATATAAAAAAGAAAACGAGAGGCTTAGTTAAATATTAAACAGTTGAACACAAGTGATTCAAAAGTTGCAAAAATATAATATGAGGCAGGGGTCCTACTAGATCAGCCTGTATATGATAAATATCAAAATCAAATTAATTAGATAAATGTTTGAAATTACGTACTTAACACAGTTAGAATTTATGACTAAATTATTCAGCAAATAACTCGAGATATCTCGCACTTTACATGTGCATAACAACTGAATCACTGAGTATGTTACCAAAAATCAATCGTATAATTACTTAATACTAGGCAAACATTTATGAAAACTAAATCAAATTAAATTCATGCGACTGAGGGTCTCTACAATTAATAAAACATTTCAAATAATGTACACTTATCCGAGGACCCTCGTATTTCATTAATAATTCACTAGCCACGACAGCCAAGCACTGTCAGTAGGCTTTAATGGTTTGAAAACAGAAATTTAAAATGAATCTGGAAATCAGGCTACTATACTGAGGGTATGTAACTGACAATTAATTAGGAAACCTCAAATTAAACCGATCCAGATGGAATCAGACAGCAAAAACTTAACGAAACTGTGTGAAGCACTTATTAAATTCTATAAAATTAAATTACATGATAGATTTCAATTTATGCAAGTGAAATTAATTAATCCAAACAAATAAATAATTTTTAAAAAAAACAACGATATGACATCTCAAATTGCGTAACAGCATCCACGGTAGGTCATCCGACTCCAAAAAGGCATTTCCCAGAGAGGAATAAAATATTTCCGTGTACAAATCAATGGAAATTCTGGCACAAGAGGCGGTAGGAAATTAATTTAAAACTTCCAGAACTTGTAACGACATGTGACCAAGATGGCGGCGGGATACTTCCCCAATCAAAAACGTGGTTGTACGACAAAATTCCGTACAAGGCGGTACGATACAAAAAGCTAAAAATACACGAGAACAAATGCATTAATCACCAGATGGAGAATTAAAAAAAATAGAAACGCTTACCGATCTTACCCAAGTCTTCCACCTAATTCAAAAATCCGACTTTAAGACGCAGCCGTAATTACAAAATATTCAACAAAAATCTGCCACTTAGTCGTATGTAACGGTACGGAAAATAAAAATGGTTAGACCAAAAATTAAACAGTGTGCAAGATCATAGGCGTAACTAGACCTCAACCATGGGGGGGGGGGGGTCACTTCAAAGATATGCCACGATCGTCCATTTTTCGAACCCGTTTTTCTTTCGCATTTGTCAGTACTGATAGTGTTACTATTTCTTTCCATCAGAGTGTGTTAAAATAATACATTTGTCAAGACTTTTAAAATTAACAAGTACTTAATGACCCAATTTTTCTTTTCTTTTTTACGATGGGGGGGTTCTAACCCCCCCCCCCCCACCTGGTTACGCTATGTGCAAGACTGAAGAGCTTAAGATCGCTTCCTAATATGTCTTATCGGCAATCGTACGAGAACTGAAAAGAATGACCGAATACGCCACGCAGAAAAGCAGCGTGCGGCTCTAACAGCAACAAGGTGACAACGACATTTACAAAACAAAGTTAACACTGTGAATCGTTAACGTGCAATAATTAAGAGATGAGGGACAGCGTAATACAAGGTAATTAATAGAAAACGTAGAAGATAATTAACATAGACGTGGGGAATATACCGTAGTCGTCAAATTTTAAGTTCGGTTTATACTTCTATACCATGCAGAAGATGACCTTATAATATACAGCGATGCCTGCTTGCTAACAGTGGTGGGAGAGCAACGCAGTGTCGCGGGGACCCTCACGCCTTACATTTCATAGGAAAGGTTTGTCGAGTGTACTGTCTTGGCAGCCTCGCTTATGTTTATCTTTAGTTTATTTGGTCGCGCTCTTTTCCTCTTTCTACTTTCGTATCAGAAATTAAAATATGTCGACTACGGTATAAATATTAAACTGAAATAAATTCATTCTTTCGGGCCGACGAAACAAACATCTACTAGCATTACCATCGCACACACACACGAGATGACGCTAGATGGCTAACTGCGAATTAAAAGAAATTAAATCCATAATATTTAAAATAAAAGAAACACTCAATTACACATGGTAATTAGATAAAGATAATTCAAATAAAAATTCAACATCCCCACGGAACATATTTATATGTAATCCACAAAAGAAATCAAAACATCAATTCTAGGAATTATATAACTACGTGCGAGGAATTCAAGATATGTGTACAGCGTCGCTCGAAGAAATGTACCAAAATTAGAAAGTGCTAAAACATGAGTCATAATAAACAAGATATAAGATACAAAAAAAAAGTAACACAATATTGATGATATTTGAAAAATGTCCTTCTTCTAATGTTCCTTTTAGCATATTTCGGTATTTATTTTTAGTAATTTTCGTCCATTGATTTTAAACACCGCTGATTTTCTACAAATTTTGCAATAATAGTCTGAAATAGTGTATCGAGTTTTATTTGTTGAAATAAACACAAGGTAATATTCAAAGATAATATAACGAGAGCTTGACAAATAGTCGACTATTTCATTGTGATCAATTTTTCGAGTGTGCGCTACGGTCAATTTGACGAGACCAAAATTGGCATTAATAATTTGACTAGAGCACGAGAGCTTTAGCTCGAGGGCTTTAGTCTTTAATTATTAATGCCAATTTTGGTTAAGTCAAATTAGGAGGCACACGAGAAAAATTGAAACAATGTAATAGTCGACTACTTATCAAGCTCGAGCTATATTTGTTAAGATTATTTCCTAAACCAAGTTTCATAATAAAAAATGAGTTGTCAAATCGATGTGATTATCAATAATTTCATCCGAAACATCGCTAAATCTCTTTTTGTCGGACATTTTCATCTATTTGACACGTTTGCCACTTAATGAAAAAATACATACCTGATTTGTTACCTACATTTGAATAGTCGATTTGTAATAGTCGCTGATATCAAGAACCGGTACCTTTCATTGGTTAATTTCAACTTCAGTTTTGATTGTGATTGGACAAAATTTAAATTTGACAGGTGAAGGAAATAATCTACTTAATCGATTATAACGTCATCTTAGCGGCCTACCCAGTTAGTCTTGCTGATCAAAATAACTATGTTAATTATTTACATATTTACAAATTGTTGGAGATAGAAGTAATTAGAATTTACATATATCATTAAAAAAACAAGCGATCTGTATCAGCTGTTGTTATGTTTGTTATTGAATATTATTGCGAGTTAGTAAATTTCAAGTTATTGTATTATTAAAGACCGCTGCTACTCATCCTTAGAGTAATTTTATTTTGCCTGTTTGCCCAAAATGCTTTCGAAATATAGTATGTATCAATAAATTAACATCATAAATAATTATAAAGTTATCTGAACAAAACATGTAAAAATAATGAGGTGTGGCCACCACACGACGTCTTATACGTTTTTAGTGTTTCAAATTATACTATTCTAATTATTTCTTATTTTTGAATTATTTTTATACAAAGATTTTTTCACTGAAGTAAACTACTTATTCCGGTCTACCGATTTTACTGAAAATCTAATCAGATCTCGAGAGGGAGATTATACTCGTAAATGCAAAACTTGGAATTGATAGCTATAGCCGTTTGACCGCTATCATGGTCACACACATGTATGTACATGGGCCCATTATGGTATGGCAATAATTGTACTCAAGTATGACATATTGTATGAAATGTACGTAACAAAATACTATTATGGGAAACAATATTTTTGGATTAAATTTATTTATTTGCTTTAGAAATCTGTGAAAAAACATGGCGATGATGGAGCCGACTAAGACACTGAATTACAACAAGAAGATGAAATTGCTAAAATAATTATTAGTGAATTTAGTACGACAGAACAAAATGAACAAAAAACGTAAGCAGTGACAATTAGTAGCGATTTAGTATTTTATATACACAAGAGAAGCAAGAAGCGTTAGCGATTAAAAAGCACAGGAAAATTTTGAATTCGAAGCTTTGCTTATGTTTTAATGCGAAATTTTAGAACGCATAAATTTAACATCAAAAACATTGCAATCGGCAGAAATAGATTTGGAAGAAGAAAACGAACAAATGATGTATTGTACACTAATACCAGTGGTCGTCAACCAGTTTATAAAAATGATTTATCGACTGAATTTCCTAATCAAATCATATCACTCAAACCTGTTTTTACAAACGACTTTAGCAAAGTGAATTCAATAAAAAAATTATGCGATTTAAGTGTGTATCAAACTTGTCCGACGTATGTAATGCTGTTTTGCTATTTTTTCAATTGCAGTCGCTATGGCAGATAGATCAAGCTCTTGAGAGACGCCGGTTTTCTTCGGATGAATATCTTAAAATCAGCGCAAGGCTTTTTTAAAAGCACTATTATTTACAGTAATAGTAGAAAGTAAATAAATTAATAAAAATTTTGTTATATTTTGCGCCCATCTAAGCTATCAAATACATTAATAACAGCTTCCAACAGCTCCTCTTGGGTTGCATATGATCGCACATATACGAGATCTTTTATTGCTCCAAAGACGAAGAAATCTAACGGTGAAAGATCAGGGGAACGTGCAGGCCATAAAACAGGACCATTTCTGCCGATCCACGAGTTTGGAAATAATTCATCTAAATATCTTTTGACCTGTGCCTGATAGTGAGACGGGGCCCCGTCGTGTTGAAACCACCGTAAATTTGTACGGGTCTGTAAATTTAATTCATCTAGGATATTGTCGAAATCTTCCCTAAGAAATTGCAAATATCGATTTCCGGTTAAAGTTTCATTAAAAATAAATGGCCCAACAAGTTGCGAACCAATAACACCACACCATAAATTGAAGCCGAACCTAATCTGGGGTCGCCTTTCTTCTAAACGGTGAGGATTTATTTGCGCCCACAGGTGTTCATTATGGCGATTGAACATGCTGCAGTTTGTAAAACGTGTTTCGTCGGTCCATAAGATCTGCATCAGAGAGTTATTATTTTCATGGCACATATTTACGAACCAAGCACAAAAATTTAATCGTCTTTCATCGTCTCCAGGGTGTAGAGTTTCACCAACTAATTTTTTATAAGGATGGTACTTATGTTTTGATAAAATTCTCACTACTGTGCGTTGTGAGGTAGCAGCGCCTTGTGCAGTTTGCCGCGTTGATGTTGATGGATTCTAAATAACAGCAGCTAAAACATTTAACTGGTTTAACAAAACTTCCATACTCCTTTAAATTATTGTATAGATTCTTGAAGGTGTCTAACGATGGTTGAGGGCGATCAAAATACAATAAAAAATAGCGTTCGGCGGCTTCTTTACTATCTTTGTTACAAATAATGTAACATTCAATCATATCAAGTTTCTCAAGATTTGTGTACACCTCTGTAAAGCAACTAAATCACTAACAAAACCAACTATAGTCACCCTAATGAACGAACTGTCAATGATGAAGTAAACATAATGCTTCAATTATTAATATCGCGTTTTCCATGGCAAGACCTGATTTTTGTTAAACATAATAATAGTATATTGTGCAGTTATTTATTAAAATAAGTGCTACAACCCTTACATCATTGCAAGCAGAAAAAAATGCACTACTAGAATATGTCAGAGCCAACTATAGTTTCCATTAAAAAAAATAGACTTTGCTTGCTAACTCAAAAATGATAAGCAAAATTAAAAATTTAAAAAGTTGTCGTTGTTTGAAATTGAATTTCTTAAAAACGATAATCAAAAAGTTTTTTTCTAACTTTAAGAATAGAAGTGTTATAGCACTGAAAAGGTTTTGGAGAATTTCTATTTTTTGCAAATTTCTAGGAAATGATGCATTTTCTTAAAATGAAAAAAACGTATCTGAATGAGGCTTATAAAGATGCAAATCTTTCTCCATTTAACCTAATGCGTATCTCTTATGGTTTTCGAGATCCCCATACAAATAATGAAAAAAAACTCACCCTGTATATAAATAACAGCTTAATTTTGAATTGCTTTACTAAATTAAATAAACTGTTACTTCAATCACGATCCTAATTATTACTTTCAGCGCATAAGTCATAATAAATTATTTTACTTGAATGAAATGCTCTCCAAATCTTTAAATTTGTGCACGTATTTTTATTTTTTCGACCGACCGTACGTGCAGTTTGCAATAGTTTCTAAAGCATATATATTAAATTTTATCTAAACGAACATCTATAATAAGTTATGCATTGCATCTTTTTGCACCCCTTTATTATTTGCTAGTATATGTCTACAAAATTATATCCGCACAATGTGTGTATGTATGTATTTCTATTTACTATAGAGCGCGTTATTTTAAAATAACTATTTACAAAAATATGATCAAATTTAAAATACAATAATGTTTTGTATTAATACTTTGTAGTGATTTCAGCTGGTCATCCATTCATCAACAGAATATTAGTGGCGGCACAAGGAGTAGCACCATTGGCATCGGAGATCACGTTATGCCGTCACCGTCCTCCCCGAACGCAGTAATTGTTTCTCCGGAAACCCTCAGTCGTCATTCTTCTCCGACGAAAGCAGCTAAGGTAGCAGGACACGTCCACATACAAACGGCACCCTCTCCAAGGTAGGCGTTCAAATTCCTTTGATCTGTACTGACGTACAATTGTCACTTTGAAATTGCTTCCCGTTGTCTCGCCGAAGCTTTGAACCTATCCTCATTGTTTTCTTTTGTCTTTTGCAGTAGAAATCTGCCGCCGGGTCCATTAGCAGTCGCACCGTTAGGTTATTACCATCCTCATCAACAGTTGCCCGTGGTAAGGAGGCTTTCCAGGGCAGAAAAGCAAATTGAATGGAAGCAATTGGGAGCGTAAGTAAAGAAAAGAAATCGAAAAAAAAGTTAATTGGTTTCCTTTTCCTTTCCGATATCTTTTAGCATTGTATTCACAATGTAAAACGAATTTCTTTCACAGACGACAAGAAACAAATCAAATTTGTGTATATGGAATTGCAATATCATTTTTAAAAGCACATTTCACGGTAAAATCGAAATTTTATTTAATTTTCTTATTAGAAATACTTTTTAGAATCTTGTGTGTGAGTGTGCCAAATTTAATAATGATATGTTATGAAAGGAAATAGTATAAATAAATGTCAAGGGCAGCAAACTTAGTTCTTCGTTCCAATAACAAAAATACACATAATTTTTTTTTATGCCCGATACTAGAACAGATAGATATTTTCCAATCTTGTTCATACCAATAAAGTTTGTAATTTATTTCATGAGTGGCATTTAGCAGAAAATATTTCTATTTTCATATACTGTGTCCAAAAAGTCTGGAAACACCCAAATAAAATCGAAACGGATGATTTTTGAGAAAAATGCAAAAACAGGTCAATTAGTATTTTCAAAAAACTACTGGCTGATGGTATCTGTTTGGAATTTTTGATGACCTTGAAAAAGTTATGATGCCATCAAAAAAAATTTAAATGGCAACGTCGCATTTTTAATTTTATTTTTGATAGATCTTTTAATTGTCTAAACGACAGTCAAAAAATTTTTCAATTCTACTTAAGAAAAATTTTGAAAAAAAAAATCATTATAGAAAACAAAGAAAATTTTAATCGTAGAAATCAGCAAAAACTCTTACAATAAATGTTCAAAATGTTGTCCTTGAGCATCTTCGCAATACCCTAAACGATAATAAAATTCATTTTGAACGTTTTCTATCATTTCAGGAGTGATCCTTCGCACTTCAATCTCAATCCGTTGACGCAAGTCTTCCAAATTTTCAGGTTTAGTTGCTTATGCCTTATTTTTTAGGTAACCCCACAAAAAATTATCAATAGACGTTAGATCTGGCGACCTAGCCGGCCACTCGATAGCCCCCCTCCTGCCAATCCATCTGTTTGGGAAGGTATTCTCGAGATAATGCCGAACATTTCCCGCATAGTGGGGCGGAGCCCCATCTTGTTGAAACCAAATTCTTTGGCTGGGCAAATTAGGATCTTCATGGTTCGGAAATATTTCTGCTAATGACGGAATTAAATAATTTTGTAAAAAATCCAAATACATTTCCGCCGTCAGGTTACCGTTGAAGAAAAAAGGCCCTATAATTCTGTTACCAATTAAACCAGCCCATACATTTAATTTCTGAGGATACTGAGTTCGTACCTCTCTCATCCAGCGTGAATTTTGGCGTGCCCAGTACCTGCAGTTTTGTCTATTAACAGTCCCATGTAATGTGAACGTAGCTTCATCTGAGAATAAGATATTTCTGATAAAAAACGGATCATTATCACACATAGGCGTCAGTTGCTCGCAAATCTGTACACGCCTGTCGAAGTCCTCTTCAGACAGCTCATGAACCAAACAGATTTTGTAGGGATGATACTTATTTTTCCGGAAAATATTACCAATTGTACTCTGCGACACGTTAAACTCCCGAGCAAGCTGCCGTGTACTAGAATTTGGAGTGTCCTCTACTGACAATAATACGTCGAGTTGCGTATCTTCTGCGATCTTTGGACGACCACTTCTAGGGCGATCTCGAACATGGCCTTCTTCTTGAAATTTTTTGTGAATCTTACTCACTGCAGAAATACTAATTGGGGCACGCTCCGGATGTTCTGTATTAAATAAGTCGCAAACTTCTCTAACTGAACGAGCCCTATCCCCAAAACCAATCATCATCAATATTTGAATACGTTCCCTGTCACTTAAAACCATTTTTAAACAGATTTTTTTAACTTACGCACAATTCGTATTTGACAGAATGTCACAAATAAAACAAAATGTGTTTGAAAAATAATCGACTTTTACGCCACCTATGTTTTTTTTTTAAAGACAAACTTTTCCATTTTCGAAGAAGTAATTAAATTTTTCTCGGTCATTTTCTTAAGTAAAATGAAAAATTTTTTTACAGTCATTTAGACAATTAAAAGATCTATCAAAAATAAAATTAAAAATGCGACGTTGCCATTTAAATTTTTTTTTGATGACATTATAACTTTTTCGAGGTCATCAAAAATTCCAAACAGATACCATCAGCCAGTAGTTTTTTGAAAATACTATTTGACCTGTTTTTGCATTTTTCTCAAAAATCATCCGTTTCGATTTTATTTGGGTGTTTCCAGATTTTTGGACACACAGTATATACAGTAATATTTGTAGCTTTTTTAAGTACTAGTTCTAATCAATAATCCTGACTATTCAATTCACCTGTCATTGTTCAAATATGAACCAATAAAATAGCAAATATTTACTTTCGTATCATAGCAACAGGAAATTTCAGCGATTATATCTTCCTAGAAGGTATTCAAGTGGATATTTTAAACAAGTGAAAGTTTTTATTAATGTAACTCATTTACTAACAATATTGAAGGTACAATTAGAAAAACTAACATTACTGCAGTGCTGCAGCAGACATTCTGGAACAGAGCTATCACTGGGAGTACCCGAGGGAGTACCTTTCTCTTGTAGCTTAATACCGTCACTATTACTGACAGATGTCGAAGTTGTACATGACACATTTGTCTCCATACTGAATCTTTGGATTTCTTCGTGTTCCAAGGGATATTTTCGCAAATTTCAGCATCGATTTCGTCTTCAGATTTCGTGCCAAATCTTTTCTCAGTTCCCATTATTTAGAAACACCAGTTTTTATTCAACGAAACGAACTAAATAGGAACACGATTCCAAAAATTTTAATGACAAACATAAATGTTTTTTTTGTTGACATGGAAACGTAATCATGTGTAACTAAATTTTGAGTCATTTTAATATGAAAAATTGATTTGGTTCATTGAATAGTCTCTCGAATACGATTCGTAGTCAAAGTTGAGTCTACTATTTTTGTGGTGCTTTACACTCATGTCTTTCATAATTGCGAATACTACTCGTGCTCCGCACTCGTAGTATTTAAATGCATCATGAAAGACATTCGTGTAACCACCACAAAAATAATCGACATAACTTTGACTACTCATGGTATTATAAGTGACAATTTCGCAAGTTTAGAGTATTGTATTATTTATTCAAATAATTTTTCAGGCAGTGGTTTTTTATTTAGAGCTTCAATTAACATAAATATGAGATAACTAACATGAACCGATTCGTTTTATGTCATGTTTCGATGATCACAGGGCTACAGTGATTTTGATGTTTGAAAGCTGTTTGCTAATTTGTATATGTTTGGGGGCCCTTATTCCAAAAAAACGCCATATTTTTCCTCTATCACGTAATTTTTTTTATAGCGCTGTATATCTTAAAAATGCTATTTTATTAATATACATACCTATGACATGAATATGTTTCTTCCATGTTAGGCATGACTTTTAAATGAATTGATTTTTATGAAATTAAATGTGATTTGGCAACACTGGTTAATATTAGATTTCTCAGCAAAGCAACAGCGTTGGCGCAGAAGCGTCAATACAACGTTGAAACCTGCTTATGTGCAGTTTGGTTGTGTTAGTCGTCGTGCTACTGTGTCCGTGGTTGTTGTCTTCGTTGTTGCGTATTTTTAGTGTTCTAGAACGTATAAATATGGAAAGAAGACATTGTGTGAACAATCCGAATAACTTTTGTTATATCTGTGGTAGTTATGTCGTAGCAAAGCAGAGGCAAACTAGAACTTCTTTTGTGAAAAATGTATACCACGCTTATTTTGGTATAAAAATTGGCGACCAAGACAAGTCCTGGGCTCCTCATAGTGTTTGTTCCGTTTGCGTTGAAGCATTAAGAAACTGGCAAAAAGGTAGGAAGAAATGTTTAAGCTTTGGTGTTCCTATGGTATGGCGAGAGCCTAGAAATCACAGTGATGATTGTTATTTTTGTTCGTGTAATGTTCAAGGATTCAACAGAAAAAATAAGAAACAAATTGTGTATCCCAATCTTGACTCTGCTATTCGAACAGTTCCTCATGGACCAGATATACCGATACCTACCGCCCCAAAAGCACTAGAAAACGTCATATCGTCAGAATCAGAGGAATCTAATTCCGACCCAGATGACTCAGATTTCACACCAGATTTCAGAGAGCCCGAAGTGTTTAACCAGAGCGAACTAAATGATTTAATTAGAGATTTGCACCTTCCAAAGGATGCATCCGAATTATTAGCTTCCAGGCTTCGTGAGAAGCATTTACTGGCACCTGACGTCACATCAAGCTTTTACCGGGATCGCAAAAAAGAGTTATGTCAATATTTTACTCAAGACGGACCGCTAGTGTATTGCAACAATATTCCTGACTTAATTTCAAAATTAGGAAATGTGCCGTATGTAAAAGAAGAATGGCGCCTGTTTATTGACTCAAGTAAGCGTAGTTTAAAAGGCGTTTTATTGCACAATGGTAACGAACTGGCCTCGGTTCCCGTTGCCCATTCGGTACATTTAAAGGAAACGTATGAAAATGTAGAACTTCTTTTAAAGAAAATAAACTACCAACAACATCAGTGGATGCTTTGTGGTGACCTTAAAGTGCTGTGCATGCTACTAGGACAACAAGGAGGTTATACAAAATTTCCATGCTTTATTTGTGAGTGGGATAGTCGAGCAAGGGATAGACATTGGACTCAAATAGAATGACCCTCTGGAACGAGCTTTACACCTGGTAGCAAAAATATCTTAAGAGATAGCTTAGTTGACCCCAAAAAAGTTTTACTGCCTCCTCTTCATCTCAAACTTGGCTTGATGAAGCAGTTACTAAAGCCCTAGACAAAAATGGACAGTGTTTCAAATTTTTGTGCGTGAAATTTCCAGCCTTATCCGATGCCAAGTTAAAAGAAGGCATTTTTGTTGGGCCGCAGATAAGAACATTATGCAAAGACAAGGATTTTCAAAACACAAGTTTCTTGGGAACTCTAAGGACGAAAACTACGAAAATATTGTTCAAAATATGTTACAACACTTTCATCATCTAGGTTGTAATATGAGTTTGAAAGTGCATTTCCTGTTTTCACACTTGAACTATTTTCCTGAAAATCTTGGAGCAGTTAGCGAAGAACAGGGAGAGAGGTTTCACCAAGACATTAAAGAAATGGAACGGCGATACCAAGGCACCAAGACGCACGACGAGATTCTGTACCTACACACTTTTTGTTTTCTCAACCAGTATTTATACTACGTAACAAAGCACGTTATTTAACAATGTTATATAACTTGTTAAATAAAGGAAAGGGAAAACAGTTATAAACACAGAGTTTTCCAACATTTTTATTGTTATAGCATACTTTATTTTATCCAACAGATGTCGGTGACGATCTAAGAAAGTTGTAAAGATTTGTTGCAGCACGTTTTAGCTTGTACAAGCTTGAAAACATGTTATCGAAACACTGAAACGTTCGTTATTGCTATAACCTTAATCATCATAGATGAATAAGATTGCTAATGATTGTTTCACGTGATACATGATGGAATGATTGCAGAAGAAAACCATAGAACTAATGTTAGATTGTTATCTAATAAAAATAAGTAAGTGCAAATACAAATAAAGACAGAGATGAATTCAGTCAAAAGGTATATGAACAAAATTGAATAGATTTTCCAAACAGATCGCGCTTAGAACCCCTGTCATCGCCAGACATTGACAAAAACAAATTGCGGACTTTTCGGAAGAAAAGCATAGAACTAGCTGTCGGAGGATTTAAACCATTTACCCATACAAAAACTTGTGTACAAGACTATTTCATGGACTGTTCCAAGTTGTTATTATTAAATTAAATTGTAAATTTTTTGTTTGTAAATTTGTGAAATTTATGTATTGTGTATTGTGCGTGTTAATTGAGATGGATGAGAGCAAATGGACGACAAATTAGAACAGTTGGTCTTGCATGTGATTGTTATGAAATAGGAAAATCTAAATCTAAAACAAACTGCTACAAAACAGACAGAAAGAATAGATCTATTAGAAAAGGTAATCAGGAAGTAAAATTTGATTGTGAAGTGCTCATCAGGGAAACGAAAGCAGTGTAGAAACGAAAAAGAGTAATGACAATAATACAAAAGATGGGTAAATATGTATGTAATAAGTAAATATCAAAGAGAGAAAACAAGACCAATGTTGTTAAATTAGCTACAGAAAGTAAGAGAATTGAAAGTCTGAAAATTACTAAGAATACAAAAATAAGGTTAGAGGATGACTATTCCAAAAAAATCCAAAACGAATGAAAACTATTAATCCCACATTTACAACATGCAAGACAAAAAGGACATTCAGCTCTATCGCGATATAATAAATTATTAATAAGCAATAAAATATACAATGTTAGTGATTTATATAAGGAAGGAGATTAAGAAAGTCCACAGATAGAGGCGAGAGTTGGTACCAGTAAAAGAAAACAATGGCCAAAAGATTGTTGTTGGGAAGGGACTTAATGGAAAAGAACTGAAAAATATTGGTAAATTTGAGAAAGTCAATATAAAAACATTGGGATTAGCAGAAGCAGTAAAATTAATGAGGGTGGATTGTCAGAAAACGGAAAGGCAAAAGCTCGCTGGATGGCCCATATGAAAAGGAACAAAATAAAAGAAAGAATGCTTTCTGGGATATATTACTGGATGATGTAGATACAATCAACCACGAGGTGATGGTAATTGGAGACTTGAATTGTAGAATTGGAAGTAATAGATGACTACATAGTTGATAAACATAAAGAAACAAGAAGCAACTAGAAATTGCAATGGACAAAGAATGATAGAATTTTGTATAGCAAATAGCATGAAAATGTGCAATATCATCTCAAAGCTTAAACAAATATACATATAGGGGTTTGCGAGGATAATAAAGAGCAGGATTGAAAAATCAGAAGATAATAGTGAACGAAAAACCTCAAACAGAAAAGCATCAGGGTACATTAATTACAGTATGGACAATTTGATTTTAACGAATGTCAAAATCAAAATATTAACGATACTTGACCTGTCTAATTTTAGCCCAATTTATTTTTCGATATTAACCATAATCAATTAATTGCTTTTGTGGTATTTTGTATATTTTGATATAGCTAATCTCTGTTAGTTTATTTGTAGAACCTTCTATTACTATAGCTGAACCTAATACTATTGAAGAAATATTAGAAATTGTTCAGAACTCGCAAAAATGGAAACGGTATGTAATTAATGCAAAGGATATATAATTGATAAAATATCAATAATCTCATAAATGTATGACAAAATATATATTCAATTCCTACATCAGCCAAATGAAAAGAATCTTGAATGCGATTATGCATTTTCTGGCTTTAAATTTATATTAATTATTTTCCCCTGATCTGTTGTTTCCAGTGCCTTTTCTACGAGGTTCTTGCTTTGCATTTAGTTTCTAATGAACAATTTTGATATTGTACTGAAAGATAGGGTGAACATTTTTAGAAGTGAACAAAATTGGTCAGTGTCGATAATATTTGTTACTAGTTCATAGCAAACCTAGATTTTCTGAATAGAATATTCAAAAAGAAAACTACCATTATAGGCATATTATGGAATTAGTTGTTTATTATTATCTATTATATGTATATACCTAATTATTGAACAAAAAAGTAATATTTAAATTTACCACCATATAAACATATTTCACCCTTTAGGGACCAGGTGAATATTATAATTATTATGTATACATCTTAAGATCGCAAGTCTGAATCTGTACAAATAAACGAATCTTTGTAATTGTGAAACTATATCTGAAAACGAATTATTATAACCTATGAATTAGTTATGTTATTTATTTAAAATATGTTCTTTTATCAAATAAAGGCCAAATTGATACACGACCAGATCAAATTTTAAAATTTACCTATATACCTGTGTCAAAATTATAGTAAAATAGTCGAACATTATATAGTTTCAAAACAAATTTACAGATCTTTAATAAAACCATTCATCCTTAAACTGCCATGAACTTAAACTTACTTTGTAATTCCAATAGTAAGTATTCCAATTATCATTTCCAATAATTGGTCTATAGACTATGGTCTATATTCCATACTTTTAATTACCTATTGAAAATATTAGGTACATCAACTCTGAAAACAGCTAAAGAAGTTGAAAGTATATATTATTCTCGATTTTATACCTTATTAATTTACTGAATTTGAATTACGAAACATATGCTTTAATAGAAATATAGAAAAATTTTGTCAAAAAGTTATCATAAATTAATGAATTTTTCTATTGTTCGCGACGAGTCTTATAGGTGCTTCAGCGTTAGCGAAGGGGTAAATAACAAGCATCCTTAACAGTGCTCTTTTAGAGCAATTGACCTCCGCTCGCTTCAGGGAATATCACGTGGAGAGAGCACTGACTGCATCCACACTTCCGTTCACTTTCCCTCCTTTTGGTCTCTCACACGCGTTTTGATATTATTGATTTTTATCTCTACAGCAACGTGATGGTGGAATTGTGTTTATATAGAATACTATGTGACCATACGTAAACAAACCATAAGACTTCACATAGGTATAGATACTTAGAATGTCCCTCGAGATTCAAATAATAATAACATATGCATTAAGGAAATACGTTTAATACATTAAACCGAGGATATGCTAAGGGAAGTTATATTTATTTGATCAACAGCGCTCTTTATTTATGTGTTTTAGTTTTTGAAATGCCTACGTGATACCTCATTTATAAAACAATTTTAGAATGGGTTAAGTAAAAATGAAATTTCAAGAGTAATCTATCAGGTTATTAGAATTAAATGAAATTGGGGCGCGTCTGAAATATTAATTTCCCACAGATGCCAATAAGCCAACCCATTTAATGCAATTTCTCGAAGTGCGTGGGTAATTGGTGTAGGGGAGTACGTCTTCCTCTATCGCATGTATGCGGTTATCAGACAGATAATAAACATTTGATGTACATATTAGAATATACCATAATTATTTGTGAGTGATGTTTGAAGTTCGCCTTACATGTTTTATTGCATGTACTGAATACAATGTGATTACGTTTTCAAACATAAAATATTAGTTTTATATTTCTTTCATTGAATATATAATCTACTACGTTGTTACTTTGTATTTCCGTATCTAATCTCGTCAATTGCCGAATAATTAATTTAAAAGTCAATAATTCTGCCGAAACGCATATTTTTACTGGCATATACTAAATACTTTTTGCGCGTGCTTCAATATCTACCACTACACCTTTTAAACAACCTCGAAATTCAGTGTGATGCTACTCAATTCTAAATGAAATGAAACCTTCTGACCACGTCTGTCTTTTGAAAAAGTTGCCATTAACCTTTATCAGTAACCGCCTCTTCAAAGAAATATAAACATTTTCTTTTTATGGATCTAATATTATTGCTAGAGAAGTGTAAAGATCTGTCTGCCCCAAAAACTATAATTTGGTTAAGTGATATAGCTTATTTAGCTTAGCAAACATTTTCTCTACTTCAATTAACTTTGGACTATCGTTCTTTGAAAGTTCATCTTTCCATTGCTACAGTAAAATATATTTTTGTAGTATACCAAAAGCTCATTTATGTTATGTATATTTGCATGTCTTTCTATTTATCTCTTTGGTCTTCCTTTTCTATTTTATACTTCCACGTGCTTTCTATACTACCATGTGTTCATAATTGATAGAAAAGTGTGAAATTCCCGATTAGTAAATTATTCTAAATTCTCAATCTTTGGTACCATAACTGCCTATCTGCAGCGTATCTACTGTACTATGTATGGGTGATGTAAGGTGCAGTCCAAAAACATATGAATATTATATAAACTACTTTATTTTTTAATTAGAATTGTTTAATCATAATTTTATTCAAACTATATTCGAAGCATTGTCCATTTAAATCGATGTACACTTTCCATATTGTTGAAAATATTATGTTGCATTTCAGAATTAATACTGTGGACAGCTTACGTAATAACGTTTTATAGTTCTTGTAATGTATGAAGACGTTGAGAATACACTTAATTTTTAAATAATGTGAACATAAAAAAATCAAATGGTATCAGATCTGGAGATCGAAGAAGACAAGGGTCTCCACCACAACAAATAATTTTTGTTTTATAAAGATACTCGAAGTAGCACGATCACCTCATTATAAAACATGGTAATATAAATTGTTGATGACAACGTTTCCGTTATCCCCGTATGCCTCTTAAAGAGCTTAAATGGCGGATCCTATAAGTGTTGCCGTTACCATTATTTGGAAACTTTATATAACCCCAAGTTTTAGAACAACTGTTATAGAGATATAACTGTTACTCTTATATAACTTCTTATGGACTCCTTATAGGCCTTATGAGCCTTTTTGTCAAGTAACAAGAATGGTTCCGCAACCTTTATACCGTAGTCGACAAATTTTAATTTCGGTTTACAGCAATACTACCAATCTATCCCATGCAGAAGATGACCTTATAATATGCAGCGATGCCTGCTTGCCAACAGTGGTGGGAGAACCGACGCAGTGACGGGGGAACCTCACGTTTGATAGCGAATGTTTTCCGAGTGTACGTGGCAGCCTCGCTATATTTTTATGTTTACTTTAGTTCGTCTTAATCTTTTCCTCTTTCTACTTTCGTATCAGAAATTAAAATTTGTCGACTACGGTATACATTATTTATAATGGTAATCACAACGTTCAACCAACCGTCTTACCTTATTGGATATCCTCCTTACTCATTCTCTTATCACTATCCTTTTCTTTCTTTTTCGGTGAGAACATAAATATGTCATCTCCTTTTCTTCCAATGAGAAATATTCTTTTCTTTCGCTTATGGAGTATACCTAATATCATAATACATATATTGATAATAATGAGACTCTGAAACATTTAAAATCCTCAAAATTTTGCTGCAATTTCTTCTAGACTGTATAATTTGCCTTTGTACCTCAATATTGCAAATATTTTAGATTTTTATATAAAAAAATATTTTATTCTGTTTCTGAAAATTATCACTTTTTCGTAACAACAACCCGTCGTAAATATGGCGGATATATATTTAAGTGCCAAACGGACACTATAAAACCAGTATGTAAACTTTACTGTACTGAAAACTTCTGAAACTTTTATATAAACTTGAGGAACATAACTGCGCAAAGGTATTGTTATATAAATTTATTGAGTGTTAACAGTTACCAGTAGTGATACTATATAACTTATGGTGACGCTTATTACTACAAATGACGATAATCTCTTAAACTAAGAACCACCACTCTTATATAACTTTCAAGTTCCAGCTAACAGACAACACGCGTATCATAACCTCAAACAATATTTCGTGCCATGCTGGAATTATCTGTGTATAGTTTTTTTTTAATGCCGTTTAAAGTAGTGCAAACAAAAGAACGTGTATATAACTATCATTCTATGCCCATTTTCGAAACAAACTCCATTTACCAATTTTTCGCTTCTTCTACAAAAGGAGTAATGAATTCTGAAAGATTGGCAGGTTCTTTCTTACCAATGTAGATTCCCATAACCATAGGTTGAATGCACTCTGTTTCGTGAATATCGAATAGAATTGGTCATTTGAGCTCTTATATATGGCTAGTCCATCGATGTTAAAATTAACACTAACAGCTGGGAGGTTTCCAATTTTCGAAAAACATCTCTTCAGACATAATGCAAAGCCTTGGTGCCAGTATTGACCCCCGTCAGCTAGATTCTCAACTGTAACAGAAGTTGGTGTCTCTAATAATGTTCTCGGATCCTGAGGTACTATATTTCGTATTCGAGTATTCGAAATTTTAAACAGTGACTTCAAAGCAAACTGCCGGATATTGAATTCGTTCGCCCAGATTTTTAGACTGTCTCTTACTACCTTATTTTTTGTACGTTCACTTTCCAAAGTTTGCATCGATCCTGGTTAATGATCATCTTCATGAAGTAGTTCAACCAGCCAATTATTTCTATTTTCTTCAACGTCATCTCCGTCAATATTATTAGCCAGAAGTGGTGAAAGACAAGCTTTATAAAACTTATCATCTGTACACATACTAGAATTTCTGTTTTTTCAACATAACCACCATTGAAAATAGCGGATTTGTTGGTTATGTCATGACTTCTCATAGGTTGTACATTAGATATAGATGGTAGAGAATGTAAGATTCGGATCAAATTTCGATGCACATTTCGGCAAAATTTCTACTGGATTTAGTTTTTTACCAATTTACTTTTTCCATTTTGCGCTATTAAACACCAAAGCACATGTACGCCTCTACTCAATTAAACCCGTATCTATGACCTACTAGTAACAAAGCGTTTCTCTATGATACCAATGCTTTCATATGGATTTATAAAAGGAACCGTGGTTATCAACTAAAAAATTACATATTAATTGAAGTTTTATTGCAGTGCTTTCGAACAGCAATAATCTCCAGATTTTATAAAGGTAATTGCTATTTATATGGGGTCAGTAAGTTTTATATTTATCACAGTAAACAACTGTATGAGAACTGAACACTAGTGGTTTTAAAAATTGGTAAATGCACTATTATAAAAACTCATTATATAACTTATACCAACCGTTACTAAAAGTGATATAAGTTAGTGATGTAAATGTTTCTGTTACCACTTTATAAAACCTAAAGCTCTTCGGCTTTTTGGTGATTTTATATATCCCCTATAAAACTTCGTAACGTATTAGTAACCTTATAAACATGCAATATAAACTCGCAACCTGAATAAAACCCTTATAAAAACTAGCAGATACTTAAGGTTATGGAAATAGTTTGTTGGGACTTATAATGTAACCCCAAAGAATTGCAAAAATTTTATGTTGTTTGTGCAACATATGCTGTAACGCTGTCTTGTTAAAAGTAACTACGTTGTATCTCATCTTTTTAGAGCGCTTATAAGGCTTTAATAACACATTTTGATAAATAAAAGCATCAATATTATGATGAAAAATAGGACCAATCATTCTCCGTCTTGACATTGCACATCGATTTTTAGCGGATATAATTTTGTCTCTACAGCCACACAAGGTATTTTCCAGACCACAGCCTACGATTTTGTGAGGTTAAATATCCACTGAAATGAAAACTTGCTTTACCACGGAAAAATGTTAAGTGTAAACACATCATCTTCATTTAAATCTTCATTGAAGCACTAACAATTCAGGAGGAGTAATTGTTGAGTAACAGATATCTGAATGGATGTAAAAGCAAACCTGTGTGAAAGTTTGGCATATACCAAGTGATAAATTTGTTAGGGCTAATAAATATCGCAAAAATTTCCTTGGCTTCACATCCATTCCATTTTGAATATTTGCGACAACTTCTTGAGTATGAACGCTGGGCCGATCTGTAGATTTTTCGTTTGAAACACTACGTATTTAACGAAATCTCTGTACTATACGCTGAACATGTTGAACAAAACAATTATATGTGTAATCCATACTAGAAGCTGTATTACACTTACCAAGTTCTTGACCAAGTTATTGGCCAAGAACTTGATCAAGTTAAAATTGACGACAAGTCGTGTATTACACTTGTCAAGTCGACTTGGTCAATTTCTTGGCCAAGAACTTGGTGGCTTAGAACACGTTCTATTTTTCTTCTCAACTTGATCAAGTTTTTAGTGATTTATAGTAATATTCATGTTATAAAGTTGTTTGCCAACTGTCTAAAATGTAATCACAAATTCCATTTTAGAATACTGTTAAAAATGACATGTTAACTTGATACTTCTTGAAAGAATTGTATGCGTAAATTATTTATTTTCTTTTGTATCTCTTGTGCAGTTATTTTTACATTCTATATCAAACACAAATCTTCGGTAACTTTATTAGTTTTTTTATTTCGTACTTTTGCACTATTGGTACTGCTAATTTACCTAAAAACTCAGCCAAGAAATTGATAAGTGTAAAACAGTCAAGGTCAACAATAACTTGATCAAGAACTTGCCGACAATTTCTTGGCCAATAACTTGGTCAAGAACTTGGTAAGTGTAAAACAGCCTTAGGAAACTCTTTGCAAATAGTTGTTGGCAATTCCTATAGGAATAAACCCATGTTTCTTTTTCATTGCGTATAGCAAAACGAAAATACCCGTCCACAATAAATTTAATGTGTAACTCGGTGAAAACTATCGCTAACTGAAATTACATATTTTTGTTAATGTTTATGTAACTACAAAAATTATCGTTTGCGGAAGGTATTGACCATGACGTAAATTACTAATACGACAGCGCGCTCATTCAATCACCTTTCAATCTTTTATTATTTTAAATGATGTTTCTCGTTGTTCTTATTCAATCTTCTTTTCATCAACTCCTTCATGACCTACCTTAGTGTACCTATAGTCTACAATTCTGCTGCGAATACAGTCAGTGCTATAGAATTATAGAATCTTTTATCCGATTATAATAACGTCTAACTTTATGACGCTTCTATTATCCATTAATAATGTATATCGGATGGTGTTGATTCTCCCATAAACAATTATGTTTTACTGTATAAATGCCTAATTATCGAGAAAAGCAGAATAGGATGGGTCACACACATTTAAAAATACTTAAAAATATGGAATATAAAGAGATGTGTCCAAAAACAGCATGCGTTTCGATGATTATTTAGCTTGTCTGCTGCTACAGAAAGAATATACTCTTTGTCTTCATGTATACTTGAACTAGTATTGCTTTACTCGGTTAAATTAACTGCTAGCAAAACCAAAATCAATATTTTCAACATTTGTTCGTATTAAGGATTTCTTAACACGAAAATAATTTCATTGGTTCATAAAGTTATCGACTAGCGCATCAATCAATGCTATATACAATTTTAAAAATATATCGAATAAATATTTGGGGCTCTCCATCACGAAATAATTTTTCAATGTATTTTTAAAATAAAAAAGTGAGGTTAGTTTGAAATATATTTTATCTGTATTATATTTTAACGGGAAATCTAAATTTGAACTTATATATGAGGTATTCAACTTAAAAAATGTATCTTCTTATTGCCACTGCTTTATAAATCACTCTATATACATATAAATATATTATTAAATTGTGAAGCAATACTATCAACCACAGTGTACGAATTTTTTTATTGTATTAAACTTGAAAGAGTAAATTTACTTTATCAGATAGTTGAATAACCTGTATTTCTGAATTTAGAAAAAATAAAATAAATTCCAATCTCTTTTTAAATTAATGAAATGTAAACTGATTACTTTAACACAACAAAAGATATATTTATTTGATTCAAAGTTCATTTCCAAATCTAAAATCAGAATTCATAAGAAAGATAAGATTTTTGAGTTTCGGTGGTAATAAATAGCGAATTATTTAGTACGAGGATCATATTTCTAGTAGCGTCTTCCACACCGACATTTTTGACAGAAAAGATCACGGAGATTTTGTTAAAACAAATGCATTAACTACAGTGACTAAAAAATTTAAGAGTTTACATAAAATTGGAGTTAACTAAGTCGCTTACATAGAGTAATATTGTAGAATCAAAAGAGTAGTAAATCTGAGATAGTCTACATAGATTTTATATACCGTAGACGACATATTTTAATTTCTGATACGAAAGTAGAATGAGAAAAAGAGCGCGACGAAATAAACTAAAAATAAATATAAGTAAGGTTGCCAAGACAGTACACTCGCGTGAGGGTCCCCCGACATCGACACTGCGTTGCTCTTCCACCACTGTTAGCAAGCAGGCATCGCTGCATATTGTAAGGTCATCTTCTGCATGCGATAGAAGTGTAAATCGAAATTAAAATTTGATGACTACGGTATGTAGTGCTTGAAATACGTGTAATACCCAAGAAGAATCCCTGAGGGACACTGCTGTAAATTAGTATCATGTGTGATATTTAAATGAAGAGCTGGAATCGTGGAATTGTTTTAAGATAACATAATTCATGATTGACAATTTCAAAGATGCCAAAAAAGAAAGAAGGATGTGAATTGTTCATTATTGTGACATATATACATCGTTATTCTTAATCGGCCCAGATATTTTTAAATCATATGTAGAAAAAATAATCCATTTCTATAATATTTCAGGCCGCAACCTGTTATCTTGGACATACCGTAACACATATTATGTAGTAAATGAATCGGTATTTACCGAACGTCTATTTTAGCAGAACAATCATTCATCTAAGTTGGTAATGCACACTTTAAAGACAATGTCTGACGCGTAGAGAAATAGTTTACAATAATAACTACTAGTGACAGTTAGTATTGAAGTAATAGGGACGATTGGTATTATTACAGGTATTATGTACAAAACCTGACAGCAACAAACTAATTTAGGGTATAAGTTGTCAAATTTTTTCGTTCAATTTCAAAATCTAAAAAAATGTAATGTGAGCACTACCTATGTGAAGCCCTAGTTTTTTATCCAAGAAATATTTATGCAAAAGAAGTTTAAAACACTTTTATTAATATAATGGTATAATTTATTTGCAAAAATCTGGTTTTTGATAGAAGTAAAATGTGACTTCCGGTAGGAACTTTGTAAATATTCTTCTACAAAAGTTCTACAGTATTTTCATACTGTAAATTTATGCTAATTGTATAATTTGTAAGATATTCTCAAAATCCGTTTTTCGATAATAGTAAAAGACCAACTTCCGGTAGAAATTTTGAAAAACCTTTTTTGAAACTTACAAATAATAAATTAGTAGGAGTTTAGCGCAATAATAATTAATAATTTCTACTCATAAATTATTAGGTACTACTCATTCATAATACGGCATCTCTATTTAGTTTAACGTAATTTTATTTTTTTACACTAAATATGCAATAAATTTAATAAATATCCCAAAACATATTTAGTCTTTCAGTGTAGGAAGCTTAGTGTTCAAAAAAATTTCATACCAGTGCGCTAAATTTATTCCCCATTTAGTCTGATAAGTTGCATTAAGTATATACCGTATGTGTCAATTTTCATTAGGTATAGGGATTCAATGTTTACGTGCGATTTATACGTATACAAGTAATGCGTGGCAACATGGCACCCCTACTGTCCATCACCAATTGACATCACAACGATTTTCTCCGATCTTCCCACTTCTACATTCAATGTTTAGCTGCGAACACGTTGCGATCTAGTCTGCAATAAAAGCCGTCTTATTATTGGAACGGGAAACATCAAATGACCGCCGCGATCTCCTGATCTAGTAGTTTATTATTATTTTTAGAATCCTTTTTTATTTACCTTATTTTAAATTTTATTAGAATTACGCTTTTGTTTGTGTCATGCAGCGTGAACGAAGCTTAATAATTCTCTGCATTTACTGAAAGGAAAAAGAAAAACAAATCAAACACCCAAGCCGGTGGTCGAATAGTTACTGCTAACCACGCTAACTTGTATTTACGAACATGCATCGGTCGTGCTGGCATTGGAACGGAAAGAAGGGGTACTATGTTGCCACGTACTGTATGGATTAATCGCCTATGGCTAATGAAAATTGACACATGCTGTATAAGATGATAAATTGACATATCCATAATTGTATTGTTGAATTATTGTGTATAGTTACTTCTTATGTCTATGCATATATGTGTCTCTATTTTCAGAGATGCTTTAGCAACAACATTATCAGCGCTATATGGAAAATTACTGGTAGTAATGGGCACAGCGTTTCCAATGGCAGAAGTTATATCAACATATATACCTCCATCTTTTTATGAAATTTACTACCTCTACCTGTACATAGGAAGTATGTTTTTCCTGCTGTATATGTACGCGGTTCTGTTAAGAGATAAAAGAAAAAGAAAGAAAGACGAAGAGGAAAAGATGAGTAAGTATGGAAAAGAAAATGAATAATAAATATATGTGTGTGTATTCCAAAAGCAAAAATACTGGAGCCAAACATAACTTTTGCTAGAATGATTCTCCTATACACTCTAATCTCTATTAATTGTATAAGTACTTAGGGACTCTTTATTATATTAACAATATTAGCATTAAATACTAGTTTATAAGAGTGTCTACACTTCACTACCTTCTGGAGGGTTTAAATTGCAAGCTTAACGTACAGCTACTTGATAATTGTAATTGCTTTTGTCAGTTCAGGGTGTACAGAGTACTTACAGCTCATTAATGAACCCAATTATTTTCCTGTTGAAACATGTAATTAATAGTCGGAAATTTGGATAATATGTATAATAAAGAATGGCATTATACTCGTACATAAGTTGCACATACATATTGTTGCGTTTCCGGGGTCGAAATGAACAACTCGTGCAAATGTTTTGAAACACAGTCTGTATAATTAGACACTTAAAACTAATCACAATATAAAAATATAAAATAAATGTAACGCACTTAAAACTACTACGAATAAATTAACACACGTATTTATTTCTATTACTACTATTTATGTCTGTAATATTTATTTACTTCTTGAGCTATAATAATCCTTATCCCACCGGCAGCATTTATATATACGTGCAGACAAAAGGTCTAGCAAATTCTGGCTCTCTTCTACCATATTCCAGACTTTATGTCGCGGAAGCAGTATATGAGTGCAATTGATTTATGACTTATTTACGGTGCGTCGCGCCGATGTTTACTTTTCTTTTGCCGTCGCCCGGAGGTCTACTTCTTTTGTGGGCTTGTTTCGTTACAATATCGTTCATGTTCGTCGCCTTTGAAAAACATTTATTATATTTATAGATAGATATTGTTTCACAATTTTAATTAAGGAGCAGTAAATAACTTTTGCAGTTTCCATTGCTTAGTGATATCAAATGTCAAATTGCCATTTTAAAAGCGGCCAATTATTGCATACACATCTAAAAAATGTCGTACGCAATTATTATTTTCTACATTTATAATAATAATAAAAAATAATAAAACGATAATAAATTCATTTAAATAAACTGGCATCGTATAGATTTATAATAAAAATTAACAGGAAGAAAAGTCGCATATAACAGAAATGTATATAATGACTTCTTTTTAAAATAGTAAATCAAAACAATATAACAGAAATAGTCCATCGAACTCTTCAAATATATCTACCTATTTTTGACAAATAAATAATTTTAATTTAATTATTTATTTATTGTTAAAATAATTTTCCATGTATGTATACCACATCTCATAACTTTGAAAGAAAATTTGTTTAAAAAATGTTATAGAAGCAAATATATACAAAATAAATACATAAACAGTGTGCATTAACGTTCCATGAGAATATATCGAAAACAGTTAATAAAAACAAGTCTAGGTAAAGAAATTATAAGTAATTAAAATGAAGAATTATAAGTGGTTCTACGTAGATATTCAACAATTAGTCTATTAGTGCAATCAGCTACCACTCTGTAATCGCTCAGCAGCATCTTGATGTATTTTCTTCATATCATTTCAAAATTCAATAATCCGAATATTGACCCGAAAAATGGTATATAAGTTAATGAATAAATGAAGTTTTATAGGTTTTAAAGAATTTAATAAATTAATTAAATTATATTAATTATTATATTTATAATAATATTTATAAAATAATAATAATAATAATAAATACATGCAGGCATATATACATGTATACATCTAGAAAAGAGAAAGACATACCAATACATGGAAGATTAAAAACACGAGCAACAACACTGCAAATTAAGGAAATCGCGGGATATTCACCGCGGCTCCTGCAAATACTCTTTGTATTTCTTTTTAAAAGCGTCACAACTGATGCCGTAAATGTAACGGATGCAGGAGTTTTGAACGTATTGAATTTGCCTCTGATTAATTCTAATGATGAAGGAATCATATAATACATCGCAATGATTAAAAAGAGATAATATAAGCGAGTTTGTCAACAAGATCTTGTTTCTTTGACTAATAAGATGACGATACGTATGGTCTTTGGACCAATTTAGTTACATGTTTATCAAATTTCAGTTCCTCATCCATCCAAACGACAAGATTTTTGACGCAGGTCGTAAACGGTAATGGAATATCATTAAATTGAAAGATCAATATGCTCTTCAGTATCTCAATTTTTTTCCTGTTACAAAATAAAATTACTGCGGACTTGACGGGATTGCATAGACCGTCTCCGTAGAGGTATCAAACACAGCTTTAAGGTCTCTGCCCACTACAACGTATCATACTATCACCGTAATAGGAACGTAACAGGCATGAAAAACAACACGATACGCTCTGCTATGCCCACTGAAACGGATCGACGGCGTTCTGTGTCCGTATACATCCCGTATGATGCCCGTATTCATCCCGTATGATGCCCGTATGATGCCCCTATACATCCCGTATGATGCCCGTATGTAATCCACCAAAATAGATAGGACAACTCGGTTATAACCCGTATGCTCACCGTTTCGCCGCCTGCGCGCATCGGTTTGGCAACATCCCGTGCCGTGCGCGGAGCGTATCGGCACCGGCAAAATATTCTCGCCGACAATTATTAACTCGCGCCTCGGCATCTGAATAATGTGATGGGTCGAACGAATAATACAACTGGGTGTCATCAGCATATGCATGAAATTTGCAAAATTCTAAAGATTTGAGTATATTGGAGGAATAAATAGTATATAATGAGGACCCACACACACATCCCTGCGGCACACCAGATTCCAGTGGAAGAGACAGTGAAATGTTAACATTAACTGTAACCATTTGAATCCTTTTGTTTAAATATTGCTCAAAAAAACGTAATGTACCAGCACTCATACCAATGTGATACAATATTGAAAGCAACAGCTCATGATTAATCATATCAAAGGCCTTAGAGTAATCGAGGAGCACCAACGCGGTGCATATACCCTTGTCAGTGCTCCCAACCACATCATCCACTACATCAAGGAGTGCAGTGGTGCAGCTGTGATTCGGCCTAAAACCTGACTGAGTTACTGGCACAACATTACAGAAGAGATTCAAATACTCTCGCACCTGTTAATCCACAATTTTTTCAAGCACTTTGGAGATGGCAGGCAGAATACTTATCTCCAATCCTTAAATTTCAGAGTATGTGACGTTTTTGGTACTTGAGTCACCAATGACTCTCCCCAGCAACCAGGAAATACATTTTCAGTGAGACAGTAGTTAATTATATGCGTTATGATTTTGATATATATTTGAGATATATACAATAGGGAATTAACTTACAAAAATATTTATGCGGTATTAAAAAAATATAGTTCACAAAAAATGCATTCATTTCTCCATTAACATTGTCTTCCCAATCTGCACATTTTGTAAAAGGGCTCTAGTTTTGTCCTCTAAATCCATAATTTTTCGTGCTTTAGACCAACTTTTGCTAGAAATGTATGGATCGAAAGTGTACATTTTCATTTTGTTGATGATCGTCAGCATTTTCTAGCATGGTATAAGCAAAAATATTTATAATCTTTGCTTCGGACATCCTCTGAAAGCTGTCCCAATGCTAACAGGGCAAGATATTTTATGATGCTTTCTCTGTGCATTAATACCTTGTGAACGGAAGCAGGAATAGTAGTCGGCTATAGAGATTGCATAGTCCACGAATTTTTTTTTGTGTCAGTAAGTTTTGCCGCTAGCCATAGTTTGTAAAATTACGTAAAATGTTCCAATGACATGTTCATTTACCCCAGTTATATTTGGGTACATGTGTCGTTAATAATAACAACCTCCTGGCAGTGCTTCCATCATTTGAATTTCCACTACCTTAACGAGTTTTATCAATAATCAGCGCAAGCTCGTCCCTGACTTCTCATTGTATATAGTTTCTTGATTTTGCTTTTTAATTTTTTTTTATTTTTCACTTCGTGCAGATCACCTTTAAAATTAAAAGATATATAAAATATGCAAAAAACATTTCTTAAATATAATTCAACAATGCAATGTTGTAAGGCCGAATCGGTAGACTTCTTGTCAGGCTTGTTTATTTCTAACATGTTCCAAATTATTCATTCCAGACTTTGCGCGGTATGTTGTGCTGAAGAATAGGGTATATCAGTCAATACTTGCGTAAAATTCAATCAATCATCGTCAAAAACATTTCGGAAACAGTTATACTTTCAGAAATAATCACCTGGGTAGGTTTTAATGTAGAAACTTCATTAACTAAATATGAGAAAACGTCTCTTGCTTTTGCTAGTGTTTCTTTAGTAAGCTCAATTGATATTGGTAAACAAATCTGTTGGTAGAAGGTGTCACTTTTTCCCATATTATAGTACTGTTTTTAGTATCAAGTAACTTTATAACTTTATAGGCACTAAAGACTCAACAAACAGTTTTGCATATGAAACTACCATATAATATTTGCTTATATTCTGCCTGCCCTCATGATCCATCACACCCCCATGTCACGTATAATATAATTTCTAGGACATCTGGTGTATCAACGGAGTCGATTTTAAGGATCCTTTTTACTGTGTGTTCGAAATATTTAATACACCTTCATGTTCGTCCTCAAGCATAGTCAATAGACATTAATTTAGGGGTTACGAACCTTAATTTTGTCAATAATATTTGCAGGTGTTGTTTCACTAACAGACATGAGCGCTTGGAAGTGTGAGCAGGTAATCTGATCTATTCTAGACCCTCGAATCACTTTCGTAGCTTTCCTTTGTGCCTTTGCACGGTCTCCCACTTTGTATTCCAGGTGTTATAAAAATGGTTAATGTAGATGTCTCCGGATTGTCATAATCAACAACAATCTTCTTATTTAACTATTCTTGATGCTGCAGCCCTTTTACTTTCTTATACGTAGTATAAGGAAGTATTGTGATGATGAAAATTTTCGACCTCGAGATTTTTGCAGACGTCCACGTTTTGAAGTCCCCTGATACCGAAAAAGTGGTTTTTAAAAATGTCTGTGTGTGTGTGTGTGTGTGTCTGTCTGTCTGTCTGTGTGTGACCACGATAGCGGTCAAACCGCTGTAGATATCAATTCCAAATTTTGTATTTACGTGTACAATCTCCCTCTTGAGATCTGATTAGTTTTTCAGTAAAATCGGTAGACCGGAAGTAGCAGTTTACTTCAGTGAAAAAATCGAATTTTGCCAATATTTCGTCAATTACTAAGTTTAAACAAATTTATAAAGAATTGAAATGTACTCAAAATTAAATTTGAGACAAATTATCTTAAAAAAGTTTTTCGAAATTCCAACCGGAAGTAGGTCTTTTACTCTTATCGAAAATCAGTTTTTTGCGAATATCTCGCAAGTCATGCTTTTAATAATAATAATAATAATAATAATAATAATTCTTTATTCATCCCTTTAGCATACAATAAAAATACAGGGTAGGTCAAGAAATTTGTTTTTACAACATCTGAACAAAAAAATAGGTTGTTGAAATATTGCAAGATAATTTTTAAAATAATTATAATATATAAAGATAACTTTTTAAAATATATATGTATGTAGATAATTTATAAAATATATATGTATGCAATAATAGTTCACTTATGGTGGTGAGACTTGGATAATCACCGGATCTAATCTAGTTGTAACTGAAAAAATTCACTTATGTTATAAAGTGGACACCCTAGGAGTACGTTTTTAATTCTTGTTTTGAATATCGGAGCTGGTAGTGATTTCTACACATTAGGGAGGTGATTGTACATTTTAATTCCCATAATTTGAGGGCTTACACTAGAGAGATGAAGATTATGCCTGGGTAGGGTGAGATTATTATTTCGGGTGTTATAAACATGTTCATTTTGTGGTAGAACGTTTTTCATTCTGTGAGTATAGAGCAGCATTTCCAGAATATAGATATTGATAACGGTCAATATTTTTAAGTTAATAAATAATGGTTTGCAGTGGGCTCTATAATTGGCATTGGCCATAACTCTGATGACCCGCTTCTGAGCAAGTAATATTCTCTCAGCGTGCGGGAAAGCTCCCCAAAACAGTATACCGTAACGTAGCCTGGATTCAACCTCACTGGCATAGACATTCTTAATAACATCCTCATTTAATAAAGAAATAATGTTTCTTATTAAAAAGCATTTCTTATTTATATGCATAACTGTATTATTGCAAGCTTGCTTCCAATTAAGTGATTCTTCCATTTCCAACCCCAAAAATGTGACTGAAGAAGGGTGCTGTATTTCGGTACCATTAATCGAAATACCACAATGCTCATCCAGTACTTTTTGCCTCGGATGGAATCTAAGAAAATTTGTTTTCTTTAGATTTAAAAGTAATTTGTTCCCACAGAACCAGCTATGCAACTTCCTTAGCACGTCGTTAGCTGCTAATTGCAAATCTCCTTCATCTGCGATCAATATTGATGTGTCATCTGCATACATAGTGATGTTGTCTTTATTCAGGTAATTTGGCAGATCGTTAACATATAATATAAATAATATTGGGCCCAGGATCGAGCCCTGTGGTACTCCAACGTCAATTTCTGTTAACTGCGATCTATAATTAACTCTGCAATTCTCAGACATAGAGGTTACTTCGACGCACTGCTGGCGATGCCGGATGTAAGACTGAAACCAGCTAGCGACTACACCTCTTATGCCATAGTCATACAGTTTAGAAAGCAAAATTTTGTGATCTACACAATCAAATGCACGACTCAGATCGCAGAATATTCCTATTGGATATATTTTTTTGTCGATGTTTTCTATTATTTTTGTGTAAAACTGCATAATTGCCGTAGTCGTAGATTTACCTTTCTGGAACCCATGCTGGTTATCCGTTATTATCTCGTATCGCTGGAGAAAGCTAAGTAATCTGTTGAGCATAGCATACTCAAACAATTTAGATATGTTGGATAGTAAAGCAATAGGTCTGTAATTTGCCATGTCCATCCTATTGCCTTTTTTATGTAGAGGTCTAATAATAGCTACCTTTAATGCATCTGGAAAAATTCCATGCTCAAAGGAGAGATTGATAAGATAAGTAATAGGCTTTACTAAGTACTTCCTGTAGTCTTTAAGGAGCGTGCTTGACAAATATGTTACGAATATAAAAGTATTTAAAACATCATTTTCAATATCTTTTATATAAAAAAAATTTCAAAATTCAGACCGGAAGTACCACTTTTACTCTTATCGAATAGCGATTTTTTGCAAATATGTCGCAAGTTATGCATTCTATATATATTTATCAAGAGTACAAAAATATTTAGAGTTAGATATGGAATATTTTTTGTATAAATGAAATTTCAAAATTCGGACCGGAAGTAACACTTTCATACGTATAAGAAAGTCGTGTGGTGGCCACACCTCATTTTTATTTTGAATTTGAGTTGCATTTCGGTTAAATTGTAATGCCCAGGTAAAACTTTTTCAGCAGTTGAACAATGTTTTCCTTGTTTGATGAAAGCCATACATAAGTCGTTTATTTTGATTGATATGACAATCATTGTATTTCGCTCTGAACTTATATTTCACAGACATTTTTTTACACCAGTACAGATTACTTACTAGTGGTAATATGATATAGCGATGTTATCAATTATACAACATTCACGTAGGGCCTACTATGAAAGTAATACCATTTTATTCACAAGCAAATACTGATGACGAATCTCACCTTCCGTAAAATCATCTTCGTAATTATCATGGTCAAACATTATGTAGCTACTACTGTCAAGATGACGTATATTTAGAAATATAAGTATTTGTTACAAATTTAACTTTTTGGTTTTGCTAATACAACTTTTTTATAAGTATCTGTAAGTAATAATAATTTGAAAATCAGTTCTTAATACACATTTTTTATTAATAAAACTTGGTAGGTATCGTATTAGTCATTTTTACTTAAGTTTTATTAGACAATCCGATACCCAAAATTAACGCTTTTTAATAATTAATTATTTATCCAAGAAGCAAGATTAATAAGGTTTAAAGAAGTCTCTCGCCTCTCACTTAATTCCGCATCATTTATTCCAATGTTAAAAATTAACAATTATACTGAGAAAACGTGAGACTGAAACATCACAGTAGTTAATGAGTTCTCATTGTTGGAAATTCATTTTTCCCCATTTAAAACAAAGAGGTTCTTAATTATAATTAAAATCTGCAGAGCACAACACCAAAGACGAAACCATTTCCGGTGAAGAAAGCGATAGAGATACCGGTGAAACCAGCGGTGATACGAGCAGTTCTGTCTATCGACCAAGAAGAAGTTCATTACTAACAACTGCGACTAAACAGAATTACGGCAGTTTCTATTTGCGCATGGGTGCCGTAGGTAAGTAAATACATTTTTAATGTATATAAGAGCGTGCGATTGTATAACATAAAATGATTATTCACTTTACAGCTTTCGGCATCGGAAGTATGATCTATTCAGGATTAGAATTTGGACAATATTTCGAACTGGAAAGGAACACCAAATGTCACAATATATTTTTAGCACTAACACCAGCCACTAGAATGGCATTTATTTTTATACAGATGTATTTTATATTTCTTAACAACGAGGTGAGAATTTCCATAAATCTTTTTCTGTTGCGATTAAAATAGAATATACTGACTTCAAAATTTTTAAAAACTGAATCGCCTGTTAATAGTTTTAACAGACATTTATAAGAAAAGTATATGATTATTATAAATCTAAGATATATATTTGCTATGCGGTTATTAGAAATAATAATACTAAATCATTTTTCAAAATTACGATTAAAACTTTTTTTAACTCTTCTGGGGATATTAAAGTCGATTTGTATTTGGGAATTGACTATAATAGCTTTTGGCGGTGTTGGCCCGTAGGAGGAGCCAAATGCAAGCCATCTCATTCTCATATATTTGAAGTGAATGTGTTGTTTTCCGTCACCCGAATACAGAGAAAAAAAACAGCTGAAGGCGCTGCTAAAATACAAATAATTCAGTACCGCACCATTCCGGAATTTCTTAATTTAATTACTCAAATTAACTTTTTTCCGCAATTCAAAAAGCTATATCTCACAAGAAAACATTGGTCTACACGGGAATTACATCGGTTTTGATCAATTTCATTTAATTATTTCAGATTTTGATCGGGAAACACACGTACATTTTACTCTAATTTGGAATAAAAAAAAATAGATGGTTGTGACAAAAAATTACATAATCTGACAACCTTTCCGTGTACTCATATCTATATTGGAGTTTTACAGAAAATTTCACATTTCTATCTTGAACAATAGTAAAAAAACCGATAAATTCGATATCTCGCTTTCTCGAATGCTTTAATATCCCCTTAACTGCATTAAATTATATTATCAACTATAAAAGCTACTGAAAGAATATTGGACATTATTGCATTTGCAAAATAATAGATTTTAAAACAACTTTGTTTCATGAATAAATTTTGCAAAAACCGAATTCTGCAATTTATTATTAACACTATTTCCTGCTCACAGAAACAGTTTGTTATTTTGCTAATATGTATAATAAAACTATGTTGACAGAATGGATCTTCAGTTCATTTCTACATGTTTACAATAGACAAATATCTTTACCTTATTTTACATACCCATTACAAATAAATGTATAATAATATAGAAAAAATGGTATATGATAACATTTATGAAATACTGAGATAAATTACATTAATTGCTCAACAAATCAATTTGATATCGATTTCTACGAACTCCAGTAATCTTTACTATTCTCAACTTTTCATAGGATGTATTACAACGCTCACTACTTGATTTTCACAGGACTAATTAATTCAGAAACCATTCTATAATTACGGCGTTTCTAATACACAAATACGTTAGATATACACACACATATATATATATACAGGGTGAGTCATACCGCGGGTAAGTCCGATTGTCCCTTTCCTGGTAAAGAAATTCCGAAGCGGTTTTTTTCTTGTGATAGCTGCTCATTAGGAGCACATTTTAAAATATTTTGTATTATACAAAGTGTTCCGTAACACCCTATATATTATCACATTTTTGTATTTCCTGTATAATTCTTAGTCAAAAAGTTGTAAGATAGTTTAGGCCTAAAATTTAAGGTTTTCGACTTATCATTTTTCTGAAAAATTGAATGTTTTCATAAAATTATACTTTATACTCGAAAACGACGTATTAGATGGACACAATTTTTGCTAGAGTTGTTCATAATAAAAGGGCCTAATACAAACATATTTTCTTTTCTTTCAATTACTAATTGAATTTGCAGAAAACTGGATTAAAATTACATGATATATTTTTCTCTATAAGTGATTTTTTTCAAATAGAACACCGTGTATATCGGTTCATTTTTGAATTGCTTACTAAATTTTGCACCAAAAACATATAGACGTTATTATTTTAAAAGTGACCAAGCTATAGTGGTTTTTCTATATAATTTTGCCAACTTGATGTTTTTTATTTTAATACGGTCTTTTTTGTACTGAAGGATTGTCAAAAAGATATTTATCAGCCCAAAGAGTTTAAAAGCAGCGTTAGCCAGAGAGAAGAAGTCTCAAAACAGATGCCTTTAGAAGAGTAATGGATGATTTCATTACTACTGGCAGTATTGCTAATACAAAAACAAGGAAACCTAAATATGTAGTTAATGATGAAAATCAGTTCCTTTATCTTCGATTTGGACAATGCCTTGCTGCTGAAGGAGGCATTTTTGAGCCTATGCGATAACATTTTATTTTTTAGTATTGTTTAGAGTATATTTTTTATTTTCATTAAAATTCCGTTCTTAGTAAATTTATAGAATAATTTATTAAGAATTAATGTTTAATTAGAATTGTGCTTTTATTTTCCTACTGCGTTGTATACGCAATATAATAAAACTCCCAGAAGTATTTTGAATTCTTATTTGGTAAATATGTATTTACGAAGCGTGTGATACATGCTTAAATAAATACATGTTCATCCATCGACTGACGGTATCCGACTGAAATGCTAATCGTACGTTACTGGCACGACCTGCGCGTTGTTGCCGGTATGCATAGTATACTTATGTTCTATCCCCAATATGATTTTACACATGCTGTATATTGCCAGGTATGAACTTGGCTAGAATTTTATCCGGAGAACTTTTTATTTATTTATTTATTTTGTATTTTGATAATTTATTTAGAACGGTCAGTTTTTCACATCTTGTGAAGAATTTAAATTAAGCGAGCTATGAAATCAAAATTTCGCACGGCTAAACCTCTTAACTTTCATCTTTAACTTTCATCACTACCATGTTCTACAAGTTTGATAACATTGTTTCGATAAGTATCGCGAGAAGACGACCAAAGACCAATTTTAGTCTCTCAATATTTGTTTTATTTTGTTTGATATCAATAGTAGATAAAAAGTTCATTGGACATAAATTGTAGATCGCCAAAAAAGGAACAAAAAATTACGAAATAACTATTGCGTATCATGATGGGGAACCGAGTTATATCAAAAACCAAAATTTACCACATTTTTCAAGATGGCGGAGAACGCACATAGGAAATCTTAGTCGAAAGTTCGAAGTTAAGCATTTCTAAGCCTCTCCACACCCACACAATATCAAAAATTGACTTTCTCGGTTCACTTTCTTTTACCTGCCTTCTTGTAGAACAGACTGACTGGACTATTATAATAATACAAACTACGCAAATGAATTATATCAATTATTGTTTCTGATTACAAAAAAAAAATACATATCCCAATTTCTATTAAGTCTTCCTAGTACTATTAGGTTAAACATTTGGACGAGTCTAGTTGTTGGGTTACTAAGTGAACAGTGACGTAGTAATCACTCAACGTATTTATTGTTATTATTTACATTAAAAAATATACACGTTTAAAGTTCTGTAATGTTTTGGAAAATAAGCCGACGACTGGTGGTTAGCATTTCAATATATCTTGGATATAATATTAAATTAGAATATTTTTGCTGATGTACGTATCCTTTAGTTTTTAGCCAAATCAAATTATAGATAACTATTTTTTTTATATATTATATACTCTGTAATCCCCATTTATATACAGGCCGAGTCATTTTCACGAGTAAGGCCGATTATGCCATTATGAGTAAAGATATTTCGAAGCGGTTATTTTCTTGTGATAGCTACTCATTAGGAGTACATTTTAAAAATATTTTGTATTATACAGAGTGTTCCATAACTTGGTGGCTAACCATAGTTATAGCTTTTTAAATGGAACACCCTATATATTATTGCATTTTTGTATTCCCCGTATAATGTTTAGTCAAAAAGTAATGAGATAGTGTAGGCCTAAAATCTAAAGTTTTTGACTTATTCCTATTTTTCTGAAAAATTCAATGTGTTCAATTTTTTTGTAGTATTGTTTACAATAAGAGGTCCTAAAAGAAGGATGTTTTATTTTTTTATAGTAACTAACTGCATATGCAGAAAACATGATTAAAATTACTTAGACACGTTTTTGTATAAAAGTCATTTTTTTAAATAGAACACTGTATGTATATAAGTTCATTTTCGAATTTCTTATTAAATTTCACATCAAAAATATGTACGACGTTAATACTTTAAAAGTTACTATTATTGAGCTACTGTGGTTTTTTGATATAATTTTGTTAGTTTTTGTATAAAAGTAGTTTTTTTCAAATGGAACAGCCTACATATCAGTTCATTTTTGAATTTCGTACTAAATTTCACATCAAAAACATGTAAGACGTTAATACTTTGAAAGTGACTATTACTGAGCTACTGTCGCTTTTTGATATAATTTTGTAAGTTTTACGGTTTCAATTAATAAATATAGTATGGTACTGACAAAATTATATCAAAAAGCGACAATAGCTCAGTAATAGTCACTTTTAAAGTATTAACGTCTTACATGTTTTTGATGTGAAATTTAATAAGAAATTCAAAAATGAACTCATATACAGAGTGTTCCATTTGAAAAAGCCGACTTTTATACAAAAACTAACAAAATTATATCAAAAAACAACAGTAGCTCAGTAGTAGTCACTTTTAAAGTATTAACGTCTTACATGTTTCTGATATGAAATTTAATAAACAATTCGAAAATGAACTGATATATAGAGTGTTCTATTTTAAAAAAAAATACTTTTATACAAAAACTGTCATGTAATTTTAATCCAGTTTTCTGCACATGCAGTTAGTAACTGTTAAAAAATAAAACATGCTTCTATTAGGACCTCTTATTGTAAACAATACTACAAAAAATTTTGTCCATCTAATACGTCGTTTTCGAGAAATATAATTTTATACAAACATTGAATGAGAATAAGTCAAAAACTTTAGATTTTAGGCCTATACTTACTTTTTGACTAAAAATTATACGGGGAATACAAAAATGCAATAATCTATAGGGCGTTCCATTTAAAAAACTATAACTATGGTTAGCCACCAAATTATGGAACACTCTGTATAATACAAAATATTTTTAGAATGTGTTCCTAATGAGCAGCTATCACAATAAAAAACCCGCGTCGAAATATCTTTACTCATAAAGGCATAATCGACTTTATCCGCGGAGATGACTCACCCTGTATAATATATATATATCGTTTTCTAATAACATTTTCTTTTTTCAGCAAATGAGGGTCTACAAACATAAAATAGCCGCACGATTTGGCCTTATGCACATGATAGGTACTAATCTCTCGGTTTGGCTTCTTGTACTAGTCCAGGAAACGAAACATGAAATCCTAACATTCTACAATCCAGAAAACAATTCTTTACGCATTTCTCATCGCATCCATTATAAAAGTAATCTCTTAGGCCTACCGGTTGTGACGGCCGAGCATCCAGCCGAAGCCCACGGGCATCATCACATCGTTGCCAGGGGTCTGAAGGGCCCTCATCATCTATACGAATGTCGTAGGACAAATATAATAGGCTCATTAGTGCAAGATGCTTCACCTTTTCTATTTCCCTGCACAATAGAGTACAGTTTAATATGTGCGGCTATTCTTTACGTCATGTGGAGGAACATTTCCAAATTACCAATGCAAGCTAATTCTTTAAAAACGAAATCGGAATACAACGCCTATAAACGAAGTCCTCACCATTATTCTGTGGATTGCGCCAAGGCACAGAAAGGTCTCTTCGTCGGAATTTTACTTCTGGTGCTAACAATTATATCGTTAATCCTATTTTTTGTTTTGATATCTCGTCCGGAATTCGTCGGTTTAGCCGTATTAGAAGTGAATATTTGTGAGTTGACTTTATACGGATTGACAACCTTAGCGACTATATTCGGTATGTGGCAAGTTAGACAATTAAAATACGACGGAAGCAGAAATTTACAATTAGATAATATATTGCTAATTGGAGCTCAGACTGGAATGTTCATTTATAGTACCTTCACTATAATTGGTGGACAATTCACCATAGAAAGAAACACAGTTCTAGTTCTTGCAACAGCGCTGGCGTCTCTTTTGCAAACATCTTGCCAAACTATGTTTGTTTTAGATGCTTCGAGAAGATCTTGCGCAACACCGGAACAAATTAGAAGAAAACCGGGCCGGCAAATTGTCACTTTTCTATTAGTAACGAATTTAGCCATGTGGGCTATTAATACCTTGGAAAAATCCCGAGCTGAATCACATCCCATACAACTTCATTTTTATGGGTTGTGGGCTTGGACTATTATAACGCACGTGTCGATGCCACTTGCAATTTTTTATAGATTCCATTCCACAGTATGTTTATGCGAGATTTGGAAGAGAGCATACAAAATGAAACCGACGTATATGTAGTTTTATATCGAATTTTGGTAATCAAAAAAATACTGCAAAACATATCCGAAACAACAATAATTACAAAGAAGAAATAAATATTATAATAAATAAATGTTCTAGAAGCAATAACCAATTTGATGATAAACCGGGTGTTTCGGAATTGCACGGCACTATTGTAGGTACTTGTTCTCTAGCATAAAATAAATAAAAAAGTCCATACAAACATATGTCTCAAATTAACTTATTACTAAGATATTGGAGCATAAAGATATTTATTTAATAATACAACATCCAAAAGAACTGTTTAAAGAGGCCACCGTTTTGTTGAATGCAGCATTCAGCACGACAAATTAATAATTAAATTCTTTTTTGGCACTTCGTATAGCATCAGGACGATCCTTGATAGTTTCTGAGGCTTCCACGATGCGATTACTAAATTACCGATCTAACGCCGTTAGATCGGTAGATCGGGATTCATCAGAGTTTAGTAATCGCATCGTGGAAGCCACAGCAACTATCAAGAATCGTCCTGATACTATACGAAGTGCCAAAAAAGAATTTAATTATTAATTTGTCGTGCTGAATGCTGCATTCAACAAAACGGTGGCCACTTTAAACAGTTCTTTTGGATGTTGTATTGTTAAATAAATATCTTTATGCTCCAATATCTTAGTAATAAATTAATTTGAGATATATGTTTATATGGACTTTTTTGTTTATTTTATGTTAGGGAACAAGTACCTACAATAGTGCCGTGCAATTCCGAAACACCCTATATAATATGAAACAAGTATTGATAAATGAAATGTATACACTCTAGTCTATTTATATTGTACAACCACTTTTTGGTTTTCAAATAATTACTTAGTACGTCCTACATTTTTCTACATTGCAGCTCGGTAAATTACTGCGAATGCCTTTGATGTTATTTATGTATAACTAACAGAGTTACATATATTTACTAGCCATTAAATTAGGACCACTTCGAAAATTGTATAGTAAACATTGCAAAAAATACGATTTTAAAAAAGCAGCGTGTTGCAAAAGTGTGTGCCATTGCTTATGAGGAGATTCCTCAACTAATAAGTAAGGAAAATATGGTATTAATATGAGTGCGAATTACCATCTTTTTTAGGTACTAGGTCTACTTTTTTTTAATTTCCTCATTCCAAAATTACTTTAGCAAATTCAATAAACTTTAGATTATAATATTTCAAATAGTATAATATGATATTTTTAAGAAAACCGTATTTCCTGTTGTGTAGAAGTGCGTGTTGCATTTTTTTAGGATTTATCGATGTTTTCCTAAACGTATTTTGATGTAGCTGATATATACACACACAGGATATAAGTATTCTTCTTTTATAAATGACAGTCGACAAGTGTTTTTCGTCTTTAGACCAGACAACGCCCTATTGCTCTCTTCTTCAGAAGGAAAGTTCGCGCATTATCACAGGACATACCCCAAACCTGTATTCCGTAACTGGTCACATTATGAAAATTAGCGAAGTATGTCATTCGCGCAGCTTCATGATTAGCAATGGATTTTATTCTCCTTATGCTATATATTGCAACGATCAGCTTTTCCGCAGTGACTGACACACGGTGAGACCCAAAAACCTTATAGACTCCGTGTCCGTCTTTGCTTGTTATGAAATGGATTTGCTGTACGTTTGTTTTGTTCATATCTAAATCACTCCCAGATAGCTATTTCTCTGTTTCACCCAGTACCATTTAAGATTTATGTTCTCTCGCGTGTTTTGTAGGTTATTAAAGCGACATCATGAGGCTGTACTGCAATTTCTTGACCGAGTTATTGACCAAGAACTTGATCAAGTGAGAATTGCCGACAGTCGTGTATTAAGAGGGGTTCACACTGATGCAACTATTCCAGTTTTATAAAAAGTTGCATGAAAATTCGCGTTTACACTATGCAATTTGTTGCAGCAATTTATCGCATGTGAAAAGTTGCACGTATTAGTGCTTGTTCTATTTTCTGAAGAAATTGCATGCAATTTTTTAGTAACTTTTACGCTGCCAACCTGTCTTATGAAATGTACCAAAGCACATTTATTATTATTCATCACCATACATTGAAAGAAATGATGACATAATTATTTAATGTTGGTAATACCACAAAAAAAATTGAATTTGTGAAAAATTGCTTGTACTTCCTGATCAGTGTGAACCAGCCGTGCAACTTTTAAAAATTGCAACGTTGCATAAACGCGATAAATCGCTGCAAGAAATTGCATCAGTGTGAACCTCTCTTTACATTTGTCAAGTCGACTTGAGGAATTTCTTGACCAAGAACTTGTTGACTTAGAACTTTTTTTCTTCAACTTGATCAAGTTTTTAGTGATTTCTAGTAAATTGCACGTTAAAACTTTTTCGCCAACTGCGTACAATACAAATTTCATTTTAGAATCTTGTTAAATATGTCATGTTAATTGATACTTCTTAAAAGAATTGTGTGCGTAAATTATTTATTTAATTTTACACCTCTTGTACAGTTATTTTTATACTCAATATCGAACAATCTTCGGTAAATTTATTTTTTTATTTCATATAGTTCGGTTTTTATATCCTCGCATTATATAATTCCGGCGCTTGGTTATGTTGTCACTACTAATTTTGCCTGTTGGTAAGTACTACTATTTCACCAAAAATCTTGGTGAAGAAATTGATAAGTGCAAAGCAGTCAAAGTCAACAATAACTTGACCACAATTTCTTGATCAAGAAATTGATAAATGTAATACTGCCTTTGGAAACATGGCAAAGTAAAATTCGCTAAAATGCAAATGGCCCAGTAAATCAAATAGAGATCCCGTTATATAAATCTACTTTCTGATAACACAGTTAACTAGGTTGTTACGTGTATAACAAGAATAGTTTGTTAATATTTCTCCATGTAGTGTACCTACGTTGTAAATAATATTTTATAAACAATTAAATAATTAAATATCCCATCCCATTAACCCAAAAATAAATAGTACGGCGGCTTTATAACACTAATTTTACTATACAGTCATTATTCCTAAAAGTGACAGATAGTGTCGACCTATTTCTAGATTTCCTTCTTATTTAATTTTTATAAAATATTAATGATTTTTATCTATTTTCAGAATACCTTTTGTAAATTATACATCATTTTAGTCAACTGATATGTTTTTCTGCAAAATTATTACAGTACCAGGCAGTAGGTACAACACCTTAGTAATAAATTATTATTTTAAATAGTGTTCACAAGACGTATTTTAATCAGTTTGACAAAACCATATTGCAAATGTTTACAAAGACAAAAAATTAAAAAAATGGGTGTGCTTAAGACCACACGGCAGAAGTGAAGACTTCATCAAGGCGAGGTTAATAATACGAAATACAACTTTTTTTTCGTTCTATATTCATTTACATTTACATTTTCCATTTTCCATTTTCGTTCTATATTACATTTAAATAAAACGTATTCGCACGGCATATAAAGTGTTCATGTTGATACTGAATACGACTGATGCGTCATGCTCTCTTATGTAACGGTCGCCGAACGAATATAGCAGTGACGCGTTGACTATATTTCTCTTGCTCCCTTAGTCGACTCGAGCCGACTTTACCCGAACGAGCGTTACATAGCCGAGCGTGACGGCTCAGTCTCGTTCAGTGCTCACAATTAACGCGCCCATAGAAGTTTTCACTTCAAAAAAATATTAACTCCTTGTAAACTCTCCTCAAGCAATGGCATATTCTCTTTCAAACAAGCTGTATAATGGTACTTATCTCACTATTAATTTTATTATGAATGAAATTGCATAATATTTGGGTTGTAATATCCTGATCATTTGAGATAAGTTAAATTTGAAAATATCTTTCTGTGCTGATTTCCGCTATCACAATTTACTTTTTCAGTTCTGGTAACATGTAAAATCCATTTTCCCTATTTACAACACGCTAATTAAAACATAATATCAATATAGATTTTTTACATCTGATACGAAATGCAAGTTCATCTCAGACGTAAAAAATCTTGAGAATGCGCGCTCTTTTATTATAGTACATAAATAAATAACTGAATGTACTCTATTGCGATAAAGCTTATGGACGAAAACTATTAACGGCTAAAGAATATGTTGATTTAATACATTGTTCTTATGTAGATAAATTACTGTTGGTGCAGTTACAATTACACCCAAGAAAATCAAATTTTTGATATATACGTATATATAGTATTTTTGTCATGATCCCTTAAATGTGTTCTCTTTGTTAGGAAAGGACGTATAGAATACAATAAATAGTTTATTTCTTAGAAGAATATGGAAGCAAAATATTGTGAGTGAGCAAAAAAGCTTGATTATGTTAGTTAACAGTTACATGTCAGTTTGTATACAGGTGATTTCTGAAAAGAATATGACATGAAGTTCATCTAATATGAAAATTTTTTTTTCCTTTTTGAGTTTATTATTGCTAATAAATATACACATGATTTCCAACTCAGAATAAATATATTGTTTATAGAATGCAACGTTGTTACTTGTATCTTCAATGGTGTTAAATTTAAGAGTAGCATTTCGTGTATTGCTGTAGACGGCTATTCAGATTAGGCTCTATGCAATAATCTATTCTTTGGTATCCCATTGACACATAATATTGACTTTATTATTCACAATTCAGATGAAGATATAATATATACAGAACTTTAACTGTGGCGAGCACTAATGCGTAATACTGTATCAGCTGTCATGATGGAATAGTAACTTTAAAATGTGGACGTTATATTTGAATTCCTTGTCTCGGTACGTATGTATATCCTCTCTATAACATGCTTCTTCCTATTCTGAAAAATCCTTATCCATAAAATTCATTGATGCAAAAAATCATATAAAGGAAGTTCTTAACTACCTTCCAGTGAAACTATTTCACTATTTTGAACTCATCTAAAACGAATTATTAGAACACATTTAAGGCTGTCATTATTTAACATAAATAATTCATCCATTATGCTTTTTCTTTCAATTATAAATAAAGCAGTACATGTAGTTAGTTATTTAGTTGGGTAACATACTAATAATCACACATTTAAACTGTTGTTAAAACTGATAGTTAAATATCTCATTTATAACACTTAAATAACGTTATAAATAATGAAGATGGTGCTTTTTGTGTTTATCAAAATTTTAAAATTGTTTTATTGTCCACAATTCAAATTATTCGAAATGGAGAAATTTGCTATTTGGAACAAATTTGAAATTACTTATGTATAAATAATAGGTCATATTATTTTATAAAATATTTGACGACCTAAATGCATGAATACAAAAGTGAAAATATGTGCAAATTGTAATCAAAGATAACTTAACCAATAATTGTGTTTAAAAACTTAATTTTAAGTATTTAATCACTTATATTAGTATCTGTGCGACTTGAAAAGTCAATAACTAGTTATCCAGTTGGAACAATTATTCTTTTAGTCCTTTATTTATCTAGCAAGGAAAATGATTAATAAAATATGAACCAAAAGAGAGTAGTAGTATAATTCGAATGCAATGATTACACATGCATGATTGTTTTGAAGAAAAATTGTTGCAATTCGATAGTTATAAGAATAATTACAACGTTTTATAGGCAAGTAAAACGATCGTTAAAATGGCGAAATAAAATTTATAAGACACGTTCAAGTAGATATTTTAAACCAAAATACTCATAAAAAGTTCAAAAACTATTATTCCCTATCATTCAAATACTAGTAATACTTTCTTATTATAAATTTACCGTTTAGAGAAGAGATACAACGTTGTCATTATCCTTTATAAGAAAAGTACGAAGAAAATAGATGCAGTTATGGTATGTCTTATTACTAGGGATCGGCAAGTAGTTTAAGAACTAGTCAAGGTTTTAAGTTAGGCGCTTGAATAGTTCTTGAAATATTGTGAGATTTAGAAAGAAATGTTAGTTAATATATCCCAGACTACTGAGACTGCCGATCCCTACTTATTAGCATAGTAAGAAAGAATATAAATTACATTTTTTTTATATTCACTACAATAAGAATTAACAAATTTAAATAACACTAACCAACAAATTTCCACCTTTGATTTTGCTTTGAAATGACGTGTTTTAATATTTATACAAAACATAGATACATTTATTATAATAAAAGATAGATGATTAGGTTAGCTCTAATTTCTTTCTGAGTTTAATGAAACGTTATTATTAATTAAAACATATTTTAATGTACATTTTAAATTCTTATAAATAGAATGAGACGACATATTACAATGTCTCTTATAAACAATATCCACAGCCACGTTTTTTAAAGTGCAACAGTATTTTGACACTTCATATGCACTCTTTTTCCATCAATATCGGTTAATCTTTGCCACTGAATATAGAATTGAACTTAAAATTCGTTCACATGACTCAAGAGCAATTAACGGTCAATTTAGAAAGCGCCATGTTTAAGCATAGCTGCAAGTAAGAAAATTGTGCGTGCTGGAGTTCCCATTTTGTGTACCTACATGTTTTCAAAACGGAGACGAGAAGGTGTTTCAGTAAAGCTGTTAGCGGAATTGGCTAAAGAAGACCTGGAGACGTATAAAAACTTTGGAAACTTTTTTCGAAGTATTTAAAACCCCTTCTTGACCAAATACTTCAACAACGTTTTTCATAAACGTCAGTTTTACGTGTAGACATAATACAAATATTCCAGGACTAGACTTCGTACTTTACTTTCTCAAACAAAATGTTTAGGTTTTTATAAGTTTCCTTATGTATATACAGGGGTGCTTCAAAAGTTAATAAAATCGGACATTCTAAAAGGCCATGACAGTGATTGCTTTTTACAGGAAACTGTAAAGAAACTGTAAGCGGACGCGAAAAAAGCGGTTCAAGGTAAGAGAGATTGACGGACAGCTGTAAGCGGACGCGAAAAGGCGATTCAAGCTCGAAGAGATTGATGGACAGCTAGTTCATTATATAACAACGCTGCTTTCAAATTGATCTTTAACGAATCCATAAGGGACTCCAAGAACTGTAGTAATGATGTATGCCGAAAGCTTCGAAAAGTTTACAAATATCATTGCAGCAGGTCAAATTGCGGGCCATAGTATAGACATCCACGAGATAAAGACTAATTCCTGTCTATTGCGCTAAGCTGTTGACTATAATTGCAACCCAAGAAATTCTGCTTATTTTCATAGATTCAAATCCTTAAAACACATTTAATTTAAACTGAGTAATTAAGTGTGGCCCCCGTGACATAGATCTAATGCAATGAAATCAGTATCGCTTTATTTATCTTCACATTCAGCACCTTTAAAGTTAGTGTTACTAGTACTTCGACTCTCCGCGGTTTCTATGTCAATTGGCGGATGATGAACTTACAGCTGTTTATTAATGTAAAATAGCAATCTTCAACGTGGTTCGTTTGTTCTCTCCAACGCATAGGAATAGCGAAAGGTAAAGAATGTCCATTCCCAAACAACCAATCAGTCACATATCTGGAACCCATGATTTGCATCGAGTTTTGGCGTTAAACTGAAGCAAAGTTTATGGGCCCGACAAAATTCAGTTAATTTTTCACTCTTAATTAATGCATTACATTTGGCACACATATTAAAACCTGTCTTTGGATTACTTACACACAGACGGCGCATGCTTCTGTCGATAAAGAACTAACACCAAACTCGATAGTATGTGCTTGTTTACCCTCTGGCTCTCCTAAACACTCCTTAACGTGTAATTGTTGTTCGTTAGTCGGCTGGACTAACGAATAACAATGCAGATATGTCGCTCCTTGACAGAATGATGCCGATGTTTCAACCTGCATTTTCTCTGTATCAGAACTAAGCCAATAGTATCGCCTTTGGATTAATTTGTACTTTGTATATGCTATTTAATTTTGTCAGTTAGGTATTGACTTAGAGTAATAACTTTGTTGCTCAGTGTTATTAGAATAGTTTATATTAAATTAGAGAGAAGGAAATATGACTACCTCCTGCCAAAGATTACGGACGCTTGTGCTATTTATTGATACCATAAATAGCATCTAGAAAACTAAATGATATCAAATATGCGCCTATGTATTTGTAAATTATAATTAGCATTGTCCAACAGTGGGTGCTGTAGTTAAGCTACATACAGAGCATGTAAGGTTCATCGAATCTCTAAGTTAGCCAGCATTTTTTGCCCGGTGTACTCTAATAGCAATACTGTAATATGGTTCCACGTCCCTTACTCGCTCTGTATGCTACATAGGTACTCTTTTACATGTATGTATAAATATATATCGTATGTAGACAAATGTAACTATTCCAAAATGCTTTCCAAAAAGCAAAATTAAATACTCAGCTCATAATGTGATATAAAGAACGAAATGAATCAATCCAAGTCAGTCAGTCATAATGGTACTATTTGTGATTGAAGATTAGTACAGTCTTCCGATTCCATGGTCTCAGTACAAAATAAAAACAAAATAAGTATAATTATAAGAATGTCACAAAAACACAATTTTTTACACGTATTTTTCAATAACTTAATGTTAGTATATTTATAGCAAAAAAAGAGCACGTATTGTATTATAACACAACCACATTATCCTTAAATATATAGATACCATTCGTTAATTATGATTTTAGCCAGTCCAATAAAATATTCACAGAGCAATTCTACATATGACAAAGATTAATGAGTACAGACTATTTTTGTGCGAGTGACAGGAATCACAAATATGTGAACAAGTACTTCTCTTCTTTTAACCGTATAGTAAGTACCTACTCATTAAAACAAACAAAAAGGTCTTAATGACGATAGGTTTGCAATGTGATTTTAAATCAAGGGACCGTTGAATATGGACGTTGAATAAATATATGCACGTAAATTAGCTTGTGAAAATGAAATAAAAAATGCTATCCTTCAAGTAAAAAATACGTCGCCATCTGTGACGATTAATCACAATTTTGTTGCAAGAGGAAAACGTAGTGTGCGGATGTGTGATTGGAAAGTTTTATGACTGAGCTTGTAATTTTAAAATGGCAGTATATACTGGCTATTTCTACGAATTTCCTTAAAAATACTCCCCTTCTAACAGAACATACCGACTAGAACGGTGTTTTCACTTTTGCAAACATTCCTAGAAATGTTCCTTCTTAAAGATGTGTTCAATGGAATCAAATGGCTTTCCTATCTGCTTAAATTGAAAACTATGCTTAGTTTTCAATTTAAAAAACAGATAGAAGTTGACAGGCGCTAGATCAGGAGAATAAAAGAGTTCCGGAAACACACAGATTTTAAATTCTTGCCAAAAATTGTCTGATTGGGAACGCACACTGAGCCGTTGCGTTGTCGCGGTGGTCGCTCAAAGGCTTAGACTAGAGACATATTCAAGATGCACAATTAATACCCATAGAATCGAAAAAATCAACAACTTTTGTCTTCACATTCGGTTGACTTTGACGCACTTTTTTAAGTCGCGATGAACCTGAACTTTCATTGCAGTAATTATGCCTTTGCTTCTGGGCCATACTCATAAAGCCATAATTCATTACCTGCAGTTCTTGAGGCATTTGAAGTCGGTGTTCTTTTTGCTCGTTTGACGACAATTTCGGAATCAATTTCGTGGACACTCAAGGCATGTTCAAATCTTCAGTTAAAATTGACTGAACCGCGCAAAACCCAGTTCTAATTTTGGAAATGTCTTCGTTGATTTTTTGAAGACAAACGGGGGTCATCATCGATTGATTCACGGCCATTTTTAAATCAGTTGAAACATGAATACATCTACTGGCTTACCACACTGTCACTCTATAGTGAGCAAACATAACAGGGTGAACTTTTAAACCATTTCAAGAACAAAACAAGCTTTCTTGTTCATATGTACAGGAAAAATTGAGCAGTAGTGGCTCCTGCCTTATATCTTCCAGGCACACCTCGTATCATATGCATACAAATAATAGGAATAATAATACTCCAACAATCATAACCATACAACTTTATAAAATTACGTAGTAGGTAAAAAGGGTAAATAATATAAAATATTGCAATTTCTTTATACTATAATCTAATATCGCCAGGATTGCAACGAAATGAATTAATTACAAATAAGCAAATCCAAAATTTGTTTTTTTTAAATACTCTATCGAAGGCAAGGTATGCTGTTTATTGATTCAAATGTATAATCGACTGGGCATAGAGATATTCATAATTCTTTGTGACAAATTTTACATCTATGAACATCCTGCATTCGTTGATATTTTATTTCTCTGGCTAAAATATTCCTAACAATATAATTACTTGTATGTATACATAGTGAATGTTTGACATTTCTCTTGCACTATACTTCCTAAATTATAATCCCATTATATTATTCTTTTCGCTCCGTAATATTTAGCGAATAGTTTCCTTATACAGCGTAGTTAAAAATGTTGAAACTTCTCGCTTTGTAAATAGTTTTCAAATGTTATTTATCAAAGCAGCATGTGGCAAGTATAAAAATATATCACTTAATTAAAGATAACTAAATTTGACAGTAACTTAATATTATTTTGTTTTCACTTAATACTTAATAAACGTGTAGAAAAATACAAAAATATAAAAAATAAGCAACCAGTAACAGAATTTATGAAATTACTAAAACAAGTGTTCAAAATTCGAGCATCTGGCAGTTATTATGCGTCACATATTAAGAGACTCCCAGAAACGAATAAGAATATTCTAGATGTTAGAGCGGGATATAATTTATCATTTATTTAGCAATTTCGGAAAAACAAAAACCATCCTGAGAAAAGATAAGAAGAGAATTAAATCAATAACTAGAATTCTCTGCTGAGCAATATTTACTAAAGTTAATTGCGTGAAAGAATGTGAATACCAGAAGTAAATACCAGTACTTATTATTTATAATTACAGAGCAGACACGAAAGGTTGATGACTCATCGCCCACGGGCGCACTATTGAAATTTTGTGTTTTTAAAAAGTGTTTAATTTTATTTATGTAATTGGGTAACAAGTGGGTGGTGATCTATAAAATACAAAATACGTTATTATTTATTTATTTTGTAGTTCAAATCGAAATATAATAAATTTTAAAAAACCCTCACACTCCTATCTACGCCAATGAAGATGGGAAATTTACGATTTAAATGGACTTTCCTTGCTCTCATTGTCGGCGTAAACAAATGTTGCAGTTCACCATATGAATAGTGCTATTCAGTATCTGCGTGCTTGTTTACATTATTTCTTTGCTCCGTCGTAATTTAAACCTGGGACGTCCGCTCTGTAGTTATAATGTAGGTTGACTAATATTATGTATCTATCTATATAACCTTAATATTTAAAAACAAAAAAGAAATATTCCTCAACTTATTTAATTAAGGAAATATGTAAATATTTACTCTAAAAGCAAATAAATTGCAGAGATGCAGTAGATAATTGTATTATCTCGTTATAATAATTATCGCTACAAAACTGTTTGAAATTCTATATTTTTGCGGAATCGTAAGTGAAATACATTTTTTTTACGTTAGTAATTGTAAGTTCATAATCGGTCGACATGCGTCCAACAACTGGTAAATCTAAACAAATATTACCGAGTTTACCTTAACCATTATTTTTAAAAGTAAAAAAGAGTTTGTAAAATTGGAGGGTGGGTCGAAATAAAAATAAAATATAGTACTGAAGCAATTACATAGGTATATAAAATGTAGGTTAAGGGGGCTTACGCAGAGGTGCCGACTAACTGCCGTGAGGTAGGACGTAAGGGGGTGGCACCATATGCCCTAATGTAAATTTCGCCGATGTAAGGTATTCGTTAAAATAAAACAAACAGCAGAAATTCTTGTTTTTCTTATAATGTTTTTGCATTAAATCGAATACAAAGGATTAATTAAGGCTTCGTTTGGAGTACTTTCTTATAATTCAAATTATTTGCTCATAAATTTCACTCTCAAAGTTGGCAAAATATACATCATAACACAGTTTCAGAAACATTATTTTAAAAACTAATTCCAGTCAAGCATGCATTGAGCCTTTGTTTATTTGTGTTTTAAATTTTGTTTTGATATTTCGTAAATAAAACCGGTACTACTGTTTTAATGAAACCTTATAAAGTCCAGAATTTACATTAGCGCATATGGCGCCACCCCCTTACGTCCTACCTCACGGCAGTTAATCGGCAACTCTGCGTAAGCCCCCTTAAAATTAAATTTTAGGAACATATTACACTATATATTATTTTAAATGCAAGACAATATACTTTCATTGAAAGAAATTGTGTATGTCTTTCAATTTAAGTATTAATCTCTGAACAATCCAATAGCGTTCTTCAGTTCATGTATTCAAGAATGACGTATTTCATTGAATTCACGGATTGAAAGACGTTCTCTCACCAATTGAAAATAAAAAACTTGGATGAAATTGAATTTCATTAAAGCCAAACTTTGTTTTCTTTAATATTTCATGGTGCTTATTAAGAAAAACATTCACTATATATACATCTATGCTCAGAATATTTTGCTCACAACTTTCTTTTTCAAACGAACTGTACAAATATTAATTGGGAACAATATTTCGTAGACAAATACTGAAAATATATTTAGCAATTTTTACCACTTTTGTAATGGCGTTTTTATATTCTAATATAATAAGTCTTTAATTAATAATCTTGAATGTGCTATTTGTATATGTCGTGAGCAAAGAGTTATATTATTAGTAAATAATAATAAAGGACAGATTTTAGATCTTGATTGATTCGTGGTTTAGTTGACTATATTGTATATGTTATAGAAATTGTTTTTCATATATTATATGTGCCATAATTAAGGTTTATGAATATATGATTATGGAGATATGTATATATATATAAATCTTATTGTTTACGTTTTCGTAACAGTTATTTGTTACCTCGGCTTAGAATTTTATTGTATATAAATATTATTTTATTTATTTGTTAGAATTTTGTTGCATAATCTATTTAAAAATTGTATCTAAGTGTATGTTTAATTATTATAATAAAATCAAAAATATTAATTATGGGTTTGTTTTTATTAATATGTCATTTCCTTTGAAAAAAATTAATGTGGGCACCACACGATTTTCTTGTACGTACGTATGATCTGAATGTTGAAAACAATTTCTTTGAAAGGTTCTTAGAATTAACATTAGAGTCTTTATAAATTTACCAACTTCATAATTTACGAAATATTTTTGATTAGACTAAAGTGCTATTATCAGTGCGAATATTTAAAATTCATTTATAGAAAAGTTGCTCCAAATTAAGTTATAAATACTCTTACACTTATTAATTTTGTGTGGAATGTTCGATGGGAGATTTTCATATTATCTACCTAACACCTGCTGTCAAGTTATTAAGACATTTTGATGTTTACTGACCAAATATGATTCACATTCAAAGAGTGTTATTTTTGTGTAGCCTTACTAACAAAAATTAATAAAATCCAGCAAGTTCAATTTTGAAGTTGCATACTCCCAAACACATTTGAGACGAAAATTTGGTAGCTTTAGCTGACATGAACCTTAAGTGTAACATTGGGACCCACCGCCAGAAAGAGCAAAAACGCATAATTCATCTGGAAAGCTGATGGCGAAGGTGTTTTAGGATTTCGAATAAATCTTACTAATAGAATACAGAAAAAATTGCTCTACAAAACAGGAGAAATCTAAAAAACAATCAGAAAGTTGGAAACTGCCATACAGCAAAAAAGGTCCCACAACTTTGATCCAAAAATTATGCGGCTTCATGACAATTATTAAACATTGGAATTCTTTATAAATTTGTTAAAACAGTACAGCTCACCACATATAAGTTGAGCGGTGAAGGTCATATATACGCAATGGACAAAGAAGTGAGTGGTAGTAGCGGGATGTACACGCATGCATTTGTCACAGCTCTATCCATCTCTACCGTGCATTCTCTCACTCCTTGATCTGCGTCGATGACCGCTCATCTTATATGTGGTGAGCTGTAGTTGCTGAAATATTGGTAAAATTTGATTTCTTCACTGAAACAAACTACTACTTCCGGTCCACCAGTTTTACTGAAAATCTAATCAGATCTCAAAAGTAAGATTATACTCGTAAATATAAGTAAAGATAGCTTTAGCCGTTTGGCCGCTATCGCGGTCAGAGAGAGAGAGAGAGAGAGAGAGAGAGGGATGAAGAAGCACATTTTTTAAACACCACCTTTCGGTTTCAGGAAACATAAAGACGTGGACATCTGCAAAAATCTCGATACCAGAAATTTTCATCACAATGTTTCCATGTATAAGAAAGTAAAAAGGACTTAGAAGAACACCGTATTTCTTCGGATGACTATAAAAGAATTTTTTGAGGACATAAAAAGATTTTCTTTTGGAAGGCTACATAGTCTTATTGCAAATATAATTTTTCTCCAAACTCTTGTCCTTCTTAAAGGTCAATTTTCGCTGACGCTTCTGACGGTCGCCGCTCAACGCTTATCACTAGGACGCGGACACGAAAGGATGATGACTCATCAACCATGGGCGCACTATTGAAATGTTGTATTTTTAAAGAGGTTTTAATTTTATTTATATAATTCTATAACAAGTGGCTGGTGACCTATAAAATATGAAATACCTTATTATTTGTTCATTTTCTCTTCTGTAAGATTTGTTCTCTTTGAATGAAGTACATCCTTGTAGATAGAAAACGTCCTTTCTACATCGCAACTTGTTATAGGTGCGTACTAGAAATATTTTTTTATTTCAGAGTATTTAGCAGTTAGATTTTGTGTCATTGTCCCCATACACAATTGCCGAAATGTTATTAAATCTGGATTCCTATTAAAAAGTGCGTATAACTTTTGCCGAAGGCCAAATCCGAAGTCACTTGGAATACTTTTGAAATTATTAATAGCTACATCTAATATGGTTAATCCAACTTTTAATTTGAGATTTCGATTTTTAAAATATGTGATTACCTTAGGCAAATATCCAAAGTGTTCCTGAAGTAGGGATGCGCATAATATATTGTTTTTAAAAAAATATCGATATTTTCTTTTCGATAATCGAGATTAAAATCGATAATTTTTTATTTAATAATATCGATTGATATCGATTTTTTATTCGATAATATCGTTTAATCAAAAATGCCATTTTTTTAAATTTCAGGCATTTATTTCACATTAATAGGCAAAGAACCTGTTCACATTATACAGAATTTATTATCTTTTTAAGAAAAAAGTTAATAATTTGAAAAATGCTTATTGGGATGTTTGCTATTTCGTAGAAATTATAATCTGGAAGCGGCAGCGGAATGTTTCTTTCATAGATTTTGTATAATTTCCCTTTATGGGGCGTTATCTTCCCATTAAGCGCTTTTCAAATTTCCCACAGTATTTTTTAGTAATTACGACATTTACATGTTAACTTCCCTTATGAGTGGTCATTTTCAGTTTTAATGTTGATGTTACTAAATAATATTGTGGGAAATTTGAAAAATGTTTACTGGGTTAATATAAAGCTAAACTTATGCAGTGGGAAAACTTAAAAGAAGCTTACCCTAATTTAGCAAAAATTGCGCCGAAATATTGTAGCCACTTCAGTGCTATCAGAAAGGCTATTTTCAAACGCTGGACAAATTTTAACTCAGGAAAGGAACAGACTGAAAGGGCATCAATTATCACAATTACTGTTTCTACAAAATTATAAAGCAGATATGTTTAATTTTTTTAAGGGTTATTATTTTTAATTTGTGTTTCCGTATTTGTTTTATACCACTTGTATTTTCATTGCAATTTTTTTAATTTTGGAATAAATATATATACTTTAAGTTAAAGATTTTATTATTTGTTACAAATAAATGACTTGAAAAGCCACAAAGAACTTTTATTTAAACATGAAAAAAATATCGATATCAAGGAATATCGATATTATTCTTAAATCGATATTCGTTTAAAATCGATTTTGATTTTTTGATACATTATTTGATTCTAATATCGATATTTTGGAAATGTTGCGCATCCCTATCCTGAAGGAATAACAACTGATGTTTTAAATTTGGGATTTATGTTAGTTCCTTGAGCTCAGAAATACTTCGAGCATCGTCATTTAAACATGTAACGAAATTTTGTAAACTATCGAAATTCTCTGCATAAAAACTAGTAGCTTCCAACCATGTCCCCCATCTAGTTATTACTGGTGACGGAGGCAGTGACAAAGATGGAAGTTTTTCCCTGTAAAGAGCTACTTTCAATGGTGCTTTTCTAAAAACTTTTTTTTAAAAGCGGATACAAGTCTATCAATTTCCGGATACCTGTCTCTGATATATTCACAGATTCTGTGGAGAGCATGTGCTACACAAGTAATGTGCAGCAGATAAGGATATACATATTTCCTTAGATAGTCTGTCTGTTTTTAACATATATGCGGCACTGTCACTAACAAATAAAAGTATTTTTTCCCTGTACCTGTCGTCCGAATGAAGCATTTTGTGCAAATTCTCGTCAATGGTTTTAGCAATTGTTTCCGCATCAACTGTATTTATAACTTTATATGCTCTTACATATGCGTTATATGGAATAGTTGGATGTAGTACATCAGCTAGAACATTTACCACACAGCGTCCTAATATATCGACAGTTTCGTCGGCACTTATCCATAGGTACTAATTTGAAAGATGTCTTCTAAAGCCTTCTACTGTTGTCGTGAAGCACTTAGAAACATAATATTTGCGTAATGTGGATTCATAAGGAACATTTCGACCAGTATAATCGGAAGAAATATTTTGAAAGTGGGCTTGTCAAGTTTCTTTAATGAGATATTAGCCGCCATTAAAGCTTCACAGAGTTCTCCGTCAGCTTCCAACTGGTCAAATTTCTGTGTATGTTTTAGCGTTGCTAAGTGACGTCGTACGTGGCCTTTTTGGGCATTCTGTAACGATATTTTACAGACTATGCAATAAATTTCGGAATCACTGACAATGGAAGACATACAATCAGTATGACCCTTAATCCAACTTGCCATTGTTTTACGATGCCATTCTCGACGTTCTTCCATATCATAGTAACATAAACAATGTTCTATATATAAATAAATGATAACTAAAAATGTATGCGTATGTTATTGAAACTTAACAAAATCCAATGCACACTTACGTCGAGATGATTGGAATCACTGACAATGGAGGACATACAATCAGTATGACCCTTAATCCAACTTGCCATTGTTTTACGATGCCATTCTCGACGTTCTTCCGTATCATAGTAACATAAACAATGTTCTAGATCTAAATAAATGATAACTAAAAATGTATGCCTATGTTATTGAAACTTAACAAAATCCAATGCACACTTACGTCGATATAAATGGAAGAAGTAGATTCAATGAACCGGTATTAAACAGGAACGATTACAAAAATTACGAAGTACGTAATTAACAGTCAAAACAATGAAAAAACGAAACTAACGTAACTATGAATAGGTATACACATATACAGGGCGCCCGCCAATTTTTTTGTTTAAAATAGTACCAAAGTAACCTAATATTATTTTGAAAAGTAACCAATAGTTACTGATAGTAACACATTGAAACTAAATTCAGGAAAATGTAGCATCTATATTGATTCTCAAAGTAGAACACAAGAAACACAACAAATAAAGATCTATACTATATCTATGGTAACAGTACACCAAATCAACAAAAAGCTATTTCAAAAACTAATTATTTTTTCAGTTTTTTGTTTTTAATTGCATCAATGGCAGAAGTTTGTCTCTTACATATTGTCTTAGTCATTTTATCTGCTTCTTTCTGTAATTTATTTTCATCTGCTCTTTGGTTCAATGCCGAAGAAAGCATTGCTTGGGCTACTTTAACTTCAACTATGTCTTTGGATTTTATTGCACGTTCAATTTTATTATAGGTTTCATTCAATAATTTATCCACAGTAATTTGTGACTCCAGTTTTGCTTTACTAACAGTTTGCAATTCTTTTTCCAATTCCTCTATTCTTTTTTGTGTCTGTTGCAATTCCACAAGAGCCTGCTTTTCTCTTTCCTTTTCTTCTTCAATTCTTCGTAATTCATCTTCTTTCAATTTTGTATTAATTTCTTGTTGCTTTAAAAATGCTTTATATGATGCACAAGCCGAACGTGCCATACCGATTAGATCTTTAGTAATTGGAAAATTCTCTGGCCGATTACCATACAATTCAAGAGCGTTGTGTACGTAAAGTTTGTTATTGAGCATTTTTAATGACATTGATGAACGGTCCTCGGGCATTACTCGACCAGAAAGTGAGAAACCACGCTCTACATCAGCACTTCCGTGTACCAAGCTGAGGCATATTTTAGCCACTTTGGTTAGGGTGGGATATTTACTATTATCCACAGAAGCCCAAAAAATATCTATACGTTCACCATTAGCATTATTGCCATAGTTTTCTTTCAAAAGTTTGAACATCTTTAATTCATCTTTAATCAAGTCTTTGTCAACTGGCGTGGGCAATATATCACATACTCGAGTTAAATAGTATTCAGGTACATCAGCAATTTTGGAGGGATTCAACCAACAAAAGTACTTCAAAACTTTCAAAATCAAAGGCGATTTCTTTAAAATGTGTTTTGAAGACTCAATGAAAAATTTTTGACATTGTTTCAAAAAATGTAACTTGTCAATTTCAGTCAATTTTGAGATTTCAGTTTTTACACTCTCTCCGCAATGTATGTCTTTTATTGGTAACAGATTATCAAACTTAAACAATTCTTCAGCTGATTTTGCAGTGTTTTTAAAATCTATAGTAACAGTAGATTTCAATATCTTGGAAATTAGATTCACTGCAAAATATTTCAGTTCATCGTATAAAATATGAATGAGAGGTTCAGTCTTTTGGAAAAAAGCAGTGTATTTTGAAAACAATTCGGAAGCATTTTTTACAAAAATGAGCTCTGCCTTGAATGACTTTTTAGTTAAGTACTTCGTTACATCTTTATAGTGTTTTGTTGAGATTAAACTTTTTCTGTGAACAGGCACAAATTTTAGAAAATATTCAGTTATTGCTTGATATTGCTCTAATATTCTAGATATAGCAGGGCCCACAGTAAGCCACCTTGAAGACACATGTTTCAGAAAACGATGGTTTGGCAACATAACACCATTTTGAATAGTTTCAAAATCTTGAATTCTTAGGGGCCATCCATCAAAAAAATAATAAACCGAAACAATGAAGTCACTAACACGAGACTCAAATACTTGTAGGCCTTTTAAAAAAGAATTATGTATCAAATGTATACTGCATGTACCAATATCAATAAGTGGTTTTCGATTTAATGCTTTTAGTTCCTCATTAAACAAACTGAACACTTTTTTATTGACATTGGGACCATCACTTCCCAACATCAAAAGATTTTTAATAGGGAGGTTTGCATGATCCAAACTTTCTTGTATATGCTGTTTCAAAATTTCTGCAGTTGCACTGCCCAAAAAAAAAGTTTCCAAATGTTTCACTACAACTTGGTTTTGCTCTTTCGACCAGTACCGAATAGCCACCTGCAGTTCTTTCAAACCTTTATTATTTGTTGTTTCATCATACTGGATGCTGTAGAAGTTTTCACCAATATCACTGATGACATATTTCTGCCTACAAAAAGGTCCTAAAGCTTCTGTAATATAGTAACTCAATTTTGTGTATGATAAAGAAAATCCTTCTGGCAGACTTCCAAACATAGCTTTGAATACTTCAGTTATACCCTGAGTTGATGCAGCTGACATGTTGCTTTGAATATTTTTCAGACACCAAATAATTTCCGCACGTATGGCATTATCAGCTTTGCAAATCATCCTTGACGTTAAATTTCCCATACTTTCGTTTGATGTGAAATTGGCTGAAAATAACAAGGTGATGTTATATTAATATTATATGTATATACAAAAAAAAGAATAGTTTTTAATCTGGTAAAGACTATGTGATGAAGACGTACCAGTGAAGGTAAGCTGCCGAACATTTAACTTTGTTTTTGCATTTTGTACATGCAAAGCTGTTTTCGCATGTTGATTGATGCTCTGCAGCCCTTTTGTAACAGCAAGAGATCGGTTGCATATAAAACAAACTATATTTCCCTCATTGTCGCCTGCTCTTCCCCAAGATCCAATTTTATGACCAGTTTCGTCCTCTTCTTCTAACCATTTTGCTCGAAACTTGCACTTCCCCATTTTTTAAGCTAAAAAATCTAGATTTTGATTTAATTAAACTCAAATCGCTACACTTTTACTTACGTTTTAATGAAAATTACTTAGCTTAGCACATTTCCAATTTGAGGTTACCATTGCCATTACACACAAACAATAGCATGGTGTATAACCATACACATTCGGCAATTTCCGTGTCGTCGCACATAAAGACCCGATCGACAAAATACTAGTGACGTTCTAGTCGTGTTAAGGTGGCCGTTTAATAGAAAGAGAATCGTCACATTGCTCTATCCTTTTCTAACCATTAGGCGTGTATTATGTGTTGCATACGTGACTGTATTTTAATTAGCCATCTGGTTGCCAGTAGCAGCGATATTATTTGTAAAACAAATTTATTGGATAAAAGATGGCAGTACTAACGCCACGTATCTCTTAGATTGAACCAAATTATACAGAGACTGGCAGACCAGACCGTTGTTTTTTTTGTGTATGAGACAAAAAACAGAGTTTTTGTCTCATACACGATTTAATAGAATATGTGTCTATTTTGAAATCATTGATATTTACCCTAAATTGTAAAAATGCAAATTGCGTCCTTACAAGAATAATAGGAACATACTGTTACATATAATGTTTGTTTTGTAAATACCTATGTAGATCTGTCCTTTATCTATTTGATTTAGATAATAAATAGGTATTTTTTAGTGATTATTGCATTTTTGAAAAAGGAATATATAGGCTGATTCAATTTTGATGGTCACCATGGGTATTTCGCTTATTATTTGGAATAGAGAGTAGGTTTGAGTTTGGCAAAGTTGGTAAATTTTGTGTTTTGTTATGTAACTTGAGCATGTACCATGTCTTAGTTGGAAGAATTAGATTAGTAGATGAGAAGTAACACTTGAGCGCGAAATACATAGTTACCAAGTATGTTGTCAATGGTTAGTTTTTTCAAAATGTGTAATGGATACAAAAGTATTCAGAAGTAAGTTTGGAACAACTTTTGCATAAAAAAATCTACTTTCACAGAGGCAGTACATTTTTATTCTTATAGATAAATAGTTTTTTTATAGAAGTATTTCGCCAAGTATTTATTCAAATTTGACTAAAAAATGAACTGTTTATTTAAGAAAACCCATAAGTAGTGAACCTGTCAATGTAAGAAACACAAGGCCTTATTGTGTGTGTAAAAGTAAGAAAAAGAGAAACAATCAATATACCTATTTCACATACCTACCTTTAACACTCTAATTAAATAGGTTAAATCTACATGTGTGCTCAGAAAGTAGTTTTGGATATTATAAAATGCCCTCTTTGTATTACTTTTGATACCGTATCAGCTATTAGAATGCTCGATTCAGTTGGAAAAAAATTTGAAAGACCACCCTAAAATTTATCCGACAGTGTGGATTTCCCACGTTCATAATAATTTACTAAAATATAATTAAAAACGAGATCTGCAGAATATTGAATTAAATTTCTTACGTATGTAAGTAATTTTTATTATAAGATTGAAGAAAATAGATTAAAAATTTTGTATAGGTACCTAAATAACTTGCCTTATAATTAATACTAGTGGTCGACCAGTGGCCGAAATTTGATCTCAATTCATTAAATTTTTAAGTTTGAGTTATTGAGGTTCTTTTGTCAAAAAGTATACTTCTATAACCATTGCATACAATTTTTTTCAATTTTCTATTACGTCAGCTGCGAGCGTGTAGAAATACGTCATTATGCATTCATTTTCGAGTTAATTAATTAATGTATTTGTTTGCAAAAAAAAATTTCTCTCACTGTTTGACTATGATAGCGGCCAAACGGCAAAAGCCATCAATACCGAAGTGTATATTTAGGAATATAATCTCCCTCGGAAATCTGATTATATTTTCAGTGAAATCGATAAATCGGGAGTAGTACTTCATATCAGTGAAGAAAACAAATAATAGCAATATCTCGTCAATTACTAATTTTAGGCAAATATCTAAAGTATAACAATGTGATCAAGAGTAAATTAGAAAACAATTTTATAAAAGAATTCCTACCGGAAGTAGGTGTTTACTCTGATCGTAAAACAGGTTTTTGCGAATATATCGCAAGTCATGCATTCTAGACAAACATATCGAGTGTATGAAAATATTGAAAGCTCAATTTTGAATATTTTTGTAATAAGAAATTTCCAAAATTCGAACTGAAAGTACCTAGCAATTTTATTCTAATCGAATATCAATTTTTTGAAAATATCACGAAAATTATGCATTTTATACAGTATAAAAGTATTTAAACATGGATTTGGAATATTTTTGTAGAAAAAAAATTCAAAATTCGGACCGGAAATAACACTTTCGCCAGTGACGGCTGTTTTAGAGAAGCAATTAGATAGACAAGACTGATTCGTTTATTATCGGTGATATGTTCGGCTACTGGGAGTATATCAGCAATAATAAACGAATCAGTCTTGTCTATGTAATTGCTTCACCTAAACGAACTCATCAGACTGCAACTGACTTTCACTCTTATCGAATAGCAGTTTTTTGAAATATCTCGCAAATTTGCTTTTTATATAAATTTCTTAAGTAACTTGACTACAGCACCATTTATCGGATCCTTGCCTAGCTATGAACCATCGTCTCGACAAAATAATATGTCATTCTCAATTTTAACATTTTTTTGAAAATATTTAACCAAAACACGTGTTCAGAAAAGAATCATTTTCACATTGTTTTTAAAAGTAAAAACATAAACTTTGGTGGTGCTTGTAGCCAAGAAAATTGTGCATCATTTGGTATAAGTTGACTCGACAATACCTCAAAAACGTTTTTTCAAGGCCTACTTCTACTAATTTTGATATACCAAAAACTTATTTTTTTTTAATGGAAGTATTTTATTGTGGCATTTTGTTTCTTTTTTTTTCTCTTTAATTTTTGTTAACAATGTCCTGTACCTATCTTTTGTAGTTTCTGAGATAATCACTATAGGAGCAATTAGCGGTCTAATAAAAACTACGAGCGTTGTTGTTCTATGCGCCGAAATATTCGTTCAACCAATGGAAGGCTGGAATGGTGCCCGGCCTCTTTATTCAACTGTCAAACAAAGTAAAGGTTAAATCCACTATCCCAAAAGTAATAATTTTACAGAATGAAGGGCATCGCGTTTCAGTTTTTTTTAATTTCGGCAATATCCAGTTGCAGTATTTCATTTCTTAAACTATTGGTTAACAACCAAATATAATAAAGCATAAGTTTACTGACATATTTGAAGATGCCGCCTCTCTAAAAGGTGTATGAAACAACGCTGCTATCTTCAATTTAATTTGCTTAATTGCTCGTATTCTTTTATTGTTGAAGCTGTTCATAACAGATGCCTGTAGTTTTTCAAAATTATAAATTGATGTCCTACAACTTTAATAGAAATAAATTTTGCAACAAAATAACGCAATTTAAATAACCTACAACTATTGTGCAACGTAACAACAATCAAAAGTAAGAAAAACAAATTTCATTAACGAATATGTTCAACATAACCACAAGTTTGTGCAATGCACGTGAGTATTCTGTTTTCCAAAGAAGTACTAATGTTGTATAAAACTTTTACATATTCTTATAAACTCTTCTCTGATTATAATGTTCATGTCTTCAACAATATTTGAAAATCCGTCCGTAGAAAACGAAGATACTCTCCTTCATTAACATTTTCATCAAAGACATAAGGTCCAATTATGTAACTACCAATAACTACCACTGAATGACCAACAATTTTGAAAGTTTGCAGGTGTGATAAAGTGAAGGTTTTTATGTGTTATAATAACGAAAATTGTGACGATTAACGTATCCATTTTAATAGAAGGTAGCTTCGTTGGTAAACAACAAAAAATTGGGAAAGTCAGGCTAATTTATCTGCTGCCCATTGACAAAAATGTAATTAAAAACAATGACAAAATGTTTTTTTTTGGACGTGTTTTGGTCAAAAAATTAAAAAAAAAAATTAATAACTCAAAAACTATTGCCCCAATTTTGAAAAGGAAAAACAGCTGAATAGACAATTTTAAACAGTACTAAAAAATCCAAAAATTTATAGTGTCATTTAAAAAAATAAATTCGATGCATTTCCGGTGAAACCGGAAGTGCGTCAGGGCTTAATGTATTTTTAGAATATGCGCCTTAAGCAACCATGAAACTTTCTCTAATTGTTTTTTTTATTTAAAACATAAAGGAGCAATCAAAGAAACGGCTACTAATGACTCACCCTGTATATTGCAACATACTGTACATATGTTGCAAATTAAAAGCAAATTTATGGAAATCGACTGCAAATTAAATGGAAATTAAATCAGAAGGTATTTTCAGATTAGCATGTATTTTGAGATACACTGTAGGGTGTTTTTTTATCTTTGATATCATTTTGATCACCTGCAACTTTCTTGTTTTTAAAAATATCAGAATGAAGCAAAAATCATTTTGCATAGGTATCTATGAAGTTTTTTACGTTTTAAAAAATAAAACAAAACACTAACGTTTTTCCAAGATATTAACCTAACTTATATTTTTTAAATGGAAAGCCCAAAATATTTTCGGATATTTCGATTTTACATGAAATTTCAAGTATATTTTATAAAGCATACCCCATACCTATCTTCAACGGTTTGCGAGAAAACGGCGTTTAAACATGCCATTTTTAGAATAATTTAATTTTGTAAAATTGTTTTTTTTAATAATTTGTTACTTTGTTAATCGTTAATCTTTTGTTTTATTAAAAATAAACTTTCTAAATAATTATGAAAAATGATTTCTGTTTGATTTCGACATCTTTAAGAACAGGGTTACAAAACTAAATTTTTCTTTGTTGCATGTTTAAACGCCGTTTTTTCGCAAACCGTTGAAGATAGGTATGGGGTATGCTTTATAAAATATACTTGAAATTTCATGTAAAAGCGAAATATCCGAAAATATTTAGGGCTTTCCATTTAAAAAAATATAAGTTAGGTTAATATCTTGGAAAAACGTTAGTGTTTTGTTTTATTTTTTAAAACGTAAAAAACTTCATAGATACCTATGCAAAATGATTTTTGCTTCATTCTGATATTTTTAAAAACAAGAAAGCTGCAGGTGACCAAAATGATATCAAAGATAAAAAAACAGCCGGTACATAATCATGAAAACATAAATATTTTTCGTAAAATATGGTTGAACAATAGGTACTTGAAATACTCTGTTGGCCCGATATTTTCAGTAGATTTATTATTAAATGAGAATCCAAGACGCCTGAGTTCTATTTTCGATTTTTTGTAATTGAAGAGCATGTTGTTTGTAACCTTTTTTTCTTTAAAGATACCTACTCTTTTGATGCCTGACAAACACATATATAATGTAACTGAGTATGACGGAGTAAGCAATTTACAGTATGTCGAGTCTATATTTGCCGTAGACATTCAAATTTTGCAACACTCAACATGCCTAACAATAACCGATCGTTGGCAGCGCCCTCTGTTTAAGAATTGCTGACCTACCACAGTGATTATAATAAACGAAATCTACTTTTCCCATAAGAATATGTCTCTTAGATACAAATCAATCGGAATTTATGGGTGAAAACATTTAAAAGCACAAGACAGCTATAAAATACGCTTAATTGCTTTGTATCAAGCATCAAAAGAAAGAGAATTTATTTCTCCAGGGGGTAAGCTATCTAATATCTGGCAATTATCTATATATTCCAAGAAATTACGGAATAAACTAGCAGATTTTTGGTATAAAAACTTCCTGTTTTTTAACATTTTTTTCCACATTAATCGAACAAACTTCCCTTATTAAAACCACCTAGTCCCCTGGAGATAAGTTTGTAGATTATGCTCGTATTTTTTTTTTGTAATTTTGTGGCTTACTAACGGTTTCTGGTGCAATATGTTCGCAACATGTTTGCAATGTAATTTAGATGGGCGAGATGGCCACCTTAAAACAGAAAGTTCGCGATTAACAGCCAACAGGCGGACGGGGCACATCACATGACATCCCACATCAGCAAGTGGCGCCACGTTAAAAAAATGTGAAACAGGTGCCACAGCATAATTTGAATTAAATATAATATAAATATCAATTTAATTAATAATTGAATTATTAGTAACTTAAGTAACCTTTTTTTTTAAAAAGTAACCAGTAGTAACCGTATCAGTAAAAAAGTAACTTTTTACTATAAAAGTAACCTGGCGGGAGACCTGCATATATAGCTTATTTATTTTACGAAATAAAAGGTAAATATAATAAATTTTAAAAACTCGTCACCCTTCTACCTACGCCGATGAAGAAAGGATTTTACTCATAAATTCCTTTTTTGATGTGCATTTTTTGGTCCTTTTCAGTAACTTTTCAAGTAAACAACAGATGTTGTAGTTCACCATATGAATAATACTATTCAGAAATAATGTAACACACAGTTGTTTACATTATTTCTTTGCTCTGTTGTAGTTTAAACATGGGACGTCCGCCCCCTACTTATCAGTACTTATTACTTATTTACGCACACCAACGCGGCTGTCAACAGCGCGCCGTCATTTTTCGACTACCATGACCAGTCTAGAGCGTCTGAACGCGCGATAAAAACGGCTCCCTGGTTTATTTAATTAGAAGATAAAATGTTAATATCAAAAATAGAAAAATTTTGGGCCATAGAAACATAATAACATAAGAAGAACATATTTTCAGCCATTGTACAGCGCGAAAAATTCATCTACTTTTTGCTATCAATTTTCAGTAGTTGCTGAAGACGTAAACATGGGTTTCCGATGTCGACGCATTGCATCTGTCTTTTTAATTAAAATATTAATATAACTGTGATATAAGAAAGGCGAAAGAAACAGATTAAAGATAATATTAATTTATTTAACATAATCGAAAATATGAGCACCCTTTGTTGTTCAATACAAAAATTATCAATTTTTCGACAGCCGAAATCAGGTACCTACTTTATTACATCGGTTCTTTTCGCCAAACCTTTACTGAGAATATCTAATATAAAATAAAATTGTTAACGTAAAAAAAAACTCTTTAAATTAAACATCATCGGATTTTAAATGACGTTAAGACAAAATATTAAAACTACCCTCTTCAGTACAGGTTTTGTATAAATTAATGTATTGACGCCCTTCGTCTTCTTCTAAGAAAAGAAGAGACAGTAATTTTCTTTTTCCACTTTTACTAATGTATCTCCCAAACACACATTCCTTTAACGCGTTCAACGGCAAACTGTACTGGCAAGTTGCCAGTACAGTTTGCGTACTGGTATGGTTGCCAGTGGCAACCATACCAGTACAACGCTGCCTTCGACAGCTGCGTTCAAACGCGGCCATCAATCGCAACCGTCAAACGCTTTCAGCGAAACAATACCTTTAGCTAGATGATAATACAAAAATCTCCACTTTTATAACTTGCAAGGATATTTGCAAAAATTGTTTCTCGATAAGAGTGTGTACTTCCGGCCCAAATTCTAACAAAAAATGTATACGAGAAAGATGCAAACTTAATACTTTTAAAATTTTAACAAAACCATCAGTTGATCAAATATTCATAAAACCTCATTTACGGGTTCAAATAGTGCTACTTCCGGTTTTTCAATTTGAGGAAAAACTAGTCAACTCTTCCAATGATTAAATGCTTAAGCTTAAAATGTTGTGTCGAAAGCTTTACCTGTTTAAGAGCAATTGTGCCTTCGGCCGGAAACACCACTTTTAAATTATTAAACTACAAAAATTTCGGGTAAAAAATGTACATATCACAATCCCTTCTTATATCACGTATAAGGATGAAAAAGTCTGCCTGTTTTCAGTATGCTGCGGCAGTGAATGAAACACATTATATTTAAAAATTAAATAACTTCTTTTATTTGAACTAAGTACAAACAAAAACAATACACAATTCCGAACGTTTAAATCTAACTTTATCGGTAATGTACAAAAATAGGTAACAAAAACTAAAAATAACAATAGCTGAAAAAGTAGAAAAACACTTATATACAGCCTTAGATTTGGTTACGTTTATTATTGAAGTAATTGTACTTCTTGTAACGTGCGTAGTATAAAAGGGATAAAATTAAAGATCATCTGACGTGTGTCTTCGATGAAATCGCCAAAGGTTTCTTCGTTCCAATGGTTCTATTTAACATGTAATTAGATACTTTTATTACAGGCGAGAATAAGTGTATAGGATAATCACTAAAAGGGATATTATTATATTAGTCGTATAATTTGAAATAAATATATATGTATCTTACCAAATGCCTGTTACTGGGCTAGCTTCGTTGGCACTAATTATAAATATTGGAAAACTAATCGAAAAAATACATGCACTAAAATCAGAACAACATATAAAAGTACTGTTGAAAATATTAAAAAATATTATAAAAGTAGTTGGTATAGTCGAATCGTTTTAGGCACCAACACAGCCAAAATACAAACCACATAGGTCAATTCAATGCTATTACAAACTGACATTGATCGGAACAATTTTAGAACAAATAAATTACTAAATCAATTAATATTTAAGAATATATAAAGAGGCATATTTAAGTTCTCACAATGAAGGGTCTGAAGGTGTATTGGAGTGGGAAAGCTCTTTCGTTGTAACGTGCTGAGTCACTCATTATTAGTACAAATATCAATCTTTAACACAATCGCGTCAGTAGTTGTACTATCATTGACAAAATAACTTCAGGAAGACATAGTGAAATTTGGAGAAAATTGAGTACTATCAAGTTCCGTACAAAACAAGAAAAGTCTGTTCAAACCATACTAGAAGAGATGTCACCAGTTTACGGGGATTTTGGCCCAGAAAAAGCTATGGTTTTCAAGTGGCACAGTCGCTGTAAGCAAGGTAGGCAATCACTTGAAGATGACAGAAAGCAAAGACGGCCTATCGAAGTGACCACTCTAGAACATGTTAAATAAGTTGAAAAATGAATAATGGATGATGCTTAAGTAAAGATACAACTCGCAGGAATGACTGGAGTATCTGATACAACCGTTTTTAAAGTATTTCATAATCATTTTAACATAACTAAGATCAGCGGAAAATGGGTGCCAAGCATGCTCACGCCGCAGCAAAAACAAGAGTGCGCGTTTGGACCTCTGCAATTAAGGGGGGAGGGGTATCGAGTCGCATTGTCACTGGGGAGAAACTTGGTTCAACGTTATGAACCTGGGATTCAACATTATGAATCTGAGTCCAAGCAAGACTCCATGCAATGACATAAAAAAGGCATATCAGCACCACCCAAGAAGATAAGGTGCCACCATCGGCCGAAAAACGCACGGTACAAAGATAAAGGCGTTTCCATAACTGAAGACTACGTTTCAATCCTGGAGGGGCTAAAGAAAGGTGTCCTGCTCCTGCAGGACAATGCTCCCGTCCACAAGAGTCGTGTTGCACTGGCTGCCCTGCATAAAGTGGGGTTCGATATTTTGAATCGTCCACCGTATATACTCGAGACCTGGATCCTAGCGATTTTTACCTTTTCCCTAAATTGAAAAACAGGCTGCGTAGGAAGAAATTTACGAGTAATGAAGAAATAACGTACAAAGTTTGGGTGTATTTTTCAGACAGAGATTAAAAATATTTTTATGAAGGCATACAAAGCTAATTGAAAGATCTGAAAAATGTATTAGGATTAGGTAAATATATTAAAAAAGAAAAATAAAGTTGTATTTTTATTTTCACTCCTTTTCCCCCATTTCGCAAACTTAAAAATGCGCTCTGTCTGAAATACTATTACATAAAAGCTAGCTACAAATAGAACAAAATAGTTAATAAATATTACTTTTCTAACCTACATTTTATTTAGTACTTAGCTATTCTATGTGGTAGGCAAGCATTGTCGACAAATGTGTATGGTTTTGATGGCAATTATATAACAAACTTCAAAAGATGCTTCAAAATATAATTTAAACAAATACCAAAAGGTGTATAGTCAATTTATGACACTCCTGAAATAGCATCTGTAGGTTATATTACCTTACAGATAACACTCTGCAACATCAGATGTTACGCCATTTTAATTAATTGACGCGTATTGGTTGCTAAAGCGATTCTACTATTGTAGTAGTAGTTAGTCAATATTGATGACAAGGCTGTACTTGATGATGTCCTTTGTAAAATACTGAATAGTGAAACATACTTTTAACTGTATCCGCAGTGACTGTATTATAATAACTAAAGAAATCCATCAAGCCATAATGTTTAGTAATAAAGTGGCGTATTTATTAACGTGAAATACCAAATTACCAAATGTATTTTTCTTAAAGAAAATTAGTGAAAACTATTCAAAGTAAACTTGGGATGCAGATAAAACATATACGGAAAAGGAACCCTAAACATTTTTGCTTATCCTATATGACAGTTATTTATTTATGTCTACAGCTTATTGCAAACCTAACAGTCAAAATTTAAAGATCATAATCTGAATGCAGACCTACAGGACAACATTAAAATATTAGAATTTTCTATGCAGAATTTTATGATTAATATCATCACGTACAGCTTCGTTACTAATCTATGCACACCTTATGTAATTTTTAAATATGAATTAATCACCACAAGTTAGACATTCAAAATCATAAACTACATTATATATGTATGTACAATACTATAGTAGAATTACCGAACAGATGCAGTAACAACAACGCACGAGAAATGCGTTACTTGAACGTCATACGTAAAATAACGCTTACTATTGGTTTGTTCGCAAGGACGGCCACACACGAACCAATAGTAAGCGTTATTTTACGTATGACGTTCAAGTAACGCATTTATCGTGCGCTGTTGCTACTGCATCTGTTCGGTAATTCTACTATAGTTTTCCTCACAGAAGCGATAACGCTTAGGAGAAAGCTAGTATTACTGAATTACTTGTAAAGCTTGCTAATTTGCAATCTTTCCAAGTAATCAAATTAGAACAAGTTTCCAACACTGATAAATAATAACAAGACAAAAGTTTTAATCGGGAAAATCAACAAACAAACTAAATAGATTTGGAGGTATGTGTTTCTATTTCTTGGTCCGTAAATTTAGTATGTGACATTACACAGAAAACATATATTTGTTCAGTGCACTTAGACATGTTGACATCATATGATCATGCTTACATGCAACTATAACGTTGCCAATATGATGAAACAACATTAATAATCTGTAAATTCGAATTCATACTTTGTTAAGTTTGATTAATATATGTCGGCAATTTTTAAAATCACTACTATAAAACCCTTTAAACTGTACTTATGGGATTACGTCATATTAGAATGTCGAATTCAAGCAGGTGCAAACACACAGGCAAAAATTGTAAAACGTAAAATACACTAAAATGCAAATTGATTATCAGTAACGTATTAAAAGATTGATAATGTGGCAGCCTTTAGACAAGTCTATTTATACTCATTTATAAACGTTAACACATATATGAGGTATTTAGTACCTATAATTTTGACACAATATTCTCAATAAGTTTACTGCTGCATGTTACATATAAGATTAAAAACCTTTGTTTCCCATTATTATGTAGTATGTATTCTCTTTTAACCACAAAATCATATTGTGTAAACAACTTAAATAAAGACTACTTTTTCTTAATAATTTTTTAATCCGTATTACATTTATTTATGTGCCATTTAGTGGACGATTCAAACGTAAATATTTCTCAAATTCACATTTGTGAAGTTTGAAAAATACTTTTTTGATTAAACATGTTATTAAACTTATTATTTCAGTAGCCTTTTAGCCCATAACTCTATTCCAATGTAGCATTTTTACATAGGTACAGTTGTTTTTAATAGTATGTAATAGACTCTAAAATTACTTCATAAATAATGTATAAGATGTAATTACTAATTAGATGCACGTAACTACTAGATGTAGTAAGTATAATACAAGTTGACCATACTCTAAATAACAGTTTTAGATATGATCATTCCACCCTCCTTGACTTGGTGCTAATGCTCCTCAACAATAGTCAGAGAATGTTCCACACATTTTTCAATACAAGTGAGGCAAGAAAATCCATGTGCCGACCACTAAAACAACGTGCACACGATTAAACTCGAACATACTCTACAGATAATATCAGCTATCGAGTATAGTAAGTACCCAAACAGTTTACGCTCTGTTGCCAATGTCAAAAGTGAAATTGAATAAATGTTTCATCACATACTCTCTCACTTTTGGCTGATCAAAGTTTGTTCGTTTTTCTTTACTTTCCTCTCCAGTTTTGTACAAAACGTGACGTCACTAAAGTTTCGTAATTTGAAATTTTATTTATGACATTGAATTCCAGAGACAGGATGTGTAGGAAATTCTTTTGACCAGCATTGTACATTGTCAAAGAATTTGGAACGATAGAAAATTAATCAAATCAAGTCAAGTATGTAAAAATTTGTAAACACACAAGATAGGTAAGAATCTAAAGCACCATAACATTAAATTCACTGTCTAATTATACTTAATACTTGTCAGATTGCGATGGATATTGAAAAACTAATTTTTAATATAATTTAATGAATTTTAGAAACAAACAACTTTATAAAAAAAACCTGATTTTCCTATCAACTAATCTTATTAAATCAGTATGCGATGTTTCTTTTAGTTTTCAAAATGCCATGATAGCTCTGATCATTTTGCAACAAAGCTAATATCTGGTATGATCACAATAATTATAATCGAATTGATTTGAAAGAAGAACTGCTTACGGACAACTGTAACTAATTTGTTCAAACCAAAAACCTGTTATGTTTCTATGATTTCTTAACTTAAAATCCAAATGTGTTTATACGAGGGAAGATCGGAATGTTTCTAAAACGAACCAGAAGATGGCGTTGCGCGTCATGTGTTTTGAGTGCTCCATCTAATATATAACTACAGTCAAATTTTTAGACAGATCGGACATATTGTGAAGTCGGAATAGCCAAGCAAAGTAAACAGTGCGCGCATTTTGATAATCACGAATAAAACCGAATTCCGTGCAGTCATTAAACATTTTTTTGAAAGGTTTAAATGCTAAAGATATAAAAACGAAATAAGACGATGTTGAAGAGTCTTCGCCGTCGTAGACCACCCCTGCGAACTGGATTAATGAATGGTCGAACAAGCATAGAAGATGCACCGCGTTCTGGGATCAGACCAAAAACATCTACCGAAGAAGACACCGTTAGAAAAGTTCATGAAATCGTGATGAATGATTGCCGATTAAAGCTGAGAGAGACAGCAGAGGCAGTAAGCATATCATCTGACCGCGCACATTACATTTTACATCAATATTTGGGCTCAGTGCAAGATGGGTGCAAGCGTTTGCTGTCAATCGATCAAAAGCAAGCTCGTATGATAATTTCTCAGCGATGTCTAGACATGTTCAAGCGTAATCCAGTAGATTAGTAGAGTAACCGTAGATGACACGTGGATACACCACTTCACTCCAGAGACTAAAATATAATCAAAGCAGTGGACAGTACGCGGTGAACCAATTCCAAAGTAGGCCAAGATGATGCCGTCTTTTGGGATTCCCGAGGAATAATTTTTATCAACTACTTGCAACACGGGAGGACAATAATAGGTGCATTATGCGATGTTATTAGACATATTGAATGAAGAAATCAAAGTCAAAAGGTCTCATTTGGAAATGAAAAAAGTCGTCTTGTTTTACCAAGACAATGCCCCATCCCACAAGTCGGTAACTGCGATGGCGAAAGTGCATGAAATACGATTCCAATTAATTGAACATGCACCGTACTCGCCAGATTTGCCCCTTCGGACTTTTTTCTATTTCCGAACCTCAAGACATGGTTCGCTGGAAAGAAATTCTCATCAAATAATGAAATCATTGAAGCTGTAAATGAACATTTGGAAGGTTTTGAAGGAATGAAAGATCTTGAAAGACTAAATGTATTGAGTTAAAAGAAGACTATGTGGAAAAATAAATATGATTTTACCCCAAAAAGTGGTGTTGTGCGGCCCATTCTAGAAACTCTCCAATCTTCCCTCATATTAAATAATTAATTTTGGTATAAATCAAAATCATAATTAAAAAGCTCTAATAATAGTGAAGAAATATAAAATTCCAAATATAACTGAAAAACAGTAATAACAAAAAATTAAACACATTCCAATGCTACAAAAAAAAAATAATCCAATTCTTACATTAGGTTTGTTTTCGTTTCGCTAAGAACGATTCTAGAACAGTTCACGTCATGCGCAGAATTATGTTAGGTGTTTGGGTTTCCGGAACTGTTTTGGACCAAAAAATTTCGTGTTTTGGTTTGTGATTGGCAGTTCTGAGCCGTTCTAGAACTGTAGAAGTAATTCGGGCTCAAGGCATCGGATCGTTAGATTCGTTCGGAACCGTTCCGAACGATGTACTATGACGCATCAGTTCTATGCAACAACAAAAGTGTGTTAGAACCGTTCGTAATATTAAACAAAACAAACCTATTAGGCTAGTTAGTATCATACATGCACTGACATTTAAATAAAATGTGTTCATCTAGAAACACTGAAATTTAAGAATACATACCTAATTATGCAAGAGTCTGGTATTTGTGTAAATATAGTCAATGGCAAACCGAAGCCAATGAAATAAGGCCAATTCGTCTCAATATATGACAGTCTGTGATGCAATTCCCAGCCCATATTTATCCACTTATATTCAAATGCATAAAGAGAATATAATAAACACATGTGCACAAGCGAAAGAATATATCCAACCCAGAAAATAGGTATATACATAACTAAAGTTGCTTGTCCAAGGAACAAAGCTTGAACAAGTAAACTAAAGATCAAGTCAGCTAAAAGTTTACTTAAGCTTTGCATAAATTGAGGTCGACCTCGTGAATATCTATAGGCGGTATCAGCTATATCCTAGAACCGTATATATTATAAAATACAATTACAACATAAACTAAATATCTACCTGAAACCACAGACAATTCACAATTTTACTTAAAATAAATAAAGGCAAAACCCAGATTGTTTTAAAAACAACAGAGAGCATTGGTTCAATCCATGACCAAACAATTTTTCCCATAAAGGATTCTTTGCCAAATACGAGTTGTAAAAGAAAATTAATGAACGGTAGCAGCCCATATTCAAATAAAAGTATACTAAATAAAAATGTGCCTCCATTAAAAAGACAACATTGAATTGTTCTATTTAAAACTTTAGATTCCCTAAAATAAACAATATTTTCTTACAATATAAAATTAATGTGGGTATATTAAGAATTACTCATGTTTTTTCAGTTGTCTTACTGGTATATTATCCTGCATATCTGATGTCTTTCTACGAATAGGTGTTGTGGTATGTGATGGTGATAGTCTAGACAATGTACGGGCATTCATTTCCTTGTCCATGGTAAGTAATGTACCTATACCTTTTAAACTATCATAGAAACCGTGACAAACGGCAGTAATTGAACTCTAAAACATTCTAATAAAGATATCCATTTTTCACGAAAGGACTACTTACTTTAATATCCATATTGAACTACGACTAGGATTAAAATTAATGATATCTATCACAAAATATACTTTATATTAGAAGCAGCATCACAAAGAATTTTGCAAATAAACAAAACCAACAATTTTGTTATTTGGAGTTGCAGTCATTTAGGTCGTTTAGTGTCTCTGAAATTAGGTACAAATGCATACAGAAACTGCTAAATGATCTAAAAGCACAATTAACTAATTTAAATTATTTGCAATGTAAAAAATGAAATTAATTCTACATTTGGCGTTCATTCATTTTACTTAAGTATTTTAGATATTGATTACTGATTACTTTGTAAATTTTGATAATTCCAAAAGTTGAAGTAATGGATTTGTTCCTTTTGGTAATTCATCTCTTCTGACAAAGTATGTTCACTATGTTTAAAAATGTATGCTTGGGTCTTTGCTGCCAAAAACATTATAATAGGCGCTTTCCTTTTGACATAAATCTCAGATAAATTTATAGTAGGCGAAAATAGGTTATGTTATTTGATTACCTACACGGAAAAGTAAAAGTATGTACGAAATTCAGCGAACTAAAAATGTGTGGATTATGAATGATAAAGGTGATATTAAAATCAGACGACTCGCTGAAAGCGGTAGCATCACTTAATTCCTATAATTTTGCTACCTGGTTAAGTTTTGAAACAATTATAACACGGCATTAAATAACTTATAAACATAATCTGAAATTTGGACATGCCAGGCATTCTAATTGCTTCGGTTGCTTGATATACCAAAGTCGTCAAATTTTAATTTCGGTTTGCACTTCTATCATATGCAGAAGATGACCTTATGACTAGAGGTGGGTCGTTCGCGAACGAACCGGTTCAGTGAACCGAATCCCACCAGGGAACCGAGGGAGCCGGTTCACTAAATTTCAATGAACCGGATCTCGGCTCACATGGAAAGTGTGAAAACATTTAGAGAATATCACATACGTCATCACAAAGCTGCGCGAACAAAAAGTGCCAGTGGCGTAGGTGATTAAGAGGGCAGAGGTATTAGGGATGATTTTTTAAAAGCTTCATAATTGTAAAAATTATGTTTTTACATAAAACTACAATATTTCTAATGAATTAAATTGATATTAGGAAAGCAAATTATTATTTAAAGAAGTATTAATGTAATTTTTTAAAACTACCTCAATATGAATACTGCTCCTATATAGTATAATTCGAATAAAAGTATGTCAAATTAATGCAATAAATTTGTCACTTCATAAACTTTCTTATTTTAGAGAATTATTTGGAACTCAGTGTCGCAGTTAAAATTTACTTTACATTTATCAAATCAGAATAATTATTATAATTTGAAGTAGGTATTGGCTTATTCCAAGCTACAATAAAGATACATATACATATTTCATGTCGTCTAAAGAGTATATTGTTATATTTAATACAAGTTAACTTATAAAAGATATGGAAGACAAAATGATTTAGAGAATTTTATTTTTGCCAAGTAATATTGCAATACATATACAATACAAACAATAACAGTGTAATGGATGTATGTTAATACCAGTATATATAATATATGGGGTATAAAAAAGAGACAAATTGTTTATTTTTTTAATTTAAAGTGTTACAAAAGATTTAAGAAAAGTAACAGAACATCCAATTCTGCATGTTCATTTGTGGCTGTTTAAGCCTAATCACTTTTATTCAACTTGTTCTAGGACTGGTTGATCAGCATCATCACCTTCAATGTCAGTGTCATCATCGATATCACTATTTTCTTCATTATCAGTTTCTTCGGTGTTAACTGTAAAAACTAGATTGTCAGTTACATCATCTAATAAATGCTCCGTTTGCAAATAATTTTCAACAACTTTATCTACGTGGCTACAAACAGATGCCCACTCTTCTACATTTACTGATGCAAATTTTTCTCGAACCAAATTTTCGACATCTGCTAACTTAAAAGTTACATTTCTGGTTCCAACCCAATTCTTTACAATTGCCCATATCTTTTCTATTGGATTTAACTCTGGGTGATAAGGAGGCAACCTCAATACATTGTGTTTATGAGCCCATAATAGTGTATCCAGTTTATATGTGGGATTTTCACTTTTATTTTTCTTTATTAATTCATATAACTCCGGCTTTGTCCACTTAATATCAAACACTATATTCCTTGCTACAAGCCAATCTATCATTTCTGCCTTTTTGGAGGATGATGTTGGATCACGTTCAAGTTTTACATTGTGGTATGATGCATTATCGATTACCAGTACACTTCTTGGTGGAAGATTTGGCAGTAACTGTTTATTGACCCAAGTGAAAAAGTTTGTTGAATTCATTTCATCATGGTAATCACCAGATTTTGTACCTATAAAAACAATGGAAATAATAGCAACAATAATTTTAACAACTCTGATAAATTTAATACGAAAATTTTAAAGTATAATTTGTATCTTATGCATAGATCAATCTACACAATAATTTGAATGTTACATATTTTGTGTAAAAAAGGTAATATATAAATACCTGATTTAAATAGGAGTAATGCATTTTGAATAAAACCCATTTTTCCACCAGCATGAACCATAATCAAACGATTTCCTTTTGAAATTGGTTTCTTCAACCCAAGCAAAGAATTATCTGACCATTCTTTAGATTGTGTATGTGTACTGTGAATGTAGGATTCATCTGTAAATATAATGGGTCTATTTTCATGTATGTAACTTTGCAATTGTTTTAAATATTTTATACGTTTTGAACGTATATCATATGACTCCATTAAAATTTTTCTCTTGTCGCCTGTTTTCTGCCATCTAGAAAGAAATAAAATATTTATTTCTTGTTATATTGTGAAAAAACACTATTATTTACTTAAATCCCATCTTCTTTAGCACCTTCGATAATGTTGTAAGTCCACCCATGAATGGTATGCCATTCTCTATTATTTTATCATAAATACCTGTAAATAAATGAAGATATAACAATTATAATTTATATGGAAATATTTATCGTTACCCTTCAAACTTGGACGTCGTTTTTCATGTATATAGAAGTTGTGAATGATGCTACGTATTGTGTCAGTATCTTCTGGACGAAGTGTACTTTTTGTGCTTTTGCGAGGTCTTGTTTTGTGTGGGGTACTAAATGAAGCAACTTTTCCGGAATTTACATCCTCAGCTTCTTTAGCAATATTTCTGTATGTCACATCAGAAATTCCAACCGCTCTCATTAACCTCTCTTTGTAATTTGTTAAAGGAATTATCGGATGCTTATTTTCTGCTTCTTCCTTCATAAATTTTAAAACATTGGCAATTATTTCTCTTCCTTGGCTATGTATAACTTTGCCTTTTACGCCAACTTTCTTCGATGATGAAGCCATCACTGTAAAAATAATTTCTAAGTATGGGTAAATTGTAGTATATGGGTGCAACCGATTTTTGACAAAATGACTAGTGTACCTTATAGAGGACGTCTAATTGAACAACTTTTACTTATAAATTAATCGGCGCAAACGTACAGGAACGGAGATAATTAATAATTAAGGTGCTCACCGAGTGGATTTTCCATGTCACATTTTTAGTGGTATCTGTTATACACACCGTTGAAATTATGAAAATGGTAATAAATGATGTGTATTTCACTTTACCACACAACAATTACATTTGATTTTTATGTTTTTTAATCACTTTTCTGCGATTTTAAAATTCTAACATAACCTTTAACATAGCCTTTCTGTTTAGGTTATGTTAGAATTTTAAAATCGCAGAAAAGTGATTAAAAAACATAAAAATCAAATGTAATTGTTGTGTGGTAAAGTGAAATACACATCATTTATTACCATTTTCATAATTTCAACGGTGTGTATAACAGATACCACTAAAAATGTGACATGGAAAATCCACTCGGTGAGCACCTTAATTATTAATTATCTCCGTTGCTGTACGTTTGCGCCGATTAATTTATAAGTAAAAGTTGTTCAATTAGAGCTCCTCTATAAGGTACACTAGTCATTTTGTCAAAAATCGGTTGCAACCATATACTACAATTTCTAAGTATTTATACAATAGAATAAAATATATACTTTTTCAACTTACCGATCGAATAATATAGAAATATTTTGTGTCTTGATAAAGACAATTATTTAAAGAACAATATTTTACTAAATTCAAAGAAGCAGCAATAAAACATAAACACCAATATAACCTAATCGTAAACGACCCGCTACTGTTTTACAAACACCCCTAAACTGGACCGGATGGGATATAATGAACTCGTCCAACTCTAATACGATCATAGCGCATTATGACGTATGTGATATTCTCTAAATGTTTTCACACTATGCGCGCGACTGAACCGACTGATAGTTCAAACAGTAATGCGATCCGTTAGATCTGCTTCGGTCGCGAACCGGTTGATAATGTATCGGATCCCGGTTCGTTTGAGCCGACGAAGGCGCCGAGTATTACATGTCCTACACGTTCCTGGAACGGTATGCTATTACGGATCCACACGGTTCAAATGAGCCGGTTCCGAGACCCGGCTCACAATGAGGAGCTGAACCGAGTGAGCCGAGTCAAAGAAAGGAACCGTTTTGCCCACCTCTACTTATGACGTGTCTTATGATATGCAGCGATGCCTGCTTGCTAACAGCGGTGGGGGAGCAACGGAGTGGCGGGGGACCACCACGCCTTACATTTCATAGCAAACGTGTGTCGAGTGTGGCAGCCTCGCTTATGTTTCTCTTTAGTTTATTTCGTCGCGCTCTTTTCCTCTTTCTACTTTCGTATCAGAAATTAAAATATGTCGACCCCGGTATACTTATGATATAACATTAAAAATTAATTTCACGGTTGTAATGACAAGACAAGTTTAAAATCTCACTTGTCAAAATCTTTTAACCCAGTGAGGGAATCTCACTTCAAGTAAGCAGAGACACTCACATTATTTTCTTTAGCTCAGCTCAGATCTCCAGTAAAAGGAAAGCGCCTAATAACTTATATTTTACATCCTGTATATTCAACACAATCACTATTTTTATTTGCGTAGTTTAAATATGTGTACATCTAAATTTAAGTGAAGGAACACTGAACGAATCTGATATATTTGAGAACAGCTGTTTTTGAATTGTTTTGGTTTGCAATTTTTAGGTTATGCTATTGTATAGTTCTGAGAATGCCAACAAATTATGTACATATTCTGTATGAATAGTTTTACTAAACAATTAGAATCATGGTAATTTACGGCGTATATATTGTTTCAAAATCTGGTGGATTAATATTTAACCATGATCATACTGTCCCAAAAATTGAAACAGAGAAAACATTTTCATATCCATTGGACATAAAACTTCACTATGAAAATAAAAAGATTTCGGTGGAATTCGGACAAAGAGACGGAGTCCTTGGTACATACTAATTCAAATCATGATTGTTTGCTTCCCTAACTATGTTTTTTAGTTGGGCACGTATTATATGCTGTTAATGGAATACCAGTTTCTGGACGTCAATTAGATGATGGTCGGGATGCTCTAGAAATAATTGAAAATAAAGAAAATTATCCATTAAGTCTAAAGTTTGGAAGACCAAAGATGACTACTAATGAAAAAATATTCTTAGCTAGCATGTTTTATCCTTTATTTGCATTAGCCAGTCAGCTAAGTCCAGAACCCAAATCATCTGGCATTGAAGTACTAGAAGCGGACACTTTTAAATTGTATTGTTTTCAGACTTTAACTGGCGTTAAAATGATGGTTATCGCTGATCCTCCACAAGCAGGGGTAGATATACTTTTAAGAAAAATATATGAATTATATTCCGACTATGCTTTAAAAAATCCATTTTATTCCCTCGAAATGCCTATTAGGTGTGAACTATTTGATACTAATCTGAAACTATTGCTTGAACAGGTTGAAAAATCTGGCTTGTCAAACATATAGAATAGAAATAAGTATATATTTTTTGTTCCACAATAATTATTTTATTGATTCCATACACTTTTGGTACTGGTTCTATATAAAGCTCTTTTTAAGGTATAATTTATTTATTATATAGTCTTATGCCTGTTATGCCAATTTTCAAAAACAAATAAAATTTTTAAAAATTAATACATTTCTTGAGTTTGTCATATATTTAAATGTTCTGTAAGTATTAATTAATTTTCTTTTCAATTCGGATTTGAAAAAAATATATCAAATTTTGTAAATTACGCACTTTAATAATTATATAAATAGATACAAATAGTAAAAATGCTTAAACATTTTTTATGTATAACGTACAGTCGCGTGCTATAAATTATGGTCGTCAATGCCACAAATTTCAGCTTATTGTGTTTGTGTCAATAATAACCAATAAGCTGTCAAATACAAATTTTACTTTGAGTTGTCGAGAAATTTTCTAATCATGGCACCAATTTCTACTTTAATAATACCCTAGTAGAAAGAGTACCAATTATTTAAAGCTGCTGTAGCAGGTCAGTTCGGGGATGGCGAGTTCGGTAAATTTAATTGTGCGGCAAAAAGAGAAGGGATTTCTGGAAAAACAAGTGGGTTCTGGACGATCTTATGTTGGTCCAAAATATTAAAAGAATTTTTTTTTCTAACAGCAACAGAGGCCATTCATCCTAACTTCACCGAACGACGTCATATTCGGGAAGAGAATTTAAAAATTACGCTGCTGCTAGAAAGATCAAACTTGCAACTAGACACAAAGAAGCCAGATTGGGCTATTATTACACTTGCGAACAACAATAACTTTTTGGAAAACGTAATTTTTAGTAATGAAAAGACTTGCAGTCAACCGCCTTTGGCCAACTTAGAGAATACAGACCAAGGAGTCCGCGGTATGATGCAAAATATACACAAAGGGTTCAAACCAACCGCTGATTTTCGGCAAATATATGGGCATGGATTTCTGCAAAAAGTCCTGCTCGTCTTATTGCATTTATAAGAACGTTTCATAAGTAGCGTTTATATTATGGTTCTGAATGATGTGATGTTGCCCCCAGTGATGCAAGTATTTCGAGAAGGAGACTATATTTCAACAGGAAAATTGGACAGTCTGTACTGCACATAGGGTAACAGTTTGGTTCCAAAACCACATTATAAATTTGCTTGAGTGGTCGAGTTTAAGTCCTCATTTGAACGCTATAGAAAACATGTGGGGAAAGTTGGCCAAAAGAATACAAAACCAATGTTTACATTTCAAAACAGGGAGGAATTGTTGGTCGCTGTACATACAGCTTGAAATGATCTTCCACAAGGCTATTTCAGAAATTTATGCTTGTCTATGCCCACCAGCTTAAATAAAATTATTCAAGTAAACGGCGATATGATCATGTACTATAAGATTTTGTTTATGCATTTATTTCATAGTCTAATAAACTGTGTTGCATTTATTATTTAATGTCTGTATTATTATACCAATATTTATCAAATTTGACAAGTATCTCACAAATGAAAAATAATGACGATTGAAAAAATGAATACTAAAACCAGATATGCACTCAGTTGCATTAAGAATGACATTGACGTCCAGCATTGATTGCTCGCCACTGTAGGTACTTGACATGTGGAAATGTTTATATGTATAAGTTGAATCGTTTCGGCAACCGACACGGCAAAAGTACGAACCAAAGACAACTCAATTCAATGCCACTGCAAATTCCCATCATCAGGATAAATTTCAGAACAATAAATTAACGTAATTAATTAATATCTAGAGGTATATAGCTTTTGATAGTAAAATACTATTACATGAAAGCCAGTTACAAATTGAATACTATAATTAAAGTTATTAAATATAACTTCTATATCTGGCTAAGAGGTAGACAACCATTTTTGATAAATTTATATTTTTCTGTAACGGGAAAAAAGTTGACATTTTTTCCTTCTTGACAGGTAATAAAATGTCACTTTTTCAAGCCGGGAAAAAAGTGAGTACTTTTTTCCCGGGGAAAAAAGTGTTGACTTTTTGCCCGCTTAAATTGAAAGATATTTGATTATTTTACAGGTTTCCATAGCAACGCAGGTGTAACGTCACTTGAAATGTCACATCGATTGATTTTCTGACTTTAATATATAGTATTTACGTGTTTTTTTTCAATATTAAATCGGTGTTTTTCCCATCACAGAAAAAAATTGTGTATTATACACGGGAAAAAAATTAGATTTTAGCTCTCGGTAATTTATCTCCCTCCGCTTCGCGTCGGGAGATAAACCTTACCTCGAGCTAAAATCTAATACTTTTTTCCCTTGTATAATAAACAACTATTATTTGGATGACAATTACAACAAATGTCAAAGGATAATTATGACAAATGTTGAAAGGTACCTATACAAACTGGGTCATCTCTGTGGGGAAGGTGGATTGTGACTTTATGTGAAAAGATGTTTGGAAGCGGTTTTTTTCCCATGTTCTATAACTTGGTGGCTGATCCTACTTTTAGTTTTTAAATGGAATTCTTAGTTAAAAAGTAATTAGATAGTATAGGCCAAAAGTTTAAAGTTTTCGAGTAGTTATTCCGAAAAATTTAATGCCCTTATAATAGTATATTATACACCTAGGGAGTGAAATGATGTTTTTTTCCGAGGTGCAGTTTGTAGCCCGAGGGCGAAGCCCGAGGGCTCTACAAAGCACCGAGGAGAAATTCATTCACTCCCGAGGTGTATATACTATTTTTTGCACGACCCAAACGATTTTAATTGAAGAAATCTAACTTTTTTTAAAAATTGTCAACATGACGTTTCCAGTTGTCGAACGCAAAAATCATGCTGGTTCTGATGGAAACCCTTGACGACCGATAAATAAGGGTAGCCATATTGGTTTTTTGTGAATATCGAGAAACTGCCCGTATTTTCTTCGAAAAGGAAAATCGACCGTCAACTTCCAGTGGGTCAAATCAAGTGGATATTAATGTAAAAGAAAATCGACTGTCCAATTCTAGCGGCTTTAAGCAACGTGTGATTAGTCCATTAACATCTTTGTTCACTATTAATGGTGGTACTAACATTAATGTCAATATTAATATTAAATAAACGATTAAATTCATAAATTGAGTTGGCTATGTTTTTTATACCAAGGGAGCAAAAGAGTCACTTCACTCCCTCATTTAAGGGAGTGAACGTGCCTATTATGCAAGGGTCGTGCAAAAAATTATATTTCTCGTAAACGACGTATTATTATTAGATAAGACACATTTTTTGGTAGTGTTGTTCATAATAAAAGGTTCTAATACAAGCTTATTTTTTTTTCAATTAATTGCGTGTGCAGAAAACGGGATTAAAAAAAACATGACAGGTTTTTGTCTAAGTAATTTTTTCCAAATGGAACACTTGTATATCCGTTCATTTTTGAAATGCTTACTAAATTTCGCTTCAACAACTTGTTAAGGTAGGTTTTCGATAACGCGAGCCACGAAGACAGTCACGAACAAGTATAGTTTTGGCGCAGTGAAATCGCGGGCGACTATTATTTCAAATAGCTTTGCATGCGATTGACGTGAATCTTCGCGGGTGATTGCCAATAGGAATACACTGCATATTTTGGTGTAATGACAGATAGGAAGATTTATCGCATGCGTTTCGCGTCTTGGAAAACATCTAAACGCACAACAATTTTTCGCCCGTCTTTTCGAAAACCTATCTTAAGACGTTATTACTTTAAAAGTGACCATTACTGGCCTTTTTAATATAATTTTGCCAACTTCATGTTTTTTATTTATGATATTTTGACATTTAATAAGTTGCTTCTCAGTTGACATGCAGGATTATTTTATAATGAATTTTACTAAAAATGGGAGATAGAGATCACAGATCACTATACTAGAAGATAGTATAACTTAATAGTAAAAAGTTTAGACAATGTTTAGCGCCGCCTGCCAACTGCAGGCAGTACTAAAATGGATCAAACCGATGAACCGGGAAATTTAAATATTATATATTTCTATTCCATTTTGTATTTACCTTAGTAGTTTTTATTCTTCACTTTAAATGTTCGGAAGTAAAATAGTAGATGTATTTTAAAGAAAAATAAACTACACTTATTGCTATAATAACTTAGTAATAAATTAGAAACATATCTTTTTAGTAACGCTTTATTTTTATATGAAAATTTATTTCTATTTCAAAATATTAAGGAGAAAGCATTCTAAATTATTCTTACATTTGAACTTATTTATTCCTTAAATGGAAATCGTCGATCTTCTCTTATGACATTGAATAAATTAGGATCTCATGTAGCTTCCTACCACTCATGAAAACGAATTGATTTTGGATGCGGGAAACTTTTACATTTTGGTCACAATTTGACACATAACATTTTCTTGTCGGCATAATTACTAGGAAGTCTAGAAAAAAGTGCGAATAAATAAATAAATTACTCGAATTATGCAGAATAAATACTTACGCACATACAATTTTAAGAAATAAGTTAATATTTTATAACTCTGATTAATAATTAGCATATATTTATAAATATTAATTAGAAACTGTCAACAAAAATATTTGAAAACTATACCACATGTGTAGTTGCCATAGTTACCAAACACAGTCAACAGCCTACAAGCAGCTAAGCCCTGAAGTATCACATGTGATCCTAAAATTTCGTCAACACATGCGCCACCTACCAACTGCAGGCAGAAGTAAAACGATGTCTACGCAATCTCAATTTAACATTTCACCCCCTGATAGAGATATGATTTTTGAATGAATTGGAGGAATGTCAAAAAAAAATTGTTTAGTACCTAGAGAGTTTAAATTGTTTTTCAAATTGCATTACAAAAATATATCAATACATTATCATTCTTTGACTTATATGATCGTCTCATGTTTAAACCTACCTGTATTTATACGAAAATGATGGTTATATTTCACAATACAGTTTATACTAGCAATATATTTCATAAAATATGTAAAATTTGGTACAATAAACAAATTTCAAAACCAAACAAATTAATAACTTCATTATAGCAGGCGCAGAAACAGGAATTGCGAATGGATGAGATAAGTTAGTGGAAGAGGAATTATAAATTAACAATAAATATGAACATTAAAATAGGTAAAACTTATTTCAACAAGTGTTCAATTGAATGTACACTTCAATATTTTTGAAGACGCTTTCGAAATGATAAATCGACATTAATAATGAGTTAAGCACCTATATTTCTAAATATTTGTCGAATATGTTCCTGCATAGCTTATTTTGTGTTTACAGGTATACTGTATTATATTTGACAATGTCCGAAGACCTAACAGGCTAGTGAACAGGGCCTTCACGAGCTAGTCCCTTTCCTGGATACATTTATTTAAAATATTTTGTGCGGGCCCCATTAATCCGATCAAAAAAATGCCTCCCCATACATTTCTGCTCCACCTATGCTGATAATTTATTTAGTAGTGCAGTAATGGTCATCATGTTGTGGTGGTAAATGGTTTACGATCAGGGAAGAAATGCATGGAGAAAGGGGTACCACAGGGCACAGTATTGGGTCCGCTGCTGTTCTCAATCATGATTGATGCTTACCATCAGTGTGTGCATCAGCAGCTTCCGTCAGTATTTATGCGGATGATACCAGTGCTGTCATTACGGATTCTAGTACACATGGTTTAGTAGTGTCAGCTCATAATAACATAACAGAAATTCAAATGTGGTGTAAAAACAACGGTATCCTACTGAATACAGATAAAACGCAAATGATGCAGTTCTATCCTATAAATCATCATGTTGATAGAATAAGTTTGCTGGTTCACGCGGATCGGGGCTCGTTGCAACATGTCCACAGTGCAAGAGTGTTGGGATTGACCCTAGACAACAAACTAACATGGAAAGAACATGTAAGTCAACTTTCCAGTAAATTGAGTGGTGTTGTGTATTTGTTCAGGACAATAAGATCCACGGTATCTGGTTTGGTACTCAAGCACATGTACTACGGTTTGGTACAGTCTGTCATCTCATACGGGTTGGTTTTTGGGGTAATACCTCGCAGGTAGATACGATTTTCAAAGTACAGAAAAAAATTGTACGCATTATGGATGGTGTACACCCACTGACACATTGTGAGCCCCTGTTCAAAAAGTTCAAGATAATGACTATTTACTCGTTATACATGTATAAACTGATAATGCACATAAGAAACAGTGATATTAATAAAAATAAAGACTATCACTCCTACAACACTAGGGTCAGTGAGTTTCTAGAGCGGCTTTTCAGCGACTGTGCGTATCACAACGTAGAGCAGACTATATGGGATCTTTGTGTTTTAATAAACTGCCAATGGACATAAAAAATGAAACTAATGTTAAGGTCTTTCAAAGCAAATGTTCACAGTTTTTCGTGAATAATCCTTTTTATTCGGTCTCACAATTCATAGATAATTAATGTTTTTGTTATATATGGACATTAATTTTAGTTATTACCCAACCCAACCCATAACTTTACATGGGTGCGTAACTTAATTAAATGTATTCATTACGAATGACATTTATTTTATTTTAAGGTTCTTGCAGCGCTGGTTTGGCTAATATCCTGCAAACGACGTACTTCACGGGCACTGACTTGATGATTTTCTGTTATTGCCATAAGAATTCGTAATTCATTTTCATCATTTATCACATATTTAGTTTTCCGTGGGTTTGAATCAGCAATACTACCCAGTAGTAAGGAAAGTATCGATCCATTACTCTTCAAAAAAAAATTATAACTATGGTCAGCCACCAAGCTATGGAACACTCTGTATAATACAAAATAAATTTAAAAGGTGCTCTTAATGAGAGGCTATTTTAGGAAGAAAACCGCTTCGAAATATCTTTTCTCATAGAGTCACAATCGGTCTTCCCCATGGAGAAGACTCATCCTGTATGAATATTGCTATTTATGATAGTCCTGAAATAACTTTTATCGCCAACCGTCAGTAAAGTGATGCGTTACCATAGCGTTTTACGGAGGTAAAGAAACACTTTATCGTACTGTACAATAAAGTACTTTACCTGCCGCTAATATCTGTCCGCGTACCAATGACTGATGACTTTAAAAATAAATCGTTTGTCACTGTCATAAACTGTCATAAGTTATTATATCTTTATTTCTTAAATTAACAATTTACACGGTTGGCGATAAAATTTTGTATGCACCACGTCAGTAAAGTACCTTTACCGAACTCGTCTGTTACTCGCCGCGCTCGCTTCACTCGCTTGGCTCGTAAATCAGACTCGTTCGATAAAGTATCACTTTACTGACTTGTTACATAAATAACTATTGTGGGTTATATTACCTGACAGATATAATTTTGCAACATCTCAAGTTTGACGCCATTTTAATTTATTGGCGCATGTCATGTGTATCAGATGCACGCTCAATCTGAACATGAGGAGCGGTCACCATTTGAATGCGCGAAAAAATTCTATTCTCAATAGTAAACTTATCCGAAGCAGCATCGAAGTGACTGGAACTGAGACCGGAACTTGGACTCGGTAACTGTTACGTAACTGTTACTAGTAGTAGGTCCTGTATGGTCTCTTTGTAGCTCTTAACGTATTTGGAACCACACGGCTACTAAATAAGATTACTTTAAAGTTATTGGAACTTTAAAGTAGAAAATGATAGTGGCCATAACCATGTCGTATTACTGAAGTGTGACTTTAAAGTTAGCACTCCTTGAAAGTTACGCTGAAAGTTTTTGCTACGTTATCGGAACATGTATTAATTACTTCAAAGTTACGGAACTGTTTAGTAATATTTATAGTAATTTCGTCGTTATTGCTACTCGCAGGTGTTACTTAGAGTTAATTTTCACTTTCCGTATAAATTCAAAGTGACTACATATAGTTGCAGTTACCTACTTTTAAAAAGGTAAGTTTCACTTCATTGACTTTAACAACAAAGGCAGTCACCAATAAGTATCACTCGTATACTCGTATCTGTGAAATGAAACTGCGTTTGAATTCATGGCGCATGAAAACCAAATTTGTCGCAACACAAAGCCTTATAGACATTCGTTGACATGACTGAAGCTTTCGCTGAACACGCATAGTTGTATTGGCGACATTTTCTTACATTATGGCCACAGAAAAAATATAACTATTGCAAAGGCATCAGTGTCATCAATTCAAACGACTAACAATGGACAAGCCTGCCAAGCAGAACCAGAAGTAAGTGGACGTGAAGTCGGAAATAATAACTATAATGAAGATGATGTGAAATGTGTGGAAAATTGTGAAGATGAAATCGACAATTATTATGGCTATCATGAATTATTTGTCCCTGAATGTGACGTTGATGAAGACTATAAAGGCGAAAATGCTATTAGCTTGAAAAATTCATTTTTGCAACAGCTTAGAGAATGCTGTTTATTGCATATATTAACCTATAGTTCACTCAATGATATGCATATGCATATGTTAAGGCCGATTTTAGGTAAAGTTGCACGTGGGACTTTGAAGTGGCACCGGGTACCTTACAATTATGTACACTTCATGGTAGTCTTAACGAACCTGCACAACTTTAAAGTAACAGCGGCGTGGACCGATTGGTCCCATGTGCTACTTTGTAGCAACTATAACTCTAAAGAAAATATTTTTAGTGGCCGCTGCTACACGTACGGTTACTTTTGTCAAGTAGTATGTACTTTAAAGGCGCGTATTTTAGTAACTACTACTTGTAAGTTCCCATGCGCAAAATTCGCCATATTTATCGAGCAGAATTGCGACGCCATTGCTGTTCATGAACGTTGAATGACGTCACAATACTGATTACAAATTATTCTTTAGAGCTGTACTAAAAGTACCAAATCAATGAATATTTATTGGTTTAGAATGTTCAGGAATAATTTAAAAACAGATACACATGCCTAGATGGACAATTTCGAAATTGTACAGTATATTTAAAAAGGAAATTAAGTGAACGTATATTTTAAGTCATTTTTCTAAGTACCATCATCATATTTGTCAGAAAACTTGTATTCGCATATGACTTTAATACCAAAGAAATCCTTAAAATGATCAACGTGTGTTTAATGTCTGTAATTATTGTGTGTTACTACGCACACCATCAACGTGTAGTATTACATTCTACATTTAGTTTACAAGTCAGCTTCGACAACAGAATGAGATGAGAATATAGTTGAAGCTTTGTTGAAGGTGGGCAACGGAAAGTGTCAGAAACCTAAGAAGTTCCATTACAGTTGCTGTCACCACCCTGCTACGTCGCCGTTATGTAGCCGCAACGTCCAGGAAACGTCGCGGAAGCAGTTCCAAGGACTTCGCTGGAACGTAACTACTACCGAATAATTATTCCCCATTTTGGTCCCAGGTACGTAATAGGACCGTTGTCACCATGTTCCGGCGACTGGTGCCGAAAACTTTAAAGTTCCTGTGATGGTCGCCGTTACGTTCCTATAAGAAAAATGTTGCTTGGGATTCTGATTCACGTGCGCATTAATGCATTCCATCACCAGCGTAACACAAAATTTTAAAAAAGTTACTAGATAAATAAGATAATCAATAAAAAAAGGTATTGTACAGAAATAAATTTAGTACAATATTGGACCTACACTAAAAACTGCGCCGAACAGTTCTGTTAACCAATCCCACTTGGCAAAATCACAATTTTAGAGAAGGATGAAAATATACATTTGCTAATGTAGAACAAGTGTGCATATAGTGATTTTGCCAAGTGGGAACATCTGTTGTCAAGTGAACAGCTGGAGTGGGAACTCTTCTCGATCCGGCGTCTACTGAATGCTACACTAATATGTCTATCTCATTCATACATTCTATAACAGCTGCTTTCGTTCGTACCCGTGATTCATAATCACAGGATCAGTTTAGACAACGCACGTGTTCGATTGCAATGATCACTTTCCCCCCACTTGTGAAACAAGTAATCACGATTAGCAAACCCCTTACCCCGCTTAATCAGACAATTTTTGTGTTCACTGTGATTATGATGATTGTGATTAGTTTACATAATGGCAACATAACCTTTAGAGAAAGCGTGTAGTGGCATCTGGTCTTGTGGTCGCATCAGTGGAAAAGATGGAAAGAAGTTTGCAAGGTGGAAGTAGTGAAAATTCAAATTTTAAGAATGATCAACTTTCTAATTTAAGCTTTGCGCATTTGGCGCCATCTATGCATCCAACTTTTGCATGTTCGTTTGTAGTGAACACAATCCGGGTATGATTACTTGATCATATGTTCATGTTCATTAATACGTGATCACTATGATTATTACGAACGAAAGCAGCTAACATATTAAGGTTTACAGCTGCAACAGTAAACAAGCAGTCGTAGTTGCATATTCTTTATTAAACATATATATAAATTACCATATTATAAAATAACAAATTACAAATCATGCAATGAAACATTAAAATATATATAATAAATAGTGATAAAATACAAATAGTGCAGTAATTTCAAATCTGTACGTTTTTGGTAGTTGTAAATGAAGCAGTTTTTGAGGGCACACGAATTTTGATTGAATCAGATTTTGGAATCATTTTTATTTTTGCTGTGGATGTATTTATCTTCGTTTGTTTCTCCTTGCAGAGTACAGTACGTGGCGTTGCCTCTTTCTTAAGAGTGAGTAATCTGGGTGATGGTTGAAGTCCCGAACCTACTTTCTTTTGTTTGAGAACTCCTATTTTGGAAGGTGCTAACAAGAGTTTTCTTTTTTCTCCTGTGTTTACTATATCCTTTTTCGCAAGTACTTTTTTAGGAGTTGCCTTGCAACTACTGCTATCAGGTTTGTTTAGGTTTAGCGAACTTGACTGTCCTGATTTTGTTTCTTCAGACGCTAGGGGACTTATCTTGAGATCGGATATACGCCGACCTCGTTTAGTGAACGTTGAATTCTGATTTTTCAAATTGAATGCCTCTATTAATATCTTTTCTGCAACCCTAAATGTTTCTAATAATTGGGAAGCCTTCTCCGAATCTATGCAAATGGATTTTGAATTGTCTGAGCAATCTATTATCGGACTTGACGTTTTTGTGGGCGACAATACACGTGAAACTGAATTCTCATCTTTAGATTCATTTCTAATGTTCTCTAAAGATTTTGGTCTCGCCAAAGTTGTAGATGTTCTAAATAGATCCGCGAAATTTTCGACTTTTTGATTATCTTTTGAGTTTATAATATTTAATGCCTTTAAGAGCAAGAAATGTGTTTCCTGGAGTTTATCCACCGATATCGTTGGTATAAGTGATGATTTTGATACTGTGTGGTTGCCCTAAAAGAAGACAATAGTTTTATTTATATAATTAAATTTGAAATACCTAATTGTATGTAAACAAGTTTGATAATGGATACGATATTTTGAACAGTTTTATCAGATTTTATTTTATTACCGCCATATGGTGTATTAAAATATTTTATTTCAGAATAATATCGTGGTGGTTAACCCTGGTCTTCCTGTTAAAATAGTTAACAATGCTGCAAAGAGCTATTGTCTGATTAATTAATGAAAACAATCTATTGCATTTTTGTCGAATTTGACCACATACTGCTAATATTTCGTTCCCTAATTTTATTGTTGTCTGTCAATTCAGTGTTAGATATTTATCCTGTGGTGTAGCCAATTATAAGTTCTTTTATATAGTTTAACAGGTACTTCACTAAAAAACGCAGTTTTTTCTGCTTCTATTAGCTGATAATGAGTTTTTTTGTAATTCTTTTTGGAAATAGAATTAAAGCACTATTGAAAGTGCTCCAAAAAACTATGAAAAAGCAAATCTAAGTCATCGCCTCCCAGATCTGTGGGTGAGTCATCAGTGTAAGCAAATTTTTGAACTCACTAATGGAGGAATGCGAGACACAGTTTGTAATCTGAGGGCTACCGACCCTGCCAACAGTCACATCCCTATTACAATCACAATGTGAGAATGTGACGAAAGTGATCGGAAAAATCGGTGTCAACATCATGCAGTCGCGGCTGGTGAGACTGATTCGTTTATTATCCGTGATATACTCCCAGATGCCGATCATACACCGATAATAAACGATTCAGTCTTGTCTATGTAATTTGCTACAGCAAAACGTACTCACCAATCAACACTGAAAGCCGGGAATGATATTAACTAACATAGGTAATCAATACCGGTTATAACTGCAATATCTAGTCGCCGCATGTTGTCTGTTACCAAAGATGTCAAACCGCAAGACTGGAAAAAGTCACTCAAAATTCTAAAGTCAAGGTTATTTTGAAAGAGGTGGACCACACACAATCAAAAACATAAAATTTCTTAAACTAAATGTAAGTAATCCCAGCACCAATCCACAAAACAGTTTGAAGGTATGCTTATCCCGACTCTGTGGTCTGTAAACGTTCACAATTCAAAAATCCCCATAAAAGAAACACCCGAGCAATCAGACTCTCTCATTTGAATATAGATCAATAGTGTTTATCAACATACCTACTTAGGCTGGAATTACCCAACATCTTTATTTTAATTCTTATTTCTTAGTCATAATTTTATTTTATAAATATAATTTTAGTCTCTATTTGTGTTTATACAATTTCCTAATTCCTAATTTTTAATTCTTAAATAATGGCAATTTTGACAGCTGATGTTGATAGTTGCACGAATACTTTGTAATTTTGGCGCGATTTAGTGCATTTTTTATTTAAAGGCAAAATGAGAATTAAAAAAATATATACTAAGTGTAATATCCCTATCAAATCAATAAAAAAAAAAAATCATTGTTTTCTATCCTCGAAGTGGTACTCATTTTTAAACTTCAAAACAAACAAACTATGCACAACTCGTGTAAATTTCAGGTTAGGTGAACAAATAATGCATTTCATAGCACTTTACAATCAGCTGTTGTACATGCGCAATTTCAATTTTGTTTAATTTTGTCTTAATTCTTAAAAGTTGAAAATTGGGAACTTTCAAGGTCAGATATTAAACAATAATATTATGATTAAGAAATAATAAACTGTCTAAACCATCACATTCAAAAACATACATTTCATCTTTAAGATTATGCACTAAAATTACGAATAAGACTAAGAATTAAATCTAAGACGTTGGGTAATTCCAGCCTTATAGTCGCTACGACAATTTCTTTTACTAATTTATCATTATTTATTAGCCAGATGTAGTTGAGGTTAGCTTAGCCAATGCTCTCAAAACAAGAGAAATGTAAAGCTATGATTCTTTAGAAAAATTAATTGATTTTGTACGTAATTAGTCTTTCTCACTTGCAAAGTTTTTTTTCTGATTTAATGTACATATCTACAGTGGTTAAATTATCATCCAGAATACCACAGAAAAACGATCGTAAAAATATGTTTGGCAGCTTGGCCTATTTTTTACCAGGACATTGGTGGGAAATACGGGTCTAAAAAGGGTCAACCATAACTCTAATGGGAATCACAACAAATTTTGCCTCACGATAACAACTTAGTGGTTAGCCTATTCCACATATAGTTTTCACGTAATATTTTAATTATTATGCTAAAGTCGCTACGAGAGGAAATAATGTATTTTACTAAAAAACAATTTATTATTATTGTTTCTTCGGTTTATCGGTAATCTAACATATGACAGCAGTGCAAAAGTACCAGATGGCAGATGATAACATAAAGGGGACAGTGCTATCATGTCAACTGTTGCCAAGTGAACAATTGGAGAGAGAACGTTTCCCGGATCCATGTGTCTGTCTGCCTGTCTCTGTGTGTGTGACCACGATAGCAGTCAAACCGCTGTAGATATCAATTCCAAATTTTGTATTTACGTGTATAATCTCCCTCTTGAGTTCTGATTAGTTTTTCAGTAAAATCGGTAGACGGGAAGTAGCAGTTTACTTCAGCGAAAAAATAGAATTTTGCCAATATTTCGTCAACTACTAAGTTTAAACAAATTTATAAAGAATTCATATATACCTAAAACTAAAATTGAGAATAATTTTATTTAAAAAGTTTTCCGAAATTCCTACCGGAAGTAGATCTTTTACTCTTATCGAAAATCAGTTTTTTGCGAATATTTCCCAAGTCATGCTTTTTAGACAAGTACGTTACGGGTATAAAAGTATTTAGAACATAATTTTCAATATCTTTTGTATAATGGAAATTTCAAAATTCAGACCGGAAGTACCACTTTTACTCTTATCGAATAGCGATTTTTTGCAAATATGTCGTAAGTTATGCATTTTATATAAATTTATCAAGAGTACAAAAGTATTTAAAACTGGATTTGCAATATTTTTTGTATATATGAAATTTCAAAATTCAGACCGGAAGTAGCACTTTTACTCTTAGCGAGCAGCACTTTTTTTGATAATATCTTGCAAAGTATGCATTCTATAGAGATTTATTAAGAGAATAGAAGTACTTAGAATAGGATTTTGAATAATTTTTGTAAAAGAAATTCTTAAAATTCTATAATTTGAAACGCTCATACGTATAAGAAAGTCGTGTGGTGGCCACACCTCATTTTTTACTTTCTTATACGTAGTATAAGGAAGTATTGTGATGATGAAAATTTTCGACCTCGAGATTTTTGCAGATGTCCATGTTTTGAAGTCCCCTGATACCAAAAAAATTGGTTTTTAAAAAATGTCTGTGTGTCTGTGTGTCGGTCTGTGACCACGATAGCGGTCAAACCGCTGTAGATATCTATTCCAAATTTTGTATTTACGTATATAATCTCCCTCTTGAGATCTGATTTGTTTTTCAGTAAAATCGGTAGACCGGAAGAAGTAGTTTACTTTAATGAAACAATCGAATTTTGCAAATACTTCGTCAATTACTAAGTTTAAACAAATTTATAAAGAATTCAAATGTACTCAAAATTAAATTTGAGACAAATTGTCTTAAAAAAGGTTTTTTGAAATTCCTACCGGAAGTAGGTCTTTTACTCTTATCGAAAATCAGTTTTTTTGCGAATATCTCGCAAGTTATGCTTTCTAGGCAGGTACATTAGGAGTATAAAAGTATTTAAATGATACTTTTAAATATCTTTTGTATAAAAAAAATTTCAAAATTCGTACCGGAAGTACCACTTTTACTCTTACCGAATAGCGATTTTTTGCAAATATGTCGTAAATTATGCATTCTATATATATATTGCACTAGTGGAGGGGATAATATACTTGCAACACATATAATAAATAATATACCCTAATGTACTCAAATCTTGTTATTTGTATTGCTAATAATATCTCCTCTCTTACCTAGTCATTCAAATTTACTCAATTAATCTCAGGTTATAATCTATGATAATGATAATGTATCACTCAGTATATAAAATTTTAAAATCTTGGCACCAAAATTAATATACTCATATGCTATAATAGGTTTCTTTATTTCTTTTATCTATGCCCAAACACTACTCAGTTTTATTCTAAATCAATTTAATTAATTCTTTTTTTTTTAATAATAATATTATTTAATGCATTTAGAAATAAAAATTAATCTCCTAACTCTTTCAAATATTAATTACGATTCATCACTTCTTTCTGGTATGACTTTCCTATAAATGTAACTAGTTTTTATTTTTAACCGCGCAGTACTAGCATTTCATTTACTTTTATAAAGATGTCGCTTAGGTATTTGCCGTTATACACTACTACATAAAAATAACAATTTAAATGTTTCTAATAATCTTGTTCTACTTATTCTTATAATGAGGAGAATATTGCTGCTAATAAATTATCCCTCTTATAGGATAACAATAGTACGGTATGTATACTTTTCCTCTCACTATCTTCTTTATAATGCTATTTTATTTTTGTTTACTTGTAGGTCATTGACTTATCAGCTTCTATGTCCGTAATGAAAATGTCTAATACAATGTTACTATTTTACCAAATAAAAAGAAGAATTTCGCCACAATACTAGTTTAATGACAACAAATATAAAAATCCTGATTCGAAAATATACATCCAAAATAGTTATACGACATGTACATAGATTGTTAACCTGTCTAATCGCACCTGTACGTTTATTGTTATATGAAGGATGTCAGCAAATGTTATTTATTCAAAAGGTATGTACAAAATTCTATTTAATTATCTTATTCAATTTAGCATGCATAAAAACGATGCAATTTTATTAAATATAAATAACCTTCGTCTATAAACTATTAAACAAGTTGAAGGTATGTTATAGTACCAAGGTCATGTCAATTCATTTATATATGTGCATATTCTGTAACTTTTTATGAAAATAGAGATTTAATCTTTTAACAAAACGTATTTCTATACTTGTTTTATACTAGTAATCAATTCTAAATAATATTTATGACTTTTACTCGATATACAATTAAATAAATTCAAATTTTCCTTATTTAAAAATTATACAACCTCTTGTTAATATTTTTCTTCTATCTCTGGTTTGTTTAAATTATGTTTTCTTTTTTTTTTTCACAGGATCTTACTGGACTCGTTCTGTGCAACTGGTAACTCTCTGGAAACCCTCCTAGCACAACTTCTTGGTGTATCCTCGTTCTCCTTCAGGATCTGGAACTGCTTCGGTTATATCTTACAGGATGTATCTTGTTGTGTCCTCGAAAACTGCGGGATATCTTCTGGATTTAAATGCAGCTGTACTTCTATCTCGACTTGACACTGAACTAGACCTCTTCGGAAATATATATGGGTTATCGGATCCTCTAATTAATTTACCATTTAGTGCAACTGATGGATCCAATATTCCGCTCGGACTTGGTTAATATTTGGTAAGTAATCTTTTGATATTTATTTTCCTTATATAATATCTTCTTTATTCATACAGGATACCAATTAATTAAATTACTATGAAATTATTGAATAATTTTATGCTTCTTTATAATATATTTTGATTCTACCGTCAATAAATATTTTCTATGCTGAAAAGAACACTTTAAGCACCAACTTTCGCGGTTTTAGTGAATTTAAGATATACTTTTCGGAATAAAATCGTGATTTTCCGAAAAGTACACGCGCCTTTCTTGAAAAATATTTTTCAATTTTTTTGTTTGTTTATCGTCACCAAGACAATATTTTCGTTTTCTAATTTCATCCAATTAAATTCCTTTTCTCACAATTCTTGTTCAAAATGGTATTATAAAACTTTATTGATACGTTTCAGTGCTTTTCAAACTTTAGTAAACCTTCTCTATTAAATCTCTATTAATTTATAATAATGAATTACTAAGACTTTGTACTTCAAAAAATATTGCTAATCAAAATTTTCTGTAAATGTCAATTTTGACAGATCCGCTTATTCAAACTTTACCCGCGAAATTATTTACCAAGTTGTTTCCTTCATACTTCAACAATTAACATTAAATTATTTTACTTTACATTATTGTTAATTAGACAAGTTTTACAAGATTTCAAACTACATTTTTACATAAATTATAATATTTAAATCTCCATTTTCAGATACCAATGAAAATTACTGCCACCAAGAACCTGGTCCACTACAACTCCTTCAAGTACTGTTTTCATAATTGACTGCACACATCTTTATTGTAATAAATAACATTTTAAGTATACACAACTGTTCTTTTTTAGTTTAAATATTTTACTATAACAGTCACAAAGAAAAATTAGTAAAATTAAATAATCCTTCCAACTTGTTCAAAAATATACAGTGCCAAACATCAATATTGTTACTCAGCACAATATTTATTAAGAGTACAAAAGTATTTAGAGTTGGATTCGCAATATTTTTTGTATACATGAAATTTCAAAATTCGGACCGGAAGTAGTACTTTTGTTCTTAGCGATTAGCACTTTTTTACTTTCTTATACGTAGTATAAGGAAGTATTGTGATGATGAAAATTTTCGACCTCGAGATTTTTGCAGATGTCCACGTTTTGAGGTCCCCTGATACCAAAAAAGTGGTTTTTAAAAAATGTCTCTGTGTCTGTCTGTCTGTCTGTCTGTGTGTCTGTGTCTGTGTGTGACCACGATAGTGGTCAAACCGCTGGAGATATCAATTCCAAATTTTGTATTTACGTGTATAATGTCCCTCTTGAGATCTGATTAGTTTTTCAGTAAAATCGGTAGACCGGAAGTAGCAGTTTACTTCAGTGAAGAAATCGAATTTTGCCAATATTTCGTCAAATACTAAGTTTATACAAATTTATAAAGAATTCATATGTCCTTAAAATTAAAATTGAGAACAATTTTATTTAAAAAGTTTTTCGAAATTCCTACCGAAAGTAGGTCTTTTACTCTTATCGAAAATCGGTTTTTTGCGAATATTTCGCAAGTCAAGCCTTTTAGACAGGTACGTTACGTGTATAAAAGTATTTAAAACATAGTTTTCAATATCTTTTGTATAAAAAAGATTTCAAAATTCGGATCGGAAGTAACACTTTTACTCTTACCGAATAGCGATTTTTGGCAAATATGTCGTAAATTATGCATTCTATATATATTTATTGAGAGTACAAAAGTATTTAGAGTTATATTTGCAATATTTTTTGTATACATGAAATTTCAAAATTCGGACCGAAAGTAGCACTTTTACTCTTAGCGAGTAGCACTTTTTTTCGAATATCTTGCAAAGTATGCATTCTATAGCGATTTATTAAGAGAATAAAAGTACTTAGAATAGGATTTTGAATAAGTTTTGTATAAAAAAATTCTTAAGATTGTATAGTTTGAAACGCTCACACGTATAAGAAAGTCGTGTGGTGGCCACACCTCATTTTTTCGAATATCTTGCAATGTATGCATACTATAGCGATTTATTAAGAGAATGAAAGTACTTAGAATAGGATTTTGAATAATTTTTGTATAAATTAAAATTGTATAGTTTGAAACGCTCATACGTGAGAAATCACGTTATAAAAAAATAATTTAGAAAATAGTAAAACCGTCGTTGTTAAAAACTCATTTTGCTGACTTCTTGATGAACCAAAAGAAATAATGGGGTGTGGCCACCACACGACTTTCTTATACGTATGAGTGTCTCGAATTATAAAAAAAAAAATGTTACTCGCTAAGAATAAAAGCGCTACTTCCGGTTCGAATTTTGACATTTCATGTAAACAAAAAATATTGCAAATCCAGCTCTAAAGACTTTTGTGCTCCTTATAAATATATATAGAATGGATATTTTACGACATATTTGCAAAAAGTCGCTCTTCGATAGGAGTAAAAGTGTTATTTCCGGTCCAAATTGAGAATTCTTTTTTATACATACCTAGAAAGCATGACTTGCGAGATATTCTCAAAAAACCTAATTTTTGACAAGAGTAAGAAACCTACTTCCTGTAGAACTTTCGAAAAACTTTTTTAATACATTTTCTTTCAAATTTAATTTTGAGTACATTTGAATTCTTTATAAATTTGTTTAAACTTTGTAGTTGACGAAATATTGGTAAAATTCGGTTTTTTTCAGTGAAGTAAACTACTACTTCCGGTCTACCGATTTTACTGTAAATCTAATCATATCTCAAGAGGGAGATTATACTTGTAAATACAGAATTTGAAATTGATAGCTATAGCCGTTTGACCGGTATCGTGTTCAAACATACACACGCACAAAGAGAGACATTTTTGGAAAACCACTTTTTCGGTATCAGGAGACTTCAAAACGTGGACGAAGTTGAAAATTTTCATTATCACACACGTATAAGAAAGTAAAATGGCTTATAGAAAATTGGAAATACGTTTACTTTACGTACTTGCTGGGAACTACAAACAAATTTACAAATTTAGTAGATTATTTGTCTTTCACGACAGGAATAAATCAATTCGTAGACGTTGAAATAATTAACAAACTGGCTTGATAAGTTATGTTAATATAAATTTTATTAAATTTCTCGAAAACCTTTAGAGGCATATGTAAAATCTCATTAAATTGAGACAGCATTCCAAGGCAGAAGATATGGTTTATAGAAAATTGGAAATACGTTTTACTTTACGTACTTGCTGGGAACTACAAACAAATTTAGTAGATTATTTGTCTTTCACGACAGGAATGGATCAATTCGTAGACATTGAAATAATTAACAAACTGGCTTGATAAGTTATGTTAATATAAATTTTATTAAATTTCTCGAAAACCTTTAGAGGCATATGTAAAATCTCATTAAATTGAGACAGCATTCCAAGGCAGAAGATATGGTCATAAAGGGTTGCTGAAGAGAGAAGAAAAATTCTAATATCCTGAGAACAATTTTATATCTACAGAAAGTTATATCTTTTATTTTCATAACATTACGCTCTTTTAAATGGAATATGTTAATATTCAATTGTTCGTATCCATGATGTTTTAGGTTATACAACGACAAAATAATATTGTATATGTGTATCCATATGTAAAAACTCCAGCATCCATACCTCGCACTGTGGTCAAGGTATTACAAATATTTGAAAGTATAGGAATTTTACTTCAATTTGGAGACAGTTCCAGGTAAACCAACTAACGAAGTAACAAGATGGCCCTCAATTTTGTCGTAAAATTATACAATACAAAAATAGGTTGCGTATAATAACTATAAATAATTTTAAAAATAAGTGCCATCATATTAAATGCTATTGAGAAATTAAGTTACGATATTACAACAACATAATTGCGGAAAAAACAGAATGTTCTCTCAATACAATGTACGACAGACATAAAATTGCATTCAGTTATTTAAAAAAAATGATCTTACCGGCAAAGAAGGCGAACATGCGCTTATATTCCAGAACTGTGCATTCGAAGCATCTTCCTTAGAAGGACATTTACATCCAGGTTTTTGTTTTAATAAAACTGCTTTCATTTGTGATTTCGTACAGGTTAAATTAATTTGTAAGACGCTATCATTATCATCAGACAGTGATGAAGGTTGTGTGTCGACATCTGTTCCTTTTTCGAAACTTTGTAATGAAAAACCAAGACATTGTAATAAAGAGGCTAACTCCGGAATATCTATAGTCTAAAAGAAATATAACCATATTATGAAAGCATTTTTATTAGTATCTGTTGCAACATACACATTTATTCTTATCATCTACGTTCTCTACTTTTATATTTATGTTTGCCAGATCTGTTTTCGTTGAATCTTTTGGAATATCTCCATTTGGTAGAGAAACAACACTCATTCTTAACACTGCTGTGACTGCACTAAAAGCGAAATTAACTTCTATCTATTGCGAACAAAAAGCAGAGTTATTTTTTACACTTTTATTTTTGCTTACACGTGTATGTATACAGGACTACGAAGTATTTAATGTATATAGGTAAACATTTTTAATCATAAAATTAATGTATATACCTACATAAGGTAACTTCTTTCATGACACTTTTAATAACATTAATGATATAATATGTTTAGTATTGATAAAGATTTTAATATCCAAGGACTTATTAAATATCTGCTTACGATAAAATAACACTTTAAAGCAATAAAAAGAATCAATAAGTTAAAATAGAATTGATTTGATTTCAAAGTAAATAAACAAGTTCATTCTTCAATATCCAAAATAGAGTAGAGTAGATTAAGATTAGGCAAATACGACGCATTTCGTCGGCCTAATTTTAAAACCTCGTATGTCAAATAATGGTCATTTTACAGGGGAGCATAAAAACTATCTTATTTTATTAAACAACAACACAGGCCCGCGTCGTTAATTGTGTGCATTAGTGATGTTGAATTCAGTTACTTTTAAGGTTTGCCATGGAATGTAAAACGTCTGTCTTAAGCTATATCATTAACTGTCATACTGTCATTATATATTTACAAATTTTATGTCAGTCAAATGTCAGTATGACAATGATATAACTTAAGACAGACGTTTTATATTTCATGGCAAACCTTTATCAATATAATTTTTGATCTCGCAGTATATAGGTATTACGTTAACTCCCAACTCAAAAATTGAAAGTATAATGCCAAAGTCTATAATAATTTTTAAGGAGCAATTTTATTTACGATAAGCGAGATATTCTAGCCTAAATCGCTTTTATGGATGTAGGATAGAATATCTCGACCGACACCGATATTAAATCACACAAATAAATGTAGAATGTAGTATGTACATTGCACAAAATTTATTTTATATTGCATCAATACAATTAAGAGGGGCGTTTACCTATCGAAAATTAAGGCATCGCCGTTTCGCGTTTTTTAAACTTATTTTGTAATTTTAGAATCTCAAATTTGGGTTAGTGATGCAAAAGGCATAAATTTATAATGTCAAGGTCAGTTTTTGTACTAATTTATTTTCTTAAGAAAGTTATGTGTTTTAGAAATAACCACAAAAATGCATGAATTTGATTAATATCTATTAACTAAGGCTGGTACACAAAAGAAAAAAATGAGGTGTGGCCACCACACGACTTCCTTATACGTATGAGCGTTTCAAATTATGGAATTTTAAGAATTTTTTTTTACAAAAATTATTCAAAATCCTATTCTAAGTACTTCTATATATTATTTTAATAAATCTGTATAGAATGCATACTTTGCAAGATATTATCAAAAAAGTGCTACTCGCTAAGAGTAAAAGTGCTACTTCCGGTCCGAATTTTGAAATTTCATATATACAAAAAATATTGCAAATCCAGTTCTAAATACTTTTGTACTCTTGATAAATATATATAGAATGCATAACTTACGACATATTTGCAAAAATCATTATTCGATAAGAGTAAAAGTGGTACTTCCGGTCTGAATTTTGAAATTCCTTTTATACAAAAGATATTGAAAATTATGTTTTAAATACTTTTATATCCATAACGTACTTGTCTAAAAGCATGAGTTGCGAAATATTCGCAAAAAACTGATTTTCGATAAGAGTAAAAGACTTACTTCCGGTAGGAATTTCGAAAAACTTTTTAAATAAAATTATTTTCAATTTCAATTTTAAGTATATATGAATTCTTTATAAATTTGTTTAAACTTAGTAGTTGATGAAATATTGTCAAAATTCGATTTTATCGCTGAAGTAAACTGCTACTTCCGGTCTACCGATTTTACTGAAAAACTAATCAGATCTCAAGAGGGAGATTATACACGTAAATACAAAATTTGGAATTGATATCTACAGCGGTTTGACCGCTATCGTGGTCACACACAGAGAGAGAGACACACACAGAGACACACACAGAGACACACACAGACACACAGACATTTTTTTAAAACCACTTTTTTGGTATCAGGGGACTTCAAAACGCTGACATCTGCAAAAATCTCGAGGTCGAAAATTTTCATCATCACAATACTTCCTTTATACTACGTATAAGAAAGTAAAAACGACCTCTACGCGCCAGCTGCACATTTGATGTACGATATAAATTTATGTAATTATTTTTAAAGATAAAAAACATTAAACAGTAAACATTGTCACATACATTTTACACGCGGTTTTTCGCGTCGTCTTTCCCCACTTTACGGTATCTCTACCGGTCCTAGCGAAGACGAAAATCTATTGGAATCGGTCGGCTATTGCAGACTTAAATTCGAGTGAAAGTTTAATACTTTAAAAGTGACTATCACTGAGCTATTTTCTCTTTTTGATATAATTTTGTCAGTTTTGTGGTTTTAATTAATATAGTATAGTATGTACTGACAAAATTATATCAAAAAGAGACAATAGCTCAGTAATAGTCACTTTTAAAGTATTAACGTCATACATGTTTTTGATGTGAAATTTAATAAGAAATTCAAAAATAAAATAATATATAGGCTATTCCATTTGAAAAAATTGACTTTTTTGCAAACACTAGCAAAAGAATATCAAAAAACTTTTGTCCATCTAATACGTCGTTTTCGAGAAATATAATTTTATACAAACATTGAATTTTTCAGAAAAATGGGAATAAGTCAATAACTTTGGAGTTTAGGCCTATACTATCTTATTAGTTTTTGACTAAAATTATACGGGGAATACAAAAATGCTATTATATATAGGCTGTTCCCTTTAAGAAACTATAACTATGGTTAGCCACCAAGTTATGAAACACTCTGTATAATACAAAATATTTTTAAAATGTGCTCCTAATGAACAGCTATCAGAGGCATAAAACCGCTTCGAAATATCTTTACTCATAAAGGCATAATCGGCCTTACCCGCTTAGATGACTCACTCTGTATACCTATAATATTCGAGTGTATAATAAACAGTTATGGGCAAGCGAAAATTGGTTTATTATAAAAGACCAACAACATCAACAGTTCCGTAAGTACTCATTCTTTATACATTATGTTTCCTATCTATAGTATTTCTTTATCTATGACAGAATTTGTGAATAAAACCGAAGCTCTGTGGCAGAACCGAATATCGTCAACCTCCACCTACTTACACCCCCTTGTGTCTACCCGTCCCGCGAGTAATATAAGTTGCATAAGTTTCTATTTGTTGGTAAACGCCACTCTTAAGTTCAAAAAAAAATCTTTAATAATGACCTACGTAAATACAAGTAATACTAATAATTGGTTAAATTCAAATATATTGTACTAAGTTATTTATTCTAAATTATATTTTTAATGAAATATTTCAGACAAGAATGCATTCTAAAAGTTATGTATTATGAGAGTAACTGTTTGGAAAAGTAACGATTATTTGAAACCAGTATTCGTTACTTCGGACCTTATCGAGTAACGAATACTTTAGTAACGGATAGCTACATTTGCAACACCACTAGCGTGCATGTGTGCAAATAACATGGGCTGCCAAATGAAAGGGCGGCCAAAACAACTACGTGACAGATATCAAGGAGGGGTTTAAAAAAGACTACATTATCGAGAGAACAATTTTTAGTTGGTGACCTGTTATGTTTACTTTAAAAAACGATACCTTCCATAACCCACTTCTTACAATCATATTTCTTTCAAGTGTATAGGAATTTAAGAAGCATCATGCATTAAACATACCCCTACACATTTAGATGATACAACTCAAAACGAAATTATTGCATTACTTTCAAAGGAGATCAGAAAACATATATTATGCTTAGCAAAGCAATCTAAATATGTTTCTATTATTTTAGATTGCACTCCTGACACAAGTCACACTGAACAAATAACGATAATAATTCTGTTTGTCGAATTAAATAAAAAAAACAAAAAAGTAATTATAAGAGAGCACTTCTTGGGTTTCTGTCCAGTAATAGATACTACAGGTAAGGGATTGACTACTTTTGTTATATAGGTAGTTAGCAGATTTAGGTCTTGACGTTAATAATTGGCGTGATCAAGGATAAGACAACGGGGCAAATATGAGGGATAAAAACAACGGTCTACAAAGAAAGCTTTTAAATATCAATCCTCGTGCATTTTAAGTACCATGTTCATAGCACAGCCTTAACTTAGTCGATAATGATGCTTCCAAAATTAATTATGAAACTGTTGATTTTCTTAATACCATCACCGAAATATATATATATTTTTTCCGTCAACACAAAGATGGAACTTATTAAAAAAGAATGTTAAGAGGTCAGTTGTTAAACCACTCTCAGAAACAAGGCGGGAAAGTCGTATTGATGCAATCAAACCAATTGGATATGGAATTGGTGAAATTTTTGATAGTTTAGTAGAATTAGTTAATAACAAAAACAACGACGGAAAATCTCAAAACCAAGCACAGTGTTTAGCCACGAAACTAAAATCGTTTAAGTTTGTATGCTCCATTGTCATTTGATATGATATATTAAGTAACGTAAATGTAGTAAGCAAAATGTTGCAAAACCCAGAATTGAGTTTAAAAATATGCATCGATCAATTACAAAATTTAACTGATTATTTTAAAGATAGACGTTGAGACACTGGCTTTACGAATTGTATTAATCAACAAAACCTTTTCTAATATTTTAGGTATACGACATAGAAAAACGAAAGCGCATTTGCAATACGAACATCCTGATGAAAGTATTAATGACCCAAAATTAAATTTTTATTTATTTCTATTTCGCTGTATTAGATCCAACAATAAACTCGCTGAACGACAGATTTAAATTATTAGAAGCGCTTAATAATAATTTAAATTTTTTATATAATATTAACAATTTAAAAAACATAGATGACGAAGAATTACTAACATTTTGCCAGAATCTGCAAACTAAATTGACAGATACAGCTAGAAATGAAAAAGATATAGACGCAAACGATATGATGGATGAGGTAAAAGTTTTACTAACTTTGACAATATCAGTAGCTACTGTAGAGCGATCGCTTTCAAAATTAAAAATCATTAAAAACTAGACTAGATAATTTAGCAACCATTTCTATAGAACATGTGATAACTGAAAGTTTAGATATCGATAAAATTATTAAAGAATTTTCGGAAATCAAAGCAAGAGGTATAATTTTTTTTAATATTATATTTTGATTCTTATATTTAATGTTTAACATGTCTATCCGTTATTTTTATATTTAGCGTTTTAAGTTAATAACATACTTCTATAAGTACTTAAAGACTTATTCTTTTATTACTATTGGACGCTGCTGCTAATAATATGTATGTAGTATGTAGGTAAGTATGTAATAATTGGTTTTTGTTATGTTAATTTAAAACTATATAGGGGCGGCCAATTTATACATGCACACAGGCGGCCAATAAATATGGGGCGGCCCTCCAACAACACTTTTGAAAAAGAATTACTCTTAAGTGACCAACAATCAATTACTGTACCAAAAATTAAATTTTCATTACGAAAAATTAATTTACCAGGTTTTGACATAACTTTTGCCTATATTTTTTGGACTTACGAGCACTTTGTCAGAGCTTAGTGTAGGCAATCTTTCTTAAGGTATTAGAAAGTATTATAGTACAAAAAATCGAAGAAAGTCTATGTATTTGTAACTTATTTATTTACTGAAAAAATACACTACCTACTCTAAAATGGCAGCAAAAAAAATATAGTACAATATTTTTATTAATTTAATTTTTGTGGGACAAATTATTGTAAAATGCATCAAATTCTTTTTTCAGTACCCACTTTAAACTCAAATCAAACATTCTTTGCACAGGCGTGAGTTTACATTTGCGTGACTTTGCCCACATCTTCGTTTTAGCAATCTTTGCCAATAATCATGATACTTTGGGTTGTGTTGTATGTGTCCAGATTCATTCTATTTGGGAGTCCTTTGTGCGGTTAAAGACCATATGCATTTACATTTAAACGAGGGCCAAATTTTCCATTATCCAATGACTTTGTACGGGTGTTTTTTTATCTTTGATATCATTTTGATTACCTGCAACTTTTTTGTTTTTAAAAATATCAGAATGAAGCAAAAATCATTTTGCATAGGTATCTATGAAGTTTTTTACGTTTTAAAAAATAAAACAAAACACTAACGTTTTTCCAAGATATTAACCTAACTTATATTTTTTTAAATGGAAAGCCCTAAATATTTTCGGATATTTCGATTTTACATGAAATTTCAAGTATATTTTATAAAGCATACCCCATACCTATCTTCAACGGTTTGCGAGAAAACGGCGTTTAAACATGCAACAAAGAAAAATTTAGTTTTGTAACCCTGTTCTTAAAGATGTCGAAATCAAACAGAAATCATTTTTCATAATTATTTAGAAAGTTTATTTTTAATAAAACAAAAGATTAACGATTAACAAAGTAACAAATTATTAAAAAAAACAATTTTACAAAATTAAATTATTCTAAAAATGGCATGTTTAAACGCCGTTTTCTCGCAAACCGTTGAAGATAGGTATGGGGTATGCTTTATAAAATATACTTTAAATTTCATGTAAAATCAAAATATCCGAAAATATTTAGGGCTTTCCATTTAAAAAAATATAAGTTAGGTTAATATCTTGGAAAAACGTTAGTGTTTTGTTTTATTTTTTAAAACGTAAAAAACTTCATAGATACCTATGCAAAATGATTTTTGCTTCATTCTGATATTTTTAAAAACAAGAAAGTTGCAGGTGATCAAAATGATATCAAAGATAAAAAAACACCCGGTACATACGAAATATAAAAAAGTTTTCAAAAGTACACATTGTTAGGTACAATTCACACGGAATTTCTTTTATATTCATATACGTTTAATTACAATTAAATATCAAAGTAGAACGATATTCGCCATATTAAGTATTGAGTCACTTTTTATCACGTTTTAAATAATTAGAAACAAGTTGATCTGGTAAGACCAGGGATAAGTGAACGACAAGGACATTTATATACATCAATCGAAAATAATATGCATACACAATCATTTTCGGCTCTTATGAAATGTGCATTTCTCAACTTTACGGTGGCGCCTTCTGCAGGACAATTGAGCAATATGTAAAGAAATGAGATATAGATAAATGGCAAGTACTTCTCCTCTTCAGAAACTTTATAAGATCAGAACCTGTACGACGCAATTCCGAGAAGTAATCTATGAACGTACAGAGGTCTCTAAGGTATCTTATATTGGCAACTGGTGGGTTACCTTTTTGAAACCCTGGTCATATAGGGTTGTAAATGCGGAAAACGATTTAATAAATCTAATGTAGGTTAACTAAATTATATGGTTTGGGATTGAGTCGTGCTGACTTACAAAGCGAGACATGCCCAGCTTAAATCAATACAATTAAAATGATTGTATTTATTTTTAAAGCCCTTTGTACAAACTTGAAAGATGATTTTATTCCAAATATGCATTACCATTGTGGGACTGGAAGCAAAGCCGGTGAATGGTTGTATTGCAAGTGGAGAAATTTTGTGAAAATCACCCCGACCAAGCTATTTCAGTCAAACTGATTGCGCAACATCGAAATAGTTGTTAATCGATTTTCTAATAGTTTTTTTTAAGCGAGTTCCAGTCTCAAATAATATCAATGAGGTTAGGTAGCGAATTGAGACAAGCCCAACCAAGTGAATTCTAAAATTAACTGCACAAACAGAACAACATGCTAAATATTGAATATGAATACAGAATTCACTGGATTTTTATTTGTTTTTATCTGTTTGGTTAGTGAACAACTATTTTTTTTTGTTATTCTTCAGAAAACTGCAACCAGCTACACAAAATAATACAAATGTATACTATAGAACAACAAAATCTTCAACATGTATTAGCAAATGTCAAGACGACATTGAATTTATACTTACCTATACTTTATTTTTTCTACTCCCATACTTTAATTGTATTATTATATATGCCGGACCTGTACTTTAATGATGTCCATTACGATACAGATTTTCATTATGATACAAGTTTATATCCAATAGGAAAACAGATTTTTCATTACGATACAAGTTTATATCCAATAGGAATGCGACATTCCAATATTCAAACAATATTCAATATGGCGACTGCATATCTGACAGATATACAAATTAAATAAATGTGACGGTTCTCTGCAATTTACAAGTAAGTACTTAAAATATGAGTCCACCAGAAGTTATGGAACAAGCCTTAGTAACCACGAACAATTTATTACCAGCTAAATTCGCAAAGGTGCATGGAAAATTTTAACCTCAATTTATGAAATGGAATGTTCAAAAAAGAATGTTTTATTATGGAGTCGTAAGTGGCAGTGATACTTTTGTCTTATAGTTTAGATTTATTTATTGAATTATTATTTCCTTGAATTTTCTTTTTATTTTGTATGTAATCAAATTATTCTTGTGAATTTGTCAATAATTATCTATTTAGTTTATTGATATTTATATTAAGATTTTCTTATTACTTGTCACTTCAAATAAATGTAATAAACATTTTTTATTTCTGGAATGTACCAATATCATGCAATTGCTTAAACGTGGATTATTATTATTCATAAAATATGTGCTTCAACTGGCCTTCAAGCATTATAAATATAATTTCGGTCAATAAGTTATGGGTATTATTGGAAAGTATATTAATATTATATTCTAATTTCTAATGTTTTAATAACTAGTTGAATTTAAGGTATAGTGATATTTAATATTAGAATGATTAAAAACATAAGTACTTTCTTCTTTCTTATTTAGTATATGAGACACCATTGAAAAATTTAAAAGAACGTTCTATTTGTATTAACAGCTACGTGATACAAACAAATGCATATAAACACCGCTGTCATAATATATTTTGGCTCATAAAATAAATGTAATAATATTTTGGATATAAATTAAAATGTAATACCTGTTCATTGTAAAATATAGGATATTTTTATATTTTACAGCACATTTTACAGCAACACAAAACTGTATACAATATTTGGCATATGCAACCAGTTTTACACATCCGCACGCACAGAAGTAAACCTTACCTTAAAAAATTGAATTCCTGGAAATATTACTCATGGGAAATTATACATCCGATCTTGGTACAACATTCATACAATATGTATGTATTCGTTACTAAATTTTATTGAAAAAATAAACAGAAGTATGACTCAAATTAAATGAATAATGACTTTAAGTGTTCCAGAAAATTTATATACATATTCTTGACTTACCCTAGGGAGTAATTAAGAAAAAAACTCTGAGGTAGATGAAATCAGAATTTACACATATGTTTCTAGAAATACATATACGAGATTATTACTTATTGTCGCTTTAGGTGAAGCTATGTAAATAAAAATGTAGAACTAGCGAAAATAAGTATGAATAGAAATAAATAGAATAATTGGAATTTTGAGGAGTTCCAATTATGAGCCAAAGCGGTACCTCGGAAGTAATGCTTTAAGACGAAAATTATTAGTTTTACGAAAGTATATCATGTTAGCTCCTAAATATAATATTTTCTTCCTTAAATAATATTTATTCCAATTATATATATATTTTTTTGTAACTAATTACCCTACATTTTTGTTAATGGTTCATTAGAGATATTTTACATGGAATTTTATCACATTTTCTACCGAACTGATGTTTCTGTTTGGTAACCAAAATAACTTATTAGTTATATTTCAATTTTGTTGGAGAAAATTTGTTTATTTATTTTTTTAATTACTGTTACCAGTTAGAACCTATCCACTGAGAGATAAAATGAGAAAAATCTATCTATCTACTTCTGGAATGGTAACACGTTTGATGATCCAGGACGTTTTTCTTCGTCGATACTCATTCCGCCAGGTTTAAAGCTAACAACCCAACAGAAAATATTTTTTGCTGCATATCCGTCAAAATTTCAGTTACGTTCTTCTTCCTAAAAATCATGTACTGAATTGTACCAAGTGTAGCGATTTTATCCAATTTAGAACACTAAACGTGTATTCTTTACGTAACTACATTTGTCAAGCTAAACGTCAGACAATATTGGAAATTGAATATTTTCTAGTAAACGCATGGCCTACTCGAAAATAATACAATTTTCTTACAGAAACAAACACTGATAGATGAGTCAAATCATTGTTGTACTACCCGCGATTAATAATATTATAATTTTATTGAAAATACAAACTAGTAACGAATGAAGGCATGACTCTTTTAATGTAGGTAGCTTTTGTATCCGAATACTTCTTGCTCTCTCAAATTTATCTATTTTTTGGATTTTGTTTGTATACATTTATTTTATATTTATTTTTATAGGATATCACGATTTAACTATACATTAGATTTTTCTTACCGGGTTTTAACCTATAGCTGATAGCCGAGCTCAAATTAAATTGGATACGAGAAATTGACATATTGTCATATAAAGGATTTACAAGTAATTTTACGGATACAAACGTCTACTTTAATATAAAATATATTGAATTTGTCGCCTGCTATAAATTGTTAATACATTTTTAAACATAGCATTTTGTAATAACTAATTTCTCTGCAACCAAGTTGAAGTACTATGTATCTGTATAAAAAGTACCTGACTTATATGGTCCATCATCTCATCCGGTGTGATGAATTTTTAAGTTGTGACTACATGCAGTGTTGTCCCAGCGACATGTGAGTTGGTAATAGAATTCTGTAATAGATTTACCTTGTTTCGTAATAGATGGCGCAGCTATTTTCAAGACTATATAAAGTCCCTGAATAGTAGGCTGAATAGTTAAAAAACCGCAATACGGTAACCATTTTTTGTCCAAAATCTGACAGCCAATAATATTTTTCTTGATGTAGGTATTAGTTGGATGTACCCAACCAGCAAAATCACAATTTTAGCGAAGGATCAAAATATATATTTGCTAATGTAGAACAAGTGTACATATAGTGATTTTGCTACAAGAATACTGTTCCAAAAATATAGGACACAGCCAGGGCCGCCGCGTGGGGGTGGCAAAATTGTTCACCGCACAAGGGCGCCTGGGCCAGGGGGGGCGCCAAAATTTATAGATAGTACTTATAGTTTTTTAATTTAATATTACTTAAATAAAAGTTGTTAATTATTCGCTTGCAATTTTTTATATTTTCTAAGCAATAAAATGAGATTTTATTTTTATTTTAATTTTATATTTTAATTCTATTTTACTTTTGTTTTCGTTTCTGCGGGCTGTTTTCGTTTGTGTAAAACAAAATTTGATTGCCGATGCGAACAATAAAAATACGTTCCGTGTGGAATTTGCGCTACCACACGGAACGTGTTAAAAATCTAAGAATTTGTAACATGTAACAACAGGAATTGGGAATGTTTTGTATCGGCATATATTTATTCTGTTGCGGTTCAACGTCGTTGTTTAGTTTGCCTTATTTTTGCAATGATAATTCATTTTTTAAATGTGACAACCAAAAGTCGAGGAAACGAGGAAACCAATAAAGCCCAAATTGAAGAAAATTTTTTAGGATTTCAATCTGTCGACGACACTACTGGACAGGTTCTGTTTGAATTCATAAATGGACATTTAAAATCGTTGGAACTAAATTTTTCAGATTTACGAGGCCAATCTTACGATAATGGTGCTAATATGAGAGGAAAGCACAAAGGATTGCAACAAATAATTATTGAAAATAATTCGAGGGCACTCTATATCCCCTGCTCTGCGCATTCTTTAAATTTAGTTGTAAATGATGCAGCTAAAATTTCCTTCGAAACAGTTAATTCTTTCGGAGTAGTGCATGAGCTTTACAACTACTTTTCTTCATCCGTTAAACGTTGGTCTATTTGCAACAGTATGTTGAAAATCTAAATTTAAAGCCACTCTCCAACACCAAATGGGAAAGTAGAATTCAAGCTTTAAGACCGTTGAAAAACGATTTGAAGGGAGTTTTGAGAGTGTTAATAAATATTCAAGAAGATCAAACAAGAGACATGGAATCAAGAATTCAAGCAAAAAAATTGATTCAGAAGGTTTCCTCGTTTAAATTCATTTGTTCCATTAACATCTGGCACGATGTTTTAAATTTAGTAAATGTGGTAAATGAAATAATGCAAAATGCTAATGTGATTTACAAATCGTGACTTTACAAAATCTTATATCAGAACTAAATAATCGTAGATCAGATGAAACGTATGCAAACATGCAATTGCCAATGCAAGTATCGTTGCTAATGATTTGGGGGTGGATACTGATTTTCCACAAAGTCGAAACAGGTTTAAAAGGAAACTATTAAAAGATGAACAAACCGACGAACCAATCAACAATCCAAGACAAAAATTTGAGGTTGAATTTTACGATATAATATTAGACACTGCCATTTCTTCAATTACTGAAAGTTTCAGTCCCCAGCAAACATTTTAATGATGGGCCTTTAACGGCCAAATGCCCGCTAGCCGATTATGCGGACGGCGGACCTCTAACTGAATTCTATATTGGCCCGCTATCAATAGGAGACTGCGGCCGCTAGCCGGGCCAACGCAGGAATAAGGCCTTTTTTACAGCAATGGCCCATAGTTGATGCGACTAATATCCGCTACAATGCCGATCGATCGCCGCTCACAAAAACAAGCCAAAAATTAATTTTATTTAAAAACATTTATTTTAATATTTCAATTCACAATTTAAAACATCAAAATTTTATTTCGTAAATGAATTTTAAATCTCTTGAACAGTTCACAAAACGTAACATTTTAAATCTTAAAATAAACATTAAATCTCTTGAACAAATAAAGAAGACTTCACAAGGCAATAAATAACGCGATTATAAACTTAATTTCTACTGAATGGGTTTTAATATTTATTATCGGCACCTTTAGTAGCACCATGTCTTCTGTTCCTTCCGCCATTTCTGTCAGTAGCAGTCCTCGGCCAGCTTTTGTTAATCGTTTCTACTTCCTGTTGAGTAGTGTTTTTACTGAATTTATTTTTTCTTACTACTACTGGAAGCAAAAATAAATAATAATTTCATTTATAAAAAAGTTCTACGTACCTACCAACAATGAAGGTTACATACACTCTTTTTTAAACTGCGGAAAGCTGGTTTGTTATTTTTTCCACACCAGTTATAAGTTTCAACTAAATTCTGTCCCACAATTTTACCTAAAAATCGCCTTGTCGTATCCAACACATCTTTCCCGCTCGAGAGCTGGCAAAAAGAAACCTGAAAAGTTATAAAAGTAAGTGATTTGAAATTTCTGGAAATCGACGGTTCTTTGTTCAAGTTGTAGATTATTACTATTATCTAAATTAGTGTTTCACCAGTATTCGTTTTGAAATCTGTGCATTGCTTCTTGCGTCAATTTCACCCAATTTCAAAGTTTCAGAAGTATCCCTTTTAATTAACTTGTATCTATAACTTCTACGATAATTTTTAAAATGATTGAACCTTGCTGCCATATAGCTATTTAATAAATTAAGGTAAATTAAAATGAATGAAAAACGGTTGCAATAAAAAAGAAAACTTCAAGCGGGAAATCCACATCCCCAACAAATGTGAATGAGGTTATGAGTATGAGTTAAGACGCGTGAGAAACGTTAAACATTTTAAATTAAACGAAAACATACTCACCTTTTCGGCGCGTTAATGGTTTGAGAATCTTCCAGGTCCATTTTTAAATCAATCAGTTAGCACAATATTCGTGAAATAGCATAAACGCGACGAAAAACAACACAACACACAATATATTTGACAGCTGCTTATGACGACACTAGTCCCTAATCTGCTCCTCTAAATCCAACCAATCGCAGCTGAATATGATACATATGTTTTGCTAACTTTCCGAAGAATTTATACCTATCACTGGAAATAAAAAGATTTATAAGCAGAAGTAAAAATGAATAGTTTTTGTATGTTCACTCTATTTATTTACTTATCGAAATTTCACTAGCGTCCGTATTTGTATCATATAAATGTAGATTAACTTAGGAGCTGCAGGTCACGAGCTCCACTAAAGTATTTTGGCCGCCAGCGGGCCAGTTACGGAGAACTACATCTTCTTATACAGTTTTGCCGGCAAACTTTTTACAATGGCCCTTTATTAGCATGCCGTTGCCGTCATCTGACCAGCATTGCCGACAGTAGCCCGACTGACGGCCGTTACTTCCATGTTTGCTGGGTCAATTAAAAGAAGATTACAATTACTTCATGGTGGTACACTATATACCTCATTTAAAAAACTGGAGTGACAATGAAATTCTAAAACATTGTAAAGAATTAGAACAAAAATTAACGGATACTAAAAATGTTAATGAAAATGACATTGATGGATTAAATTTGTTCGAAGAAATAAAATCTTTGCGATGTTTTACCAAAGAGGATATGTCACCTATTGATGTTTTAAATTATATTTATGAAAACAATCTTACCGATACATTTCCAAATATTGCAATAGCTTTACGGATTTCTGTAACCCTGCTAGTTTCGGTAGCCACTGGAGAACGAAGTTTTCCAAAACTTAAAATTATAAAAAACTACATGCGATCTACCATGGCGCTGGAGAGATTATCGGATTTGTCAATTATATCCATAGAGAGCGAAATTTTGGATAAATTAAATATAAAGGAATTGATACGAGCGTTTGTAGCTGCTAAAGCTCAATATTTGAATATATTTTCTATTTTTTATATTTTACTTAAAAAATGTTTTATCATTGTTTTGTTTTTAAAATTTATGAAATAATAAAAAACAATAAGACAAACGTGTTTTAATAATCTAAAGCTTTTCAGTTCGAAAGTCAAATTTTGAATACTATAAAAGAGTATATAACATATAATTTGCAGCACTTTATAAGAGTCCAACAGAACCCCATAAAGGGGCGGGGGCGCCAAATTTCAATTTGAACAAGAGCACCTAATACCCACGCGGCGGCCCTGGACACAACCGTAGTAGCAAAACCACTATACGCATACTTGTCCTACATTAGCAAATATATATTTTCATCCTTCTCTAAAATTGTGATATTGTTGCTTGGGAAGATTTGAAATTAAAGTAAAAAAAATCGTTGAAAAATCAACGAAAACGTAATAGATTTATATGCTTTCGTAAGGACGTAATAAAACATAGTGAAACGTAACAGATCTGTTACAACTGTAACAGCAATCGCAACACTGACTACATGCCGGATGCTTATTAAAAATAATGATGCGTACAATCATTATTTTGGGAGAGAATGGGGGGAAGCAAAATTACTTATAGAGCCAGTATTTTATTATCGATAGAAAAATAAGTTTACGCTAAATTTTAGGCTATTTTTCTGTGTTATAAATATGGTAAAAAACAAAAGAAACTGTGTGGGTCTAGAAAAATCCCGACAACTATTAACCGATGAAATTTTCCCAGACAACAACACATTGAAGGTAAAATTTCTCAACAAACAATTAAGTGAATGGAATATTCCGCTACAAATACGGAATAACAAACTTCTCTTCACATTTTATCAGGACCTAGGTAGATCGGCATAATTCATTTTAAGAAAAAATTACCTTCAGGAATTCAATAAAACTTTATTGAATTGCTGAAGGACGTTAATAATCCTGAACCATAGTTATAAAATAATGCCAATCTCTCTATGTTGTATATTTCGGAAAAGTTTGTGCAACATTCAACATCGTGTGTTGGTTGTTGAATTTATTCTAAATGAAATAAGCAAGAAAAAGTAGTTGCTTGATTGATATTCACATCAAAAAAACGAAGGGGTGACATTCTTTTATGGAAATATGACTATACTATTACGAAATAAAGTACTTATTTAATTTCAATAGTATGCCATTCTATTCAAATTGTTTATTTCATTTTAATGATCTCCATGAATTCTGTGAAGGGTTAGAAGGAATAATCCTAAAGTATAGATATAAAAAATGCCATTCTCCTTATTTTGTTTATTGCGAAAAAGTTTCTTGGACCTATCTAGTATACTGGAGCATGTATACCAAAGGTATTCAGTATGAAGGGAACTATAGGAAATATTCGTATGAAGCAAAAGATTTTGCGGCTTTGCAACTCTATCGGAATACACATTAGCAAAGAATGGATAATTTGTTTTTGCTGCACAATTTTGCACCAAATAAAGTACACATTTTTAGTAAGGGAAGAGATATTTTACTCCTAGCTCAAAGCGCATCTTAATGCTCAAACGGGGCGTTGAAAACAGTGTCCCAATTGTTTTGTTAGCTGTTCACACTGCATAGGTTGATATGTGGAGACTGTGGTAGAAGGACTACTAAAAAATGAACAACTCACAACATACAATTAAAACAAAGTTCCTGTTCATAAAAAGCACTGTGATTTTACTGTACGAATAGCAGCTCTTGTAACGAATAATGACGAACCTTATTTACTAAAAAAAGTGAAAAAAGGTTAAAATAACTTAACTAAATTAACTAAAACTTAGATGTGTGATCCACACTTTCTTTATACCTATATGTTGTGTCCAAATTATTTATACGACAGTTGTTCTAAGTTATGCACAATTAGTGGATATTTGCAAAAAACTGATTTTCTGTAATAGTGTTATTTCCGGTTCGGATTTAGAATCCTTTTACATTTTTATAGTACTAACAAATCTAATTTCAAAATTTTTGTATATGAAAATTATGTCATAATACATATTAAAGCTACTTGAGTCATTAATAAGCACTAAATTTTAAAAGCAAGATATTTTGTATTATGTACATACGTCATGCATGAGAGGTAGGTATCAAAGAATAGTATGCATTTTGATATTTGCACGTTTTAGAGTTTAGAAGAACCTAAGTTGTAGGCTTCCACGGTTGTCACTGATACGTTCTTGGTTTCTGGGTTGAAACCGCGTCGTCGTTTTTTCTGAAGTCACCTGCTTGTTTGTCTAACAGAGTCTGTTTTAGGCATTCGCAGCAGCAGTAGTGGGTTCAACCCTGAAACCAAAAAGGTAGTTCAGAAGAAGCAAATGTCGCTCACGCAGAAACATTTCTATATTCTCTACATTCTCCAAAACATAATAAAAATAACGAGGTGTGGCCACCACACGACTTTCATATATGTATGAGCGTTTCAAATTATACAAAATTGTTCTAAATTGTTTTAAATACTTTTATTTTCTTAGAAAAATAAACCTGTGAGTAAGTGTGTCCAAAGTCAAAATTTTAAGAATTTTTTTATTTAAAAATTATTCAAAATCTTATTATACGTCTATTCTCATAATAAATAGAATACACGTACTTTAATATTCGCAAAAAACAGATTTTCGATAAGAGTAAAAGACCTACTTCCGGTAGGAATTTCGAAAAACTTTTTTAACAACATTCTTTTCAAATTTAAGTACGTATGGATTAATTCTTTGCAATATTTGTTTAAACTTAGTAGTCGACGAAATGTTGGCAAAATTCGATTTTTTCACTGAAGTAATTCGTAAATACCAAATTTGGAATTTAGAGCTATAGAGGTTTGACCGCTATTGTAGTCACAAACACACAGAGAGAGAGAGAGAGGGAGAGGGAGAGGGGAAACAGATTAAAAACCATTTGTTCGGTACCCCGTGGGCTTCAAAACGTGGACATCCGCATAAATCTCAAAACGTTTCCATACTGAGAACTGATTTATTTTTTCTAAGCGATTTTGTAGTGTCAATAAACCAACGAAATACACATTATTACTGCTGTATTTTATTTGTCACTATCAATTCACTACCTACTAATATAATATTTTTCACAAAATAATTTTATAATCCTCTAGAATAAAGAAATTTTGATAATATGGTTTCTCCATCTCAGTATGGTTTTTGTGCAAAATATTCTACTTTATCTCATCATGTAAATTTCTCTCAAAATGTGTTTTATGTCATTGATGAGCATGTAGGTATTATTTGTACGGACTTCTCCAAGACGTTGACCAGTATAAACCACAGCATGCTTTTGAGTTGAGTCTAGCTAATGCTATCAATGGTTTCGTGTGGCCAATGTGTAATGCATCTCTTCTGAAGTCACCTTACTTACTTCTTCAGTTATTTTTATTTTATTTTGTAATGTAATAATATATGTTTAGTGTATTTATATTTGTAGCTTTTTTTGAATGGAAAAAAATATGTCCAACTTTATATACAAGGACACCGTTACAAGCTTATTCATTCTCTATTATTTGTATATAGTATATACGAGGATGATGGAAGGTGACACTCGACTGTCAGTGTTTGTTTGCAAAGTAAGGCATTATTTAAAGTAGATCATGCGTTTTCAAGAGAATATTTAAATTTTCAATATTGTCTAACGTTTAGTTTGAGAGTTGCGGTTGCCTAAAGAAGACGTGCTTAATGAGAGTTGCATAATGAATAAAATCGCTATTCCATATGCAGCAAACACTGGGCAACGATGTCCATTTGAACATTTGCCACTGGGTTTCTCTCTTTAAACGTGTCGATAAAACTCTTGATGATGCCGCACATTTTGGGTAATCAGAACGCGTTACCTTTTCAGAAATAGTTGCGAAGCATTATGTTGTGTTACGTGACCAAAGGTTGAAAGTGAACTAGATTGCCAAGACTGTGAGCGTGTCTATTGAACGTATACACAACATTTTGCCTGTCCAATTCAGAATGTTTAAGCTTTATGCCAGGTGGGCGCAGCGTTTTCTGAATGCAAAAACGCCAAAAAATCTTTAACATAAGCCCAATAAATTTTTCTCTGTTTTTCTTTTTTGCTACGGCCTATAAACTTTATCCTTTATTATATGTTATTATAGAAATAGAGCAGTATTTAGACGACCTTGATGCTGATGATTATAAAAGTGGTATAATGTCACTCCAAGGCTGTTGGTTCAAGTGTATTAATGTTAAAAGGGAATACGTTGAAGAATTAAAAAAGAACATTACCGTAATTCTAATGTTTTAGGTTCGGTCTCATTTCCCATCAGTTTATCCCTGTTTAGAAAAGTTGGCTCAAAAACAAATATTTGTTGAGTCAATCGTTATATTTCACTAGAAACTAACTAGTACATTAGTAGTTAGCCTACCATCCCTTATTATCTGTCATATATAATGTATATTATTTTGCTGGCAAACATTTCGCTGCAATTTGAAAATTATTTCTACCACACAACTATATAATTTCGGATAAATCACTCGTTATAATTCTAATTAAAATACTTGAGGTCGTGATCTTTTATATAATCGTTTTACCAGCGGCTTAATTGATGAGTATATACGAAATAGCCTCGAGGTTTATATCTATAAGAACAAGAAGATGCCCGTAAAAGATGAAGACCAGCTTGAGAACACAGAGAATACACAGCATTCCTTATGCATTAGTAACGTGCGATTAGCATAGACGAAACTACATTCTTTGGATCGCGGAACAAAACTGCTTTCAGAGCTTTTATAAGTTACCTCAAGCGCGTAAGACGGCCAACGACACTTCACACTTGCATATGTGTATGTGTAGGTATATATGAAAGAATGCCTATCTCACACAACTTATTTAACCTACATTCACGAGAATATTATGAATGGCCGCCAAATGTTCGGCCTTTGCACTAAATATCCTGTCGAAGGTTTTCTGAAAATTTCACCACGTTATGCACGTATAACACATAAAATTGCGTGTTTTTCTGATGATTTTATTTCAATATATCATTATGGAATGATTAATGCAAATATTTTCGTTATTATTTAGAATTTCGTCATAGTTGTAGAGTATCTCTTCTAAGAAAATGTTAGTCAATTGAAATATAAGAACAGTTCTGATGAATATCTTATATTTGAACAAACAGTTGAGTATTACAAATAATTTAGCCAGTTTACGATTAGAAGATGCTGTTATAATACATATACGATACTGGGCTAAATTTAAACTAATCAATAGATTAACAAAGTTAAGAAGATACCGAAACTGGCTATATTTTGCAATACAAATAAATACAGTGTCCGCCAATAGTTTGTGTAAATTGACGGTTCCAAATTATAATTGTGTTATTGAAAATTGATAATCTTCCCTATTGACCCTGATACTGTTAATTAACGAAATTAGCGTATAAAAATTAAACTGCTGATAAGATTCGAACTTATGTCTCAAAGATTTGGCGGACATGTGTGCTATCAACTGAACCACGACGAGATGTAAGTACGAATCATTTTTAACGTCTTAAATTGTATTAAGCAACATATATTAGATACGATATGCGAATGGTTACTCGATTTCATTAAATTAATCAATTTTTTTAGATGCGAAAGGATTATTGAAAATTATAGTTTTCTCAAGTGAATTTGATAGCGTTAATTAGCAAAATAAACCATGTAACTTATATCTCCGGTAAAATTCGGGCTTACGTATCAAAGATTTGTCTAATTCTTAGATTTTTCTGGTTATTTCTTTTTTTAATCACCATGCAAAATCTTGATTGTATAGACAACTTTGGTATATATTGCTTTTTTTCTATTTCATATTAGCAGTTTTCGTATACTCTAAAGGGCTCGTAAAGCCGTCGGTCCTCACTATGTTTAATAAATAAGAATAACTACATTATTAGTGTATATCTTTTAACGAAAAGTAAACTATAATATGTCAGGAGTACGAGCTAACTGAGTGCAAAAGCTTGAACATGTCATCTCATTATTTTAATTTAAAAAATGTTGCAAATCGACCTATGTTTTCTGGTCTGCTCTGGTGTGTCTTGCCTTTGGTTTTAGTGACCTCTTTACTTTATCACTCAAATTCGACGAGGCAAAGTGGGTTATGAAACAAAAAGGAATCCGACTATACTATCGCTTCTCGTTGATTGTTATTCTCTGATTGTGTTAGAAATTGAAGAGTTGACTTGAAGATAATTTGCTTTGACTGTAGTAAATGAGACGTCTCAATAACTATTCTTATTTCGCCAATCTTTTTACAAGTAACTACAGTAAATATAATATGTTTGGTCAATCAAGGAAATATTTAGTTTAATTTAACCGATCTTGTTTTATTTACCAAAACCTTCCGATTACAATAAACATTTGAACATTGGCTACGTTGAATAAGTAATAGTGTTTAGGAACCAAAATGTTAGATTAAATTTACAAACTGGGAATAAATTCTCCCAACTTTAAATTGCACATGTGCATAAAATATAGCATTATTCCAAAATGAATTCAAGAAAAATCATTTTGGCATTATTACGCCTTTATTATATTATTATAAAATAGAATTGTGTTTTGCTCTATTTTTCTGTAAATTGCTTCTGTAGTGAGACATTGTTAAAACTTTGCATATACAATAAATTGTTTTTGAATCAACGTTGTGTGTACAAATAATTTATTACAAAATATTTAACACATTGCAGCAACCTGGAATCAGTAACGTTGTTTAAACAAGTGCTATTACTTTCTTATACGTAGTATAAGAAACATTGTGACCATGTAAATGTTTGACCTGTTCGAAGATGTCACTATCAAACTTTACATTTAGTAATATATAATCTTCTTCAGGAGATCTGTTGAGATTTTCAATAAAATCGGTAGACCGAAAGTAGTAGTTTACGCGTAAACTGCTAAGTTTAGACAAATACATAGAAAAACTGGAAAAGTATTCAAAAAAGAATTTTTGAAAATTTTTATAAAAAATATACATATAAGATTTGTTAAGAGTATAAAAGTATTTAAAACTTAATTTGTATAAACAATTCTTAGATAAAAAGTTCGATACTAAAAAAGTGGTTTTTCAAATGTCTTTCTCTCTCTCTCTTTCTCCCTCTCTTTCTCTATGACTACGATAGCGATCAAACAGCTAAACCTAGCAATATAAAACTTTATATTTCTTGCAGATCTGATTTGAGTTTCAGTAAAATCGGTTTACCGGAAGTAGAGGTTTACTTCAGTGAAAAAATCAAATTAAACGAATAGTTCGTCAAGTACTATGTTTAGACAAATTTCTAAAGAAAACAAAAGTACACAAAAGTGTATTTAAAAAGTTTTTTGAAATCCCTACCGGCCGTACGACGAATCGAGCTATATAGTTTTTTACGAATGTGTCACAAGGTACGCTTTTTCGAGGGATATATTAAGAATATGAAAGCATTTAAAGTTTAATTTTGAAAAAAAAATGGGTGTGCTTAAGACCACACGGCAGAAGTGAAAACTTCATCAAGGCGAGGTTAATAATACGAAATACAACTTTTTTTTCGTTCTATATTCATTTATATTTCCATTTTCCATTTTCCATATTCGTTCTATATTACATTTAAAAAATATATATTTATTATTATTGTGTATACATTATTCTAGTATATTTCGCTCGGTCTGATTAAATTTTCACTTCAAAAATTCATACGTACGCATGTATATATACAAATATTATAATTCTTTTACGAGTACGCGGGCTGGTCTAATGGTAACGTGCCGGCCTTACACCCTGGGCGGCTCGGGATCGCATCTGCACGCCGACAAGAATTTTTCAGAAAATAAAAATACAATATTTCGCGTATTTATTCTAAATTTCAATTTAACTGAAATTAAATACCGCAAGTTAGTGTTATAATACAAAGCCGAGCGCGACTCGAGCCGACTTTACCCGAACGAGCGTTACATTCCGAGCGTGACGGCTCAATCTCTTTCAGTGCCCAACAATCAATGCATCAACGCGCCCATAGAAGTTTTCACTTCAAAAAATTAAAATGCAGACCACAAGTCACACATTTATCTCCATAGCAGTTTTTTCCAATCGTCTTGCAGACTATGCATTCTATACCGACTTATGAAATTTTATTAAATATTTACACAATTTGCTATATTTTACTTCACTGTTATTTTTAATATTAAACATAGTCCTGTTTTAGTTTAATATCGGTACCTACGTAGTATAAGAAAGTATTATAATAAGATATTTGATATCGAGAGTTTCTGAAGAATACACATATACTCAAAAGGCTCAAAAGTGAATTTTAGAAAGAAATTACAAAAAAAGTTTTTCAATATTCCTTTTATTCTTAACGAAAAATAGATCACTTTTACTCATAGGTTTATTATGCAGATAATAGTATATTACATACCAAGGTTGAGAAGATGACTATTATTGCCCGAGTGGCGAGATTAAATTCCGAGGCGCAAAGCGCCGAGGAATTTAAGCCACAAGGGCAATAACAGTCTTCTCAACCGTAGTATGTATACTATTTTTTGTACCAGTAGTCTAATTGGATCTTGAAACCTTAATAATTATGAATAAATTTACTCATACATGTAAGAATTCCCTTGTAATAAAACTTCATATAAACAAATAAGTAGGCTATATTTTGATGTTGACAAATAAGTTTTGACATAAATGCTGAAAGTAAGTCAAGTAGGTATTTATTAGATTATTTTTCATTCCATTTATAATATCTGAAGAGTTTAGATTACACCACCTGCAATGCGCGAGATTGCAGAACAGGCAGTTGAGAACTATCTTCCGCATATATCTAAACACTTATACATAAAAACATATACAGGATTTAAAAAATCGTGTGATTCCAAAAATATAGTAGTAACTTCTCAAAACGTACTTCCATTAAACACACAACATTAAAAAGCCTTGACTTTATGGACCCATTATTCAATATTGAAAGCTACGCTTGGCTTAACAGAGAATATTAACATATCAAAATATTCTAAATTAGTTGCCTTTTTAAAAAGATAAAATGAAAATTATAAGCCCAAAAAGTCATTAGTATTTACTAGAGGAAATTATAAAATTCCTTACTGAGGCACCCGATACATGTTACATTGCAACTAAGGTAGTATGTTTATATATTAATACTTCAAAATTATTGACAATTTATAACTCTGTAGACTGCTCTTGTAATTGGTGTTGCTGGTGCATGCCGAAGTGATGAGCTGTGTAATTTATTAATTTCTGATGTCATCATGAAAGCCGATTTAATTATTATTCACATCTGCAATAGCAAAAATGGTTCATCTCTAAAGTTTGTAATAATGGAGCCACTTTGGATCAAAATAATTAAAAACTATTTAAAAATTAGACCAATTCCAGATATAGCAAAATTCTTTATTAGTGTACGTAATGGTAAATGTACTAGATAAAACATTGGACATAACACAATAGGACAGATGCCAAAAGAAATTGCCCTTCCGTAGAACCTAGGCTACACTTTTAGCTGTCAATGGTGGTAATATCCTTCAGTTAAAACAACATGGTACATGGTGGTTGGAAATCTAGTGTAGCTGAAAGTTATATCGAAGATTCCCTAGAAATAAAAAAAATATAGCATATATGTTACAAGGTCTACCTACATCTACTTACACACGATATGAACCAAATTCCATCAACATCAGCAATACAATCAGGCTCTATTTCAACTGAAGATATCGTAAATACTTATGGAATTAACACAATTAACAATACTGTCATTAATGTGCCTACAGCTCTGAATCAGAATTGAACCATCAATAAATTTGACATGCCATAATTGCACTATCAATTTTTATAAATAAATTAAAATTCTGTACATCTGTATAATAGTTACGTGTTATATTGTTTCCATATTATGTTGTTACATAACCTTAAAATACAGTTTTATGTAAAGAAAGTAAAATATCTTTACATCACAGACTAAACAATCCAGATCGGCAACTTAATCCTAGATTTTATCCAGAGTACTCATCCTTGTTTAGCAAACGTAAATTTCAATACTCTACCATCTTTGTCAGATTCACTGAACTTGGAGATGAGATGGCGCTAGTGTCAATTGAAATGTTTGTTATGCTGTGGTTATATGTCATTCAAAACGACATTTCAAGTTTGACACGTTTGACATATTTTTGCAATCCTTTCTCGTACATCGTATTAATTATATGTTGATACAAATACGGTGTCCAAATGTTTAGTGTGCGGGTTTGGGCACGATGAAGTTAACAAAATGCACAGGTTTCCTGCAAATATCGGCTAGTGAGTATAAATATTGTAAAGTTGTGCTTTAAATATGCATATTACAAAATTTCTTAGTCATCATATTATATTATATTACAAGATTTGTATTATTTTTTCTTCTCGTTACTGGTTGTGTAATTTAATTTTACTATGTATTGTATAACTATATGTATCAATAAGAACTATTATTATTATATCCCTATGTTTTCCTTGACAGTTTTCACTTGATTATTATATTTCTTTTAATCTTAGTAGTTTATTGTGTCTAATAGGTCACCGTAAGAGCGATGTTATAATACATGTAAGTAAAAGATTAATATTTATATTTCGTATCACATATTTAATATGTAACACCACAAAATTACACATAAGATGCTCAAACTATGGCTATAACTGTTACAGTAAGTAATGTTTATTACCATAGTTTTAGTAACTTTTGTGTATGTTTCTGTTACATAAATAACGTATTTAATAAGGGTATTCTAAAAACAACTTCATTTCAAATTCCGCGCCAATATGCTGCTAGCGCCATCTTCGTACCAAGTTCACTGATGTGTGACAAGGATAGAAGATCTTGGATATTTTTTTTTCAAGTAGTTGCCGGTCTGGGTTGTTTAGTCTGTGTTTACATGTATAATAGTTACCTGTTAGGATATTTGTTTCCAATTATACTTCTGTCATACATATTTTGCTATTGTTAAAATACTGTTAGTTATTTTACCTTAGAGGCCGAGCATTTATAAGTTTTAGAGTATGATTAATTTGTGGTATAAACCTAAATAAAAATAAACTTGAATAAACAAACTGCAATGAATGAATGAATTTGACGGTTGACAACTTGACATACATACATACTACTGCGATTGCATAGTTGCGGCATTCCCTTTATTTGTTTTCATTATTTCCCTAGGTCAATAATAGCCTCATTATTTACCTCTTATTAGTTCCAAGTCGAGAAATGACTTTTCGTGGCGCTTTGTTATGTGTAAAAATGCTATGATTTTTTACTACTGGTACAAAAAAGTATTTAAAACTTAATTTGGAAGAACTTTTATATAAATTTTACAAAAAGAAATTCGGAACGCACAAAGTATAAGAAAGTAGTGTGGTGCCCACACCTCATTTATTTAGATTAGTAGTGGTATTAGTGTCAGTATCAGTATTTCTGTTGTGTATTCTAAATTTGATAGATTTCTACATGTAGGATTACTATAAACGGTAAACTTTATTTTCATGCGTGCTATTGTTATTACTGGTATATTACGAGACCGCCTTTATATAGCATGAGGCTAGACTGCGCTACATCTTCCACGAAATTCGCATTTAACTATTAATAAATTTACCGTCAATTTCGTGCTGTTTGACACAATGAATAGTGTGTTAAATAAAATAATGAAAAAGGAGAGATCGGTTCAAAACACTAGGTTTGTTGGGATGTACTCGGAAACGGATCTTCGAAAAGGGACCGCACAATTTCCGTGAATTAGACGAGGTTTAAACATCGATACGAAAAATCTCTAATTGTATACAGGACCGGAATAAGGTAAACGAGGCAATAGGAAAAGTAAAAGAGTACATTGTAATTTGCAACAATAACAATAAGAAAACTTATTATTCGTTTTATAATCTCTCTCAACTTTAATACACCTTTCTTTCAATAGACTCCTGGAAATAATATTTTCAGATCTTCAAAAGACCCCTTTTCAGAAATTTTTAATTTCGATCGGAAAAACTTTATTCGGCGCTTTGATGAATCTTGATTGAATTTTCAGTGCCGCTTTTCTCATGGTTGTTATAAGTAACTTTTATATGGTCTTTTTTAGTTTTAGGTCTGTAGTAATGTTTCAAAAGCTTGTTCGACTAAGAAAATTCAACATTAATGGGCTTAATTTTTCAACTTTTTTTAAGAATAATAATAGAATAAACAATATTTATTTTTAGTACAGAAACGGAACATATATTTATATTATATCGAGATATGTAGTTAATAGCTTTCAACTTTGTATGAATGGATGAAATTAAGCATACAACTGAAATTTTGCTACTATTTCCATTTGATATAGATAGCACCGTTGTGCCGTATGAAAATATACTACGATCTGCAATGTTTCAATAAAAAAAATTTGAATATTATTTTGTATTGAATATCAAAAAAAAATATTTAAAAGAATCAGTTGAGAAAGTACTTTTTAAATATCAATGCTACCTTAATTAATATTATAAATAATGTCATAGCTTAGATTCTTTTCATGTGGTTTCATTTTTTCACTGTTGATTATTTTCGCAATTCATTACTTTAATTCATTTTCTAGAAAAAGTTTGTCCCCGTTTTAAGTTTGCTCAAATATTTTGTTAATTTATATCTTTATTGTTTACTTCAAGTAGTTTAGCCAAATTGGTAGTCAACCTATTTGTCCAGCGTTGGATCCATGGAATTTTTATTCAGAAAAAATAGCTGCTGCCGTGTTTCGCAAGACACGTTGAGCAGTCCGTGCCGGCTATTTCGGTAGTTATTAGCGGTCTCAAAAAGACTAATACCCGACCTTAGCCAGAAGATAAACAATACTTATATTTTCACGTCATGATGCTCAGAATTATCTGAAATGTGTTTTTTCACTCCTTTTTTACTGATATAGTTTACTTTCGGTATTAATGCTCTATCTTTACAGCAATTAACTACTTATATTACTAAGAAGCCAAAATACATATATGTACAGCTTGAGCGCGCCGGGTATGATCACCCGATGCCAGTCGATATTCTTCGGACATATATTCGGAAAAATGATCTCCGCCAGCTGTTTTCGCCATCAGTTGCGTGCTGACTGCAAAGAGGAATGCATGTAGGTTTATACTTGGCACTGTTTGCGTATAATATTTCATAATATTATTTTTCTTAGTGGTTGCTCATTTTATCCATCGAAAAACGAAAGTTTGTTGTAAAATGTTATCATCGTGGTCAATCTATTCGACAAAACATGCTTTCTTTTCAAACGCAGTTTGAAAAAACTATTGCTTACGGGACAGTGCGTCATATAATTAACAATTTTGAAACGCACGGCTGTTTATACCCTATAAAGCATAGAAAAGAAGCCACACAAAATGAATTTATTAACTAGAGTAATTATTTTATTTTTGAATGCATAATTCTGCTATAAATGTATTCAACTTATTTTTCCAGAATTGTTATTTCGTTATATTTACTGGAGAGAATCTCTAATTTTAATTTCTATTTCAAGGGTCGTTTTTATGTTATTTTATGGTATTTCTGTTATACTTATTTATAGTTTTTTTTTACCATGAAATTTCTATTTATTTATTTTTCTCTAGACATCTTAGTTTATTCTGCAGATTTTTTAGGCGGGTGTTTATATTTCATTCTAAAACCCAGTTGTACTGCTATAACTTTTTACAGAACTACATTATTATTTAATTTCATAAGGATAATCATAATTACGTTATAAGTATTACAATCTTCGCGTTATTATCGACTTAGTTATCTAAGCAATCGTCATCACTTAAAGAGAAAATTTAATTTGTTCTTTTGTCAATCTGCGAAAAAATAATCAGATCACTATGAGTTCGAATATGAGCAGGCAATGCTAGTATGTTGTGCCGTAACTCTAATATGTATTATCGGACCACGTTTAGATGCGAGTTTACGTATACCATCGGGTGATCATACCTCGCGCGCTCTTGCTGTATATGGAGAACCCCAAGCAGGGCAAGCTTTTGTGCAGTAATGACACTGTCAAAGCTTGGGAGTGTTTGTTTTATTTTCTTATGCGATGATGCATTTGCAACTGCATATCCCATTGAGACCAGTTTATAATGAATTTAATCTTACGATGTTGACTTAGCAATAACGTTCATGGTGTCCTACATTTAGCACTTCACCATCACAAGGAATAGGATGTTAACTTATAATATAACCATGCAGGTGTCGTTTTCTATACCCTACTGAAGTTCCTAGATATATAAAGTACCGCAATTACCTCCATTTTGGCGCCAAAGAAGCGGCAAATTTAAAAATCTGACAGTTTTTTTTTTAACTTTATAAAAATACAAAAGTTTTCAAACAATATGTCAAAAATGTATTCAAATTGTAAAGTAGCTTATTGATTTCTTGACAAAATACGAAAGTTTTCTAATTAAAATTTAGAAAAATATAATTGTGATTGTGATAGTGTCGTTAGCTAAAGAGGACCAATCGAAAAGCAGCAAGCTAGTGTATATGTGTGTGCATGATTTTTATTATTTATTACTCAACAGAAAATCCAAGTATAGAATAAATGTACAATAGAAAAGACAAAAAATATATATTAAAAAGGTAATACATATAAATAACAAAATATAGTACTAAAAATAAGAGTAGATACATACATATAAATATTATATATTAATAAGTTTAAGTATTTGTTATTCATTATTAAAGTAAAGATTTACAACACGGTTTCTTGTCATCCTTCATTCATTCAACAAATTATGATCCTCCATAATATATCTTACTGGCACATCTTCATGGACTATTTCTTCATTTAATGGAATATCTGCAGTTAAACACATGTAATACAGATCATGCATTTGCAATAGAGCCCATAAATTCGGGGTTATACCTGGAGCTCCTCGCCTTTAACGAGCATCGAAATCGGGTTTTTCAACAAACCAATTCAGCGTTCAATACAATTTCTAGCTGAACTGTGAGCTCTATTATACCTTTCTTCAGGAGAATTTGGTAGAGCATCTGGCACAGGTGTTAACAAATACGGTTGTTGTTTTTTAACAACTTCCGATTATCCAACCTGTTTATTTCGAATTGGTCAAGTTCGAAGTGTGTCTGAAAATTGCAAAAAAAAACATCTTCACATTAGGTAACATTCTGCAAGTGAACAAGAATATGAAAAAATTGAGCAAATATAGGATACTTACCTCACATAACAAAGCTCGTTCAGGCAAGTCAACTCGATTGATAAATGCAATCCATGCTTTACGCCGATCATCATTATTTGATGTTGGTATTCGGAAAAACCGAAATCCGTTCCCGCCACGGTTTCGACATCCACTCAAACAACAACTGGGCATGGTTCCAACGCACGTAATAACCTTACTCTTTATGTCATTATGTCAATAGCGATCAGCTGATTGCTCCGCGTGTCCGGATACTACCAACTCAATCATTAAAGTCCGGAAAAGTCATCAAATCACCGCCATTTTGGCGCCGTTATAATGGGACAAACCAATTGCGGTACTTTATTATCTAGGGACTTTATACCCTACATCCTACGTTTAACAAACAGCAAGCCAGTATTTAAATTGCTAACATGAAATCCATAATTTACCTCAAATGTCACATATCAATTTCACAGTCTCGTAACAGAAATTCACAACTTTTTAATTCAGAATTATGTATCGATATTTATATTTAGGTATTGCGTCCATTCATGCCCATTGCAGTTATTGATTAACCTTGATTCCCTACGGATTTCTACTTGATTGCTGCCTTGTGTATTTATAATTGTGTATAGGGTCTTCTTTTAAAATGAATACAAAATTAATAACTCTTGTTGAAAAGGTCCGCGTTTTACAATAAACAAATAAGGATTAGAAATATATAATTTGCTGCAAAATTACTTAAGACTTAACATTCGTCGTCATTTTATTTTGGTTTGTAATTGTTAAAACTCATTAACATTGCTCAAACAATTAACACGTAGTCATACTGTTTAAGCACATAATTTTTTTCAAAATTAAAATAAAACGGAAATTGCAATTTAAACCTTCATGTGTGTAAAGAAAATATCAGATAATACCGACAAACTTTTGTATTCTATTATTATAAACCAGCCTTTTAAAACGAACATCCGAATTCAGTGTACATTAACTTCCTAATTATACATTCATTATAAACCAGCCTTTAGTCGAATTAAGTTGATGTATTTTTTCTTGTCTTCTAGTTTTGCAAGTATAATTATGTTGTTTTTAAAATTACGTCTCGTCCTTTATATTATGAGACTTTCACAGAATACGGTCCTGCGCTGTTGCCTAGAGAATTTATCAAGCGCTCTTGACGTCTACTATAACTGGTAATTAGATTTTCTATCATGTATTAGCCGACATCAGTACAACCGGACCCTCATTTTTTTATTTCCTCTGCGATCGAGGCGGAATTCCGAGAAGAAACGATGCGGGAGTCGCGACGGGATTTGAAAAATTAACACATGCAAAAACTAAGGAGAGGAAGTTTGCGGTTGCGCGTCGCCTCGTCACAGTCTTATTTTCGTTACATTTGGCGCCTTCTATCTAAATTTGTGACGCGCCTGAGATGTGTGGCCCATCAGGCGCCTGTTATAGATACGTGTTTTCGCACTACGTGCATACGGACATCACCAAAAGTCTCAGGGGTTTTTCTTAATATAGTCGTTGAGTTTATCGAGAACTAAAGCTATACACTGTTATACACATAATCATTACACTTATATATTCTGATGACAAAGGAATTAAAAACAAGTCGTACTGTTATTGTTGAGTTACATAATTTTTATGCATTGCTTATTCCTTTCTCATCATTCAAGGCTGTCGTCCGAAGTTTGTTTGGAATATTTTATTGCTACCTAGAATCAATTAAATTTGTCAATTACGGGTATATTCAAGTATAATGTATGATATATATATTTTTTGTCTTTATTTTTAAGATGCAAACATTTATATGATACTTTTATAGTATAGAAATAAGTTCTGTATGTTTAATTTGTTAGGAGGGAACTGCGTATTTTAAATACCATAATGAAAGTAGAAGATTACTACTACTGCATACTGTTGCAGAGTAGAAATTTGTATGTAGTCCTATACCGTTCAAACGAATGTTTATTCTTTTATTTTTGTCTTTATTATATGCTACTGGGTATTAGTTATAAGTATGTATAGTGGATTTAAGGGTTGTAGATAATTTCTGAACAAACATGAACTCCCAACATTTACTCGTCCTCCGTGTAACGTTTTTTTGCCCTTTTCCCGCCTCCGTACTCAGCCCAAACAAGCTTCTGATTTCTTTATTCCTTAAAAATATGAATGAATTTTCAGGTATGCCCACTCCCCGTTTTATACAGGGTGAGTTTTTTTTCATTATTTGTATGGGAATCTCGAAAACCATAAGAGATACCTACGCATTAAGTTAAATGGAGAAAGATTGGCATCTTTATAAGCCTCATCCAGATACGTTTTTGTACATTTAAGAAAATGCATGGTTTACTAGATATTTGCAATAAATAGAAATTCTCCAAAACCTTTTCAGTGCTATAACTATTCTATTCATAAAGATAGAAAAAAAAAAATTCTTTTTAAGAAATTGAATTTCAAACAACGACATCTTCTTATTTTTTTAATTTTGCTTACCATTTTTGAGTTAGCAAGCAAAGTCAATTTTTTTTAAATGGAAACCATAGTTGGCTATGACATATTCTAATAGTGCATTTTTTTCTGCTTGCAATGATGTAAGGGTCATAGCACTTATTTTAATAAGTAATAGCACAATACACTATTATTATGTGTAACAAAAATCATGTTTTGCCATGGAAAAGAAAAGAAACTTATAATAAACAATATAATACAAGAAACAATAAAAACGCTAAACGAATTCATTATTAACAACACGTAACACCCTAAATTTACATTAAGTGTTCCAAATGCCCACCATTATTATCGACGCACATACGGCACCTTTTCAACACTGAGTTAATAGCTCTCATAATTTTGCGCCCATCTAACATATCAAATACATTAATAACAGCTTCCAATAGCTCCTCTTGGGTTGCATATGATCGCACATACACGAGATCTTTTATTGCTCCAAAGACGAAGAAATCTAATGGTGAAAGACCTGCGGAACGTGAGGGCCATAAAACAGGACCGTTTCTGCCGATCCACGAGTTTGGAAATAATTCATCTAAATATCTTTTGACCTGTGCCTGAGAATGAGGCGGGGCACCGTCGTGTTGAAACCACCGTAACTTTGTAGGGGTCTGTAAATTTAATTCATCTAGGATATTGTAGAACTTTTCCCTAAGAAATTGCAAATATCGATTTCCGGTTAAAGTTTTATTAAAAATAAATGGCCCAACGAGTTGCGAACCAATAACACCACATCGTAAATTGAAGCCAAACCTAATCTGGGGTCGCCTTTCTTCTAAACGATGAGGGTTAATTTGCGTCCACATGTGTTCATTATGGCGATTGAACATGCCGCAGTTTGTAAAACGTGTTTCGTCGGTCCATAAGATCTGCATCGGAAAGTTGTTATTTTCATGGTACTTATTTACGAATCAAGCACAAAAATGTAATCGTATTTCATCATCTCCAGGGTGTAGAGTTTGACGAACTAATTTTTTATAAGGATAGTACTTATGTTTTGATAAAATTCTCACTACTGTACGTTGTGAGGTAGCAGAGTCTTGTGCAATTTGCCGCGTTGATGTTGAAGGATTCTGATTATCAGCAGCTAAAACATTTATCTGCGTGTTTTCATCAACATTACCCTTATTTCTAGGTTTAACAAAACTTCCATACTCTTTTAAATTATTGTATAAATTCTTGAAGGTGTCTAACGATGGTTGAGGACGATCAAAATACAATAAAAAATAGCGTTCAGCGGCTGGTTTACTATTTTTATTACAAATAATGTAACATTCGATCATATCAAGTTTCTCAAGATTTGTGTACACCATAACTAACTATGTAAAGCAACTAAATCACTAACAAAACCAACTATAGTCACCCTAATGAACGAACTGTCAATGATGAAGTAAACAATGCTTCAATTATTAACGTCGCGTTTTCCATGGCAAGACATGATTTTTGTTAAACATAATAATAGTGTATTATGCTGTTATTTATTAAAATAAGTGCTACAACCCTATGCAAGCAGAAAAAATGCACTATTAGAATATGTCATAGCCAACTATGGTTTCCATTAAAAAAAAAGTAGACTTTGCTTGCTAACTCAAAAATGCTAAACAACATTAAAAATTTAGGAAGATGTCGTTGTTTCAAATTGAATTTCTTAAAAACAATATTAAAAAAAAATCTATTTTTACAAATAGAAGAGTTCTAGCACTGAAAAGGTTATGGAGAATTTCTATTTTTTGCAAATATCTAGTAAACTATGCATTTTCTTAAATGGACAAAAACGTATCTGGATGAGGCTTATAAAGATGCAAATCTTTCCCCATTTAACCTAATGCGTATTTCATGGTTTTCGAGATCCCCATACAAATAATGAAAAAGAAACAGCCTGTATAAAAACTTTTTATTTGTAGCATTACTTCATGTCTAATTCGATTCTAAGCAGGTGTTTTTTTGAGTTAGAACCTTGAAAGGATATATTTTGCTCACATTTTCAAAATATTTTACACAGTTTTTCATACAAATTTATTTTAACGAAATACTGTTTTTAAATGGAAACAATAGTAGACTGTGGTGGTACTGGAATCTAAAAAATTAAAACCCAGAAAAGGGAAACATGTCATTGTATACACTTTGAAAACTTTCAATAAAAAAATATAAATAAAATAGTCTACGGAAATATTTAGATAAACAATATAGCTTTAAAAATAATAAATTTGAGGCGGGAATAAGTAATATATTATAGTGATAGTAATTCACTTATTAATTTTTATTTATCTATTGTATTTAAATATAATAAAAAGTATATTATGAAGTTATTATATTTTGTAGATGTAAAGAATGAAAATTCTATTTTACAGTAACCACAAGCTACTGAGTTGCCAAACAATTGTCAAAATTTTTATATTACACTGTCGAAATCTTAACAGGTGTGTTATAGTTACTTCATATTGACTCGGTCTTTACTAGATAAAAATCAATAATACTGGAATTTTATCAAATAAAGGCCGAGTCAATATAAAACATTGAATTACATTATTTTTAATATATACTTGAAGCAATGAATTTTGAAATATATACACTCAAGAAAACAATTTAAAAAGGTTTGGTATACTTTTTCTTCGTCTTCTTTCTTTCTACTCATGATAGGTAGGCTGTGCCTGTTTTCAATTTTCCTATGCCTCTTCGGATGTGGATGCCCAGGAGTCTTCCCTTCCCTGATTCCTTTTCCGACAGGGTTATTTAGCTGAGCTTTTTCCGCAAGCTTGTTGTCGTCCATTCTGTTCATGTGTTTAATATTTTCTTCGGTGTCTTGTCCACTTTAGTGTGTCTTGTATGTTGCTTTGTTGTCTAAGGTGCTTACTTCTAATTTTGTCATGTAGTGTTTTTTCCACGGATGCTCCTTAATATCTTCATTTCGACAGGTCGCATCATTTGCTGTGTTATGGATGTGTCTGGCCTTGTCTCAGCCGAGTATGTTATGATAAGTCTTTCTGCAGCTTTGTATATTCTGGTTTTACTCTCTGCTATTAGGTATTTGTTCTTCCATATTATATCCCTCAAGCAACCAGAGATTCGAGATGCCTTTATTGTTTGTTCTCGTGCTTCAATGTATAAGTTTCCCTAGCTTGCTATACAGGCCCCCAAGTACTGACATACTTGTTCGATACACTTCTAGTTGTCCTCTAATTTCAATCTTACTAGTTCTTTGCATGTTACCAGGCACTTTGTTTTGTCAGTATTGATCGTCATATTTAGTTGCTTTGCTATTTGATTAAATGAATGAAGAAGCCTTTGCAGATTATCTTCCGAATCAGTAATGAACACCACGTCATCCGCGTAGCAGACGGCATTGAAGTAGGTATTGCCCATTTTATAGCCTGCTGTTTTAGATAGTTTTCCAACTATTTTGTCCATGACCATGTTGAATATAAACGGGCTAAGCAAGACTCCTTGTCTTATTCCAGTTCGAACCTGCATCTCTTCAGTTATTATAGATCGTTATTAAGTTTTATCATCATCCTGCATTCTTTTTCTCGCATTATTTTTGCGATATCGTTTAGGCGAACTCGGTCGAAAGCTTTTTACATATCGACAAAACACATGAACGCGGTTTTGTTAAATTCTATCGATTTTTCCGCTATTTGTTTGACGACGAAGATTGCGTCAATTGTGGATATATTCTTGCGAAAACCTTGTTGTTCTTCTCGGATCTGTACAATTTTGTTCATTTCTTCCAGGATTGTTTTGGTAAATGCGTTGAGCGCGCTATTGAGTAGTGTTATTCCGCTGTGTATTGTGGAGTTCTTTTTGTCGTTTCTTATACGTAGTATAAGGAAGTATTGTGATAATGAAAATTTTCGACCTCGAGATTTTTGCAGATGTCCACGTTTTGAGGTCCCCTGATACCAAAAAAGTGGTTTTTAAAAACTGTCTGTGTGTCTGTCTGTCTGTGTGTCTGTCTGTCTGTCTGTCTGTCTGTCTGTGGCCACGATAGCGGTCAAACCGCTGGAGATATCAATTCCAAATTTTGTATTTACGTGTATAATCTCCCTCTTGGGAACTGATTAGATTTTCAGCAAATTAGGTCGACCGGAAGTAGTAGTTTACTTCAGTGAAAAACTCGAATTTTGCCAATATTTCGTCAACTACTAAGTTTAGACAAATTTATAAAGAATTCATATGTACTTAAAATTAAATTTAAGAAGAATTTTATTAAAAATTTTTTTCGAAATTCCTGCCGGAAGTAGGCTTTTTACTCTTATCGAAAATCGGTTTTTTGCAAATATGTCGTAAATTATGCATTCTATATATATTTATGAAGAGTACAAAAGTACTTAAAGTTGGATTTGGAATATTTTTTATATAAATTAAATTTCTAAATTCGGACCGGAAGTAACACTTTCATACGTATAAGAAAGTCGTGTGGTGGCCACACCTCATTTTTTACTTTCTTGTACGTAGTATAAGGAAGTATTGTGATGATGAAAATTTTCGACCTCGAGATTTTTGCAGATGTTCACGTTTTGAGGTCCCCTGATACCAAAAAAGTGGTTTTTGAAAATGTCTGTGTGTCTGTGTCTGTGTGTGTCTGTCTGTGTGTATGTGACCACGATAGCGGTCAAACCGCTGTAGATATCAATTCCAAATTTTGTATTTACGTGTGTAATCTGCCTCTTGAGAACTGATTAGATTTTGAGCAAAATCCGCAGACCGGAACTAGTAGTTTACTTCAGTGAAAAAATCGAAATTTGCAAATATTTCGTCAATTACTAAGTTTAAACAAATTTATAAAGAATTCATATGTACTTAGAATTAAGTTTGAAACAAATTGTCTTAAAAAAGTTTTTCGAAATTCCTAGCGGAAGTAGGTCTTTAACTCTTATAGAAAATCAGTTTTTTGCGAATATCTCGCAAGTAATACTTTTAAGACAAGTACGTTACGAGTATAAAAGTATTTAGAACATAATTTTCAATATCTTTTATGTAAAAAAAATTTCAAAATTCAGACCGGAAGTACCACTTTTACTCCTATCGAATAGCGATTTTTTGCAAATATGTCGTAAGTTATGCATTCTATATATATTTATCAAGAGTACAAAAGTATTTAGAGTTGGATATGGGATATTTTTTGTATAAATGAAATATCAAAATTCGGACCGGAAGTAACACTTTCATACGTATAAGAAAGTCGTGTGGTGGCCACACCTCATTTTTAAATATTGGAATTGATATGCTGCTTTTCCATTCATTTGATATTTTCTGCTCCGTTATGATGTTCCTGAAAAGTTTTATAATTTCTCTATGTTTTCTCCTCCGTATTTCAGCATTTCATTTGTTATCTCATTGGGTCCTGGACTTTTCCGATGTTTGATATGTCCTAAGGTGTTTTTTTATCATTGCTATTGTTAGTTCCGTATTTGCCTTTTGTCCTCCGGGTTCTATAGTAAATAGGTTGTTCACTTTCGTCCTTGTCTTTGTACAGGTTTCCGAAGTATGCTTCCACTCTCCCACGATAATTTTGTTTGTCTGTGTAGTGTCTTTAATCTCCATGTTGTTTCTTCTTACCATTCCCCAAATCTTTCTCTGGTTTCCGTACTAGCCTCTCTCCTTTTGTTTTGTAAATTTTTCCCAGTAACCTTCGATTATTTCTCTTATTCTTGCGTTTCCCCCGTTTCGTTCCATTTTGTATTGTGCCCAATTTTCATGGTTTTTGTGTCGCAGGTACTTGATACGTATATGTTTTTTTTGTTTGGTTAATTCTTTTATTTCTGCTGTGAACCAAGGTGTTTTGTTTGTTTTATTGAGATTCACTTGTCTTCTTCCCACAGCTTCGTTAGCTACATTAATGATATTTGCTCTCAGGGTGTTACATTGGGCCTCTACGCTGTCTTCTGTATTAATCGGATTCTGCTTTATTTTTCCGTCTATTTTTGTAAAGCTGTTTTGCACTCTCCTCTACTAGGGATTCAATATTGAACATGTATGTGTATTTTGGCGGAGGTTTTGGTGTAATGGTAATGTTTACTCCCATTTTACAGAGGACTAATTTGTGGTCACTGCCCACGTTAGCTGCATTAAGTGTTCCAATGAATTTTATTGTAAATACTTATCACAAAGCATTGATTATATTTTTAATTTTCATGTTTCAAGGTTTTAAATATTTCTATTTGTAGTTAGTGGGTTTATAATATGTTATAAATAGCATTTTAATATCAAACAATTATTCATTTGTACATTTTCATATTTTGAAATATTCGAAAATATTAATATAAGAGGTAGACAATAGATGTGTTTAATTTGATTTACGATATGCCACTTAGCAATTTTTATGTTAGTACATAACTTGAAGATGTCTTTCTTCATTTATGCAACCATGCTATCTGCAGGTCAATGGAATGAAAGCAAGTTAGTCAGTGCAACAAGGATAGCAGTTGCAATTGCGTATTTTATTTGAATTTTATTTGCTAGAAACGATCGATCTCCAGTCGACTCGCACATTTGTTAATTGCGTTTCAGGTAGGTGGGCAACGGTTGTTATTTAAAGATGGATTACTATACGCCAAAAGAAGAGCTATATATTTATGATAAACTAATTTTACGGTGGAAACTCTGCGTAAGTAACCAGGGATTTATTTGCAGCGAATTATCCGGAAAGATTCATTCCTAGCGCAAATACAATTCGTAACACGGTTTTACTATTTGAAACGACTTTTACGTTAGTAAATAACAAAAACAAAAATGTTCCTGATAAGAATGTCAGTAACTTGAAGTGCAAATATGCGCCTTGGTTGAATTATGTTGTAGTATGCCATTCCGACAAATTGCTCGCGAATTTAACATTGGTAATACGACGGTACACAAACTATTACGTAAAAATAAGTACGGGTACTACAAAATATCAACGTCTCAAGAACTTCTTCCCGCCGATTATTACAGGCGTATGGAATTTTGCGTAGTAATATTATATGACGAGTTATTTTTTTAGTAATATCCTGTCCACAGGCGAAAAATCTGCATATTTGCGCAATTTATCGATATTGGAAATGGAAATATATTTAAACTGTAGAGCTTATGATTATCCACAATTTTTGTATTAAAAGTTAATCGCTATCTACATTATTAGATACCAATAATGGACTTTACCGCTACGCTGGGACACCCGGTATATATACAGGGTGAGTCATCTCCGCGGGTAAGACTGGTTGTACCTTTACGAGTAAAGATATTTTGAGCGGTTTTTTCCTGTGATAGCTGCTCATTAGAAGCATATTTTAAAAACATTTCGTGTTATACAGAGTGTTCCATAACTTGCTGGCTGACCATACTTATAGTTTTTTAAATGGAACATCCTATATATTATTACATTTTTGTATTTTCCGTATAATTTTTAGGTAAAAAGTTATAAGATAGTATAGGCCTAAAATTTAAGGTTTTGTACTTATTACCATTTTTCTGAAAAATTCAATATTTCTATAAAATTATATTTCTCGAAAACGACGTACTAGATGGACACAATTTTTGGTACAGTTGTTCATAATAAAAGGGCCTAATACAAGCATATTTTATTTTTGTACAGTTACTAATTGAATTTGCAGAAAACTGGATTAAAATTACATAACATATTTTTGTCTAGAAGTAAATTTTCTCAAATGGAACACCCTGCATATAGGTTCATTTTTGGATTGCTTATTAAATTTCGCTCTAAAAACATGTGAAATGTTATTTATTTTAAAAGTGACCATTACTGAGCTATTGTCGTTTTCTGATTTAATTTTGACAAGTTTAAGTTTTTTATTTCAATACGGTATAGTAAGCCATGATATTTGCCGCGAAATTGACTGGATGACATTTAATAAGTTGCCTTTTAGTTGTCAAGCCAGATTTTATATTGATTTTTTCTAAAAATGAGCTTAGATATATGATTTTTGTATACAGTGTGTCAATAAAGTAAGGAACACCCTAAATATCAGCTTTAAAACATGTCTCTAGCAAAAACGCTCAGACACGTATTTTTTATTTTTGAAGGCGTATTTTCTTAGATTAAATTGAAGTATACAGCGTTATCAAAAAAGAAGATATGACGTTATCATGTGTTTTTTTAAATGGAATACCCTGTATATTTTTAAGAAAATCAAAAGAGCTTCTCATGAAGATTTCAACGATATATGAGTTGTTGGGGATATCTTTAATATTTACTTGTAGAAATTGAAAAAACACTTTTGGTGGAACAACGTCATAAAATAATTACAATAGTTTAACTTGTTTATTTTTAAATCTAAAACAAAAATTTACTTAAGTAAATGTTCAAATTGCTGCCTGTTCACAATCTGACAGTAGCCTAGGCGAGAAATAAACTCACTCTGAACATTGCTGATTACATCTGGCGTGATTCTTCGTATCTCTTGGCTTATGCGTTCTTTTAAATCATTAATATTTTGAGGTCTATTTACATAAACTTTGCTTTTTAGGTAACCCCACAGGAAGAAATCTAGTGGTGTTAAGTCAGGGGAGCGAGCTGGTCACTCAACAACCCCACGTCTGCCAATCCATCGGTTATTAAAAATCAAATTTAGGTAGTCACGCACAGGTCGAGAATAATGAGAAGGTGCCCCATCTTGTTGGAACCAGATTTCATTACTAGGACTGTCAGGGGTATTTGGATCAGGATAAAGTTCCACAAGCGCAGAAAGAAGCTATAACTGTAAAAAATCCAAATAGATATCCCCATTTAAATTTCCATCAAAAAAGAAAGGTCCTAAAATCCTATTTTTTAGTATTCCAGCCCAGACGTTCACCTTCTGAGGGTGTTGACTTCGAGCTTCCTGCATCCAGTGAGGATTATGTTCTGTCCAGTATCTACAATTTTGTCGGTTAACTGTTCCGTTTAAAGAAAAAGTTGCCTCATCTGAAAATAAAATGTTTCTAGCAAACATTTCATCACGTTCACAAAGTATTTGCAAGTTTTAGGAAACCTCCAAACGGCGATCAAAATCATCTTCCGAATATTCATGGACAAGATGCACTTTATAAGGATGATATTTCTGCTTATGCCAAATTTTTCTAACAGTCTCATGGCTGCAATTAAAGTTTAAAGCTGCTTGACGAGTAGCACAATTCGGATTATATTGCACTGTCAAAAGAACATTTAACTTAGTTTCATCATCCACTTTTGGTCGCCCGTTTTAGGTAGATCCCTAACATTTCCGTACTCCTCATACTTTAGAAGTATTTTACTTACAGTTGAGCGAGTTATTGGTTGCCGATTAGGATGCGCTGCATTAAATAGTTCGCAAACTTCCACTGTACTCCTTCTTCGGTCATCATAACCAATCATCATAAGAATCTCAATCCGTTCTCTCTCACTTAGACCCATTTTTATCAAAAGAAATGGCAATTATAAAACAATTAAGCAAGGCCAAACAAACTAACGGTGGTTAGTCACTGTCTAATTAGATAAGACGTCACCTTCCATACTGACAATTCTGTCATGACAACGTTCAAAGATTAAAATTACCAATAATTATCATGTAGTTCCACCAAAAGTGTTTTTTCAATTTCTACAAGTAAATATTAAAGATATCCCCAACAACTCATATATCGTTGAAATCTTCATGAGAAGCTCTTTTGATTTTCTTAAAAATATACAGGGTATTCCATTTAAAAAACACATGATAACGTCATATCTTCTTTTTTGATAACCCTGTATACTTCAATTTAATCTAAGAAAATGCGCCTTCAAAAATAAAAAAATACGTGTCTGAGCGTTTTTGCTAGAGATATGTTTTAAAGCTGATATTTAGGGTGTTCCTTACTTTATTGACACACTGTATAATGGGGTAATGACAAAAAAATGGATATATCCTATTTACAATACAGTAACATGATGAAAAATATGTGTAGATTATGGCACAATAAATAAATTTTAAAACCAAACAAAAAAAATTAATAACTTGAAACTTAGTAGGTGTAGAAACAGGAACAGTTACTTGAATGGAAGACTAATTAGTGGAACAGAAATTATAAGATAACAGTAAATATGAACATTAAAATAGGTAAAAATTTAAAGTGTTTAAATTCGTTTTTGAAAGTTTCTGAAGATGCTTCCGAAATGATAAATTGACATTTGTATGGCGTAGAGTACTTATATTTTTAATTATTTTTTGAAACTGTTCCTTCACAACATCTTTTGTGATTTCATGTATACTGTATATTTGGTCTTTTACGGATCCCTATAAAAATAAACTAATTTCGTGATGCCCGAAGACCCAGCAGGCTAGTGAATAGGGCCTCCATGGGCTAGGCACTTCACTGGAAACATTTCATTAAAGTATTTCGTGTCTGTAGCATAGAACGTAGGGATTTGCCGTGTTGTTGCGTCTACATCCCTTCGTAAATTAAAGTAAGAGTTTTGATTTGAATAGTAATGAAAATTGTTTTTGTTAACAGTTCCGTTTCTATGTAAACCAGCTTCATCCGCAAATCACACAATCAAAAAAAGAATTACTCGGGCATTAATTTTAATTACTGCCCGCCCATTGGCAGAGCACTCTTCTAGCTATAAAATAATGGGTGTGTAATTCAATATTTAAATGTATTTATTACGGATGGTATTTGTTTCATTTTAAGGCAATACTACCAGTAGTAATGAAAGCATCCATTACTCTTCTAAAGGCATCTGTTTTGCCTCTTTGGGCTGATAAATAATTTTCTTGACATTCCTTCAGTGCAAAAAGTATTAACGTATTAAAATAAGAAGCATAAAGTTGGCAAAATTATATAAAAAAAACGACAATGGCTCAGTAATAGTTACTTTTAAAATAATAACGTTTTATATATTTTTGGTGCGAAATTTAGTAAGCAATTCAAAAATGAACCGATATACAGGCTGTTCCATTTGAAAAAAATCACTTTTAGAGAAAAAAATGAGGTGTGGCCACCACACGACTTTCTTATACGTATGATCGTTTCAAACTATACAATTTTAAGAGTTTTTTTACACAAAAATTATTCAAAATCCTATTCTAAGTACTTCTATTCTCTAAATAAATGGCTATAGAATACATACTTTGCTAGATATTCGAAAAAAAAGTGCTACTCCCTAAGAGTAAAAGTGTCCGAATTTTGAAATTTCATATATACAAAAAATATTGCAAATCTAGCACTAAATACTTTTGTACTCTTGATAAATATATATAGAATGCATAACTTACGACATACTTCCGGTAGGAAGTACATATGAATTATTTATAAATTTGTTTAAACTTAGTAGTTGACGAAATATTGGCAAAAATCGATTTTTTCACTGAAGTAAACTGCTACTTCCGGTCTACCGATTTTACTAAAAAACTAATCAGATGTCAAGAGGGAGATTATACACGTAAATACAAAATTTGGAATTGATATTTACAGCGGTTTGACCGCTATCGTGGTCACACAGACACACAGATACACACACAGACATTTTTTAAAAACCACTCTTTCGGTATCAGGGGACTTCAAAACGTGGACATATGCAAAAATCTCGAGGTCGAAAATTTTCATCATCACAATACTTCCTTATACTACGTATAAGAAAGTAATATGTCATGTAATTTTAATCCATTCTGCAACTCAATTAGTAATGGAAAAGAAATAATAATGTTTGTATTAGGTCCTTTTATTAGGAACAACTGTACCAAAAATTGTGTCCATCTAATACGTCGTTTTCGAGATGTATAATTTTATAAAAACATTGAATTTTTCAGAAAAATGGTAATAAGTCGAAAACTTTAAATTTTAGGCCTATACTATCTTCTAACTTTTTGACTAAGAATTATACGGGGAATACAAAAATGTAATAATATATATACTGTTCCATTTAAAAAACTATAATTATGGTCAGCCACCAAGTTATTTATCACTCTGTATAACACAAAATATTTTCAAAATGTGCTCCTAATGAGCAGCTATTTCAAGAAAAAATCCGCTTTGAAATATCTTTTCTCGTAAAGGCACAATCGCCTTTACCCGCGGAGATGATTCACCCTGTAATATACAGGGTGAGTCATCTAAGCGGGTAAGGCCGATTATGCCTTTATGAGTAAAGATATTTCGAAACGGTTTTTTCTTTGTGATAGCTGTTCATTGGGAGCACATTTTAAAAATATTTTGTATTATACAGAGTGTTCCATAACTTGGTGGCTAACCATAGTTATAGTTTTTTAAATGGAACACCCTATATATTATTGCATTTTGTATTCCCCGTATAATTTTTAGTCAAAAAGTAATAAGATAGTGTCAAGTTTATGACTTATTCCCATTTTTCTGAAAAATTCAATGTTTGTATAAAATTATATTTCTCGAAAACGACGTATTAGATGAACAAATTTTTTTGCAGTACTGTTTACAATGAGAGGTCCTAATAGAAGCATGTTTTATTTTTTTACAGTTACTAACTGCATGTACAGGAAACTGGATTAAAATTAGATGACACGTTTTTGTATACAAGTCAATTTTTTTAAATGGAACACCCTGTTTATCAGTTCATTTTTGATTTGTTTATTAAATTTCATATCAAAAACATGTAAGACGTTAATACTTTAAATGTGACTATTACTGAGCTATTGTCTCTTTTTAATATAATTTTGTCAGTTTTGTGGTTTAATTAATATAGTATAGTACCTACTGACAAAATTATATCAAAAAGAGATAATAGCTCAGTAATAGTCACTTTTAAAGTATTAACGTCTTATATGTTTTTGATGTGAAATTTAATAGGAAATTCAAAAATGAAATAATATACAGGGTGTTCCATTTGAAAAAAATTACTTTTTTGCAAAAACTAACAAAAGCATATCAAGAAACGACAATAACTCTGTAATAGTCACTTTTAAAGTATTAACGTCTTACATGTTTCTGACATGAAATTTAATAAGCAATTCAAAAATGAACTGATATACAGGCTGTTCCATTTAAAAAAATTGACTCTTTTACAAAAACGTGTCATCTAATTTTAATCCAATTTCCTGCACATGCAGTTAGTAACTGTAAAAAAATAAAACAAGCTTCTATTAGGACCTCTTATTGTAAACAATACTGCAAAAAATTTTGTCCATCTAATACGTCGTTTTCGAGAAATATAATTTTATACAAACACTGAATTTTTCAGAAAAATGAACAGCTATCATAAGGAAGAAACCGCTTCGAAATATCTTTACTCATAAAGTCATAATCGGCCTTACCCGCTGAGATGACTCACCCTGTATATACATATAATCGTTGGTGTGTGTAAATTCTGAACGACTTTACCGATTTTGGCCAATTCACACAATGTATTTGTTTTGTGGAGACGATGTTTCATAGCTATGCTAGGTGGCACTGTAATCAAGTTATTAACAATTCTAAATTTTTGAATCAATATGATTCCATATTTACAATATATGTTGGTTTTGTTCCAAAAAAGAAAATCACAAAATATGGATCCGGTAGGCCGAGTAATATATATCATCACGCCACCTACCGGAAATAGCAGAACAACGTCTGCCGGACCAGCTAGTAATAATAATTAGATGATTTTATTTTCAGACGAATTTATAAACATAATAACTGATTTATAATGAAATTAGGCATCATAATAATGATTAATGGGAGTTATGTATCTGTATCTCCCCACTGACAATTCTTTGCAGTTGTAGGTCTAGTTTACTAGGGAATATTATGAGAAGCGGCTTGAAAATACTCATCACTTAACTTTGACCTGTAAATATTTTGTTCCAAATTTCATTTTGGAGACCATTTTTCTCCCACAAATAAGTAGTTCCGAAAGCGGAAAAGCAGCCACGAGCAAATTTATGCAGCTGATCAACCTATGTGACTGGAAGACTCTTATGAAATTCCAGCAACTGTAAACATAAATATTGTTTTAAAAAAATATCGTTTCACTGCAAATCAGTAACTTCTATTTGAAATTTTGGGGCCAGAGTTTCTATGTCGGCGTTAAAAAGAGTTTGAAAATCTTGGTTTTGGTTACAATTGATGCTTCAAAATCTGAAAAACGAGACTATACATCTGTTTTCCACAGAGAGATTGTTGATGAATGATGCAATGTGCGATTAATGGTTTGAATCACCATTATTTTCTACGGTCTTTGATACGAGACCAATGACCCCTTTATTTTTTCCACACATGTTTTTGCCACCACTTTAAGTTTTTCCATTCAAGGTTGTTTCTTTAGCAGCATTTTCAAGCTGAACTGACCGTGAATGCTATGAACGTCAATAACTTTTTCATGCATTTCATAATTTATACTCATCTTTCGAATAACATCTGAGCAGTATCTGAAACATCTGTTGACTCATCCAGGGCCAAAGATATGCACTCGTGCACAATTTTGTCAGAACATTGAGTTAATAATACATTCTCTGCAATATTGTCTACTCTTCGACTCACAGTGTTTGCTGAGAAACTGATGTATTTAAATAAATTAGCTTTTTATGGACACATTTTTTCTGCTGCTGCAATCATGCAAACCTTAAATAATTCGCTGTCAGAAAATAGTTTCCCATGTTTCACTAATGAATGTTTCAAGCAGAAAGTAGCACGTGTTAATATTTTTTGTTAAACATTTATACTCTTAAATAAGATTTGTTGAGATTTCAACCCTTGTTTCAAAAATTCATATTTTTTTAACCTCAGGCTTACTTTGACTTTGGAGTAACTATGAGAAGGTTTAATCTCATAATGACCTTCTGTATTGCATTCATTGACGACTAATATTGTTTAATTGCAAATTACGCACATTGCTTTATTCACGAAATATTGATATTCACATTGCTCTTTAAATATTATCCACTGACTGTCTATTTGTCGTTTCTTTTCCATATTTATACAAATCCAAAAAACAGGCACGTAACTTCAAATAAAAATAATGCACATGTAGTTTCATTACTCAAAATTTGAAACTGTCCAATTCTCGGCTGTTTCACATGTTTACACCACGCGTCCTCGGTACGTAGAAGGTATCTAAAAACATTCGAAAGTACTCGAATCTTTCAGATTAGTGATACGCAGTAGAACGGAGTCACGAAATGAAAATTTGCGTGACTTAGGTCTTCGTGCTTGGGACCCAGTAGAGGAGTTAGTGCGGTCGTTAAGAGGGATCTCTACTCCCAGCCTCTGAGGCCACTGTAGACAGTTTGATTTCCCCATAAAAGTAACCGTAAATATTAATCAATTTTTAATTTTTTTATACCAAATGAACGAGAATTCGAATATCTATGTACCCCTAGTAATATTTTTTCTAAAAATATTTTAGAAATTGTCATAATTAGTAGCAGAAGTAGGTCAATATTAGACATTTTGCCGAATTTACTTTGAAATAAATAAAAAGAAATTCAAAGTTTTACTACTAAGCGTACGTAAATTTGAGTTTTCTCTACAAATTGATGTAATTATTTATAGCATTGGTTGAAATTTGATCTTAATTTTAAAGGGAATCGAAATCCCTGCAGTGATAATGTTTATGATTTTTGTACATTGTCAAATGGACTGGCCCGTCCAGTAGAGATTCCTCTTAAGCTAAAAAGTTTAGAGGGCTCTGGTTTGAACCATACCATGTGTTTTGTTTAAATGATTTTGCCTAATCTCAGGCATCTTTTGTGTATTCTGGTTTTAGGCACGTAGACTTATATACATAGCGCATTCACTAAGTTCACTAATGAATCGCATATACATTAGTGGACTGTAGTAAATCGGCATGCATATTAGCACATGTTAATTGTGGTGTTAAATAAAATATTAGCAACATGCCCATGCCATGTGGCAGGTGCTGCAAATATTTTTTAATAGTTTCCTTATGTTTCGTGTTGTATGTATACATATGGAATGGAAATAAAGATGTATTATTAATTATTTAGTAAAGATAATAAACAAATTAATTTAGTATTTAGTTAGAGAGCACCACTTGTGTATACATACAATGATAATTGCATTAAGTACTGCAACATCTAATAATATATTGAATAAGTAAAAAGTGTATATTGTTCAGTACTAGGTATTCATATCTGAGATCAAAAATTATTAAGTTTTTTAAAGCAGACTATATAAAATATACCTATAGTGTCTATATTTTATATAGTCTAAACTTTGCTTAGATATTGTATTCTAGAAATGTAATTTCTGATAATAATGCAAACACAAGTCTTGGAAATTATCAAGATGCAGTTACAAGAATAATCTACATCTACAATCTTTACATATTCAGTATACAGGATATTCATCGTTGTAGTAAGGATTTCTCAAATGATTGTATTCAAATAATTCAGTACTACAAAAAATATTTGACGTAGGTAACTATCATTATGTAACACTATACAAACGCTACTTAATCACTTCTTATACGTATTAAATCAAAAGTGATCACAAAATAAATATGCCAAATAAAGTTAATATTTCAAATATAACCATAAAAAAGCATTTCGTTAATGTTATACGTCCAGATCGGACACGAAAGGTTGATGACTCATCGCCCATGGGCGCACTTTTAAATGTTGGATTTTTAAAGGGGTTTTAATTTTATTTATATAATTAGATGTGGATGGTGATCTATAAAATACAAAATACCTTATGATTTGTTCATTTTGTAGTTCAAGTCGAGTAAAGGAGTATTAATATTTACTAACAATACTTTCTCAAGGTTCTCTTCTGTAAGATTTGTTCTCTTTGGATAAAGTACATCCTTATAGATAGAAAACGTCCTTTCTACATCGCAACTGGTTATAGGTGTGTACTGGAAATATTCTTTTATTTCAGCGTATTTGGCAGTTAGATTTTGTGTGATTGTCCCCATACAATTGCCGCAATGTTACTAAATCTTGATTTTTTTTAAAAACTGCGTCTAACTTTTCCGAAGGCCACATCCGAAGTCACTTGGAATACTTTTAAAATTATTAATAGTCACATCTAAAATGGTTAATCCATCTTTTAATTTGAGATTTCGATTTTCAAAATATGTGATTAGTTTAGACAAAATTCCAAAGTGTTCCTGAAGAAATAACAACTGATTTTTTAAATTTGGGATTTGTGTTAGTTCCTTGCATTCAGAAATACTTCGAGCATCGTCATTTAAACATTAACGAAATTTTGTAAACTATCGAAATTCTCTGCATAAAAATTAGTGGCTTCCAACCACGTTCCCCATCTAGTTATTACTGGCGAGGGAGGCAGTGACAAAGATGGAAGTTTTTCCCTGTAAAGAGCTACTCTCGATGGTGCTTTTCTGAAAACTTTTTTAAAAGTGAATACCAGTCTATCGACTTCCGGATACCTGTCTCTGATATATTCACAGACTCTGTGGAGAGCATGTGCTACACAAGTAATATGTAGCATATAAGGTTTATGTTTCCTTTAATAGTCTGCCTGTTCTTAACATATATGCGGCACTGTCACTAACAAATAAAATTATTTTTCCCTTTACCTGTCGTCCGAATGAAGTATTTTGTGCAAATTCTCGTCAATGGTTTTAGCAATTGTTTCCGCATCAACTGTGTTTATAACTTTAGATGCGTTATATGGAATAGTTGGATGTAGTACACCAGCTACAATATTTACCACACAGCGTCCTAATATATCGACAGTTTCGTTGACAGTTATCCACAGGTACTGATTTGAAAGATGTCTTCTAGTGCATTCTACTGTTTTCGTGAAGCACTTAGAAACATAATATTTGCGTAAGGTGGATTCATCAGGAACATTTCGACCAGTATATTTTTAAAAAAATGTTTTGAAAGTGGGATTGACAAGTTAAAATTGTCAGCTTCCAACGGGGCCAGTTTCTGTGTATGTTTTAGCGATGCTAAGTGACGTACGTGCGCTTTTTGGGCATTCTGTAGTGATATTTTACAGTTTGTAATAAATTTCAGAATGACTGACAGTGGAGGACATACAGTCAGTATGACCCTTAATCTAACTCGCCATTGTTTCACGATGCCATTCTCGCCGTTCTTCCATATCATAGTAATATGCGCTAGAGGCATGTTGGAGTGGTGTGGGGCTAATGGTATATCCCTCAACACCACGAAGACGCACATCGTCCAGTTTCTACCTAGGAATAAGACGGTGCTCTCCAGCTTGCTGATAAGAGTTGGGAACGTGTCCTTAGAAAATTTGACTAGCACAAGATTTCTGGGCGTACACATCGACCAGAAGCTGACGTGGGATGTACACATTCAGAGTATGATTCCAAGGATCAGGAGGGGATGTTTCCTTATGCGGAGCGTTCGTGGTACCGTCTCTATGGACGTGCTGAGGTTTATATACTTTGGGCTGATCCAGTCAATAATATCGTACGGGGTGATATATTGGGGTGCTGCGAGTGGGGCAAACGATGTCTTCATATCTCAAAAGAAGGCACTGCGTAGCATGCTGGGGTTGGGACCGAGTGCGTCTTGCAGGGAACATTTCCGTAAGCATGGTATAATGACGCTGCCCAGCCTCTATATATACTCTCTGCTAGTATTTGTCAGGGAGCAATCTCCTATCAGGAGGAAGGACCAGCACAATCAAAACACAAGGAATGGAGAAGACATATCACTCCCGTTCTGTCGATTGGCGGTGTCGCAGAGTGGACCGAGGTATATGGGAGCCAAATGTTTTAATAAAATGATGAGTTTAAACAGCAAGCTGTGTGAGTGGAATAATTTAAATATATTTAAAAAAAAACTGAAGACGCTCTTAGTAAATAAGGCTTATTACTCAATACAAGAATTTATGAATGATAAAAGCTAACATACCATTTATGTTCGTTTGTCTTAAGAAAGTAAGTATTGTTCCTTACCATGATTCTTTTGTATTTTTGTATTTGTTATACAATATGTATGTGTGACACTGTCAATATTTCCGGTGTGAAATTTCATGACAATAAAGTTATTATTATTATTATTATTATAAACAATTTTCTAGATCTAAATAAATGATAACTAAAAATGTATGCGTATGTTATTGAAACTTAACGAAATCCAGTGCACACTTACGTCAAGATAATTGGGAGAAGTAGATTCAATGACACGGTATTAAACAGGAACTATTACAAAAATTACGAAGTATGTTATTAACAGTCAAAACATTGAAAAAACGAAACTAACGTTAATATGAATAGGTATATACATATATAACTTTATTTATCTTACGAAATATAAGGTAAATTTAATGAATTTTCAAAACCCCTCACGCTTCTACCTACACCGATGAAGAAAGGATTTTGCAGTTCACCATATGAATAGTGCTATTCAGTAACTGAATGTTGTTTACATTATATATTTGCTCCGTCGTAATTTAAACCTGGGATGTCCGGTTTATAGTCATACGTCAAAGCATGTGATATGACACTAACATTAGAATGAGACGTCAAAATTTCATACGACGCGATGACGTAAGTCGATTGCCATGTAAATTAGACTATATAAGATTATTTACATTTATTTTCAAGTGATTCCGATCTTTAAGCCTTTTATATTTCAACTTAATTCAGAATAGGATAATATTTCCGTATAATTTAATTATGTATGTATATATTACCTGTCACCAATTTTTTTGAGTTACTTATTATTTACTTGATATGTAATTTATTAACCGTCATTTCCTGTTGGGTTAAAGACTGGCTAGGTAAGTTCACAACGAAACGACAAATTCACAATCTTACGATTTGTTTGCCGAAAATCATCCAGCATGCAAGGTCACAAGGACAATAAAAAAAAAATAAAAGAACAATCAGACGCTAAGAATAATTGAACAAGCTGTGAAAAAAAATACCAATAAACACCGAAGAACGAACGCCTGTTCCGAAAATTTTATCCAATCAGCTTCCAAAACAGGATTTATTTCGTCTAAGAGGAGTTCCCAAAGCGTTGGCGGGAAAAAATAATTCTATCTATTTTTATTTTTCTCATTCATAATTTTTCAGTAGTTATTCGATCGCTTCTATAAAACGTACAAGTGTAGATTTTACGATGTCGTCTACGTAAATATAATAAATGTTATAAGAGGCTTGTGATTCATTTCATTCATAAAATCATTTTTCCGGGAAAGCGAGTGGGATAATTGTAAGCACATATGCACTAAACGTGTTAAAAGTTTTCTTTCCCGCTATCCGTAAACCGAGTGAAATTCTTATTAGCGCGGTTCAATTAAATTTGAAAGTACTGCGGAACGTGTTCTAGTTATTAAAGGGTAGCAGATTTTAAAGAGTATAGTCACACAGACGCGTAGTGGGTTTTTACGCTGTCGACTTATGTATCGAGGAACACCGTCTCAATATTGTTACTCTCTCAAAGGCTTACTCACGCAAATTAGACGCATTCCAGGAACTGCTTATTATTTGTGTGCAATTTTTGGTTCATGAATCACTTCGAGAAATGATCGAACAACAGAACAAATCCGATTTAGTAATCAGTTGCAGTGAAGAGGTGCAGGTATTGAATAGTCCGCATTTAGCCCCAGCAGACGATGAAAATGCATTCAAGAACTTAAAAACGTCGGAATTACTAAGACATTTATTAAATAACCACGTTAAAAAGAATACAAACGTTAAAAATAAGGGCGAAATTTTATTCGAAGATAACGGTTTAAGTTGCAGTGACTCATCGGTGTTAAGCGCTAAGGACAGCTCAACATTATCTTCCGGGAATCGAGAACAAGAGACGAGGCCCAGTTTTTTACCGCGTGATTCAAACATAAACGTAATTTTGAATCAACCAGGAAGATATATAGACGTATCTAATACCGAAAAGGAATCAGAAAATAGATATTTTTCTGAGGCAACGCGGTGTTTTCTCAGTATTAAACATGGTACTACTATGGACACAAACTGTGATAATAAACAAAGTGATCAATTATCTACGGAACAATCATTGCCATATAGGGACAATCTTCAAAGGCTTACTAGTGCAGAGAGTGTTAACAGTGCAGAAAGTGATGCGAACGCACTCAGTGATTACGCATCTACATTGGCCAGTGACTTCGATAACGAACTTGAACAAATTATTTCTGCAAATTTTAATATACAATCATCACCATCGAATGATAGCTGTGATCTTACGGAATTGTTATCTATTCCTGTTAGTAGTGTATTTAGCGGTAATAGTGTTTGTGAGAAAGTATCCGACGGCGACAGCAGTAAATGTGAGGACAATTGCATAGTAATAGAGGATGATGATATTGAAGATTCTATGGTATTAGTTCCTTCAGGTATAGATAATATTATCGTTGATATAGTTAAGCAATATTGATAAGTAACTGATAAAATGTTATATAACATTTGTTTTTAGTAAACTCTCCTTTAATTTTCTTTAATGAATTTCAACGTTTCGTAGAGGAAACTAGTATTTGTTATGTGTATTGCAAATATTAATCATGATAATAATAAATACTTTTCCAAAATATGTTTCTAATATTTTCACTGATTCTCAGATCGCGTCCTACTAAAATTTACAGAAAATTACTCTTAATTTATTACTAATAATACATTTAATTAATGTGTGATTATAAACGCACATTTTATATAATATAGTATAGCACAATATTTCCTAGGAGGATAAAAGAGGTGGTGAGAATATGGGTTACTAGAAGGATATGGTTACAGGCGCCATTATTTGAACACTAAACTAATTTTACGTTCCTCAGTGTGATCACATGTGTTCAAACTACACCTACAGAATTGTTATTACTTAAAAACATAAAAAGACATGAATTGGTATAATTTAAGCCATTTTATAAACCAACCTATAAGTCTATCAAATGTTATATTTGGCGGGTAAAGCTGGGTGCACACGAGTTATAGTAAATGTTTAAAGCAATTATGCATATAAATTATTAGGTTGTTGTACATATATTAAGCAAAACATATGTACAACTAAATTATACATCCAATTGGCATTTAGAATCAATGTCAAATAAAAATCTAATAAAACATTATTAATCAAGAATTAGCCAAAAATGTGTTTTATAATGTTCGTCAACCATTTTGTTTGTCAAACAAATTGATTTGTATAATTGGTGTGCATCCCAGCTTTACGTAGATAATATTTTTACCAACCCTGCAGTCTACCAGACACATGCTTAGACCTGTTTTCTCGATATTTTATATTCTTTTATATTTATAGAAGATATAATGTGAAATATTGTCTCCTCCAACCTAAAAAAACCAGCTTCAAAATATTTATGAGTTGTATTTAATATATGAATTAATAATGAAGATGTATAAGAAAACACTTGCTCCTACATGTTTAGCTTTTCTCGTGCAACTTTTTTTTTTATTAAAAACAATATCAATTGTTTTCATAAAGGCATGTTTCTTTTATTCCAAAAAGTTGTAAATGCCATACAGAACATTATTTGCGTGAACACCTTTGCCAATTTTGATTTAAAACTAGTATTGAAATCTGCTAGAAGCCAAGATATAAAGGACAGGTATTTCATTCCAGTACGTGAATTGGGGTAAAAAGCAAGTAACAATATTTTCTCTCATGCTGTTATTAGGGAGTTTTAAAAGTGAATTAATTGAAGAAGTAAAGTGTCAGAAAGAGTCATCAAGATTGAAATTTTCCGCAAAGAACAAAACTTTATTTAACGATATTATTCATATTCATTCCTATTTATTGATTGTAAGACAAAAAATTTAGTTATTATATTTATTATCTACATGTAAAATTTTTCAATCTTTCATAAAGATATAAGCGAAGTAAATTTTCTGTTTCCCTACTTTAAAGCAAAGGACCTTTTTAGAAATGCCCTCTTTTATTCCTTACAAATGCACGTACTAGCAGTTTTAGCTATATGACATATTAGTGAGATGAGTAGTTGTATACAACTAGATATAATTCATAGAAATATCAAAAATTAGAAACATATAGTTAGGACTTAATGACATTGAATTGATAGACTATAAAATGTAGATATTTCCAATTTAATTTCCTTAGCAAATAGTTTCAATTATTACAATTTATAAATTTCTAGTTAAATAATTGGCGACATACACAAAAGTTGTTCAAAAGAACTTATTTTTGATACACTGGTCGTTAAATTTGTGTTGATAAATATGTTCTACCACATTGCAGAAAAGCACTGCTTAGTCCATATTCTACCATGTGAATGTGCAAAAATACTTTCTCCGGAACAATACTTAGTTCACTACTAAGAAAATGTTGTCCATATTAGCATTTATTTTTTTATTATAGAAACGTCAATAATTGAGTAAATAAGTAAACAGAAATACTCCGCAGTCTAAGAAGCATAATTTAGTTAATTTCTAGAAATTTGGAAGAACCGCAAAAATTATATATGGAATACAAATCTAGTTTTATATACTATCTATATTTCAACATAATCAGAGTTTTTACGTCTTAATAAGATATTAAGAATATTTACCGTGCCAGGTATAAATTGATGCAATCTACTTTAAATAATTCAGCAATAGTGTAAGTGCGGCTATGATGGCATCCTTTTTTCATAAATATGCGTAACTATGTTCATTTAAACCGCAATAGATATTTAACCATGGCAAAATCCAAAGAATAGGAAGTAGTTTCGTAAATAAGCAATCTAAGCTATTCCAAAATAATATATTTTTATAAAATATATATTTTGATTTTATTGCCAAGTGTGGCATGATATACCTATATATGGTAATGATGGCATAAGTAGATACTAATTATTTGCAATAGATAAAAAAAAAAATTTTCTTGCGGACTTTCTCAGTTCTTTTGCTTTTTGGTCTGCTTCCTTGAGTTTTAGTAGTTCAATAGTGAGTGTTTTATTCAAAACACCTTGCGCATCTGATCTTTTGCGTTTTCTCTGTTTCATTATTGAATCGATTTGAGGAACTGGTGATAATTCTTGTATAAAATCAGTCGCATTTGAAGAAGTCACTGGAATCTTTATTGATGACACGCTACTTACTTCAACTGCAGTTTTTCTGACCTAAGCAGAAATTTCCTATCGCATTCATACAACAAACTACTGTGAAATGCTGACCTCTTTCAGCAGCAGTTAATGAGCCTACTTGATTCTTTCCTTTTCAGGCAAAAACATTTTCAGAACGAGGTTGGACAGTGGACAATCCAGATTAGTCAATGTTAAAAATTTGTTCAGGCGTAAATTTGTATTCTTCAATTACTTTTGTCAAATTTTCAAAATATGCTTTGATATTTGGTCTATTGAATGCTTGAGCTCGTGCTTCAGGAATTTGGAGACTTATGGAAGGATTTCTCTTTAGAAAGCTACGAAACCAGTCCCACCCAGCTAATTCTTTTGTGCTATTAAAGTTATGTTTTAGACTTAGCTTTTCAGCAAGTTAAAAAGCTAATTTTCTCACATCAGTACACCTTAATCCAAATAACCTTAGTTCTAACATTTTTATATGGTCAACTATTTATTGTTCTCTTTCTTTATTAAAGATAGGTAATCTACCTCCCAAAAATCCTACATCATTACCTTTAAGCACCTTATTACTATCCGAAACTCTTCACCGAAGTGTTCTTGTTGGAATATTAAATGTCTTCGAAGCGAGTTTCCATCTCATATGTTTCGAATTTATAGCATCTATAGCTTCTCCCAAATTATCAGCTGACCATTATTGGCTTTTGAAAGATTTTTCTTGCTTGTTATTCATATCGTTTATGCTATAACAAATAGAAAATTGTAATTTCTATCAACATTAAAACATACTTATAAACAAAATCTGCATTGGTATGATGCCATCATAGACATAGTAAACGTATGCCATCATGCTCGAAGTGTAAGACACGTCTTTGTGCGAATGTGTGGCACGTGTATTGTAACGTACGAACTAACTACCGGCTTTATTAATTTGATGTTATAATGTACATTTATATTTGAATCAATACAATTTTTATGTTTCTACTAATTGAATCAATAAAAAAACATACTTTAGTAAAACCATAATAAAAATTTTACATACCTGCTAAGTTAAATTTGGGATATTGTACCAGAAATACCCAAGTAATTTAGCTGTAAATACACAGATAAGATGCTATCACACTAATGTATTGATGACTGCCTACTTTGCAACCATAGCAATCAAGATATCATAGAAAACCGTCATGTGCTATCATAGCCACGGTGCCATCATAGCCGTACTTCCCCTACCATCTTTGATGCTTTCATAATCGCAAATGAAGGAGATTCCTAAATATAAATAGCTTAAAACAATATAATCACGTGGTTTAAGGATCGTGATATAAGGTAACTTGTTCAGACCTGTTCAAGTAAATCAACAAGCTACCTGGTGCTAGTTGATAAATTACATGATCATATGGGATATAATAAACTATGTAAGAAATATAGAAAAAAGTATACAAATACATATTTGATACAAATATTAGGCATTATTGACCATTTTTCCATATTTTGAGGTGATATTGCTTTTTTAGAAAATAATCATAAATAATTTTCCAATTGTAAGTTGGTACATAAATAAAAGCAGAACTATATTTCGGAATAAGATATACAATGAAATCTAATAGGAAAAATCGATTGTTAAAAGCTTCTTACGAATTTTGATATATTTCCAAAAACGAGATATAATAAAAACCATGATTATAAATTGGGAGATTTCAGACATTTCTTATATCAAAGTTAAGTTTACCGGTTCTATTAAGTGTATAGTGAATATGTTCAATCATTACTGATGTTAAGATTTTACCATCGACAACATGATAGTTTGTCTAATATCTAGCAATTCTGGTTGAATAACGAATTTTAATGACATTAATGTGTGATTTGCCTAAGATCAAAGTCGGATGGACGTGAATTAATAGAAGATGAATAACAAATTTATTATAAAATCTTAAAAACAAAGACGTTAGGAAACAAATATAACTGATTTACTTCAATATATTTCAAAAGATGTTGCCTGTAGAGTTCAATTCTGGAACAAGTGTCTATTATTATATTATGGAACTATACAATGCAGATTATGGTTAATTGTATTTTCCAGTTTTGTAGTTAAACAGGTATAGGCATTAAGCGTCTCGTTCAGTAGGTCGTTTTTTGGAAATTTGAATTTAGTTAATTAGCTCATTTAGTTAATTTTTCTCTCTTGAAGGTATGGTTGAGATTTAGTATCTGGCAAATTGTTAAATATTTAGCGGTTGCCAACTGGTATACAGTTGGTTAGACGTCAAAAAGTAGTAATTTGGAAATATGACGTTGAGGTTGTAGTTTTATTGTTGTTTGAAAAGTTTAAACTTTATCAACGAAATTGATGGAATATTCAAATATATTATTTTTATTTTTTTAACCCAAATTTACCGGATATATTTGAACAAATTTATGTCATTGAAGAAGCGATTTATGTGTGTGTAAAATTTTGAAATATTTTGTAGTACATGTAAAACAGATATGTCATAAATATTTTTGAATACAAACTTGACTTGTACATATATGAAAAATCATTCTAAGTTAAAATTATATTAACAAACTTCAGAAGCTAACCACTTGTAGTTTATAATATTGTTTAATAAGCATTCAAATCAATCGAAGGTGAAGTTTAGAATAGGTGCAGCATGATCTTTGGAACAAAGTAAATGAAGATGTTTCAAGTGTCTGAAGAGTTATAATAAGAGTAACAAACAATATTTGTAATAATATTTTTTACAGTTGTTATATTTTCGATGACACTAGTTTTCCAAACAAATTCAGAGCTGCAAGAGAAAAAAAATTCTGAAATACCTGTTATATATGTTTTACGAAGAATTTTGAAAGATATCTGACCAAATTTTAAGGAAATACGCAAAAGTTCGAACTAAATGGATGGAATGAAAGTGCTTCAACGTTCTCCTAATTGTAAATACATTCGAAGGGGTGCTAGTGTCTTTTGATATACAAAACTGCGAAATTTCTTATTGAATAGAGGATAACAACAATCAACTGATATTTTTGAAAGCTGTTGTATTATTGTTAAACCACATGAATGAATTCAAAATTACGTGAAAAATGTGAGAATTTTGTCAAATATTGTTAATCGAGGCATTATGATGCTTCTTCTCGAGGTCCATAATCTTACTTATTTCATTTGTCAATATTTTACATACAGAACGTGTTAAATTAAGTACTTTATAAGAATTCACATCACCGCGCATTAAAATAGAGCTGTATATATAAATAGTCTGCTTTTATTGGTTGGCTGGTAGTGATAGAGCCCTTTCGTGTCGTAACGTATTTAGTTCAGTATTCATAATTATCTTGGTAGAATGTAGAATGTTCCCTGTTTTTGCGCCTGTGTAATGAAAGCAGGGTTGATGTATTGAGTCAAATTATTACTGCGGGGATGAAGCATGGGTTCATATTTATGAATCCGAGTCTAAGCAGTGGCAAAAAAGGCAGACCACCATCCAAGAACTTCAAGTTGTCACAGTCCTCTGGAAAATGAATGGTTACTGTTTTTTGGGACTCAGAAGTAGTCCTGTTAATCCATTACAAAGATAAAGGCTTTTCCATAACTGAAGAATACAATGCTTCAATCCTGGCGTGGTTAATAGTAGTCATTAGAGAAAAAGACAGGGAAAATTGGCGAGAGGATTCCTGCTCCTGCACGACAACGCTCCCATCCACAAGTAAAGTTGTGCTGGCTGCTCCGCATCAGTGGGTTTTACCTAGCGTATAGTCCAGACCTAGCTCCTAGCGATTTTTACCTGTACCCTAAAATGAAAAACTAGCTGCGTGGGAAGGAATTTACCAGCTCTTCATCGCTAGTAAATTTCTTCCCAAGAAAGGACGCAGTTGCTGCGTATTTTTCAGGCAAGTTGATAAAACTCTTTTTTACGCATGCGCACACAAGCTGATTGAAAGAAGACAGGGTTGCAGATGAATATACTGAAACAGAAAATTTTTGCTTTGTTTTCTATCCTTTTCCCCTATTCCACGAACTTAAAACGCTCCTTCGTAACAAGTATATAGTTCAGTAAAAGTAATGCAGAAGGTACACTAAATAATTGTAGTAAGCTTGTACATAATAGCTGCTATTAGAGCTGTTTTAAGCGTATTATTTGATAGTATTAAGATATTACTGAAACTTATAATGTATTTTGACAACCTATAATTATAATTGTTTATCTTTTTTAATTTACACAAGCAATAAATTTATAAAAAATATTTACATTTTCTAAACTTACACTTAAAGGAAATATTGCAAACCGGCAGCAAATATATCTCATATAGGGATACTAATGGATAGTATCTGCTTGTAGAACCAGTGGAGATATGCCAATTGCGGTTGCTTGTTATGATGTTTACTTATAGGTACCATTAAATTTAAAACCAATCTGTTCACTCTAATATATCTGGTTTAGTTCAATAATGTAGAATTATCATTAATTCAATCAGTGGATTAAATTTATAATCTGTAATAATAAATAAATAATAAAGTTTAAATTAGATAATTATTATATTGTCTTGTATTAATATTTTCTATATTTTATAATTAAAATGTTTACAATATGGTAAGTGGGATTTTGTATATGTCGATAGTAGAGTCGATCTCACTTTTTCTAGATCAGAGTAAAATAAAAAATGCTATGTTTGTGCGCCTGTGCTTGTGCGCGCGCACACACGATCTGTTCAGTTGGGTTGGTTGTGTGTGTATGTGCGTAGGTGTGTGTTCTTGTTTCCTTGGAATTTTCTGAGAGTCAAAAGACTCTAGAACAGTCCTGCTAAAGGTAAAAATTTCACAGTTCAGTCATCGTATTTGAAAGATATACCGAGCCAAATTAAGCGAAATATAAGGTTCTACTCCTCCGCTAGGACTCGCCGTACTTTTGACAGCCCGCCATGTGACTCAATCATATTGATATGAGCATCTGTCTCTGGATTCCTGAAATTCAAGGAATGATTAACTTTCAAGTGCATGTACTTTTGCAAAGACAAATAATCGTTGAACCGGGAACAACTATCATCAGCAAACACTGAGATGATGAAAGTTGTTCCTGGTTAAATTTAGTCAGTAATAATTGAAGACCTTGGCGTAACAAGGGTGTAAGCCACAAACTTTTAGATATCGAGTTTTTCACGTCCTTTAATTTGGGAATAACGATACAAACCGCATATAAAATATGTTTGCTATTACTCAATAGATGTCTCTGCACTGCGTAGCTACCCTTTTTAAGATTTGCAGAAATCTGCCCAGAATTTCACAAGAAGGTTATAAGCCACCGTCATGGCCGATCAACACGCCGGGTCATCGCACCAAAATAATATTTTTTTTAGTGATTCCGAAGGCGAAAATGAAAAAGTATGGGATTCAGACGATAGTGTGAAAGACAAGGATTATAGTGATAGTGATTGTAGTGAAAGTTCTTCGCAGTCCGAAACCAATCAGGTAAGATTTTGATCACCTGTGGCATACACCCTTTTACTGAAAATATGTATCAATTTATTTTGACTAATTTGTGGCTTATTCCATTTCAGACTCCTTTAAAAAAACAACGAGCAGATATTCCAACACCGGAAAAAACACCTCAAGGCAGATGGAAACAAAAGTATATGGAGCGATCACAACTACGGAAACTTCGCAGAGATTTAGGTGCTACATATACAAACAAAAAAGGCGGGAAACAAGAAGCAAAAGTCTTAGGCCCTCCATGCACTTGCAAAAATAAATGCAGAAGTTTGCTTCAAGGTTCTGAAAAAAGAATCTTTGATAATTTTTGGGATCTAGGTGACTATCATAAACAGAACACATATTTATTTTGTAATATGAAACAGCATGCCAAGAAAAGAGTATACCCAAAGAAAACAAAAAGAGCAGTTTCTGGACGCAATTATAGCGTTAGCTATAATGTGAAAGTTAATGGATGTGATGTAAAAATATGTAAAAAGGAATTCCTTTCCGTGCATGGGTTGCAAAACTCTCAAAAAAGGATTCAGTTGTTACAGCAACAACTCAGTCAAGGCTTAACAACACCAAGAGCAGATCAAAGAGGCAAACACAATAACCGTCCTAATAACATATCAGCAGATGCTTGCCAATCAGTAAGGGATCACATACAAAGTATCCCCAAATATACTAGCCACTATAGTCGAGAAAAAAATCCCGGTAAATCATACATTGATCACGATTTATCAATATCTTCTTTATATCATGACTTCTATAAGCCCTGGTGCAGCGGAAAAAATATTCAACCAGTCAGCCAAGACAAATACAGACGCATTTTTTGTATGGAGTTCAATATTGGTTTTAAGCTTCCCCGCAGTGATACCTGCAAAGTATGTGATGAACAGAATGTAAAACTAGTGAACAATAAAGATAACGCAGACGTTTGCAGACAAGTTCAAGTTGAACTAGAATTGCATCAGAGACGTGCAGAAGCGATGCAAAGAAGTTTGAAAACTGCCGTGGAACTTGCAGACTCGAAAAAGACCTACGTAATGTCACTAGATTTACAACAAGCACTTCCGGTTCCAAACTTGACAACAGGCCCTGCTTTTTATCTCAGAAAAGCTTGGGTTTATAACTTAGGCATACATGATTGTGTCAAAAATAAAGGTTACATGTACATGTGGTCTGAGAATATTGCAAAAAGAGGTAGTGATGAAATTGCTAGTTGTATTTATAAGCACTTTAAACACTGTAACCATTTGCCCAGACACCTAATTGTTTATTCAGATAACTGTGGGGGTCAAAATAAAAACTGGACTTTGATGACCTTATGGAGGCAGTTAGTAGCGGAAGGTATGTTTGATTCTGTAGAACATCGATTTTTGGTAATAGGACACACTCACCTGCCCTCAGATAGAGATTTTGCAGTAATCGAAAAATATAAAAAGAAAATGAAACCTGTCTATGAACCTGAGGATTGGTACACAGCGGTTAAAAAGTGTAAACGAACGAATCCTTTTGAAGTGATTCCTATGAAATCAGACGACTTTTTTTCATTTAAATTTTTGGAAGAAAATATTACAAAGAAGAAAGTCACCGATGAAAAAGACGACGTCTCTTTTAGCAAAGTAAGTGTTGTTAAATACGAGAAAGAGAATATAAATCAAATGAAAATAAAACACTTGTGGAATGAAGATTTTAAAACCGTGAATATTGGCTAAAGAGGTTGTATAAGAAAAGTATCGTTAGCAGAAAATTTGAAACAGAAGTACACAGAACCAGTGAAATTAAACGAGAAAAAATTGAAAAACTTGTCCTTGCTATTACCATACATACCAGAAGTAAATCACGCGTTTTACCAAAGCATAGGTGCAAAGGAGAATCATCTACAAAATGAGAGTTTGTCCCAGGACGACGCAGTTGAAGACGTGGATGAAGATTTAATGGATGTTTTTGAGCAGTTTTAATGTTTTAATATTTTTTATAAGTTCCAAGAATTTTTCCTTTTTTTTTCTGTAACAAGGGTGTAAGCCACATTTTTTAACGAATTAAATCTTTCAAAAAATATGTGTGTCTTTTTTGGCTAGAGATTTTGGTGGGTGTTAAACTGTGTAACATTTCCTATTTTTTCGTGTTTCAACCATGTTATTATTAGTAATATTTGATTTACTAGATTTAAAACAAAGCTTGAATTGAAATATCTCGAAATGTCTCCAATGTGGCATGTATCCTTCTTACGCCAAGGTCTTCAATTGTAAGTGACGCATCAGCAGATTTAAAAACTAAGACAAAATAATTATTGACTATTGCCCACTCCAACCCAACCAAATGTAATCAAATCCAACCTACACGCTCCCAAAAGCACAGAAAACTAACCCAACTGAACCGTAGCTTTGTGTATATTTAAACGCGTGAAGTGCGCTTAGACACACAGATAGATGCACGCACGCACATAGATACGCACACATACACAAGCGCGCGCAGAGAGAGACGCGCACACACGCATACACGCACTCACAGCCCAACCAATCAAACAGATGCTCAAACATGACATATATATCTTTATCTTCTTTTAAGGTCTTCATCACGGTAAATTTAGAAAATTAGCAAATGGACAATTAATGTAACAAACAATTAAAAATAGTTATGATTTTGGGGATGGCAACATCTTTAAAATTTTTGTCACAATTTGTGAAGTGCTTTGCCAGCTAGAAAATCCCGATCATAATATAATTCTTCATTTACTTTTTCACATAATCCGCACATAATTGCGTTATAGTTATTTCAAGGTAGATTAGCCTACGATAAGTCAAATGAAGTCCCTGGTCTGGCTTCTGCTTAGCTGTAGTACTTCAGCAGTCAATGATGGCATCAGCTATTTACCATATCTTATTATGCCATATTCTTGAACTACGGTTCCGCAGTGTATGCTTTCATTTCCTTTCGTCTATCTTTGAATATCTCAGTATTCACATTATGTTCGCAAACATGCTGCTAGAGTGAAAAGGGAGCTTCTCAGAGAAAATAAAGGTGGGGTATCGAAGTAACTCCCACGAATATTCTCCAACACATCTGCATCAATTATGCATATTTTAGTTGGGAATTTTGTCGTATTTCCCCAGTGAAATTTGTATCTTATCTCATACAACTGTTCTTGTTTTTTACTCCTGCTCCATCATCCACTTTCTTTCGACTATATCCAATAAGATTTTCTTCTTCTTCTTCTTCTTCTTTATTATGGCTTTGAGTTAGACTATTTAGTCTTTTACTCTTCATCTGAGTGCGGTGAATCTTGGAATGTTGGAGTTGAATTTGATTAGCTATTGTTTATCTTTATTTTGATTAAGAATTAAAGTAGAACCATTTTAGGTCTTTTGTGTTTGAAGTTTTCATTTCCATCATATGCGAGTGCTCTTTTAAGATTTTGGTTTGAGTGGTTTTCCATCTGGTTATAGAAGCTGATCGCTCTTTCTTTGATGTAGTCAATGATGGTATGTATTATTTGATTATTTCTCATATACCATAGAGCATTTAGTATCATTCTAAGACTGGTGTTTTGTATTATTTGCAGTTTTTTGAGGTTGGTCTTGCACATATGTACCCATATTGGGCATGCATATGTGAATATCGGACGTAATACTTGTTTGTAAAGTAGAATTATGTTGTTTGTGTTCAGCTGGCTTTTTCTGCCTATAAGAGGCCATAGTTGACATCTTGTTTGTTTGGTTTTGGTTATTGTTTTTGCTATGTGTGTGTTATAATTGAGCTTTATATCCAGGTATATTCCCAGGTATTTAATTTCTTTACTTCATGGTATAGTGTTGTTGTTGATGGTTATTTCGTTGTCTGTTGTTTTCCGATTCCTTTGAAAGATTATTGGTTGGGATTTGTCTTCGTTTATTGTTGTCCTCCATTGTTTGAACCATTTTATCCTGTTGTCTAGGTGAGTTTGGAGTTCCTGTACCGCGTTCGTCGGACATCTTGATGTTGAGAGCAGTGCCTTATTATCTGCAAAGGTGGCCGTATTTAAATATCTTGTAGGATTTGATACTGGTATGTCGGCTGTAAATATTGTATATAGGTGAGGTGACTCCCGCTGTTGGATGTTTTATTGAGGAAAGTGTGTTCTGGATGCTAACTTGAAAGCAGCGTCCTTGGAGAAAACTGTTCGTGATTTTTATGAAGTGTGTTGGGTAATTGTGTATTATCATTTTATATATGAGTCCCTGCCTCCAGACTTTATCAAATGCCTTTGCTATGTCGAGAAATACAGCTGTTGTCACTTGATTTTTGTTGAATCCTTCTTGGATAACCTCAGTGACTCTTGAAAGTTGTGTTATCGTTGAATGTTCTTCTGTAAACCCGTGTTGATCTTCTGGTATTACGTCTTGATTGTCAGAGTGGTACTTTATCTTCTGTATGTATCTTTGGGAATGTTTGGAGTCTGACAACGGAGTTTGCTATTGCTAGAATTGACTGACATTATTGTTTTTGGGAGGAGGTTTTGTAGTGATCTGTGGTGATGTTGTATATACCAGGAGTTTTTTTGGGATGTAATGCTTTAAGGATTGCTTTTAGGTTCTCGGCTGTGACTGGGTCGTTGCTAGGGGAGTGGGGTTCACGTATTTTTCTGCTTACTACTTTGTGAATCTGCACTACGTGTTGCATGTCTACTTCATCTCAGTTGGGAGTGAATTGCTCTTCTAGTGATTCCGCTAGGGCTTCTGCTTTTTCTTCTGCTATGACTTGTGCGGTGTTATTGAATTGAAGTGGTGGGATTTGTATTTGTTCTCCTTTGATTGCCTTGATTATTTTCTATGTCTTGGAGGGGCCTGCACCTATTTCTTCGAGTGTTCTTTGCCATTCTACATTTTTCGGTTCCAGTAATTCCTTATGTACTTGATGTTGAAGGTTGTTTAGTATAGTTTTGTCTTGTGGTGCGAGTGTACGATTATGTCTTCTCCTAGCTCTGTTCTTTTCCTTTATTAGTTCTTTAATATGATGTGGTAGACTACCTGATTTATATATCCTTTCTATTTTGATGGTGTTATTTTTAACAGCATTTGTTATTTTATCTTGTAGTGATTCTATGTTCTGTTCTAATTCTGCAGTGTTTTGTATTTTAGGAACTGCAGTGATGGTTTGCTCTAGTTCTGTTTTCTAGCCGGCCCAGATATGTTCTTTCGGCTATGTCTTCGTTCCAAGTTATTATAATTGGATTGTGGTCAGCGCTAATGACACTTTCAGTTTCTATCTTTATGGTTTTGTTAATGTTTTTACGGATTGCTAAGTCTAAGGTAGAAGGGAAGTTTCCTGTTCTGAAGAAGGTTGGTGAATCCGGAGCATGTATGGTTATTCCTCTGTTTTCATGGTATTTAAGGAGGTTTCTTCCGTGTTGATTGTTTGTGTCACATCCCCAGGTTGTGTTTAGAATTTAAATCTCCCGCCAAAATTATGTGGTTGTTATTATTGTAGGTATCCTGCATAGATATGGAGATCATTGTTATTGACGTATAGAATTATGCCATTTGTTTCAAGTGCAGTAGTAGTTGGAATTGGTAATTCTGTGTGCTTGATGCCGTTTTTTACTTGTACTGCTGTGCCTCCTCCTGGAACTCCTCTATATCTTCGGTAGACCTTGTAATATTATATATAAGATTTTGTGGGTTCTATTAAAAGATATTTTGACAGGTATCTCATCGTTCCTTACATCAAATGATGACTTTTTCTTACTTTTCTGTTACTATGCTATATTCATTTGTAATCAGCGAGAACTAATTCCCATTAACTTTCAATTTACAAGTCTCACGTATATCTGCAATTGTTCATTTGTTCTATAATATTTTATTATTTTGAGCCAGATTCGTGCCTACATAAATACTGTCTAAAGAAATATAATTTTATAACTATACCTTATTCCAAATAGAAAGAGACGAAATTTTGAACAGGCCCAAGTGACAGTTATTTCTTATTGATTGACAGTAAGGTGGTTTACACCGTACTACATTCGGCTTTTGCATTGAGAAAGAATAGGTATTTTTCCTCAACGAGTTTTTGCTATCAATTGTTAAATATTTTGACATCTTTGACACTGGTTGTTTTTTAGACAAATTTCTTTACTTTCATGTGTTGCGATTACTACATTAACCATTCTGTTGCCTTATCTGTGGATTTATCTCTGAAGAATCTGTATAGAATTTCATTTGGTATAGATTTCATATTTCAGACAGATATTTAAATTTAATTTTACCGTCTAAAATTGATTTCACCAGTTACAGGTGGTAATTTGGACTGGGGGTCTGTTCAGAATTTCGTCATCCTCTTTTTGGAATAAGGTATACATGATCATGCTTATATGCTACGATAACATTACCAACTAGTTTTAAATTGAGGTTGATGATGGTTGACAGTTGATTAGTTAATTTTTATAATCTTCAAAACCATTGCCAAAAAGCTTTTTAACGGCGCTTATGAGATTATAATGTCAAATTTGACACATCTTCCATAAACATAATCCATGCATATTTGATTAGTTTAGCTATATTAAGGCAAATAGGTAAGGATATACATAGTTAGAGTCTTTTTGTTACTAACACATTATAAACTTATTTCATAATATACATTTATGGAACACGCTCTTGCTGTTTGATCTAGAATTGAATATTTATTTTATTTTGTATGTTTGGTATAATACTGATATTTCGAATCATAATACGTAATTAAATTACACATGGTGTCATCCATTTAATAATAACATTTTTTCCAATTTTTTCCACGTCTTCTTTCCCCCATTTAGTAACAAGATACCCGTCGCGTCTAACAACTACTATTTGAGGTTGAAAGGTTATATTGTATGAGAATTGGAGTTCCCAAATAGTAGGTTCATTTATTGGTATGGCGTACCAACCGTGATGAAATTCTATAAAGTGTTTTAACATAACTTCTTTGTCGTTATCAGAAGGTACGTATATTATTTCCATTGATATACGTCTCTTTTTAATTTCGTGGTATATATCTTTAAATTTCAAAAGGATATCTTTCTCCGGCGGACATTCAGCTGATGAAAAGAAGTATATGTAAACCTCCTTGTTCTTGAGAACTTTTTCCTTTCTCACCAAATGTCCCGTACAATTCATTAAGTACGTGCATGTTATGAAATCGTCCATGTCGAATAAGATATAATAAAAGCTTACGGCATATTATTAAAAGGATTAACTATAAAAAAATTAGTCTTCATAATTCTGACAAAAATTCACATTGACAGAGCCTGACATTAAGAAACATCTTACAATGTCACTTGGATTAATATTAATAAGGTGAGTTGAATCCTTTTGACTTGGCGTCAAATTTGAGCAAAACTTTACCTGTCAAATAATATAACCTTCAAAAGCTAATTCAGGACTGCCTTAAATAATAATAATCATCCAAGTTTTGTCATTTATCATAATTACCTTTTGAGGTTTGTTGTAATTGTAATGTAAGCAATATAAATTTGTCGAAAATGCTTGCTAGTACACAGAATAGGCAAATATTAAATATAGATACAGAAAAGCAACATTTAATAACTCTGTTTACAATATTAATTTTGTAACTGACTTGAATGTAATAGTGTTTTACTAGTGGATTATATATCCTGAAATATTAATTTGTTTAATTTTATTGATCTCGGCGGGAATTTGTAGTGGCATTAAATTGTCGTCTTTAGTTCGTACTTTAGCCCGGTTGCCAAAACAACTCAACCATACGTACTGTAGTCATTATAAATTAAAACCAGAAAGAAAATCTTTTTATATATTTCTTAAAAATAGGCAATGTAATGCATTTTCTAATTGTAATTACATTTTTCGATTGTAAGCAATGTTCTATAAGATAGTCGTGGCTAGTGAGTTCGTTTAGGTGAAGCAATTACATAGATCAGACTGATACGTTTATTATCGGTGATATACTCCCAGATGCCGAGCATATCACCGTTAAGAAACGAATCAGTGTTGTCTATGTAATTGCTTCACCAAAACGTACTCACCAGTCGCCACTATACATGGGCGAGATATCAGATCCACTTCCGCTATCTCGCCCATGTATAGTCGCCACCGCTATAAAATCATCAAGGGATTTTCGGAAAAGTAATTTATTATTATTATCTACGTAGCTGTTCCTAAGAGAAATTTATAGAGTGAGTCCAGAAAATCAAGAAACGCCAAAATAAAATTGAAACGGCTGATTTCACCTATGTGAAGTTAGTACCTCCCTTTTATTCGAAAATAGAAAATCTGACTGTTGTTCTAGGTATCGGTCAAAAACAAAATTCGAAATTATAATTTGTTAAGCAAATGGCAAGAAGCGACTTTCGCTCAACCCTCTTCTGTCGAGAATCGAAATTTTGATGGTTATTCCAGGGTATTCTAGTTATTATAAAATTTCTTCAAAGAATATCGTAAATCAAATGAGTGTCTTATCTTGTCTTTAATCGCAATGGATTTCCACAAACTAACGGCTTGCAGCATTCATTTTTATAGATCTGTGTTTCTTTCTGAATTAAATTTCACATTATCTGAAAACTATTAACTTTAGCCCTTAATTACCTTTAATAAAAAATATTTTTATTATAATCTGAAATTCAAATTTTAACTTGTTTAAAAAAACAAGACATCTTTTCATGGCAACCATTTTTGGATCACCCTGTACAAGTGCATCTAAATTGTGATCAAAGAATAAAACTATAACGATTATAATATTGTCAGTTGAAGTGAACAATCAGCAAATCTGAAAAAATAAATTTTTACAGATCCTTTAGAATGGAATGGTTCGCATATAAAAGCATGGCTGAAGTGGTCCACCAAGAAGTTTTCCTTAAACCCAGCCCCAGAACCCGAAAAATTTCCTCAAAGTGGTATAGAATTATGTCAATTAAGTAGGGCAGACTTTGAGAAGATCGCAAATAGTCCAAGATCAGGAAAATTATTAGCCAAACACATTGCACATTTGAAGCATTGTGTTACAGGTAGAGCTAGCAGTCCTTTAAATGCCGATTGTAAAATTGACGAGGATGAACAAAAAGGTAAGTTCTTTTTCGAAATACTAATATCAATGTTTTACCTGTACCGTTTAATTTGAATGCTATAATTTATCTCAGTGTTTATGTCTGATAATTGGCCAAGTTACATATGTTCATGCATACATTGGTAACTGGGCATAAATATTCAGAAACCTATCAACCCTCACGGATCAAGAAATGAGAAACAATTAAATTAATATCAATCTGGGTATAATTTTTATATAATTTGCATAAAGTAGCATTATTCTACAATTAGTGTATCCATATACACTGACAATTTATATATTCTCCTTTTTGATATTTTTTTTTTGTGGGTTGGATCGAAACCATACGACACTACAAGCCGAAGTGCAGCAATCGTAACGTCGCGATTGTGGACGGGATTGTTCCACAGCGATAAGCGGAATTATTACGTTAAATCAAGTTGTTTACAAAAAAATATATTTCTGGGAATTTAAAAAAAGCATATTTTTTATACATTTCTTGAGAAGAACTAAATACATTTTAAACAGTTACTTTATTAATGTTTTTAAATATTATTTTTAATATAGCTATGTAATTATGAAACATTCATATTTATATATGTATTTTAGACATTTTCTTAAATAAAAAATGGATAATCATAGATTTCAAACTTAAAACAATTTCTTTAGACAACATAAGAAAAAATGAAGTCAATAGGTACAAATAATTAAATAACACACATATAAAACAGAAAGATCTAATGACGAAAGTATACTTAACACAACAGCGGAGTTTTATCGACTAGATAGTTCCTTAATTTTCCTTTCTTTTATAGCTTATGACTGATCTTATCTTGCCGAACTTTACAATAATTATTAAGTAATTTCTGAATTTTTCGCAGACCTCATATATTTGAACATTTTTATAATCAAGTAGCCGATAACACAATTTTTTTAAAACAATTCTTTGACTCTTTGACAATTTAGGATCTGGCTTTCAAAATTATCATTTATTAATACTTTAAAGAGTAAAATCATTCCAGAAATAATATCTATGAAGATTTGCTTGGGATATTTTAATCCGCCGCGATCTATATTTTTTGATTTTAAATATTGAAAAATCTGGGCATCACAATTATTAATTTCTATTTCGTCTGCTGAAAAACGTTTTCAGAAGATTGCTGCAATATATTTTTAGTGAAAGATCATCTGTTTTTGTATGGTGTAAATACTTGGTTTATCAGAAGACATATATTTCTTTAGTTTGGATATATAGGCTCGTAATAAACAAATTTTGAATGGAAATCTTCTTGAAATTTTAAAATTTTTGTGGTATTTCAGTTTTGAAATCCTCAGAATTTAATATCCTCTCTGTTAGTGATTTCAGTTCCATAGATTTTTTCAGGCGTTTCTCAATTTCGTTTTGCCTATGCTCGGGGTCTTCCGTTTTGTTGGCAAACTTGTTGACATATAACTGGGTTGGTTTTTAAAAATTGTTGAATACGTATCGTATGTTGTTGTTTAAAATGTTCGAGGCATGACCAAAAGTGTGCCGTCATCATCAGATCTTGTCATTCGACTTTCCCGTACAATATAATTTGCTAAAGTGCTTAATGCAGACTCTCGAATTATCAGTGACATTATAATTGTCTCTGTGATACATTGTATCCACTTTTCTCTTATTGTGTCGTTCTTGGGAAATCTAAATCCTGTAATATGTTGTCCTCTATAATAGTTACTTGGACACCCAGGCATATAACAGTTCGATATTTTATGATAACTATTAGAATTTTTTGTCAAAATTGTCAAATGAAGTGTACAAACTGGTATAGACGGTATGCCAATATACATTAGCAAGACGGAGACGCAGCTTACTGCGGGAGACAGGCATACAATTGCTCGACCACAATAATGACGTCACAGGCCGCTCGAACGCCTGCATTCCGGCTTGTACTGTCGTATGGCTTCGATTGGCTGTATTCTGCAAATTGTAAAATCAGTGCTTTTTGTTTTACTAATTTATTTTTACTGGCCAAACAATTATTTAAATAGATATAAAAACTAATACCTGTCATTAATCATTATCAACTTCAAAATCCAGGCTATCCATTATTTTGGCTGCACCAGTAGTGAAGATTATAAAGAACTTTGTTAAAATAGTGAGTGGGTAATTTAATTCTTATTAAATTGTGCTACACACTACTTAGTAAATATCTAAAATTAAATCTATTTTTACAGACAAATTACACAAAGCTATCAACCCTCACCAACCATTTGGATAACAATGACATACTAATATTTTAATAAAAATATCAATATAATGAAATCGATAAAAACAATAACTACTTTCTTACACGTATTGCAATGAGTCACAACATTATGTAATTGACCAACATACGACATAGGCAGCTGATCGTCTGACCTATAACTAGAATAAATGGACCTATATCTATGAACCTATATCTAAAATACAAGGAATAAGAATAAATGCAGATGCGTGAGAAAGATGAGAGCCAATCTTCTTCTTCTTCTTCTTCTTTTAGCTAGGGTCATCCCCTGTTTGCCTGGCCTGTTTCTATTCAGCGGATGAGGAAAACCAACTTTGTCCCCATCTCTTGGGAGGTCGTCCTTGTTGTCTCTTTCCTTTTGGTCTCTCATGTTTGCATATATATGCTAGTCTGTTGGTTTGCATTCTCTCGACATGGTCATTCCATTCCTTTCTCCTTCGCTTACTCCACTTCACCACATCCTGCACTCCGCATCCTTCTCTTATGGAACTACTCGTCTGTCTATCTCGTAACGTGACATTCGCTATTTTTCTGAGAATCTTTATTTCTACTGTTCTAATTGTTTGTTTAGTTTTTTTTGGTATCTGCTCTTGTCTCCGTGGAATATGTTAGTACTGGGCGAACCATAGCCTTGTATAATCGTACTTTACTTTCCTTAGTAAGGTATTTGTTCCGCCAGACCATTGTGTTTAGATACCCGGTTACTTGTGTCGCCTTCATTGCCTGTTGTTGAACCTCCGCCCGCAGATCTCTTTGACTCATTACCTCGACACCAAGATACCTGAAGCTCATTACCTGTGGAACAACGGATCCGTCTATTTCTAGTTTACAACGAAGTAGCTGCTTACATATTACCATGCACTTAGTTTTGTCTTTGGAGATGTTCATATTATATTTTTGCCGGTAATGTTGAATTGATGCAAAAGTCTTTGTAAGTTATCTTCGCTGTCTGCTAGGAGCACTGCATCATCGGCGTAGCATACTATGTTCACGTTGTGTCTCCCCATAGGGGAGCCAATCAGAATAATAAAATCGAATCAGTCGTACAAAAATAAACTTACATAGATTATAAATAGCTATTACCTTATTATTATATTGTGGTCAATAGTTAAGTGTTACTTTTTAATATTTGTATGAAATAGAATTCGTTTGAATTGAACCTAAATTAAGCAACACTGTGGCAACGAAAGGAGTAAAACTGTTCACTTTAAATCAGTCATTTTCAGGATCCGAATTAAAACAAACTTGAAGAATAGGATGAAGACGCTTTTTGAAAGACATCATTTACTTGGAGCAACTTGGAGATGCATTATTACTACCGGATCCAGAAAATAATTTATTTTAACTCCTAAACGATTTAAAATTGTTGTTGAAAAAAATAGAGAAAAATGTAAAAAATAAACTTCTAGTGAATTTGAAAACGATGGAATAGGAAATTTTGAAACTTTCCTGGAAGTTCAGAACAAATGCAGCATATTCCGGTGAGTTTAAAACTCTTGCAGAAAACGCTTGAAAACAAACTGTTAGAGAATTCGTAAGCGCTGAAACATAAATTTCCGGAAAATATAATTTAGAACAAATAAAAAGTTTCTGGAAAATTCAAGAACTTTCGAAGGAACTTACTGGAAAATTACGAAGCAAAATAAAAAAATTCTGAAAAGTTCATCAAAAATTCAGAAAATTACGAAGCAAAATAAAAAAATTCTGAAAAGTTCATCAAAAATTCAGAACAAATACAACAAATTCCGGTTAATTTCAAAACATTAGTTAAAAATATAAAAGTAATGACACAGAAATTCTAGAAAATTCGGGAGCTCTAAAGAATAAACTATCTAGCAAATAGAATAGAATTTTACACAAAATACGAGAGAGATAAAAGAAAGATTTAGTGAAGCAATAGAGTAGAATGGCAGTGAACTAGACAAACTGGTTGTACGGATTTTGTCAATGATCAAAGTGACACACTGTATGCACTAAGGCTGGAACTATCAAATACATGATCGATGCTTCAATGTATTTTCATTAAAATTTTGTATTGTAAAATTGGATTTGATAAGCCACGCAGGAGTATGCGACAACATACTCTAACATTAACAAATCTGTCGAGAAAGTGGTCCGACGATTTATAGATTATATGCAGTAGCCTCTGTGCAGATATTATTCTTGAAGAAAGGACTTATGCGTGGTTGCTAGACTGACATAGCTATGGATCAATTTAATCCAAATAATAAAGTTACTACTTTCCATTAAACGGAATCTACTGTAAGATGGAAATTGGATATTAATTTTGCTAATGGAACAACATCAATCTAACATCTTATTCTGGTGATTAATATAGAGGTAGAAGTAATTTTGGAATTGTGCACCAGGCAGACATACGGCCTTCAAATAGATTTGAAGTAGGACGTCTTGAGATATTTAATGAACAATTCATTCTCTACCTTCGTAATGAGAGACGTATACATTTATTGATGGCAAAAAACCACTGTTTGAATAAATTAATCCGATTAGTTATTTTCTTGAAGGAAGTATGCTGGAACCAAAGACTGACATTCAAATAGTAATATCGTTCACCGTGTGGAAGCAAGAGCAACATATACGTCTACTGTGATTTCAAAGAAACTGCATATACTGGGGTGTCTCTAAAAGGTGCGGAAAAAACGCTACCACACATTTCTGAGGGCAAAATATGACGATCTAACCCAACTTACCTCAGTCCAAAAGTGGATGCTTTCGGAGATACAGAGTGTCAAAAGTTCAATTTGGTTTTAGTTTTTTATAAATAATTTCTGTAATAATTGGTATATTGTCACAATATTTGGGTGGGGGGGGGGTTCGTGGGGTAAAAAATTTAAATCTGCTCTCATTTTCATTGAAAAATGTAGAGGGCGCCACCTGCGGCATATTGTATCCATTTAAAACGTAATAACTTTTTTGAGACACACTGTATTTAACTTTTAAATAAAAATTCTTATTCTCCAATGTTTTTTACCTAGAAAAGGTATACCTGGTAGGAGTTGATTGGAGCAGCCGTTTATGAGTAATCTGGATATAAAAAATTCATTCCGTATATGGACACATATGCTTCTGTAATTTGGGTGATATTCTTGTGGCAATTCAATGCAATGGTGCATCCACTTTTGAACTGAGGTAAGTTGGGTTAGATCGCCCTCAGAAATGTGTGGTAGCGTTTTTTCCGCACATTTTAGAGACACCCTGTATAATTAATTTGGCATGACGAAGGCTAAGCGAGAAAGAACTTGATCTTTTTCACCTTCGTTATTGATATAGGTATAAGCAAGATAATAAATGATCGTTGGATAGTTCAGCAAGATTTTTTCATAGCCAGATTAGAACTAATGCATGAAACGAAAGGAACTGTTGGCAGCAATCAAATTAGTCGAATATGCCTACAAATATTTGTGTAGGTGGGAATTTGTGATCTGGATTGATTGGTATTTAAATGGTTATTGCACCTCCACAGTCCTGAGGGTTAGATAACCAGATGGATTGAGAGGTTGCAGGAATACAACTTCAACAATGCACACAGACTTTTTAGGAAACCTTGCTCAGAAGACTGCATATCTTGAAACAGGGTAAAAAAAGTAAGTTAATATCTTTAGAACTACCGTCGCTGATATTCAATGTCAAGCTGATAAAATGCGAGAAAACCAAGAGCTTAACCAAAACTTTAGGAGTTTACTGGATTGGCAGAATGCAGAATAAAGATTATCTTGGCAGGAAATTAGTTCCTGTTCACAGGTACCCATATCGTATTAGACACAGAAGCATACTTTAATCTTAGAAGATGGTTTCCTAAATGGTATGGTGATTTCTACGAAGAAGATATTTCGTGGATGCTGCATCTCTAGGATACCGCTTTAGGACAGCGTGCCCAAAAAATATTGGAGAGAGTGCATCTAAGACTTTATTGTGTTAACTCCGCTTGACAGGAAAAAATGGTACAGAGAATGTTCTAATCGTGCTGCAAACAACAGACCAGACATACGTCGACGTGGACCAATTGCTATAGATGAACTATTTTACGAAATGGGTCGAAGCATACAACGTGTCTAATCAGATGGCAGCAATCTTTGTCGAAGTTATTGAGAAAAAACTTTGAGGCAGCTCTTTTCTGAAACACGTGCGAACTTCTCGGTATTCGAAAGACAAAAACGACACACATCCGCATTCAAATGGAATTGTGGAACGATTGAAAGAAACTATGATCAATTATGTTTCCAAACCAGTCCTTTAATACCAAAAAGGCTGGAATAACCACATTCCTCTTTTCATCATGGCATATCAATTATTAAAACATTGGTAATTATTTATCGTATAAAAATGAACACCTTATACTGGAGCTGCTAATTGCACCAACTGACTACGCAATTTATGGAAACAAGCTATGTAGGCTTCATGGAGAACCACAAAGCCACAAAAAAAGAATATTCGGGGTTAGAATTAAAAATCGAGAGGATTTGTTTATCACGCCACCGGATTATGCACTAGTCTAATTGCGAGTTCTTATTGGCGTAGTTATTGTTGTAGGGAGAACCCAATAAGTACAGGATAACGGACCATCTTTTAGTTGGTTACTAAAGTATTATTTATCCAAAAGTTAATTTATCATGACTTATGTGAGATTCTGATTGACTGGCGAGAGCATATGCTCAAAGAAAGCATATGGATGGTGGATTAGATTGTTTGCATTGGTGAATTTTTAGAAGTATAGTAGCATTAGTTTTCTAGCATACTAGATAAGATTATGGGTTACTACTTCCATGCGACATCTAAGTGTAACAGAGGCTCTGCTTTTCAAATTTTTTAATGGAAGGAGAGTGTGACGTATCGAGGAACAAAACCTTTTCTTTATGGAAGAAATAATTTAATGTCACGAGTAGATTTAGTTAATCAACATACTTCATACTACCAATAGATGACTTATTACTAGGATATTAGAGAGACTTCACCCACTCTCTCTCTCTCACGTCTCTTGGAGAATTATGTAGAACACAATAAATAAATATAAATTTAGATTTAGAGAGGCGAGGTAACCTGAATTAATCGAATTACTGGTATATAAATATACCTACATAAATTGTAATATTATTATTGTATGGCTATATTCTGTTAGGTGGTTGTTAGAATTTAATATTAATATGTTAGGTAATACTATGTACTTTCCAATTTCTTTTTCTTTTTCAAACTAACTTTGAAGCACTCCTCCACGCCATAATTTAATATTCACAAACACACTATGCTTTGGTATGAGTAAAAGTTTTCAGAATTAAGTTGTGTTAATTAGGTACCTTATTTTCTTTTTAAATTTATGTAAAATGCAAAATTTGTGAGATATTTGGAAAAAAATGTTTCCTGTATATACAGCAGGGGTGCGTTCAGAAAAAGAAAGAATGTTATCCAAGTGTCATTCCAATTTAACACTTGCCGTTCAGAAACAAAAAGATGTCTTAAAATTATGACGTCATTGCCGTTCAGAAATAATTGGTGCGACACTCGGAGTGTTCCTTCTATCACCCACCTATTTGTGATGGTTAATAGCGGGCGATTCATGTGCATTCGGGTCGAGGTATTTAAAGCGCGGTTCTGAGTGTTTTTAAGGCTATAATTATAATTTCATGTCATTTCATATCATATGGTCATATGTGTGTTTCTTGGAGTTTGAACAGTTTGTTTTTGGACAGTTTTAATTTGATCCAAATTTTTTTTTCGATTATGACCCATTATTCTAATTAGTTTACTTATTTCTTTGATGACTTTATTTTTTCATACATAACCTCTAACTCTGCAATGCTTAGCTTTGACCTAACAACCTAACTCGACTCACTCTGCGGCGTTCAGAATTGTAGAGCGCTCCAAGTTTATCAAGTGGATGACGTCATAAAATATGACCTGACCATGCAAGTATCCTATCCAACATTTCTGAACGCACCCCCAGAATTATTCCTGTTTAAATTTTAGAAAAATGTTTTATTAAAGTTCTTCGAAATTCAGTTTTAAATACTTTTATATTCTATACTCTTGCTAAATTTGCCTGGAATGAACAATTTCAGGAATATTTCCAATAACTTGTCCCAAGAATTAATCAATCCTTCCAACTATAATTAAAAGCTTAAATTTTGAATACATATTGATAGCTTTGACCGTTAGGCGTTATATTCAAAAAAAGAAAATGAGATGTGGGAACCACATGTCTTTCTTATACGCACGTGCGTTCCGAACTTTTTACACCTGTTAGTATAAGTGTTACTTTCATCGATTATCAAATTTTTGTACGCAAAAGTTATTCCAAATGCAGCTCCAAATATATAGAAAGCATTGTTTGCAAGATATTGGCAAAAACCGCTACTCAGTGATAAGAGTAGTGTTACTTCCGTTTGAATTTTAAAATGCTTTTGCTATCTTTGCACTTGTAATAATCTGTATACAATGCATAATTTGCAAGATGTTTGTAAAACTATTTTACGAGGTAACAGTAAAAGTGGTATTTCAAGTCCAAATTTTAATTCTTTTTTATACAAAACTTATTCGAAATCAAGCTTTAAATGCATTTATATCCTTTATACAAATCTGTCTAGAAAGCATGACTTGCGATATATTCTCAAACAGATTTACTTTCGGTAGGAATTTCAAAAAGCTGTTTCCATAAAAATTGTTTTAAATTTAGTTTTGTTTACTTATGCATTGTTTAAAAAACTGTCTAAATTTAGTAGTTGGATAGTAGTTGATACACACTTATACCACGATAAGAACGTAATACAAAATTTAAAGAGAAACTAATATTGGCACAATTATAAAAAAAAATACGCAAAAAAGAATAAGAAAATTTCTACAGGTAACATCTTTCCTCGCAATGATTAGGAACTAGTAAATGGAATAATTACAAGTAATATATACTTTTCAGGATATGTAATGATTTATTACAATAATAAATTTTAATTTAATCTTTGACGAATAAGCAGAAGTGCCTATTATAATAAAATAGTCATTGTTTATGTTTATTATAATTGAATTTACAAATATTTCCGTGAATTTTAGCCGACTCATTCGTAAAACTGCATTTATATAGAAAGTCGTGAATATTTCTTTAGTGGAGGACACTTTTCAGGTTTCGAAAACAATTCTGAGAATACACAAGGTGGTTTGTGCTGCTGCTAGTGGGTTTTCCATTAAATTAAATCCTTAGAAGTATTCTTTGATTAAGGAGAGTTTGTTTGTCATTTTTTTTACTTATTTCTTTTTAAGTAACTTAATATGGGCTTGCACAATTTATAATGTGAATATAAATATATAGTTTCTAGGTTTTGCTTAGTTTTATGTATATGTTACCGTAAATAGCCGAAATCCGTTTTTTACGCGTACTTACCAGTAATAATGCGAAATAACTACGAGCATTTGTAATTTCGCGTTCTTACTAGGAAAGAAACGAATTAAAATTTTAATTCGGCTAATTACTGGAGCTTTTCGTTAGAACCCGTTCTAACTACACGTGTAACAGTAAGTAACCGAAATACATATCTCTTAACAGCGGACATATTTCCATAGCTCACACCTCTATTTAATTGATAATTTTTGAACATGATATGAAAATACGTCTTAAAAAGCGGACGTACTTATGAAGTTATACCAAATACCATCTTTCATTTAGTTTTCGTTCTTATAATAAAACACAAATAGTTTGAAGATTATTTAATGCATTGAGAAATAAACTGACTTATTTATTATTACATGGGCTACTATTGTGACATTTTGAATTGCATAACACTTTTTTTTTACACGTACACAAATTAGTGATACACTTTTTTGTGCATTTGCACATGGAAGCTGCATGTTGTAAAGATTTTGCTTATCTTTCTTTACTACATCAATGTCAATAATTTTTTGCTTACAAATATCTAATTCTGATCTTGTGTAGAGATGATCTATAACACCATCCTTAGTACCTAACCATGAGGTGATCGAAAACTCACATGGTGTATTATTCATTTTGGCGGCGAGGAATATAAAATGTCACATTATGAAACCAGCTATAAAAGTGTGTGATATCTCGTTTGTCATACTGAAGTGTTGATTACACAAGATATACCGGATGCGGCAATACTGTGTCGGTGGAGCTTAGCATAAAAACTAATAACGCTGTAACAATGAGACTTTATGTAGTATGCTACTGTGCATTTTTTTTTATTTACAAATATACAGTGTGTTTCAAATTTTCGCAACCATTTTCGACTTTTTTATTTTAAATAGATTGCTATACTTTCTAGCTATTATAATGATAGCCACCATACTTACGACTATTAGTTTTGGTTTTACTGATAATTTTGTTAAAATCGTGACAATTGCAGCATCTAACATTTTAAGCCTTAGTCTGAAAATGGGTACAGTGCCTCACGTAACTCTTGTGTTGCTATGTTATGGACTAACACGTTATTTGTTTTATACATATACAAGGTGTTAAATATGTTGTGTCTAAGTTATCGATCTTTATTTGCTATTTTCTCGTTTTTTTTTAAACCGAACCTATAATTTTTTTATTAGTCATCAAATTCTTTGTAAAATTGCCGCTTAAATGGTACCCATTACATAGTACTTATTTCTAGTATTTTCAAGGTTATAACCCTTTAATGGGAAATGGAGTTAATATATATATATATATATATTATAGGATCGATTAAAAAAAAAACGAGATAATAGCCAATAAAAATCGCTAACTTAGACACGACATATACAGTGAGCTCAGAAAGGTTGGAATAAATTCATTTAAAATTCAACCTTTAATTTTTTTAAAAAACACTGGGACCCGTCAATTTTTATTTTTAGATGGGCATTTTTTAAACTAATTTTTGTTTATACAGGGTGACTCAAAAAAAAGATTTCATTTGACACTTCAATTTTTTTTAATTGAAACACCCATTTTTTATTTTATTTTCGAAATATACGTAAAATTTCAATTACATTTCATGTATTATAACCTAAGTCTAAGTTAAGTTAGCTTATTTCTTTTCATTTAAACTGTACATATTAGGAGTTAAACATAATCAAATTTACTGAAACTGTAAACATTTAAACATTAATACCATTTTTATCTGTTACTTAGGTTATTTAACATTGACGTTGAAGTTCATTCCCTGTCAAAAGTATTTAAACATTTGTATAAAAGTTCTAATAAAAGTAGTTTTTTTTAACTGTAAAATGGCACGAGTAAATGAAAGGGAGCGCATAGAAATACTAATGATGATTGGCTATGGAGATAGGATGCGTACCCAACTGGAAGTTTCCGAACTGTTCAACAATAAATACCCAAACAGAGCGCCTATATCTCAATCGACTATTAGTAAAATTGAAAAAAAATATAGGGATTTGGGGCATGTGAGAGATAATTATGTAAAAGGCCGGCCCACTATCTCAGAAGATGTGCAATTGAATGTGCTATTATCTGTTGAAGAGAACAACCATAAAGTTAGTCGCGCTATTCCTGACGAGAACAAAATTAGTCAAGGATCTGTATTAAACTATTTACATAAAAATAAATGGCATCCTTATACAGTTCAGTTAGTTCATGAACTAAATGAGGACGATCCAGATAGAAGAATGCAATTTTGTGAAATAATGATGGAGAGATGTATTGATGATCCTCAATTTTCACGAAGAATTGTGTTCTCGGATGAAGCAACGTTTTGCCTAAACGGAACCGTGAATAGGCAAAATTTCCGTTATGGGGCTACAGAAAACCCGCATTGGATTATGGAGTGTCACACACAATACCCTCAAAAAGTAAATGTTTGGGCTGGGATTATTGGAAACAGAATTTTGGGCCCCTTCTTCTTTGACGGCACTTTGACTGGAGAAAGATATCTAGAATTTCTAGAATTCGATTTGATACCTGCCCTTGCTGTAGTCTATCCAAATCCAGAAGATCCTGACATTCCCAATGATAGCTTATGGTATCAACAGGATGGAGCACCAGCCCATTTTACTCGCCCGGTGCGTGAATATTTAGATAGTGTTTTTCCTGGAAGGTGGATTGGTCGACGGGGCCCAATAGAATGGCCGGCCAGATCCCCTGATTTGACCCCGTTAGACTATTATCTGTGGGGCTACCTAAAATCTAAAGTGTATATCAACAGACCGAACAATATTGACGAACTTAAATCCCGAATAAGACAAGAAATGAGACTGATAGAACCTCAAATAGTGCACAATGTTTAGCAAGAATTCGAAGATCGTCTCGGATATTGCCAGGATGTTGGTGGTGGCCAATTTCAACATTTATTAAATTAATATTTCACAATTTAATTACAAATCATTGAGACATTTATTATTTAGAATTAAATATTTTTTTTTAAATTACATTGATTATTTTAGAAAAGAACTTAACTTAGACTTAGGTTATAATACATGAAATGTGATCAAAATTTCACGTAGAATCCGAAAATAAAATAAAAAATGGGTGTTTCAATTAAAAAAAAATTGATGTGTCAAATGAAATATTTTTTTGAGACACCCTGTATAAACAAAAATTAGTTTAAAAAATGCCCATCTAAAAATAAAAATTGACGGGTCCCAGTGTTTTTTAAAAAAATTAAAGGTTGAATTTTAAATGAATTTATTCCAACCTTTTTGAGCTCACTGTATAACACCGTGCAAATGTATTCACATTGTTCAACTTAAAAACAAATAACATGTTAGTCCATAAATTAGTAACATACGAGTTACTTGAGGCACTGTACCCATTTTCAGACTAAGGCTTACAATGTTAGATGCTGTAACTGTCAAGATTTTAACAAAATTATCAATAAAACCAAAACTAACAGTCGTAAGTACATACATATATCCATATATCATTGCAAAGATAATTTGGGTGGCTATCATTATAATAGCTAGAAAGTATAGCAATCTATTTAAAATAAAAAAGTTGAAGGTGGTTGCGGAAATTTGAAACAGCCTGTATATTTCTAGATAAAAATAGGAAATACACAGTAGCATACTACATACAGATAGAACCACCGGCCATCTGCCTATAGGGAATTGTATGCAGTACACATTTATATACGCCTACGTATATATCTACGTACCGGCAATAATAATTTGTGGCGTAAAAAGAAATAAATACACATCCGTCGATAAAGCATATTTAATCTTTAAATATGACACAGATATTGCCATTTCATTTCGTAGATATTTGTAAGAATCAATCATCGGCATAATGTTTCGTGTTGTAGAAATATTAGTAGTAGATTTATAATGAAAACGAAGGTTTGAGATTCCAAAGAAGTAGTAACTAGTGATTCTGAATGTACCTAGTTAAATAAAATTAAATTGCAAATTACTAAACCAAGAGAAAATAAGAAAAATAATTCTAAAAAGGAAGCAACATGGAGAAATTAAAAAACGTTCAAAAAGTAATAATTGATGTCAAACAAAAAAAAATTCTAGAGAAAATAAAATAGAATTCTAGAGGCTAATAAATATCTCTTTCAAACAAGCCTCCATTGTTTGCCTCACAGTAGCCCAGTCTGTTGTAAAATTCTCTACGTACATTAGAGAGAGTTACAGGTGAAATACTATTACAGAGTTGTGTAATTCGCATTCGTAAATCATCTAATGTGCGGGGTCTTTCATTCTGGTGTACATAAATGGTTTCATTCAAATATCCCCAAAGGAAAAAATCACATGGCGTTAAGTCAGGGGATCTAGGCCGCCAAGAAATATTACCTCTAGTGCTAATGGTATGTGGAAAATGCAATGAAAGACATTCTTGTACTATTCTGGCATTATGAGCTGGGCAGCCATCTTGCTGAAACCAAATATCATTAAAGTTTACAGCAAGGTCACGCACTGCAGGAACAATATGATTTTGCAGTAATTGTAAATATGACTGCGCATTTAATGTTCCGTTTAGGAAAAATGGCCCTATGATGTGATCCCCTAAGATTCCTGCCCAGACATTTAGTTTCTGTGGATATTGAGTGTTGACATCCCTGCTCAAATGTTTGTTTTTCTGAGACCAGTAGCGAACGGCAGATGGATTATGGCGTTTGTGAAGGGAAAATGTTGATTCGTCAGTGAACAAAATATTTCGTGTAAAATTATCATCATTATCACATTTTTCTCTAATAGCCTCACAAAATTCGAGACGTCTAAACTGGTCATCTGGGAATATTTCTTGATTTTTTCTAACTTTATAACACTTATATTTCTTTTTGTGTAATATACGCCTAACTGTGGTTTTTGGAATACCTAATTGTTCAGAAATTTGGCGGCTAGAGCAGGGCTCACTTGATTCTACAAAGGCGCATACACTGACTTCCTTCTCTATTCTTTCCTCCGAAATAGGATGGAAATTACTCTGATAGCATTTCGAACATCCATTAATGCAGCCCGACTTTTCAAAACGATGTATGATATCTAGTATCGTCCGACGGCAGGGAACTGGACGATCAGGAAACGAAAAAACAAAACGACCAATCACTTCTTGCGTACCTCCTTGAGATGAGTAATACCATTTAATAATATTTATTTTTTCTTCTTTACTATAAACTAACGGCATAGTAAATACGTAAATGAATATCGGTAAAAAAACAGAAAAAAATACTGAGCTCTAAATAATTCTAAACCCTAAAGATGCAGACAGCAAGAATTTGCGTATTTTTGCAAGTTCGACCAACTATGAGTATACTCCACCGCAGTCAAGACACGACTGACGCGGTTGACTGTCGATCCTTAGCGTCGGCATAGACAACGCTTCTGATAAACGGTAGGACTAGATACATAGGTATATGTACATATAAATGTGTACTGCATACAATTCCCTATAGGCAGATGGCCGGTGGTTCTATCGGTATGTACGTAAAGTCTCATTGCTACAGCGTTATTAGTTTTTATGCTAAGCTCCGCCGACACACTATTGCCGCATCCAGTATAAGTTACCTTTGCATTAATTCCATATTGACAATAACTAAAATTTACTTGATTTTAAAGGAGATAATTATAATTATTGAAACACATTAACGAAATATTGCTGATTACAACAAAGGCGTATAATACATCTGATATATAATTCATCAGTAGGAAAACCGCCCGAGATAGTATTTCACTTACTTTCCTATTTATTTAGCCATTATGCCGGTCGTCTTATCGATATCGGATCACTATACAGTTGCGAATGCGGTAATGGCCCTTTCCGTAAATTCGATTTACTCTTTTCTTCCGGACACCGTAATCGTTCTCGTTTCCAATTCCAGTTAAGTTTTTCCGGCAAAACCGATTTACGCGTCCGATGAATTCTTATCGACACGATTAAGTTTCGATACGGTACGATTCTTGATTAAAGGACGGGTGAAAATTGGTCCCTGATTGAGTTTAATAGTTATATCTTTATCAAAGAATTTTTGTTGAATGAAATTGCTTTACTTGGAATACAAAATGTTATGTTAATCTAGTAAAATATACATCTTTTTATTTCTAAAATATTCACTTACTGACTATAATTATTTTGTGATTTGAATTCAAATTTTGAATTCAATTTTCTATTTTTTCTTTTTCGTTCTCACGCTCCGTGTAGTTGATATAGATTACTTTGCTTCTGTATACATTCTATATGGAAAAGATAATATTCGTATCTTATAAATCTAATGGACTGTGATATGTACTTTTAGACCAGTTAGTATTAAGAAAAAATGTTGAAGATTATAGTAGCAGCTTTATTTAGACTCATTTGAATACTGCGTTAAGCTATATTGGGTATAATACCATAATACCTAGGGCATCACTAATGTTGAAAACAACAATTATAATAATAGTTTTGCATCCTTGAGCTAAAGTATTTTGGAGAAAGCCAAACGTAATACCACCAGCATCATATTTTCAGTAAATCACGTCATAATACTCTAAATTATACTGATGACTTGACGAAAATTCTCAACATCAAAAAATCTCTACGTGGAACATTTTCATCATCACAGTACTTCCTTTTACTACGTATAAGAAAGCAATTCATTGATTACCACATACAAGCTGTGGGATAAGGCAATACTTCTGACAGATAGTAACAAAAACAATAATAGCATATTACATACCAAGGTTGAGAAGATGACTATTATTGCCCGAGTGGCGAGATTAAATTCCGAGGCGCACAGCGCCGAGGAATTTAAGCCACAAGGGCAATAATAGTCTTCTCAACCGTAGTATGTATACTATTTTTTGTACCAGTAGTCTAATTGGATCTTGAAACCTTAATAATTATGAATAAATTTACTCATATATGTAAAAATGCTCTTGTAATAAAACTTCATATAAAGAAATAAGTAGGCTATATTTTGATGTTGACAAATAAGTTTTGACATAAATACTGAAACTAAAAGTCAAGTATTTATTAAACTATTTTTCATTCCGTTTATAATGTCTGAAGTATTTAGATGTACACCACCTGAAATGCGCGAGATTGCAGAACAGGCAGTTGAGAACTTGCTTCCGCATAAATCTAAACATTTATATATGAAAACGTATACAGAATTTAAAAAATGGTGTAATAGCAAAAATACAGTAGTAACTTCTGAAAATGTACTTCTGGCTTATTTTCAAGAATATTCAAAAAATAAAAAAGCCTCAACTTTATGGGCGCATTATTCGATGTTGAAAGCTACACTTGGCCTAAAAGAGGATATTAACATATCAAAATATTTTAAATTAGTTGCCTTTTTAAAAAGAAAAAATGAAAATTATAAGCCCAAAAAATCATTAGTATTTACTCAAGAGGAAATTATAAAATTCCTTACTGAGGCACCCGACACATGTTACATTGCAACTAAGGTAGTATGTTTATATATTAATACTTTGAAATTATTGACAATATATAACCTTGTAGACTGCTCTTGTAATTGGTGTTGCTGGTGCATGCCGAAGTGATGAGCTGTGTAATTTATTAATTGCTGATGTCATCATGAAAGATGATTTAATTATTATTCACATCCGCAATAGCAAAAATGGTTCGTCTCGAAAGTTTGTAATAATGGAGCCACTTTGGATCAGAATAATTAAAAACTATTTAAAAATTAGACCAATTCCAGATATAGCAAAATTCTTTATTAGTGTACGTAACGGTAAATGTACTAGACAACACATTGGACATAACACAGTAGGACAGATGCCAAAAAAAATTGCTCTTTACTTAAATTTACAAAATCCACAGTTATATACAGGTCATAGTTTCCGTAGAACCTCGGCTACACTTTTAGCTGTCAATGGTGGTAATATCCTTCAGTTAAAACAACATGGTGGTTGGAAATCTTCTAGTGTAGCTGAAGGTTATATCGAAGATTCCCTAGTAAATAAAAAAAATATAGCATGTATGTTACAAGGTCTACCTACATCTACTTACGCACCCACACCTGCAATATATACAGGAATTTTCGATATGAATCAAATTCCATCAACATCAGCAGTACAATCAGGATCTACTTCGACTGAAGATATCGTAAATACTCATGAAATTAACTCAATTAATAATACTATCATTAATGTGCCCACAGATCTGCAAAATCCTGGTTTTTCAAATAGAATTGAACCATCAATAAATTTGACATGCCACAATTGCACTATCAATTTTTATAAATAAAGTAAATAATTCTTCACATCTGTAATAGTTACGTGTTATATTATTTCCATATTATACATATTTTGTTATTGTTACATAACCTAAAATAAAAGTTATTTATTTACTTACCTTCTTTACATCTATAATAGTTACGGGTTAGGATATTGTTTCCAATTATACTATGAAACATATTCTGCTTTTGTTAACCTAAAATACAGTTAATTATTTTAACTTAAAGGTCGAGCATTTAAAAGTTTTAGATTTTAGGTATGTATGATTTGTGGTATAGATCTAAATAAAAATAAACTAGAATGAATTTTAACGGTGGACAACTTAACATACATACTACTGCGATTGCATGGTTGCGGCATTCGTTTTATTTGTTTTCATTATTTCCCTAGGTCAATAATGGCCTCATTATTTACCTCTTATTAGTTTCAGGTCGTGAAATGTCATTTCGTGGCGCTTTGTTATGTGTAAAAATGCTATGATTTTTTACTACTGGTACAAAAAATGAATTATTATTCATCCTGCATCACAGCATAGATAAAAGACTAAACAAACCAGATCGGCAACTACTTGATAGAAAAATATCCAAATTTTTCTATCCTTGTCACACATGAATGAACGGGTACGAAGATGGCGCTCACTGCATATTGACGCGGAATTTGAAATGAGCTTGTTTTGAGAATATGTGTATTTAATACGTTATTAATGTAATCAAAAAATACACAAAAGTATTGGACAAATCACATACCCTCAACTTGTACGTTTAAAAAATACGAATACTTAGATTTTATTAATGATAGAAATCGCTGTTTATTAAACTTATACAATATAATATATGAAATCACTCTAACGGTATATATTCCTATGAGTTTATATTACACCACAGTTCACTAATTTTCACTCTACTTATTTAATCATAAACTCGGGATCAATATGAACTTACTTATACTTAATATGATGTACAACAAGAACGGATTGCAATAATAGGTCAAATTTGAAATGTTGTTTGGAATGACACGTGATATTGATTGAACGAATAATATTTACTAGTGGTCGCCCAATGGTCGAAATTCGAACTTTATATTTTATTAATTTAATGTATTTATAACACTTATACATAAGTTTTACCTTTCTGCAGTCCTTCTCCATATGAACTTTGACACTTTAAATGTCAATATGAAGTCCATTGACATTTAAAAGTGTCAAGTATATGGATGTTTTATTTAATTAATTTAATGTATTTGTAACACTTATTATACATAAATTTTATCATTCTGCACTCTTTCTCCATATGAACTTTAACTATGCCGAATCTCATACTCCTCCGTTCGCGCAATTTGCTTACAAAGGGATGCAACGTTTTTTCTTCACATATTAATATACAGGGTGATTCTTAGTATATGCGACAAACTTTAGGAGCTGATTCCTGGGGTTATTTTGATCATAAAAGTTCATAAGAACATATGTCCAAAACCGCTTAGTTCAGAAGTTATACAATGTTTAATAGAAAGTTAAAATAATAAATGGTTTTATTATAAATTAACAAAATAATTAGTAAAACAAAATTAACTTATAGTAACTGTTGAAATTGACCGCCCCCAACTGTACTACAGGCTGCTATCCTCCGTCGTATTGACTGGCGAGTCCGTTCGAAAATACCAGGGGTATTTCGAATTGTTTCAAAAGCTGCTATAATACGATTTCTTAGTTCATCGACATTTTCCATGGGAGTCGTGTAAACTAATGATTACGGTGGCCCCAGAGAAAAAAGTCCAATGAATTTAAGTCTGGAGACCGAGGAGGCCACGGTTGTGGACCTCCCCGTCCTATCAACCGATTTGAATACGTACTGTCCAGAAACTCGCGAGCAAGTAAACTAAAATGCGCTGGAGCACCGTCATGCATAAAATACATTTGTAATCTTAACTGCAACGGAACTTCTTCCAGCAATAGTGGTAACTCCTCTTCAAGAAAATTGCGGTATACCTCGCCATTTAACCGCATCGGTAAAAAATGTGGACCTAACAAGTGATCTGCAACAATTCCGGCCCACACATTGACAGAGAATTGATGCTGATGACGGGCATTCATTATTTCTCGCGGATTTACTTCGGCCCTTATGTGATTATTATGAAAATTAATAATCGCGTTTCTAGAGAAAGTAGCCTCGTCGGTGAAGAATATTTGAGCCAAATGGTTAGGATTTTGTACGACTTCGTGTTGCATCCATTGACAAAAAGCTAATCTTTGTGGAAAATCTGCTGGCAATAGAGCCTGCACCTGTTGAATGTGATATGGATACAACAGTTGATCTTTCAATATTCTCCAAACTGTGGCCTGAGTTACTATAAGTTAATTTTGTTTTACTAATTATTTTGTTAATTTATAATAAAACCATTTATTATTTTAACTTTCTATTAAACATTGTATAACTTCTGAACTAAGCTGTTTTGGACATATGTTCTTATGAACTTTTATGATCAAAATAACCCCAGGAATCAGCTTCTAAAGTTTGTCGCATATATTAAGAATCAGCCTGTATAGATTCCTTCAATCAACGATATAACCGCAACCTTTGATTATGTATACTATGGATATACAACTGAAAGTTAGTTCAGGACAGTGGGTTAGGCAGTAGGATGTGCACATTCATTAATTTTTCATTAATTTTTTCCGCTAATATATTGTAGTAATAGTTAAAGTTACTACGAAGATATCTAATACAATCGGCTTTCATCAAAGTACAGAGTACACCATTGTATGACCACGTCCCTTGGCCCTACAGTTTCCTGTAGGTTGTATAACTATAGTATTAATAAACAAGACCACAACATAACAAAAAATTTCAAATGACGCTAGCGTCATCTCATCTCCCCTCTTCAGTTAATATGACAAAGATGGTAGAGGATTGTTATTTTTATTTGCTCAACAAGGAGGCGTAATCTGGATAAAATTTTGGATTTACTTACCAGTCTGGTTTGTCTAGTCTGTGTCTACATGTCTACAGACAACAATATTTGCAAGTAGATGTCACATATTCTGGAAAACTTGATATTACCAAAATGATTACTAAACCTAGTATGTTCGTTAATTGTCCTTTTTATATTGAATGGTCTAATATAAAATAGCTGATAACGTGATGCCAAGGACAGATAGTAAATTTGTATTAAAGTCACCATAAATAATTATTTTAATAATAATTTGCTTTTTAAACAAATCCAAACTTACAATAAATTTGTCAATAAATATTTGAAATTCATTCCTCTCAGTTTGGTAAACTATTCAATTAGTTTTTTCTTCAGAAATTTTTATGTTACTAAATTGACAACATGAAGATGTTTTCGTTCATGTGTTCTAAAACCAAAGTCGTTAGTTATGTTCAAAGTTACCTTTACATATAATGTGTTTATGGAATTATATTATCAAATTTGACGATTATGTTGAATTGATGTCCAGGTAGAAATCATAAAACGCAAAAATCGCTAAATTGCTAATGATGCCATTATTAATACTAACCTAATTACGATTTCGTGTACTTAAATGTCCCAAGAAACTGCATAAGCCCGTTAATTTGGAAATTAGTGTCAATATTATCAATTTAATAACAGGTTTCTATACTTTCAATTGTTAGTTGAAAATATTATTCATCCATTGAACTATTTACTTGATATTTGAAACATTAAAGGGTGATTGAAGACCACGTTTGACACTGGGGTGAAATGTGTTAATGAAACATAATTGGTATATGTAACAGGTATTGTTATTATTACTAAAATACTTTAATTATTATCAATAATACACCTTATAATCATCGTAAATTTGGAAAGGTGTTAACGTAAGGTAGAACTGACTAGAATTATAACAAATGTCTATTTTTCTGTATTGAAATGTGAGATCGGTTTAACTGGATTGAATTGTGGAACAAACAAATGTAATGTAGTGTTAACAAAGAATGAGTTTAGTGAATATTTTTTTTGCATTTGTTGTTTGGATATATTCTATATTGTTTTAATAATCTATATGTACCTATGTACGTTTCTTGTAATATAGAATAACTTATTTGAGTATGTTGTACAACAAATGTATATTTAAAAGTATATAAATTATGAAGATCCAAAGGAATAAATATAGACATAAGCTATACAATTTGTCAAAATTTAAATGTCAAAAAGAGTATACATTAAATATAGTGTCAAATGCAACTATTTTACATTTATTAAGACGGGCGACTTTATTACTCGCGGGACGGGTAGACGCAAGGGGGTGTGAGTAAGTGGAGCTACACGATATTCGGTTTCCACCACAGCGCTTCGGTTTTATTCATAGATAAAGGAATACTATAGATGGGAAACATAATGTATAAAGAATGAGTACTTACGGAACTGTTGATGTTTTATAATAAGCCAATTTTCACTTGCCCATAACTGTTATATTATTATTCACTCGAATATTATAGGTATATATAACATTTAAATGCCAGTGACAGTTTGTAATTAAACTGTAACTCGCATTTAAGTCTGCAATAGCCGACCGATTCCGATAGATTTTCGTCTTCGCTAGGGTGGGGATAGACGACGCGAAAAACCTTGTGTAAAATATGTGTGACATGTTTACTGTTTAATGTTTTTTATCTTCAAAAATAATTGCATAAATTTAGTTAGTAGACATTAACCAAATTCATGCATTTATGTGGTTATTTCTAAAACACATAACTTTTTTAAGAAAATAAATTAGTACAAAAACTGACCTTGACATTATAAATTTATGCCTTTTGCATCACTAACCCAAATTTGAGATGCTGAAATTACAAAATAAGTTTAAAAAATGCGAAACGGCGATGCCTTAATTTTCGATAGGTAAACGCCCCTCTTAAGTTGTATCATGTTTCCACCAAAATAATATAATTTGTAATATAGTTATCCAAAATTATTATCACAAGAACTTGCTTGATGTTTATTATCTCCTTTGATATAAATACTAGATAAATTACATAAATCGCAGGTTCACTGTTTCCTAAGAGCTTGAACTATTTGTCTGGCAAACAAGCGGCGTGCATTCAAATTATAATAAGCAGGAATTTTTATGGCCAAATTTCATTAATAAATTATGTCGTGAGATTAATAAATAAGAATTTTATTATTTAACAAAACAGCTAGAAGGTAACACATTGACTACCAAGTAATTATGTATTTCTGGAAACAGATTAATAATATAAACACATACATACATACATATGCTTTAAGATTCCGTACTTACTTATTATATGTATATGTATGTATCTAAATGTAGACATAACAAAACTATGTGTAAAAACGAAATGTAATAACAAGAAAATATTTTCAGAACTATTAAAAGAATTCACTGTTAATTTTGTCCTTAAACCACTCTTCAAGGTGGCATGGTGTGTTTATTTATGCTTGAATATTGTTTAAATTGTCTGTATATATAGCAAAAATTAGCAATGAGCGAGTTAGAAGTAGAGGTTCAAATTAATTAAAATAAATTAATAACAACAATAAAAGTAGTAATTCATAATATACAAAATAATAACTAATAATAAAATGAAGTTCAACATTTTTTCGGCTTAAGATTTAGATTATATGAAGTGTACTGGTATTTAGGTAACTCATATTTATAAATAAATACCAGATATCAGATATGTGATATGGTGGGAAGGGGTAACCATTCGGATGTAAGAAAATTTTTGTTTCATATTTGTGAATTTATTAATAAATGCAGATCGGTACACAAATTGGGCTTAACAACAAATAGAGGTATACCAAGTTAAAGATATAATAATCAATTATCAAACTAATTGCCACATATAATTTTTACCAGGCAAGACAAAAAAACTGGGAGTTTTTGAAAGAACGATAATAAGAACAATATATGGACCGACGAAGGATGGAGAGAAGTGCCGAAACCTAATGAATTGTAAAATCAGTTAGCTACTGAAAGAAGAAGACGACGAATTAGAAGGTAAAATAAAATAAAGAAAGGAATTATCGCGGATACATAAACTAAAACAATAAATGGAGAATATTGGGTAAATTCCGCTATAGAGCAACCGTACACTCGTGTTTCTGACTTATTGGCCGTCATCATATTGCCACATATAGTTTTTACCAGGCAAGACAAAAAGAAACTGGGAGTTTTTGAAAGGACGATAATAAGAACAATATATGGACCAACGAAGGATGGAGGGAAGTGCCGAAACCTAATGAATTGTAAAATCAGTTAGCTACTTAAAGAAGAAGAAGACGAATTAGAGGGTAAAATAAAATAAAGAAAGGAATTATCGCGGATACATAAATTAAAACCAGAAATGGAGAATATTGGGTAAATTCCGCTGTAGAACAACCGTAGACACGTGTTTCTGACTTAACTGTTTTTGAAATGGAAGACCTTCAAGTGACAGGCCGCTATTAGTAGCTTCAGTTAGAAGATCCTCGGTTTTAAGGACAATAATATACATCGCCACGAGAAAGGCTTTGTCAACCTGCGTGCCATCCGTACCCGGGAAAGACAATCAGAAGAGGAATTATCTCTGATACATAAATTAAAACATGGAATGGAGAATATTGGGTAAATTCCGCTGTAGAGCAACCGTAGACACGAGTTTCTGACTCGTTGGTCATCAGTACGGTGTAGCCAAGGAATAAGGTGGGATAACCTTGGAGATGTAAGCATAAACGGAAGACCATCAGATCACAGACCACCATTTGTAGTTTCAGTTGGACGATCCTCGGTTTTGAGGACAACAACCAACATAGCCACGAGGAAGACATTGTCTACCTGCGTGCCAACCGCCCCTGGAAAGTTAAAAAGAAATCAATTTTGTGATGTCCGAAGACCCAACAGGCTAATGAATAGGGTCTCCACGGGCTAGCCACTTCACTGGAAACATTTCATTAAAGTATTTCGTGTCTGTAGCATAGAATGTGGGGAATAGCCGTCCGGTTGCATCTACATCCCTTCGTAAATTTAGCGAAAAATCTTCCAATAATTCCACTAAATGCTTGATAGAAGTTACTCATAAGCTTCTCCGTTAATACTGCCTTCAAATAAATGCGGGCCTATCATCCAATCACCAAGAATGCCTTCCCATTGCTGATGATCTATTTATTAGTGAGTAAGAGTTCTCATTTGAATAGTAATGAAAATTGGTTTTGTTAACAATTCTGTTTCTATGGAAATCAGTTTCATCCGCATATCACGCACTAACGAAGAGAATGGCCCGAGTATTCATATTAATGACTATAATACCCGTCCATTGGCAGAGCTTCTAGCTATAAAATAATGGGTGCGTAACTCAATATTTAAATGTATTTATTACGGATGATATTTATTTCATTTTTTGGTCATTGCAACGATGGTTTGGCTAATATCCAACAAACGACTTCTTTAGTGGGTACTGACGTGTGAATTATCAGTTTTTGCTATAAGAATTCGTAACTGATTTTCATCATTCATTAACTACATATTTAAGTTTCCTCGTTCTTGAATTAGCAACAATGCCAGTAGTAATGAAAGTACCCATTTGTCTTCTAAAAGCATCTATTTTGGGACATCTCTCTTAGAGAAACGCTTCTGGTAAACTATTTTGGTCTGATAAATATTTCTTTTGACATTCCTTCAGTACAAGAAGACCGTATTACAATAAAAAACATAAAGTTGCAAAATTATATAAAAACACGACAATAGCTCAGTAATGGCAGCTTTTAAAATAATAACGTCTTATATGTTTTTGGTGCAAAATTTGGTAAGCAAATCGAAAATGAACCGACATACAGGGTGTTTCATTTGAAAAAAATCACTATTAGAGAAAAATATGTCATGTAACTTTAATGCAGTTTTCAATCAGTAATTGAAAGAAAATAAAATATGTTTTATTAGGCCCTTTTATTATGAATAACTCTACCAAATTATAATTTTATGAAAACATTGAATTTTTCAGAAAAATGGTAAGTCGATAACCTTAAATTTACAGCCTATATAACATAATTATATATTTATTGATATTAAAATATATTACAATTCTTTGCCAATTATACAAATGTATTGAAAAATTGAAAATCTTCTTGGTAGTAGTGGCATAAAATGAATTAAAAGTAATAACAATATGACAACTGGTTGTCAATTAGAAAACAATGACAAATATAAAATGTAAATCAAAATGTATAAATGAAAATGTAATCAATAAGCATAGGACAGTCGAGATTATTTCTATAATCACATTAAAAGGCTTGGGGTCTACCACAAACTGTTCAGTCAATCCAAATATACAAATAACAACGACGCAACTATGTAAAGAAAAATTAAGAGTAGAACTGTTGATAATATAACAATATAGAATGTAAAAAGTCAAGTATAAATGTAAATGAAGGCAAATAAGCATAGGACAATCGATAATTACTCATGTAATCCTATCAAAATGGCCTAGGTTCACCTAAACATGTACAATTTTGATTGAAATACATAAACAATTAACGATGCAACTATGTATGTGTTAAGATGTATTTGTAGCTACAGACATATATGTTTCTACCTAGTTTGGTTTCGTCAGTGCAGCATAACAAAGAAAGTGTATGTTAAAGCATTAATATGTGAATAAAAAATATAGTATTACCTTAAAATGTCAATCCAAAATGTCCAAGTGTAAAACAACTGTGAAAATACCTAATACTGTGTAATGCCTTATTTCAACCAGGCAGTTAATAAAATATATTACAATTCTTTGCCAATTATACAAATGTATTGAAAAATTGAAAATCTTCTTGGTAGTAGTGGCATAAAATGAATTAAAAGTAATAACAATATGACAACTGGTTGTCAATTAGAAAACAATGACAAATATAAAATGTAAATCAAAATGTATAAATGAAAATGTAATCAATAAGCATAGGACAGTCGATTATTTCTATAATCACATTAAAAGGCTTGGGGTCTACCACAAACTGTTCAGTCAATCCAAATATACAAATAACAACGACGCAACTATGTAAAGAAAAATTAAGAGTAGAACTGTTGATAATATAACAATATAGAATGTAAAAAGTCAAGTATAAATGTAAATGAAAGCAAATAAGCATAGGACAATCGATAATTACTCATGTAATCCTATCAAAATGGCCTAGGTTCACCTAAACATGTACAATTTTGATTGAAATACATAAACAATTAACGATGCAACTATGTATGTGTTAAGATGTATTTGTAGCTACAGACATATATGTTTCTACCTAGTTTGGTTTCGTCAGTGCAGCATAACAAAGAAAGTGTATGTTAAAGCACTGTCCTATGCTTATTGATTACATTTTCATTTATACATTTTGATTTACATTTTATATTTGTCATTGTTTTCTAATTGACAACCAGTTGTCATATTGTTATTACTTTTAATTCATTTTATGCCACTACTACCAAGAAGATTTTCAATTTTTCAATACATTTGTATAATTGGCAAAGAATTGTAATATATTTTATTAACTGCCTGGTTGAAATAAGGCATTACACAGTATTAGGTATTTTCACAGTTGTTTTACACTTGGACATTTTGGATTGACATTTTAAGGTAATACTATATTTTCTATTCACATATTAATGCTTTAACATACACTTTCTTTGTTATGCTGCACTGACGAAACCAAACTAGGTAGAAACATATATGTCTGTAGCTACAAATACATCTTAACACATACATAGTTGCATCGTTAATTGTTTATGTATTTCAATCAAAATTGTACATGTTTAGGTGAACCTAGGCCATTTTGATAGGATTACATGAGTAATTATCGATTGTCCTATGCTTATTTGCTTTCATTTACATTTATACTTGACTTTTTACATTCTATATTGTTATATTATCAACAGTTCTACTCTTAATTTTTCTTTACATAGTTGCGTCGTTGTTATTTGTATATTTGGATTGACTGAACAGTTTGTGGTAGACCCCAAGCCTTTTAATGTGATTATAGAAATAATCTCGACTGTCCTATGCTTATTGATTACATTTTCATTTATACATTTTGATTTACATTTTATATTTGTCATTGTTTTCTAATTGACAACCAGTTGTCATATTGTTATTACTTTTAATTCATTTTATGCCACTACTACCAAGAAGATTTTCAATTTTTCAATACATTTATTGATATTTATATTGATGAATTAATTATACATCTAGGCACTTGTGCGTTCCTTATGTGAAGTTTGAGACGACGACCAACAGGTTTTGAGAATTAAAAAGTTGGTTGTTAAGTATTTTTTTAACATCTCCATATAATTTGATTGGCTCTGAAGCACATCAAACAAATCGTTTTATGTATCTAGTACATTTCAACTTCAAAGTCATTATTATGTTCTTGTAAAATGTCACAATTATTTCATTTATAATAGCATATTCAATCTACTTATTTACAATCTCATAAAATTAGGGCAATGGCTATGATGCTTAGATAAGAATATTTTAACAGCACGAAGATAAAAACTAATATATTTATGTGTATTCTCTATTTTTCGATTTCATCTACAGTAATAAACAGAAATCCTGTGTAAACAGTAGGGTCAACGTTTCCAAAGAATTGATGACCATTTCGACTGTCGGAGGTGGGGTGATATCGTTTATATCGCCGTGAATTGCGTGTTATTTATAAGAGGGCGTATAATATTTCAATTACCCTTCAACGGGGTCCCTATTTATCACAACATTCATAATTTCGCTCCGTCCACAACACCGAAACGATCATTAATATTACAGACTTATCGTTGACTTGTGGAAGTTCGGAAGTTTGCTGGTGTCTAGGAAGGAGCTGCCGGAAGAGGGGGACTCCGGAGCCCCGGAGTCAGGAAGTTATATATTGCCTTTATATCGCCAGCTCGTGCTGAATTTAAAGTGGGATTTACTTTCGTGAGTTACGTCGGACCTTGAGGTTAAACGTGGTTCTGTTGTTGCCGCTTCTGCTCTCTTTAGCGATATCTCCGGGCTTCTGTGTATGTATATAGTTCGAGTATATTTTGAGATACTCCTGCCATACTAAGCTTCATCGTCTCTGGAGAAGCTTGAAATTTTATGGTTATGTGACTTAATAAGCTAGAAAACCAACTTCAAACATGTTCGAGAAAATTTTATTAACTTTAAATTTTTAATAAGGTTTTCGCTTACGTATTCATTTTAATTAACATAATTTATTTGGTAATTAAATAGCTTATTTTTATAGACTAACGAAGAAACCTTTAGGTGTATCTACTTAGTACATATATATCATTTCCGCACGTTGTAAAACTTATTTTTAAAGCCATAATCAGAGATATTTTAATAAGGTTTTATTTTTGTTAACTATGTGTTATTTATTATACTCATTTATGTACCTTCGCATTAATTCCAATAAATGGTTAATATATTCTGGTGGTATCGTATTTCAGGCTGTATCCCATGTCGGAGAGTGTGAAGGTCTATGATTGACATTCCAATTTTATTCCTTCTAAGCCTTCCCGATATACGCCCCCAGTTTGCACCGCATCCAGTAAGGCTTATTTTGCTGAACCTATGTAGCTTATGGTATTCATTCCAGTACTTTTGTGTTCTGTACACGCCTCTCCATGTCCTTTAATGGGTGCTTCATGAGCATCTCTGGGTCTATATTCTGTTGACCGAAAATACGATGCCTCCTGTGATCCAGTGCCTCACAGTTTACTAAGATATTCCTGACTATTTCTGGTTCCTTATTGCAGAGTCTGCAGCTAAGGTCTTCGTCATATAGTCCTATCTTGTAGAGATACACTTTGACGGGTACATGACCATCAGTAATTCGCAGCCGTTCCCTACTTATATGTAGTATTTCTACAGCCCTTTTGCCGCATAGTTGACCAATAAATTCCTTACTATGATTTTGTCCGAAAGTTGTTGCCCAGTAATGCTTATGTCTTTCATATACTCAGTCTTTGATGTGGCTTCGGGTCATACTTTTTGGTAGCCCCAGAGCCAGTTCTGGGCCTATGAATTTTGCTTTTGTTCCTCTCCTGGCAAGTTCATCATCTTTTTTGCGCCCCCGATCCCTCTATGCCCTGGCACTCAGATTAGTTGCATCTGGTTCTGGTCCGCCAGCGGTTTTAGTTTTTCGAGGCATTGCCAAACCAGTGTTGAGGACACCTCCTGTTATATATTGCTTCCAGTGCCGCTTGACTCTTAGACAATATTTGAATCCGTTGGTGAACGACGGCACTTATATTGTTTTCTAACGCACATTGGGGTATGGCATACATCTCTGTCTGAAACACAGAAGCATACTTTTCCAGTGCATAGTATTTGCTCTGACTAGCAGAGTATATTTCTGCCCCAATGCCAACTGCGGTTTTCAACCCGTCTGTGTAACAGGTCTGAATTCGCCTTCTGATACCTCGCATACCATTTTTCCATTCGATTATTTCTGGAAACATGCCAACTTGCTTAGCTTTGTATCGATAATGTGCTGTGGGGTATATCAAAATATTTGAGAGATCATGGCGAAGAATTTACTCTTCACGGAGGTTAAGAGCAGCTTTATTTCAATTGGATAGCCATGGTGAGACATTGAATCTTTTTGCTTCTGGAAATAGAGATGAAGATGAATTTTAATATTTTTTGTGAATAATGCTAGCAGGGCAGAGTGTGCCCCAGCCCATAAAATCAACATTACAACTAAAAAAATCTACAGATCTTTGTCTTGCCATCCGAAAACCTTCACACATGTCCAAGGTAAATCTATTTATCACAGAAAAGAATCTCCCACACACCACTCAGCATAAAGCCTATCCCTCCTCAAATTTATTTTTAAGCACCTATTAACAAGAGCTTCTAGATAATTGAAAATGATATCATTTATTCTCCAATTCCAGTAACAGTTTATGTTATTGCACCTTATAACTCAGATAACGCATATATTTGTTTTTCATGTACAATATTTTTTAAGTAACTAACGAGATAAAAGTCCAAAGAGATCGAGTCAGTTGAGGGTGAACCCCATCTATTTCTGGTAGTAAATCTGACAAGAATGTATTATCACAAATATACATATATCCATTTATACGTAAACGTATATGAATATATGTACGTGTAGAGATACACAGCATACACTTAGGTGTCATTACCAACAGCGAACGCACAGACACCGGTGTTTCGGCCTTTGAGGCCTCTTCAGTGTACGTCTATCCGTTAATGTACGTTACACATTCAAGTATTTTATATCCTATTTATTTGTGATATGGCGGTGCCACCTATTGGCCTTATATACAGAGATACACATTTAGCGTACAGGTTTTGTCTTTAGCACAGTGTGCAAGATGAAACTGTCGTGTTCGGTGTCGCGCTTGGATGGCAGATGTCGCTGAGATATTCTCATAGGCACTTCTGCGATTCAACGGACATAAGGCACGGTCTTAGTTGTGGATCATTACCAGCAGCACCACGTACACTGAAGAGGCCTCAAAGGCCGAAACACCGGTGTCTGTGCGTTCGCTGTTGGTAATGACACCTAAGTGTATGCTGTGTATCTCTACACGTACATATATTCATATACGTTTACGTATAAATGGATATATGTATATTTGTGATAATTATTATCCGTTAATGTACGTTACACATTCAAGTATTTTATATCCTATTTATTTGTGATATGGCGGTGCCACCTATTGGCCTTATATACAGAGATACACATTTAGCGTACAGGTTTTGTCTTTAGCACAGTGTGCAAGATGAAACTGTCGTGTTCGGTGTCGCGCTTGGATGGCAGATGTCGCTGAGATATTCTCATAGGCACTTCTGCGATTCAACGGACATAAGGCACGGTCTTAGTTGTGGATCATTACCAGCAGCACCACGTACACTGAAGAGGCCTCAAAGGCCGAAACACCGGTGTCTGTGCGTTCGCTGTTGGTAATGACACCTAAGTGTATGCTGTGTATCTCTACACGTACATATATTCATATACGTTTACGTATAAATGGATATATGTATATTTGTGATAATTATTATCCGTTAATGTACGTTACACATTCAAGTATTTTATATCCTATTTATTTGTGATATGGCGGTGCCACCTATTGGCCTTATATACAGAGATACACATTTAGCGTACAGGTTTTGTCTTTAGCACAGTGTGCAAGATGAAACTGTCGTGTTCGGTGTCGCGCTTGGATGGCAGATGTCGCTGAGATATTCTCATAGGTACTTCTGCGATTCAACGGACATAAGGCACGGTCTTAGTTGTGGATCATTACCAGCAGCACCACGTACACTGAAGAGGCCTCAAAGGCCGAAACACCGGTGTCTGTGCGTTCGCTGTTGGTAATGACACCTAAGTGTATGCTGTGTATCTCTACACGTACATATATTCATATACGTTTACGTATAAATGGATATATGTATATTTGTGATAATTATTATCCGTTAATGTACGTTACACATTCAAGTATTTTATATCCTATTTATTTGTGATATGGCGGTGCCACCTATTGGCCTTATATACAGAGATACACATTTAGCGTACAGGTTTTGTCTTTAGCACAGTGTGCAAGATGAAACTGTCGTGTTCGGTGTCGCGCTTGGATGGCAGATGTCGCTGAGATATTCTCATAGGCACTTCTGCGATTCAACGGACATAAGGCACGGTCTTAGTTGTGGATCATTACCAGCAGCACCACGTACACTGAAGAGGCCTCAAAGGCCGAAACACCGGTGTCTGTGCGTTCGCTGTTGGTAATGACACCTAAGTGTATGCTGTGTATCTCTACACGTACATATATTCATATACGTTTACGTATAAATGGATATATGTATATTTGTGATAATTATTATCCGTTAATGTACGTTACACATTCAAGTATTTTATATCCTATTTATTTGTGATATGGCGGTGCCACCTATTGGCCTTATATACAGAGATACACATTTAGCGTACAGGTTTTGTCTTTAGCACAGTGTGCAAGATGAAACTGTCGTGTTCGGTGTCGCGCTTGGATGGCAGATGTCGCTGAGATATTCTCATAGGCACTTCTGCGATTCAACGGACATAAGGCACGGTCTTAGTTGTGGATCATTACCAGCAGCACCACGTACACTGAAGAGGCCTCAAAGGCCGAAACACCGGTGTCTGTGCGTTCGCTGTTGGTAATGACACCTAAGTGTATGCTGTGTATCTCTACACGTACATATATTCATATACGTTTACGTATAAATGGATATATGTATATTTGTGATAATTATTATCCGTTAATGTACGTTACACATTCAAGTATTTTATATCCTATTTATTTGTGATATGGCGGTGCCACCTATTGGCCTTATATACAGAGATACACATTTAGCGTACAGGTTTTGTCTTTAGCACAGTGTGCAAGATGAAACTGTCGTGTTCGGTGTCGCGCTTGGATGGCAGATGTCGCTGAGATATTCTCATAGGCACTTCTGCGATTCAACGGACATAAGGCACGGTCTTAGTTGTGGATCATTACCAGCAGCACCACGTACACTGAAGAGGCCTCAAAGGCCGAAACACCGGTGTCTGTGCGTTCGCTGTTGGTAATGACACCTAAGTGTATGCTGTGTATCTCTACACGTACATATATTCATATACGTTTACGTATAAATGGATATATGTATATTTGTGATAATTATTATCCGTTAATGTACGTTACACATTCAAGTATTTTATATCCTATTTATTTAAGAATGTATTATTCAACAAATTATCATCAGCAAGATTATTGTTTCGACATGCACATACAAAAATCATGCGTTTTTCATAATTCTTCAGTAAGTTGATATTAACACATCCCTAAAATTAAGTAAAAAGGCAAATGATATTCGTGTGCACTTAAACACAAGAAAATTAACTTACAGATTAATTAGGTCCAAGAAAACATAGATAAGAAGAGACGATAACTGATATGTGGGCACCAGAAATAAAATGCAAAAGGAAAAATCCCTTACCACAAAAAAAATAATATACGTATTTCGCCACTAAGTTGCCATCTTCAGTAGAAATCTGTATAAAAACAAAAAAGTATATAGATTTTTATATATTTTTTTGTGGTAAGGGATTTTTCCTTTTGCATTTTAGTTCAAACTTTTAGCCACACTCTCCACCCATTATTAGATTATTAGATGTGGGCACCACACAACTTTCTTATACGTATGTGCGTTTCGACTTTCTTATACTAAAGTTTTTCCAAATTAAGTTTTACTTTGCTAATACCTTTATAATTTAAATAAAATAAACCTATGAGTGAAAGCATCATTTCTTGTTCGAATTTTGAATTTTTTTCAAAACAAACATTGTCCAAATTCAGCTCTAAATACTCTTGCACTTCTAACTTGTAATAAATCTGAATAATTTGCGAGATATTTGCAAAAAAGTATTTCAAAATAAATTCTGCATCAAGTTTTTGATATATTTCATTATAAAGCTTTTCCTAAAAATATTTAAAATTTTAATTATCAAATTAAGTGTGAATTAATGAAAAGAAATATAGTATGGCACTGCCTAAACATGTTTCGACAAGTTTTAATATGTGGCAGAATATTGTCTGTTTCATATACAGACAGCAGAACGAAAAACTCCATTACTTAATCCAACATTTTTTTTAGCTTCTGAGGAAAATAATATGGGTCATGGCTGTTGGTAAGGCCAAAGAACTTATTTCTATCACCACTACACACTAAATTAGACTTAATGAGAAACTGCGTAAAGCAAAAATGTAATTTCAGAAATACGAAGCTTAAAGAGGTGACCTTCGTAGCACCTCAAATGAATGTGTTATAGCAAAACATAGCATTTGAAGATATTTTGACTAACGTGAAGCGGGATGTGTAATATGCTTTTAAAGACGTGACAAAATCTTTTTTGGATACAATGTCTGGAGATATGAAAAAAAGGTATTCAACTAATTAAAAGTAACCATATATTGGGCACTAATAAAAACTTTAAAATATTTCTGAATTTCTTTCTCCCAAATTTGGACAATATTGGTGATGAACATTGGGAGGATTTCATTAGGAAAAACCATCGAGAAATGTAATTAGGGTTAATAGAATGACGCATAGATATATATTTTTGCGTAACATTGTTATGTCATTAATAAAATTTTCGGAAAAAAATACAATACAATTTATTTATAGTAAACATGATCCGATCCAGTTGCCGTTGGAATGAAAATTTAGTAAATTGATTGATGCTTAATATGACATATCATTTTTGTAAATAAAGTCAGCAACAATGTCGTACAAGCTTGTTATTCGTAGAAGTATTTATCAGTTGGTTGGACGAGTATCTAAACGCGATATACTGTTAAGATCTACACAGAGCAAGATTTGTGTTTCGACAATCTATCAGACAATAAAAGATTGCCAGGAGGGTATTTCTTGTATCAATTTACATCAAAGTGGACGATCTAAAGTTTTAGTTCGACTTAATGAGCGAAGGCTGATTAAATGAGCAAGAAACGCATTGGGAATGTCAGCACTTAAGTTATCTCGAAGATACCATATTTCACGTTCGACTGTTAGTCGAGCAATAGCCAGAAATAATCTAAATTATTGTAAAAGAAGAAAGGCTCCAAGATACACCGCCCCTCAGTTGGAACGAATTCCCAGGTGTTGCCGTGCTTTCAGACACATTAATTTTCTTGAAAAAGTTATCGTTATGGACGATGAAAAATATTTAACGTTGACCAACTCGTAGATCTAATGTAATGACGGTTTCTATATGGACAATGTACAAGCGCTACTGGCAATGTTAAATTCAAAGGCAATGTCAAGTTTGAAGATAAATTTTTTATATGGTGTACCATATCAGAGACAGGTGTTTCACGGCATTATGTTGGACGTGTTCGAGGTGAAGCCATCAATGCAAACATTTACATACAAAAATGCCTCACAAAACTTTTTATAAATACGCATCATCCCAACGACCAAATAATGTTCTGGCTTGACTTCGTGCCATTACGCCAGAAGAACAAGAGACTTGTTAGCCATAAACCAATTTTGTTTCGAAGACAGATGACCCTCTAAATGTACCTCAGGCGAGGCCCATTTAGGAATTTGAGGTCTCAATTGAGCAAACAGGTATAGACGCCCAAAATGTGGAGCAGTTAAGACGCGGAATCTCTCAGAAAATTCAGGAAGACGATGTTGCGACCGCCCAAAGACTGTTATATAAGAAAAAAACTTACGTGACATAAGCATGCGCTTTTATTCATCATGTAAATGTTATGTTTATAGTTGAATTATGAATATATAAGAATACTTTTCTACATGTGTTATGTGTAATATATATGTGCCAAAATATATTTGTATTATTTATGATAATTTGATGATCAGTGTAAGCATTATAATTCTTCCATTTTATGTTTCTTTTTCTAAAAATATTTAGATTAGTGTTTTCTTTTTATTATTGAGAGTACTATGCTTAGGTTTTTTTTTTAATAGAATTATAAGCAACCGATATGTTATATTCTTAAAAATAAATTTTATGAAGGACATATCAAAAACTTGTTCTATATATATTTGTTCAGCTAAAGCTCCTCCGCATACAGTGGAAAAAACAACTTTAATTACTGCCGCAATAAATAACTTAGCGCAAGCTAATATAGGGAACTCATCGAGAATCCTGAATAAGGATAATCCTGGCCCGCTCGGTTTATCCAATAACCCCGCTTGTCTCATTATACGGCGCAGCGGGATTCGCTATATTGTTTTCTTGATTACACCTGTGTCCCCACCAGACTGACGTCATTTTGTGATAAGAAATCTTCCTGACTTTGCATATGCTTTCCATCTTAGAGCGTGTTCATAGAGAAAGGATTGGCTTTTTAGCAATCTTACACGTTAAAGTTTCATTAATTGCTTGATTGAACGTATTTCGATTAGATTATGTTTGGAATACAAAGTGATCAGCGTTTAAATGTCGTTCATACGTCAGGGGTGGCTTTGGATTTAAAGGCGACGCCGCCGGCGCACTCTGGCGGATTATGGCACAGCGGGTGCGCATCTACAAGTCTAATGCCATCACTCGACCCGCTGACTTTTGAGCTTTACACTTCGCCCTTCAGATTTATCTCTCATATTGTATATATATTCCGGAAAATTTATTACGAAAACCATTCCTGGCCCGGAATAATTTCATCCCAGGGCGACCTAGGGCAAAGCAGTTAAAATTGCTAAAATACTTTAACAATTAAGAGGTTATTAAAATAGGGTTTTAAAATTTTATTATGCCCATTAAAAAAGTTTATGTTTAATAATAATAATTATGTTCCTATTTCCACTTTTATTGCAAAATGTATCCGCATTGTTATACCTACGTATACTTAAAATAACGAAAATACACAGATAAAAATAGTAATAACAATGTACCGCGAGATCAAAAATTATATTGATAAAGGTTTGTCATGGAACTTAAAACGTCTGTTTAAGTGTTATTCTGTCATTAATATTTGTCATTATTAATAACAGTATGACACTTAATGATATAACTTAAGACAGACGTTTACCATTCCATGGCAAACCTTTATCAATATAATTTTTGATCTCGCACGTACATACATAAATAGTGGATTTTGTTTGTAAACACTAGACTTCAAACTGAAACATCATTAAAAGTGTATACAGGGTTATGATAAAGTAACGCATAAAATTCATAAAACGAATAATGTTCATTTTTGAAAAAAATGCAAAAACACGTCAAACAGTTTATTTTATTCCTTTTAACATAAGTCAAAAAAATAAAACGTCAAATTTGTCAAAGTTATGACGTCATCAATATTTTTTTTAAATATGAAGCTTGGTTTTTTTTTTACTTTATTTGATAAAGCTTGTTTTTCTGCATTATAAAGAAATAATTGAACATAAGGGTCACATAAGAAAAAACAGAGAATTAATAAAAAACAAAATAAACTAGTTTTTGAATTTATGAAAAGAAACTAAATATTAAAAGAATTAAAACTTAAAGTTACCTAGTAATAAAACAACTGTTTGTCAGTGTCAGTCTTACAATTAGTGTCATACCAATTTTATTATGATGGCTCCTTTAACGGAAAGAGAAGGGATAGAAATTCTAATGATGGTAGGTTACGGCGATAGACTTCGAAGTCATGAAGAAGCATGTGTTTTATTTAACGAAACACATTTTGAAAGACTTCCAATTGCTAGAAGCACAGTAAGCAGAATTGTTGCAAAATTTAATGAAACAGGAAGCGTAGTGATGCTCCAAAATCTGGAAGACCGGGAATAAGCGACGATGCAAAGTTAGATATTTTGCTGTCATTAGAAGACAACCCTCACGCAACTACAGCAGAAATTGCCTTACAACAAGAAGTTAGTCAGTCGTTTGTAGTAAAGTTTTAAAAAAAAAAAACTGCACCTATACAAAGTTCAACTTGTTCACGAACTCTCAGAAGATGATCCGGACAGACGTTTGGAATTTTGTGAAATCTTCATGAGGCATTGTGACGAAAATCCAAAATTGCTTAATAGTGTAGTATTTTCAGACGAGGCAACGTTTTATTTAAGTGGTACAGTAAATCGACACAATTGTCGCTACTGGGCTCGGGAAAATCCCAACTGGATTCAGACAAAACACACCCTGCGCCCCCAAAAAATTAATGTATGGGTAGGAATCGTCAGGAGAAAATTTATTGGGCCTTATTTCTTTCGTGGGAATTTAACAGCTGAGCGATATTTGGAACATCTTCGTATGGCAGTGTTTCCGGATCTAATTGCGGCATTTCCGGATCCAAATAATAGGGAAAACTTGGATCCCAGTATTTGGTTCCAACAAGATGGTGCACCACCACATTATGGTCTTAATGTTCGAAGGTTTCTGGATAACCAGTTTGAAGGAAGGTGGATTGGAAGACGTGGACCAATGGAGTGGCCACCTAGGTCCCCCTTGATTTCTTTCTGTGGGAACATTTAAAAAGTCGGGTCTACGTTAACCGACCAGACAATTTAGAAGACTTAATGGAACGAATTAGACATGAAATGACTCGTATAACTCCGCAGATGATCCAAGACTCTGTAAATCAGGTCTACCATCGTCTTGGCCTATGTCAGATAGTGAACGGGACACAGTTTGAACAATTCCTGTAAGAAATCGTTTTGGTTTAATGAACTGTTTAGTTAATTTAAATGTTATTACTATAATGAAGTTTATTTTGTTTTTTATTAATTCTCTCAGTTTTTTCTTATTCAATTATTTCTTTATAATGCAGAAAAACAAGCTTTATCAAATAAAGTAAAAAAAACCAAGCTTCATATTTAAAAAAATATTGATGACGTCATAACTTTCAAATTTGACGTTTTATTTTTTTGACTTATGTTAAAAGACGCGGAATAAAATAAACTGTTTGACGTGTTTTTGCATTTTTGTCAAAAATGAACATTGTACGTTTTATGAATTTTGTGCGTTACTTTATCATAACCCTGTATATTGAATACTGAGACAGTATATTTACTAGGTAATTATTGCAAAACGTTATGACCCATTAATTAACGTGCTGGACTTTTGGATACTGTAAGGTAGATAGTCTGTTCTGAAAGTACTCGCACTTGTCTTTAATGAATTCTTTTTTTCTTAATTTCATCACTTGGCACAAGGAAGACTCTCTGGAATAAATTTTGAGACAAATGTCAATATTCTATTTTCAAGAATGAAATCGTGACAGGTAAATCATTTTAAAATACATCAATGAACAGTATATTAAAAATAGACCCATGCAAAACCTCATGATTTATATGCAAGGTCCGAATAGATGCCACTCCGATAACCACTAGATGATGTTCAATGACACGGAAGTCAAAACCTTAAGTCAATAAAAATTGAGCACGTTAAGCACATTTTAAATAAACTATAGCGCTGTTTCGACGAATTTGGATATTGCAAAAGCGAAGTTATTGCCTTTCTGAAGGCGAACTAATTATGATTAACACATAATAGAACTTCACTTTCCTAAAGATGCTCTATTTTATTTTTCAATAACTTTCCGTAAACTGTAAGATTGTGCGATAATTTAATACTTCATAATTATGACAGTTTTCTACGTCATATTTGAAGATGCCTAATCAATTTAATTTGTCTAATTGCTCGTATTCTTTCATTGTTGAAGCTCTTCATAAGAGATGGCCGTAGTTTTTCAAAATTATAAATTAAACCTTTGATAAAAAAAATTAACAACAAAATGACGCAATTTAAATAACCTAAAACTATTGAGCAACGTAACAACAATCAAAAGTAAGAAAAACAAATTTCATTAAAGAATATCTTCAACAAAACCACAACTTTGTGCAATGCACCTGAGGTATTCTGTTTTCCAAAGAAGTACTAACTTTGCATAAAACGTTTCGACATATTTTTGTAAACGCTTTACTGATTTTAATGTTCATGTCTTCGAAAAGTTTTGAAAATGCGTCCGTAGAAAATGAAGATACTCTTCTCCATTAACATTTTCATCAAAGAAATAAGGTCCAATTTAACATTTAATGACCAACGATTTTGAAAGTTTGCAGTGTGGTTTTTTGTGACATAATAACGAAAATTGTGACGATTAACATATCCATTTTAGTAGAAGACGCCTTCGTCAGTAAACAAAAAAAAATGAGAGAAAGTCTGGCTAACTTATGTGCTACCTATTGACCAAAGATATAAGCGTTTCTGAACATTTCCTTCATCTAACCTTGGGCATGAATATGTTACGGATGAATTACATATTTCCTAATTATTCTGGATTCTCAAAATTGACTTACATCTAACTGACGACTAATTTTCGTAGTACTAGTATAGGGGTGTTCGACTACACTCGCAAGTACCATAAATTTATTATCCTCACCAGCTATTGATTGTGCCCTCTCTTTTTTTATATTCAATACTTTCTGTTCACTCGAACCGTTTCTTTATACTTTCGAAGGATTCTGGCTTCGGTTGACTTCTACCAGGGATCGCTGTGCTAAGATCTGAATGCTAGCCCAAAACGTTAATCATATCTGTTAACTCTTCATTTTGATGATAACTAATAGCGATTTTTTCTTTGTATATAAACCCAATGTATAGATTTTATATTATATACTTGAAATTAACAGCGTTTTATTATTTTCTTATAGGGCCCTAATTTATAGTCAATACGGCCCCTAGATTCATACGTTGCAAATAGGTAAACCGTACCCGTTCAATAAGGAGAACACGTATAATAATTATCGTCACAGAAGGTGGTGCAATAAAAGCATTAGAGCCGTTCAAAGTTATATTCTTACAATTTGAAATAAACTATAGGAGTAGACTTGCAATATATTGTCCTGTTCAGAAAAGAAAAACTATTAGAATCACTCAAAAAAACTGCGTTTAATAAGAAAAAAAGTTTGTTGTAGGTGCTTAAAATTGCATAGCGTTAGAAACCATTTTATTGGGGCATTTTATAGACTATTTACAACCATTTAATTTGACGTATGGTTCATTAAAATCTGCCAGTATATATATAGGCACTATTAAGTCGTCTTTTTTGTGTGACAGCCTGTATAATAAAATTCTTCTGTAATAATAACAGTATATAATAATTTCCTTGAAACACCTGATATGAATATTATAATCAAACTTTTTCGGCAATGCGTAAATTTGTTTTATTCTATTATATATTATAATATTATATAAGATAATTTATCATAGTCTAAAAATTGATTGAATATATATATATACGTATATTCGTATGAAACTACATGACAGGCACAAAAAAAAGAAACATATATATATATAAATTATATAATAAACGTAGAAATATATTTAAAAGGGCCATAAGTGCAGAGACCCTTTAAAACACTGCACCATTTGGTCTAGGATGTAGGAAAAAAACTGCAAAATAAAAAACTTGCATCACAGCCTTGCAATACTAGGGGTCTTTAATTGTTAAAATCCAAGCAACAGTCTCTGGAGTTAAATTATGTAAATAAATGTTAGCCAGGACGTTGTGCCAAGGATGTGGAGTAGATTTTTCTGTGCCCGTAATAATTCGAAGTGTACAATTTAACTGAATATCTAAACCATTCTCTATATAATTTGTTAAAGCTAATACTTGATCACAGCAATTACGATTTGGTCTAAAACCAGCTTGCTCTATGGGAAAGATATTTTCCATAGTTGGAAAAATTCTGTGATATAATAATTTCTCTAACATCTTGTAACGTACTGATAATAATGAAATGGGCCTATAACTAGAAGCAACATCTGCTGGCTTTCCTGGCTTCAAACCAGCTACAACTTTTGCTTTTTTAAATTCAGTAGGAACAATACCATTATTTAAAATATTATTAGAGAAACATAAAAGCCAAATACGTCCTAAAGGACCAAGATGTTTAGTAAATTCGGGATAAATTCCATCAAAACCAGCAGCCTTACGAATCCTTAATAATTTTATCACTATATTGAATTACTCCATAGAAAAGAGTTTTGTAAGATCATCATTTTTTGTATTAATAGATTTTCTTTTCTTGCGCAATAATTTCTTTATATTTTTGATTTCTACTTTACTTAACTTTATCATATTTGAGACGTCCACTAATCTTGAAGCTATGGTATAAGCGCTGATTTTTGATTCTACAATACCAGTTTGGATTGCCGTTCGTAGTTTTATTAATAGATTCCAACTGCTACGACTAGAATATGTGAAATTCATGTCTTCCATAAGACGCAACCATTTGTTCTTTCTTTCTTGATTTAATAATTTTCATTGAAATTTTTATATAATTCATTTGTTCTTTCATTCCAGCATGGAATGTATTCCTGATAAAAACATCTTGTAATAGATTTCTTAGCTGCCGCTTTAATGACACCCAAAAACCTAAAATAATTTTTAGGTAAAGGTGGTATCCATCGAAGATTCGAATCAACTTGTCTCCTAAATTCATTCCAGTCAGCATTTTGAAAATTCCACCGAGGTTTTTCCGTAGATTTAACTAATGGAATTTGTATTCCAACATTAATTAAAACTGGATGATGTTGACTTCGCGGAAAGTCATTTAAAACTGACCGTATTGTAATCAATAAATTATTTTTATCATCAGATGTAACAAAACAAAGATCGGGATTATAGTCTTTTTTCCATCTAGCCGAATGCAAACTCTTTTTATCTTTTGCATCAAAAACCAGATGTAAGTTATTTGCCTCACACCAAGTCATTAATAAAATTCCATTCATATCGCTATCAGTAGATCGCCACATTTCATGATGACAATTAAAATCTCCAACAAAAACAGCAGGATGTTGGTAATTAACTTTAAGATTTGTTGGCCATCGAATATTTGATGGTTTATAAATATTTACTACTTGAATAGTAATAATATAAGTGTCACTTATAGTAATTTTTTCAATTGTCTGGATATTTGATATGTCTGATTTTGTTGCCGATCCATAGACAGGACTAAGGATGTAGTCAACCAAAGTAAAACCAGAAATTTCTCCTCTTGAAACCAGTTGACCCACTGATGCTACATGAATTTCCTGAAGTACAATAACATCATATTTTATTTCCTTTGCCAATCTCGCTAAGTAATTACATTTATCTGTGGATATACCTTAGATATTAAGTTGACAAATCTTAACAACTGGACCAATATTCCTAAAAGAACACAATATGAATTCAAACTTGAAAAATTATTCCTGTCATATGACCGTGAGGATCTTGGGGATCTTCTACGGTCTTCCAAGTGGTGGTTATTATGGACAACATTATATTCTCCATTTTGGACCATCGTAAAGATGGTTACCATCGACCAAAATCAAATAAAATTAAAGAAATATAGATTAAATCATAAAAATAGCTAAGACAATAGAAACTTAAAATTGACACTGATTGATTGAATACCTAATAGATATACTTACTGATACAAAATAATCATTGTTCATAGCATTTAAAAACCATTGTTATACTAGTAAGGCTGTACGCGTAACGAATAGGTACGTAGGTACATATGTACATGACTCACAAAGTATATAGTGGTTAATAAATCCAAAGAGATATACCGTTTTTACTGAGAGAACCTCTTGCTTTATTGCTTTTGCTAAAGTACCTACATAATTTCTACTTAATGTTTGTCCGAGACTAATATTTCTCGAGTTTATAAAAGCAAAACATGCCTGAATATATACATTCATACAAGGTGAAGCATTCTTCAGATATTTAAAAATCCCGTTGAGTAGATCCAAGAACTCATATTGTCCTATATGCAACTGTGAAAATGCGTCATTGCAAGGAAACTGGCTCGGGGCAAATACTATTTTTGAAGTCTTTTTACTATATTTTTTCAGAGTATGCTGAACAATAGACAAAATAAATACTGCATTATAAATCTTTTAGAAAATAATAAAATTAATAATGTGGACGATCAGGTAATTAAAAAATATAATGTAAAATTGCATAAAAATTAAAAATTGCATACGCTCTGTATATATTGTTAATTATAATCTAAAATATGTTAGCATACGTTTATGGTTGCATAAATGTACTTCAACTGCGTAATTTGCAAAATATTCGCCTTTTCCATAATAGTAAATGTATTATAGTAGGTAGGTACTAGGTACATCATGAATTTTTTTTAAAAAATCTATTTTATGTCTAAATAAATCTATGTGGAAAGAATAATTTGCGCAATGTGCAGCTTTTGGAGATATCTTATGAAAGAAAGTATGAAGCTAGCAAATCTACTTTGTTGCACCTTTTTAAGCTACAGAGTGAGTAATAAAGGTGCAACTTAAAAGTAAAACTTTATCTCTCTTCGGAAAACCATCAACTTTAGTTTACACCTTGAATATGATCACTGTAATAAATTTTAACCTACGCGGAGGTTATGCTAAAAGAAATTAAAACAGTAGGCATTGATAAATCTGAAGTACGTTAAATTAATTAATGTTAAAAGAAGTAATTCATTTAATTATTTGACTAAAGGATGTTGAAAAATTTGACATGAGTAGATATTATTAAATATAATTAGTTGGTTAACAAATTGAGAGATTGTAAAACAACGTGACATAAGTAGATTACTTTAATCACACAATAGGCGTGACATAAATTCTTATATAAAAGATAATAATATTAGAACTTAAATTATGTACTGCGAGGTATATCTCTAATTAATTTCTTTAATTAGAAATATGTAAGAGTCGCAGACGGTAAATCTCAAAAGTTAAGTCATAAAGGGAATATAAACTAAGAAAATTATTTAAACAGCATTAAGTGATTTACAAATACCAAAAGTAAACTAAGATTTTCAAAAAAAAAACAATCCGATAAACATTGAGTAAGAAAAAAAAGTGATGGTTAAATATCAAATATTAAAACACTGTGTGTATAACCCCAATTTAGGTTATCGAATACTCATTACAAAATTAAATTTATCTCTGATATCCAATAGAAACGAAATTAACAATAAGTATTAGGTATGACAGGCCCTTCATATTTTAAATTTAAATAAAATCCCATTGATAATAAAATAGATTCGGCTTTTACTTGATGTAGTTCTATATTACAAACGTAAATAAAACAAAACAGACTTGTTGAACTACACTTTAATAACTAAAAATTGAACAATTGTTTCACCACACAGTGGCTTCTTCAGTAATGACTAAAAATATAAGTTACAAAGTATATATCGATACACATGATATATACTTTGTAACTTGTATTTTTAGTCATTGCTGAAGAAGCGACTGTGTGGTGAAACAATTGTTCAATTTTTAGTTATTAAAGTATAGTTCAACAAGTCTGTTTTGTTTTATTTACGTTTCCATTGATAATTACATTAATTGAACGAACAATGACTCTAGGTCGATTACAGGTAAACATAATAAGATAATAGAATACAAATACAAGTGACTTTAAAACCATGCAGTCGAACCTTCTCGTCCGGGCGAGGACGTTGGAATACGTACCTATAAAACGAATCAAAATGCTGGATTAAATTCGCGCAGGTTTATACGGTACAAAAAAAATGAGGTGTGGCCACCACACGACTTTCTTATACGTATGAGCGTTTCAAACTATACAATCTTAAGAATTTTTTTATACAAAACTTATTCAAAATCCTATTCTAAGTACTTTTATTCTCTTAATAAAATCGCTATAGAATGCATACTTTGCAAGATATTCGAAAAAAAGTGCTACTCGCTAAGAGTAAAAGTGCTACTTCCAGTCCGAATTTTGAAATTTCATGTATACAAAAAATATTGCAAATATAACTCTAAATACTTTTGTACTCTTAATAAATATATATAGAATGCATAATTTACGACATATTTGCCAAAAATCGCTATTCGGTAAGAGTAAAAGTGTTACTTCCGGTCCGAATTTTGAAATCTTTTTTATACAAAAGATATTGAAAACTATGTTTTAAATACTTTTATACACGTAACGTACCTGTCTAAAAAGCTTGACTTGCGAAATATTCGCAAAAAACCGATTTTAGATAAGAGTAAAAGACCTACTTCCGGTAGGAATTTCGAAAAACTTTTTAAATAAAATTGTTCTCAATTTTAATTTTAAGTACATATGAATTCTTTATAAATTTGTATAAACTTAGTATTTGACGAAATATTGGCAAAATTCGATTTTTTCACTGAAGTAAACTGCTACTTCCGGTCTACCGATTTTACTGAAAAACTAATCAGATCTCAAGAGGGAGATTATACACGTAAATACAAAATTTGGAATTGATATCTCCAGCGGTTTGACCGCTATCGTGGTCACACACAGACAGACAGACACACAGACAGACAGACAGACACACAGACATTTTTTAAAAACCACTTTTTTGGTATCAGGGGACCTCAAAACGTGGACATCTGCAAAAATCTCGAGGTCGAAAATTTTCATCATCACAATACTTCCTTATACTACGTATAAGAAAGTAAAACACGAAGATGCCTTCAGCAGAATTACAAACTTGTATCTATTTTCATCTCAACCATCGGAATTAATTTCCAACAAATTTAACCAATTGGTATATCCAAATATTTAAAACTTGCAAGTATCATATTAAAAAGCGATAACTCAACCAAAAATATGTAAAGTCTTATTGAAAACTGAAAGAAAAGAACCTCTTTGTTTCTTTTAAAAAGCCACACGTGCAAATAGCTCGCAATATAGCTACATGCGCTCAACATACTTATATAAACCCCCCACTGTACTACGCACATGTGAAGTTTGGTGTTAATTAAAATAGAAATAGACAAATGAATAACTAACATAATTCAGTAGCAGAAACGGAAGATATACTCAACTGGATAAATACTAATAAGAGAAAAATAAGCGAAAGTCACGAAGCATATCATCAACAGATTTACAGAATCTATGCTCATAGTTAGATAGGTACGACAAGTACCTAACAGGTGGTGCTTTACATTTCCAAACACCCAAAAATTAAAACGACTATTAATAATATTGAAACCAAAATTAAAAGCTGTCAGTGACTTAATTAAAAACTCAAATACCACATAGCGCGGTCCAGTATACAGGGGTAACTAAAAATTAGGAACAGCCAAAATAGCTCAAAATTTTAGGTTGCAAAAATAACGCATATATATTTGAATGCTCATTAGAAACATAAGTGATTTTTTTAAAACATAATAACTTAGATACTTAAGAGGAGCGTTTACCTATCGAAAACTAAGGCATCGCCGTTTTGCGTTATTAAATTTATTTTGTAATTTTAGAATCTCATATTTGGGTTAGTGATACAAAAGGCATAAATTTATAATGTCAAGGCCAGTTTTTGTACTAATTTATTTTCTTTAAAAAGTTATGTGTTTTAGAAGTAACCACAAAAATACATGAATTTGATTAACGTCTACTAACTAAAGCTGGTAGACAAAAGAAAAATCAACTTCTACGCGCTAGCTGGACATTTGATGAACGATATAAAAAAATCAAATTTATGTAATTATTTTTGAAGATGAGAAACATTAAATAGTAAACATTGTCACACACATTTCACACGAGTGTTTTTCGAAGCTATTTCGCCATCTATCCCCACTTTACGGTATCTCTACCGGTCCTAGCGAAGACGTAAATCTATCGGAATCGGTCGGCTATTCCAGACTTAAATCCGAGTGACAGTTTGTAATTAAAAAGAAATGTCATATATACCTATACTGTTCGAGTGTATAATAATGTAACAGTTATATATAAAAGTAACCATGCAAATGGTGGAAATATTAATTTGTTAACAGAAAGCTACAAAATTTAAAACATTACCTCTCTCCAATAATACTATCCAAAGGAGAACAAACATCGGCAAGAAAATATGTCATACCTTTATGCAACGCGAAATCCGTTGTAATATGTACCAATTATGCTAAGGCTATGACAAGACATAGATCTGGTCTTATTGTCAGATTACAAGAAGTAATGCCAAAACCTAATTGGATACTCCGTTTTCTACACCGAAAAGAGCTTGCCTGAAGCTCTTTATCTCCCGGCACATCCTGAATAAATGAAATACCCGCACTGGATCGGTTCTTGTAAACGCTATCGCAAATTTATAGTTGTAACGGCAAGCAATTCTTGGCACATGTATATTTAAAAATGCCAGTAAGTAAGGATTGTCCACCATCCCATTAACTATTTTCCACACAAAACTCGCTCTTTGAACTTCACACGTTTAATATAATGAATTTCTGTCATGTCTGCTCAACAACGCATGATAAAGCTAGGTAGGCGATAAGCAAAATTCAGGAACTTACGTTGAAGCAGAAATCTTTGCACTCACGACTATAGTGGAGAAGTCTATTCTAATTTACTGATGACAAATGTGGGAAACAGTCATTTTAAGTGTGATATTTCTCTAGAGCTTTTAGAAACACTCAAACGTTTTAAACACGCATATCAAAATACAAATTTTGGGAGGTATTACTACATACGAGTGAAAGTAAGCTGCGAATCAAATAAAGCTTCTAAGTCATTCTATTTTTTTTACTTTCACCGAAGGTTGATTATCACTATTATTTAAGCATATTCGATATAATTAAGTTTTTCATCAGCATTTGTTAATATTCAGTTTTACATTAATACTAATAATGATAATAAAAATAATTTAGCATAACCAGGAGTGTCCTAATGGGCAAAACCAATAAGTGTCATACGACACGAGTTCTTTATGTTATTTTTTCTAATCTGTCTCTTTTTATAATTTTTTTAATAAAAATATTAGGAATTTTAAAATGTAGTAATTGTTTTAGTGGTTGGCAGTATATTATAACATTTGAAAGAAATTCAAATTTGAATTTATCGCAATTTTTATATTAAATATTTGATAATTCTTAAATTTAATATAAAATGAGTGCAAATATTTCTTGTACACCACCTGAAATTGGAGAAATTGATGAAAATGCCGTGACTAATTTACTTCCCACTAAAGCTCCAAGCTATGTATAATGTATTAGACTCTTTATATTGTGCGGTCGATAGTGATTGTTATGCGGTGGGAATGTTTTTTGATTTGACTAAAGCATTCGATTTGTTGGATCATGATATCCTGTTGTATTAAATGGAACGCTATGGCGTTAGGGGGGCGGCGCTCGACTTATTCAGATATTATCTCAGTGGTAGATCTCACGTTACCGCAATTGTTGGCAGGGTGGGCGACACAATTAAGAGCAATGTTTCCAAATTGGCGTCTGTGGGTAGGGGCATACCGCAGGGATCCATTCTCGGCCCTACTCTTTTTTTAATTATGTCAATGACTTACAGAATCACATGAGCTATTGTACAATACACAGTACGCGGACGACACTTCATGTGTAATAACAGCTAAATGTAAAGAGGAGCTCGTTGTGTTGGCATCGCGTGTGATTGCTGATATGCAGTCCTGGTCATTAAAAAACCATCTCATTCTTAATGCAGATAAGACAAATATTGTCACCTTCTCCAAAACTAAAAATTTGGATGACAGTTTTTGTTTGAGCTTGGGGGACAAATCATTGACGGAGAGTGAGTCGTCCGTCTTTCTGGGTTTGACGGTGGACAGGTGTCTGCGTTGGGGTGAGCATTGCGTGGGTCTATCTAAAAAATTGAATCCCATGTTGTATGCTATTGGTATGCTGAGTAGGGTTGTCTCTTTGCAGAGCCTGAGATTATTCTATTATGGTTGTATCGAGTCACGTTTAAGATATGCGATCATTTTCTGGGGATCATCTACATACTTTAACGACAATTTCATTATTCAGAAACGTATGTTAAGAGCCATGAGGGGTGTTTCCTCACGTAGTAGTCGCAGACCTCTGTTCCGGGAAATGAATATAATGACGGTTGCCTCGTTATATATTTATGAATTGATTATCTTCTTGCTCAAAAATACAGATAAATACAGGCGCAATAATCAGATCTACAATACTATGGTGACGCGTCATAATAATGATTTTTCTGTCCCGCTACATCACTCCAAATTTTATGAAAGATCTCCGAGGTACATGGCGGTAAAGGTTTATAATGCATTGCCGGCTAATTTAAAATCGCTAAGCGGTACAAATCTCAGTGCATTCAAGAAGCAATTAAAACTTTATCTGTTGGAAGGAGCCTTCTACAGCATTAACGATTTTATAGTTTGACAAGTGTTATATATTGTACCTGATCTGTGTATTTTTTTTAATGACAATGTCAATGTTCTTTTGAATTTATGACAATAAAGATATTATTATTATTATTATTATTATTATTATTATTAATTATGAGAAGCAGTACATGAAATTTGAAGAATGATGTAAAGAAAAAGAACTTCATGTTATATCGGAAAACGTTTTAATTGCCTATTTTCAATTAGAACATACTAAATATAAACCATCTACTTTATGTACAATTTATTCTATGCTGAGACCTTGTTTCCTATATCGCAGTATAAGAAATTCCAGGCTTTTCTCAATCGTTTATTTCAAGGTTACCTACCATAAAAATCTTAAATCTTATACAAACATTCCGAGATGTTCAAACTAAACCACTACAATTGATGGAAATTACAGTTTTCATAAATATATTCTATCAACAAGTACGAGTAGTTTCCCTGGTCTTACTATAAATGCCCAAGATACATCTCACTTATCTATCAATGTATACAGTTACTGTACAATTCATGAACATACTTCAAAATAAAGTATTTGAATAGATTCTTGTTGAAGAATTGATCGTTACAACTTCATTTTATTTATTTTGCCCATAGCGATATATATTTCTAAAACTTGAAAATGTACGTCCACACCGTCTGCACAAATTATTATTGTTGTAAAATATTTTACTTAGTTTCATTTTTATATATATTTTACACATCGTACTTTGAAAATAAAGAATCTATTTTGATTTTTTTGACTGTAGAATTACAAATTACAAGTAGCCACTCTCAAAAAACTAAATTGCAGTGACTTGCTATCTAGATTTAGTTAATGAAAGTAGCTTAGTTGTCATGTTAGAATATTTTTTTTTATTTTTGATCTATAAACATAGCGTTATTACGGCATCATATTAGAAAAAATCCATTTAATCCCACACATTTAACTGAAATATATATTTTCAAATCGTCTCCATATGGATGAGCTTGAGAGCAACTCTAACAACTCATTTGTATGTAATATTTATAGTAGTGAGCCCAAATTACCAGCATTCTGATAATCCAGATGTGGGATATAAGTCAAAAAGCCAGTTGTAGCCATGGTACTTTCTAGTTAAGTATGGCTGTAGTAGTTGCGGAAAATCTGAGGAAGAAGCAAAAATAGAAAGCTCCTGAAGCAAAAATCCATGACTCAAAATATAACGCGCACTATTAAAGTCAGTATAAATACCTTGCCCTCGTCATTGTGTAACTGTGATTAGTTATAGTTGGCAAAACCCTGTTGATAACTAGAAGTAAAACATTTATCATTATTATACAGGGTGAGTCATCTAAGCGGGTAAGGCGGATTATGCCTTTATGAGTAAAGATATTTCGAAGCGGTTTTACTTTCTTATAGGAAGTATTGTGATGATGAAAATTTTCTACCTCGAGATTTTTGCAGATGTCCACGTTTTGAAGTCCCCTGATACCGAAAAAGTGGTTTTTAAAAAATGTCTGTGTGTGTGTCTGTCTGTCTGTCTGTGTGTGACCACGATAGCGGTTAAACCGCTGTAGATATCAATTCCAAATTTTGTATTTGCGTGTACAATCTGCCTCTTGAGATATGATTAGTTTTTCAGTAAAATCGGTAGACCGGAAGTAGCAGTTTACTTCAGTGAAAAAATCGAATTTTGCCAATATTTCGTCAATTACTAAGTTTAAACAAATTTATAAAGAATTCATATATACTTAAAATTAAAATTGAGAATAATTTTATTTAAAAAGTTTTTCGAAATTCCTACCGGAAGTAGGTCTTTTACTCTTATCGAAAATCAGTTTTTTGCAAATATTTCGCAAGTCATGCTTTTTAGACAAGTACGTTACGAGTACAAAAATATTTAAAACATAATTTTCAATATCTTTTGTATAAAAAAAATTTCAAAATTCAGACCGGAAGTGCCACTTTTACTCTTATCGAACAGCGATTTTTTGCAAATATGTCGTAAGTTATGCATTCTATATATATTTATCAAGAGTGCAAAAGTATTTAAAATTATATTTGCAATATTTTTTGTATTTACGAAATTTCAAAATTCGGACCTGAAGTATCACTTTTACTCTTAGCGAGGAGGACTTTTTTGATAATATTTTGCAAAGTATGCATTCTATAGAGATTTATTAAGAGAATAGAAGTACTTAGAATAGGCTTTTGAATAATTTTTGTAAAAAAAATTCTTAAAATTCTATAATTTGAAACGCTCATACGTATAAGAAAGTCGTGTGGTGGCCACACCTCATTTTTCTCCTTGTGATAGCTGTTCATTAGGAGCACATTTAAAAATATTTTGTATTATACAGAGTGTTCCATAACTTGGTGGCTAACCATAGTTATAGTTTTTTTAAGGGAACACCCTATATATTATTGCATTTTTGAATTCCCCGTATAATTTTTAGTCAAAAAGTTATAAGAGAGTATAGGCCTAAAGTGTAAAGTTTTTGACTTATTCCCATTTTTCTGAAAAATTCAATGTTTGTATAAAATTATATTTCTCGAAAACGACGTATTAGATGGACAAAAATTTTTGCAGTTTTGTTTACAATAAGAGGTCCTAATAGAAGCATGTTTTATTTTTTTACAGTTACTAACTGCATGTGCAGGAAACTGCATTAAAATTAGATGACACATTTTTGCAAAAAAGTCAATTTTTTCAAATGGGACATCCTGTATATTATTTCATTTTTGAATTTCTTATTAAATTTCACATCAAAAACATGTAAGAGGTTAATACTTTAAAAGTGACTATTACTGAGCTATTGTCTTTTTTTGATATAATTTTGTCAGTTTTGAGGTTTTAATTAATATAGTATAGTACTGAAAAAATTGTATCAAAAAGAGACAATAGCTCAGTAATAGTCACTTTTACTGTATTAACGTCTGAAATGTTTCTGACACGAAATTTTTTTGTAAGAAATTGAGCTGACTTGATAGATTTTCACTGTCTGAAATGCCTTTCATGTCCGTAACATGATTTAGTTTTATGCTTTCTCAGAACTTTTTCAATCCGACCAAAATCACGATCGGCATCGAGATATGAGTGCCCTACCTCACGAAACTTGTGATAAATGCCAGAAAAGATAAGTTTTAAAATCAAATACTGGTAGAAGCAAATGATTGCAAAATTTTTGTTCTGGCCCGTACATGAGTCAGTCTACATAATCAGATGCTTTTTATTGCTAATAAGTTTTTCATTTGATTTTATAAATGTAAAAATGGCAATAATAACTTGGCTCCACTTGCTGGTACTGAGTGAATACCAAGGTTGAAAACCACATTTGGCTGGGCTGGAAAGCTTTGGAGGTTGCCAGCTTGGGCAAAGGGATGGTCTGTGGTAAGTTCATAGTAATGTACAAAAATTCGGTATCATTCCTCGGTTTTTTCCGGTCTATACGTTGAAGTTCAGATGCCGTCTTGTAGTTTTCCCCTGTATCCTATATTGGCCTTTCCAGAATCACAAGTGCAACATATATCACTTCTTGGTGCTCCAAATGAAAAATTAAATTTAGAACAAAATTATAATTTCGGGGTTTTTCATCTTCTTCGCATTTTTCGATAAAAAGTTAATGCTGAGTAAACAGTCTTACAGACTCGCTGGAATGCAGCATTGCATGTCACGATGAACTTATAAGAAGAGGCTTTATGGCATCTTGCATTTGTTCTTTTTCCATACACCTCGCTTATGAACAACAGAGAAAGAACAATTTCAAATAAGGCTACAGCAGAGAATTCACAAAAATTAATTACAACCAAAGATTACCCAAAAGCATGCCAACCGTATCCTACTAATTATAATGATCCAGAATCACATCAATATTTTCTTGCAACCAAAATCAAGGACTGCCATAGAGTTCGATGAAGCACATAAATTTATTATTATGGATAAGGACCTAGTAAGAGCAAATCTAGCTTCACGTGTAAGAAAATTCCGTATTAAACTATCGCCAAATTAAAATCCTCAGGAAGAGATGCCATAATTCTAATAACTTCACCCTCACTTACACTTTTAAAGAGCATAGAGCATAATTTGAGTAGTAATTGATTGTAACATTGTTAGCAGTATAGATGGTGTACAGAAATGAATTGTGATCAAATGCACAAACAATAGCTTCGGGATCATTCAATAATGCATCATTCTAATAGCCGGTACATATTACATTAACTCATTATATTCATATATAAATTTGAAAATGAATTTGGAAATGCTTTTAACAGAATTTTCGACTTTGTCTAAATATAAATAAAGCATGCGACAACTAAAATAAGAAGTTTGTTAATTACATATTTCATTTCGAAAAACACGAGATTTTTTTTAGAACCATAGTCAGTAATTTTAAACAACTAGGCATACAAAGATGTAACAAATTTAATAATGACATGTTCAATTTTTGGTAATAATATAAATTTTATGTACGAGAATTAAACTTATTCCCTACTATAGGACACAATATATAAGAAATTAAGCAATTCACCTAAAATCGGTTTGTATCAATAAAAGTATCAGCAGATTCCAAATTGACACTAATACGAGCAGGAAATAAAGGAAGTTGGAAGTAAAGCGCGGAAGGAAGGAAGGAAACCCGCGAAGACTTCCTACCGGCCCCGGCTGCGCGCATTAAACCGCTCTAGTAGCACAATAATAAGATAAACATTAATAAGAAATAATAATTTTTATGCGTGCTTATCATTCATATCTATTATTTGCTACCAACTACTTATTAATTCAGGAATCTATTTTTTATTTAATTAATACAATCCTCAATAAATAAAAATTTAAGATGGAATCAAGGGATGCTTCCGATGAAGTGGTGGGGATGTATTTTAACAGCGAGACGCCTAGCGTCGTATTCAAACGCTCATGATCCTCCACAGAGGGTTGCAAAAGTAACAGTGAAGTAATATAGCACACCTACGGTTTATTTAATACAAAAGTTAATTTTGTTTGAATTGCGCAATACAATGAATTTGTATTATAAACTTTAAATTAAAATTGATGTAAGAAAAGAGTGGTGACTTTCTTTTTATAAAAATATGTTATTTGTGTATTAGGCAGCCATGTGGAGGCTGCCAGGCTGTTCTCCAGAAGAGTTTCTTGTGGCTAGAAGACTCGCAGCGAGAACACATCCATCAGTCCATCATAAATTGCACCATCCTTCTGCTATGATATATAACGGTAATCTTTGTTTTGATATCTGCAGTTTATTTGCTTGATTTTAATTGTATACCTTAATATTGGACTGATATATTGAAATATATGAATTGTATTATTAAAAATTGTCTTATGCCAAATATTAAAAATGTTAGCATGTCATTAAAAATTATGTCTGAGATTACATCCAAATGTCTATTTTTTATGTTTTTAAACATCAGCAAGTACAATAAATAAGCAAACTAGTAAATCAAATTAAAAAAAAATTGCACTTATATGCTATAAATCTAGATTATTCTAACAAGCAAGTAAAATATAGACCATGTTACGTACTTATGGATTTTATAAATTAACAGTTTGAATGAAGAACTAGTACAATAAAGCATTATTCATCATTTTTTAAGAAAATATTTAATTTTTCTTACTCTATGCAATTTAAATAAATTACTTACGGCAATTTAAATTTCTATTGCTAGTATAATATACAAAATAAAGGAAAAGCAATGTTTGGCATATGCTATTGGAACAATGTAAATTGAAAAACATATTTTTAAGGTTTAACTTGTATTCTGACCGCATATAATAATATATTCTCCTTCATTTTATTTGTTGGAAGATATAAAGGATTTTTATTTTGTGAAGATTAAATAATTCATCATATACCACTTTTAGAAAGGTTAGTAATTCTTTGTCTCTTAAACTTGTTTAGCATGAATTTTCCTTCGCTGTATACTCATATACTACTCAACGTGTCTATTACTGGAAGTTTTTTCTTGCAACAGACAATCAATGAGAATTAAACCTGTCATGAGCGATCACAAAATATACTGCAGAAATGGTCGTTATATATATGGAGGATATCATTATAGAGAGAAAATCAAGAATAAATAAAAAAGTATTTATTATTTTAGCACCTTAATAAAGCGAATTTGAATATGTAACATGAAATATGAAATTATAAGAGATATGCCTAAAAATCTTACTAATTAATTCACTCTAACGCTTAACTTGCGATATTCGGCCAAACAAATGCAATTAACAAAATACAACCGCGCACATATTGCATCATTCATCAAACTTAGACATGGGAAAGCTTTGTTATTAATTAGATGAGTACTACGTTTCCAGAGATCAAGCAAAAGCAATTACTAATGACAATTTTGCATCAGTGTCTAAACATGTTCAAATGCAATGAAAAAGATTTTTTACGACGTTTTATAACTTTTGATAAAACGTGGATACACCACAACCCCCCCCCCCCCAGACCAAAATGCAGTTACCGCTGTGGAGAAAACATGATAAACCAGCTCTAAAGGTGCGCCAAGTTGTTTCCTTCTGCTGGAAAAGTGATGGTTACCGTTATTCCCGATAAATAACTGGTATTGATTACTGCAACATGAAAGGATAATAACAGACAAGTATTATATGTCATTACTAGACAGTCTGAATGAAAAAAATCAATGCTAAAAGGCTTCATTTGAAAAAAAATTGTGTACCACCAGGCATATCAGTAATTACGATAGTGGAACTCCGCGATTTATAATTCCAGTATTTCAACATGCACCGTATTCACCATACTCATGCACCTCTGTTGGATTTTCTTTTGTTTTCAAACCTCAAGAGATTATTGGCAGGAAGGAATTTCACACAGAATTCTGTATTAGGATTCAACTTACATTTATCCACAAATCGTTTTCGTGTCTGTGCTTCTGGTTACCAAGTTAGGGATGCGCAAGATGGGGGAATACGAGTACTTTTCATGAAACTAAACAAACTCGCGTTTTGTCGACTCTAGAGGAAACCGATAGGCAACAATCAAGAGCTGACAAAATACGAGTTTATCTAGTAGCATTAGAAGGCATGTTGTACACTTGCTGACTTATACCTACGTGCATGTTTTAATCCCTTTCACCGCCTTTTCTTATCATTTCAATGAGTAGGCAACTACGAAATTATTTTGGGTAGTGATCTATATATACTAGGTGAATAATTAACACAAACCTGTATTTTTTTTTTAATATATGATGTATATTTTATTACATTTTATAATAGATCTCTAACTGCTGACTAAATTCACATTAATCTGTATTATTGTGTAAAGGATGTAGTAGTACCAGATATATACAGTGATACACGAAAATTATACTACCTTTAACAATTCCAATGAAATAGAGATTTACGATGAAGGAATAGTTATATAGGCTTAATTAGTAACGACATCATTTCAGTATTTGAATTTAATTTTTGTTTGGACATTAACAAGTATTTTGTTTAGAATTACATACCATATGAACTCATGAATTCTAAAAAAATTAAATATATCAGTGAAAAGCTCTCATTGCAAGTATTTAAATTTACTATTTTCAAGCATAACAGTTATTATAAGTCACCAACTAACAAATTTAAAAATGCGTAAGTCATAGGTATAAATAATCCTATTTTACTGTCTTAATATGTTGAACGCTATATCTACTAAATATTAAAATGTATAAAACATAAAAACAAATACATTTACTTAACGTTATGAATAATAAAAAAGTTTTATAATAGAAAGTCACGCCTTCTTCTGTTTCTATACACAACTATAAACATTTGTTACATTTTGTAGATTAAGGCTGGGGTTCGCCCGTGTTATATGTCCATAAGGAATATCGATACCATTTTAACGAAAAGTTGTGAATCAAGAACAATGAAATTTTCACACAGTAAATGTTAAAACACACTCATCAGGTTGAGTTATTTTGAAAATCCTAGTGCTCTTAGTTGTTTCAAAAGAAATCATAAAATTAGTAAATTTGGAAGAAACAGAACGAAATTAATTTATAAAAGGCACTATGCTGATGTCGAATCCGAAAAAAAAAATTAATTTTGATTTTTGGTTTCGCCTAAAATGGTACCGAAAAAATCCATTAGATGGGTGTTTTAATTCGAATTTAGGAACACTTTCTGTATTAATTTTTGTTGTATTATAAATATTTCTTTGTTTGTTTCTCTATTGATCAAGGGTTATAATAAAAACTGCAAAAAATCCATATGCAATCACAGCTCCATCTATGGACCCCCGTTAGGGTTAGGCATCGAAGACCACACCGTTAAGACGGGCCTTTACCAACAAAAAGAAACTTAATTATGCAACTTAAATTACTCGCGGGACGGGTAGACGCAAGGGGCTGTGAGTAAGTGAAGCTACACGATATCCGGTTTCCTTCACAGCGCTTTGGTTTTATTCATAGATTAAGGAATACTATAGATGGGAAACATATGTATAAAGAATGAGTACTTACGGAACTGTTGATGTTGTTGATGTTTTATAATAAGCCAATTTTCGCTTGCCCATAACTGTTATATTATTATACACTCGAATATTATAGGTATATATGACATTTAAATGCCAGTGACAGTTTGTAATTAAACTGTCACTCGCATTTAAGTCTGCAAAAGCCGACCGATTCCGATAGATTTTCGTCTTTGCTGGGACCGGTAGAGATACCGTAAAGTGGGGATAGAGGACGCGTAAAACCTTGTATGAAATGTGTGCGACAAGGTTTCCTGTTTAATGTTTTTTATCTTTAAAAATAAGTACATAAATTTGATTTATTCTTTATATCGTACATCAAATGTGCAGCTGGCGCGTAGAGGTCGTTTTTTTCCTTTTGTGTACCAACCTTAGTTAGTAGACACTAATCAAATTCATGCATTTTTGTGATTATTTCTAAAACACATAACTTTCTTAAGAAAATAAATTAGTACAAAAACGGACCTTGACATTATAAATTGATGCCTTTTGCACCACTAACCCAAATTTGAGATTCTAAAATTACAAAATAAATTCAAAAAACGCGAAACGGCGATGCCTTAATTTTCGATAGGTAAACACCCCTTTTAATAGTATAAATTGTATATACCTACCTGTATACTCTGTATGCCATCAGCTATTTCCAATCAGTTTCCAATTAAACATGAACCATATTTGTCAATTCATATTTAAAATAAATACTTAATTTTTGCAAGTAAATGACTCACTTTAAAAAGAAAGACCATTTTCCGTATATATTTTTAAAGCATGTTCACTCATAATTTAGTAATGAGAGTTGGGATCAATTTTTTTTTTGTGTGAAAGTGGATACATTGTATAGGTAGTAGTACCAGAGAGCGTGTCACTGTTTCTTCGTGGGTCATGCAAACGTGGTTGTCTGCTCACATCTAGTCTCGACAGACGACCTGTTTAGACGCGGTGTTGGTAAGAATAAAAATAATATTATCTCAAATACTCAAACAGGGAGTTAAAATTAAAAACATGTAGGTACTGAAAAAGCTGAAACTAGAAATTCTGTCTCATATATAATCTTCTTTATAATAGTGTATGTATATAAATAGCTTTGAGACTATAATATATGATCATTTATTTATAAAACATATTAATTAGCATTCTGTCAATGTTACAGCAGAAGCTCAAAACTGTTTCGGTCATTTGTTCTTGCTAGTATTGCAAATTTATACAATAGATGATCTGCTGGTATTAATTAATGTGTAAGACTATTAAGAGTTTTAGATAATCTACAGACGAAGACAACAGGATTTGAAAAAATCATCTAATATGTTTCATGTTTCATAAAGAAACGCACTGCTTTTATATTTTTTTATGATATTTACTGCTTTGACATACACAACTTCTTTCGAGTTTAAAAAGCGATAACAATGCTTCCTTTATCCTTCATATATCTATATTAAGAAGTACATAAAAGATTCATTTTAAGTGTAGAAATATAATACATTTTATAATTTACTCTAATTAATTAAAATTTAAAATTCTTTCATCAATTTGTTTTGTGTATTTGCCCATGTATTATAGGAGTAATATTACGGACAATTCTTTCAGTATCAATATAAATACGCTTTTTGACTGTATTTTTAGTGATATCAACCACTATCACTCAAATAGGACGAGGGGAAGTGGGATACGAAACATAAAAGGATCCGACCATTCTGTCGCTTCTTGTTGGTCGTTGTCTCTGGTATTACCATGTAAATTTTGTTCGAATTTAGTGTTTAATTTAAAGGTCGTTCAAGTTTAGTTCCTGTTATTTATGATAAGGAACAGAACTACCTACCATATAAGTTAATATTTCTCGAATAGACAAAGTAGATACTAACTGTTGTATAAATTAATCTATCGAAATACGAAAAGAACCTGAATATTTCTCGTCCTGACACATAGATTGCGTTTGAAATTGTGAAATTGGAATTGTAATGAAAATCTTTATATAAACACATTTAAAATCTTATTACCATCTGTTAATTCATTCGAGTACCAGCTGCTTGATATAGACTTGTCAATGATTTATGTAAAATGGAAGAAATTGAATATAATGCATTCATGTAGTCTTTTGTTTCGTATGGTTTAACACCAACAGAAATTTATTCGAAATTGTAAAATTGTATAAGAATGCGTCTTCTCTACTTTCCACCGTGATAAAATGGACTGCTTTTTCATATCTGGTCGTACAGTCTTGAAGATGATCCACGCGGAGGTCGTCCAAAAACTGTTGCAAGACCATAAATCATTCAACAAGTCCATGATATGGTTTTAGATGATCGACGAATGAAATACGTGAAATAATTGAGTATTTTGCATGAAGAATTATATATAAAAAAAACGTTGCGCTGAATGGGCGGCGACTTTTCTGATAATTGACCAAAAACGCATTCCAATCCTTTTTTCTCAACGTGTTTGGATGGTTTTAAGCAAAAAAAATGAATTCCAAGCGTCGTTTCATAACTGTTGAGTGAAAAGAGCAGTCGGAACAATGGATTAATAACGGTGGAAGTGCACCAAAGAAGGCAAAGGCGATTTCATCTGCAGGGAAGGTTGTAAAAACATTTTGGGGATTACAAAGGTGTTTTGTTGATTGATTATCTTCAAAAAAGTAAACCAATAAACTCTGATTATCATTATATCCTTTGGGTTAGTTGGATGCGAAAATTCTTGAAGAAAGGTCTGTTTGCTGTTTTAAAGAAGAAAAAAATCATACGTCATCAAGACAATACACCTGCTTACACAAGTCTCTCAACGATGGCAAAATCCAACGAATTAAAGTACGAATTGGTTAAGCATCCAGCGTATTCACCAGATTGGGATTCCTCGAGCATTATCTGTTTTAAACATTTGCAACCGTGGATATATATTCTGCAGACTTTCCGGAATCACATAATGTTGGCATTGAATTATTACAAAAACGTTGGCATAAATGTATTGAAGTTTTAGGATGGATATATTGAAAAATAATAGTATATTATGCAATGAGCATTTAATGATAGCTATTAAGACACGAGTAAGAAAATTACAATACGAGGCGAAGCCGAGTATTGTAATGAATACGAGTGTCTTAATAGCCATTAAATGCGAGTTGCATACACTATTTTTTCTACGACCCCATAATAAAACATTGTTTTTTGAACATTCTATATCATAAATTGAGGTTAAAATTTTACATGCACCTTTGCGAGTTTAGCTGGTAATAAATTGTTGGTGGTTACTAAGGCTTGTTCCATAATTTCTGGTGGACTCAAATTTTACATTTCACTGTCATTATCCCTCATTTTTACCGTTTATATTTTCAAAAAAGCACAAATTTTAAGTACTTACTTGTAAATTGCAGAGAACTGTCACATTTATTTAATTTGTATGTCTGTCAGATATGCAGTCGCCATATTGAATATTGTTTGAATATTCGTATGTCGCATATTTATTGGATATAAACTTGTATCGTAATGAAAAATCTGTATTCCTATTGGATATAAACTTGTAACATAATGAAAATCTGTATCGTAATGGACATCGTTCAAGTACAGGTTCGGCATATCTAATAATACAATTAAAATATGGGAGTAGAAAAAACATATTTCACATCAAAAAGGTTTTTTCCCATTGTTAGGCCGATATCTTTGCAGACAGTCCTCGTATATTAATCAGTATGCAATATGGCATATACTCCATTCACGTTAAGAAAACAGTGTTAGGTAAGATAGACGATTATTTCTTGGATTCTGATTGGCTAATAGCCCAGGCAAATTTACTCCACACCTACACTTTCATCCCCTGGAGTCTTCAATTTTTTGAACTATGTGTAAAATTTCTTTTTAGTTTTCAAATAAAAAGATATGATAAAAAATGTATCGCATAATATTTGTTAATGTATTTGTATGTCAAAAATTTCTGACAGTTGATGTTACAGACAAAAATTTTTCGGTGTGATACGGTCGCCGATCGCAGCGTTAACTACTGTTTTCTTAAAATGAATGGACTATAGATATAAAATCAAACAAACCTATTCAACTCAGAAAAACTATACATTCCTACCAACCTACCCAGGTATTAGATGCATGGATGGGACTCACAGTCTCTGTTTTGTTCCTATAACGCTATTACTTCTTATGTTCCGTTATTTTTTTATATCATCCTCGTATTAGCTATCAACCAAATATTTATCTTAGGTATATTTGCTCTGTTTTAGGAGAATAAAACTTTAAAATAATATGTAACGGGATATTCAAAAAGGTTCTGGCTTTTTGTTAATATAGGTATACTATATATTTAAAACATGTGCCCCAGTTTTAAAATAATGTATCGGTAAACAAGATTGGTTGGTGGATTGAATTGGTTATAGCATTGGTGTAGGTTATAGCCTGCTTCCTCTTCTACTATAAGGCATAATAAAAGTAATTTATAATGCCGTAGGTGATATAAATGATTTTTACTTCATTAGTCTTCAAAACAGATTTCAAATATCAATAAAAAAAAGTAAATAACTTTAAAATTATTACAAGCTTAGTCGTATGGAATGCCTAAATAGAAATGCGAAGTAATTAAGTTGCTATAATAATATAGAGCATCCTACTTATAGACATATCTAAAAAACGTGTATGTCATATACATGAGGACGCGCGGGTTGGAATAAATTCATTTAAAATTTTTGGTTTTGTTTTATGGAAAAACGCTCGGATAGCTCGATTTTTATTTTTAGCAGCGGTTTTTTTGATGGTAAATTGATGTATAATTGAACATATCGATAACTGCATGTTCAATTGTAAATTTCTCGATAACTGTTGAGTTTGGATATAGGACATGGTACATGAAACATATTAGAATTCGATGCAGAATTAACAAATTAAATAAAAAACAACAAAAATAAGTTACGACCATCAATTTTTTTTTAAATGGAAACATATAGGTATTTTTATTTAATTTGTTAATTCTGCATCGAATTCTAAGTATGTTTTATGTACCATGTCCTATACCCAAACTCAGCAGTTATCGAGAAATTTACAATTGAACATGCAGTTATTGATATGTTCAATTGTAAATTTCTCGATAACTGTTGAGTTTGGGTATAGGATATGGTACATGACACATACTTAGAATTCGATGTAGAATTAACAAATTAAATAAAAAACATATGTTTCCATTTGAAAAGAAAAATTTATGGTGGTAACTTATTTTTGGACCAGCCGTTGTACATCAATTTACCATCAGAAAAACCGCAGCTAAAAATAAAAATCGACCTATTCGAGCGTTTTTCCATAAAACAAAACCACAAATTTTAAATGAATTTATTCCAACCCGCGCGTCCTCACTGTATTGTTGAAGTCGGGTAGACAACTTTTTTGAATCTCTCTGTATAAATATCTATTTCATAAACATTTAAAGATGTGTAAGTCGGTGATATTTCGTAAAACATCAAGCACTTTATCTTTAACCTTTAACATTATCTTGATTGAAAAATACGACCATGTTGCATTAAAACATGAAATCCTGTTGACACAGATTCTCTAAACACGCACCTGTATGTTCGTTCTCCTTCATACAAATACCGCAATATACATATGACATGTCGTGAATTTCTTAGAATTCTAAGCATGGCCGCCTTTCAGATCCTTACCAGCTTCTGAACGCCGCCTCTAGCCGATTGGTTGCTCAAGGTTCCGGACAGATCCAACTGTGGCAGTTTCTCTTGGAGCTACTCGGCGATTCGGCGAACGCCGCATGTATTACATGGGAAGGGACCAATGGTGAGTTCAAGCTAACCGACCCCGACGAGGTCGCTCGACGATGGGGAGAACGGAAATCCAAACCAAATATGAATTATGATAAGCTTTCCAGGGCACTCAGGTAAATAATTTATATATACATATATAGACACCTATATTATCAATTAACACTAATATAAATGTACTGATTATATATATTTATTAGTAATTTACATAAATTTTAATATAGTTTATTCCTTGCAATTACAGTGTTTTACAGCACTAAACTTTTAAGAGTGGTATAATAAATATTCCATATACCAATAGTAAATTAAAATAAAATATTCACATTTATTGTGTTTATTATAGAGTATGTGTGATGTGTGCCTTAGTTACCTTATTTACGAATATTGTTAGAGTTACGAGAGCTGTCTGACAAGTTCTGGGCCTAACAATGAAAGAATTTTTATGACGTGAAATACGTTTTATCTTTCAAAATAATCTCCTAAAAACTTCATACATTTATTTATGCTAACGTTTTTTCAATTATTCAATTACATTGAGAGAAATAAATGTTCAGTCAACCAATTTCTAGTTGACTCAACACCGAAAACTATTGAGTCAACTAGAAATTGGTTGACTGAAAATTTTATTTGTCTCAGTGTACCATCATTAAACTGTGATACCGGAAGGTGTGTAAAATATCCATCTTCAGTTGCAATAGCTGCGCTATTTAAAGAAAATGCTTTGCAACCATGATTTTTTTAGGTTTGGGAACAGATAATAGTTTGAGAAAGACAAATCGTGCAATTCGTACGTTAATTTGTTGAATTTTGCCATCGTCAAAACACATGTGTGAACATGTGCATTATCTTCTTTAAACAGGTCTTTCCTGACGAATGCTCGCATCTAACTGAACCAAAAGGTTACAATAATATTCATAGTTTGTTGTTTTACCTTTCTGAAGATCACCAATTAACAAAACATCTTTTTAATCCTAAGAAACTGGTGCTATAACCTTCCCTGAAGATGCAACCGTTCTTGCACTTTCATTGACTTTAGTTCGTTGTTTCGAAAATCATTTTTACTCTAGTGTGTAGCAGTGAATCTACGCTTCATCAACAGTTATGACACAACACCTGAAATCAATATTATTTTGCTTGAAAGGATATGCGATACGCTCGAGAAATACGAATTCGAATGCGGGTTTGGCTAATTGTCAGCTAATGTTGTACATTTTGTCATATGTACTTCTTCATGTAAAATATTTTCAATTCGTTCTTTTGAGATTCATATGGTCTTTGCTCTTCACTCAGTTTCATTTGTCGATCATTTAACATAATGTCATTAACGGATGCTAATAAAATTAACTTTGAAATGATGTGTCACATTTTGGAATACGTAACCGTTTTTTGTCCCGCTAGAGGGCGCTAAAATCAAAAATAGCGCAACCAACAATCACTTTGCTGAATTCTCCGTACAATGACCTTCTCAATGATGTATCGTATTTAGTACTTTCCCTATGTAAATTGTAAGGGTTAGAGTGATGGAGGGGAGGGGAATGACGTAACACAGTTGAAGATATGATAGAAGGGTGTCCCCCTTGGATCAAAAATCGACCTGTTTTTGCGGCTTTTCAAAAAAGTGTTCTCCTTCGAGATATTCAATCTACTTCGTTTTCGGTGGGGGCACCTGTATATGCTTTTACTTTCTTATACGTAGTATAAGGAAGTATTGTGATGATGAAAATTTTCGACCTCGAGATTTTTGCAGATGTCCACGTTTTGAAGTCCCCTGATACCAAAAAAGTGGTTTTTAAAAAATGTCTGTGTGTCTCTCTCTCTCTCTGTGTGTGTGTGTGTCTGTGTGTCTGTGTGTCTGTGTGTGTGTGTGTGTGACCACGATAGCGGCCAAACCGCTGTAGATATCGATTCCAAATTTTGTATTTACGTGTATAATCTCCCTCTTGAGATCTGATTAGTTTTTCAGTAAAACCGGTAGACCGGAAGTAGCAGTTTACTTCAGCGAAAAAATCGAATTTTGACAATATTTCGTCAACTATTAAGTTTAAACAAATTTATAAAGAATTCATATATACTTAGAATTGAAATCGAAAATAATTTTATTTAAAAAGTTTTTCGAAATTCCTACCGGAAGTAGGTCTTTTACTCTTATCGAAAATCAGTTTTTTGCGAATATTTCGCAAGTCATGCTTTTTAGACAAGTACGTTACGGGTATAAAAGTATTTACAACATAATTTTCAAAATCTTTTGTATAAAAGAAATTTCAAAATTCAGACCGGAAGTACCACTTTTACTCTTATCGGATAACGATTTTTTGCAAATATGTCGTAAGTTATGCATTCTATATATATTTATCAAGAGTACAAAAGTATTTAGAACTGAATTTACAATATTTTTTGTATATATGAAATTTCAAAATTCGGACCGGGAGTAGCACTTTTACTCTTACCGAATAACGATTTTTTGCAAATATGTCGTAAATTATGCATTCTATGTATATTTATGAAGAGTACAAAAGTATTTATAGTTGGATTTGGAATATTTTTTGTATAAATGATATTTCAAAATTCGGACCGGAAGTAACACTTTCATACGTATAAGAAAGTCGTGTGGTGACCACACCTCATTTTTTAAGTAGAAGTACCTATACCTATTTTATTTTTTATTAATTTTTTCTAATTATTTTTAAAGTACATATGGTTCCTATAGATGTTTAGTATAATTTCCTATTATTAAGATATTTAAGAAATTGAAAATTATTATATACGAGGGTGATTCATTATTTCCCTGACATGTATTATAGTTTTTTCGACACATTGCCTTACGTTTCTCCAATTTTTTTGACCCCTTCCATATAATAAGATTTACCGGACTAACTCCGGAAGATATGGTGGACGAAGGAAATTTATGAAATTTCGCCATGTCCTATGCTACGCACCCGTGCATTGTCTTGATGGAGCATCACGTTCTTCTTCTTCTTCTTCTTCTTTTAGCTAGGGTTATCCCCTGTTTGCCTGGCCTGTTTCTATTCAGCGGATGAGGAAAACCAACTTTGTCCCCATCTCTTGGAAGGTTGTCCTTGTTGTCTCTTTCCTTTTGGTCTCTCATGTTTGCATAATATAGGCTAGTCTGTTGGTTTGCATTCTCTCGACATGGTCATTCCATTCCTTCCTCCTTCGCTTACTCCACTTCACCACATACTGCACTCCGCATCCTTCTCTTATGGATCTACTCGTCCGTCTATCTCGTAACGTGACATTCGTTATTTTTCTGAGAATCTTCATTTCTACTGTTCTAATTTTTTTGTTTAGTTTTCTTGGTATCTGCTCTTGTCTCCGTGGAGTATGTTAGTAATGCGCGAACCATAGCTTTGTATACTCGTACTTTACTTTCCTTAGTAAGGTATTTGTTCCGCCAGACCATTGTGTTTAGATACCCTGTTACTTATGTCGCCTTCATTGCCTGTTGTTGAACCTCCGCCCGCAGGTCTCTTTGACTCGTTACCTCGACACCAAGATACCTGAAGTTCATTACCGGTTGAACGACGGATCCGTCTATTTCTAGTTTACTACGAAGTGGCTGCTTACATATTAACATGCACTTAGTTTTGTCTTTGGAGATGATCACATTATATTTTTTTCCGGTAATGTTGAATTGATACAAAAGTCTTTGTAAGTTATCTTCGCTGTCTTCTAGGAGCACTGCATCATCGGCGTAGCATACTATGTTCACGTTGTGTCTTCCCATAGGGTAACCATCTTTTGCTCTTATTGATTCTATCATACGGTCCATTATTAAATTGAATAAGAAGGGGCTCAACAAATCCCCTTGTCGTATGCCAATGTTTATTTTGATTGGTTCCGTAATTCCATCAGATGTTATGATTCTAGTCAATGTGTTAGTGTTAATATTATTGACCAATTCCACAAGGGTTTGTGGTACGTCATATTCATGTAAAATTTTCAAGACGTCGTTTCTTCTCACACGGTCGAAAGCCTTGCTGAAATCCAGGAAGCACATAAATAGCGGGTTGTTATATTCGATTGATTTTTCTTGTTCGCTAAATACGGTCGTCTTTTTCTTTAAATAGCCGTTGTAGCGAGAAGATAATTGATGTGGATTATGCTGCATGCAAGAAAACTGCTGCCACTACCTTGTTGCCCGACTGAACCCTACCTTCGCCTTTTGTGGTTCGATTCGCCCGGAAAAGCCCGCGGTTATGAAATGACGTAAAGACTCGCCCAGATTGCGGTTGAACTACCTATCATATGATCGCATATGTGATCAATTATGGGCAAAGGCAGCGCCTATCTTGCGGAGAGCTTTTCCGTACGAAAGTGATCATTCAGTATCAAAACCGCTAAGCCTCGTGTATACCTGCGGCTTTTACAGTCTTGCGTATTTTTGATCTCCGATTTTTTAAATTATTTCGAGTGTAGCGATCTCAATTGGACGATCAGCGTCACTCCTGCTTGCGTGCCCATAACAATATTCAGTAAACTACTTCTTTGCCATTCATTTTGTTGGTGCAGAGTCCCCATAATACCGAGCTTAACCTTGGTATGGGTAATGGTTTTTTTTTCCTCTAAAAAATAATGCTAGAGATGAGCACACAAAATTTCTTTATTTCCATTTTAGTTAATGGCTGTCGAACTTTAACTAAAGACGCACCTTTCACACCCTTTGACAGTAGGCTAATGACAAATGACAGTTAATGGCAGCAGTGTTGCTTTTGTATTTACAATTCGGGAAATTTTGTAAGTCATGGAGATAATGATCCACCCTTATACCTGAATATTAAATAAACTTGTCCAAAAAGTATATATTTACAGATAGTGAAATCTAATGTGATTTAGCACAAGAGTTTATTCATTATCTTCAAACACTTTTAACATTCCCTAAGTACCTACGTACTATATTACTATCCCTTTTTTTTTATCGCAAACTGAAATTGTTCTAGTTCTGTTTCCAAATTATCCAAACATATGAAAATTAGTTGAAGAACTTACAAAATCTATTTTTTACTTAGCCCCTTCCATTGAAAATCAAAATTCTGGAAATCGATTCAGATTATTCTAGTTGCTCTAAATGTCATGCCTGTTTGTCGCTCCTTAGATACACAGATTTATTTATGAGCTCATAGACCGAACTTAATAACTAGAAGTAAAATTTTCAACATTTTTTAACACTAACGTAGGTATTTTTTCTGTTATTCTATATATTTTTTTATTACAGACATAATTAAAGAATTTTTACTATAATAAACAGAAAAGCTGAGATTTTCCTAATATAAATAATATCTTGCAGTTTTTAAAAGAAAAGAAAATAGCTGTTGCTCGTCTAATATATCTCATCTTTATTTAATATTTTGTAGGCAACATTTAACCATAATTTTTAAAAATTCAATGTACTAAGCTGTCTGAATATGTATAGAATGGATATTGATTAAATATTATAGAAAAAGTACTTTTATGTTAAAAATAATTATCATAGTATAAAAGCCTCTTCTACATACGAACAAATTTATTAATCTAATTTGATCAAAAATACCTATATCTGATAATAAGTAAGAACTCCTTTCTGAAATGTTAAACGTAAGAAAACATTTACTTATAAAATATATATTCTGAACACTTTAACAGCTATGGCCTAACAATTCTGAATATAACACAATTTCGTGAAAACTAGATATTTAGGAGTTCATTACAGCCTAAATGAATCATTTTCAAAGCAGACGTTTTCTTTTATAATGTTCTGAATACATTACTAGAAAGATGAATTTTTCAGGTACTTTTGTGTACCGGGCGTGCGTTAAACCATTTTACCTTCAAAAGATACTTGTAATAAGGTAAATAAATAGTAATTGGTAGATTAACCCTCTTCTTACTTATCGACATTTCTCAGACCTATTTAGTATGTGTCATGAATTTATGAGGCGGAAGATTTTTCAATTTTTCTGTTTTAAGTAGAGGATAATCATTAACAAGAAGATTTAATTTTTTTGTTTACTCCAGGTATAGTTTTGAATAAACATCAAAAAAAATATAATTTAAGAAACGAAAATTATATAATATAAATAGCAAACAAGTTCAATGCCAAAACATAAGGAGGAAGTTGTATATTTGTCTGTATTGTTGGTTGTCTATACACACTGCAGACAATCAGCCAAAACTACATAAAAAATCCTAGTTACAGTGTTATGCAAATATTTAAAGCATTCACATATCTTTGATACGACTACTTAAATTTTCATAATTTTTTTCTTATACTCATTATATAAACATACAACAGTTACGACGCATGTATATATGCATATACTCTCCAACATTTATTTTCCCATATGTTTACTTATAAATTAATGGAGATCAACTGTCCCCCGTGTAAATAATCTCTTATCTCCAATCCCACCCCTCCATTTAATTTATCAAATTGTAATTTTCTTTTGACTCTATATAGGTATTAACTTTAAATATTCTAATTCGTATTACTTAAAAATGACATGTAACACACCATAAGTATTACTCTACATACAAGGGACATATGGAACAGGTTCGTACTTATGAGTATTGCCTAATGAAAAATAAAGGTTATTTGAAATACGTTAATTGAAAGAAAATAAAGCATGACATCTCTAATATCTAATTAAAAGGTTTTTTTGTTTCTGAAAATACATAGAATAATAATTTTTTATTTGAAAATTTGTAATGATATTTTAAACTAATATATTTACGTATATAACCCATCTGGATTGTTAGATTTTTTAATCAGCCTTTATCGTTCACCTATTTCATATTTTTCCAATTTTCTTCTTCAGCTGTTGTCATCCATCTCTTTCCAGCTGTTCTCGTATGTCGTAGCACCATCTCATCAAAGGTCTCCACCAAGTTCGTTTTTGTCACCATGGTTTCTAGTCTGTTGATATTCGTACCCACCTGTCAGCTTTCTTTGATGTCAGATTTACTAGTTCGTTTTCGTCTTTTAACGTGATGTTTGTAATTGATCTCTCTGTTCTTCTTTTCGTGACTTGTAGCATATGCAGAGTTTGTTTTGTGAGTGCCCATATGTCAGTGTCATAAGGAATGACATATTATTCTAGAACCAGAGTTTTGTTTGTGTTTATTTATATTGTAACAATACCTTTAATTAATAAAGGTACGATTACACTCAGATAAATTTAATAATATTTATTCTTACTATGTGTTTGAAACCTGTACTTATTCTCGTCTATATATAAAATTGAAATCTTTATGTACTTTTTAAATCTATTTTCAAATTCTCTCAGGTAATTTTTTATTTATGCCCTCACTAACTCAGTTCTTATATAAAATATTTAAACTAATTATTTTATATGTTGCTAACTTCCCTTGAATCATCAAAGCCCAAACAGTTGCCTATATGTAACTTTTTCAATATCTGCCTATATCATAGGATATTTACGTTTTATATTTCTTAACTTTATAAATCAAAGTTTACAAAACAGTTATTCTTTAGTGAATTATGATGTGTATTTCAACTTTATCTTCAAATAACAATACTTACTGTGAACTCAATCTCAAGGTATATATTAACATACTATTCAAATAATAATATAATCACTGACAGTTGTTTTTTCTATTTATAGGTTACGGTTCTAAGCGTCATATCTGTTTCATCAATTTAATTCAAAAACCTTCTTTATATACCAAATAAAAACAAATGTATCAAACTAATTTGTTTAATAAATCAGGCAAAATATAAATTATATGGTAGTTCTCAACACACACAACCAAATAAGACATTCATGGAAGTACCAAGCTTGTTTACGTAAACATTCTTTTGAAAATTTATATGTGCATGAAAATACACCTTTCGTGGATCGAAAAATATACAAGTAAGTATATTAATTATATTATTTTAAAAATACTGTATAGTTTTTGTATGTAAATCAAATACCCACACAAATTAATCAGTTTTAGTTTGCCGATCAGTTTTTTTTGACTTCTAAAAATTATACAAATGATGATACAAATTAATGTTGTGCACAGAACTTACAAAATATCTTTTCTTGATTATCAACACAGTTATAATGTACGTATAAATAATAGATCTCTAAATTTTGATATACTTTTCAATTCGAAACTGATAAATTCAAATTATTTCAAAGAATTATACGACCTGTTATTACTACTGAACTGGTGTTCTTATTTATACACCAAACGATTTTCTTTTTAGCTTGTCGAAGACATTTCCTGGAATCAATGAGGGAGATCCTTTCCTTTTCCTAATTGTCTGGAATGCTCGGAATGTGGACTGTAATGACTGCTATCCTGTAATACCTTCAACCTCTGCAATCAACTAGAATCTCGAACCGTCGAACGCTTTCGTGAAGACCTTTGAAACCTGCCTTTCCTCTACTGGACTGGAATACCTGTGTTAGCTGCTATGTTGAATATCTCGTATCTTTCAAGTCCTGGACTAAACTATTTGTATAACTTCTGGAATTTCACCAACTCTCCAATGCAATAAATCTCTCGCCAAATATGGAATAATATTTACCAATGCAGTAAGTTTATTTTTAAATTGTAATTATATATTTCTTCGCTTTCTTCTCAAGTATGAATATTCTTCAATTATTTCTTTATTCGTTACCGAAATTCTTTCTTCTAATTTATTTTTAATTATATTTGCATGATACAAAAAATGGTACTATTCTGGAAAATGTTGCAATCACCTAAAAAATATCTGCTTTCTTTTCTACTATCTCCTAACCACTTCTTCTACACTTTTGTATAATGATGAATCTCTTAATTATGTGTTTTTCGGAAGGAAAATTTCGTTTTCCGAAAACACATCTACCGCTTTTCTTAAATTATTTCCGAAAAAAAAAACCCTTTTTATTTATTCCCCATATCCCTGGCAATAAATCCTTAGTTTCTATCATATCCAATCATATTGTTCCACACATTATAATAATCCAAAATATGTTTTATTTGTAATTGAATATTTATAATACCTTTTTGTAATTCCAAAAATTTATCAATTTAATTCTTTACTTTAATTTTCACAACCTTTTATACCCTTCGGCAAACCAAATACTCAATACTTTAACTATATTATTTTAAATGTCAAAATCTGACACTTCTTACATTTGAATTTTAGCGCGTAACTATACATCATTTTCCAACCTTTATGATTCAAAATCCATACTAATATTCTCTATTTTTTCAAAAGTGTTAATTAAACAAGCTTTAACAAATAATATTACATATTAAAATACAACAAGTAACATTTACAATTCTACTTTCAGAAATGGGAAATATTACTACAACAAAGAAACCTGATAGGCAACCAACCACTCGATGCAAGGCGAACTTCAACATAACCCGATATGTAACCAACTTTACACGGTTCACAAAAACTATAGGGAAATACCCAATTAATATTCTCACAATTATTTTAAGTATAAATTAAATATTCTCACATCTATTTATTTAATTATAGTTTGGTCCATAAAATATTACCATCTTTTATTTTTTTAATACTCACTACAAGAACATATACAGTATATTTTATTAACATTAGTACTTCCATCATATCCTTACTCATCTAAGTTAGTGAACTACCACATATGCCCCTTTTTTAATAAATCTAAATTTCTATAGAATATATAAATTTATATTTATTCAACAATCTATACTAAAATGATGTACTTCAATTTGTACTACTTCTGTAGCATAACTATACATTCTCATATAAATCCATGTACATTTCTTAATATTTGGTATATAAGATAATTATTTACCTCACTGTATCTATTTTCATTTTTAACTCTCAATTATTTACAACAAACCATTTTAACTAATCTTATTCTCATAAATATACTAATTTATACCATCATATTCAAAATTTACATCTTTATCCATTTGTCTTCATCAATTATGTCATAAAATGTATCTTTTAACACTTCTATGCTTTCTATATAAGTAACTTTATTCCTTTTCTTATCCAATCTTATACCTTCTTTGTATTATCCTATTCATGATTTTAAACCCTTTAAAAATTCTTATCAATATTTTAATCGAAACTACTTTTAACATTTACTGGTGATTACTTTTAAGTTGTATCTGTTATTTCTTCAGATATTTAATAGCCTCTACAAAATATGCTTTACCTATGCTCACTTATTCTTTATTATTTTATTTTATATAACTGTTCCTAGCTGAACAAAAACCCTATACCTATAATAGACATTTTCGTCTACCTTTTCAAACTTTCACTTTTGGAAAGTACACAAATTATATTTTCGTTTTTTAAGGCGTACGTGACCTACATATTTCTTTTATACATTATTATTCTATATATTTATTATCATTTTGGGTTTTATTTACCCTTTCATACATAATCTCTATAAATTATTCCATATATTTTTATGTTTCCCTTTTATTATTTATTATACATAGCAAGCATTCATTATTATCTTTTCTATACATATTTTATTTTATAGGCTTCTTCTATTTGTATATCACATTTTTTTTTTATAACTCTTAATGACTTTAATATTTCTTGACCATTAAATGCTTTTATTACTCCGATAAATATCCTTTTAAAAAATTTTTTTTTTTTTAATAAGGTTCCTTCTTACTCATCTTTCATATATCTACTTTATACATTTCTTCACATTTTTATACTCGTATGTTTCTTTACTTACTGTAAAGTTACTTATATACTCCTCTAACACTTATATTTACAAATTTTATAATGTAAGGAATGAGGAAAATAAATTAAATATTACTAATTTCTTCATACTAACTAATCTTTACAACTCTTCTTCGTCTAAATAATTCTATCCTGATTCAATTAATTTAGAGCAAGGAAATAAAATACATAAACCTTTGTTAGATCATTTTAGCTAAAATTTCTTACATGATTAACTCAATCATAAAAAAAAAAAATTAAATGCACATACTTATATCCCGTTTTTTTTTTTATGACATACTTTTATAGAAACAAAATACATTAACCATGCCCCTAAATTTTGGTTCTATTAACTTTGATGTAGCTCTGGTGGGTGGTAGCGCTATTTACCAACGGTAACTGGCCCTTCAGTACCGCCATGCCCTTAAATTTTTTAACAATTATACTTCATCAATATAATCATGTAACATTGAAATATGATAAGTTCCTTTAAGATATCCCGTTTCTTCATCAATTAATTCATAATTGTTTAATCCTATTTTCCGATGTATTAAATACGGTCCCGAATATGGCCTTATGAGTTTTGCTATAATTTTATTCCTTCTATCCGTTACTCGTAACGCGCGTACAATAACTTTATCGTTCTCATTATACACCTTATATTTACGTTGTTTTTCTTTTTTCTTCTGCTCCCATTTAATTTTTCGTCTCATTAATTTTTGTTTAATTTGTTCATATCTGCCTCCTATTTCTGCAATTTCATCATCTTGCCAAGGCCTTTGTGGAGGTTGTCCTGTGAAAATAGTTATTGGACAAGCTTCATGTACGGTACTTGGTGTGTTATTCATTACAAATTCAATTTGTTTTAAACATCTGGCCCATTTATGATGTCGATCTTCGAGTAATATCCGTAAATATTTAAGAACTTCTTTTATATACCTTTCCGATGGATTAGCTTGTGGATGACGAATCGATATGTGATGAGATTTAATATTTCTTTCATCTAAAAATTCATGATATCTCTGATTCATAAAATATGTTGCATGATCAGATAATATTGTTCTTGGAGTCCCATACTCAGTTATATATTCTTGTAACGCCTGTAATACAGTATCTGTATCACATTTCTGTGTTGGTATTAATCGCACATGTTTCGAAAATATATCACATAACACTAAAATATTTCGATATCTTCTCGTGCTCGGAATCAGATTTGAAATAAAATCAATTGCTACTAATTGTAATCTATCATCAGCAACAATACTTAAACTTATATTCTGATTTGTATAATTCTTTTCTTTTGCTAAAATACAAGTTTTACACCGTTTAATTTCTCTTTTAATTATCTTCTCGTCATTCCGGCAATAATAAGCTTCTCGGAACATTAACCAACATTTCCTAGCTCCTATATGTGTATACATTACATGTAAATGTCGTATAATATTAATCGTGTGTTCTTCATTCGTAACATATACCTCCAGATCGCCTATCTTCTTCAAAATTATCCCTTCATTCATTCTCATTCCTTTATATGTACCTATTGTCCGTAATCTATTTTTAATTATCTCCAACTCAGGTGTATCTTGAGCTTCTCTGATTCTTTGTACTGAAAAAATACCTTCTGATCCCAATCTTACTAAGTTTATATGTACATTTGTTGTTTTTGTTTCACCATGTTTTCTACTCAGTACGTCAGCTGCAATCATTTCTTTACCTGGTCTATATATAATTTCCATATCATACTGCTGTATTAATAATGTCCAACGGTAAATCCTGTTATTATTTAATTTCGTAGTCATAATATTCAGCAACGCCTTGTGATCTGTTTCCAATCTGAATTTCTTCCCTATAAGGTAATAGCGTAACTTAGTTAAAGCATAAATGACAGCAAGCATCTCGAGTTCTGATATCCCAAATTTCCTTTCGCACGGTTTTAAAGTTCTTGACGCGAAATATATTGGAACCTCGATACCATCTTTGATCTGTACTAATTCGGCTGCTACGGCTACACTTGATGCATCTGTTCGTACGATGAAATCTAAATTAAAATCCGGATGATACAACTTAAGATTTTCTACAAAATTTGATTTTAACTGTACGAAACAATCCTCACATTCTTCAGTCCACTTCCACTTCGTTCCTTTCTTTAGTAGATTTAACAACGTACTTGTCTTTTGGCTATAATTAGATACAAATTTCCTATAGTAATTCAACAACCCAAGAAATCCTCTCAACATTTTGAGTTTATTAGGTCTTGGATAATTTTGTATCTCTTCTAATCTTTGAGGATCTAATAAAATATTTTGTTGGTTAATAACGTAACCCAAGTAATTGACTTCTTTTTGGCAAAACTGACACTTAGATAAATTTAATTTCATACCATTAACTTGTAATGTATTAATAATAATCTCTATATGATTTATATGAGATTCTATGTCATCCGAAAATATTATGATATCATCTAAATAATGAAGGGCGAATTTCTCATATTGGTCTAGTATTTTATGTAGAAATCTAATCAATCCGGCAGGACTACTTTTTATGCCGAAAGGGCATACTTTAAAATGGTAAGTAATTCCATTTACGTTAAATCCACAGTACTTCCTAGAATTCTCGTCCAATCTTATTAACCAAAATGCATTCTTAAGGTCTAATTTGCTATACCATTTTTTATTACCGCATTTTGTAAGTAAAACATCAATATTTTGTGGTATTTCATGCTCAGGCATGATCCTTAAATTAATTAAACGAGCGTCAATGCAAAGGCGAATAGAATTGTCCTTCTTCTTAACCAACACAACAGGACTAATAAAATAGGTGTTCGATCTCTCGATAATATCAGCTTCTTCTAATTTTCTAAGTTCCTCATTGACACGATCTTGGAAAAAATACGGAATAGGATAATTTTTACACGATAACGGCGAATCATCATTTATCAATAATCGATGCTCATAATCTTTAGCAAAAACAACTTCATCATTAATTAATTTTATATTCTTAGCTAAAATTTCTATTAGACTTTCTTCAATCCAAGGTTCTGGTAATTTTTGTTGTAAAATAAAAGTTTGAATGTCAGCTACATTTCTTATTACTTTAACTTCTTGTTTATCTTCTATTATTACAGCATTTCCATATTCGTCATTTATTTCCGATCTAGGTAATTCAAACATTGCTCCTTCCAAATGTTCTTGAGCATCATCATTCTCTGCACGATCATCTATAATGACATTATTTACCTCGTACTGTATATCCTCCTTGTATTCAATATAAGCGTTTATTTCTTTTAAATCCACAACCTTATCTAATAAAATTTCCTTTCCTTCAATTTTAATCTTGTTTTCTTCAAAATCTAAATTCATTCCCAGCGCTCTCATATTATCTATCCCTAATATGCAATCATAAAACAAATTCCCTAACAGATAAAATTGCATAATAAATTTGTGTCCATTAATCACTACATCTATACATAACCGCTTATTAATACAACCCATTTTTCCCCTATTCGCAGACATAACATTAGTATTTTTGACTTTAATAATATATTTAGAATATTCAGGTATATTCATTATCATTTCTTCTTTTATGAGTGATATTTCAGCACCAGAATCTAACAAAGTTTTAAATTTAACATCTCTAATACTAATTATGCAAAAAGGTAAACTTCCAAAATTATTAATTATATTTCCCATATCTAAACCATTCTGAACATTCCCCATTCCTGTTATTTTACTACTACTAATTATATTACAACTAACACTACTATTAACAAAATTATTTATTAATGAGATGTTCCCGGGATAGCATTCTGATATGGATCCAATTTCATTTCCAAAATTGGCGTTTTTTTTTCTTCCAAACCAACTCCAATTTCATTTCTATCTTGATTATGAACCTGACTACCAGTAAATCTCCTATCTGATTTTCTCCAATCTTGCATTTGTATATTATTCACCTGTCTAGAATTATTATTTCCATAATACCTTTTATTTTGTTCTTGATAGTCATTGTTATGAGGAACTTGTCTTGCAGATTGATTAATAAAAGGATTATTCCTATTTGTACTCGGTCTTCCATTCCCTCCATTTGATATACTTCGATTATTGTTCCAATTTGAGATACCATTCCCTTGTGTATTATAACTTCTATTATAATTATTACTCTGATGACTATTAAATTGGTAAGGTTGTCTTGCTCCAAAATAATTATTCTGACTACTACTAGGTTGATTATTCCTTGGATAAGCATTCTGTTGAAAAGGGGTATTATTACGAACATAATGATTATTCACACCACTATTATTTGACATACGTTGCTGATTATTCTGAATATCATTTCTTCCATTTAATTGACGAGATTCCCTATATTTTACACCGTCTGTATAATCATCTAAACGTCTAAGAATATTAATCAACTCATTCATATCCGTGACATTCTGACAAATAATTGCATGTGTGTCAACAGGAATAAAGTGTTGTAATAAATGTTGAGATATAGTTTTTTCGTCCAAATGAGATATGTATCGACAATAGTTAAACATTCTTTGTGCGTAAGCCTCCCTCGAAGATTTACCTGGTTGATATCTTCCTGTTAACAACCTCTGATGTGCTCTGCTTTGTTGCGTCTCACTCCAGAAATTATTTTTAAATAATTCCACAAACTTACTTAAATCATCGCAATTGTCTTCAACCCGTTGAAACCAATCCGCTGCACCACTGTTTAAAGTCGCTCTAATAATATTCATTTGGCTCCTAAAATCCTGTATCTCTTCTATATATCTTAGAATATTTGTCAAATAGGCCATTGGATGAGTGGACATTTTATCCCCACTAAAATGAGTTATATTCTCAATTCTGATACCATTATTTAAAACATTGTAAACCGGAGGACATGTTACATGAGGGATGTTAATATTCTGAGTCTTTAATAAAAGATCTTGTATTTTCGTCTTCTGTTCTTCACATTCTTTCAGAATATCTTCCATACTCAACTTCTGCGCAATAGTAGTATCAGTCGATAATTTTATTTCTTTTAAACATCTATCTTCTGTATTTTCTATTTTCTTACAAAAATTCTCTTCTAATTTTTCTGTTTTGTCGGAGACTTCTTTATTTACCTGATCAACTTCATCCCGTATGCGTTTCGCTAACTCCTTATATTTCTCGCTACTATTCTTATCTATTTGTTTTACATTTTCTTTTATTACCTTAATTTTACCTTCAACCTCTTGTACTTTATTTCTAATAATATTTTTAACTTCCGTATCCTTAATTTGTAACTTTTCGTCTACTTCTTTCCGCATTTTCACTTCCCTGCTATCCATTTCAATAGTAATTTCTTTAATCTTTTCTTCTGTATCTCTCAGTAAAGATTTCTTTAATTCTTCCAGATTTCTTCTATTTTCTTCTCTAGTATCAATGCTCGCCTTTTCCAACTTATCCAATTTTTCTCCTAATTCTTTTTTATCCTCCTCTCTATTTTTCTTATTCTCTTCACTAGCCTTGTCAAGTTTATCCATTAACTTCTTATTATTCTCTTCACTAATTTGTTTAAACATTTGTAGAATTAATTCCATATCTGCTGTTGTATTCGACATTTCTGTTTTAGAAGTCTCTCCTAATATTTCCACCTTATCACCTCTATCCTGTGTTTCTCCTGTCTGTTGAATACCTTCCTGAACTTGTAATATAATTTCTCCTCCCTCTGGTACATTCACATCCTGACCAACCTCCTCTTCACTATCGCTAGACGATTCAGATCTATTTAATCCAAAATTACTCTTAGATCTGGTATTCATTTTCAATAATTGTAGTACACACTTCCTTATACCTTGATATACTTTAAACTGATTTTATTACCTTTGTAAAATGTATACTAATGTTATCGCTATTATTATAATTAATAAAATATTTGAAATATGTTTTTGCGAGTCTTATTTTAATCGCTCCACGTTGGGCACGCCATAAAATGTAACAATACCTTTAATTAATAAAGGTACGATTACACTCAGATAAATTTAATAATATTTATTCTTACTATGTGTTTGAAACCTGTACTTATTCTCGTCTATATATAAAATTGAAATCTTTATGTACTTTTTAAATCTATTTTCAAATTCTCTCAGGTAATTTTTTATTTATGCCCTCACTAACTCAGTTCTTATATAAAATATTTAAACTAATTATTTTATATGTTGCTAACTTCCCTTGAATCATCAAAGCCCAAACAGTTGCCTATATGTAACTTTTTCAATATCTGCCTATATCATAGGATATTTACGTTTTATATTTCTTAACTTTATAAATCAAAGTTTACAAAACAGTTATTCTTTAGTGAATTATGATGTGTATTTCAACTTTATCTTCAAATAACAATACTTACTGTGAACTCAATCTCAAGGTATATATTAACATACTATTCAAATAATAATATAATCACTGACAGTTGTTTTTTCTATTTATAGGTTACGGTTCTAAGCGTCATATCTGTTTCATCAATTTAATTCAAAAACCTTCTTTATATACCAAATAAAAACAAATGTATCAAACTAATTTGTTTAATAAATCAGGCAAAATATAAATTATATGGTAGTTCTCAACACACACAACCAAATAAGACATTCATGGAAGTACCAAGCTTGTTTACGTAAACATTCTTTTGAAAATTTATATGTGCATGAAAATACACCTTTCGTGGATCGAAAAATATACAAGTAAGTATATTAATTATATTATTTTAAAAATACTGTATAGTTTTTGTATGTAAATCAAATACCCACACAAATTAATCAGTTTTAGTTTGCCGATCAGTTTTTTTTGACTTCTAAAAATTATACAAATGATGATACAAATTAATGTTGTGCACAGAACTTACAAAATATCTTTTCTTGATTATCAACACAGTTATAATGTACGTATAAATAATAGATCTCTAAATTTTGATATACTTTTCAATTCGAAACTGATAAATTCAAATTATTTCAAAGAATTATACGACCTGTTATTACTACTGAACTGGTGTTCTTATTTATACACCAAACGATTTTCTTTTTAGCTTGTCGAAGACATTTCCTGGAATCAATGAGGGAGATCCTTTCCTTTTCCTAATTGTCTGGAATGCTCGGAATGTGGACTGTAATGACTGCTATCCTGTAATACCTTCAACCTCTGCAATCAACTAGAATCTCGAACCGTCGAACGCTTTCGTGAAGACCTTTGAAACCTGCCTTTCCTCTACTGGACTGGAATACCTGTGTTAGCTGCTATGTTGAATATCTCGTATCTTTCAAGTCCTGGACTAAACTATTTGTATAACTTCTGGAATTTCACCAACTCTCCAATGCAATAAATCTCTCGCCAAATATGGAATAATATTTACCAATGCAGTAAGTTTATTTTTAAATTGTAATTATATATTTCTTCGCTTTCTTCTCAAGTATGAATATTCTTCAATTATTTCTTTATTCGTTACCGAAATTCTTTCTTCTAATTTATTTTTAATTATATTTGCATGATACAAAAAATGGTACTATTCTGGAAAATGTTGCAATCACCTAAAAAATATCTGCTTTCTTTTCTACTATCTCCTAACCACTTCTTCTACACTTTTGTATAATGATGAATCTCTTAATTATGTGTTTTTCGGAAGGAAAATTTCGTTTTCCGAAAACACATCTACCGCTTTTCTTAAATTATTTCCGAAAAAAAAAACCCTTTTTATTTATTCCCCATATCCCTGGCAATAAATCCTTAGTTTCTATCATATCCAATCATATTGTTCCACACATTATAATAATCCAAAATATGTTTTATTTGTAATTGAATATTTATAATACCTTTTTGTAATTCCAAAAATTTATCAATTTAATTCTTTACTTTAATTTTCACAACCTTTTATACCCTTCGGCAAACCAAATACTCAATACTTTAACTATATTATTTTAAATGTCAAAATCTGACACTTCTTACATTTGAATTTTAGCGCGTAACTATACATCATTTTCCAACCTTTATGATTCAAAATCCATACTAATATTCTCTATTTTTTCAAAAGTGTTAATTAAACAAGCTTTAACAAATAATATTACATATTAAAATACAACAAGTAACATTTACAATTCTACTTTCAGAAATGGGAAATATTACTACAACAAAGAAACCTGATAGGCAACCAACCACTCGATGCAAGGCGAACTTCAACATAACCCGATATGTAACCAACTTTACACGGTTCACAAAAACTATAGGGAAATACCCAATTAATATTCTCACAATTATTTTAAGTATAAATTAAATATTCTCACATCTATTTATTTAATTATAGTTTGGTCCATAAAATATTACCATCTTTTATTTTTTTAATACTCACTACAAGAACATATACAGTATATTTTATTAACATTAGTACTTCCATCATATCCTTACTCATCTAAGTTAGTGAACTACCACAATATTTTCAATTATGTTAGCAATAGTTTATAGATGGTGCTGAATTGCTTTTCGAAACCTTCGAAAGACAGTTTAAAAAAAGCAATAACAATTAAAGCTACAAATTTATTATATAAGTGGGACTGTAAATAACAAACTGGGATTATATACTACAAGTCGGTTCAAAAGTAACGATTCAAGTTAAATGTATGAGTTATACTTGCGTGGATGTGAATTCGGATATATTCACCTGCATCCATCGGTTGGGCACCGACAACGGACTCACAAAAAACTCGCGCAAGCTGAGTCCTTTTAAAGAATTCTAACGGATAACAGAGTTGACGGTTAACTTCTTGACGAATACGAGAAAAGCGCGGTAAAAATATAGAAATATTAAATATTTAAGAATTTACATATATGATATCTAAAACTAATGTTTCTGTGAAATATCTTGTCGTAGATAGTTAGGAAAGAATATTTTCTTGCTCTACTCGCATTAACAAAAGAAAAGGAAGTTTTTCTTCAGAAATTATACGCTGTCAAAGTTTGTCTGTGCAAGCGAATTTTTTAAAATAATATGTAGTTTTTAGGGGGATATTAAAGCGGTCGAGAAAGCAAGATATCGAATTTATCAGTTTTTTTAGTTATTGTTCATGATAGAAATGTGAAATTTTCTCCAATATATATGAGTACACGGAAAGGTTGTCAGATTATGTAATTTTTTGTCACAACCATCTATTTTTTTTATTTCAAATTAGAGTAAAATGTACGTGTGCTTCTAGGTCAAATTCTGAAATAATTAAATGAAATTCATCAAAACGGATGTAATTCCCGTGTAGACCAATGTTTTTTTGTGAGATATAGCTTTTTGAATTGCGGAAAAAAGTTTAAATTGAGTAATTAAATTAAGAAATTCCGGAATGGTGCGGTACTGAATTATTTGTATTTTAGCAGCGCCTTCATCTCCTACGGATATGCGGTCAACTTCTTGGCCCTGCCTATGGGACTGTCCGAACTTTTTGCGGTAGTCTAGAGTATTTTATTTCACTTATTCTCACTGCAATTTTACGCATTCATATTATTACCAGTTTCGTCAATTCCCAAATACAAATCGACTTTAATATCCCCTAAAATAATTTAATTTTTAGAAATGAGTAAGGCTGATTGTAATTCTGTAAGTGCGCCACGGACTTATTAAGAATGTGAACCCCTGCTGTAGTGGATTTTCTAAGGCGCAAATATTAAACTGATATACCTACCTTAAGTAATATTTGACGTCGATTATTATTTTCTTATGCTGAACAAATACTAGTCGAAGGGGTATGAACCATGTCAAAATTCTTCAATTCCAGAGCTGCATTATATGTTAAGATCAAAATGTTGTGATCATTAACCGCAACACGTAAAACTTCATGCTTGAACTAAACACAAACTTAATATCCTAAGGTTCCGCTCATTAAAACCAGCCTTACATTTATGGGAATATTGTCCGAGGAACTTTTAAAGCAAACTTCTTACATAGGTTAAAATTATGAAAATTTTTATTTTAAATAAAACACCACTATATTTTTAAGGATTGTAATAGACCTCCTATCACTGATATAAGATATGCGATGTTTAGTACCTTATCATTTAATAGCGAATAGCAACAGAAACATTTAATTGAAACTGTTATTTTAAAAAAATATGCTTAGTACTTTGTTTAACTTATTTAAATTAAAAATCTAATTACTCAAATAACCGAAAATGATCCAATAGAAAATTTTATGCTTGTTTCTGATGATCGCATGAGAACTTAAGAAATGTGTGATTTGTTTAACAATTTGCGTCCTGAAGATATTATCGTGTTATTGGAAAAAATTTAAGAAGGCATAATTTATTGCTCAAGAAATTGCTATAAAATTGTATAAATTACCATTCACTTCGACTGCATTCTACGCACTGGATAGTATAAGTTGCAGGTCATTGGCTAGAATATTGATATACAAAACCCGTGTGAACTACACTTAGCCTAGCGCACACGCATCGATTTCTATCGTACGGAAAAATATCGTATGATCAAATTCTTTTAGTGGAACAAAGAAGAGCATAGGATCTTCTTTGTTCCACTACAAGAATTTCCGGCCTTAGTGCAAGAATAATCGACCGGAAATTATGATTGTAAAACTGAATTTTGTGAATGAGATTTGCAGCATCTATATATAATTTGCTGTTTTCCAACAGGACTGTGTCTTGTTGTAACGGTACGGCTATGTCTGTCGATATTGGTCGATAGATAAACCATGGATGCAAAACACAGCGCTCTCACAAACTGCAAGTCTGAACTGGTTTTAATTGATTTGGACATGGTTTCAACCCAGAAACTAAGAATTATTCGAAAACCATGGACGCCTTACTCATATTCACAGTTCATGAATTTTTGAAACAAATTCATTTATTTTCTTGTAATAAAATGCAAAAATAATATTCAATATGATTAAAATATTTCCAATTAAAACAATAATTCCGTTAAAAATAGGCTTTCATAAATGTTAAATTATCACATGTAGAATGTACATAAGAATTTTGAAACACATTTAGTATTGCCGGATTTTATTATCTGTTTGTGTCTAATTTCATGAAATCTTGGTAGAACTATGAAAATAGTAAACTATACATACGTATGCATATGTTTTTGATTAATGTTTAACATTATTTGTTCTGAATTAACAGGTATTACTACGATAAAAATATCATGTCGAAAGTACATGGAAAAAGATATGCTTACAAATTCGATTTTCACGGTTTGATGGCCGCCTGTCAAGCTCAAGCTCAAGGTCAAGGAGATGTTCCAACATATCATAAATATCAACCACATCAAAGTGAATTGGGTGCAGCACTATATCCAACAGCACATGGAACAACAACCAAGTTACCAGCAATACTACCGCCTACGACACAACATGCGCAAACCAGTCTTTTTCCACCGCCAGCATACTGGCCGTATTCAGCAAGTTCCTTTGATCCAAGACCACCTTTTAATTAATTTATAATACTCAAGATTCAGTCGAAATACGTTGTTAGAAGATAACATGCTAAAGGTGAATTGTATCTAAGTACTCAAATTTCGACTAATCGTTAATTTTATGTAAGAAAATTAAATTGTTAAATATTTTTTTTTATTTTTTGATGGTTGTTATATATTCGTTGATTATAGTAATGTAATGTAACCATATTTCTTGTACATAAATCTTCAAACATATTCTCGTTTTTATTGAGCAAGACCATTAGTAAAATCTTCTATATAGAGAAATGTACTTATAAAAAATTGTTTGTTATACTTTGCTTAATGAAAATAGAGTATATATGTATATTTAATGTAATATTGTTGGTCTAAAATAAAGACATCTTCTTATAATTATGTACTTTTATATTCTGAAATAAGATGCTGTTCTTATTGCTACTATCTCTAAAGAAGAAGTATGTGAAGCTAAAAATAATCCTCTGTTCTCAGTATTTGTTACAATGTCTGTTGCTTTTATTCCATCCCCCAATTTATCTTTTTCTAAACTTCTTATATATTCTTGTGTAGATTTGATCTCCTCATCTTGACTTGAGCTTTTGCCAATTAAGGTTTTAAGGGATTGTGTGGTCGTTTTCTCAGGGACGAGCAAAAAAAAGCAGCTGACATTTGTTGAGTTAATAATAAAGATTTAGGACTATACATGCAAAATTATAGATAGTTGCTGATGTATAGTAGAGGCGAATTGTGAATTGTATATGCGTTTTATTCCAGTATTTAAACAGTAGTAATAAAATGCAGCATTCGTTTATGCGTATTAGAATTATTATCATATAACATACTTTATTTTTATAATGTTTAATTATTTAATTAAGTATGTGTTACATGCAAATACAAAGTAAAATTTACTTATTCTAAAAATCTACTCTGTCCCGCTCCTGAACCAACGTATGTACGTCGTACAGAAGAATGAAGCGTACACTTCACAATGGAATCTTCCTGGCATTAAAAAAAAATAAAATAAATAAATTTGTTTATCGAGAAATTCCGATAGGGAATAAAGTCCAGTCAAACTGTGAATCAATCTACATAAAATAGCGTAATTTTCTCGATAGTATAATTTATTAAAGGTTTGTATTCTAAGCATAATTGTAGATTTGAAGGGTTCCCCGAGTGTCAGTGACGCCGCTATCGCGAGTAACGTGTTTAATTCGATATCTCGAGAACTGTTCGGTTTACACAAAAAACTATTTTCTCTTATAAATTGACTTACTTAACTTTTTTATTCGAAATATTTTTTCTAGCATCGATATTTTTCGAATTATTTTGTTAGAAATACCCAAACTTTCATACTTTCGTCCTTTTTCGCCTCTATCTTCCTAACCATTCACTTTTTTGTTTACCTACTGACATTACTTTCGCAGTTATTGGTTAGTTTATCGATCGAACTCCGCGCTATTTTCATTATGCGTGTTCATGCATGCGTGTTAGGTTAGGTTAGCCGTTAGGCCCTCCCCACAATAACCTTGGAATCTGTGGGCCCTGAATTTTTTTTTTAGCTGAGAGGAGGCTGGAAGGAAGTGAAAGTTGAGTATTTGTGGGCATAGACTGCTTTAGACACTCAGTGCGTTCTCGACTACTATCCAGTTTAGAGTGAAAGTTGAACCGATCACAATAAATCCAGCACCGGACGATTCTTGTAAATGCAAGAGAAATTGTGGAAAAGCATGTAAGTGCAGAAAAGCCGATTTATACTGCTCGCTCATTTGTATTAATTGTAATGAAAATTTTTGTTGTAATGTACCGAATGCTATTCAAACTATCGACAAAGATGATGTAAGCATAGAAGCCTCGAGCAATGAATAAATTGCGGAATGCGCCAGAAACACTTGTGTATGATGAATCTCGTCCATCTTCATCCAATGTTAATTATTAATTTCCTTCCTTTTCTGACCCTTAATCAGATTATTATTTAGTTGAATGTAATAAAGAATACCAAAATTGAAAAATGTCGGAGTTCTTCAATCGATTTATCTTTTCATAAAGGTAAGTTGACAAAAATAACCCTCGAATACTTTCATATTTTTTTTTCCTTTTTACTTAAAGTATTGTGATGACAAAAATTTTCGACCTCGAGATTTTTGCAGATGTCCACGTTTTGAAGTCCTCTGATACCGAAAAAGTGGTTTTTAAAAAATGTCTGTGGGTCTGTCTGTCTGTCTGTGTGTGCGTGTGTGCGTGTGGGCACGATAGCGGTCAAACCGCTGGAGATATCAATTCCAAATTTTGCATTTACGTGTATAATCTCCCTCTTGAGATCTGATTAGTTTTTCAGTAAAATCGGTAGACCGGAAGTAGCAGTTTACTTCAGTGAAAAAATCGAATTTTGCCAATATTTCGTCAACTACTAAGTTTAAACAAATTTATAAATAATTCATATGTACTTAAAATTAAAATTGAGAATAATTTTATTTAAAAAGTTTTTAGAAATTCCTACCGAAAGTAGGTCTTTTACTCTTATCGAAAATCAGTTTTTTGCGAATATCTCGCACTTTATGCTTTCTAGGCAGGCACATTACGAGTATAAAAATATTTAAATTATAATTTTAAATATCTTTTGTATAAAAAAAATTTCAAAATTCGGACCGGAAGTACCACTTTTTAACATATTATACTATCGAGAAAATTACACTATTTTTTGTAGATTTCCCTTCTCTGAGCAATATTTTGACTGGACTAATACAGACATTTAGTTTTCCAATCTGAATCGTCAGCTAAGCAGCTGTCGCATTCTTTCCTCTTCCTTTTTTATGGCTTTTTATATACAGTGCGGAAACTACTTATGGAATAAATTCAGTAACTTCCAAACTAATGACATTTGTCGAAAACGCTGAAACAGGTCAATTTTTATTTTAAACTGCACTAGTTTTAAATCACTGCAACTATTAGTGACGTCATCTTATTCAGAGCTGTGACGTCATACGCAATTTTTTTTAATGGAATGCTATATTTTTTTTATAAATTCGTAGATAGTACTATTAAATATCTTTTCAATAAACTTACACTATAGTTACTTTGTTTTTAACAGTTTTTGACATTTTTACATTTCTGCGTTCCAACCCAACAACAACAATTATAAAAACGTCAAAGTTTACTTATTCTTTTTTGATCAAAGCAAAACTACTATTTTTCTTGTATTCTACTATCGTCAGGTGTTATCAATTTTATCACACAGTTTTTTCGTGTTGACTTTTTCTTTTTAGATTTTTTTCTTTTATAAGGATATCTTGTAGGATTTGTTACAAAAGCTGCTAAGAGTACTATCCAAAACTAAAACAAAAATTGTTGCAATACATTAAAAAAAATGAGGTGTGGCCACCACACGATTTTCTTATAGGTACGTATGAAAGTTTCAAATTATAGAATTTTAAGAATTTTTTATATAAAAATTATTTAAATTCCTATTATAAATACTTCTATTCTCTTAATAAATCTCTATAGAATGCATACTTTGCAAGATATTATCAAAAAAGTGCTACTCGCTAAGAGTAAAAGTGCTACTTCCGGTCCGAATTTTGAAATTTCATGTACACAAAAAATATTGCAAATCTAGCACTAAATACTTTTGTACTCTTGATAAATATATATAGAATGCATAACTTACGATATATTTACAAAAAATCGCTATTCGATAAGAGTAAAAGTGGTACTTCCGGCCTGAATTTTGAAATTTCTTCTATACAAAAGATATTTAAAATTATTATTATTATTATAAAAGAGTTGGATGAGTGTCTTACTTACAGTTTTTGTTAGATCTAATATGTCGTACTAAAGCGAGAAATTTTATGTATGTTCTTTATTTATTGTATCTACAATTAATGTAGATACTTTTTTAAATATTAAAAACAATATGATATTCTATAACATGAAGCAAAGTATATTAATAAGTTTGAATTTATTCTGACTTGCTTGCTTAACCTGTAAGGGAAATAATAGTTATGTTCCTGTAGGTAAATTTTGAATGAAATTAAAATCGACGTTTGAAATGGATTAATACATTACTTAATGTTTCTAAACACTACACGTACGTATTTTGTTTATGGCGTTGATAACTAGTTCAGAAATATATTGTTTGTTTCAGGAAGCTATTTTTAGCACCAACAATTTAATTCGTTTTTACTACCATCATTATTTTTATTGGCCCAATGATATTATTTGTTTTGACCTTCTCTTATCTATAATAATCATTCTTGTCCAAAATGTACATATCATTATAGTAAATTGGTGCTATTCTACCATTAACTTTTCTCATAATTTAAATGAAATAATTAAACGTTTTTCTTCAAGGAATATAATGCTTCTTGGTATTCACAACTAAGCTATTTACATAGTAAATATGCGACTGTAAAGTTAACCATTGGAAAGACTCATAATTATTACAAAGGAGCTAATAATTCTGCCAAGTTATCGTAAGGTAGGTTGAACAAATAAGGCCCGGTACCCCAATAAAGCCCATTGCACCTTTGCCCTATTAGGAATCTGTAATAACAGCAGGTCTCTACTATTTACATCTGTGATACCTCTAGTGTTAATTTCTAAATTTCCTGTTAAGTGATAAGAGGATGAACTGAATTATAGACGTTCATATTAGTTCAGCTGAGTTTGGTTAGGTGTATTAAAAGTTGTGGCTGAGAAATAATTTTGAGGTAAGTACTAGAAAATCGTTCGTATTACTTTCTTATACGTAGTATAAGGAAGTATTGTGATGATGAAAATGTTCGACCTCGAGATTTTTGCAGATGTCCATGTTTTGAAATCCCTTGATACCGAAAAAGTGGGTTTTAAAAAATGTCTCTCTCTCTCTCTGTGTGTGTGTGTGTGTGACCACGATAGCGGTCAAACCGCTATAGGTATCAATTCCAAATTTTATATTTACAAGTATAATATCCCTCTTGAGATCTGATTAGATTTTCAGTAAAATCGGCAAACCGGAAGTTGTAGTTTACTTCAGTGAAAAAATCAAATTTTGCCAATATTTCGTCAACTGCTAATTTTAAACAAAATTATAAAGAATTCATATGTACTCAAAATTGAATTTGAGAAGAATTTTATTATGAAAGTTTTTCGAAATTGATACCGGAAGTAGGTCTTTTACTTTTATCGAAAATCAGTTTTTTGCAAATATTTCGCAAATCATGCTTTTTAGACACGCTACGAATATAAAAGAAATTAGATCTTAATTTTCAATATCTTTTATATAAAAAAATTTCAAAATTCGGACCGGAAGTATCACTTTTACTCTTATCGAATAGCGATTTTATGCCAATATGTCGCAAATTATGCATTCTATAAATATTTGTCAAGAGTACAAAAGTATTTAGAGTTGGTTTTGAAATATTTTTTGTATAAATGAAATTCAAAATTCGGACCGCAAGTAACACTTTTACTCTCAGCGAGTAGCACTTTCGTTCGGATATCTCGCAAAGTATGCATTCTATAGAGATTTATTAAGAGAATAGAAGTACTTATAATACGATTTTAAATAACTTTTATATAAAAAAATTTTAACACTTTATAATTTGAAATAAGAAAGTCGTGTGGTGGCTACACCTCATTTTTTTAAAGTTGCATTGCATTATTAGTAAGCTTGAACATTTTACTAATTAGACGTAACGTTGTTATTCTATATTATTTGTCATCAAACTGGAAATCAGTGCTCAATGACAAATGATGCAACAATTTCCTTATCACCCAAATAAGGCCCGCCTAGTTAGTCCTAAATAAGGCCCGGGCCTTTTTTGGTTCTAATAGTACTATTATGCTGATCTATACACTGCTTTTCTCATTTCTTAGATTCAAAGCAACGCTTTTCGATAAACATGCCGCCCAAGAGGACCGATGGTCAGAAACCCAGTTGCAACGAGCAATGGAAGAAATTGTTGCTGGTATATCTGTCCGACAGGCATCAAGGGAATTTGAAATTCCACGCAGAACCCTCAGAAATCATGTGGCGACAAGAAGCACCAACACGAAACTAGGAGGGCCCAGTTTCCTAATCCCAGGGCAAGAAGATAAACTGTGCCAACGCATTTTTCGTTCGTGCATCCTATCGAAAGTGATAAGACGCACGGTATTTTCTTATTGCGAAAATAATAACTTATCTAATCCATTCAATGTTGCAAATAGATTGGCTGGACGTAAATGGTTGAAGTTGTTTTTACAACGACACCCTGAAATAGCGGTTCGTAAATCTCAACCCATGAATGCTGCAAGAGCCACAAAATTAATAGATTCATTGTAAATGACTATTTTGAAAAGTTGAAACAAGTTATGACAGAAATGAATGTCTTAGGGTATCCACAATTAATTTTCAATATTCACGAAAAAGAATGTCACTTAAACCTTCACAAATCTCAAAAAGTCTTTGTTCGTAAAGGCCAAAAAAGGGTGCATTTAATTTCCCAGAAACATGCAGAGAATGTGTCGATAGTAGCTTCTGTAAGTGCTGTGGGCCAAGTGATTCCGCCGATGATTTTATTTAAAGGACAACGAAGGAAGGCGGAATGGGAAGACAACTTACCACCAGGAACAGCAATTGAAATGACCGAGAAAGGCAGCATGACAACTTCGGTTTTAGTTAAGTGGCTCAGCCACTTTTCAAAATACAAACCTAAAGGGCCGGTGCTTTTAATATTTGACGGTGCGTCATCCCATTTAAATGCTACAATTCTTACAAAAGCATATGAACATGCAATCACATTATTTTGTTTGCCTAGAAATACAACACATGAACTTCAACCTCTTGACAAGTCAATATTTGAACCTTTTGAAACATATTGGGACGAGGAAGTGCTGTTATTTTGGACTAACAAACCTGATCGCACGATCACCAAATATACATTTGGAACAATTTTTTCAAGGGTGTGGCGGAGGGCAACAACTCCTGAAAATGTGATGTCGTGGTTTCGTGCAACGGGCATCTATCCTTACAACCCAAAAGCAACCCTTGATTGTGCTTTTGCTCCGTCGGAAATCGCAGAAAAGAATGACATTCAAGCAGTCAAAGTTGAAAATCCCGGAAGTCCGCCAGCTCCAAGTTCAACTCCCATAGCCAAGAGAGCTGAAAAAATAAGACCGAAAAGCAGAGATGTTTCGGATTCCTCGTCTTCAAATGAAAGTAGGTTGGTTTCGGAAGAGGAAAATAACAATGAAGATGAAGCAGACGAACAAATAAAGGAGCCGCCATGTAGTTTCAATGATATTCTGAACATGCCAGAAGTAAAGATGAAAAACACGGGCAGAAAAAAGGCAATAAATTACCGAGCTCAACAAATTACAACAGTCCTTTTTAAAGATGACAAGAAGAATAAAAAAAGGTGATCCAAAGACAACCAAAGAAGCAGTAGCGGGACCAAACAAAATTAATCAAAAAACAAGAAAAGCTGGTACTGCGATTTGTGCCAAATTGACGAAGTGGGAAACATGAAGCTATCTACCATTTGTAAACGCTATGTCCATGAAGACTGCGTGGGTTTAACAGCCGCGGATAAAGATCCCGCCTTTACGTGTCCAGATTGTGAAGATTTAAATTTTTTTATTGTTTTTTTTATAGAAATATTATTGTGTTCATTTTGTAATAAAATATTGTTTTGGTTCAATTAAAGTTAATAAAAGTTCATTTTAAGAGTGGTGTTGCGTTAAAAATGTATGGCCTAATTAGGGACATGGGATGGGCCTTATTACGAACACGGGGTTCTAAAATCGGCTCAGATGACAACTTTTAGTAATTAATTTTTTATATTCTGGTCAGACTTATCTTGATGAGGTTTGTCATAAAATTGAAACAATAACACTATAGAGAGCTCCTCAACATTTTTTATGTTTGTTTATGCACAATTAGCTAATTCCTGCAATGTTATTCTTTAACTTTTCTTCCTGTGTCCTTCTTTTATGACTGTAGACAAACTTTCTTTAACGTCTCTACCTCATGGGTGTCCATTTATAAACTACGTCTGTTCTCGTTTATCTCTTTTTAATACACTTTGTCAGTAATTACTTTTCGTAAGCCTTCCTCTAGTCCGCAGATCGTTTAGAAGAAAGCTGATTTTTCTATTGTATCAAATAATTCTTGAGAAAAAAAGTATCCCCTTGATATCTTTTCTACATCGATTAGAGCATGACGCTCTATTGTACTAAGTTAACTTGTAGTAGTCCTCATTTTAGTCCTTATATTTTCTGAGAATGGGTTTGTCTGAAGACTTTTTTGAATTTGATTATTCAGAATAACTCTAACACTTCCCCTTTTTTCTTCATCACTTTTATAGTAAGTTATACAGCTTACTGGCTGGTAATAATTACCATCATGCAAGCAGAATTTATATGCTACAAATTGTTATAACAAAACTATTTATAATATATAAATTTTGCCAATGTACCCTTTACTGCGGATCCCTACAGATGACCCACAAAAAAGCAGGATAGTCAGTAAATATAAGGATATCGTTTGCAGACCCGCCAGTACTCTTTCATTTGGGAACTAATAGCTAGTTCAAAATTAGCATAAAATGTTTTATAAAAAATCAGAAAATTGTCATTTTATACACTTGCCCCAAAAAATGAGTCCAACATACACATAATGGTAGGGGAGTGTGGGGCACTTTCTGCCATGGGGCACATTCAGCCAGCGGTGTTTAAAATTCAAATTCAAAAGATTTGGCGCCAATTATGTTATTAGAGGTTGGCAATATTGCTTCTATAACAGCTGAGAATAGTTTGGAACCAAAAACAACAATAGAAAAGTTTTAGTAGTGAAAAGTGTGTTTTCGAGGAAAAAAGGAAAGTTTTTTGATTAATTGTATTTGTGGCATATTTTTCAACTGCAGTACATATTTGCTATGAAATTCATACTATAGGAACTTCATTTGATGTAGTTTAATTGCACATAATAAACATAACCTATTTTATACGATTTATTAGTGGGATATTTTTTTGTTGTTGAAAATCCAGTGGGGCACTTTCAGCCACAGCTAGCGGGGCAGTTTTGGCCGGCGGCCGAATGTGCCCCACTGCGGCTTTAACTACCTCAGCTAATAAAAAAAAATGTCAATAGAACAAGAAAAAAAGGTAGATATAGAGAATTTTTAACTTAGATGAAATAGGCCTCACAACGGTTTTGAATCCACCCAAAGTAGTGGCGCCTAAGGGAAAGAAACAAATTGGACTTATTTCTTCTGCAGAAAGAGGAGAATTGGTTACCATGGTAGGTATGATTAGTGCTGTAGGTATTGCTCTTCCACCTATCTGCATCTTCCCGAGGGTGAGAAATATTGAAGACTATTTAGAAGGTGCTCCAGAACTAAGTGCCGCATTCGGAAATAAATCTGGGTGGATGACGGGTGATTTATTACAAAAAACCCTAGAGCATATTGTGAAACACACAAAATGCAATAAAGATCACAAAATATTGCTACTCATGGATAACCATGAGTCACATACAACTTTGGCAGCGATCCAATATGCTAGGAACAATGGCATCGTTCTACTGTCTTTTCCTCCGCATATTTACCATAAACTCCAACCACTTGATGTTGGGGTTTTTGGTCCTTTGAAAAGTAGCTGTGTGGTTTCTTTCAATGATTGGATAGTCAGCAATCCTGGGAAAACTATAAGTGTCAAGTTGATCCCCAAACTTGCAAAAACTCTATTTTTGGAATCATTTTCACTATCTAATATTACAAGATCATTTGCAAAACCGGGACTGTGGCCACTCGATTCATTAGCTTTTGGTGAAAATGATTTTGATGCCACTTATGTTTACTATGAGCCGCCAACATCGACAACACGTCAAGAGACCTCCATTCCCAACGATGAATTCATTGAACAAAATGACACCGAAGCCGATCAAATGACTCAAGCAGCGTGAGATTTTAGAAGTATGCCATCGACATCAAAAGCAGTTGCACAAATAATAATGCCAAGCATAGCAGAACCAGAAGAAAATAAAGGCGAAATTATACAAACAATAGATAAAGAATCATGCACGAAGAAAGGCAACTCGTTTCTCAGCCCAGAGTAGATCAGGCCATTTCCAAAAGCAGAGAAAAAAACAAAAAGTGTAAGGCGACCGAAGGCCAATCAGGGAAAATCTAGAATTTACACGGAGACACCCGAGAAAAATAGAATAGAAGAAATTGAAGCAGAAAAAATGGCAAAACAGAAGAGGAAGACTGAAAAACAGGACAGAACCTTAAAGAGACCGTGCCCGGATGATACTATGCTAAAACATAGGGATAAGAAAAAAAATTAAACAAACTAAGAAAATATTATTTGATAGCTCTAGTAGGAATCAGAAATATCAGATAACTATTGCAGTGACAGTGACGACAATGTGAGCTTAGAGTCCTTAGATGATAATGAGGATATTGTGCTTGACAGTTATATTTTAGTAAAATTTGCATGCAAAAATACTTATATCCATTATGTAGGCTGTGTACAAAGCATTGTTTCGTAGGACTCATTTAAAGTAAAATATCTTAGACGAAGGGGAATAAGTAATCAGTTTCACTTCCCCCTATTAGAAGACATTGAAAAATGTAGCCGAACTGATATCGTAGCAATTCTTATAAACCCTATCAAATCATGAAGAAATTCATCTCTGAAATTTTGTTATAATTTGGATGGGCTTAATTTGAAATAAGATGTATTTTAATTGAATGCTTTTAACTAGAAATTAATTTATATTTTTTATTTCACTGCCACTTTCAATATTAAAAACAATGTTTCTTGGTTCCCAAAAGCTAATATGTACGAATTTTGTAAATTTTATTTTGTGTTATGTATTGAATTTTTACTTTTTAATAATAAAAGCATTGTTACTTAGTCCTCTCTTGATTTTAAATTGAGCCCTCACTATGGATGTAGATATGCTGAAAGTGCCCAACTGTGCGGCCGAATCTGCCGATCAGTAGAACTTTCTTCAATGGCTGCCATACATTTTTGTCAAACATTATTGTCCAAACAGTATCATGCAATTTTTATATAAAGAACATAGTAATTAACTAATATTGTGTGCCTAAAAAAAATGTATTTTCACCTATTAATGACCAAAAAACTGATATGGGGCCGAATGTGCCCCACTCTCCCCTATAGTAATAAATAGGGATCGGTAGTCAAGGGTACTTTGCACGACTGCACGTAAATGAATAATGTAATACAAAATCCGGCGTAGTGATAGTGATGACATCACTATTATTGTAGCCAGCTTCGAATGATATCACTCATTACGAGTGATGATAGGTATCGGCCAGTGCCGGATCTACCAGTAGGCCGACTAGGCCGCGGGCTCAGGGGGGCCGCAAGCTGCAAGATACAACTGTACAACATACATATATATTTTAATATGTTTAAGGATGCTCCCTACCTCTCCAGCGACGACAAAAATAAGAGTTTGCAAGATTAACTATACTCAGAAATCAGAAACTATATAAGTTACAATAAAATCTACAGCACGTGGCGATGCAGCACTCCTAGTGGCCCCTGTAAACATCATTCTGTGATTCGGCTGCCGTGGTAGTACGCACTCTTAAGGATGTACTCGCACCAACGCTCGGACCCCATCAGCGACTCCCACAGTGACCTGTGCGGAAGTTAAAACAATCATTTCTAGTCGACGACCTCGAGGAGCCCCTGGCGCCGATGGCATCACCACCCGACGGATACAAAGTTACAGCTTTATTCGTACGGTGATTAATAAACCAGCCAGATTTTATACGGGTTTTACTTTTGTCCAAATCTGTTTTACTCGACTAATCTGCAATATTGGCAGACTGGTTGCTAAGGCGACAGTACGCGACGCGGCAGAGAGATTTTGGTGCAAGGGTGCAAGTCAGCATGGAACGCGCCGCGCCGGCTAAACACCTCCCTCTCGGCCTCGCAACCGCCCAACTAGCGGCGGTTTCGTGTTACCCAACATCTCGAGTCATCATACTCATCAGTTTATCTGAGTTGTAATGGCGCTAGAGCGGTTGAGGTTATGTTTTCATTTTGTGTAAAGTATACTTTTATATTAAGATGTCTCCTGAGTGGTGAGCAGCTTAATGTTTTGTTGACAATTGTGACTAGTCTAAGTGAAAACGTTATGAACAGATAGTTCAGTTAATTAAAGAGATAGACCATAGACCAGACCTACTTGAACGTATATTCACCATGAAAAAAAACATTCATACAGCTAGTGGAGCCTATAAACGTAAGTTGAAAAAAGTTAAAGAGGAAGCCCATTTGGAAACGATTAAAAAAACTCAAAAACTAGAAATATTTTTTAAAACAACGCCAGTTTTTAATGATGATACGCCTGTAGCTGAAGTTAGCGGTGTATATAATTTTGAGCCTGACTTAAATATTCCAAGTACTTCTGCCGCATGGGTTGATGGACCCGCTCAGACAATTTTTGACAATTACAACCCCACTCTCACCGATAGTTCAAATATTGAAGGAGAACTATATGATGCTAAAAATATTACTTGTAATCCAGAATTTAATTTATCGGATCCAAATGCATGGGGTACTTTAACGTCAAACTTAACTGATTACATTATAAGAAACCTACCAAGACATTGTTTAAATATTAAGGACTGTGATTTTTCTAAATCTAAACGTGTATATGCAGACAAAGTAAGAATAGCAAAAGAACACATGTTATTTACCCGATTGCCAAATGGGGAGTTGAAAAAACGAGAATGGGTCATGTACTCTAATTCAAATGGTTGTTTTTATTGTGTTCCATGCAAGCTATTTCAACCTCACAAAAATGAGAACTCGTTTTGTAAGGGTTTCAATGATTGGAAAAACGGCGGCCGGCTTTCTGAGCATGAAAAGAGTGCAGAACATAGGTTAAATACAAAAATATTTGTCATAAGGTCTAATGTTCTTGGAAAAATATATTCTGCCCTACATGAGAACTATGTGAAAGGAGTAGATTACTGGCATAAAGTTCTTAAACGGGTTGTGGATGTCGTAAAATTTCTTGGCACCCGTGGACTCGCTCTCCGAGGTGATTCCAGTTCTGAAGAGAAATTTGGTTCCCTAGGAAATGGAAACTTTATGGGAGCTTTAGAGTTTCTTGCGGAATATGACGATTTTTTGAAAACTCACATTAAAACACGGGGTAATCCTGGATCAGGAAGAGTTAGCTATTTGTCTAAAACTATTTGTGACGAATTTATTGAGCTTATGTACAAAAAGGTTGTTGCTGTTATAGTGAAAGGGCTGAAAATAAGTAAATATTATTCTCTAAGCGTAGACTCTACGCCTGACATTACTCACTCAGATCAGTTGATAATTATTGTACGTTATGTTTTAAATGATGGTGGTCCAGTGAAGCGATTTTTATCTTTTGTTAAACTTAAAGACCATACTGTCGCGCATATGGAAGAGATAATTTTAAATACTCTTTCAGATCTAGATATTTCAATAAGTGACATGAGAGGACAGTCACATGATAATGCCTGTAATATGTCAGGCACGTACAATGGGCTGCAAGCCCTCATAAAAAACCACAACAGTTTATCTCAGTACATTCCATGCTCTGCCCATTCATTGAATTTGGTTGGTACTCATGCAGCAGACTGCTGCTTGCAGGTTACGAAATTGTTCATGTTCATCCAAGAAATATACGTCTTTCTGAGCGCATCGACATCAAGGTGGGCAGTAATAGAAAGTTTAGTTAAAGATAGTGACACAAAAAATAAGCTTCTTCCAAAGAGATTGAATACCACGAGATGGGCTGCTAGGTGGCATGCAGTAAGAGCTCTTGTACTTAATTATGGAGCTACCATAACGCTTTCAGAAAAATAGCCGATAACCCTGAAGAAAAAAATGTCACGAAAGCTGAAGCAAATGGAATCTGTCAGGAGTTCTTCAAGCTAGAAACGGCTATTTTGCTCTGTCTGTGGTATGATATTTTAGAACGTTTCAAGAAAAGTAGTAAAACATTGCAAAACACAACTACTGACTTAAGTGTCACCTGCAGCATTTACAAATCCCTCAAGGAATATGTACGAGGACTGAGAGATGAGTATGACTCCTACGAAAGAAAAGGTAAGGAGCTATCAAAAACAGCGTCATATGTTTTAGACACGAAGAGGGGGCCAACAAGAAAAGTACTTCCGGATGAAATTAGAGATGATTTCGTTACCGAGATCAACGGAAAAGAAGATATGAAGATCAATACTTTTTATGTTGTAATTGACAGGCTTACTACAGAGTTAGACACAAGGTCCGAAGTATATTTTAGCGTAAATAAAATATTTGGATTTTTGGACAGCTTGTCATCACTTCCGAATGATGAAATAAGAAATAAAGCATCTGCTTTGGCCAAAAAATATCAATCAGATATCAGTGATGATTTCGGAGAGGAATGTGTTCATTTTAAGGAGTTCATTAAAGACATTGATTTCATCAAAAATGAGGAAACCAACCTTGAAAAGAAGAAGAAAATTAGAAATCCTCCTTTGGAATTCCTAAAACTTATCCGCGACAAACAGCTTATAACACTATTTCCAAATTTAGATACAGCTCTGCGAATCCTGCTGTGTATGATGACATCAAATGCTACTGGAGAAAGAACATTCAGCATTTTAAAAGGAATAAAAAACTACTTGAGAAATTCTAGTTCAGACTCTAGGTTGTCTAGTTTAGCTAGTTTTGTTGCCAATGCTGAGTTGTTTAAAGACTTAGACTTTGATGACTTAGTTAAAGAGTTCTCATCACAGAAAGCCCGAAAAGTTGATCTATAGAAATAGAAATTATTGTAAAATCATCTTCAGCTTATTTATTTCTAAAACTTGTGTAGGATTGTAATTTTGTTGTCATCTAGTGTATTTTATTTTTAACAAACTTCTTACAGAATAGTTTTATATACATTTTTAACTATATATGTACATTCTTGTCTTAGATATAAAATAAATCGAATTTGCAAGGAAGATTTTAGCTAACTCTCCTCCTAAACCATAACCAAATAGCCTACGTTAAGGGTTTTTTAAATATTAACCTACAAGTTTTATTTTCAACTAATTCACAGAACAAGGAGGGGGGCCTTAGAAAACTTGGCCTAGGGCCTCAAAATTTGTAAATCCGGCACTGGTATCGGCAGTCAGGGGTACATGCCGGACTGGACTTAAATGAATAATAATGTAATTCGCAATTGGGTACAGTAATAGTGATGATTAGTCCTGCAATGTATCCCTGACTGTCGATCCCTATAGAAATAAAAAACAAAATTAAATAGAAAGTCGTAATATAGTATTGAAATTTTAAAACGGTATCCACCAGAATAAACAGTACCGAAATTTATGAAGCTGTGGAGTTGCTTACGTAATATGCATTTGTCATTATTGACTTAATTGTCATTAGTTGACAGTGAAAATAGTTCTAACGACGACAGAAAAAGTGGTTTTGCTAGAACATTAAACTGCATGGTCAGGAATAAACTCCACTTGGCCTTAAAGCTCAAGAACTTTAAAAATCGATCCAGAGACGATTTTATGTTTATATGTTTAACCGTTTAACCCAGTTTAGTGTAAAATATACTCTACGGTTCACTCGAGTGCTCCGACTTAATATTTCACTCTAAAAGTGATGGACCCATATAAACACGGAGTAGAGTTGAATATTCAATCTATATTTTTCGCTGTTTATGTGTGTGTGTGTGTGTGTGTGTGTGTGTATGATAATGTTAGGGGCTAAACGGTCAGTGTAAAGCAAATCACTCTGATGCAATATTTACCGATGTTTTGCAAAGAATAACACTGAATTTATGATTTACACTTTAGCGCTTATTTTTGTACACTTCTTTCATACTAAACCAGTTGTTGTCAACATAATTGTTCGAACTGAAACCAATTTGTGAACGTAGTAATAATCTTTGTGGTAGAGTTTGTATTAGTGTCTCCATCTTTAGGGTGTAATTTTTAAAACTGAAATATAAATTCTCCTTTTTAGATCATCAGCCTTTTTGTGGAGTCGGGGAGTATACTTTTTCGTTACACGAAAGACTGACGAAATAATATAAACGAATATCCCGAACCATAAGAAGGGACCACCATGACCAAACCATCTATTGAGAATTTCGAATTAATTAATTATCAAATACATATTGATAAGTATTAAGAGGCGACTTTTTCTGCAAGTTTTCGACTGGTGCAGCTCTTTTGCTAGTAAATACGCCTGTTTATATATTTCACAATATAGCTGTTCAACGTGAAAATTTATATCAATAATAAATAATTATATACTTAATGTATAATAATATTAAATTATTACATTAGCTTTTTTAAAAAACATAATTGCTACAGCCAAATCTTCGAATGCATTCCCATGCTGAAAATTCTTAATGAACGTGTATTTGTTTCAATTGACGGCACTTAACGTGCAATCGCTATAATAAACCCTCGTTTACAACGCCACTGTTAAAAATCTCTAATTTAATGGTTATTGAAGTGGGTGCAGAGATAAAGACGTCCGTACAGGAAGTAATATTTATCGTATAGGCCTGCCTGTATACGCTCTACAGCGAATACCAGTCAACTCAATATACGTAGCATGAAATGGACATAAATACCTACATCAATTTTGTTCTGTTTTTTGGTGTATGTTTGCAATCGTTTCAAACCAATGGCGGTTTCACGACAACAAGTAAGACTTTAAATTTGATTTTTTTAGATTTAGAATTTACTTATTTCATATAATATAAATATAACATATTTCTCTGTTTTTAAAGAAGTCATAAAAAATGTGTTCCCAAGAAAAATATATTGTTATAATAAGCACCCTATTATAATCTCGGCAAGTAAATTAAGCATGAATTTATTTTTTACGGACAGTTTTTGACAGTTTACCTTTTTGGATCTATGATTTTTAAAGATTTTTTATATACCTACACATACCAATATATCAAATTGTCTTTTTTTTTTGATAATTTCTGGCAAATATGTATTAAAGATGCAATTTTAATAGAAATACCTTAATATACAGGGTGTAACAAAATAAGTGTAAAACATTTCAGGGGGTGATTCCTTAGCGAAAAAGAGATAGGGTCTTTCATATAAAAAAACTTCAATGGAGCATCCCTTGTTAAGATACAGCCCCATAAAGGGGGTACATAAAATTTGTTTTACAATTTTTCTCACAAACACTAAAAATGTAATTTATTTCCAATGTAACTTTTTGTCTGATTATTTGTTTACCATTTAAAAATCTATTTCCAATACTTTGTTTCATTCGAAACAAAAAATGTCTCTTGAATTTTTTGCCCAAAAGTAATCAGTTCGCAGCAAAAAAATATTTTACGAACAACTACAGAGATACATCGTCATAAATGCGAACTGGATTAGTATTGTTATTTTGTAGTTACTACCTGCATCAAAATACATATTATTAAAGATGAATAAACAAAACTAATTTATTAATAACAAAACATAAAACATGTAGAAATCATAGTAAATGTTCAATATGTCCACCTTCAGTCATTACACATGCGTCTAGACGTCGGCGCATTGAGCCACGTATTCGCTCAAATATTCCTGGATTCTCTCTAATTACCCTGCACGCATCGATGATGCGGTTTCTTAAGTCCTCTACATCGCGAACAGGAGTAGGATAAACCAAAGTCTGTAAATGGCACCAAGTAGAGAAATCGAGAGGATTGAGATCCGGGAATCGAGCGGGCCAATTCTGTGGTCCTCCTCGACCTATCCAATGATTTGGATATGTTTGGGTTAAATGCTGACCTGCTGCTTGACTAAAATGGATGCACTTCTCTTAAAAATTGAGTGTATGCCTCACCATTTAATCGAGGAGGTAGAAAATGAAGGCCAATTAAATAATCCCCAATAACTCCGAGCCACACGTTAAGAGAAAAGTGTTCTTGATGGTTAGCTTGTACAATAGCGTGAGGGTTTTCATCAGCCCATATGTGGTTATTATGAAAATTAATTATCTTGTCCCGAGAAAAAGTACATTCGTCTGTGAATTCGATCGTCTTCAGAAAGTCAGGATTTCTTCTAATCATTTCCAGCATCCAATTGGAAAATTCAAGACGGTTCGGAAAATCTCGCTGTAACAGTGCCTGTACTCGTTGCAGATAGTAAGGGTATAAGAGTTGTTCCTTTAAAATTCGAAATACCGTCATATGATCAACATTTAACTCGAAAGCAACCTTTCTAGTACTGCTAGTAGGTTGTTCTTCAACCAAATTAAGTACTGCTTCTTCAAGATGTGTTGTTCTAACTTCTCGATGGCGACCACAATCCTGCGTTCTTTTGTCGAATGAACCATATTCTCGTAATCGTTGATGAAGTCGGGCAAATATTCTATGCGAAGGAAGCTGCCGTTGCATTTCAGCATATCTTCTAGAAGCTTCTAACCCATTCCCCTGCGACAGACCGTAAACGTAATGCATACCAGCCATTTCCTCATTTGTGTATGCCATTTTAATAACAAGTGAATTATTAAACTAACAAATTACGAACAAAACAACGACACACAATTAAGTATTAATTCAATTTCAAAAATTTACAAACTGACAGCGTGATACCACTACTAGCGGCCTACTAAATAAATTAGTTTTACATTTTCGTTTTATGACGATGTATCTCTGTAGTTGTTCGTAAAATAATTTTTTGCTGCGAACTGATTACTTTTGGGCAAAAAATTCAAGAGACATTTTTTGTTTCGAATGAAACAAGGTATTGGAAATAGATTTTTAAATGGTAAACAAATAATCAGACAAAAAGTAACATTGGAAATAAATTACATTTTTAGTGTTTGTGAGAAAAATTGCAAAACAAATTTTATGTACCCCCTTTATGGGACTGTATCTTAACAAGGGATGCTCCATTGAAGATTTTTTATATGAAAGATCCTATCTCTTTTTCGCTAAGGAATCACCCCCTGAAATGTTTTACACTTATTTTGTTACACCCTGTATATTATTAAAGAAATTAGCATGAGAAATGTTATGTCTCGGAATACTTTTTAAACTGTATTTTCTCGAAAACGGTTTATTTCATTTTTAAAATACATATGGTCTTTTAGTAAAATGTTTGTAAATTGTTCTTTTCAAAATATAATATAATGAAAATAAAACGACAAATATTCCGTCCAAGTGTCCGGAAGTAAATCTGCGAAAACTGAATAATTGCATTTATGTGTACGAAAATGTAGTAGCTATAACTACACTGGTTTCTATATATGAATAGTAGACTATGTAGCAAAACTCGTATAAAACAATTGTTTCAATCTTTTGGTAATTTCCTTGTAGTTTGAAACGGAGTATGCTGTCTTATTTTGGGCTTTTTGTTGTAAAAATTCATTGAAAACAATCTTTTCTAAAACTGTCAGAAAATCACGACATCCGTTTCTATTGAGTGCTTGGAACGATTTCAGTTTTCGAAAAAGATACATCGAGATCTCCTAATTAAGTCTCAAATTGTTAAAAATACGCCAAAATGTCAATTTCTCTTTAGAAGTTCTGGTATTACAGGTTCAACATTTTATAAGCTGTATAAAGCCAGTAGGAATAAAAAGCGACAGATGCATATTTGAAAAAGTAGATTTTATTCCCAAGTAACATTTTTAGTCGTAGGAACATAACGGCGACCATCACTGGAACTTTAAAATTTTCGCCACCAGTCGCCGGAACGTGGTGACTACGGTCCTATGACGTGCCTGGGACCAAAATGGGGAATAATTATTCGGTAGTAGCTACGTTCCCAGCGACGTCCCTGGAACTGCTTCCGCGACGTTTCCCGGACGTTGCGGCTACGTAACGGCGACGTAGCAGGGTGGTGACAGCAACTGTAATGGAACTCTTTAGATTTCTGACACTCTCAGTCGCTGTCTATCGCGCATCTTCAGCAAAGCGTCAACTATATTCTCATCTCATTCTGTTGTCGAAGCTGGCTTGTAAGCTGAAGGTAGAATGTAATACTACACGTTGATGGTGTGAGTAGTAACACACAATAATTAGAAATATTAAACACACGTTGATCATTTTAAAGGATATCTTGGGTATTAAAGTCATATGCAAATACAAGTTTTCTGACAAATATGATGATGGTACTTAGAAAAATGACAACGCGCCCTTAAAATATATGTTCACTTAACTTTTTTTTAAAAAAAATATACTGTACAATTTCGAAATTGTCCATCTAGGAATGTGTATCTGTTTTTAAATTATTCATGAAATTCTAAACCAATAAATATTCATTGATTTGGTACTTTTAGTACAGCTCTAAAGAAAAATTAATTTTTAATCAGTATTGTGACGTCATTCAACGTTCATGAACAGCAATGGCGTTGCAATTCTACTCGATAAATATGGCGAATTTTGCGCAAGAGAACTTACAAGTAGTAATTACTAAAATATGCATCTTTAAAGTACATACTACTTGACAAAAGTAACCGTGTAGTAGCGACCACTAAAAATATTACTTTTAAAGTTATACTTGCTACAAAGTAGCACAGGGGACCAATCGGTCCACGCCGCTGTTGCTTTAAAGTTGTACAGGTTCGTTAAGACTACCATGGAGTAGCACACAACTGTAAGTTTCCCTGTGCCACTTCAAAGTGCCACGTGGAACTTAACCTAAAATTAACACATATGATTGCTGTTAGTGGTGAATTATTGTAAAAATGGATTTTTTCAAAGTTGTGGCTACGAATCAGAAGAATGGCGTCTATTTGACTGTTGTCCCCCATCAATGGGAGAACGACAGAACGAGTACTGGCCGCACCACTTAAATCATTCACGAAGGGAAGCATTAAGATGCAATTCCGCCAGTGCTCCAGAAGAGAGTTGGGTACATTATTCGTGCATCTTAAAATTGTCGAATATTAACAAGTTTAAAGATGCCTTACAGATCGAAAAGCAATTAATTGGCCTTAATATATGCAGTAGATCATTGATTGAACTGTGGTTTAATCTGTGCAATAAAGACCATTCTTTAAGCTATTGTAAGAATGAAATTTGTTTGCTAATAGCATTTTCGTTTTTATATTCTTCATTAACGTTATATTTAGGGACAATTAACTCATCATAGACGTAATAATTGTCGATTTCATCTTCAGAATGTTTAATTCTTCATTATAGTTATTATTTCCGACTTCACATCCACTTACTTATGGTTCTGCTTGGCAGGCTTGTCTACTGTTAGTCGTTTGAACTGATGATACTGATGCTCTTGCAATAGATATATTTTTCCTGTGGCCATAATGTAAGGAAATGTCACCATTACATCTAAGAGCGTTCAGCTGAAGCCTCAGTTTTCGATCAAATGTCGACGAATAACGCTTTCTGTTGTGACGAATTTGATTATCAGATGCCATGAATTCGAACGCAATTTCATTTTACAGTCACGAGCGATACTTATTGATGAGTGCCTTTGTTGTTACAGTCGATGAAGTGAAACTTACTTTGTAGTAATTTTTTAAAGCAACTATGTAGTCACTCAGAATTTACACGGAAAGTGAAAATTACCTGTAAGTACTATCTGCAAGTAGCAAGAACCCCGAAATTACTATACTTAAATATTACTCAAGAGTTCCGTAACTTTGAAGTAATTAATTCATGTTCCGATAACATAGCAAAAACTTTGAGCGTAACTTTCAAGGAGTGCTAACTTTAAAGTCACACTTCAGTAATACGAGATAGTTATGGCCACTATCGTTTTCTACTTTCAAGTTCCAATAACTTTAAAGTAATCTTATTTAGTAGCCGTGTGGTTTCAAATACGTTAAGAACTACTAAGAAGTTATGGGACCATACAGGACCTACTACTAGTAACAGTTACGTGACTGCTACTAATAAGGTCTGAATTGGAGTAAATCTTACTGCTAAGTCAAACATTTAGTAGTAGTTACGTAACAGTTACCGAGTCCAAGATCCGGTCTCAGTTCCCATCACTTTGATGTTGCTTGGGCTTTGAAAATCTAGTATGGTCTAATATGGTCACTTTTACAATATTTTTTATAGGTAAAAATTCTATGCTCGACTAGTGGAACAAGTAACAAATTTTGTAAATGTTTTTCACGTGTTCAGTGAATAATTTAACTTTTTGTTTAACTTTTATTATTTTACAATTTACAATGGATTCAAATTAAACTATACAAGAATTGAATTATGCATTCTTTGCTTTATGAAAACATTCAGTTTTACAGTTGGTATTCAAATGTATGGCTAATTCACCATGGGAAAATTATACAAAAAAGTTACGTATGAAAAGAAATTCTTTTATTTATTTTTGGAAGCAGTAAAGATATTCAATTCGCCATTTAATTTAAGATAAATGATATAGTTATTTGCAAGCTCAGGCAGGTGGCGAAGACATGTTGCATGAAAAGCTAAGCAACTCGCCGTTCGTAGTATTTAAATCTTTCATATGGCATTTAATTTAAAGAATAGGTTTACCTAAATAAAATGTCATAGGTGCACATTTGTGAAATGGATTGTACAGAGTGCTCATTTTTCTTTCAATTGCTTTGTGATTTACAAAATGTTGTCACACTTAAGCCATCTAAAATGCACATTTTGATACTTCCATACTTTTTTAATGACAAAACGCTACAATAAATGGTGTAGGCTATTGAATGATGCTAAGTAAGTGTTATGTAAAATCTACAACTTGAATTTGAATGACGTGTGGTTGGATGGAGCTCCAAGTCACATAGAACACCGCTATGAGCATGGCATCATGTCGCCGTAGTCCTGGAAGGAATTTGGTCCACAACATAATTAAATATAACTACTATCTCTGAATTTTATACTAACAGCAGCAAAATTCAAAGTGTACAATATTTATTACTATCTTACACGAGGGATGTTCTCTTTCCGCTGAGCTTATCTAGTAGGCGACGATATTTTGCAAGAAATTTTGTATGACAATTTCAATCAGTTGTTTGCAAGTATAGTGACAGTTGCCAAATGTACTTGTTTGTTGGTAAGTTACATGTTTGTAAGTTACATTAGTTTAAAGTACTCCTTTCGCCAATAAATCGTGGAACTGAACAAGGAACATTATCGAGCGGTGATTTTTTACAATATCCAGCGTGGCTAAAGCCGTAAAGAATGTATTGAAGAAATCAATCGAGAGTTTGGTGACAAGTCGTGTTACTTCGCTACCATAAAGCGGTGGTACAATGAATTTCAAAGCGGTCGACTTTCCTTAAATGACAGTTTTTGAGCTCCAAAACCAAAAAACGACAGTTATGGAAAAAAGTATTGCTTTTATTCGGAACATGATTGTAGAAGACCGACATACTGTCATAAGCAATCAAGCAAGATTGGTGTGACAGCAATTAACATTATTTTCCGTAAGCTTTGTTCTCGGTGGATGCCTCACAACTCGAGTTCAGTTCAAAAAGAAGACCGTGTGAGATGATGCAGATCTGCACTAGATCGCTTTAACCGTGGATCATCTCATTCGGTGTACATCATCACAGGTGATAAAAGATGGGTATAATGCTATTATTTCGAAAAAAAAATAACAATTGACAGTTTGGGTCTTTCAGAATGAGTCGGCTCCAACTTCTGCTGACTATACCTTTATTAGTAGTAAAGTAAAGCAAATTTATGAATAAAATTAATATTAAGTATGTAATTGTTTTAAAAAATTATTATATGGTAAACGCTTAAAAGGCATTCTTGTTGCGCCCACACTAATTTATTTAACTCGTTATTATGTGTGCAGCTGGTTTCAAGAAATACATTTTTACAGTACAACTGTTCAAAAGTTTCTGTTCAGAATTTCAAAATTATTTGTTTTAAGCATTGTAAATATAGACCTTTATAAATACACCTCCTCCCCATGTAGCGGCAATGAAAAAAATTAAATCACGTGTTTATCTTAGCACAAGACTGGGAGCATTCCATCACCCTTTCTTTTAATTGATTATTCCGATACATTTTATGACAGCTGGATTGTTTTTAATGGCCCATTCTGTATTATATAAACCACTAGCTGTCCATCAATCTCTTCGAGCTTGAATCGCCTTTCGCGTCCGCTTACAGTTTTATTACAGTTCGCTGTAAAACGCCAAAAAAAATCATTTTTGATTTTCTAAACTTTTGGCACACCTTGTATAGACGTATATTTTTGTCCACGAAGTACTGTCACGGTGACAGGTGGAACGACAATTTAAAGCATCTTAACGTCAGTCTGACTTTTCGTTGTTGGAGTTTGAAATTTAGATGCTATTTAGCGTAATACTAAGACTTGACACTAAAAGATTCATAGTTTTATTAGTTTTACACAATGAAAGGACTAAATCATTATTGAAAATGTAATATCAGATTTATTTTAATTTTGCATAATTTAACCTGCCAATTATCATGGCCCGCAAACATACTTTTGACATAACTTTTGTTATAATGCAAATTTGTGAACAATGCATGCCCATTACACAGAAGAATCAAGTTTTAAATAAAATGTTGGTATAGAATAAGTATGACTTATTACTTTTATTTATAATAGTGAATTTATAACTGGCTTCCATATTAATAATTAGTTTCATTTGTCTGCTCTGAAATTGTTCCTGTCAAAGTGAGTTTGCAGTGGCATTGAGTCGTCGCCTGTAGATCGTGCTCTGGCTATGTCGGTTGCCGAGACGATCCTATTATAATTTAAATATTTAGTAGTGACGCTGGTAGTTGAACTAAAAACAATAACCAAATATAATACTGACCGACGTTGGAATATCTGTGTAAACATTTTGCTTACACACACTGTAAAAAGAATATAATTTGTAATTGTTGGATCATTTTGTGATTTTTATTAAGTATTTAAGGAAAAATAACACAAAAAGGTAGTTCATGATTACAACCAACCCATCGAAATAAGAGCCACCAGCCTGGGACACGATCATCATCAACCATCATCAGAATGTTTGATTAACAATTTGATTTAATGGTGTATTTTCAAACATATCGCATTAAATGATTGAACGCTGCCCATACTTCAAACTTTCTACTGACAATCAAACTATTTAGTAGAAGTAATTGTTGAATTAGACTGGAATATTTACTTTAGTAAATTGAATAGTTACAAAACAATTGTCATTACATTGGAATTTGATTCGTCTGTCACCTAGTAATAATAATATAAATCATATTTTAAGGTAATTGTCTAATACCGTGCCGTCAAATACTTTCCGCATTAGAGTAGGGTGTTTTTGAAGTTTTTAAGTAATCAATGTTGGTGTACATGCTAATTTTTTGAAAACTTCAAATTCTGGCAGTTGTCATACTTAAATTCAAATTATAGACGCCTATTATTATTTATATGACATAACCAAACTATTAAAATTATGCACTGTCACCTACCATTAAAAAAAAAGCATGGCCGTCTCTAATGCGGAAAGTATTTGAAGGCACGGTATATAGGCAAAACTAAAATGGATCTGATAGCACTTTTCTCATTAATATTTTAGTCATTTCGCTGTATAAAATTTGTAATTTCATATCTTTTTGTGTCAAGGTCTACAATAAATATCGATGAAGCTTAAAAACATGAACCATGAAATATCAGACAGATGTCAGGGTGTTTAACCTTTTTTTTTTGAAATAATTCAAATGAATAATGAAAGCAGTTCAGATTTCATCACGAACTGAAATCGATTGATCGTTTTGACGTTTTATAACCTGCAATTAAATTTTTGTGAAATTGCCAACATTAATCAAAAGTCAGATGGACTTTTTCTGACAATTCTGACGTTTCCTGTAACATTTAAGCCACCTAACGTGAATGTTGAGTTGACCAACATTTCGCGTATGCTCTAGTTAAATATATCGGTGTTAAAATAATAATAGATGAGTAAAGATGGCTACACCCTTTAACTGTTACTTCATTTTAGTTTAATAATGTTCACCAATTTTGATCAGCGTTTCTTTGAATTACAATTAACTTAGGGCTTCCGGGACAATAGTCAATAGAAATAAATTTATATGACGTTCGTTGCAAATAATCAAGCTCATCAGTGCTCCATAATGTTTGTCATAAAATGTCGATATAAGTCATCAAGTGCTGATTATTCAATTTACTCTTTCCACCTTTTTTTTTTTTTATTATTTAGGACACATTAATTTAATAGAATACTTGCTCTTTTTGTTATTCCATGAAACTCTTCGAGTTTGAATTGCTTCTTTGGAACGTGACTACTGCCAGTCGCAGAGGCACTTGAATTTTAACGGTTATAAATTTTCTTTTAATTAGTTTATGAATGAAGATGCAAATTAAATGAAATATCTCTAGAAATTAATTATACATTATTGTGGCATCTATAATTATAGACAAATGCACTGATAGAAATATTGTCTTGATCTAAGAAAGTATATTTTCTTGCGTATATACAAAGCTTTAATTTACTTGATTTGAAACGGTCCGTTTTATTATAAGTAAATATTTCCAAACCGTTTTAAATCAAGTAAATTAAGGCTTTGTATATACGGAAGAAAATATATTTTCTTAGATCAAGACAATATTTCTAACAGTGTGGATTTATTAACTAAATAATTTCCCATAAAATGTTTAACATTTCTATAGAATTTACTGAAAGCTGATTACTTGGAACATTTCGTTGACATTCAAGTTTGATATAATGCGTGTGCACCTAGTCTAAGTTGAATGTAAGTAGGCCGAACAGGTAAACCTAAGATGGTTGTATGATCAAGATTTGTTGTATCATATATAAATTTCTTTGTTTTTTAAATTTGGTAGTACTCTAACTTTATTTGTCTCAAGTTTTATGATAAACGTTGCCCATACGTTAAATTTTCTTGCAAACTGTCATGGTGGTGACAGTTCGATCTATTGCGAGAATGAATTGTCAAATTGAATGTCACTGTAGACATACCGTGCCTTCAATTAATTTTTTTTGGAATAACCTACGATTTCAATATTAATTTGAAAACACTGTGGAACTTTTCAATAAATTGACTTAACTATGACAGTAGTCAAAATGAAAAACATTACTATAGCACAGTATTCCCAAATTAATATTGATATCATAAGCTACTCTAAATTTAAATTAAAGACGCAGTATGTATATTTGTATGTAGAAAGATGACAGAGATGTGTCCAAGACATTAAAGATACGATAAATGACCGATACAATAGTAATAATAATAATAATTGATGATAATTGATGAGCAAGTGCTCTTTTAAGATTTTGATTTGAGTGGTTTTCCATCTGGTTATAGAAACTGAGCGCTCTTTCCTTGATGTAGTCAATAATGGTTGGGGTATTTGTTTCATTCATTATTTGATTATTTCTCATATACCATGGAGCATTTAGTATCATTCTAAGACTGGTGTTTTTTGATGTTGGTCTTGCACATATGCACCCATGCATATGTGAATATTGGACCTAATACTTGTTTGTAAAGTAGAATTTTGTTGTTCGTGTTCAGCTGGCTTTTTCTGCCTATAAGAGGCCATAGTTGACATCTTGTTTGTTTGGTTTTGGTTATCGTTATGTGTGTGTTATAATTGAGCTTTATATCCAGGTATATTCCCAGGTATTTAATTTCTCTACTCCATGGTATAGTGTTGTTGTTGATGGTTATTTCGTTGCCTGTTGTTTTCAGATTCCTTTGAAAGATTATTGCTTGGGATTTGTCTTCGTTTATTGTTGTCCTCCATTGTTTGAACCATTTTATCGTGTTGTCTAGGTGCGTTTGGAGTTCCTGTACCGCGTTCGTCGGACATCTTGATGTTGAGAGCAGTGCCGAATCATCTGCAAAGGTGGCCGTATTTAAGTATCTTGTAGGATTTGATACTGGTATGTCTGCTGTAAATATTGTATATAGGTGAGGTGACAGGCATGAGCCCTGGGGGACTCCCGCTGTTGGATGTTTTATTGAGGAAAGTGTGTTCTGGATGCTAACTTGAAAGCAGCGTCCTTGGAGAAAACTGTTCGTGATTTTTATGACGTGTGTTGGATAATTGTGTATTATCATTTTATATATGAGTCCCTGCCTCCAGACTTTATCAAATGCCTTTGCTATGTCGAGAAATACAGCTGCTGTCACTTGATTTTTGTTGAATCCGTCTTGGATAATCTCAGTGACTCTTGAAAGTTGTGTTATCGTTGAATGTTCTTCTCTAAAAACCCATGTTGATCTTCTGGTATTATGTCTTGATTGTCAGAGTGGTACTTTATCTTCTGTAGGATTATTTTTTCTATCACTTTGCTAATGGATGGTAACAGGCTTATGGGCCTGTAGCTGCTTGGTATTGTTTTTGGTTTTCCTGGTTTAGGTATAACTATTACTTTGGCATGTTTCCATATCTTTGGGAATGTTTGGAGTCTGATAACGGAGTTTGCTATTGCTAGAATTGACATTATTGCTTTTGGGGGAGGTTTTGTAGTGATCTGTTGGTGATGTTGTCTATACCAGGAGCTTTTTGGGATTTCATGCTTTAAGGATTGCTTTTAGGTTCTCGGCTGTGACTGGGTCGTTGCTAGGGGAGTGGGGTTCACGTATTTCTCTGCTTACTACTTTGTGAATCTGCATTACGTGTTGCATGTCTACTTCATCCAAGTTCGGAGTGAATTGCTCTTCTAGTGATTCCGCTAGAGCTTCTGCTTTTTCTTCTGCTGTGACTTGTGTGGAGTTATTGAATTGAAGTGGTGGGATTTGTATTTGTTCTCTTTTGATTGCCTTGATTATTTTCCATGTCTTAGAGGGCTCTGCACCTATTTCTTCGAGTGTTCTTTGCCATTCTACATTTTTCGGTTCCAGTAATTCCTTATGTACTTGATGTTGAAGGTTGTTTAGTATAGTTTTGTCTTCTCCTAGCTCTGTTCTTTTCCTTTATTAGTTCTTTAATATGATGTGGTAGACTACCTGATTTATATATCCTTTCTATTTTGATGGTGTTATTTTCAACAGCGTTTGTTATTTTATCTTGTAGTGATTTTATGTTCTGTTCTAATTCTGCAGTGTTTTGTATTTTAGGAACTGCAGTGATGGTTTGTTCTAGTTCTGTTTTGTAGCCGGCCCAGTCTGTCTTGAAGGTGTGATATGTTCTTTCGGTTATGTCTTCGTTCCAAGTTATTATAATTGAATGTGATCAGAGCTCATGACACTTTCAGTTTCTATCTTTATGGTTTTGTTAATGTTTTTACTGATTGCTAAGTCTAATTGTCTAATTGTGTGCATCTAGCCCAAGGTGAACGTCGACAGACCAAAAAAAAAAAAACCAAGACGGTTCGGCAATGAAATGTTGTTTCATGTTATTCGTTCTATAAAATTTGTAGTACCATGCCTTGTGTCATGTTTACGATAAAAATAGTGTATACTTCAAATTTTTTGACAGACTGTCATCGTGACACTTATACGACAATAAAAAGTTGATGTTTAACCAAATTGTCGTTCCACCTGTCATCGTGACAATACTTCGTTGTTGTGTATTCGTTCACACATAAACTTGTGAGAACGAAATGTCAGACTGAGAGTGCTTAACAACATTGTCTTTCCAATTGTCAAATGAAATTAACAACATAACATGATGAACTTTAACAAAACATGTTTTAAACTTACAGGTCATTGAGAGAATTAATTAATTTTCATATTACGCTTTAATAGTATATATATATGTACTTTGTAAAACCCAATCAAAAATCTTGCTGGCTCCTAATACCATTTAACCGAAAATGTACTTCTGATTAGTTTGTGCCAACCCGCATGGTCGCATACTTTAAATGCTTGCTTTTATAACTGAATTGATAAACGAAATTACATAAATGCTTATGGGAATTTTACATATTTGATGTATTTATGTTATTTCGAAGTGTTTCGGACACATCTGACAAATAAAGAAAACTCAGATGATTCTTTATTTAGGCTTGCTTCGGTACTTCTTTCGCGAGAAGTGACGACATTTCGATGACATATATAATTTGTATTTAATATATCTTAATAAAATATAGAAAGATCGTTATATTTGTCACTGTACTTACGTGCGATTATACACTTTAAGTTTATTTTATCATATCCGTCGGCATTGTTCATATATTCATAAATAGAAAAGAAATAGTAACAATTGATAATAATAACACTAATACGTATCTGAAAGGTACCACATTTCCTTCATAATCCCTTTATTTGTCGGCCTTCTGACATTTAAACTTGACAACCGATCGATAAACGTGAATAGATAGTCATTATATGTGTGTATTGCACGACTGGTGCTTTCCGCCAATTTTGACGTTTCCCGGCAAATGCCATATCGCGAACTCAAACTGATTTGACGGTTTTGATAATTTATAACCTGAAATTGAATTTTTCGTGCGTTTAACTTAACCTTATCCGAAGTTTGATGTGTCACGGTCATCTGTATCGATCCACCGCCATTTTAAAATCGAACCTAGTCCATATTTTTTATTTTACACGTAGGCCTTATGGCAAAATACTATGATTCATACTCTTTTTCTGCACGTTCTAAAATTTTCAAAAACTCCTTTCGGGCCCTCGTTCTCTCTTCGGAGACGTGAAAAATGGCCTAAGGCACGTGGGACCGTGGTCCCCGTCGCGTGACACTTTCGTTCCCACCGTAGATGCGCCAGGTTCTCAGAAAACTGTCTCCCCAATTCGTCAATTTTGGGGTATAGCTTTGCCGTTTTAATCGTTCGTGTTAAAAAGAGCGAGACAATTGGCTTTTAGTATATATAACTAGCTCTAACGTCCGCTTACAGCGGGTCCTCCGCTTACAACGGGTCCTCCGCTTACAGCGGGTCCTCCGCTTACAGCGGGTCCGTCAATCTCTTTTAGTTGGAATCGCTTTTTTCGCGTCCGCTTACAGCTTTTTCATAGTTTCCTGTAAAAAGCAATCACTGTCATGACGCCTTTTAGAATGTACGATTTTATTAACTTTTGACGCACGCCTGTATATACATATATTTCGTGAAGCCAATAGTACATTTTCTTTAAAATTCTTCTCGAACGGTTTTTTACACAAACCGGTACACACTCAAGAGCAAGAAAGGTAAATTTATGTTAAACATAAGTCATGTTAATGTATCCAAAGAAACAATGAACTCAAAGAGCACAACATTTTCATCGAGACAGTTTACAATACTATTTTGATGTGATAGTGGAAAAGCATGTCAACCTTTTCGAAGTCTACTGTCGTTAAGAAAAAACACAAAATAATAATAAAAGTAAGAATCCCAAGTTTTAAATTTAAGCCCTATTGAAGCGCCTTTCCTGTAAAAAACGCTTTTTAGAATGTCCACTTTTATAAACTTTTGAAGCACCCCTGTATATACATATATTTTGTTAAGCCAATAGGATATTTTATTTAAAATTCTTTTCGAACTGTTTTTGACACAAATCGGTACACACTCAAGAGCGAGAAAGGTAATTTAATGTTAAACATAAGTCATGTTAAAGTATCCAAAGACACATTGAGATCAAAAAGCGCAACATCTTTATTAAGACAGTGTACAATACTATTTTGATGTGAAAGTGTGAAAGCCTGTCAACCTTTTTGAAATCCACTATCGTTAATAAAGGAGCACAAAATAATAATAAAAGTAAAAAGCCCAAGTTTTAAATGTAAGCCCTATTGAAGCACTTTCCTGTAAAAAGAGGCTTTTTAGAATGTCTACTTCTATAAACTTTTGAAGCACCCCTATATATACATATATTTTGTTAAGCCAATAGGATATTTAATTTAAAATTCTTCTCGAACTGTTTTTGACATAAACCGGTACACACTCAAGAGCGAGAATGGTAATTTAATGTTAAACATAGGTCATGTTAAAGTATCCAAAGAGACAATGAGATCAAAAAGCGTAACATTTTTATTAAGACAGTGTACAATACTATTTTGATGTGATAGTCTAAAAGCCTGTCAATCTGTTTGAAATCCACTATCGTTAATAAAGGAGTACAAAATAATAATAAAAGTAAAAAGCCCAAGTATTAAATTGAAGCGCCTGTCCTGTAAAAAGCCATCACTGGCATGACGCTTGTTAGAATGTCCACTTTTATACACCTTTGAAGTACCCCTGTATATACATATATTTTGTTAAGCCAATAGGACGTTTTATTTAAAATTCTTCTCGAACTGTTTTTAACACAAACCGGTACACACTCAAGAGCGAGAAAAGTAATTTAATGTTAAACATAAGCCATGTTAGGGTATCCAAAGACACAATGAGATCAAAAAGCCTAACATGTTCATTAAGACAGTTTACAATACTATTTTGATGTGAAAATATAAATGCCTGTCAACCTTTTCAAAATCCACTATCGTTAATAAAGGAGCACAAAATAATAATGAAAGTAAAAAGCCGAAGTTTTAAATGTAAGCCCTATTGAAGCGCCTTTCCTGTAAAAGGCGATCACTGGCATAACGCTTTTTAGAATGTCCACTTTTATAAACTTTTGAAACACCGCTGTATACACATATATTTTGTTAAACCAATAGGATATTTTACTTAAAATTCTTCTCGTACTGTTTTTGACACAAACCGGTACACACTCAAGAGCGAGAAAGGTAATTTAATGTTACAACGACACAATAAGATAAAAAAGCCCAACATTTTTATTAAGATAGTTTACAATACTATTTTGATCCGAAAGTGTAAAATCCTGTCAACGTTTTCGAAATCCACTATCGTTAATAAAAGAGCACAAAACAATAATGAAAGTAGAAAGCCCAAGTTTTAAATTTGAAGCACTATTGAAGCGCCTTTCCTGTAAAAAGCGATCACTGACATGACGATTTTTAGAATGTCCACTTTTATAAACTTTTGAAGCACCCCTGAGCATAGATTAGTTTTGTGAAGCCAATTGTATAATTTATTTAAAATTCTTCTCGAACTGCTTTTTACACAAACCGGTACACACTCAAGAGCGAGAAAGTTAGTTTATGTTAAAATATCCAAAGACACAATAAGATCAAAAAGCGCAACATTTTTATTAAGACAGTTTACAATACTATTGTGATGCGAAAGTGTAAGAGCCTTTCAACCTTTTCGAAATCCACTATCGTTAATACAAAGCACAAAACAATAATAAAAGGAGAAAGCCCAAGTTTTAAATGTAAGCCTTATTAAAGCGCCTCGCCTGTAAAAGGTGATGGCATGACGCTTTTTAGAATGTCCACTTTTATAAACTTTTGAAACACCCCTGTACATACATAAATTTTGTGAAGCCAATTGAATATTTTATTTAAAATTCTTCTCGAATTGTTTTTTACACAAACCGGTACACACTCAAGTGCGAGAAAGGTAATTTAATGTTAAAGTATTGAAAGACAAAATAAGATCAAAAAGGTCAACATTTGTATCAAGACAGTTTACAATACTATTTTGATGTGAAAGTGTAAACGTCTGTCAAACTTTTCGAAATCTACTATCGTTAATAAAAGAGCACAAAACATTAATAAAAGTAGAAAGACCAAGTTCTAATATAAGCCAAAGGGCGATCAATGGGATGACGCATTTTAGAATATCCACTTTTACAAACTTTTGAAACACCCCTGTATATACATATATTTTGTTAAGCCAATAGGATATTTTATTTAAAATTCTTCTCGAATTGCTTTTGACACTAACCGGTACACACTTAAGAGCGAGAAAGGTAATTTAATGTTAAACATAAGTCATGTTAAAGTATCGAAAGAAACAATGAGCTCAAAGAGCGCAACATTTTCATTGAGACAGTGTACAATTCTATTCTATGTTGTCGAATCTAATATCGTTAGGAAAAAATGTAGTAATGAATTTAAGCCCTGTTCAATTAGGTTTAGAAGAATCGCCAAATTAAAGACGTAATAAGCGACTACAAACACCCCCGTATCCAAAATTTAACAAACATTCATCAATTTTCGAGAAACTCTTCCGCTATTTATAAACTTTTGAGCATCGCTGTATATACATATATTTTGTTAAGCCAATTAGATATTTTATTTAAAATTCTTCTCGAAGTGTTTTTAACACAAACCGGTACACACTCAAGAGGGAGAAAGGTAATTTAATGTTAAAGTATTGAAAGACACAATAAGATAAAAAATGAGGTGTGGCCACCACACGACTTTCTTATACGTATGAAAGTGTTACTTCCGGTCCGAATTTTGAAATTTCATTTATACAAAAATATTCCAAATCCAACTCTAAATACTTTTGTACTCTTCATAAATATTTATAGAATGCATAATTTACGACATATTTGCAAAAAATCGTTATTCGGTAAGAGTAAAAGTGTTACTTCCGGTCCGAATTTTGAAAATTTTTTTATACAAAAGATATTAGAAATTAAGTTCTAAATACTTTTATATTCGTAGAGTACCTGTCTAAAAAGCATGACTTGCAAAATATTTGCAAGAAACTGATTTTCGATAAGAGTAAAAGACCTACTTTCGATAGGAATTTCGAAAAACCTTTTTAATAAAATTGTTCACAATTTCAATTTTAAGTACATATGAATTCTTTATAAATTTGTTTAAACTTAGTTATTCACGAAATATTTGCAAAATTCGATTTTTTCCCTGAAGTAAATTACTACTTCCGGTCTGCTGATTTTGCTCAAAATCTAATCAGTTCTCAAGAGGGAGATTATATTCGTAAATACAAAATTTGGAATTGATATCTGCAGCGGTTTGACCGCTATCGTGGTCACACACACACAGACAGACAGACACACACAGACACACTCAGAGAGACACAGACATTTTTTAAAAACCACTTTCTTGGTATCAGGGGACTTCAAAACGTGGACATCTGCAACAATCTCGAGGTCGAAAATTTTCATCATCACAATACTTCCTTATACTACGTATAAGAAAGTAAAAAGGTCAACATTCGTATCAAGACAGTTTACAATACTATTTTGATGCGAAAGTTTAAACGTCTGTCAATCTTTTCGAAATCCACTATCGTTAATAAAAGAGCACAAAACATTAATAAAAGTAGAAAGCCCAAGTTTTAAAGTGAAGCCCTATTGAAACGACTTTCCTGTAAAAAGCGATCACTGGCATGACGCTTTTTAGAATGTCCACTTTTATAAACTTTTGAAACAACCCTGTACATACATAAATTTTGTGAAGCCAATAGTATATTAAAATTCTACTATCGTTAAGAAAAAATGAAGTATTGAATTTAAGCCCTGTTCAATCACGTTTCGAAGAATCGCCAAATTGAAGACGTAATAAGCGACCACAAACACCCCCGTATGCAAAATTCAACAAAAATTCATCAATTTTGAAAAAACTTTTCCGCCATTTATAAACTTTTGAAGCACCACAGTACATACATATATTTTGTTAAGCCAATTGGATATTTTATTTAAAATTATTCTCGAACTGTTTTTAAAGAGCGCAACATTTTCATTGAGACAGTGTACAATACTATTCTGATGTTTTCGAATCTAATATCGTTAAGAAAAAATGAAGTAATGAATTTAAGCCCTTTTCAATTAGGTTTAGAAGAATCGCCAAATTGAAGACGTAATAAGCGATCACAAACACCCCCGTATCCAAAATTTAACAAACATTCATCAATTGGATATTTTATTTCAAATTCTTCTCGAGGTGTTTTTAACATAAACCGGTACACACTCAAGAGCGAGAAAGGTAATTTAATGTTAAACATAAGTCATGTTAAAGAATCGAAAGATGCAATGAGCTCAGAGTGCAACATTTTCATTGAGATTGTGTACAATACTATTCCGTTGTTTTCGAATATAGATCGTTAAGAAAAAATGACGTATTAAATTTAAGCCCTGTTCAATCACCTTTCGAAGAATCGCCAAATTAAAGACGTAATAAACGACCACAAACACCCCCGTATCCAAAATTTAACAGAAATTCATCAATTTTCGAATAACTCTTCCGCTATTTGTAAACTTTTGAAGCACCGCTGTATATACATATATTTTGTTAAGCCAATTGGATATTTTATTTAAAATTCTTCTCGAACTGTTTTTAACACAAATTCAAGAGCGAGAAAGGTAATTTAATTTTAAATATAAGTGATGTTAAGGTATCCAATGGCACAATGAGATCAAAAATCCCAACACACAGTTTACAATACTATTTTGATGTGAAAGTGTAAAAGCCTGTCAACCTTTTTGAAATCCACTATCGTTAATAAAAGAGAACAAAATAATAATAAATGTAAAAAGCTCAAGTTTTAATGCTAAGCCCTATTGAAGCGCCTTTCCTGTAAAAAACGCTTTTTAGAATGTCCACTTTTATAAACTTTTGAAGCACCCCCCTATATACACATATTTTGTTAAGCCAATAGGACGTTTTATTTAAAATTCTTTTAGAACTGTTTTTGGCACAAATCGGTACGCACTCAAGAGCGAGAAAGGTAATTTAATGTTAAATATAAGTCATGTTAAAGTATCGAAAGAAACAATGATCTCAAAGAGCGCAGCATGTTCATTGAGACAGTGTACAATACTATTCTCATGTTTTCGAAACTACTATCGTTAAGAAAAAATGAAGTATTGAATTTAAGCCCTGTTCAATCACGTTTTGCAGAATCGCCAAATTGAAGACGTAATAAGCGACCACAAACACCCCCTTATCCAAAATTTAACAAACACTCATCAATTTTCAAAGAACTCTTCCGCCATTTATAAACTTTTGAAGCACCACTGTATATACATACATTTTGTTAAGCCAATATTTTATTTAAAATTCTTCTCTAATTGTTTTTAACACAAACCGGTACACACTCAAGAGCGAGAAAAGTAATTTAATGTTATACATAAGCCATGTTAGGGTATCCAAAGACACAATGAGATCAAAAAGCCCAACATGTTCATTAAGACAGTTTACAATACTATTTTGATGTGAAAATATAAAAGCCTGTCAACCTTTTCAAAATCTACTATCGTTAATAAAGGAGCACAAAATAATAATGAAAGTAAAAAGCCCAAGTTTTAAATGTAAGCCCTATTGAAGCGCCTTTTCTGTCCACTTTTATAAACTTTTAAAACACCCCTGTATATACATATATTTTGTTAAACCAATAGGATATTTTACTTAAAATTCTTCTCGAACTGTTTTTGACACAAACCGGTATACATTCAAGACCGAGAAAGGTAATTTAATGTTAAAGTATCCAAAGACACAATGAGCACAAAAAGCGCAACATTTTCATCAAGATAGTTTGCAATACTATTTTGATACGAAAGTGTAAAAGTCTGTCAACCTTTTCGGAATCCACTATAGTTAATAAAAGAGCATAAAACAATAATAAAAGTAGAAAGCCCTAGTTTTAAATTTGAAGCCCTATTGAAGCGTCTTTCCTGTAAAAAGCGATCACTGGCATGACGATTTTTAGAATGTCCACTTTTACAAACTTTTGAAACACCCCTGTATATACATATATTTTGTTAAGCCAATAGGATATTTTATTTAAAATTTTCATCGAACTGTTTTTGATACAAACCGGTACACACTCAAGAGCGAGAAAGGTAATTTAATGTTACAACGACACAATAAGATAAAAAAGCCCAACATTTTTATTAAGATAGTTTACAATACTATTTTGATCCGAAAGTGTAAAATCCTGTCAACGTTTCCGAAATCCACTATCGTTAATAAAAGACCACAAAACAATAATGAAAGTAGAAAGCCCAAGTTTTAAATTTGGCGCCTTTCCTGTAAAAAGCGATCACTGGCATGACGATTTTTAGAATGTCCACTTTTGTAAACTTTTGAAGCACCCCAGAGCATACATTAGTTTTGTGAAGCCCATTGTATAATTTATTTAAAATTCTTCTCGAACTGCTTTTTACACAAACCGGTACACACTCAAGAGCGAGAAAGTTAGTTTATGTTAAAATATCCAAAGACACAATAAGATCAAAAAGCGCAACATTTTTATTAAGACAGTTTACAATACTATTATGATGCGAAAGTGTAAAAGCTTTTCAACCTTTTCGAAATCCACTATCGTTAATACAAAGCACAAAACAATAATAAAAGTAGAAAGCCCTAGTTTTAAATGTAAGCCCTATTAAAGCGCCTCGCCTGTAAAAGGTGATGGCATGACGCTTTTTAGAATGTCCACTTTTATAAACTTTTGAAACACCCCTGTACATACATAAATTTTGTGAAGCCAATTGAATATTTTATTTAAAATTCTTCTCGAATTGTTTTTTACACAAACCGGTACACTCCAGAGCGAGAAAGGGAATTTAATGTTACAACGACACAATAAGATAAAAAAGCGCAACATTTTTATTAAGACAGTTTACAATACTATTTTGATGTGAAAGTGTAAAAGCCTCACAACCTTTTCGAAATCCACTATCGTTAATACAAGAGCACAAAACAATAATAAAAGTAGAAAGCCCAAGTTTTAAATTGAAGCCCTATTGAAGCGCCTTTCCTGTAAAAGGCGATCACAGGTATGACGCTTTTTAAAATATCCACTTTTATAAACTTTTGAAACACCCCTGTATATACATATATTTTGTTAAGCCAATAGGATATTTTATTTAAAATTCTCCTCGAACTGTTTTTGACACAAACCGGCACACACTTAAGAGCGTGAAAGGTAATTTAATGTTACAACGACACAATAAGATAAAAGAGCGCAACATTTTTATTAAGATAGTTTACAATACTATTTTGATCCGAAAGTGTAAAATCCTGTCAACCTTTTCGAAATCCACTATCGTTAATAAAAGAGCACAAAACAATAATAAAAGTAGAAAGCCCAACGTTTCAATTTGAAGCCTTATTGAAGCGCCTTTCCTGTAAAAGGCGATCAATGGCATGATGATTTTTAGAATGTCCACTTTTGTAAACTTTTGAAGCACCCCTGAACATACATTAGTTTTGTGAAGCCAATTGTATATTTTATTTAAAATTCTTCTCGAACTGTTTTTGACACAAACCGGTACACACTCAAGAGCGAGAAAGGTAATTTAATGTTAAAGTATCCAATGACACAATAAGATCAAAAAGGTCAACATTTTTATCAAGACTGTTTACAATACTATTTTGATGCGAAAGTGAAAAAGCCTTTCAATCTTTTCGAAGTCCACTATCGTTAAGAAAAAAGCACAAAATAATAATAAAAGTAAAAAGCCCAAGTTTTAATTTGAAGCCCTATTGCAGCGACTTTCCTGTAAAAAACGCTTTTTAAAATGTCCACTTTTATAAACTTTTGAAGCACCCCTATATAGACATATATTTTGTTAAGCCAATAGGATATTTTAATTAAAATTCTTCTTGAACTGTTTTTGGCACAAACCGGTACACACTCAAAAGCGAGAAAGGTAATTTAATGTTAAAGTATCCAAAGACTCAATAAGATCAAAAAGGTCAACGTGTTCATTAAGACAGTTTACAATTCTGTTTTTATGTGAAAGTGTAAGAGTCTGTCAACCTTTTCAAAATCCACTATCGTTAATAAAGGAGCAGAAAATAATAATAAAAGTAAAAAGCCCAAGTTTTAAATTGAAGCCCTGGAGCCCTATTGAAGCTCCTTTTCTGTAAAAAGCGATCAATCTCATGACGCTTTTTAGAATGTTCAAGTTTATAAACTTTTGAAGTACCCCTGTACATACATAAATTTTGTAAAGCCAATTGTATATTTTCTTTAAAATTCTTCTCGAATTGTTATTTATACAAACCGGTACACACTCAAGAGCGAGAAAGGTAATTTAATGTTAAACATAAGTCATGTTAAAGTATCCAAAGCAGTAGTGGCGGCTGGTGCCCGCGTTTTGGCGGTGCAGTTGCGTGGACGGGACTGATTCGTTTGTTATCGGTGATATGCTCGACATCGGGGAGTACATCGCCGATAATGGGCGAGTCGGTCTTGTCTGTGTGGCTGCTCACGCCCCGAGCCGCCACTGAATCCAAAGACACAATGAGCTTAAAAAACGCAACATTTGTCTTAAGACAGTTTACAATACTATTTTTATGTGAAAGTGTAAAAGACTCACAACCTTTTCGAAATCCACTATCGTTAATAAAAGAGCACAAAGTAATAATAAATATAAAAAGCCCAAGTTTTAAATTGAAGCCCTATTGAAGCGCCTTTCCTGTAAAAGGCGATCACCGGCATGACGCTTTTTAGAATATCCACTTTTATAAACTTTTGAAACATCCCTGTATATACATATATTTTGTTAAGCCAATGGTATATTTTATTTAAAATTCTCCTCGAGCTGTTTTTGGCACAAACCGGCACACACTTAAGAGCGTGAAAGGTAATTTAATGATGTAAGTATACAACGACAGAATAAGATCTAAAAGCGCAACATTTTTATTAAGATAGTTTACAATACTATGTTGATCCGAAAGTGTAAAAGCCTGTCAACCTTTTAGAAATCCACTATCGTTAATAAAAGAGCACAAATTAATAAAGGTAGAAAGCGCAAGTTTTAAATTTGAAGCCTATTGAAGCGCCTTTCCTGGAAAAAGCGGTCACTGGCATGACGACTTTTAGAATGTCCATTTTTATAAACTTTTGAAGCACCCCTGTACATAGATAAATTTTGTGAAGCCAATTGTATATTTTATTTAAAATTCTTCTCGAATTGCTTTTTACACAAACCGGTACACACTCAAGAGCGAGAAAGGTGGATTAATGTTAAAATATCCAAAGACACAATAAGATCAAAAAGCGCAACATTTTTATTAAGACAGTTTACAATACTATTGTGATGCGAAAGTGTAAAAGCTTTTCAACCTTTTCGAAATCCACTATCGTCAATAAAAGAGCACAAAATAATAATAAAAGTAAAAAGCCCAAGTTTTAAATGTAAAGCCCTATTGAAGTGCCCTTCCTGTAGAAAGCGATCACTGGCATGACGCTTTTTAGAATGTCCACTTTTATAAACTTTTGAAACACCCCTGTAGATACATAAATTTTGTGAAGCCAATTTTATTTAAATTTTTTCTCGAATTGCCTTTTACACAATGCGGTACACACTCAAGAGCGAGAAAGGTAATTTAATATTAAATATAAGAATAAGTATCCGAAGAAACAATATGCTTAATAAGCGCATCATTTTCATTGAGACAATCGGGATAATACGCTCTTGAAATAACACTGGAAACATTTAGTATATTAGCAAAAAGTATGTCAATTGCTCAGAAACAATTTAAAATAGGCACGCACAATATTAATAAAAAATAAGCTAAAAATCAGTTTGAGATATTTTTCACTCCAATTATTTAAAGTGGAACAGCGCCTTCATTATGAAATTTTGGTCAGCAAATTTGAAATATTCGTCTGTCACATACTCAAAATTAGTTCGCAAGTCAATTAAAAATGAAGGACATGTATTGCAGAACATTTTAAATTTTCACCGAATTACATTATTACTCATTTTAATGGATATGCTCAAATATATATAGTACCTGTGTAGTGTTTAAAATGTTTATAACAAATTTTGTTTGATAAATGGGCGTCGCTTTCAAACATTCTTATAGGATGCTAATGAATGCTGATGAACTTTAAACATATAGTTCGCAAACATATAAATGATTAGTTTTAATAAGATGCTGTTAAAAGCAATTACAAAGAAGAAAAGACCAAGCGCAGGCATAAATTTTCACAAATATTTAGGATTTTTAGCAACTGAGATAAAGTCCCAGAAATGTAACAGAATTAAAAAGCTTCCAAAACACAAATATTTCCATAGCAAGCCAAAAGTTACACATATTCAATATTATGTTTTATTTTTAATTATACTGTAAATTTCATGTATAGAAGAAGCAATACAATTACTAAAACACTAATAAAGATAATTATTAATTACAAATGGATAAGAAAACATATACGCAGTCAATACTAATAAAAATCCAAATCTCCTAGGTAATGCGCATGTGTAAGTAATCGTAATTACTGTTTAATATTTTATCAGGTTTGGTAAAACAGCGGTTAAAATATTTTCATTTAATAACGTTCTTAATCAATGATTAGCGCTAACCGGTGTTGGAAAAACATACCAACCGGTATTTTAATCAATGATTAGCGCCAACCGGTTTTTGCAAAAACGTACTATCCACTATTTTATCTAATGAATACACTGATCGGCATTTTAATCGGAATTGGGAAAACCGGCCCTTTATTGAACTTAATCAACTAATACAATGCACTACAAATGACTAAAAATACGTTTAAATTTGCCATTGTAGGTGTAGAGCGTTTTAATGTTGAAGGTTACATTCAAATATTATGTCAACATTAATGAAACATGCGCCAATAATTTAAGGACATTAAATTTGAGATATTGCAAAATTTTACCTATCAAGTATTCTACCTACACAAGCTGTTTCGAGAGAGAGAGAGAGAGCGAGAGAGAGAGAGAGAGAGAGGGGAGAGAGAGAGAGAGAGAGAGATCGATTTTATGAACTTTTGACGCATCCCTGTACACATATAAATTTTCTTATGCCAATCGTATACCGGGTGTCCCGATTTTATTGAAACAAAAAGTCAGTTAATTAGCATCAAAAATACTACAAGAAAGTAGTGTTTTAGTTGTTTTCACTTGTTTTCATTAATGTCAAACGATAGTCAACTTTTTTATTTTAAGTGGAAACAGATATATTTTTGGCAATATTCGGATTGGATTTTATTTTCTGAATTCATCGATGTATAACAAGTCTATTTTTTATAAACGATTATTGAAAGAAAACCATTTATTAAAATTGACCATGTTTTTAATAAATTATGTATAACATTTCGAATGTGCTATGAAACATTGAAAACGTAAGTATTATAAGTATTATTCTAAAAAACAAAACAAAACACTTCACAATAATTGTTCAAATTGCCCGCCACCTTGTTCAATACATAACGCACATCTCCTAATTACTCCACGAGTCGCATTTAAAACACAAACGGCAGGTATTTCTTGACAAGTGTTAATAATTCTTTGTCTTAAAATGTCAACATTTTCTGGAGGTGTCAAATAAACTCGATCTTGTAGGTAAGCCCACAACCAAAAATCTAGGGGCGAAAGATCGGGTGAACACGCAGGCCACTCGATAGGACCGGATGTTCCTATCTACCTATTTCCAAAGTGCGTGTTCAACCAATCAGTATTTACTCTGGCGTTGTGAGCGGGGGCCCCATCTTGTTGATAAAATATTCTATTTAAATTTGCCAAAGGTAATTCATCTAAAAAGTTTTGGAGATTTTCGGTTAATAAAGTGTGATACTTTTCTTGATTTAAGCAACCATCTATGAAAAGCGGCCCAATTAATTGATCGCCTAAAATACCACACCAAACATTTACGCTAAAACGTCTTTGAAAATTATTTTCAATGACAAATCTCGGATTGTCTTGGCTCCGTTGTCGATGTATGTTTCTATTAAAAATACCATTGTTGCCAAAAGTGCATTCATCAGACCAAATTATCATTCTGTAAAAACTCCAGTCTTGTTCTAATGCATTTAAAAAAAGTCGACAAAACTGTATTCTTCGGCGTTGATCATTTTGTTCTAATGCATTAACTTTTCGAGCTATGTACGGTTTAAATTTGTATTTGTATTTGTATTTGTATTTGTGGTTACTATGGACTGTAGTTTTTGATACCCCAATATTATGTGCAATTTCGCGAGTCGAAGTTCGTGAATTTTCTTGTAGTGCGAGAAGAACATCATATTCCGTATCTTCGGCGTATCTACGTCGCTGTGTTTTAGGTTTTTGAAATGATCCATAATTCCTCAAATTCGTTTCAATTTTCTGAAATATTTTCGAATCTGGAACTTCTCTGTCCGGAAAACGAAAGCTGTAACGCCGAACTGCTTGAAGACGATTTTTATTACATTCAAAAAACACTTGCAACATGTCTGTTAACTCATTGTTATTCATTTTTACGAATATACTTTTTTTTTGTGGCAAAACGTTCAAGCAGAACAATAAATAAGACTTAATAGACACTCACACTGACGGTTTTTGACGTTTATCGCATTTTTGTTTTTTCATGGCACATTCCAAAATTTATAAATAATGGAATACAAAGATGAAATTTATTAAGTGTTTTATATTTTTTTTTTCAATTATTGTTTATCAAAAATTGACATTTTATACATTGTTGAATTCAGAAAAAAAAATCCAATCCTAATATAGCCAAAAATATATGTTTCCATTTAAAATAAAAAAGTTGACTATCGTTTGACATTAATAAAAACAACTGAAAACAAACAAAACACTGCTTTTTTGTAGCATTTTTTACGGGACACCCGGTATATTATTTAGAACTTTTCTTTCCCTTTTACACAAACCGTTACACTGAACACTGAAGAGCGAGAAGGATAATTAAATGTTAAACATAAATCATGTTAAAGTTTACGAAGGAAGTATGTACTCAGATCCAAGCACATTTCGAAGAACCTTTCTGCCACATTGTTTTTTATAACTTTTATTTCGAATTCGTGATCAGCGACCTTAAAAACCGACATTTGCTAGATGTCACCAAGATTAAAGATATTTTGAAGAAACTTTCCGCCATATTAGATCCACCATTTTGTTTTTTTTGACGTTTTGACTATAGATTCGTGATCGGTGACCTAAGAGACCGCCGTATCTAAAATTTCACATTCATACGTCAATTTTCAATAAATTCTTCCGCCATTTTGTTTTTTTTGACATTTTGACTTTGGATTTGTGATCGGCATTCGCACACACCCCCGTATCTAAAATTTCACATTCATAAGTCAATTTTCAAAAAAACTTCCGCCATTTTGTTTTTTTTTGACATTTTGACTTTGGATTCGTGATCGGCGACCTGAGACACCCCCGTATCTAAAATTTCACATTCATACGTCAATTTTCAAAAAAAAATCCGCCATTTTGTTTTTTTTTGACATTTTGACTTTGGATTCGTAATCGGCGACCTGAGACACCCCCGTATCTAAAATTTCACATTCATACGCCAATTTTCAAAAAAACTTCTGCCATTTTGTTTTTTTTTGACATTTTGACTTTGGATTCTTGATCGGCTACCTAAGACACCCCCGTATATAAAATTTCACATTCGTACTTCAATTTTCAAAAAATCTTCCGCCATTTTGTTTTTTTTTGACATTTTGACTTTGGATTTGTGATCGGCGTCCGCACACACCCCCGTATCTAAAATTTCGCATTCGTACGTCAATTTTCAAAAAATCTTCCGCCATTTTGTTTTTTTTGACATTTTGACTTTGGATTTGTGATCGGCATCCGCACACACCCCCGTATCTAAAATTTTGCATTCATACGTCAATTTTCAAAAAACTCGTCGGCCATTTAATTTCCTTTGTCATTTTGACTTTGGATTTGTGACCGGCGTCCGTATACACACCCCCGTGTCTAAAATTTCACATTCGTACGTCAGTTTAGAATTAGTGACGGGCGACCGTAAAAACTCTCGAGTGCCTAATTTTGCTTTTAATCAGAATAGAGAGAAATTGATTTCAGCCAGCTCCGTCCACCGTGCGCGTTTGCGTAATCGTTAACATAAAATTATTTCGTAGGGGCACACAAATGTCGAAAGCAATCCTCTTCTTTTTCCCCTTTGAGGAAATACGCGTTCCGAAATTATCGTATTTTAATTCAAATCATTATTAAAATATTACTCGACAACACCTGTATAGATGAAAATATTAAATCAAGCGGGACCGTTACGTATTATGTGGACATGCCGAACGTTCGCCGGACCGTAATGTATTGACCGGCAGTGCACATGATAATCTGATTTTATTTTTCGCCCGTCCGGAATGCATTGGTATCAGTGCAGATTGAATCGGCCATTTTTCTGACCAAATACCTCTGCAAACGGACTTGGAATTACTCGTACCTTCGTCTAGGTACCTCTGTAAACTGGGAATACGCAAGTGAACGTTTCCGAAATGTCACTTCTTTACTTTTCTAAATCTTATTGTGCCCTCGAAACTTTCAAAATTTGGAATTTCAAGCTTAAAAGTGAAAATGTGAATGCACATGAGACTACCTGTCAGTTTGACGTTTGTCGGGATATTTCATCCATTTCGCTAAATTGTATCCGTCTGCAGACGGACTTTAAATCGCCCGTATCTTTTTATATGCACCACTTTAATCTGGGAATATGCAACTAAAGGGTTCTGAAATCTCAGTACTTTAAAATTTTGAATCTTGTTGCGCCCTCAAAAGCTTTAAAATTTGGAATTTCAGGCTTAAAAGTGAATGTTTGCATACATTTCGAATCGCTGTCACTTTGACGTTTGTCGGGATTTTCAGTATAAAAGGCTCCAGAGCAATTTTTGTTTCCCACGTCCTCCTTATGGGCGAAAAAATTGATGCAGCGCTTTTCTCTACAAGTGCTAAAATTTTCAAAAAATTCTTTTCGCCGCCTTTCCACCGTTTCGAAGAGATAAAAATACGCCTATACAACGTAGAAATGTACACCCCACCATATAAAACTCGCAAAACTCCCGTCAAACCCCCACTTTCAGAAATCCTTCGCTTGTCGTTTTCCCATTTTCACCCCCATCTTCCCTCCTCTACTAAATCCGTGAGAGCGGTAAAGGGTCCTGTGCGCTTTTATAGAGTATAACTAGCTAATACGGCAGGCCTAGAAGGCCTGCTGCCGCCTCTTATTCCGCTTACAGTTGAGGTACCGCTCTCCCTTATTCTTCTAAATTTATTGCGGATTTTGTCTTTATTGCGTTAAGTTTATAAAACACCATGTCATTCCGATATATAGCGAATAAGTAAATATAATTGTGTTTTAGATTTTCAATACTGCTTTACTTCAGCTGTTTTTATACACCCCTGTATATACATAGTTTGCTACTATCCGATATTTTATTCCGAATGGTTATCGGGTTCTGTTGTTATAGAAAATGTTTTTTTCAAATAAGGGGTGCATCAATTCTTATTCTTTATATTTTAATATTGATATTTAGATGTGTGCACTAACATATTTAAGTTATTTCTTACATGCTTGTTTCAATACTTAAGCGACGTACTTTTCTTCCTAATTAATTTAAATGAAATTATTAATAATAGATTTAGTGACAATAGCAGAGTTTTTAAATTGAAAATGTTTATTGGCTGTCTATGAAGTAAGATGTATTTTATCGTTTAAAGTTATATGGACATTTTTCACATACTTATCCTGTGCTCTTCACAGTCGGTAGTTTTCACTCTATTTTAATTTTTTCTACTATTATTTGTTTTTGTGCCTTCATTTTCCGATGATTTATTTCATTTATTAATTTGCGTTTCAGTTTTTTGAACAGCACATAATTCTGGTATATAGCGAGTAAGTAAATATAATTGTGTTTCAGATGTGCAATATTGATATTACTTTACTATAACTGTTTTCGTACACCCCTCTATATATTTTGCAAATATGCGACATTTATTCAGAATGCTTATCGGATTTTGTTATTACAGAAAATGTTTAAAATGAAGGTGCACCAATACTTATTCTTTATTTTAAAGTTTTATTATTGTTTTAAATAAAATGTAATGTTTGTTTTTTAGATATAAAGTGATTTTTGTTTATGATGGTATTAACATTATATTGTCTAAATAATTAAAACAATTGTAATTAGTTTTTATTGACCTTTTTCAATATTTGATTTACAGAAATAATTTGTTGAATCTCTTTGTCTTCTTAATGTGTGCACTAATATAATTAAATTATTTCTTACATGTATGCTTCAATACTTAGACGACGTACCTTGCATCTTAATTAATTTAAATGAAATGATTGATAATAGATTTTGTGATAATAGCAGCATTTTTAAACTTAAAATGTTTAATGACTGTTCATGAAATAAGATGTATTTTATCGTTTCATGTTATATGGACATTTTCACATACTTCTTCTGTGCTCTTCGCAGTCGGTAGTTTTTCACTCTATTTTAATTTTTTTCTAGTATTATTGGTTTTTGTGCCTTACGATGATTATTTCACGTTTGCCTAATGTATCTATAGTTTGAATTTTCTTTGTAGGGTATAGAATGGACAATCTGCAAAATCTATGTTTTTCATTAGTTGGAAAATGTGGTTTTATAGTTTTGATAGTCAATAGTGTTTCAGTCTATATATGTCGATTCCAATGATCTTTTTGGTTTAAATGAGGGTTCATTAAAAATTAAAAAGAATATTTTGTATAAACTTGTAGATAGCTTCATAAGATGTTTTATTAACACGAATGTATATTTTAAATAACTCACTATTACCATTTGATAGTTTCATCATTATTGTATAACAAATAATATCTATTTCATTGGCATTTTCTATAATTATTCCCATGCCTATATTTTTATAATTTGCAGTGTTTTTTGTGGTAATTTGTATTACAACTCTCAGTTATGTAGGATTTTTAATAATGTTGATAGAATCTTGTTTGCACTGTATATAATTATTCACTTTTGCATTGTACACCTACAATTTATGGGACAAATAGATATAATATATTTATTATAGTAATATTGATTACCTATTGTTATAATCCAAAATACTGTAAGACATCCTTATTGAAGTTCTATTTTGAATTATTGCAATTGACGATGTTGCTTACGGTTCATTTTCATCAATGATAATTAAACAATCTCTTGTGAATACGTACGATATTACTTCGCAATAGCTATTTTTCAATATGTTCATGCTTGAATAGCCTTTTGCGCGTCTGCTTACAGCCTTTTTTACAGCTTTCAGTAAAACCTGATCACTGTCAGGACCGTTGTTAGAATTTCCGTTTTTATAAACTTTTGACACATCCCTGTATATACATTATGCCATTATATTTTGTAAGGCCAATCGTATATATTACTCAGAATTCTTCTCAAACTGTTTTTAACACAGACCGGTATACAGTGTAGAGTAAGAAAGATAATTTAATGTTTAACATAAAAGTCATTTTAAAGTATCCGAAGAAATAATGTGCTCAAAGACAGCACCATTTTCGTTGATACAGTCTGCAATACGCTTCTGATGCAACAATAGAAAAGTTTGATGACTGTTTCAAAGTCTACAGTTTTTAAGAAAAAATCAAAAAGGATGGTAATAAGTCAAAAAAAATTTAAGATAGACATAAACAATAATAATAAAAATGAAGTGTGGCCACCACACGACTTTCTTATACGTATGAGCGTTTCAAACTATACAATTTTAAGAATTTTTTTACACAAAAATTATTCAAAATACTATTCTAAGTACTTCTATTATTTTAATAAGTCGCTATAGAATACATACTTTGCAAGAAATTCGAAAAAAAGTGCTACTCCCTAAGAGTAAAAGTGTTACTTCCGGTCCGAATTTTAAAATTTCATATATACAAAAAATATTGCAAATCTAGAATTAAATACTTTTGTACTCTTGCTAAATATATATAGTGCATAACTTACGACATATTTGCAAGAAATCGCTATTCGATAAGAGTAAAAGTGGTACTTCCGGTCTGAATTTTGAAATTTTTTTTATAGAAAAGGTATTGAAAATTATATTTTAAATACTTTTATACTCGTAACGTACCTGTCTAAAAAGCATGATTTGCGAAATATTCACAAAAAACTGATATTCGATGGGAGTATAAGACCTACTTCCGGTAGGAATTTCGTAAAACTTTTTAAATAAAATTGTACTCAATAATATAATTTTAAGTACATATGAATTCTTTATAAATTTGTTTAAACTTAGTAGTTGACGAAATATTGGCAAAACTCTATTTTTTCGCAGAAGTAAACTACTACTTCCGGTCTACCGATTTTACTGAAACACTAATCAGATCTCAAGAGGGAGATTATACACGTAAATACAATATTTGGAATTGATATCTACAGCGGTTTGACCGCTATCGTGGTCACACACACACAGAGACACAGACACACACACAGACACACACAGAGACACAGACATTTTTTAAAAACCACTTTTTTGGTATCAGGGGACTTCAAAACGTGGACATCTGCAAAAATGTCGAGGTCGAAAATTTTCATCATCACAATACTTCCTTATACTACGTATAAGAAAGTAAAAATGAACCGAAAATTCAATTTCATCAAAGACTCGAAAGGGGCCAAGTAAGAACCAGATTCCTTATCAGCGAACCAAGTACTAAATTCCATACAGATTCAATTACCTTTCTGTCGTATTGAATGCGCCATTTTGTTTTATCAAATTTCGATTTCAGATTCGTGTTCAGCGACTTAAGAAATCTCCCAACAAAAATAAATTATTTAATTAACACTTCAAGATATATAGATTCCGCTAGTGAATATTATTACATGAAAACCAGTTACAAATATACCTACTTTTTTCTATACATACGTTTTATTTAATACTTGGCTACTCTGTATAATGGGCAAGCATTTTTGATAAATAAAGAGGGTTTGAAAGACAATTATAACGAACATCAAAAGGTAATTATGACAAATATCGAAAGGTGTATGGATATCATTATTGATGAGAGTCATGATATGGCTTTTGTAGATTATATTATTTAACAAATAAACTTATGCAACATCTCAAATTTCACGCCATTTTAAACTACTGGCGCATGTTGGTTGCCAAAGCGACATAACCATATAGAAAATTATTGCAGTTGTTGGTTGTGTTGCTTTTGTTTATGAGCGAATGGAGATTCCTCAAAATACGTTTTCCAATAAACACAACAGACAACTACATTCACATTTTGACATGTGTCTTAATTTTATTTTGACGTTTGGTATAACTGTCATCAAAATAATGTAAAATTGTCAACAATGCCTGTCTACTGCACAGAATAGCTATGCATTAAATAAAATGTCGGTGTAAGAAAGTAACATGCAATAACATTATTTATAATATTCATTTTGTAACCGGCTTTCATTTAATGGTATTTTTGTAGCGGAAGCTATATATTCTAAAACATTAATTAGTTAGTTTACTTTCGTTATTTTGAAGTTGTTGCGGCCAATGTATATTTGTAGTAGCATTGAACCGTCGTTTCTAGTTCGTAGCTTGATCGTGTCATTTACTATATCGAAACTACGCATGTGTCCAAAACGTTTGTATAGGGATTTTTTTTTTAAATTAGTCAATATTTTTCTCATAATGTTTGCGCCATTTTCTACATTTTTGCACTTTTTTTTTTGTTTTAGTTTATATTCTATATAATTAGATATTTAATTTTAGTAAATAATCTGTCGACATTTAGCACATATTTAAAATTTCTATTATGGAATAATAGTGAAAGGTGAAACAATTTGAGGGATACTGAAAGTTTTTGAAGGACCTTTTCGGATGTTGGAACCGTCATTATGTAAATAAAAAAGGCAAAATAGGTTGATTTTATTGTGTTCGTGTTGTTACTTTTATCCATAATAAAAATCTAATTATGTCCAAAAAAAATGATTTGCAAAAATGAGCCTGAACCTATTGGACATGTTAAAATTAAAAAAATTAAACAATAAGAAATGCATAAATTAACTGTTTCATACTTTGAAGAGTGAAAATTAAAGAGTATCCATCTGGCCATTACCAACAATAACAAACTTAACTTCAGCACACGAAGTGTCCTACAGAAGTACATAGGTTTCATAAGCACTGTAATATTTGAATCATCTTTAAAGCCGCTTTAGAAACTTTATTTTAGTAAATAATCTGTAGACATTTATTTTGTGAATACATCTGAAAATTTTTGTGTAAATAGCACATATTTAAAATTTATATTATGGAATAAATAGCAAAGTACAACAAACTGCAGTGATACTGATAGAAATTTATTGATTACTTGCTGCTATTGACAAATACAACAATATAGTAAAAATAAAAAAACTAATACAACGTACATCGATGTGAAATTAACAGTTACCTACAAATATGTGAAACATGTGACATGTAAAAAATTATAAAAGTGGGAACAGTTTGTTGAAAAAGAAAACACTTCATCTGCCGTCATAAACTGGATTATCGATCATATTCTTAAGATATGATCAGTAATCCAGTTTATGACAGCACTTTCACTTGCCATATTTGTGACAATTTAACTTGCACACATTTGTATAGGATGAATAAGACCAGAAACATTTACTGAAAAATCATATATCAACTGTTTACTAAAAACATTATATTTTACTGATTGTACAAATTTCTTAACTCAAAGAAAGTTGATTGAGAAAACCTTGTCTCCAAATTGGTATACATAATTTTGACTTACAAAATGTTATATTCTGGAGGAATCAGAGTGCCAATAATAATTATAATTATTAATGTAAAATTTAACTACACGTTTACTGAACAAACACACTATTTATCCAAGCCCAGTTTAGTCAAGAGTAATTTATACAGTGTCTGCATAAGCTCCTAACGTGAACATGCCAGCTTCAACTTTGCGTCCGCTTACAGCGGCCCGTCAATCTCCTCTAGTTTGAATCGCCCTTTTCGCGTGCGCTTACAGTTTTTTTACAGTTTCCTGTAAAAGGCAATCACTGTCATGACGCCTTTTAGAATGTTATTTAGTTAGTTAGAATTTTGTTATGCCAATCGTAATATTACTTAGAACTTTTCTTTCCTTCTTACACAAACCGTTACACTGAACACTGAAGAGCGAGAAGGATAATTTAATGGTAAACATAAATCATGTTAAAGTTTACGAAGGAAGGATGTGCTCAGGTCCAAGCACTTTTCACCAAGATTAACGACATTTTGAAGAACCTTTCCGCCATTATGTTTTTTGACATTTCGACTTTGGATTTGTGATCGGCGACCTCATAAACGCCCGTATCTAAAATTTCACATTCATACGTCAATTTTCAAAAAACTGGTCCGCCATTTTGATTTTTTTTGACATTTTGACTTTGGAATCATGATCGGCGACCCCCAAAACCCCCGTATCTAAAATTTCACATTCATACGTCAATTTTCAAAAAACTGTCCGCCATTTTGATTTTTTTTGACATTTTGACTTTGGAATCATGATCGGCGACCCCCAAAACCCCCGTATCTAAAATTTCACATTCATACGTCAATTTTCAAAAAACTCGTCCGCCATTTTGTTTTTTTTTGACATTTTGACTTTTGATTTGTGATCGGCGACCTAAGACACCCCCGTATCTAAAATTTCACATTCATACGTCAATTTTCAAAAAACTGGTCGGCCATTTTGATTTTTTTTGACATTTTGACTTTGGAATCATGATCGGCGACCCCCAAAACCCCCGTATCTAAAATTTCACATTCATACCTCAATTTTCAAAAAACTGGTCCGCCATTTTGATTTTTTTTGACATTTTGACTTTGGAATCATGATCGGCGACCCCCAAAACCCCCACATCTAAAATTTCACATTTATACGTCAATTTTCAGAAAACTCTTCCGTCATATTAGATGCACCATTTTTTTTGTTGAAATTTTGACATTCGGCTTGAGATCACCGACACCAAGAGCCCCCGAGTACCGAGTTTTACCTTAATCAGAAGAAAAAGTTGATTTGGCTCCACCCACTCCGCAGTGCGTAATTATTTAAATAATTATTTCGTAGGGCACTTAAATGTTAAAAGCAATATTTTTTCCCTTAAGAAAACGGCATACCCGTTTTAGAGTTATTGTATTTTAAATGGAATTTATAATAATTAAGAAAAAATCATGCTGTATATGTGAATGATTATTTCATCGACCGGGAAAATTATGTCGAGCAGTCCGGCGTCATGTCTTATAAATTGCCGGTAAAATACACGAAATAAATACACAATATCTCATTCGAAAAAAAAATGTTTTGCCCCGGCCTGGGTTCGAACCCGACCCAGCAAAGTCATTGTATTAAGAAGCCGTCAATCTTGTGCATCGGGCTATCGACCTACATGTAAATAGTTTGTTCAACTGCCATATTTATATGTAGGCTTTACTCTATGTTGAAATCTGCAATATTTTTTTTTAAATCTCAGAGAAAATAGACGTGTAATCTTCAAAAGAATACGTTTAAATTGCGTCCAGATAATTAATTTAGTATCTTGTCCTTGTCCTATATTATGTGTGTTTATTTGCCATGAATTTATTCTGACGTTAATAATTAAAAGCAATCCTTTTACTCATTAAGGAAACTGGACTACGCGTATTTTAAAATTCAAATTTGTAATCATTAAAAGATATCAGCCTGTATGTAAAAATGTTAAGTCAAGCTACCGATATATACCTAATATGTATATTCACGGGCCAGTGCACATGAATGTGTATGTGTGTACATAACATGTTATGAGCATTGCACCTGATTTATTGTGTACATTCATTTGTGACGTATTCCAGCCATTTTTTCGAGTGCATGAAGACTTTAAATTCCTTGTCCTATCAATACCGCATCTGTATCAAGCTGGAATAAGCATGGAAACGCTTCCTAAAACGATATTAGTTTAAATTTCAAGTCGTTTTCCTCTCGAAAAATCGTCAGAGCTTGGAATTTCATGCTTAAAAGTCAATGTTTGGAAATATTTAGTCCACCTGTCAGATTTGCGAAAAGTCAATTTTGTGTTTAGTCCTCGTTTTTATTTACGTAAAATGGGCTTTCTTTAGGCACGTCATGGATAAATTTCGCGTGTTTTGACAAATTCGACGGAACACGGTCAAACGTATATTTTAATTGCTCACGCGTCCCTCGACCTTAAAATATGCATTTGGGCGCGTTGAAAAGCAGAAACTGCGGACTTTTTAACCATACTTTTCCCTATACGTGTTCTGGATTCGTTTCAGATGAGATAGCTTCAGAAAATCGGGCACGTCGAAAACGCAACTTTTAAGTTTGTCCGTAAATATCCGGCGATCGGACAGAGCTATAAAGGCGAAATTTTTACGGTAATTAGCTCGGACGTTCCCCTTCACGGGACGATCGGTCCGAACGCGCTACCTATACGGGGTGTCGCACAATTTAGAGAAACATCATCCGTTGCACGGTCCTATCTCTATCCCGTACTTACTTCAGTGAAAGAGCGAGAGTCACCTAACAGCTATTATTAAGGTGAATAATTTGTAGTCTTTCTAGTTTTATATTTTACCAAAACATTAATTAGGAATTTCTTGATTACCATTAAAATAGAACGACATTAATTCACTGACTGATACGATAGGATCGTGATTTTGTAAGATTGAAACTTCCGCCATAGAGACTACTGAAGCTATTTAATGTGTTTCAAACGACAGTATAATCGAAATACAAGACTTTCTCCTATTATAATTTCGACATAATTCTGCACTAAGAAATAACCCAAAAAAAAAGTTTGTGAATCAAGAATATAGTAGTTGTTCTTCCATATTGACTTAATTTTGTTGTTTAACAATTTGCTGTGTAGCGACCATTTCTCTAATTTTTAATAATGTACTAACATCTGATGTGAAAAATATATATAAAGAAATAGTATGTGATCTAAATAAATACACAATGTATTCAGGCTACATTCACGTGTGCTTAAAATCTAGGAAATATTTATCACTTCTGGTATGCTAATTACAATTAGTTATCAGCGTGTGATTTTAGCCTAATCTGAAACGTATGCAAATACCCAGATAATAAATTAAAGGATGTCATTATCTCTATAGAGATTGGACCAAGGCCTCTGTGGAACGCAACATACACCGATAAGCTCAGGCAGGATTTACTTTTAAACTATGACAAATTTGCGAGACCCACATTCCATGAAAACTCGATAAGGGTGAAATTCAACGTGTCAATACGCCACGTGGAATTGAACGAATTCAAATCTACTATGACAGTATACGCTTTTACTAGACTGGTAAGTATTTTAATATTCTTATTTACAATTAGCTCAGGCTTGCAAAAAAATATTAATTATATGGATGAAATGTTATGCTATGCCTCCGATACTACGTATAAGAAAGTAAAAAATGAGGTATGGCCACCACAGGACTTTCTTATACGTATGCGCATATTAAGCATTAATAATTGTTCTAAATTGTTTTAATTACTTTTATCTTAGAAAGATAAACCTGTGAGTAAAAAGCGTTATTTCAAGTTCAAATTTTAAGAGATTTTATTAACAAAAATTATTCAAAATCTTATTTTAAGTACTTTTATTCTCTTAATAAATTTTTGTAGAATGCGTATTTCGAAAAAAATCTTACTTGCTAAGAGTAAAAGTGTTACTTCCGGACGGAATTTTTCCTTTCATACAAGAGATATTGATAATTAAGTTCTTAATTCTTTTATCTACGTAATGTATATACCTGCCTAAAAACATGATTTGCGATAAGAGTAAAAGACTTCCGGTAGGAATTTCGAAAAACTTTTTTGGTAAAATTCTTTGTAAATTTAATTTTTAGTACATTTTAATTCTTTATAAATTTGTTTGAACTTAGTAGTAGACGAAATATTCGCAAAATTCGATATTTTCACTGAAGTAATTTACTACTTTCTGTATACCGATTTTACTGAAAATCTAATCAGTTCTCAAGAAGGAGATTATACTCCTAAACACAAAATTTGGAAATGACATCTATAGCTGTTTGACCGCTATTGTCACACTCACACATACACACACACAGAGAGAGAGAGAGACATTTTTTAAAAACCAATTTTTCGGTATCAGGGGACTTCAAACAATACTTTCTAATACTACATATAAGAAAGTAAAAGAGACTTTCCTTTAGCAAGGAACGATATTCGACAAATTGCTTACATGTTTTTCGATCCAAATCAACATCTGAAATCGACTTAATAGTAATATCGAAAAAGCTGACTACCCATAGCTGCAACTATTTTTGAATAGACACTCCCAGTTAAATACCTATTGTTAAATATCTCGGAGGAGCCAAAATTGAATGTGGAAAAAGCAAAAAAGAGCACAGAGTGATAATAGCTTATTGACCTTCCATAATAAATGCAAACAAAACTAATACAAGAAACAAACTACAACAGGTCATCAAACGCCAACACGAAAAAGAAAAAGTTCTGACAATGCCAGCCGAGTTCACAGTAAATTCTATTCTCTGGGCCTGGAGAAGCGATGTAAGCGAAATATGCGACTACCAAATAATCGTCTAATACATCTGAAATAGAATACGATGAGGAATCGGGCAATGAACCAAGTGGAGAAAAAAAGTATGTATTATTTGTTGCGAACAAAACAAATATGCTGTGCTGCCTGTGGATAATGGGTACAAAATTATGCAGTGGCATAAACACAAAAAAGTTACATATAAGTACGATTTATGTTTACAGAAGTAAATTTAACTTTTTGGTTACCTGTGTATCTTTTTCAATTTGTAGAAATCTGATTTATTTACCAAAGCCCAAAGGCTGTTTTGTAATTTTGTGCTAAAGATATCTTTCATGTTGTCTGTTCTTGTTTGATTTTCATTAATAAACTTATTTTTTGCATAAAATTATCCTTTTGTCACATGTGTAGGTAAAAGTGACTCATGACCATCACTCCCTATCTATTAAAGAAAAAAAGAAAGATATTAATATAAGATCACCAAGAAGTTGAACTTTATTCGTTAATTTTGGAAATATTTGATTTATTTTGGCTCCTTCCCTGAGTTTGAAATTGCTTCATTTCGCGACTGAACAGAAAACGATCAAAACGAAAACCATAGGTTGTGTGCTTTCAAAGATTTAATTTAATTGCCTATTGGAATTTTTCTTCTAGAGACGTACATTAAAACTATTCAATTCAGAAGAAAGTGATTTGTATTATATCTATAACAAAGGAAGAGGCTTTGTTATTACTTTCTTTTTTGAAATATAACCCGAATAATCTAGAATATGTGTATATGCAGGGCGATAAGATGAACAAAAAATTGGAGCCCTCTAGACCACAAAAAATTGTTTATTTAAACAAAAAAATGTCTATTCTTTTATACAATATCTAAGCAACACGTTAACAGTCTCATATTTTTTTAAAGTATTGCATTAATTTTTAAAACATATAATTTTTTTTTAAATCAATTTCACCATTTCACCCGTGCATATGGGTGAAATGGTGAACTTATTTGTTCTGCTTTTTACCGCACTTATCACACATTGACTCATATTTTGTGCAGTCTTCATGCAGCCAAAGTTGGCAGCTAATACGTTTGATCCAATCCACGTTCTTTTTAGTAAAACTGTATAGCTCACCACACCCTACACAACAAGATTCTTCATCGTCCCGCAAGTCGATATCCAACGATAAATCGGATTCGGTGTCAGTGCTACACGCTTTTCGTTTCTTAGATTACTTGGTTATGGTTTTTCCTTTGCCCTTCCTTTTACCATGTGCCCTACTCTTCACTGCCTCAATTTTTTTGTTTTGGAGTTTTCGGTGTCGTAGGTTGACAATGTTTGCTGGAGAATTCAAAACCTCAGCTAACGCCCTGGACCTCTTCCGCGTAGGTTCTACTTGATTTAGGATCGGGACTGGCGAAATTTGATCCAAGAGTTTCCCAGGGGTTATTTGAGACTGTTCTGTTGCCTCCGTTAAAGACTGATAATCTGTTGCTTCTGCTGAGGAATGCATGTTTTTCTGTGGAGTTTCCGCCCATTGCGAACAACCTGGTTGTGGTGAATCTTGACTATGTTCAAGTCCCTGATCTTCATTTATGTCTGCTGTTTTTTCTTTCACGGGATTCACGATGTCCGGTCATCGCGAACAATCTGGTTGAGGTGAAGTATGTCTATTTTCACGTCGCCCGTTGTGTTCCTGTTGCTGATCTGATGCTGATGTTAAAAAAGCATATTCAGGGATAGCATCCGGATTAAATGGGATGATTCCCGTGCTTCTAAACCCCGATATTGCATTTTCTGTCGTAGCTGCTTGTACCCATGTCTTTGCAAGCAACCCTCCGAACATTAGTCTTGAAATTTTTCTTTTTGGATACATTTTAATGTAGGAATTGCAAGCATTGTAATAATAGGACTTTAGAGCTTTAAAAAATGCTCTGTCTAGGGGCTGTAGGTAGTGGGTCGTGTGGCTGGGTAAACAGTGCAAAATTATGTTATTTGCTTCTGCAAACTCTAATGTATCGACACTGCTGCAATGGGAACTATGTCCATCCAAAATGAGTACTACTGGTCCCTCAGGTTTCCTTGGTGCAAAAAGGTTTTTTAGCCACAGAAGGAAAATATCAGTTGTTACGTACGCCGACTTTTGTGGCATGAAAATTATGGCACCTTGCGGCATACCACCTTTGTACTCGGCGTTTTCATTTTCTCCCTTCCTTTTCTCGGTTAAATTTATGATGCTGGTTACAATTCTCTGCCAGTTTGTATGCCTTGGTATGTACTTCTGTCCTTGTCGGTGCAAATCCGAATTTTTGTAATCTTATAATATGTTTTACCATCTTACTTTCACATTCTTGTGTTAGGACAGGCGGTCCAGCCAATGTCTTTTTGGTAAAGCACCCATTTGCAATTCTTCTTTTCAGCGTTAACCATGGAATCCAAAAGTCTTTGAGGCTTCATTCAGGCTCACTCCATTTTGTACTGCCTTTACGGCATCTTTAAGTTGCTCCTCTGTCTAATCAGCACAGGTGGATCCCCTTTGCCTGGAAGGAACAATGCTGATAAAACTTTTATTTAGGCCGAAAAATACGAGCACAGTAAGAAAAGTCGTTCACCGTATCACCCATACCCCGAGTTCACCATTTCTCCCTGGGTGAAACGGTGAATAACGTGGCAAGCGGTTGAAAATTTTAGAGGCAACGATTTCTAGGTTATGTAGGGCATAAACAATCTAAGAAGGCAGAACATATCTAAAAACAGCTCGCGGACTACAGTACCTAAAGCAATAACTACAAACGCATACACCGTATAAAAATTATTGAACATCGGAAACAGTTTTATACAAATTACTTACGATTTTCAAAACGGGGGTAGTGTTCAACAGGTGCTCGTTGCACATATGATCGTAAATAACAAACATACAGACTTATAGCGACATCTGCATACCGGAAAAAGAAATAGAGTAATTCACCGTTTCACCCGATTCACCATATCACCTTGGTTTACCCTATCTGTAGTAGCATGTTATGTTAATCGAAATAATAAATTTTAATTTAATGTGACTGCACACTCGTATGACACAAGACATTTGGAATCTGATGTAACTACTTAATCAAGCAGATGAATTCCATTCATATATAATAGAAGTGTCACAATGTTAATACTCTCCAAAAGAATGAATTTAGGGAAAAAAATTATGTGATAAATATTTTTAAGTTTATTTGAAACTATGAAGTATCAGAATATCAATATTTTGGACGTACAATGTTTTTTGCTAAATGAATGATTGGGGCATTGAAAATGCATTATTACATTATTTGTATGATTCATTTGGTCGTTGATTTTTATATCTATATGATACTTATTTAATCACGTTAAAAGAACGTTTTTACTTGTGGGTCATATTTTATAGTTCTGTGATTCCGAAACTCATACACTGACAAAATCCATTTAAATTAGTTCCACATGGCATGTAACTTCTATACTAACAACTAAAGTTACAATGTTATAACAAACAGCATAGGTTGGTAATAATTCTACTCACACCGTATATAAATCTACAATATATAAATTTTAAATTCATCAGAACAAGAAACAAAAGTGGTTGACATCTTTTCATAATTACTATACTCTATTTTTAAAGTAGCGAGGCGACTTTCTGAACAGACCACTTTGATAGTGAAATCTCATTGGTTGAAAGCAAGGCCAAATGACACCGTATCAATCTTGCTCAGATTCTGTCAACTGACATTGTTTATGGTTAAGCCTTGTTGTTGTTTCTATTATTTCTCCGTTATTTCATTATATAATTTACCAGTTCTTTTCAGAGCTCGACAGTAATAGTTATCAGATATACTCGTAAGTAATATATAAGATTTTCGTGAATGTAATTTGGGACAGGGGTGTGTTCAGAAATTCGTCTCGCTACTTTAAAATTAGACTATAGCATATGTTAATGTCATGCATGAACTACCACATTTTCCTATAAGGTAATTGTTTATTCTTCAAATATTATAACACTTTACCAATCTTGATTGCATCCTGGAACATCTGACTAATTTATGTTATAACTTCTTATACCTGTCAGTGAATGGCGGTTTTTTGTGGAATAGGTGTCTTTTCATTTCCTAAAAAATGTTTATTGTATTCTGCAATGCTCGTAATAATTATTACGATTTTTATCACTGATCATCACTTTTTTATGTAAAATCGCTTTTATTTCTGAAACAGTCGTGCTCCTTCTTCGACCTAAATTTTCAAATTTTCTCTTAAATACCGAAAAATGAAAAATGATAGCTCAAAAATCTCAGGTAATGTTGAATTAGTAACAATATGAAACTAAAAAATAAATAATCGTACTATAATTTTATTGGAATAAAAATTCAATGTTGATGCACGGATCCCTAATTTGTATCAAAATAGAAAAAAGAATCGGTGCAAGTAGGCACTATAAGTATCTGTTGCAAAGTGGATATATGAAATATGTATATGGTGCAACATTTATTGATTATCTTATAAACAATAAATCAAATAATTACATATTTTTATATTCTGGATTATTAAAAATGTTATGATTTTAAGTGCCCATTTTTATTAACACTTTTAAAAAGAAATGAGTGTCGAAATAATTTATTTATATATTGATAATCGCAAGAAATTGTTTATTAGAACTTTTCAGGTATGGCATGATGACAAATTGAAATGGAACGAATCAGACTATGGTGGAATATCGAAAGTGAACATGGCCGATCACGAAATTTGGCAACCCGATATGTTTCTATATAACAGGTAATACAATTTTTTGAAATTATAAAATTGCATTCTAAAAAATCGAATTAATTGAGTTTTGATATTCTTTTTATATTTCTAGTGGAGTAAGTACAGCAATAAGCCATTTCAATTCACACTGCATAGTATATTCAAATGGAGAAATTTTATGGGTACCCCCAACCCAGTTTACAGTTTTATGCGATTTAAACTTAAAATATTGGCCTTTCGATACACAGAAATGTGAGTTACATTTCGGCTCTTGGACTCATAATGGTAACGAAATAGATTTGCAATTAATGTATAATACATCCAATATTGAGGTAAGCAAGACTAAGGAAGTCCTCTAGTAAAATAGATGTGTGAGAATTTCGTTGAAGTTTAAAATATTTAAGCTTTCTTATTGGGTACTCCATTTGTTGATTTGCAACTCTTTAAAAATATAAAAACATACGCGAATTATCAGTTAAATGTCACTTATTTATTTATTTCATTTATTTTGTAATAGATACAAAAAAATAGTAGGACATATTGCTGTGGTTGCATCGTTACAAGAATTGTATTTAACTATTTCTTATTCAGTATAGTTTTGGGATAAGTTTATAAATTTTTAAAGAAAAATCTAGGTTTTTATATAAAAATCATATTTATATTTTTTATTAAAACATTACCTAATCATAAATAGCATTGCTATACTGTATCTATGTTAATTTATTTATTACAAGTAATTAAAAGAAAACATTTCTACCTTTTGGTTATAATGTTTCTGTAAAGCTAATATATCTATAATGATAGTCATCGAATATTTAAATATAAAACAAAACTTCGATTCCTGATAAGTAATTTGTTAGTATTAAGCTGATTCTATTTTACCAAAAACATACATTTTCACGTAGTGCCTTGGTAATCTAGAATTTTGTAATGGTGAATGCTCGGAAATTGGCCTATATTAATCACTAGCTGCAAACATTCGCACGTACTACCGCTAGCGTCTTAATACCTGCTCACCAAAAACATTTCCGTTCTGTATATATTATTTGGTTTGAACATTTAAATCAAGAAAAATTTTAATTCAATAATTAATGATGCCTAATAATGTACTGAGAGTAAACATTCACACGTAGTACTCTCAGAGTATCTAACACCATTAATTATCCCTTCGTTCTTATTATAGATTAATGAATTATTATTACTACACAGGATAATATTTGTCCAAATTAATAATGCTCAACGTCGTACTAAAAAGCAAACATTTTCACGTAGTACTTTTTAAAAACGCACAGCACCACCAATTATCTCCTAAATTGAATTATTTATTTATTAACTTACTTCATTTCATCATTCATCTTTTCAAATTCTGCCTTATGCTTATCCTCCATTTTAAATAAACAGTAATATAAAAAAAGAACATTATTTTTAAAAGAAAACTAAATGAAAATTAAATCCTAAATCTTAATACAAATAAACTAATCGTGAGTCGAAATGTAATGTATAAACCCTACACTCACTTTTGCTATCCCCAAAATTTTTATTCTCTTTTAAAATTCGCGTCTTAATACTTCAAAGTTCAAATTCAATCTCTATTCAAGTCTATTCCTGTTTTCAAATATATACCGAAACAATTGACTATCTGCCATCCGCAGCGCTCCTCTTCTCAATTAATTTGTAAGTTGGCATTGAACGTATCGAAACGCCCGTGATGAAATCTCTTCTGTTCATTTTCTGCAAGTTGCCGCTTTTACACTAACACGCACATATTGTCTTTGACAGTTCACTCACCCAACTTTCTATGTTTCTTCTATGGTAGGTATATTTTCTTTTCTTCTTAATACAGTCCCTCCTTGTACTTGTTTATAAACGTATTGCCTTTCTCATTATTCGTTACATATTTTCTTTTCCCATTCGCCAACATAATCCTTATCTGTCTTTTAGAAACATCTCGATTAGGAAAAACTGGAAACACATTGCAGACAACTGGAATATTTCTTCCACACCTTGCATCACAAAGATCAGTCACGCCTGCTACGCTATCCAGGCTTTTTCCCACAGTAATACATTTATTTGTAAAAAACTGTAAACAATATTGATACTATATTTTTCTTTGCAGGTTTTCGAACTATACAAGATCATTCCCACAGTCTATTAAAGTTCCTGTACCACACATACAAAAATTCATGAATGTATTCTTGTATTCATACAGTTATTGATTACATTGAACATTGTCATCGAACATATCGTATTATAAATGTTCAATTCATATCCTTTTACTATTCATAAATATAAGTTCAAGGTATTTACTATATTTTAAATATGATTATTAAAAATCTTTCTTATAAATTGTCACATTATGCACGTTTAAATTTACATTTATTTATGTTGTTATATTTTCATCTCGTGCATATCTAATGTGACCCTGCTCATACAATTTTATACCATTTAAATGAGTCACTCTCTTTACCGTTCCATCCCTCAACATAACTCTTTCTCTGTTATTAATTTTGAGTACATTTTTGTTTTTTGTTTTTGTTAAATAATGGTCCATTTCTTAAGATGTTTAGACCTATTTTTACGCCTTGTGAAAAATCAGGGTGCGTTTCTGTGTATTCAAACCATACCTCATGCTTGTCTTTTCTATAAAAAAATATAGATTACATAAATTACATTATACCCTTGTGTTACCTGTATTGTCTAATGCTTAAAATTAAAATAAACTTTTTCTAACTTAGATTTAATGTTCGTTTCAACACTTAAGCTAATTCTTAATATTGTTATTATTCTCAAAGATGCAAGGATCACAGCAATATGTCGATCTAATGTTGGATCTTATACGCTCATTTAGTACGCGTTATCGTGGTCATTTCCTTGATGTCCGTGATTGTGTACATGCAAATATTTGTATTAGTAATTCGCATTGCGGTTGAACATTTTATTTAATTTCTGTTAGGTATATAATAGTTATTTACGAACCAAGTGCGTGAAATCAAATTTCGCGAATGAGTGACCAGTTTAAAGCGCGAGCCGAAAGGCGAGCGTTTTATGGACACGAATTCGCGAAATGTTTCACGCACGAAGTTTGTACAATATTTTTTGTACGAGAACTATAATAATAATACATATTGTTAAATACGTTATCGTTTATGACACACTACTAATCTCTTGATATTAATTAAAAAAAATTGAGTTGGCAGTATTGATTATTTGAAGTGACATTTAATTTAAAATTATCAAATTCAAAAAATTCCATACAAAATAAAAACCTCACCAACAACATGAATTCTGATAATGAAATGCAATGTACACCGCCTGAAATTCGCGAAGCTGCCAATATTGCAGTGGATAATTTATTACCCATAAAATCAAAAAACGTATACAAAAACACTTATACTAAATTCGTAACTTGGGCTAGATCTAAAAATATACAAAAATACTCCGAAAATTGTTTGTTAGTTTATTTTCAAAATTTACAATCAAATAAATCATTATGGTCCACTTATTCTATGTTAAAATCATGCTTAATAATATATGATAATACGGATATATCTAAATATGCAAAACTCATAGCGTATTTAAAACAGACAACCAAGCAACATCAGCCTAAAAAATCAGCAGTATTAACCGAAGAACAAATTACTAAATTTATTGTTGAAGCACCAAATTCTTTGTTCCTACTAATGAAGGTAAAGTCATTTCCGTATATTTAAATTCCATACAACACTATATATATGTATTTATAGGCTGTATTAATATTGGGTATTTCTGGAGCGTGTCGACGTGAAGAACTTTGCAAAATGTCATTGCGAGACATAGAATTTAAATCGAATTTAATTATCGTAACAATTCCAGAAACTAAAACAGGTAACAGCCGTACATTTGCTATCATTAAGCCCGAATGGATTACATTAATTCGGCAATATGCAAATTTAAGACCGGACAACCAGCATCGATTCTTTTTAACATATCGCAATGGCAAGTGTGTTTGTTCACCTGTTGGTCTTAATACAATTGGCAAAATTCCAATGCGAATAGCTGAGTACCTTCAGCTTGATAGCGCAAGTAACTTCACAGGTCACTGTTTCCGAAGGAGTTCAGCGACATTGTTGGCAAATCAAGGAGGTGACTTGCTTACAATTAAAAGGCATGGTGGATGGAAATCATCTACGGTTGCAGAAGGATATATCGAAAATTCTCTGCATAGTAGAATTCAATTAGCTAAAACAATGACCCCGTTAGAGATATCGACTCCGCCTGCAACTTGTTCGACATCTGAAATACAAGATATATGTAATAATACAATCAACGTTACTCTACCTTCGCAATCAAGATCAATTCAAACAAACCAGTTAATCCCTGGGGTATCAATCTCTGGTTGTCAAAATTGCCCAATCAAAATTTTTAATAATTGTTCCGTTTCAATTTCTGAAAAGAATGAATAATGGTAATTTATATAATATTTGTTACTGTTCTGACATTGAATTACATACCTTCCAAATATAACAATTTCTATTTCATTTCCTTTTATTTTCATAGAAAAACAACGAACTGGGTAGCATATTATTAAGGTTAGGGATTTATGATTTTAAAATGTGACTAAATTAATTAAGTTCTGGGTAGTACCAACTTTACTTTTACGCACTCGTGTTTAAAGTGACTTTTTACGCACGCAAATCGAATCGTGAAATGACAGGTTTTGATAAGCGAGTACAAAAAAGAAGATTTAATGTATGCCTTGACCCGTGTGGTTTTTCGGGTGACCGTTCAGATGATTTAGTGCGTCAAGATTCTTCTTTAGAGATAAAATTAAAATGCCTATATTCAATGCGTAACACTGTCATTGACGAAAACATATCTGAACATTAAAACCTCCTTTAAATACAAAAATGATACTATTATATTTGATGCAAATACATATAGGGCCAATTGCATGTACTTAACTGGACGTACACAGTGCTATAAATATGTTTTGTGTGGACTCTCAATGATCATGCTGTTTTTGTAATAATAATAATAATAATAGTTAATGGCTACTTATTACAGGATAATACAATGAAATAGAAGAGTATACAATAACAGAATTATTATACACAGTTATACATAAAACTATGTAAATACATACATCATAATAACATAAAAAAACAATAAAATGTTTTACTCTAGTTTATGCCTCAAAAACGTACTCAGCCCTACACGCGATATATTAAACAATCGAACATAAATCGTTAGCATTTCTACAAATTGATAGAACTGACGAAAAAAGGTAATGAATGAGCGTGAATGAGTGGTGTTGGCTGAGGTTACATAGAATGCTGGCCGGCTCCTAGTACCAGCTTGCGGCATACAGAAACAGAATAATTCTAATAAGAGTCCTTTACGTCACCAATCATTAACATGTGCAGGAATATAGTCCTCCACGATTGCAAGGACATGAAGCCGAATTCTGTACATAATTCAACGTAGCATTACCCGTGGTCAAGGTAACTCACGAATTTTCTATAAAATAGTGTCTTTAAGAATTTACGTTGTACACTCTCGACTTGGTCAGTAGACTTCTTATAACACGGACTCCAAACAATAGAGCTGTATTCCAATTTAGACCTAATGAAGGAATCGTAGAAACAAATAAATGCATCATTATTACAGAAATTTCTAGTGTTACGTACCAGGAATCCAAGTAATTTCAACGCTTCATTTCTAATGCTGAATATATTCACATTGAAAGTCAACTCGGAATCAAACGTTATGTTTGCAGTTCGTTAGTTCAGCGTTGTTAATCGAATACTTATACACAATCGAGGAATGCTTTCTACTATATACTAAAACTATAGATTTGGCTATATTTAAGTGTAATTGGTTAAACATGAAATCCAGATCTCTTTGCAAAAATTCACAATTCTCCATCGAGTTAATACAACGAAATAAATCATCTGCATACAGCAAGCATTTGGAAAAGATGCCATCGACAATATCGTTAATAAATATAAGAAATAGGAGAGGCCCTAGTATCGAGTTCTGAGGTACTCCACTAACAGAAATATAATCGAAGGACCTGACGCCCCGATGTTTGACATAGTTGCGTATATCTAAATATGATTAAATTAATTTCAATTATGTTGTCCGCAATACCAAAGTTGTTCATCTCGTTAAGCGTTAACGGATGCTGTACATGATCAAAAGCTTTAGAAAAGTCAGTATATGTCGAGTTCACCTGATCGCGCACTTGTCAACACCCGGCCTCATAATGCACAAATGAGCACAAATTAGTCGTAGTAGATTTTCCTTTAATAAATCCATGCTGTTCCGTTGTTATATAATTCGATACGTGGTTGTATATTCATTTGAACAACATCAATCAACGTACAACTTCCCATATTGCTTTCAGCGGGTTTTTAGATTTTAGTATAGCACTTCAATCCGAATTCCTTTTGTGCTCAGCAATCCTGTTTAAGTATTATTGCTTGAGTTCGCATAATATAGTGTAGTACTCTTGATTCTTGGTTGTCTGGGCAACAATCGCGCCCAAGCATCTAAAGTATTCCTTGTACTGGCAATTTCCTCATTATATATTTGGCTGGATTGTCCAAACTTCTCCACGAAAATAGTCTGACAAAGGCTCTGCATCTCGGGTAGTGGCAAGTTATGTACCACGCGATTATATTCCATAGTGCTATATCATTATGGCATCACAAATTGTCAAAATTGAGACGAGTATGCAAGCAGTGTATCGGTCAGTTTGAATGATGTAGTTTATCCAATTCGTTTGATACATACTCCGGTATGAAGTGCTAATACCAAAAGCTTCTTCTATATTGTTATTCAATTGTTTCTAGAGGCTGAAAATGTCATCTCTGATACGTTCAAATCCAAATATGAACAAGTGTCTTTTCATATTATATCTCATCGTATGGTATATGGTTGGTGTAGTTAATCACGAATATTTGTCAATTGATTTTTAAAACAACGTCTTCAAGCATGTTTAAACAGTATTGCAAAAGAACAAATTCGCAAAGTTCCTTGCAATGATTTTTACAACCTGTGTTTTTTCCTTTTCTTGAAATGTTGCATTAGTATAGTATGATGGAAGGGAATAACATAATATTGTGCTAATCAGGATATAGGATCCACCTAGAAATCTTACGATAAAAATGTTCGCTCTGGATAATATTCAAGTCCCGTTTTGGTAGCGATTTCTTGAACTAACAACAATCCTGTCTCTTTTTAGTACAATTATCAGATAACACCATTAATGCAGGTGTTTTAAACATATCTCATGTTCATAATATTTTATACTCAAATACGCTAACGAGAATCTAGTATTGTAATTAAGGAACTATTACTTTTACATTTGATATTCTATAGTTACTTTCAGGTAGATGAAATAATCAAAAGTACAGAGTGGGCAATAGGAGAAACATCAATCAAACTAGTATCTAAATTGTACCCTTGTTGCGTTGAACCATATCCTATGGTAATAGTCACTGTAAATTTAATAAGGCGGTCACCTTCTTATAAAGCGCTTATTATATCACCAGCTTTTGGTAAGATATTTTATTTGAAATTAATTATTTGGCTTACTTTTGCATTAATATGTTTTAGTGATAATTGGCTTGATTCTGTCGACTTTCTGGTTACCACCACAATCAGGCGAAAAAATAGTATTGAACAGTTGCACTGCAATTATTATTACTTTGTTTTTACTATATTTTACGCAAAAAATACCTGCCATGGGCTCGCATACGCCTTTAGTTGGTAAGTTATAATATACGTTAATTTAGTAATTGCTATTATTTTACGTTAATCTTATAAAAAAATAGTAAACAGACTTATGGACTAATATACATATATATGGAAAATGTTTTACAGAAACAGCTTGGCTTCTTTTGATACTAAAATAAAAGAAACAACATATACTATAACTAATACTAGTAGTTTGACTATATAGTCTGTTGTAGTGTTTTTGTTTTCACCTTCGAGACCTAGGTAACACAGATGTTTGCTTTTCTTTTAAAACGACTTGTTACCGTTCCATATCTGTAAAACTCACTACATACAAGCTGTTAGATACAGAAATGCTTCAGATAGATTAGTAGTGAATGAATATGTATATCTACATATATCTATATGGCTATAGGTGGCCATTGGTGGTATTTGTAAGAGAAGTAACTTTTTTTTTAATAAGAAGAAGTCAGTCTTGCGCTTAAATGTTCAAAGGTTATTTGAATATTTTGGTGTTTCCATATGTTACCATACTACTAGGACTGTCATAAAATCTTCTATCTGCTTTTACCGAATATACAATATGTACATTACGTTTCGAAACTTAATTCACATCAAGTAGACAAATGTTTTTAATTTGTATATGTTTTGCGTGACGTTTGTATATAATAATATAAATTAACAGAAGAATGACAAAGAAATGGACGGATAGTAATTCCTGTAACATTTTCTTGTATTTTCTTTACAGACGTTAACAAACCATATCATTCGCTATACTGTAGAGGTTCACCAATTTAATTATAATAGTTGAGTATAATAAAAGTTCTTATTGTTTTTAATTGCTCACGACCAAAATTAATACTGTAAAATCACTAGTAAATCTTTGATTGCTTTATCGACAAAATAATGTTAAACGCGCTTTTGAACCAACTATTACAGCCTGATTATAAATCATGCCCACAATTAAAAGAAATCAGAAAAAAGACCAACTGTGGTAGTAACACATAATCTAATATAATAATAAATATAATAAATATATTTAAATGTCATTTATGTTGGAAACGGAATTTATTTAAAAAAAATATAATTAAATGAATTTCTTTTTAATAATAATAGAATAATATATTAATTACCACTCACTTCGTGGGGCTCCGTTCAGATTAATTGGCTAACCCAAAACCGATTATATATATATTACCAAATGAATTAATTTATTTAAATATTTTAAATTTAATTAGACTTATTTCTAATTTTCTTAACTACTAAAACTACATGAATTCATTGCATCCACTCAGTACAGTATGTGTGAATTTCGGTAATCCATGATGAAAATACAGGTCAATATGTAATGAAAATATTTGTGTTGCAATCGTATACGCAAAACACTTGTACAAAATACAGAATTTTCCTAATTAATTTAAAATATACCTGTCTGGATTTTGTATCACATAAACTTCAGAAAAAAACCTATGAGAGAAAACCCAGAGTAATAAATAGTATGAGGAATCTATGCCTGGGCTGTAGGAGGTGTACATTTAAAAGATATATTTGTGCAAACAGGCATTTGTGTTGTCAATGCAACATTGTTAATGTACACTGACTGACTCAGTGTTCTTTCTAAACAACACACTTTTGCTTCACTACTCTCTACTTTCTCTTTCACACTCTATCTCAATCCTGGTGTATTAGTCTCTCATTACTGCAATAATTTTATCTTTATAATCACTTAGTAAAAATATCTGTCCCGAATATGATCATTATGAGTACGATTATTTTCAAACGAATCTCTATCTGATTTGAGGAGATTATGCTACTTGTAAATTACCATTTGACTTGGATAAGAGCCGTTATATGTTTGCTAAATTTTTATTATATTATAAGAATTCTACTAAAAGACCGGTATTCAATTTTATTTATATTTGACATACTTGTTGTATGTATCTAAGTATATGGACAAATTTACACATTTATTTGTTGGTGGTTCTTTGCTTTCTTTCATTCCCTTAATTCGCGAATTTCTATAAATATATCTTGTATAATGAATATATTTCTTAATAATGTATTTTTGTAACATTTTAGTATTTTTCTACAGCAGTTGCTTATGGATAATTTGCTTTTCAATTATTGGTTCTATAGTAGTTATATGGTTATCAAGAACGCAACATACGAAACCATTACCGTGGATAATTAAACAACCATTTACAGGTTGTATTGGAAAATGGCTGGGTTTATCGAATTATATTAGAAATGTAAATTATTTTTTGATTTTAATCGAAATATTTATGATTTCATTTTTTAGACTGTGAATATAGGTCAACCTGCAGCTGAAGAAATGCGTGACCACCAAGTCACCGATTTTGAAGATAATGGACTAAATGACGACAAGCAATTTATTTCGTCATTAAGATCTAAAGTACAATATAAGAGTGACTGGATTCTATTAGCGGCTGCCATTGATAGGATATCATTTATATTTTATAGTTTCGTATTTATAGTTCTTAGTCTTTCTTACTCTATTTAATATAATTGTAATTTTCTTTGTAGTTAATAAATATTACGTAATATAAACATATATCTAAACCTGTCTGTATTCCTAATATTAAGATCAGGAAACAGTGAAATATACAGATTGCTTGAGCAAAACTAATGTTTTAGGTAAAAGAGCTCATGTATGCAGAAAGCGGTTTGTAGAATGCCAGAACCAGTTAAATAACACTTAATTAAAATATTTGTTGTTTATTGCATTTATTCTATGGGGCTGAATTACCTCTGAACTCATTGCTTCTTTTTTTCTGTAGTCCGGATAAACCGATCTCTGATGTTGCATACGAAAGATGAATCTCCACATCCATCTGTTTTGAAACTTCAAACTTTTCTTAGCAAGCTTCTGTAGGTAGCCTTGAGTGAATCTGTTTTAATACCATGACAGTTCACTGGAAATATTCAGCCAAACTTTATTTAAACAATTTCTATTTTTGTGATTTGAATGTTTGGGATTCTAAAGGATTGAATATTTTTGAAACCTGTGGGGTTCCTTCGTTTACTCTATTTTAATTTTTTTAAACGGTACCTATTAATAACCAACGAATTAAATGATGCATCAAAACAATAATTGATTTTTTCGAAAGAAAAAATCCTCTGATCAAAAATATCGACAGTGGCGCGAACATGGTCGAACACACGCTTGACCTTGGCAATTCGTATGTTTAAACATCGGTCAATCTAAATGATCAACGTAGGTTCACAGCATCATGTAGTACCGACACATAGCAGTATTAGGTACTTATTATTCAATGCGACACATCTTCAAATTTATATTTGAATCGGAAGCTTTCAGTAACTACATATATGCTATACTTCCTTTCAGTTAAATTAAACGGGGAACTTGCTTGATTCACCGGCAATTATCATTTATTATTGGTTTACCTTTAAAATATTAACCACACAAGGGACGCAACTCTTCATTCATTTCAATCAAACCAAAATATATATAACCGCTTATTTACCTAAAAAAATGGTTTTGACTAACATAATTCTTTGTGTATGTGTGGAGAGTGTGTAAGGAAACCTGTAGAAGATGTGTAGCCTTGCATTGTTAATCCATATAATAGAAATTATAAGGTATAGCAGATAAATCTGGAATTTCAAACATCCACATAAGAATATTTGGTGGAGGCGTAGCTGGTTACAATCTTTGTAAAATAGCAATTTGTTAATTTGAAAGCTGTCATATAAATATGTCTAAGCTGTTGCATGCAAGATAACATTTTTATTAAAATCGATGTATCGATAACAAAAAAATCCTCTTATATTATTGCTTAATATTCCTAATTAAATGTGTAATTTTTAGAAATTTGTGATTCAGTTTACTTATGACTTTCGCGTCTTCAATATGGAACAAGGCATACATTATTTCGACTGTGTAGTGAATTCAATCATTGGGCCATGAAGAGTATAACTTCGTTTTACTTTCTTATACATAGTATGAGGATGGAAATGATGAACATTTTCGATCTCAAGGATTCTTCGCATGCCCACATTTCATCCTCTGATAACGAAAAAGTGTTTTTTAAAATTATGTGTGTGACTATAATAGGGGCTAAACAGTTAAATCCATCAATGCCCTATCTTTAATCGTTCTTTCATGATAGACCGGAAGTAGTAGTGTACAGGACAACATTGACTTAAATTTTGCAGGGATGGTTTATTTATACCTACACCTACGCTATTACTAACATCAATAGCGGTAACTGATCATTGTACCATTAATTTCGTCACATTTAATACTAAAATCCTACCTTCTAATTCTAATAGTCTAACAAACTAACGGTACCTGAAAGCGGTATCGTTGTTCATACCACAAACTTATATAAACAACATGAATTATCGATTCGGCGCCGTTCGCAGCAATTGGGCCTCTGTTACTCCACTACGTGGAAAATTTTGCGGAAGGATTTGGATGTAAAACCTTTTAAAATACAGCTGCTGCAAGAATTGAAACCACACGACCTACTGCAACGGCTAACTTTTGGTGAATGGGCGCTGGCAAAGTTGGATGAAGATCCACTTTTTTATCGGAAAATTGTGTTCAGCGACGAAGTTCATTTCTGGTTGAATGGATACGTGAATTGCACGTTGACATCTTTGAAAAAGTACGGTCCAATGATGCCACCAGCCCATAATCCACACCAAATAGTGCATTTGTTTCGCGTGCTATGTGGCATGTGGCACCGTCTTGTTGAAACCACATGTCAGCCAAGTCCAGCTCTTCCATTTTGGGCAAAAAAAATGGTAATCATCGCACGGTAGCGCTCGCCATTCACAGTAACGTTCCTGTCTTCGTCGTCTTTGAAAAAGTACGGTCAAATGATGCCACCGGCCCATAATCCACACCAAATAGTGCATTTTTCGGAATGCATTGGCAATTCTTGCAAGAATTGCCAATGCATCATGCTGACATGTGGTTTCAACAAGACGGTGCCACATGCCATACAGCACGCGAAACAAATGCACTATTTGGTGTGGATTATGGGCTGGTGGCATCATTGGATCGTACTTTTTCAAAGACGACGAAGGCAGGAACGTTACTGTGAATGACGAGCGCTACCGTGCGATGATTACCATTTTTTTTGTTGCCCAAAATGGAAGAGCTGGACTTGGCTGACATGTGGTTTCAACAAGACGGTGCCACATGCCACACAGCACGCGAAACAAAGGCCCATCATTATAGTTTCTTGCTTTTATTAACATTATGAAGTAATTTATAATTATCCATATCGGGAAAGTGTAGTTTGTTAATACAATGTTCTGAGAATTCAGTTTATTTTGTTCCTTGGATTATTGCTTCTGCATGTTTATTTGATCTAGTTTTTATGTTTCTTCCACTTTTGTATAGATAGCATCACAATCTTTACAATTTGTACTATATACCCCAGATTTTTCTAAATTTGTAATGTTTGCTGTTACCTAAAATGGTACCTAGATTGTTCTTGTTCAAGTTAACTATTTTATCCTTTCTTGGTTAAAATTTTATTAATTTGTTTATCTGCAATATAAGTTGAATTCACACACTTAAATTTAGTTGAGTAAACTCTTTGAAAACAGTGGAACATACCGAAACAATTGTTAAAGATATTCTAATAAATTAAGGGAAGTGTTTTAATCTTATCTGCGTTAAAGAACGTGCATTTGTTTCAATTGACGCCACTTAGCGTGCAATCACTATAATAAACCCTAATTTACAAAGCATTTTCGCTGTTAAAAATCTATAATTTAATGATTATTGAAGTAGATGCAGAGATAAAGATGTTTGTACATGAAGTAATATTTATCATATCGGCTCGCCTGTATGTGCTTTTATATGATGTTCTACAGCATATGCCAGTCAACTCAATATACATAACATGAAATGGACATAAATTCTTACAACAGCTTCGCTCTGTTTTTTGGTGTATGTTTGCAATTGTTTCAAGCCAATGGCGGTTTCACAACAAGTAAGACTTTAGCTTTTGTATAAAATTAGAATTTAATAAGAGTATATGTAGGTATGTGAATGTATGTAAAATTAACTTATTTTAAACTATAAAGAAAACATTTGTCTTTTTTTGAAAGACGCCATACGAATGTGGTTCATATGTAAAATAATTTGTTATGATAAGCACTCTATTATAATCACGGCCAGTAAATTAAGCATAAATTTATTTACTTTGGACATACTTGACAATTTACCTGTACGGATCGAAGACTTGAAGATTCTTGAAAATATTAGGCAAATGTATTGAAGACATAATTTAATAGAGGATCTATATAGCTAATATACATTATTAATGAAATTAATTTTGTAATAACAATAACTATTAGATCTCGGAAAAAAACCTTTTCCCCGAAAACGCCTTTAGTGACAAAGAGTTGATTTTAATCCAAAAGATTTTCTTTGTGAAATACTGTGTAAATCATATCATTGACGGTTATAATATCTGTGAAATGCATCAAAATAACAGATCTCAAGAAAAACGAATTAAAAACCTAGCTAAAAAAAAAGAGGTATTCCTTCAGATGGTATAAAATGTTTACTAGTGGATCGATTAAAAGTATATTTAAATTCAAAATATGTAAAAAGAAGGGAATGAAAACGACTTGATGTATATAGAATGCGAAAATTTCTTTAGAAGCAATTCTAGCAGCCAACAGTGGTAAACAAAATTCCTAAAAAAAGGCACGTAAATGGAAAAAAGATATATTTTAGACTAAAGTAGTAACATTGGAGAGAAATATTAAATTTTAACAAATAACCACCACGAAAGATTCAAATATCTGCGGTAAACTAGTGTTAAAACTACGTTGAAAAATCAAAATATTGAAGAATAAGAACGAATGAGTCCCAAATTAAAGATGAATGTAAGTATTGAGGCTGTAATAAGAAACCAAACTTAGAAAACACAGAAGTATAAAAAGCCTAAAATAGTTTTACTGAGTGACAATTATGGTAAAGGAGCTTTAAATACACTGAAAACTACTTATTGTGGCAGGCATTAACAACGTAATATGAGGGGGGAAATGAAGATAAATACATTTACTGAACTGAACAAATATTGTAAGAAAACCACTATAATATTATTAGCGATACCTTCTATACAAAATCGTCCAGTGCTAAACGCCTTCAAGTATGATGTAAATTTACAAATATACGAAAATTTCATTAAAGGCTCGTATTCAAAATATAAAAAGGGTGTCCCAACGGGAACTTAGGGATTTCAAGTCCAAATAACATGCGTAGTGTTTAGAAATTCAACGATTTATTAACATAAACATAAAGTGGAAACCTTAAAATTATATGTGGATCAAGATATCGGATAAATGTTCACCGCGACTCCGTCTACACATAGTGATTCTTTTCTTAAAATTTTCGATGACTTTATCACACATATGTAAGTTAATTTCGGCAATAACCGCACGAATGTTATTTTTTAATTCATCAATTGTCTGTGGCTTATTTGTGTATACTTGATCCTTAAGGACACCCCAAAGGAAAAAGTCCAGCGGTGTTAAATCGCAGGATCTTGCAGGCCAATCCACGTTACCATTACGAGAAATCACACGACCAGGGAATTTCTCCTGCAGTAAATTTAGAGTTTCCCTGGCAGTGTGGCAAGTGGCCCCATCTTGTTGAAAAAAAAGATTGTTGAGGTCCATATCTGCCAAACGAGGCCATAGAAAGTTATTCAACATCTGTCGATACCGCTCCCAGTTGACAGTTACTGCTTCTCCATTCTCATTTTCAAAAAAGTTAGGTCCAAGGACACCGTTGGTCGAGAAACCACACCATACGGTGGCACGTACTGGGTGCATTGGTTTTTCAATAATCTCTCGAGGATTTTGGAGCCCCCAAATGCGGCAGTTTTGTTTATTTACGTAACCCCCTAGGTGAAAATGGGCTTCGTCACTGAATATGATTCGCTTTTCAAATTCGTTATCAAGTTCTGTTTGCTCCAAAATCCAATTTGCAAAGATACGGCGTTGTTGATGGTCCCTGGGCTTCAATTCTTGTGTTAACTGCATCTTGTATGCTTGTAGCCGTAGGTCTTTGGTTAAAATTCGTTGCAGAGATGATCTTGAGATGGCCAATTGCTGTGACCGGCGACGAATTGAAGTTTTTGGACTTTTTGTTACACTTTGATTCACCCTAACGATATTTTCAACTGACCCAACATTTCGATGTCGTAGCGGTGTCTTTACATCGAGAACAGAACCAGTTATTTCAAATTTTGCAATTAAATTCCTAATTGCTGTATCGCTGGGAACATGATTCTGATGAAAAACAACGCGTAGTCGACGAATTGTGTTCATAACAGAAAGAGCATTTTCATAATAAATTTGAACAATTTGGATACGTTCTTCAGTCGTGAAACGTTGCATGATGACACTTACAAGTTTCTAGATGACGTATGATTAATATGTTACATTATTTGAAAATACTGTGATATTTAAATCCCCAAGTTCCTGTTGGGACACCCGTTAGATATAAACAAATTGTTAAATACGACTATATCGGATGGAATTTATTTGAATAAAATATGCAAACAGAAAATATTGGAATCTGTTGAGGATGGAATAACGGAAAACTGCTTTAAGTCTCGTACGGAAAGTGTATAATTGTAAAGAAAAATCTTATTTATCTTGAATTGAAAGATCAACTTTATTGTGATAACAATAATGAAACAACAACTAGTTCTACTAATAAATCAAAGCATCATGTTTTTGACCAGCGCCATGGCAGTGCGGAATATAGGAAAATATTGTACGCGAATGTCCAGTTATTTAGTGACAAATACGATCATTTAGAAATAGTACTGTATGATTTTTCTCTACAGATAATCCGGAAAAAAATTATATTCCAAAATTTTAGCTTGATCACTTGTTTTTGCCGAACGGAACGCATTCGTGGTGGAGTATTAATATGGGCTCGGAATGGTAAACTATACAAAAAGACTGAGAACTTTGACTGTTGTGGGTGTGTATTCAAAGACTCTCGATTTTCATATGGGGTATTATTGGTATATCAATCTCCAGATGGCTGCATGGTGACATTTTGCAACAATTTAGCGGCCGTGTTAAAGACGTTATGATCATGTGATATTGTCTGGAGATTTAAGCACTGAGGTTACGCAGAAGTGCGCAAATACGAGAACATTAGTGAACGTCTTTGGTTCTGTTGATTTGTATGGTGACTTTACCAACCCAACACAGGTGTTCACCAATAAAACTGGACGGACGACAAAATCAACAAATTGACTATATTGTCACTAATATTTGCAAACCTAAGTGGTCCTGAATTCCATTCGAATTAAATATAGCTGATCATTTGGCGGGATGGCGGAATTCATTACTTATGGAGAAGTTACTTCTGATGCTCCTGTCCATCAAATGTTTAACCATCATGACCTACCGTTGGAAGTTCTGAGGGAATTTCAATTTTATCTGAAGCAACATGATTGGTCTCAAATCAATAAGACTAACGCAAATGACTGATTTGTGAAATTTATGTGTGTTTCAATAGTATTATGATGTATTATGTTCTAGTACTCAAGCGAATTTTAGAGTAGGAAATAAAGAAAAATTATCCTGGTATACTCAGCAATTAGTAATGAAATTTAAAATTTATTCTGGCTTACGAGACGTTGTAAATTAATATAAAAGAAACTAAACTAAAATTGTATCAAAACAAAATAAAAAATACTTGTACATTAACAAAAGAAATGGAAGTGTATAAATAGTAAATTAGGTAGAAATATAAATGGCGCGAATATTTCTTTGAAACTAGAAAATAGGTACAGTATTGTAACACACACCGCTGAAATTAGCAATCATTTTTAGTATGTATTTTGCTAACGTGGCATGGAATTGTTCAAATACTACCTTTAACAATGTTTGTTGTAGCAACGATTCCAGTAGTGTTATGCATATTATACCAAATAGTATCATGTATATTGACGTAATACCAGAAGAAATTGTAGAAATAATCTCGTCCCTAAGAAATATAAAAAGTACGGGAATTGATTATATTCATGTAACTGCTGTTAAAACAGTCTATGAAATTATGGCCGATCCTCCTGCAGAAATGTTAAATCTTTCAGTATACACTGGCATTTTCCCCTCTTTATTAGACATTACGCTAAGCAGGTCAACCGTAACACCGACGTTTTATTTGTCCATCATATATGATGCGCTTGAGGTTGGTAAATACATGGCAGCTAGGTTTTTATCTCTCTCACGCCTTCGATAGTCTTGAGGTCGATTGTGTTATGGACAAAATGTACTCTATTGGTATACGACATCTATTATTGCAATGGATAAAATCGTACTTGAATAGGAGGAAGAAAATGCAAATAATATAGGAGTACCACAAGGGTTTATTTTGGGCTCCTTACTATTTTTAATATTCATAAATGACTTGCCGCTTCATATAAAAAGTGGTCTTGTAGTGGTGTAGGCTGACGACACATCGGTTGCGCTTCCGCAAAAATCAGGAAGATCTGCAAATCAAATATCAGTGCCACTTTTGAAAGTCATCTTGACTCCGTATGCAAAAATATTAAACAAATCATACTACGCGATACTAAAACTTAAATCATGTTTAAATATTGACGGCCTATTAATTATGTACTATGCTCTTGTTCAGTCCACACTTTCTTATAACGATTTGATGTGGGGTTGTTCAGTGAGATGGACACGCGTATTTATTTCTCAAAAGAGGATTATACCATTAGTTTTTGATTTAGCTCCGATTTACACTTGCAGGGACACGTTTCGCGGATGTATAGTTTATTTCAAATTATAAGAACATAACTTTCAACGGCTCTAATGCTTTTATTGCACCACCTGCGGTAATAACTCATCCATACGTTGCAAATAGGTAAACCGTACCCGTGCAATAAGGAGACCAGGTATAATAATTATCGTCACAGAAGGTGGTGCAATAAAAGCATTAGAGCCGTTCAAAGTTATGTTCTTATAATTTGAAATAAACTATAAGACCCTTACGTTTCCATGCATGTAAAACAAACAAATATTCAAAATGAATTATTCGACTGAAACATCACACCTCCAACATCAAAAAAAAATCATCGGCCTAATTTTTTAATAATCTACCCAACAATTTCAGAAATTTAGCTGTCCAGGAATATTGAAAAGGGTACTTACGGATTTCTATTGGAAAAAAACTTTTATTCGCTTCAAGACTCGTGAAAGAAATCTTGAAAGTTATCTGTGAATGTTCTTTTGTTATGCGTATGACAAGGATGTGGCTAATACAGCTTCCAATTCTAGCTGGTAAACCTGACTGAAATTGGCATTTACACAGTACATAATACATGACTGACTACTGTTGCTGAGCACTACTCGACATTACATTTTTTGGGATTCTTAAGGGTAATTTAATGACATATATTATTATTTCAACACACATTTGGGCCGAGCTATACTGAAGATAACTGAGACCTGAAAACACGAGTTTATAGTAGCCACTCACATTTAGTAGTTTCCATTTTCCTTTTTACCTACTACACATTTTCACATTATTAATTTCTATATTGGTCACTTATGTGTAATTTTCGGATTATTGTCTTGAATAAATTGTGGATCCTATTTTCTCATTTTGTAATCTCTTGTCTACACAGTTCCTACGTCAAGTTGACATATTCATTATACACCCTGTCCCAGAATAACTATTCCTAATTTTCAGAAATGATAGAGGGCACTTAAATAAACATTTTTTCATTTTTTATTAATAAACTAGTGTCAGGAAATTATTCAGTATCGAGGTAAAAAAGATATTGAATCATAGCAACTTTTGAAAAACAACAACCATTTTCGTAGTTGTCATGTTACGCCTGCAAATTATTCTTTATTAAAGAAGTGTGTTTAATTGTCATTTTACGTGTCGCAAATTAATCTTTATTAGAGAAATTAGTATTTGATTGAAAATGCGTCATTTTACAAATATTGAATTATCAGACATGCATCTTGCTTACGGAGCAGTTTACGGTAATGCTAACGAAACGAGTCGAATTTATGCGGAGTAGCATCCTCAGCGTTACATTCCCTGTCATACATCAATTTCAAGATTGGATCGGCGTATTCGATATACTGGTGAATTCCAAGTAAAGAAAAGAGATTTGGGAACCAGTCTTACAGTCGAAATGTTGCCTTTGGGGACCAAGTCCTGCAACAATTTGAGAATACCCGAAAACAAGCACTTGTGCCATTGCCCAGGCGATGCATACAAGTCGCACAACTTTATGGAGGGTATTGAAGGAATACCAAAAGCATACGATTCACATTAAAAAGTGCAAACCTTAATCCCAGCTGATTACCACAACAGAGTTCAATTTGCCGAATGGTACTTGAATAAAATTAACTACAAACCAAGATTTCCTATGTGTCATTATGGACAGACGAGGCATGTTTTACAAGAGAAGGCTATTTTAAATACACACAATAGTCACATTTGGTGAGAATAAAATCCTCACCCCGTTCACACGTTACATCATCAATGGAAGTTTTCTGTTAATATTTGGACTGGAATTGTTGACTATTATGTAGTGGGCCCATATTTACATGTTAGCTGATCATGTGCACGGTTAGATGATCATGTGTATAGCATTTTTCTGGAACATACTCTACCAGAATTGCTCGAAAATGTACCACTTATTATTGGAAGAAATATTGTTTTCCAGCATGATGGTGCACCAGCACGCTTTGGATTAAATTGCTGAAATTATCTAAACTAACAGATTGCAAACAGGTGGATCGGAAGAGCGGTACAGATTTCTTGCCCTACACGTTCACCAGATATAACACCAGTTGATTTTTGTGTTTTTTTTTTGTCATATTAAATCACTGGTTTATGAGACAGCTGTTAATATAGAAGATGAGTCAGTGGCTCGAATTATTCTAGCATTTGATGATATTCGTGAACGTCCTTAGCTATTTCAAAGAATTCGCCAATCGATTGCAATCGTATTCAAAATGGTGGTCGTAACTTCGACAGTTTTTATAAAATTTTATGCAGTATTACTTGTAATAAAATGTTCTTTAACTCAATTATGTCACGCCACATTCATCAGTGCTTAAAATCAGGGAAATTTATTAATTTTCTTATCTGGTATGCTAATTACAATTACTTATCAGCATGTCATTTTAGCTTAATTTTAAATGTATGCAAATACGCAGATAATAAATTAAGGGATGTCATTATCTCTATAGAGATTGAACCAAGACCTCTGTGGAATGCAACATACACCGATAAGCTCAGACAAGATTTACTTTTAAACTATGACAAATTTGCGAGACCTACATCCCATGAAAACTCAATAAGGATGAAATTCAACATCACAATTCGCCACGTGGAAGTGAATGAATTCAAGTCTACTATGACAGTATACGGTTTTACTACAATGGTAAATATTTTAATATTCTTATTTATAACTAGTTTTAATTTAGTCTAATATGTATTAGAGAACTAATATTGCAAAAAATTAATTATGTATATGGATCAAATGTTATACCTTGCCTCCAATACTAAAAAGGAAGGTTTATGTTTACGTTTCAGGAACAATGACAGTGAAATTAATTGAACATTGAAATTATTTAAACCTAATAATAATCTGAATTATAAATAATGTAAAATTTATTTGCTCAATAGTATAATACTAATTATAGAATAGTCACTAGTAACCAAAAATAATTAAACATTTTAAAAACTACGTTTTGGTGTAATGATAATTTTAATTAATAACACCACACTCAATTTTACCTCTGAAATGGAAAATATTTTTATATAGTAAACCGGGACCGTCTAATTGACCCATATGATTGGTACCCTATTCCTATTTTTACATTACCTATTCTTTTAATTCTGCAATTGCGTCGATATTATTTGTGTCATGTTACTGAATACCCGTATTTGGTGAATCAATACCACTAGATAATACTGCATGGATAATAGCGATGGTCCTGCTTAATTGTTCACATTTTTACTTTTATACATTTTATTTTTTTTACGTTACATCTTGTTGGTCATTGAAACTTTTTAGATAACAGCTTGCTGTCAAATTGTCATTTTATCGTGCCTCTACACCAAGATAAATATTCATTTTTAATACTTTTCTTGTATATTCGGCAAAGAATTAATTTTAATATACAGGCTGTCCAGAAACTCTCCTGACAAACGAAGAGCAGAGATTCCTTAGATAATTTTAAGACAATTTAACCCAATTCACCCTAGTCCGAAAATGCTTCCTAAGGGAGCTAGAGCTCTTTGAAAATGGCGCCTTGTAATTAGTTTTTTTTTAATATCTCCCGAACGCTTCTATTTAGAAAAACAACAACTGGTATGCTTATTTATCCTCCAGAGATGAATCGATTCCATCAATTACGAATTTCTAGTACCGGTCATAGGCGTCCGTTTTGGGTAGGTAATCGGTTATTTTAACGCATAACTTTTTTGTCTTTAGCTTTTAAGCATTTGTGACACTAGATTATTAAATTTTCAGGTATTCTAGTACTAAAAGGTACTCTTACTTTAAGTCGGTAGGATACACCGTTTTCTAGAAAAATCGATTTTTCGTTTTTTCGTCATTTCATCTTTCGTCATTTCAACTTCGCGAACTGACAACAATTTGACAATTACAAATGCAGGTTTTATTTCTGTTGGCAGTTCAGAGCGAACTAGTGCAAAAAATAATAAATTGAATTTTAATGACGAAAAAACGAAAAATTTTCAAATCGATTTTTCTAGAAAACGGTGTATCCTACCGACTTAAAGTAAGAGTACCTTTTCGTACTAGAATACCTGAAAATTTAATAATCTAGTGTCACAAATGCTTAAAAGTTAAAGACAAAAAAGTTATGCGTTAAAATAACCGTTTACCTACCCAAAACGGACGCCTATGACCGTAGGAAGCATTTTCGGACTAGGGTGAATTGGGTTAAATTGTCTTAAAATTATCTGAGGAATCTCCGGTCTTCGTTTGTCAGGAGAGTTTCTGGACACCTGTATATATAGATATATGTACTTTTATCCTTTATACAGTACACACTCGATAGTGTGAACCAAATAAAAAATGGTTGATAACATTATTTATTCACGTTAACGAAGGTATATCTAGAACGTAATAAATATTGATTATTTACAAAATAAACATATAAAATATAGTAATACTAACTAATAAATAGAAACAAATAAAAAAATTCATGTCCAAAACGACAGATACTTTTGTTTCTAGGAATTTTTTGTTTTTTCAAAATGGCTTTTCCTCTTATTGTCCTTATAACGTCCGAATCTAAATGACATTCGGCTCTGCTCACAGAGTTAATTAATACATTTAAAACGCTTATAGCACTATCTAGTGAAACTAGTCAAAGAATCTGAACTTTTTTCGAACGCCTTCTCACGTTTCTAAATATTATTTTCGAATTCACTGATTTCACTCCAAAGCACTAGTTTCTTCAAATGCAGCCTACTCTATGTATACTCGCGGCAAAAAGTTTTGTCGGGTCTTAAGACCAGCTATATGGAAGGTATCACTGGTCAACTCTAGTAATCCGATAATATTTCCCACTAAATTTTAATAAACCATAAAGGAAGATTGTAATATTATAAGAGAAATTTTGTTTGCCCTTGAGATATATATTAAATTTCCTCAAAAATAAAATACATCCAGCCTAGTAAAGCAATAAATAAGCAAACAAAAAATTTGACAAAGAATCTTTTGAAGACAATATATTTAAAGGAAAATATTTTAAAATGTAAAATAAAGGCAATATCACACTTATCCCGGACGTTTTAACATATGCAGTTTTAAAAATGCTGAGAAATTACCCCACCAATAAAACAAGGAATGGTGAAAAAATTGATCTTTAGAGAGGTGGCTGAAGTATTAAAAAAAAGTATTTGATATATGGACTACAAAAAATCTTGATTTAAATAATATTCCAAAATTAAAACACCCTAGCAACTGCGCTGAAAATACCAAGGTAAATATACATATTAGGCAAACATGCCCCAGGTAAAAGAGTCTTAGAATGCAGATATAAATCAAGAATTTTGAATTCAATTATAATGAAAAACCCATAATTTTTTTGTATCTATTTTAAAATAAATAGATTGTATATTACAGAAAAAAATTAATGACAGATACATTCTCGTAAATATCATCAATATAAATAATTACAAATTCTATAAAACAGATCTTAATAAAACATTCATTCTCGCTCTTAAAAAATAAAATAAATTCGGAAAGCCCAAAGCATTTGTGAACAGCAAAAAGATTTCTTTGTAAGGTTGACACATCAATGTTATCGAGCGATAAATCATAAATGAAGAATGTTTGAAATATATTTACTTCTATATAGCACAGGTATTTTCTTTTTCGAAGCAGTTAAGTATATTTACTCAAACTTAGGTATTATAAAAATTGAATATAATCCCTCTTTATTTCTTGTTAGAATTTACTAGAGTTGACCAGTGATACCTTCCATATAGCTGGTCTCAAGACCCGACAAAACTTTATGCCGCGAGTATACAGTTCTGTGCAATAAACAGGCGTACACTTCTTATACGATTATGTAAATATGACTTTTGTTTGAATATCTGTCATGTATGACAAATTGAATTGACGCTATAATTCAATTTGTCATACTTAACGTAAACCATTTTCACAATGGCAAAATAATGTCAAAATTAGCAATAAGACGTGTACGCCATTTTATTGCACAGAACTGTACATACAATTAGAACAAGTTTGCATAATATATGTATTATGGAGATGGGCTAATAGCTTCTTGTATCTGTCAGTGAATAGAAGTTTTTTTTTTGTGAAATTGGTGTCATTTTATTTCCTAGAAAATGTTTATTGCATTTTCCATTTCTATACTCCATTCAGTCTTAGAATAAAGTAGATGGCGCTACAATATGAGCACAGTTTACACACGATGAATTTTGTATTTTGGAAACAAATAAAACATATGTTTACTGTCAGATGGATAGCAGGGATATACATTGTATATGATATCATTATATTTTGACTTTTACATGTTTATTGACATTTATTTAAGTAAGGCTTACATTGCTTTTAAAATGATAACCATACTAACAAACATAAAAAGGCAAACAGCTAATCACTATTTGATAAGTTTTCCCAAACAGAATATCGCTCACACAAAAAATATCAAAATATAAGGAAAACATTGAATAACACGTTGTGTCTACATGTAAATAGAACGCTTACATTTTACAACATTCAAGAATGTAGGTATCATTATCAATATGTGAGTGAAAGGTGTAAAAGTGTTAAGATCTAATAAATTTTATATAGGTACTATTTCCATTAGCAGATATTTCAATTATTATCTTATTTACAATATCTAATTTTATTGTTGTAGATTGTCGCAACTATAATGAATTTGTATACAAACACAGCAAATAATGAACTGCAATGTGAAGATCATGTATTAAAAATACCGCAGAAGAAGTATTTATATTAAAATGAATGGAAATTCATTAAATCCACAAAACTAAATGTATCTAATAAAATTGTATTTTTAATATGACAGACCATAAAGCAATAAGGGAGGGTATTATTTCATATCTTTTTTTTAAAAAATCTCTTATAAACATGTACAAGTACTTTTATTTCACAAAACATGACACACTGAATACGTAAACAAAAATCTTGCATATAATAAAAAGTATATTTCTAATTGTTATTAACAGGTATTTACTCCGGTATGCGGCAAAATAAACAGTACCTACTGAAATTATGAAACGTTTATTATTTATTATTTATGTATTTACTTTTCATTATATAGCGTTGCAAACATTATTCACGACGACGTTCTCGATAAAACTGATGTTCAAGATGCCCTCCGTTTAGTTTCAAGCAGTATTCGTAGCATTCGCGAAGGTTCACAAACATGTCTGTGAACACAGGTTGTTGCATGGTACGAAAGAAACCCTGAATTTTAACCCGCAATTCCGGAATGTCAGACGATGATTTTGCCGGTGTAAATGCACACTCGATTTCAACCAATCACAAACGTTTATTTTAAGCCCTATCTTTCCCAATGCTTTATTCTTAGACTGAATGGAGTATAGTAATAATTGATATCATTTTTATCAATGACCTATATTTTTTTCGTGTGAATTAGAAACCATGCGATGTAGATAGGCAAATCCCCGATTTGTATGAAAAAAGAAAGAGTCGGTGGAAGTAGATACCATATCTGTATAATACATACCATTTAATATACCTAACCTTTCTGTACATGCAATATGTCGGTAATACATTCATCGATATATCTTGAAACTATAGGTGAAAGAGCCATACGTACTATTATTCTGTTGCAAAGTGTATAGGTATATGAAATATATGTTCATATATGGTGTAACATTAATTTCTATATCATCTATACATATAAGCAATACATCACTAATTACATATTACAGAGTAGGGCAGGGAAACATCCCTACTATCAGATAGCCATTGTGACGAACATGGGTGACGAAGGTTGAGTTCGTAGAAGGGTGGGAATAGGCTTAAGTAATGCAGTATTTCGGAAAGTTTCAATCTGTCACCTGTCAGTTGCCAAATGGTGTGGTTTATTGAGCAACGTGCGATCCAAAATATGCGTTACTGGAGTGATGTCAACCCTAGACAGATTCAAGAAAGGCCTTTACATAGTGATAGGTTAACAGTTTGGTGTGCAGTCAGCAGTGAAGGCATAGTTGGACTCTACTTTATTGAGGAACATGACCATGTGGTTACCATCACTTTTGAACGGTATGTGGCATGATCCAAGATTTATTTGCACCACATCTCGTACAGTTGGATATGGAACGTATCTGGTTCCAAAAGGATGGCCCACAGCCCACACTGCCCATAATTCAATGGCTGTTCTGAGGGAAATTTTTCCCGGCCGTTTGATTTCCAAGTTCGGTGACATTACATGGCCCGCGCGCTCGGCGGATTTAACACCCCGCGACTATTTCCTCTGGGGCTACCGCAAAGTTGAGGTGTACAAACACCGCCGTAACAGTATACAAGCCTCAAAAGAAGCAATACGCTTGGAAATAAATCGCATACCGGGACAGATGCTTCAGAAGGTGATGCGAAATGCCATCATTTGCAAGATATTTTGTTTAAAACTGAACTAAAGAAGCTTCCAATATTGTTTTTTTAAAATAATAAAACAGATTCGTGCTATCTTTTCTATTTCCGTTTTTATTCAACCTCAGAATTAGAGATGTTTCCCTGCCACACCCTGTATTATATTCTGGATAATTGAAAATTATATTATTTTGAGTGACTATTATTATTACAACTTTTAAAAAGAAGTGAGTGTGGAAATATTTATTTATGTAATGATAATTGCAAGAAATTGTTAAATGGAATTTTTCAGCTATGGAAGGATGACAAATTGAAATGGAACACATCCGACTATGGTGGAATAGTAAAATTGCACATGGCCGTTCACGAAATTTGGCAACCAGATATGTATCTATATAACAGGTAATACTATTGCTTTAAATTATAAAATAGCATTCTCAAAAATGGACTTAATTAATTTTTTTTTTAATAATTTTAGTGGAGTGAGTACAGCGATAAGCCACTTCAATTCGCCCTGCTTAGTATTTTTTTCTGGAGATGTTTTGTGGTCACCTCCAACCCAATTTACAGTTTTATGCGATTTAAATTTAAAATATTGGCCATTCGACACACAGAAATGTGAATTTCATTTCGCCTCTTGGACATATAATGGTGACGAAATAGATTTGCAATTAATGTATAATACATCCATAGTTAAGGTAAGCAAGACGGTGTAAGCATTTACTTAACGGAAAAGTTTAAAATCTTCCAGTTTTTTTATTAGGTTCTCCAGGTTTTGTTGATTTGCAAATTTTTAAAAATATGAATAGATGGGCGAGTTACCAGATAAATGTCACCTATTGATTCATTTAATTTATTATAACTGACACAGAGAAACCTATAAGCTCATTTAGTACGCGTCATTGTGGACAGTTTTTGATGTGGATCAGTGATTGGATGTATGCAAATATCCATATAAAGTAATTTGCATTAGGGTTGAATATTTTATTTATATAATGTAGAAGAAGATTTAGTGTAGTGTAGTAAATACCTAGTTAATGTTTGTTTATTTAAACAATAATGGAAGTCAGTACAACATATATTTTTTTAAACTATTTCCCAAGTGTTTAAGGATGACCGAAAGCCTAATATGCAATTTATTTTTATATACCCTTACCCTTCTCTCTTATACATTCAAGCCATACAGGTTGTGTAATGCAACACTTGATATTACCGAGTAAACATTGGAACGTCGTATTCTGTGGCCTTAGTGGGAGGGCGACGAAAGACAGGAGAGAGTAGAGGTAATCAAATGCGATCAAATTAGGTTTGTTTGTGTTTAATATTACGAACGGTTCTAACACAGTTCTGTTACTGCGCCGAACTGATGCGTCATAGTACACCGTTCGGAACGGTTCCGAACGATTCTGTAACGATTCGATGCCTTTAGCCCGAATTAGTTCTACAGTTCTAGAACGGTTCCAGAACTGCCAATCACAAACCAAAACACAATTTTTTTGTTCCAGAACAGTTCCGAAAACCCGAACACTTAACATAATTCTGCGCATGACGTGAACTGTTCTAGAATCGTTCTTAGCGAAACAAAAACAAACCTATTGACACCACATTTGGATCTTAGACGCGGTGTGAGGAACTGTGGTGTGAGGTGCACTCGTGTATTTTCGCTGCATTATGTCTCTATACACGTCTGCGAAAAAATTCAAATAATAGAATGGTATTATGGTGGTAATTCTTTAATCAATTGTGCGGCTTTATTTACAGTAGCTTTTGAAGAGAGACCGGTACCAACCACACAAACTATAAGTAATATTATTATAAGTTTGTTTGAACGGTCTAGTTGTATTTTTGGCTACTGTAAAAAATGCCATCAAGTGGAAAAGTTTCTACACAAACAGGAAGAAAAATAACAGCGAGAAGTATTAGTTTGCAGTTTAATGGAGGCAAACGATACCACCTCATCTAGAAAGGTTGCCACTGAAGCGGGAATTAGAAATAAAACGGTTACTACTATTTTAAAGAAAAATACCTGTAAATGTTATAAATATTCCCAATCTCAAGAGATATTTCCCGATGACAAAATCTTACGCATGGAATTTTGTCAAACAATAATGGATAAAGCTAACGAAAATGCAAACTTTATACGACAAATTCTTTACGGATAAAAGTTCCTCTTCGCTACTTGGAAAACATAATCCCTCAGTAATGAGATATAGGTCTCGAGAGAATCAACATGGGAACGTTGATTTTCGAATCCAATATCCCAAGGCAACGTGTGGGCTGGGAAATTATTATTGTGGGGCCGTTTTTTATCGAAGGCACTTTAAATGCTGACAAATATTTAAATTTAATTCAAAATCAAATATTTCCTGCTCTTCGAAATCATCCCGATATTGATTACGAATAAATTTGGTGGCAACAGGACGGATGTCCAGCTTACTTTATACGACAAATTATTTTACGGATGAAAGTTCCTTTTCGCTACTTGGAAAACATAATTCCTCCGTAATGAGATATTGGTCTCGGGAGAATCAACATAGGAACGTTGAATTTCGAACCCAATATGGGCTGGGATATTAGGAGATCATATTGTTGGGCCGTTTTTTATCGAAGGCACTTTAAATGCTGACAAATATTTAAATTTAATTCAAAACCAAATACTTCCCGCTCTTCGAAATCTTCCCGATATTGATTTCGAAGAAATTTGGTGGCAACAGGACGGATGTCCAGCTCACAATGCGATAACAGTACTCGAGTTTTTACAAAATACATTCCCTGATCGCATTATTAGTAGGACGGGGACTATAAAATGGCCACCAAGATCACCAGATTTATCTCCAAACGACTTTATCTTGTGGTGTTACGTAAAACAAAAAATGTATTCTTATGAAGTAGAAAGAGTCAGAAATTTAGATGAATTACAAATTGAAATAATTCAAACTTGCAATTCAATTTCACCTGAAATACTGTCTAATACGAGACGGAATTTTTATAATAGATTAAGATTTTGCCTAGCGCAACAGGGTGGAATATTTGAACGTTTTCTTTAAGTTCTTATTTTTAATTAGAATAAATATTGAATTTATTTTTTTATGTATAAAGAGTATTCTTTCGTTTATATTTTAAAATACATTTTTTATTTTTGTGTACAACACCCTAAATTATAGCATTTGAATTAAAATTTTCTTTATCATGAATTTCTTTTCGCTGTCATATGTTTGCAAGGGTAGCTCATCATGCCTCTAACGCCTACGGTTTACTGTTATATTATGCCAATATTGCCACTGCCATTCGATGCTTCACCACTAAACGTAGCGAGAGCGGGGATACAATATGCGACGTTGCAATTCTGATGTATTTTGTACTTGCTATATCAAGTGTGGCATTACACAAGCTGTATATAAATAGCCGTTACCCGCAGCTGCACCCACGTATGACATTGAAAATTATATATACAACCCAGTTAGATTTATTTGTTTAATAAAGATGGAAAAAATAATGGAAATAAATCAATTATATGTCTTAATATTGTATTATACTATAATTTAAGCTAAAGCTTATCTATGTACTATATTTTTAATTCTTCTGCTTGTCTATCTTTTAAAACCGGCCACTCTGCAATGAAATCTGCAACGTTATCCCTTTTTCCCCACCGACATTCGAATGTATCTCGCCATCCTCCCACGGTTCTTCAATGTATTTTTAAAATTTTATGGATTCTTGTAACTTGCCTGAAACAACACGATATTAAAGTTTTTATTGAAAAAAAAAATAGAACAACACAATACCATCTAGTTCATAGGAAGTTGATGTATTCTGTTCAAAGTCTGATAATTCTCGCTTCTTCTTTTTATGCAAAAGTGTATCACCACTTCGGTATCTTTCTAACTTTGTCCGCTAATCGACCTTTCAAAAAACGCATTTGCCATCAGGGTTGCTTCTTTTTGATATATATGGAATATAATAAATGGAATTTACTTCTGGAAATGTTTGCTTTATTTTCGTGCACAATAAAATGTACTACGGCTATACCTATATAAGACCAGTTAGCTTTATAGGCCAATTCTGTGCAATTCCTTACAGATCTGTAACTTTACAGATCTGTAGCGTTACAAAAGTCTGTAAATGTTATACTTACAGATTTACGATTGGGGCAATTCTGTATACATTTCTGTAAAAACAAGACCTGCGACTATCTTCATGTTATTATTATGTAGCGTGACTCCGTAAGCGTGTATGTCAGTTGCAAAATCTGTTAGGTAAGTGTAGTAGACATAGAAGTTCAGTGATATTATTAAAACATTTATGGAAATATAACTGTTATAATTTTATTATCTAAAATAATGAGGGAAGATACTAATTATGTCAAGCAATCTATCTATTTTCTATTTTCTATTTATTACAGCAGCCAAAAACGTAAACGGATAAAAAATACCACCAAGGAACAATTAGATCTTTATTTACAATATATGCAGTCTATTTGTTTATTTTTGTATTAAAAGAAAGTTTATTTATTTTTGTATTATAAAAAAGCTTACTTAGTTTTATGACAATGTTTATATAGTGTTTTACGAAAATGTCTATTTATTTTATTTTGTTTTAAAAATGTTTTTTTATGAGAATACTTTTTGTTTTAAGTTATAAATTATTCATTTATTTTAATATTGTTAGTATATGCCTTGTGAATTTCTTTTATTGAAGAGTACCGTTTTTACCTATCTCAGTGCATAATATATGTTATTTTATAAGTTACTCTGACATATAACTGTTTCGTTGCACTTAACTTACATCTGCACCAACAGCTATGCAATAAAAATTCATATATATTTATCAAACAATACAGGAAAAACCAAAAAATTCAAACTCCAAAAAAATAAATAAATTTGTATACATAAAAAACAAAACGACTTTCATTGCCGGGGGTCCTTGCTACACAATATTCTGTCTTATATACCCATCCCTTTCATGTCTTCTTCCAACAAAACCCCTATGAACATATTTCCTATTTTTATATTATTCATGATTTTTATTTGTTCTATAACCGCTACAAATACTAATTTGTTCCATCATACAAACCATATAGAAGCAAGTTTGCATACAGCGTTTACGTTACAGATTCTGTTATAATCTTACGGGCATGCGCTCGCTTAGCGTAAAGTTTACGGAAATCTGTAAGAGTTACGGATATTCTGTAAACAAAATATGAACACAGAATTGCAACTTCATCTGTAAACCCTTACATTACAGATATTAGGCCAATTCTGTGCAATTCCTTACAGATCTGTAACTTTACAGATCTGTAGCGTTACAAAAGTCTGTAAATGTTATACTTACAGATTTACGATTGGGGCAATTCTGTATACATTTCTGTAAAAACAAGACCAGCGACTATCTTCATGTTATTGTTATGTAGCGTGACTCCGTAAGCGTGTATGTCAGTTCAAAATCTGTTAGGTAAGTGTAGTAGACATAGAAGTTCAGTGATATTATTAAAACGTTTCTGGAAATATAACTGTTATAATTTTATTATCTAAAATAATGAGGTAAGATACTAATTATGTCAAGCAATCTATCTATTTTCTATTTTCTATTTATTACAGCAGCCAAAAACGTAAACGGACAAAAAATACCACCAAGGAACAATTAGATCTTTATTTACAATATATGCAGTCTATTTGTTTATTTTTGTATTAAAAGAAAGTTTATTTATTTTTGTATAATAAAAAAGCTTACTTAGTTTTATGACAATGTTTATATAGTGTTTTACGAAAATGTGTATTTATTTTAAAAATGTTTTTTTTATGAGAATATTTTTTGTTTTAAGTTATAAATTATTCATTTATTTTAATAATGTTAGTATATGCTTTGTGAATTACTTTTATTGAAGAGTACCGTTTTTACCTATCTCAGTGCATATTATATCTTATTTTATAAGTTACTGTGACATAACTGTTAGTTCATATATATTTATTAAACAATACAGGAAAAACCCAAAAATTCAAACTCCAAAAAAATAAATAAATTTGTATACATAAAAAACAAAACGACTTTCATTGCCAAGGGTCCTTGCTACACAATATTCTGTCTTATATATAGACATCCCTTTCATGTCTTCTTCCAACAAAACCCCTATGAACATATTTCCTATATTTATATTATTCATGATATTTATTTGTTCTATAACCGCTACAAATACTAATTTGTTCCACCATACAAACCATATACAAACAAGTTTGCATACAGCGTTTACGTTACAGATTCTGTTACAATCTTACGGACATGCGCTCGCTTAGCGTAAAGTTTATGGAAATCTGTAAGAGTTACGGATATTCTGTAAACAAAATATGAACACAGAATTGCAACTTCATCTGTAAACCCTTACAGGCGTTACAGATTATGTTACAGATCTTACAGATGTGCACAGAATTGACCCACTTAGTTCTGTAATTTTTTTAATGTGACTACCGTTGTGTTATATAGTTGTAAATATGTTTGACAATTATATCTTAAAGTATGGTTCGACACCGATCGTGAAGATGGTTGTTTTCATTATAACTATAACATTTAAGCCCTTGTTATTCCAAGAGCTGTTATTCCCAGCATTTCCTATTATGTTTATACTTTCTTGGAAAGCAATTAATTGAGAATCATTTCTAAATTTGCTTACTTGTAATAATTGTTTGTAGATATGAAATTTTTGCAGAAATCTTTTTTGTAGTCCTAAAATAGGAATTAACTCTTTTACCTGTATCTGTTTCGTTTAATGTATTAAACATTTCTTGGTCGATTTGGCTACCTAAAAAATATATCCATTTACAATGAACTAATTTATAGATAATGCACATCATAGTTTCATTCAGTTTTATATATTTGTTGCATATAGTATAGGCACAAATTATTGAGGGGTTGTCGAACCTTCGGTAGGGAAGATATAACTGGTCAACTGTAGTAATTCCGTAATTCCCAGGCACTTGCATGTTTAAGAAATAAGGTAAGATTGTATTTAATGCTTTCAAGCATATATTTGAGTAATCATTAAACTGTTTTTTAAAGATTTTGTGCTAGGGAAATTAATACAGGATGTTTTAAAATATAAAATAGTAGTAGTATTCTAGTATAGCATTTATAGAATGAAATAGTATAAAAACGCATATTACAACAGATTTCTTGCAGTGAATACATCCTCGCTTTATTTCGCCTTAAAATTTAGTGAAATATTCCGAATAATCGGATATTACTAAAGTTGTCCAAGTACTTTTTCCCTGCATTTTAAATCAGGAACTACTAATTGATCTTCTATCAAAAAATCTATTCCTATATACATATTATATAAAGAAATTAAGAAAAGGAATATTAACTGAGCATTAAATCTGATTACATAAACCAAGTACTGAATATATCATTTATATTGTATGTACCTATGTACACTTGTACACATTAAAACTATTGGATACCGAATAACGTGCATACACTATAATAATTGTACCTATTTCTTGAATGAGCATTTTAAAATTAATGTATTTACAAAACAATATTTCATTAAAATATCAGTTAGGTAAAATAAAAATATGACAACATTCATTCTACAATAGAATCGCCGAATAGATTCAGTAACAAAAGTGGGTGATCACAACGTGATCAAGGCATCCTATGCATAAAAACGGCCGGCGGCAAAGATCGTTTACATACATATGTGTGTTACGACTTTGGTGTGATCACATGAACCCAACGTGATCACTGAATCTGTTCAGCAATTTGAGTAGAATATGTAGTTATAATTATTAGCATAGGTTTATATACATATTTACCTACATGGACATCTTATCTGTCTACACTTTTGTGTCAACAAGTAGATTAAATTATGTAGGTACTCACCAACGTATTTATAAAAAACACAATTTTATAATATTAACACTTACGTTCAAACACTTCTTGTAACTGTGGCAGTTTCCAGTCAATAAGCATGTCTTTCACAAATGAATCCATTTTGTACCTACTTTGTGTAGAAGACGACTTGATCAAACTAAATACGTGTAACAGAAATTTCGACACTAGAATTCTAATACAAAGGCCACTATATCCTCCTCCTCCGAGATCATTTATTCCTTCCCAAGAAGAATCTAGTGTTGTAATTAATGAATATTACTTTGACATTTGAAACTCTATAGTTATTTTCAGGTAGATCAAATAATCAAAAGTACGGAGTGGGCAATAGGAGAAATATCAATAAAACTACAAATTACAGTGTACCCTTGTTGCGGTGAACCATATCCTACGGTAATAGTCACTGTAAATTTAATAAGACGGTCACCTTCTTATAAAGTGCTTATTATAACACCAGCTTTTGGTAAGATACTTTTTTTCCACTTAATTATTTGGCTTGTTTTTTACATTAATGTGCTTTAGTGATTATTGGATTGATTTTGTCGACTTTTTGGTTACCACCACAATCCAGAGAAAAAATAATATTGAACACTTGCACTGCAATTATTGTAACTTTATTTTTACTCTATTTTGCACAAAAAATACCTGCCATGGGCTCGCATACACCTTTAGTTGGTAAGCTATCTTTGTATTTAATTACTACATACATACAGACCCAGTTACTTATATAAAATTATTTATAGTCAAATCCAGAATACCTATATAAGGTCAAATATAAGTACATACTAGTACATATACATAACGTTAAATCAGGCATTTGTCATTCTATCCAGAATTTATTATCTGTGATTACAGTAGAGTTTAAAAGAATAGTCGCATAAATAATATCGAAATATATTAAAACAAAGCTTTTAATATTTACTAACCTTTGAACATTAAGTGGAAAGTAATAAATCAAACAAAAATCTAAAAACAACTTACCAATAAGTACAAAAAAAATATTAAATAGCCTTACTCAAATATAAATATCATATATTATCCCTACATTAATCCAATTGCTGTGGTAATGTTCCTGAGCTGATTGGTGATGGAAATGAGTTCACATACCAAAGAAAATCCTGTCCCGAAAAGTTACCTGAAGTTTCTATCGCGTAGAGACTGTAATACTCGCCAGATTACCACCTTTGGCATATAAATATGGCATAGACATATCTTTGTGAAGGTATTATGCATACTCCTCAAGTATAGAATTAATTAAGTATTGTCTGTCCAATGTTTCTTTGTTACTCTCAATTTAAACGTCATACGTAGGAATCAAATTGGTACTCTCTAGTCAAACAGCATATTGAATTAGCAAGAAAGACGCGCAAAGTTAGTTTGAAGAGGATTTAAATTTCCTTATAAACTGCCAAAACTGAAATAATAGAACATAACTTAGCACTTAATTAGCAAAATGTGACATATATTGTTAAAAGCTTCTTTGTTCAGCGCGTGCGCGTGAAAAAGAATAGCAAGCGAAAATTTTATCACACGGCGACCCTGATGAGTAGGATTATGTTCAAACAAATCTCTATCTGTTTTGAGAAGACTTGTAAATTCCAGTTTGACTTGGATAAGATCCTTCATAATACCTTTTCTGAATTTTCCTTATAGGTATTATAAGAATTCTAATGACAGACAGGTATTCAATTTTATTTATGTTTGACATACTGCTGTGAACTTTACATTTTGAAAATGGTGGTAAGGGTGTTTAGATAAATTAATTAAAATAAGAGAAAAGTAAAATAGACAAAAAAATATGTTGTATTAAGAATTAATTTAGTTATACAAAAGCGTTATAATTCAATTGAATATTTATTTAAGTTTAAATAGCAAAAGCTATACTAATCATTTAAGTAAGATGGATTGCAGAGACTATAAAGGATACATTCCTTCGTTAAAAATATTGTAAATGAGACAATATACAAATGATTCTTAATAAACTTTATTTAGAAAAGTTTAAATGTTAGATATACAAAGATTAATAAAGTATAATATACGTGTGAGTAAATGAAAAAGGTTCTAAATACGTACAGTCTTAATAAAAAAAGGATATAACTACGACATTTATCATATTAGATTTTAAATCGTAAATAAAACATCTGATATACAATAATGAGATATTAAAATGTATTCTTTAGTTCGTTTATTTGTAATTTTGTGTTTCTGAAACACCAATGACGATCATGTATTTGTAACAAGGAATTGGTTTGAAGATAAAGAAAAAGAAACAGCAACGAGTCTTCATGTTATTTGCGACGTTTTTGCCTTATTCCAAATCGAAGAAACTAGTAAACAGAAAATAAAAATACGATTAATAAATGGTGAAAGAAAATACTTAGCAAATAATTACAAGAGTAATGAGTTCATATACAGATACAACATTACGTTAAAAAAGAAAAAGGAATAACACACTTACCTGGAATAAAGTGAGGTAAATTTATAAAGTTGAATAATACTGTACCTACGTGAGAATGTTTGCTTATTGTGTTCAATTTTCACTAAAAATTATTTTAAAGACAAACAAATACATAGTGAACATACATTAAATTAATATCATATCAATTTCATTTTTTTTAAATAAACAATATCGCATATAAAACAATTTTATAGAAGAATCATTTAGATAGAATAAGTTAATGTTAGTTATTATAGTTACCTACTCGAAATATATTCACTGTTATTATTAAGACATGGATACTGTGTTTAATTTCTTTACCCTATCCTATAATAGACCAGATAAGAGAAAGGTTATAAAGCAAGGAGTAAACCGCTGTACGAATCCACGTATAAATTTTAATATCTATGCTGCTACACTGAAATCATACATTAAGGTATCACCATTAATTATGACATATTAAAAAGTAGATACCACAGCAATACGTACATATATTTCAGCGTTGTATTTCTTTGAATGTCTGATAAATTTGTACATTCATTTGTTAGCGTCGTTTTCTTTTTTTTCCTTTTAATTCGCGAATATGTACAAACATTCCAAATTTCCTAAGCTTCCTACTACATTATAATTTACGTATTTCTTAATACTGTATTTTTGTAACATTTTAGTATTTTTCTACAGCAGTTGCTTATGGATCGTTTGCTTTTCAATTATTGAATCTATAGTAGTTATATGGTTATCAAGAACACAGCATACGAAACCGTTACCATGGATAATTAAACAACAATTTACAGGTTGTATTGGAAAATGGCTGGGTTTATCAAATTATATTAGAAATGTAAATTATTCCCAGATTCTAATCAAAATTCTTAGGATTTTATTTTTTAGACTGTGAATATATGTCATCCTGCAGCGGAAGAAATGCGTACCGATTTCGAAGATAATGAACTAAATGACGACAAGCAATTTATTTCATTGAGATCTAAAGAGCAATATCAGAGTGACTGGATTCTGTTAGCTGCTGTCATTGATAGGATATCATTTATATTTTATAGTTTCTTATTTTTAATTCTTAGTCTTTCTTACTTTGTTTAGCTAACTGTAATTTTCTTTGTTGTTAATAAATATTACGCAATATGAAAATAATATCTGATTCTGCTTGTATTCCTAATATTGATGATTTTTAAAGTCCATACCAACGCATTTCTTTTCAATTAACCGTAAAAATTTGTAAAAAAAAGACATTTGAAATAATAACGAGATTGAAATATAGAGACTCGATCGAAGCCCAGCTATAGATATAGTAGGGAGGCAATGACAGAGAATAACGAAGAGTGGAAAATAAAATATAACCAGTTACTTAGACGTTTTTAATACGTATTGTAATCAGTGCCTATGTAACATTTGTGGGAGGATTTAAAAATGTCTTTTGCAAAATGATATAATGGATGTCTGCAATTGACTTACGTCTTACGATTTAGAAATTTTTATTTTATTAAATTGCCAACTTGAAACCATTTTCCTTCATTTGTTCTACCGCCAGTGTTGTGTCAAATATTTTAGTTTACAAAATAAACATCACTTTATTATCATATGTTCATGCTTAAGTGCAACTATATCATTGCGAATATGATGAAATAGCATTAACGACCTGTTATTCCAAAAGATAGCGATTGCATACAGAATTATTGGTATTAAGTATTTGCTTGTATTGTATAGCATTTTATACCAAAATTGTCACAAATCGAGCTATAAATATTTTGTTACTCTTGATAAATCTCTCTAGCACGCACAATTTACGAGATATTCGCAAAAAACTATTTCGAAAACCTTCTTTATAAAAAATATTTGAAATTTACTATTGAGCACTTTTGAATTCTTTAGAAGTTTGTTTGAACTCAGTTGTTAAATATGTGTTAGTAGTCACATACATAGGTACTTGTTTCTACCTTATTTGGTTCTTCAGTGTGATACAACTAAAAAGGAATATGCTACATCAAATAATATGTGTAATTAAAACAATATATGCAGTATTACCTTAAAATGTCAAATCCATAGATGTCCATAGTGTAAAACAACAGTGGTTAGTAATGCACTAAGTATTCTGTAATGCAAAATCTCCGCCAGGCAATTAGTAAATATATTAAAATTCTTTGCCGAAATATACAAGAACTGTATTAAAAGTAATTATAGTTATCTTGGCCTAAGGGCAATGTAAAAACAAATGATAATAAAATGACAATTTGACAGCCAGTTGCCATCTAAAAAGTTTCAATGACTAACAAGATGTAATGCAAACGAGAAATGTGTAAAAGTCAAAATGTGAACAATTAAGCATAGAACCATCGTTGCCATCTATGCAGTTTTACCAAACGGTCTTGTTCTATCAAAGACATGCATTTAATTCCACTAACAATCTTGGTTTACCTAAGGCAACAAGAACATCTAACATTATCACACAAATAATACTGTCTAATAAAGTCTTAGATGAAGCAAATGCATGGTTTCAAAACAATGAATTAAAATTGAATAGAGAGAAGACAACATCTGAAGTTGTATTGTATTTGTAAATTTTACTTATGTTAAAATATATTACATTAATATTTTTCGTTTTGTAAGAAAAATAGTAATGTTGTCCCGCTCCACCAATATTTAATTATACGTTTCTAATTTGCGTCTGTGTTCCAGAGAGAGAAGGGAGAACCTCCTACAGGTCAGTTTTAACACCTTCTAAATCTTTAGCCTTTAGATAGATCTTTATCTCTCCAATGTTTACTGTGCATCGCCTCCAGTTGTGTCTTGTCATTTTCATTGGAACTTCTGTAGTTTTCACAAGAAGAGCCATCGATCTTTCTTTGATCTACCACAGATAAGGGATATTCAGATAGCCGATGTATGTATATAGAGTGACTGGCAACACAAAAAATAACCTTAATTCATTCCATTCACGAATGTAGAATTATTGTATTTTCGTGTTATTTTCCTAAGGTATTTACTTGAGCGACACTTGCAGATAATTTGCAAAATAAATTTATTGAATTTGATGACACTACTATAGGTTTAACGCATGTCTTAGATTACATTCAGATGGCATTTTTTTTTGTGGCGGGACCGAACAGCAGAGTTTTTAATTGTTGTAGTTCAGGAATATCAGATACTCCTTTTTATTTGAAATGTTATGTCATAAAACGGAAATGCTGGCTTAGAAAATGAATTTTGGGATTATCCACAATTTAAAAGAATATGTCCGTTTTTAATCATTTTATCTAAAAGACCTTAATTTTCCTAAATTGTAAAAAGGTAAATACGTATCCCACTTGGCAAGGTTCCTCACAGTGACATCACAAAAAATCACGGAGGAGTTACTTTTGTGACAATTCTCAGTGATGTGAATATTAAGTTAACTTTATGTCACATTTTGGATATCACAAAAGTGAACTTCCGTGATATAAATGTAAGGTCAGTAAAATCATATGAAATTTATTCACTTCTTGTGACGTGTATAAAACATCCCAAATAACATGGTGAAGATTTGTTCCCTGGGTTGCATATCTCCATAGAGTACAAGAATAATGTACTGCGTCATTGTACTGAATTGTACATTTATATACCGGTCAGTCTAGTAGCCAGGTGTCAAATAAATTAATAAACACAATATCTTTTTAAAGTGCAAGAAAAAAATTATATTGAAACGATTCAAACATCAAAGAACGTTGATCATGGATACTATTAAACAGGTAAGCTAATAGTTCTATATGATAATTGATAAATATACTATAATAGAATATAATAAGTTGCATGAGTCGTCACGGTATTTTTCCATAGTATAGGGATAGTACATTTAGAAAATTATATTCATGTTTCCCATCCTATAGCGTATTAAGCATGTAAGTCATAGAATTGAATCTCTACATAAGCTTGTACGTACATTGTTTAATAGTTTATATATATATACAGGGTTATTCACGCTATACGGCACGGAATATTGTGGCCAAAATACGTGACTTTCAAAAAGTTTCACTTTTGGGATATATGGGGGTCTAGTATGGTTACTTTTTAAAATTATTTTTATATTATACAGGGTGTCTCATAAGCCCTAAAAGTATCAAAGTTGTGTTTTTTTAAATGGAACCCCCTGTATATTATTGTATTTTCGGATTCTCCGATCAAAATAAGTGTCTGTTTTAATAAGGTTTACAATACCTAAACCTTAAGGTTTTTTAAATAATTTGAATTTTGCCAAAATCTAACCTAATTTTCATGTTTCAAATACTTAAGAAGTATTTAAGTTATGTAAGCGAAATTTACAGCGAAGTGTAACAATATATCATATTTTATATCCCAATCATAATAAACTTGCCATCTTATACAGGGTGTCCAAAAATTAAAACTAATCAAATAAGAACTTTAAGTGGCTATAACTTGATTAATTTAAATAGAACGCCATATTTTTTAACTTACCAGGAAATGTACTTTTTAATTACCTATCGAATGGTATTAGGGTGTTCTATAGCTAAGTCTTCGCGTTTTTACAGAATACGCCAAATAATCGTTTTTTGTACCATTTGGTGTTTTTTAAATAAAAGTTCTAATGTATCTAGTTGCCTATGGTATTTAGAAATGTCAGATAATTTACAATTATAAGAATAATAATGACGAATATCGTTACAAATGTTCAGAAACTTGGAACGTTATTTATAATCTAACAGGCTATAACAGCAATAATGGTAATAACATATCAACGATAACATAAAACAGAAGCAAAATATTTATAACAGATGTTCGAAATGTCGACCGTCCATTTCCAGACACTTACATATTCTTTTTTCAAAACCACTGCTAACTCTGGACAACATTTGCGGGGTTACAGTTTCAAAAGCGTCTCTTATGCGTATTTTTATATCGTGTGGTGTTGTCGGAGGCGTATTGTAGACAATTCCTTTTATGTATCCCCATAAAAAGAAATCTGGTGGAGTTAAGTCCGGGGATCTGGGGGGTCAATTTTGAAATCCATTTCTTCCAATCCACCTGTTTTGAAAGTTGGCATTTAAAAATTGCCGAACCTCGCGATGATAATGAGGCGGAGCTCCATCCAGTTGAAGCCACATGGTTGTTCTGATGTTTAAAGGGACTTCTTCTAATAATACTGGAAGTTGGTGTAAAAGAAAATCGAGAAACATCATACCATTTAAAGGTCCTTCAAAAAAATAGGGTCCAATTAAATATTGGCCCAGTATTCCACCCCACACATTAACGGACCACCTATTCTGATTTCTCATGACTCTGTATTCATGCGGATTCGAATCAGAATAATAATGGAAGTTGTGTCTATTCACGAGACCATTGTTATGAAAAATACATTCATCACTAAATAACACATTTTCAAAAAAGTTTTTATTTTCTGCCACTTTATCTAACACCCACATGCAAAATTCAGTTCGGTTGTCAAAATCATTTCCATAAAGTTCTTGGCAGAGCTGGATTTTATAAGGATGAAATCTATGTTTTTTAAGAATTCTTGAAATACTTGCTTGACTAATGTTAGTATTTTCGGATATCTGATTTTGACTAACATTGGGATTTTCGATAACTGAACCAACTACCGTAAAAACATTTTCTTCATCTTCAGTGACAGGTTTTCTTGTAATGGGTTTTTTATAACTGACACTTCCACTTTCCTGAAACTGGTTTAATAATCTCTCAAAAACGGCTGGCTTAGGATGATTTCTTTCCGGAAAACTTTGAGCATAAACTCGAGAAGCCAATAAACAATTTTGATGACATTCTCCTAGGATAAAAATCATATCAATACGCTCTTCTTTTGGGTAAATCTTCATTTTGACTAAGCAACACCACAACAATATTCAAATAATAACGATCTAAACTTCCACAATTACAAAAAATAATACCACTATAGCAAAAACAGACTTTGCAGACTAAACTGACAGACTAAATGAATTTATGTGACATTTCTAAATACCATAGGCAACTAGATACATTAGAACTTTTATTTAAAAAACACCAAATGGTGCAAAAAACGATTTTTTGGCGTATTCTGTAAAAACGCGAAGACTTAGGCTATAGAACACCCTAATACCATTCGATAGGTAATTAAAAAGTACATTTCCTGGTAAGTTAAAAAATATGGCGTTCTATTTAAATTAATCAAGTTATAGCCACTTAAAGTTCTTATTTGATTAGTTTTAATTTTTGGACACCCTGTATAAGATGGCAAGTTTATTATGATTGGGATATAAAATATGATATATTGTTACACTTCGCTGTAAATTTCGCTTACATAACTTAAATACTTCTTAAGTATTTGAAACATGAAAATTAGGTTAGATTTTGGCAAAATTCAAATTATTTAAAAAACCTTAAGGTTTAGGTATTGTAAACCTTATTAAAACAGACACTTATTTTGATCGGAGAATCCGAAAATACAATAATATACAGGGGGTTCCATTTAAAAAAACACAACTTTGATACTTTTAGGGCTCTTGGAACACCCTGTATAATATGAAAATAATTTTAAAAAGTAACTATAATAGACCCCCATATATCCCAAAAGTGAAACTTTTTGAAAGTCACGTATTTTGGCCACAATATTCCGTGCCGTATAGCGTGAATAACCCTGTATATATATGTATGAATACAAATATAAAATAGTAAATTGACATATTTAGATACATATTAATTATGTGTATTATTTTATCAGAAAAATTGAAAATATAATTGAGACATGTCGTGTTGTCTTTTATTTTTGAAAATTGTGACTGATAGCATCATAGGATAGCATTACAGTAGATATAAACCGCTAAAGAGCTATATTAATTTATATTATATATTTTTAGATGGGAAACAAATCGAAAAGAAAGAAAAAATCAGTTGGTGATATATCCAAACGGCATTTAAGGCGTTTATCAAGAGATACATTATGTATATTGAAAAATAAAATACAGAAAGGATATGCTTCTCATAATGAGACCTCAGTACAGACTTGTTTAAGTGCTGAACCGACTCATTTTACTCAATCTACAAATAGTTCTATTTTACAAAGACAATTTCAAGAAACACAAAATCCAATAGCTAATGCATGCAATATTGAGGAACAAATAATATGTAGCACTGACCCTTCTTATACTGATATTAAAAGTAGCATTAGTAAATGGATAGTAAAACATAAAATTACTAGGCTTGCTGCAGATGAATTACTTAAAATTTTAAATACTAATGACTATAATTTTCCCTATGACTGTCGATCATTAATAAAATGTTTGCCATTAAATGCAAGTATTTCTATAGATTCAGGAAGTTATTACCACATAGGTTTAAAAACAGGATTAATATATATTTTAAGTTCACCAAATTGTAGCAAATTTTATGATTATAAACTAAGTTTAATAATTAATATTGATGGTTTACCATTGGCTAAATCATCTAGTAGCCAATTTTGGCCAATATTGGTAAGCATTGATAGCGATATAGTAAGAAAACCATTCGTAGTAGGAATATACCATGGTTCCAATAAACCTAAAGATATTAATAAATTTATGCAACCTTTTATAACAGAATATAATGATTTAAAGAAAAGCGGTATTACTTATAAAACCAAATTGTATACTGTCGATATAAAATATGTACTGTGTGATGCTCCTGCTAAGTCCTACTTATTGAATATAAAAGGTCATAATGCATATTTCAGTTGTACAAAATGTATACAGGAAGGAACTTTTATTAAGGGAAGAATGACTTTTCCAGAAAACAGTGCTCAGTTAAGAACAGATGAGTCATTTCGAACGCAAATTCAAGAAGAATATCATAGAGGTGAGTCACCATTATTATGTTTGGATATAGACTTGGTCTCACAAGTGCCATTAGATTACATGCATTTAGTATGCTTAGGGGTGATGAAGAGGCTCATATGTTTTTGGATCAAGGGTCGAAAAGATGTTCGACTAAATGATACATATAATGAAGCGATAGCTCGAGAAACAATATTACTTCGAAAATACCTTCCAAAAGAATTTGCTAGATTGCCAAGACCCTTAACTGATGTTGATTACTTCAAGGCTGTAGAATTTAGACAGTTTTTATTATACACAGGCCCTATCTTATTAAGAAATAAATTAAATAAAAAACAGTATATGCACTTCATGTGTTTGCATGTTGCCATTAGAATGTTATGTTCTTCTGATCTTTGCTTGAAGTACAATACATATACCAAAGAACTTTTTCATTGTTTCATAGATAACTACAAAACTTTATATGGACCAGAATATATTACTCACAATGTTCATAACTTAATTCACCTTCCAGATGATGCTCTTAGATTTGGAAATTTAGATAAATTTAGTAGTTTTCAATTTGAGAATTATTTACATAAAATAAAAACTAGTATTAAAACAAGTCGATATCCACTGCAACAAATTATCAATTCAGTATTTAAGGAAAGAAGATATAATTGCAATGAAGATGCTATTAATTATCCGTTATTAAGAGAGGTAATATCAGCTGACCTTACTACAAATGTTCGATATTTTAAAAAAGTTGTATTAGAAAAATTTGAAATAAATTTGTCAGAGAGAGATTGCACATGTCAAATGGCAGACCTGAATATTCTAGTTGTTGAGACTATTTATGAAAAAAATAGTATAATATATTTATCAGGCAAGGAATTTTTAAATAAATATGACCTTTATGAAAAGCCCTGTAGTTCATCTTTATTAAATATATACAGATGTAGTAAGCTATCAGAAAGCTATGCACATTATAAAGTAGATACTATAATATACAAATGTTTCATGTATCCTGATGATGGATATTTTTTGATCATTCCATTGTTATGACTGAGCAATTTAATAGTGGTAATGTATATAATTTATATTTTGATACTATAAAATATTTATGTATTTTTTTTAGAAATTATATGCAGTAGTAAAATTTAAAAACCAAGAAGAATCTTATTCAACAGTCCCTGTAAAGTGGATATATGGAAATAATTTCATTAAATGGCCGAAAAAAGATGCAAGAAAATCTATAAAAGCCGCTGTGGATCCTCAAACAAATTGGGATAGTTATGAAATTGTAGTAATTAAAAGTTTCGGTAAGTTTTTTAAATGCTTTCTATAGTTACAATATAACGTAAATATTGTTTTTAACCGACATAGATACCTATGAAGAGGCTATTTTATTTGAAAAACATTTAAGTGATTTTTCTTCTGACAACTGTGAGTATTCTCCATCATCCCTAGGAAGAGGGAAAAGGCGAAAGAGGAGTGTTAAATTTTCAGGTATAGTTTGCAGTAGGTACATTTAATTTAAGATACATTTTTGAGTATATTACTTTCTTATACGTAGTATAAGGAAGTATTGTGATGATGAAAATTTTCGACCTCGAGATTTTTGAAGATGTCCACGTTTTGAGGTCCCCTGATACCAAAAAAGTGGTTTTTAAAAAATGTCTGTGTGTCTGTCTGTCTGTGTGTCTGTCTGTCTGTGTGTGACCACGATAGCGGTCAAACCGCTGGAGATATCAATTCCAAATTTTGTATTTACGCGTATAATCTCCCTCTTGAGATCTGATTAGTTTTTCAGTAAAATCGGTAGACCGGAAGTATCAGTTTACTTCAGTGAAAAAATCGAATTTTGCCAATATTTCGTCAAATACTAAGTTTATACAAATTTATAAAGAATTCATATGTACTTAAAATTAAAATTGAGAACAATTTTATTTAAAAAGTTTTTCGAAATTCCTACCGGAAGTAGGTCTTTTACTCTTATCGAAAATCGGTTTTTTGCGAATATTTCGTAAGTCAAGCTTTTTAGACAGGTACGTTACGTGTATAAAAGTATTTAAAACATAGTTTTCAATATCTTTTGTATAAAAAAGATTTCAAAATTCGGACAGGAAGTAACACTTTTACTCTTACCGAATAGCGATTTTTGGCAAATATGTCGTAAATTATGCATTGTATATATATTTATTATGAGTACAAAAGTATTTAGAGTTATATTTGCAATATTTTTTGTATTCATAAAATTTCAAAATTCGGACCGGAAGTAGCACTTTTACTCTTAGCGAGTAGCACCTTTTTTCGAATATCTTGCATTCTATAGCGATTTATTAAGAGAATAAAAGTACTTAGAATAGGATTTTGAATAAGTTTTGTATAAAAAAATTCTATAATTTGAAACGCTCATATACGTATAAGAAAGTCGTGTGGTGGCCACACCTCATTTTTTGTTAATTACTGCAGTGAGTTTCATAAAATGTTAATACCTTTTTTTCCCATTTAGATGAATTTTCCGACACAGATAGCGTCGATTCCGAAGAACTAGCACTTCCAACTCCTCCAGTGCCGAGCAATCCTGTGGGAGTTTCCAAATATTTTAAATTTGATAGAAATAAAGTTACAGATAAGCAGTATGCTGACATACTTAATAGTACTCATAATCTCTCAGTGTGTGTATATATTTATTATAATCAAATTTTATTGTAGAACTAGGTGATCCAGGAGACACAGATCAGACTTTAAGTGACAGTTTTTTACAAAATCTTAGTGGTACTTCACATGATAACTCAGCAGAATGTCGCTTACCAGAAACGCAAATTAATTCCCATAATAATACAGCTCAAAGTCTTGCACATGAAAGCAGCTGTACGTATTTTGTGGCATTTAACGATGTAATAAGGTAATTAAAAATATTTATTTTTGACAGATAATGGTAAAGCTACGTCACAAAAACCACAAACTTCTGCAACACAGGATAACAATGATGGTATGTACGTGTAAAAGGATATTTTTAAAATATTGAATTATGTGGCATTTAACGATGTAATAAAGTAATTAAAAATATTTATTTTTGACAGATAATGGTAAAGCTACGTCACAAAAACCACAAACTTCTGCAACACAGGATAACAATGATGGTATGTACGTGTAAAAGGATATTTTTAAAATATTGAATTATGTGGCATTTAACGATGTAATAAAGTAATTAAAAATATTTATTTTTGACAGATAATGGTAAAGCTGCGTCACAAATACCACAAACTTCTGCTACACAGGATAATAATGATGGTATGTACGTGTAAAAGGATATTTTTAAAATATTGAATTATGTGCGAAGTGTGCGATTGCGCGTGAAAATATCTGTATAAGCATTCGAAATGTAGCCAGTCCATAGAGCTATATATAACTAGTATCATTTGAATTAATAGATGAATGAGCCATAAAATGCAAAATGAGGAAAGCATGACATGCATTGCAGATTTGACATCTCACTTTTGCTATATATTTTCAGATATGTTGCAACTTCAACCAACAACACTAAATGAAATATTAAAAACTGTACACAGCACAAAATTTATGGTAGCCAAAATATTATCTAAACTAGAAAATACAGGCGAAAATTTCGTTCGGAATATTGATAAACCTGATGATCTATCTGCCACTTTACCAATTGACAACATTGAAGAATTATTGCAACTAAATGAAATAATAACTAACGATCCTCTTATGAAAAATAAATATGTATGTATAATTTTTTGGTTGATTTTTTGATGTAAGTATGTTGTGAAAAAAGATATTGAGTGAACTGTTTAAGAAAATCTGAATATAAACTAAATTATATTGTTCATATGAATATATATTTTTGCTTTAAGTTTTTGATTTATTTTGATGTAAATGTTCCTGCTCCTTTGTTGTAGATAAATCTATTTACTTCAATAGGTGGAACAACAAAGAAAAAATTTATTGTTCGTTGTTTACAAAGAATGATTGGATTAAACTTGGCTATAAAGTCGTCCTGGACGGGTGCCAAAAATCATGTAGCTGTTAAAGATATGCCTATTATGGACATTTTAAAAAGTATGTACATACATGTAATATTCATAATTTTGGAAAATACAAAAGAGTTCATATATATTATATGGAATACATATATATGATCTCATAATTTATTTATGCAATTATTGTCATATACAGGGTTAGTTTTAAATAGCGTCATTAACAAAAGGGGGCGAAAGAAAAATATGAGTAATGCCCGTACAAAGAATTTCGCGGGCCAATGTGTACGCAGTAACGAGAAATTGATTTTTCTTTCCTCGAGTCCGAACCTGTTGCAGTTAAAATCCATACATTATAATTTTCAGATAGAGGAATTTAAGTTTCAAAATAATATACTTCTATTTAACGAAAAAGAAACATGGTAATGCACTGAGGTTGTCGACCTTTTCCACATAAAGGCGTGCTGTTCACACAAAAAAAAACATCGCCATAAATCTTTTCATTGCCATTCATTCTCAAAGGTTGTAACTATTTGCATTTTTTCGTTTTTTTTTGGAAGAACTGGAATTACTCCTGGTATTTACGTAAATGCTTATAGGATAAACAAAGTTATGGACCGACTTTAACTACATTTTAGCCCTAAAAATTTATAAATTTTTGATGAGTTACAAATAAATTTCTTTTTTGATTTTCAGTTAGACATTTATACGTATTCTTCAGAATCGTATAGCATGGCACCTATTTAGCGGTAACCCTGTATACCTATTATGCATATTTTCTAATAACTATCTAAAGTGTGTGTGACAAGTTTTTATGATTGTCAATGTACGTTGGTTTCTTATTGTAATCAAAGTAGAATTGAAACAGTTCTGTATTACAGATTTATGCTAACTTTAACGGTTTAATTATTTTTCTAGCAACAGTAAAAACGTGTTTTAATTCGACAACAGAAAGTGATTTCGAGGAAATAGTCAAAGATTGGTTCCGTTATGCAAACCAGCGGAAGAAGAGAATGAGCAAAAACCTGGCATAATGGATTCTTCTAATTACCATCAGTTTTTTTTTAAATTTATTACTTAGCTATATAAGAATTATTATATGTTTATTTATAAAACACAAACAGTATTTTGTTTTTTTTATTACATTTATAATATGCGCTATATATTTTTATATCTTATATAATAAATTTATAAACTTTTGTTAATGAGAAATTGCATTTTTTATTTCTTCACTTTAAACTATGGCCTTGCTTACTAAAACAGATTTGAGTAAGCGAGGATTAGTCCACTTGACTACCCGAAATATTTGTAGCGATTTTTTCAGGAATTGTTTCCTATTGGCTGATTTTGACAGAAGCGTTAAAATCAGTCCGTAGGAATGAATTCCTGAAAATTCGCTACAAATATTTCGGGTAGTCAATTTAGCTCTGGTTGCGTACGTGCATATCACATTATTGTAATATGAATACCACGTATATAACACATGCATGTTTCATCACAAGTTAGTCATATATTGTCACATGTATATAACGTCACCTTTATGATATCGTATTTTCGTAGTAAATTTTTGTCACGGTTGACGGACATTAACGGTTAAATGCAACGTCACATAGTACAATATTCTCACTTATAATGTGAACTCACAACTGTGACTTTAACATTACATTCACATCAGTGTGACAGGATCTTGCCAAGTGGGATAGGAAAAGAACAGAAACCCTGTTTTATAAACTACGCTATTAAATACCTATGTTTGTAAATCTACAAATGTATATCTTTCTTATTTGATTTAGACAAAAACTATAAATAAGGTATTTTTAATTATTATTGCATTTCTGAAATATGAATACAGGCTGATTCAGTTTTGACGCTCACCATAGAGATTTCACATATTGGGAATAGACGGTAGGTTTAAATACGACCAATTTGATAATTTTGTGTCTGTTATGGACGGACCTGGTGAGAAAACGGATCTGTGACAAATGACTTTCGAACCGGAATATGCTGATTTTTTCTATTAACATTGCCATTTTAATTTGCCTTTGTAGGGAAGAACCACAAAGTTCATTCTTGGGTGCTCTTTTATTCTTCTAGCTAATGGCTTAATCGAAATTTTTGTAAGACGTTTCGGTTCTTTCACACCATTACGAAAAATGTCTTTGATTTCAAATATTTATGTAAAACATCATGAAGAATGTTTTTAATATTAGGTAATGATTTTAAAATACACTGAATCATTATTAATAGCAAACATCGTACACCGACGAAGAAAAACGTAATATGTTAAATGTTTTTATTTTTCATAATCAAAAATTGCAAGCGTAGAATATTTACATACCTACGTATCCAAAACCATTTTGCTAAACCTGATCAGGTATGAATCGTTTATAAAGCCGCGTATTGTTTATCTTACCAGGACTTTGAATGACAATGAAAAGATTTTACAAATAGTAAAGGTAAAAACTGTGTTTATAGAGTTTAGAGGAATATAATAAATTTTAAACTCCTCACGCTTCTACTACGCCGATGAAGAAAGAATTTAACGGTAAAATCGACTTTTTTGCTCTGCGTTTTCTCGAAGAAAACAGTTGTTGCAGTTCACCATATAAATAGTGCTATTCAGTAGCTGCGTGATGTCATACATTATTTCTTTTGTCGTCGTAATTTCGGCCTGATACGTCCAGTCCATAAATTTATATATTTTATGTAAAACATTCAAAAGTATATGTTAGCATTCAAAATTAAAAACAACAGTAAATAGGGTTTCATTATTATCTATTGTATATAAATATTAAATAAAATTTAATCATAATCAGGATTTACAATATTTGAAAGATATTTTAAAGGAGCATCAGTTCTATTTCGCGTCGACATGCATATTTTTTGCTTCAAAGACTATTCTTCTGTATGTCCGACAGAGTCAGGTACATAAGAAGTATGTCGCTGCTTTATTTGAAGTAGAAATTAAAATAGCAACCTAGATTTTGTTACATTTAACTACAATCTGTCAGAGAGCGCTCCGAGTTTGTAACAAAACCTATAGTAGCGCCCTCCATCTTGGTGCCTTGTCTACAAACTAACACCGAACGCCTAGCGGTCGTCTTCAAAATATGTTGCCAATAATAGTCATTACATCTCTATCTCACATGTCTGTCGATTTACGAAAACCGACACAAATTCATATCAAAAATATTTTCGTACATGAACTTTTTCACATATTGAGAGTTTTTCTATGCACTTTTCTTTGTACAACCTATAGGTTGAATGAAACGTGTGAGAACCTTCAAAATACTCCCTTGTTTTCCATATAAAATACTATACTTTTATGGAGTTTGATTATTTACTTAAGTATTTGCTGCAAATACGTATTACTTACTTTCCAATCGATTTTTTGTCGCTCCTAAACCATTGTGTAGGCCTTATGGAATTGTATATTCAGAAACTTTTAAATGTCTAAAATTATATCAAGGCACAAATGATAAAACAGATTTGGGCATTATTTTATGAATGGGAACATTTCTTAATTGAAAGTTATAATATTCCAACTTATTATCATTAGTCTTAATTGACAAGATTGTAATGATAATTCTTATAGTGTTCAGAAAAAAATTTTCATTTCATATTATTTAAGGGGTAACGCCACTGTAACGGCCTTAAAAAAAGCGTTTTTTTGACAATTTTTTTGGGGTGGAAGGAAAGGTGATAGAGAAATAATACATGGGGAAGTTATTGAGCATATATTTAAGTTACAAAAAAAAATTGTAAGAAAATATTCCAAAAATGGTGACAGTACAGCCATTCTCCCGATGCATGTTGCAATCTGATTTTGCAAAAAAAGAAAAAAATCTGTGTAATCTACATGAGTGTATCTAGTGAAACACGTACGGGATTTTAGAAATATTGATTTTTGTGTAATTGGCGAGTGTTTGAATAAAGTCGTTCAATTTTCACCCAAAAAATAGGACAATAATTTGTTAATAAATATTGTTTAAATTATCTAATCGAAAAACCCATACGTATTTCACTTTGAAATGTTATTGCAAAGTCGTGGTTTTAGATTTTCAAACAAAAGGATCGAAAATTGTTGGAGTTATGCTGCGTGCCGTTTTGAAAAGTCATGTTCCGAGAAAAACGCGTTTGAAGTTTTGAAACGTTTATAGACATGAACAAATGAAAAATTCTACTTTTAAAATTTTTTTACCATTAATCTGCTATTCTAGGATCATAAAGTTGCCCTTCTAGGTTCAAATTTTCCTCCTGTATTTGTTTCCTAGCCGATTTTATGTTGGAGCGTGCCTCCTTTGCCGCATCTGAAAAGGCCTGCTCGGCGTACTTTATGCGGTTATCATCGGCATTCCATAGAAAAAAATTGTTTTCGGGGCTTTAAGATACTATGTTTTTAACACTAATTAGTGGTTTCATAGATTATGGGAACATTATGTACTTCTTGACTCCCTTGCTCGTATTCATATGCATAAGAAATATATTTAAAATAAATAACAATAAATTATCGGCGCGGGACACAAATTCGACTACGAGCTTTTTAACCGTAACAACTTTAATATACGCTATTGGAGCTGGAATTACCGCGGCTGCTGGCACCAGACTTGCCCTGCAATTGATCCTCGTTAAAGGGTTTAAAGTGTACTCATTCCGATTACGGGGCCTCGGATGAGTCCCGTATCGTTATTTTTACTACATTTAAAATAAATAAATATACATATAATGTAATATTATACATAGTATTTTCTGCAGGCCTTGGCTGTAGGAATAAAAAAATTAAAATTTTAAAATAAATATTTATTGAAAACTTGTATAACAATAACAGCATTTGTTTTGATTGATATAAACAATGAACAGGCACAAAATTCTTAAACGACACAATTACAAATTACAAAATTATTTAGTACAATATGTATTATCATAAAAAATACTGTACAAGTATTAGCGTAAAAAAGGAATAAGTGAGAAACGTAAAATTCAAAGGAATGCTTGCTGGCTTTCTTAAAAGAAAAGAAATCTCATATATTACACGAAAATTTAAAAGTAATTTTTATATAATTTGTATGCGTTCTTAAATTAAAAGTTTTATTTGGATACTATAAAAAAAAACGTATATTATCAAAAATGTTCTTTGGTGTTAATAACGTTACGGCAGATTTAACGATTGTAAGTACCTTTATTTGTATAATGTATTTTTGTAAAGTTGGTTGAAACCTTAACTTTGCATAGTTATGTCATGGTTTATATTTTAACTACTTATGGCATGTACATCAGTTACAGGCTCTGAAAAATCTTCTTTTATTATATAAATGCAGTGTAAATACATGTTTAAAAAGTGGAGACTATATTATTTACTTTTCTAAAGACAGCTTTAACTTCACAAATAAGACATAAGATAAGAACATAATATGCAGTTAACATAGTTTTATGCAAAAGTATTCGTTCACTTGCACTGATATTGACAAAAGGTTTAATAATAAAATAAAAATAAAATAATTTGCAATCGAATTCACTATTATGATATTAATTAAGTTATGCTTGTATAAAAACATTTGCTTACTCATAAATTTATCAGCTAGGAGAAAAATAATTGACAAATATTTTAATTTCAAGTCAGCCTAAGTATTTCTATGTTTCTATGTTGTAAGTTAGTAATTGTAATTAAATTCACTATATGTAGGAACAATTGTGAAATAAATTAAATTACGCTCATAAAAAATTCTTACTATTATTAACTTCACTAAACAGCATAAAATAATTGACAAATGCATTACATTTGTTCTAAAGAGCATAAACATTCATGTTCCAAAAATTAATTTTAGTAAAGGGACGAAGTACTATAATATTATTACCCGTAAAAAATCTGCTTACTCTTAATTGGGCAGACAGACAAAAATAGAAAAACCAAAATGGCTGTAAAGAAAATTACTAAGCTCCAACTAAAGTAAACCTGAATGAAAATTGATATAACAGGGTAATCAGGAATAATAAGAAATTTAAAACTATCATCTAAAGAACTCAAACAAGGAGATCACGGATACTTACTGAATGATTTTTATCATTTCAACATAAAAAATGGCATACTTCTGCAGCAAAGCTCCACAAGAATCACAGAGAGAATATTCAGGGTCTACAAACACAAAAAAGATGTCCTTGCCAAATTAGCCCAAACAAGAATTTGGCTTTTTATAGAATACATATCAGAATTTATGTAAATGTGTCCTCTTCTAGAGATAGTCTTATTCTTTAACATAATGTCACAAAATCGTATGTTAACCCTTTCCAGCCCAGTGACTCCAATTGGAATATATTCATTTGGAGCTTAGTCATAAATCCGTAAAAGCGAATAAGTAACATTTGTTTACAAAAAGTTGTCGCTTCCAGTTCATAGATGGCTATACATAGACGGGTTTAGAAATTTAGGTGTTGTTTGATTGAAGGTTATGTGTTAAAGTGTGCTGTTATTCAAGAATTTTTTTTTTAATTTTATCTGCAAACATCAAAGGTAAGTGTTAAACTTTTTCACAATTACAATTACAAATTTATTAAAATAATTTCAGATGACACGGGTGGGCCTAACAGAAGAAGAAGAAAAGCATTTATTACTTTTAATGGAAGGTGATCAGTCTGACCTAGAGGGTTTCAGCGGCTTCGATGAAAAGGATTACTTTGACGAAGACCTGTTGAGTGGTTTACAAGAGCGCTATGATCCTGGTCCAGCCGCAGAACCACTGAAGTTACCTATTCCCAACATAGAACTAAATGAAGATAGTTTACATGTGGAGCCCGACATAGGATTAGAAGAAGACAATTTTGATCCTGAAGATGATTTGCCGCTTAGCCGTTTTAGAACTCAGCGACCAACAAAAACAACCCGAATTCCTCCAAGATGGCAGAAAACAGATATAAGCCCAGTCAACTGTGAATTCAATGGGAGATTTACAAATCAGAAAGAAAATAATTGGACCCCTTGTCGTACTTCAAGTTGTTCTTCGACGATAACTTCATCCAACAGATCACCGACCAAACAAATTTATATTCTTCGCAAAAGAGTGGCACTTGCATCAATACAACGTTTACAGAAATTTCTCAGTTTCTTGGGATAAATATTTTATCCGGAATAGTAAGGATGCCTAGTTATCGGATGTATTGGGCGCAAGAAACTCGCTATTTACCCATTGCTGATACTATGTCAAGAAATAGATTTGACAAACTAAGAAATTATATTCACATAAACGACAACACGAATATAGTAAATCGTGACCATGCAGATTATGACAAACTTTTTAAAATACGACCTCTCGTTGATATTCTAAAACGTAATTTTTCCAAAATCGAAAACGAAGAATCTCATTCGGTTGATGAAATCATACCTTTCAAGGGAAGAAGCTCCCTCAAGCAATATATGCAAAACAAACCACATAAATGGGGTATCAAAGTATTCGCAAGAGTCGGTGTGAGTGGTATTGTTTATGATTTTGAAATCTACAGAGGTAAGGGAACGGTAAAAGAAACTGGAAAACTGGGAATAAGTGGCGACATTGTGCTCAGGTTGACCGACTCACTTCCAAAAAATTTAAATTACAAGGTTTTTACAGATAATTCGTTTACATCTTATGCCTTATTATGTGAACTCAAAAAAGTAGGTATATTAGCGACAGGAACTATAAGAATCGCCAGGATGCCGAAATGTGAATTGAAAAGTGATGTGGAGTTGAAAAAGGAGGGCCGAGGTTCTTTTGATTATCTTACCGATGAGAATGAAAACATTTTAGTGGCAAAATGGTTTGATAATAAGTCGGTCCATGTTGTTTCATCGTGCACAGGTATTTACCCCATAGAAGACGTGAAGAGGTGGTCCTCTTCCGAAAAAAAATACATTTATGTACCCCAGCTGAATCTGGTAAAGCAATATAATAAAAATATGGGTGGTGTAGATTTGAATGATATGTTAGTGTCATTATACAGAATAAAACTGGGTGTGAAGCGTTTTTATTTGCGCATACTGTATCATCTCATAGACATTTGCATTGTGAACGCGTGGCTGTTGTATCGTCGGGACATTTCCCTAAGCGGTACAGTCAAGTTCCAACGGCTGGTTACTTTTAGAGCTGAAATTGCTCACGCTTTATTGCAGCAAAATGCAAAGTTACGTCAGAAAGGAAGACCTACTTTGGAAATAGTGGAACAGCCACCACGCAAGAGACCAGTGATCCCCAAGCCTATTGATGATATTAAATATGACGGATTTTGTCACTGGCCACAGCACAGAACCCAAACAAAGATGTAGAGAATGTGTGAAATCTTACACGAGAATTTCGTGTGTAAAATGTAAAATGCCTCTGTGCCTTTCAAAAGAAAAAAATTGTTTTACAAAATTTCATTCTCAGTAGTTTGTTTTACTAACCAATTATATGTATAATACTTACAAACCATATATACTGCATATGCGTAACTGTTCTACCATGTGTGCCCACTGATTCCAAATGGAGTCATTATTTTTCTTGTGTATCAAAATAAAATTTCTCGAGAAAAAACTTGTTTATCTTATTTTTAGTAACTCAGATGCAGAAAAATTAAAAAAAAAAAATTTTATAAATTGAAAAAAAAAGTTGGGCTGGAAAGGGTCAACAAAACAAGTATATAAAATTAAAATTGAAAAATCTCTTTTGTAAACAATGGAAAACATATAATATGGTATTATATGTCAGTAATGGAAGCAAGTGATTGTCATATAATTGATGAAATAATTGAATATTTAGAGACAAGTCCTCAGCAAACAAGATTTTGAAAGAAATTTCATTTTTTAAATTATTTCATTACTTATTAATCACAGCATAGATCACATGATCAGCTTGACTGCCAAATTCTTTGTTTTTTCAATATTCACGTTTATGAGAAATAAAAGTTTTATTATGAAAGCACGTTTTTAAGTTTTGAAGGAAACACTTTTACTTTCCTGTCGTAAAATCCTTCGTTAAAGTGGTGTTACTGAGTTTGAAAATTCATCCGACAAAGTAGTCTGTCATAATCCAAGGTCCTATACACAGCATAACAGAATGTCATCAAGAAAACAGTTAACAGGTAACGATGTCACTACAGTAAAGATTGTGTAAACTGTATATAAACAGCTATTTTCGATCTGTTCTGAAGATTATGCCACACATGCTTGTGTTCGAAAATTGCTAATTTTTCTAGTTCACATTTATATTTATGAAGTGAATGAATACTTCTGTCTTCTCAATTTTTGTGCTTTTATTCCAGTTTTGAATCGATTTTTTAGATTTAATATATAACACAGTACATGTTTTATAAGTTCTCATATATAGTAAATTAAATTACTGCAAGCTTCACGACATTATCAATAGAAACCTTGACTTTGAGAGAGCATAGGTAGGTAGGTAAAGCCTTTCACGTTTAATTGTAATTAACTACTGAGCGCTTCCTGAAACTATTAATATTAAACCTTGTCTTTCAGCGAGCATAGATGAATGAATACTTCTGCAATTAATTGGAATGAACTACAAAAATATCTTTGTGTTAAGTATGTATATTATGTCATCAGAAAGTTCTTGGCACAGTGCATCTAGTGAGTGTATAATTTTTTCAATTATATATACATGCCAAACCATTAATTTAATTAGAGTTCTACCCGATCTAATGTATCAGTATAGCCAATATTTATCATAAGCATAGAAATTCCTGAAAATGCATTATATTAAGTAATAAAATTGTTAGCAAACAATTTGTGAAATTAATATTTGTTACATTATTGGTATCACATTTTCTTTCAGTAAAGCGCTGATATGTATATGTATATAAATAAGCAACAAGAGGTTAATACTGTGACTTACTTTTGAAAATATCTATTTCAAATAAGTCAAACTCAAAAATTGTAGCACATCAAAATGTACACACATAACATTTTACAATGCATATGTATTCTAAAGTGCTAAATACTGGGCCAAATTACAAGAAAAAAATACTTAAAATTATCATATTCTTATTTGTTTCCATGATAAAATGTCACAGGTTTTACTTAAACTTCATAAAAGTATTAACATCACCCTGATGTTTTAGGTTTAATTATTTCAAGAAATAGACAAACATACATATAAAGTAGAAGGTTATTTCTATTATCAGTATCCTTTTCATGATAGATTGATTAGGAAAATAGTGAACTATTACACAGCTACAAACTCATTCAGTTTGTAATTTTAAAAGCAGCTAGACAAATAATTAATTTAATAATTAATACATATCCTCTAACACCTTTATGATTTAAGGAAAACCTGTGAAATCAAGATACTTCTTTACAGAAAATAACGGAAAAACAACCAAAGTTCTACTTCTCATTCATATAAATCACCAGAAACAATGAAATCGAGCTTACATATTTATTAATAACTAGAATAAATTATTATACTACATAAATGACAAAATAGAAATTGGTTTACATTTTCTGGAGAGAAACCGGGTAATGAAAACTTGAACATAAAAATAATATACAGGCTATACATTCATATAAATATAAGTTAAACATTGGGAACTTTTACTAAATTATTTGACCAGAACGAATTCTGCATACATAACATATGCAGACTTGAAAAAAGTTGAATATTGTAAAAAAATATATATAAATTCATTTTGTTTCAATCGTATAAATCAATGGTATCATAATTAATGGGGTTAGGATTTTTGGGTTTTCTCGAATACTTCAATCCTAATTGATCAGCTACTTTTTCTATTACATCTAAGGCATAATCTAATTGTTCTTTAGTATGGGCAGCTGATAGACATATCCGAATTCTGGCCTCTAAGAAAGGTGTCGCCGGATATCCAACACCAACGGTCGCAATTTTATGTTGTATTAATATCCTGACCACAGCCCTAATAAATAAAAAGAATAACACATGAACAACTTTAAATACATATTATTTTCAGTTATTTTATCTTCTAAGTACACAAGTCAGCCTGTGTAACGCACGGGGAACGCGTAATCGAAATTAGACGTGGAAAAATTCATTCAATACAGTGAAGGTATTGTATACCGTAGTCGACAAATTTTAATTTCTGTTAGCTATCTATCCCCTGCAGAAGATGACCTTATAATATGCAGCGATGCCTGCTTTCCAACAGTGGTGGGAGAAGCAAACGCAGTCGGGGCATTCTCACATTTGATAAAAAACGTTTTCCGGGTGTATTTGGCAGCTTCGCTATATGTTTGTCTTTACTTTATTTCGCTGTGCTCTTTTCCTCTTCTACTTTCGTACCAGAAATTAAAATTTGTCGACTATGGTATGTCACATGTATCAATTCCCCCTTATACGATTACCCAAGCGAGATAATATAAAGTACATGCAAAACTTTTATCCATGGCTAGAGATGTTTCTCCCCGAAAAAGCATGGTAAAATCTTATAAAAAATGTGTTCAAATATGTGCAGTATAAAAAAACTTGTCTCCTCTAATTAACGTAAAAAGTTTGAAGCTATAAAAAGAGTAGCTTCAAAACTTCATTATGTATGCAAGTTTTATATCAAAATTTCATATTACTATAGTGCGGGTAGAAAGAAATGGAATCTTTTTCCTCTGGTCAAGGCAATTCTGCCACATTTAGATGAGATATTTAACACATACAGCGTAATGATAGCAGCATTGCAATTGAGACTGTCCAATATGCAATACACAACGTACTTGTTGAAGGTTACTGACGAATAGTAATATCGCAAGTAGGTTCGGCCTCTGAATGAAACAATCTATTGTAGATAATTATTGATTTCAGTGTTTGCGTATATCCAAGGTGAAAAATAGTTGCCAGACTAACGAATCAATTCATGTATACTTTAACGTTTTGCTTTAGATATGGCTGACTACTTTCTTTGAAGACAAAGTTCATAATATGACAGGCGCGGGAGTATTTGTAGGTCTCGTTCTAGAACCATATTTGGGACATACCACGGGGCATTAATAAGGCTTTATTGTAAAACTGTGGCTGTCTATGTTTAAGTGGCTTACTGTAACCGAGAGCTGTATATTGTATATTCAAACAGGTTTAATTACTGTTTTGTATACAAGTAGTTCGTACTTGAGATGTAATTGTAATGTTTTACCAATGGGTTGATTGAGTTTCAGTCTCAACTGTTTTCTTTTACTGAATATGGGCGTTCGCCACGTTAATCTTTGGTATATATGCATTTCTAGCTACGAGTAAAGAATAGAACAGGAGAGAGTCTCCTTAAAAATAATATTTGTCCAAAGTGGTAACTCAATATGGCCGCCGTAATGCATAGGCGTGCATAAATATTTTGTATAGGGTATATGTACACTTCCTGTGTTCTCGATAATCATTTAAAATAGGTTGTTAGTCCAAAAATAATTAAAGAAATATTTTGAGTGTATTATGTTTTCAATTCTTTTCTTCTTTTTAATATATTATAAACGGGTTTAAAGAAAATCTGTGTCAAAAATATAACAAATATTAACTGACTTGGATATGTATGTTACGCCACTGAACACATAATGAGACATGTCAGATATATAACAAGTTATTTAAAATATCTCTTTTTAAATTATTATTGCCTATGTTGAATGCTAATTAAATAACTTACCGATGAAGAGAAAAAGTGATATTCTACGTTCTTGTCGTTTTAGAACAACCACAAGCCACACAATTCACAATTATAGAAACACTAAAATGTCATTTTTGACATAACAGGATATAACTGGCCTCCCTTAAAGTGGTAACTTCCGTCTAAAAAATACCTATTCCCCCACCATTTTATCTCTCCTGTTCTATACTTTACTCGTAGATTTCTATGTATATTATTTCATTTGCTCGTTTTAATTTATGACTAACAAAATCAGCAGACATATTTCATTTCTCAGCATGAAAGCTACGTGTATAGATTTACTTTCGTTAATTTTATTTTCCAGTTTGTAGCCATGACTGTATTTCACTGAGATTTTTCTGTAAGTTGTGGTTACTCTTGTTCACTTTGTTGTTAGATCTTTAATGAACACCAGGTATATATAGTATTGGACCCAACATGCTTCTTCGAGATACTCCAGACTCTATATATCAGTGTATTAGATTTTATGTGTCACAGCAAATATTTCGGCTATTGTATGAATGACTAATAAATGACATATAAGAAAGTATTTAGTGATTTATTTTTAATAATGTGTCAAAATCGAAAAAACAATTGAGCACCAAATAAGTCAGATAAAGCAAATAACTACATGAGTTTATTTCATTGATTTTTTTAATTATAAATGTTGACCATTGGTAAGCCAGTTACAAATTATTAACCTCCTATCAGAATCACCCACTCTTAAATTGTGAAGCGATTTAATTTTATATGGGGTCATTTTGTGCTTTTTTAAGACTGGAAAATACTTTTTTGTCTACGTTTTGAACGCGCTCTGTCATTTATTCTATTACACCAAAAATTAATGAAATAAGTACAACATGTGATACACCGTTGTAAACAAAAATTCATGTGTTTCAGAAAATACAATAATACTGGGTACGTTCCATTTAAACTATTAAATTTATTTGCTTTACCTGACTTATTGATGTTCGATTGTTTTTCCGATTTCAACACCTTATTAAAAATAAATAACCTAATAACTTTGTTATATGTAATTTTTTAATCATTCTCACAATAGCAGAGATATTTGCTGTGACACATAACATCTAACACACAGTATTGATTTGTATATTCTGAGTTATATCTCACAAAAAATGGTTTTTCTGAGATAACATTTTAGTATTTCACGATTCTTTCATTTGTATAGTAGGCTGGAGTGCCATACTTTTCAAAAGGCCGACAAGATCTATAAAACGGCTTCGACCAAAATTTTGTTTGTTGCTTATTTGATCAATTAGTCTGTGGCACTTGCTTAATGGGCTCATCTTTTTAAAAAAACCCAAATTCATTATGTGGCATGAGTGTTTTTTCTGTGGGTATGGGCCGTAGTCCCAGTAGTTTCTCAAATAAATTCGACAATGCTATAGCTGCTTCAACAACTTTTGCGCTGCTACTGTTATATTGTTCCTTACATTTTGCAACTCTGCTTCAACTAATTATTTTAACAAATCATTGTCAAAATCTTCAGCTTTCATTCATAACACATGCCAGTAACATTTTACGTTTTTAACTCACTACTAAATAAACAACTTTAATAAACTCTTATCAACTTCAAAGTTAATAGTTTTTTAAACACTTTTAATATTGAAAATCGGTTGTTCAAAGTTTTTTAATATCTCGGATTATATTGCATTTACAACAGCGTCACAAATATTTGTATTCTCTATTATACCAATTGTTTGAACCTCTTACCAACATGACACTGAGAGAGAATGCTGGTGATATATTTATCAAATTAAAATGTGCTTTATTCAGGAAAGTTGGAAAAGCCCCTAAAAGTTCGTTTTAACAAAAATAGCGATATAAATCGGTTCATTAAATAAGGAAAAAATAGTACTGTTCATATGGCATGTACTTCTCAAATTGGTTAGCTTTTACCGAAAGTTCACTTTCTCTACCCGGATAAACACTACTGCCCAACGAGTGCCTGAAATTGATTTAGTGATAAACCGTTTGAATTTTAGCAAATTTTACATTATACAATTTCCGTCCATGCTTGAATTCAACATAAAGGTGATATATGACAAATATAATCCCATAAGCGCAGGTAAAATGTGTTATAGCAATGATTTTGAAAATTATCGATATGAACTAATCAAGTGTATGTAACATAATATAAATTTATAATAACAGGTTATTAATTCTATTTTATCATATTTGCAAAGTCATGAATGCATAATAAAATAAATGATTATATACAGATTTTTATTTTGTAAATTAAATATTTAGCCGGTATAACAGATGAAGTAAGACCTTTCCCAGTTGCCGATTAACTAACATGAATATTTCTAAATCGCAGTACGTAAATCAATTACAGAAACCGGTTATATTATAAAAACTGGTACAGTAAATGTTAGTCCAAGATCTTTGATAATGAATAGCGGCCTAATATACTAGAAGGAAAGGCATGGTAATAAATTAAATATAAATTATATAAAATATAATATAAAAACTAATTTAGCCATATTAAACGGCTCTTCGTATAAAACAAATTAGTGATAAGTTAATTTTATTGTACAGGACAACGTAATGTACTGTGAGATAGTGCCAACTCAGAAAAGGAAAAATACTTACGCAATTTTCGAATAGAGATAGCCCAAAATTGGAACTACGGGCGAATCTTGATTGCCATAGGTAATTACACCAATTTGATTTAAACGTTGTCTAAAGTATCGAGTATTTCTGGCAAGTTGTTGGATTCTCTTTTGACCTTCGTTTGTTCCATCTTTATTCATAAGGATTTTCAGAACAGCAATTATCTGACCAGCAACTGGAGGTGCCATAGCTGTAGCGTATTTGGCCGCGTAACTATGCTTCCGTAAAAATGTTATGAATTTCTGAAAAACAAAATAAATCGTAGACTATGGCTAAGCTAATCACATAAATAATAAGAGAAAGAAAAACCACATTAGCAAAATTTCATTTTATTTGTATGTATTCAAAATTACACTTTAAATACTTTTGGACTCTTGTTAGATCTATATATAATAAATAATTTGCGAGATATTTCAAAAAACTGTTATTAAATAGGAGTGCTACTTTCATTCAGAATTTTAATTTTATTTTATACAAAAATTAAATAAAATCAAGCTTTAAATACTTTCATATATTTAATGTATTCTGTTTAGAAAGCATAATTTGCCAGACACTATTTTTCAATAAGAATAAGAGACGTTAAAAGCCTTATCATTATAACTACTAATGTAAAGAAATATATTTATATACACTGACCGGCAAAAAAAAAACCGGCCACCCTAAAATATTAATTGAAGCTCTATAAATTTCGCTTTTCTTGTGTCTAAATAAAAACTAAAACTGTTATATTATTATTGTTAAATTTTCGTATTTATTCGTCTAACCAAAAAAGTTTAATTTTAACAATATTGAACATATTTATACAAGGCGCCTAGATATTTCTTAAAACCTACATTAGTAAGTTAGTTGGCATTTCTTAGCCCCTTCTTCTTTTCAGTTGCTTAAGGAAGTCAGTTTGACAGTGAACAACACGTTCACGCATTCACAATGTCTTTAACTAGTGCAAACATTGGAAAAATTATTGCAGTAATTGAAAAGGGTTGTAGTCAACATTATGTGTCTCATACATTAGCAATAGCCCGTACTACCTTACAGGATGCTTGGAATCGGTATCTAGAGACTGGCACATTAGAAAGACGTGCAGGATCTGGAAGGAGAAGAGTAACTAGTGCAGTTGATGATCATTTTATTGTGTTGAATACATTAAGGGATCGCAAAATAAGAGCAGTTGAGCTACAACATCGCTTGCAAACAGTGCGACATGTTGAAATAAGTGAAAGGACAATTCGGCGAAGACTCGAGGAAAGTGGTGTAAATTCGCGAAGACCGGCCGCAGGACCACAATTGTTACTTAGACATCGAAGAGCACGTTTTCAGTTTGCACGAATATATGCGAATTGGAATCTTCAGCAATGAAGTGAATGAAGTCCTCTTTACGGATGAGTCGCGCTTCTGTCTACGATCACCTGATGGTCGAGAAAGAGTGTGGAGTAGAAATGAGCGATATGCCGAATGCCATCTTTGAACGGGTGTCTTTTCATGGTGATTCTATTATGGTGTTGGCAGATATTTCCACAGAAGCACGTACGAAGCTCATATTTTTAGAAAATGGTGCTTTAAATTCTTACAGGTACGTGGAAAATATTCTACAAGAAGCTGTTGTCTCATTTACACATTTAATTGGAGATGGATTTGTATTGATGCATGACAACGCCATACAAATACATACAAATTATTAACAATCAGTTCAAAGTCGATTAGAAGCTGTTATCTTCAGTTTTTGTAATTTAGTAAAATTTAACTTCTCACTGTCTCTGTTATAATTCTTAATTCAAATTAATTTTTGGTTTTACATTGTCTCTTTTCTCTCCATTTCGCGTGTCTCATTGTGGCGTTGCTACAACAAAATGTAAATTTCTAATGGAATTAATAAACATGTATGTGTTTTCGTGAAATTATTAAGGTGGCCGTTTTTTTGCCGGTCAGTGTATATTAATATAAAGAATAAGAATATATATCGTTGCAAAAACGAATGAAAATTTTTATCTCGATCGATTTGCTTAGATATAATAAAAGCAGTTGACTAACTAATTTGTACATTAGGGGGGCCAAAATTTTGGAAAGTTTGAAATTTGAAACGCATACCCCCCTCCTATTTTTTTTTCCATTAAGACCTAAAAATATCCTAGAATAAATTTCAGCCAAATTCGAAGACATTAGTCCATGCTGATGTAAACTTAAACATTTACCATTCCAAATAACACCCAATTCAATGTGTTTTTGCGCGCAAATTTACGTACCGATTTTTATCGAATTATTCTTTTACTAATCTGAAATGTTAGGTGAAGCAACTGGAACTAATTTTATTATATTTATTATATTTTCCTTTAGGTTATAAAAAGTAAGTGGTCAACGTATTTAAAAAAATATTTTTTTTTGTACGAACTTTAACACATGTGCTACACTAATGAATAAATTATTCGGGGTTATTTTTTTCTCAGTGTCTTTTTAGTGCAATCGAGAAACAGCTTTCTGTGCTCCATTACGGATTGTAAAATAAATTGTTTTTGCTTTTCATTTTCAGTAAGTAGTCCATTATACTCTTCCATCAATTTAACTACTCTGTCAGTTGTGTCATTAACACAAACGTTCCCACTATCTTTTTGGCCTTGATTTTCATCCGACTTTGAGGGGTCTGTTGTGAATCAATTCTCAAACGCTTCTCAACAATTTGATACCTTCTAGGCCCACGAAACCGTGTACTGTTTTATCTACAAGAAGAGTAAAAGACAAAGAAATTATTACTATTTGCAACCAAATGAATGCAGGATAAAATTGGTCAACACCATATATGTTCCAGCTAAGCACCGAACACGACCTGATTTTCTTTGATTAATTAAAAACATCTTATCTTCTTCGATCTTGATCATTTCCATTGCGTCTGCATGCGCGATGTCAAAAAGATTTAAAAATATTAGTTCAAAGTCCCTCTCCCGTTTCCGATTCAATTCTGCGCCCTTTGTCGAATTTCTTTGACGTTCTCTCCATTTTGGATGCAAGTCACTTAATTCTTTATGCAATTCGGAACAGCTCTAGTAGGTTCTCGAGCTTTCTCCCAAAAAATAAGCATACCCGAATTGCTAAATTGACGCTTTCACTAAAATATAAAATATGTAACACACTTAAAACCTGACCATTAGATGTGAGCCTTGCACCTAGAATTTGATGAGTAATCTTTCCCACAAGAAAAATATTGTCATCACTTCTCAATTTTCAAAACATTTTTCAGCAAAACATAAAGCACGTACCTGTAAGCGTACTATAAGTCCTTGTTCACAATGGACATAAGACATAAGCTGTACGTAACATAAACGTAACGCGTAAAGTTAAACGTATGAGAAACCAATGCAGCTATCCACAGTGACCGTAGTGCTTATGTCACCTTATGTCATGTTTACGTATTCCTTACGTGTGAACGTAAGAAATACATAAAGTTGAAATAAATTCAACTTTATGTTTTTCTTATGTATTTCTTACGTATAATTTTAGTAAAATAAGCTTTTTGAGGTTTCACAACTTAAACCGATTGGTAACGATATTATAAAAAAACGCGGGAAACCTGTATAATCCCATACTTTCGAATCCTGTCAATTTGAATTGCGACGATTTTGTTCTGATAACGTGAAAAATACAAAGGCTTTATCGATTTTAAATAATATAATTTAATATATGTATCTACTACAAATTACTGCAATAAGTTGTAATTACTCCATATGAGTAAATATTTGTTGGTGCCATTTACATATTGAGTAAAAAAAAGTAAATGTGATTTAGATGATGGAAAAGGGGCAAGTAGATATAGAACTTCTTTTATTTCAGTTGGTCAGAGCTGAAGCGTATTTATATCTAACAAGGCACATCGGAGCTACAAAGATGTGATATACCAAGATGTCTGGAAAGGAATAGCCGAAACACCAGACATCACAAGTATTTTAAACATTAGTTATAGCACTGGTTTACAAAGGCGTATTGAATATTATCAATGAGTGATATATGCAAAAGAGCATGGAACGATTGATGGAACGTTACACATGAGAAATTGTTAATTCCAAAGTGCTGTTTGAAATATGTGTGGAAAATGACTGGAATTGTGCTATGTCGAATACCTCCACATACTACTTGTGAAGCATCTCAAGGCATACAGCAATACAAAAAATAACCTACACTAAGTATTTTTACTTTAGTACTGAAACCACCACCAAAGCCGAGCACCATGGTGCAGCATATAATGCTTTTGCTGTCTTTATAACCTTTCCTAAATGTAACAGTGAACCAAATATTCTTGAAGTGTGATTATAACATTCATTGAATTAAAGTGCATTATCTAATGCATGAATGCGATTAAAAAACTAATCTGCATATAACATGGAAATGGTTAAGGATTACGATGTTAATAATTTCATTATCTGAGGACGTAATAGCACAGATAAATATCCAGATGGCCCATGATTAACAAATTTTTGTAGCCCTAAAATGGTTACGAACACCAGGCTACGCCACCGTCGCCGGGTTACTACCACCAGAGGCGCTGAATATTTGATAAATTTATATAATCTGCAGTTTAGTTGTAATTTAAGAGATTGAAGCCTGCAATTGGTATTCTAGTTAACGACAGATGCCGCTCCTAAAAAAATATTATTTTAGGTAATTTATTTCGGTACTGAATAAGTTAGTTTACGTATATTTTTTTCTGTTATTTGAAAATATTATAATTATTTTTGTGTAATAATTGACAAAACCATTTTTACTAAATATAGGATTCAAAATTTCATTTAATTTCTATCCATATGATCATAAGACTTAAGGTCTATAGTTGCTTGCAATCATTTCTGCACAAAAAACTGTTACCTACATCAACTATTCACACAAAGTTACCTTGTGCGTACTTTTTTTTTCTATTTATATGATTTATTGATTATAAATTCCAAGAGCTCCTTCATTGAGTAAGATTAATGTTTGGGGGAATATTATTATAAAAATACAAGGTAGGAAGAGGATTGATTTTAGTGAACAAACTGGAAAATATCCTAATGTAAACACTTATATAGGTATAGCACAGATATATACAGGCTGGCGCACCACATTCCCATCGGTTTATATATACGAAAAGTGGCAAAATGTTTAACACCTTGCCACATTACGGGCACATTTTAAAATTATTTTGAAATATACAGAGTGATTCAATAAAATGTTGCGTACCAAAGTTATGAAAATTTAAATGGAACACTTGTATATTATGGCATATTTTGATACTATAGGCTAAATGAAGGCTACTTACTGTTATACTCCCTATACATAACTTAACAGAGACATTTAACTATTTCTGTCTTACATATTTGAGTGAATTATTTTAAATTGTATTTATTGTTTACTCAAAGCATCAGACTTTAAGATAAGTTAAAGTTGAAATCTAAAAATTATACAGAGCGTTTAAAAACAATATTATTATTATTACTTCAAACAGATACATTACTTACTATTATTACTAAAAACTATATTAGTAATTTAGGATTTTCAATTTCAAACTTTAGTTTCTTGCAATTCATTTTTTAAATGGCTAATATTTATTAACCTAACGGTTTGATTGGTTTTGTTTCACAATAATTAAAAAGCATCATAACTAGGTAAACAACAAATACATACTTTAAACAAATAACAAACTTAAGTAGTAAAAGAAAACTAATGTTTTAACAAGTGCTCAAAATGATGTCCTTAGTTTTCAATACATAAGCGAATTTTCTCTTGAAAGGACTGTTTAACTCTTGTTAAAATACTTGGTGTTAAAGAAGGAAACGCTATTCTTATTCTTCCTCTCATAACGTCTGGTGTGGTTGGTGGTGTATCATAGACAATATTTTTGAAGTATTCCCATAAGAAAAATCAGAAGTCGTTAGAACTGGAGAATTTGCTGGCCAATTGAGTGGACCGCCGCGTCCTGTCCACCTATTGGGATATTGCCTATACAATTCATTTCTAACATTTACTTGAAAATGCGCTGGTGCACCGTCTAGTTGTAACCACATTCTTTGTTAGTTACCATCAAAGAAGAACGTATCACTAGCGTTCCAATTATTCCACCCTACACATTGACACATCTGTGTTGCCTTCGAGAGTTCTAAAAAAATGGGAATTTGCGTCACTGTAGTAGTGAAAATTATGTCTATTAACTAATCCGTTATTGTGGAATGATGACTCGTCCGTAATAAGTACAAAATCCAAAAAAACTTCATCTTTATTAAACTTCTCTAGAACCCATAAACAAAATACGAGTTGACGATCGTAATCTACTTCCAAAAGTGCTTGGTGTAATTGAATACAATACGGGAAAAAGCTGTGCCTTTTTCTAATTTTTCCGACGCTCCGCCTGCTTAATTATTCCATTGGCTTCACTTATTTTTCGCTGACTTGTATGTGGCTTTTCTACAAGAGATTCGATAACAACAAAATCATTTTCTTCATTTCCCATAATTGGGTCTTTGCCTTTCTGGTTTCTAATAACACTTGCAATAAATTTTCTAATGACCGCCTGTCAGGGCGATGACGCGTGTTAGGATATTTTTGAGCATAAACTCTTGATACTAGCAAGTAATTTTCGTCAAACTCTCTAATTACTAAAATCATATCCACCTTTTCGCTTTGAGAGTCGGTTCTCATTTTAAATAATTGAAATTATTGAAACGACGTTGAACGGCGATGACGTCTTAACTAATATGTACTGTAACTGTCAAATAATTTATCTGGCTGAAGTAATAATAATTCCGCCTACTTTTGAGAAATAAATTGCAAGGAATTAGTGTTTGAAATTGAAAATCCTAAATTACTAAAGAACTGAAAACTCTTATAGCTGCGACCATCATCTGACTAAAAACTTGAACAGAGAATTTTACACTCACTTTTTGAAAGGAACCGGGTGGTATATGCGCATTTGTTATTTTTGTTAGTGCTCTGCTCTTCTTGTTTTTCTGATCAATACTATACTACTATACTACTCCTCCTTTATGTCACTGAAAGAAATAATTTTATTACCTATACATAACCGCCATTTAATAAATTATTTCGAAAACTCTTAAATAAATGAGGTGCAAATCTTTCACCGGCACTTCGACACACTCTTTGACGGCAGTCATTTGGACTCTTGATGTAAAACCTCGACTCGATCATCAGTAATAGGGATATTGCCTCATTTTCATATAACAAAAATTCTGTGATATGAATGTCTAATAAAGCTACTAAGTTGATGTAAACATTTTTTGTTATAATCTGCTAAATAGGTAACCGAATAACATTATTATGTTTCAGTGAAAGGACAATAATTACAGATTCAGAATAATCTAAGAAATTGTGATTATGATCGACGGACTTCAGTGAAATCATTCCGGGCTCTTTTTATGCTTCATTCAAAGCGAGATTGTAGATGGTGATACCATTAAGCAATTTATAGGGCAACGTATGAAAATGATTCTTAATATTCTAATACTGGGATTTATTTTATATTCAATTTTCTTATGGCATGTAAATGTTTTATTGTAAAGTGACTCAGCGTTAAAAGTAAAATGACGATCCTCATAACTAAGAAAAAACATCTCTCTCAACTCTATTTGGTTTATTTTCTAATATAAAATCTCACTCGGAAAACCGAAAATAATGTTTGAATTTCTTTCATCTGAAATTCAAGAATTCGTAATTTATATTGATAACTATGGTGGGTTTACATATGTATATGTTTTTTGTCGTTCACTAACAAAAGTGAATTGGTTTTTTGTCGTCAACTCAAGGCTAAATATGTTTGGGATGAGATGAATAAGGAGATTGTATTCTTGTTAAATATTAAAAATAGAAAATAGATCTTAATTCAAGTTCCCCAATATCGTCATCTGGTGTCGGTTAGTTAAACTTAAAAGGTAACTTATAACAAATCTTAATTTCATTTTTCGGGCAAACATGTGGTTCAAATATAAAATAATGGTAAATTCTAAATCGTAGTGTCCTCTATTTTCCTTAAATGAACTAAAACTGAAGGGCTACAATAAAGCCTATCTTATGGGCTCTCTGCTTCTTTCTCTGTGGTAATAGTACACTATAATGTAAAAAAAAAAAATGAAATAGAAACAAGGTACAAGCCTAAGATAGAGCATTTAATATTTGTGTATGTGTGAAAAAAAAATTGTATGTATAAATAAAACACGATGGTAAAATAAAAAACAAAGGGTTTTATTTCAAATTAAGAAACCTGTATTTGTAAAATACAGATACAATGATTCTTAAAGACTTTATAATGTAATTTAAATAGATAAGCTTTTAATTTGTGTGGTTAAATGAAGTTCATTTGATATATTTGAGAATACATGTTATAAATTAAATAGGTTTTACAGACTGGATTTACTCTTCCTGTTTTTACCGGCTAAACCCACTTGTTTTCCTTTGACATTTATTTTTGTTACTTTTCGTTAATAACAATAAGGGTAATATGCAGATTATTATCCATTCTAGCAGAAATTTCAGTATTGTCAAAATTTTTAGAAATTACTAACCTTAAAACGTCAAAATAAATAAACAAAATACCAATATAGCGCATGCGCAAGTCCTTACGTTTATGTATTCTTTATGTTCATTGTGAACAGTACTTGAATTTTATGCATTATGTATCTCTTATGTAAATCTTACGTCTTATGGGTTTCTTATGTCTTATGTTTCTTATGTCCATTGTGAACAAGGACTAAAATTATTAGCGAAATGAATTTGCGTGGTATTCGAACGTAATCTTATCGACCTCGTCGACTGAATAGGTATATCGGTGAATATTGTGAAGATCTGTCGGACGCGCGCGCGCGCCTCTAAATGACATGTTTGAATTTGCTAACACGAGTTCTCGTCGGAAGGGTGGTAGGTCTTTATGCTAAGATGCACCACGGGTTAAACATTTTTAGAATAATTATATTCACTTATAGCAGGGCTTCTTAAACTTTTTTCATACACGACCCCATTTATGATTGCGAGTTTCCTGGCGACCCCATATAAATATAAAAGAAAGATAAATAAATATTTTTTGATGATTTATTTATTAGGTAACAGTATACATATACATATGAAAATATATAGTTTTAGAATTCGTTTAGAAACATACAAAAATCTAAAATTAAAAATTGCACAAAAAGTTGTAAAATTGCATTTTTTGCACTAACATAAATAAAAGGGAAAGGGTCTTAGTTCGCTCGAATATATTCGAACGCAGTCGTTGAGTGGTAAGTATTAAATTAAAATTATAAGAAAAAATTTAATGAGATGGATGTGCCTGTTTTTTTATTGCATAACAAATTAAATCTTGGTGGAATGTTTGACACTGCTGGACGTAAGACCTCTTCAACATTTTTTTAGCGATGAACGATATTGGGATTTAATATGTGTTAAAGCTGAGAAAGTAACTTCACATAAATATGTGGTGTTGAATGGCAGAAGAACATTTAACGCCATATCAGCGATTGTGGGAAATTCAGTTCTAGTTCCGATCCAGAATTCAGTCAAGGGCTTTTTTGGAAATTGTAGTTTTAAGTTTGAGTCACTCGAAAGCTCAACAAATTCCTCTTGGGCTTTAAGTGGTAGGTGATCAATCTCACTTAAGCCAATCCAAAACGGCTTTTGAATCCAAGCTACCTTTTTGAAATCAATATTTAATATAAAATATGTACGGAACTGTGTTTCTAGCGCTTTTAAGTGATCTACAATAATTTTTGCAATAAAAGTTTTACAATGATTTTTCTCCATTATAAAATTGTCGACACTGGAAAACATTTCGAACGAATTTTTTTCTACCCTACTTTTCCAAATGTTGATCTTTTTAATAAAACTTTCAATTTTATCATTCGAAGTAAATATATCGCAATTTTGTTGAGATCGTTTAATTTCGCAAAGATATCTGACAAATAACACAGCTTGGATAACCATAAGTCATTTTGAAAAAAAAGCAGCAAGTTAACATTTTCGTTCGGTTACAAATATTTCGATTTCGTCCTTTAATAACAATAATCTTCTTAAACTTTGACCTCTTGACAACCATCTTACTTCTGCATGTAATAATAAAGTTGTGTAGTTGGAATCCGTATCCTTACAGAGATTTGAAACTAAGCGGCTGTTAAGGGCATGGCTCTTAATAAAATTTATAATCTTAACAGCATCCTGAAGCACATCGTTCAATTCTGGTGCTAATTTTTTTGCTGCAAGGGCCTCTCAGTGAATAAGGCAGTGAGTAAAAGTTATATGATCATAATGAGCAGCTTGAAAAAACTATTTAAAACCAATATTTTTGCCCGTCATCGCTCTTGCACCATCTGTGCATATTCCACAGCAATTTTTTCATTCTAAACCTTCAGTTTTTAAAAATTCGTCAACTATACAATATATGTCTTTCCCTGTAGTATGGTCTTTCATAGGACGACAAAATAACAATTCTTCCTCCACGATTTCTTTATAAACGTACCTGACATATACTAACAACTAAGCCAATTTAGTAATATCCGTTGTTTCGTCCAACTGAATTGAAAATTTTGGGCTTTCTTTAATTCTTGTAATAAGTTGCACTAATTGGTCTTTGTTAATATCAGAAATTCTATTCGAGACAGTGTCGTTCGACAAAGAAATTTTTCGAATATCATCGCCATATTTACTTCCATGTAGTATTTCTACCTTTTTAATAGCAGCAGGTAATACAAGATCTTCCCCAATGGTGAACGGCTTTTTATTTTTAGCAATACAGTATGAAACTTCATATGACGCTAGTAAATATTTTTCATTAACGGTCATAAATTTTTCAAAGTTTTTTTTTTTTTATTTAAAGATTTATACAGTCTTTCAAAATATTCTTTTGGTTTATTGACATACGAAACATGCTTTGATTCAAGATGTCTTTTTAATTTTGATGGTTTCATACTCTCCGGAGCTAATAATTCATTGCAGATCAAACAAAGAGGTTATTCATTACCCTTACAATTTTGAAATGTAAAGCCAAATTGAAGAAAAGACTAATCATATTTTCTTTTTCGCACATTAGATGCCTGTTTTTCAATACTTGGTCCTGCCTGAGGAGAGATTGTAGCATTATCATCTGCGTCATTACCATTCTTATTTAAGTTCAGCCATTTATCCATGGTCAAAAATTATTTTGATCCTAAAATCCAATAAATATATAAAAATAACATATTGCATATAATACGCCCAAAATTACCGAATAAATAAAAAAAACTAAAATCTCGTTAAGGTGGAACACTGACAATTGACAACACTAGAAGAGCGTCAATACTACACTAGTTCACATTACAGTCAGTTATTGAATCATTAGGTTTGTGTTTGTTCTTTTAAGAACGATAATAGAACTGTACTAGAACTAGACATGCGCATTGAATAAATATTGTTTTGGTTTCAATTGATGAGTTCAGGATTTTAACTGAGCTGGTCTGAGCTGTTTTGGTTTTTCTTGGACTTGAACTGGAACTGTATTGGAATCGCACGAGGATTAAAATAACGGTTCCAACATTTTTGTAGGGATCGTTTGAACTGGTATTGTTGTTTTATATAAAGATAAAGTATAGAGGCGCTGTTTATAATTAATCTTTGGTATTATTTTCTTTTAACGTCACTCTCGTGAAACATAATTAAGAGTAAAATATTCGTAGAATAAATATTCCAAACAATGGTAGACCACAATGTAAGTAAAACAAGATTAGTAATTTTTTGAGTACCTATATAAAGTTGATAATAAATATGTGTTGTCTATATTTTTTTATATAAAAAATCGAGACAATCCTATCAAATGTTATTTGAATTATAAAGATTTTTATTAAATTTATAATAATAAATTTATTATTAAATTTTTATTAAATAAATGCCCAACTGTTTATTGGCAATAATATATAGATAACATCAACATCAAACATGAACAACCGTACGTATGTTTATAATTTCAAATAATTTCTAGAGCAGGACTAATTTGTGTTGATAATATCAAATGTAGATTTTACCAACACTACCAACCTAAATATAATTGGTTTTGGTTGTCATGATACCGTCTCAGAAGTTTTATAATAGTCTTGAATTTTTTGTTTGAGCGCTGATTGAACTGCGCAGCCCTGAAACTGTAGCAGAACAGTTTCATTTCTTGGAACCCGAACAAACCTATTGTCTCGCTGCACGTGTGCGCGCGCATTCCAACCTTACTTGTGTGCAGGTGTGTGAGTGTGACTATGTACAAATACACATCTAGATGTTATAAAATCGTGAATTTAAATATTTGACATTAAAATCTCTCGCGACCCCATTTGGGGTCGCGACGCATAGTTTAAGAAGGCCTGACTTATAGCATAGTTTTTAGCGCAAAACCGCAAAAACACGTGTTTAAGTCCACTTCGGCATAGGTTAATGTCGTCAAATTTGGCTGAAAACTTTTGTACGATGTTTTTAGGTCTTAATGAAAAAAAAATAGATGGTATGCGCTTCAAATTTCGAACTTTTCAAAATTTTGGAATACCCTAAAGTATATGTAGCGATTACAGTTTAACTGATGTCTCTCTTTTGCTCGATTTGTCTGTACACAAAAATATCTTTGTAAATACGCTATTCATTATTGTGGATTTACCTTCGATCCAGCAATGTACCCACCAGCAGATCCAAAACTCTTTGTGAATGTACCCATTAAAATGTCAATATCTTTTGGATTGCAGTGGAAATAGTCAACGACGCCTCGACCGTGTTTGCCCATGGCTCCTATACTATGAGCTTCATCTAAATATAAATATGCTTTGTACTTCTTTTTTAAAGCTATAATATCTGGCAAATGTACTACGGATCCTTCCATACTGTAAACACCCTCAACCACTATTAATATCTTTCGCCAGGGTTTGTAATGGCCATCGGGTTGATTAGGCTGACCATAATAAATGCTCTCCTTAAGTATTTTTTCTAAGTGTTTCACATCTAAAAAAAGAGTAAAATAAATACTTTATAGATTATTGGCAATATGTTTTTTTGTATACATTAATACTACAAAAGTGAGGTCTAAGCAGTGAGAATTTTTCCGTAAATTTATGCTTTTTTCATATTTCCCAGAAAACGTATACATTTTGCTGTGTTAGTGATGAACATACACTATAATTTTAAATAATTGAGGATAGTTTGAATTTACTGCAATACATAAATGTTGAAATGTTAGTAACACTCAAAATCTTTTTCTAATGATTTTTCCACGAGTCTCATTCAGTTCATCTTAGAACAGAAAGTTACTTATCTGGAACAATTTGTTATTTGCGCTACGCATTCAAAACTATTCACATTATTCAAGAAGTACAGGGATTCAAAAGGATTGTCTATCTCGATTCAACAATAGATAACACATACTAGCCCCGTATCGCTTCTTCCACATAGTGTTTTGAGAAAATTCGATATGTTTGATGTTCTATATCAGTAACACATTTTAATTACTTGATATTTTTTCACATAAATATTACGTACGGATTCCTTGGCACTTTATTACTGGCATTTGAAGAATTTTAGAATATTAATAATTTTCTGATGTCCAGCAGTATAAATTACTTTCTCTTTCAATTTATAAAGTTATTATTATAACGCGTAACGCGAAACAAGTTACACAATGCAGGTTATTAATTGTATATCATTATACTGGCAAGGCAAGGCAAATGTAAATTAAATATTTATACACGATTGTGGTAATAGAGCAAATCAAGGAAGAACTTCTGCAAGTTGTCACTTTATTAACATGAAAATCTATGGATAGCAAAACATAAATCAAGTAAATGCCTTCCATTACTTCCAATGTATCACTCTTACAGGTAGAAAACATTTTATCATCATCAAATTAGTACCTATTTAACAAAAACAATAAGAAGATTTTAGACAGAAAATTACGGGGAATAAAAGATAATATTGTATTTAAATACAAAAAAAACAACTGTTGCTACTGTCTTTCTTCAGTTCTTGAACAAATATCGAAAAAGAAGTTTATACAATAACATTTCCAACTAATTGTATGAAATAATTAAAACGAGTTAAATTATTTGTTGTTAATTTTATACATAATATGATACTTGCTACATATAACGAGTGAAATTGACTTATGCATTGCGATTTAAATATTTTCATGTAATTAAATCGACAATTTGGCAACATATTCCTTTATATGCTCTATTGCCAAAGTCGTGCTTAAATACTTAATTTACAAATATATAATCATATACTTACACGCAACTATAACATTACTAATACAATGAAATAGCATTAATAACCTACAGTTTTTAACTTATATCATGTTAAAGTTAATTAGTTTATATTATTAATCTTCAATATAATTGCAAAAAAAAAACTTTAAGCGCTTATTAGAGTATAATGTAAAATTTGACCATTATGTTGGATTCAAGCAGATGCATAAAACGTAAAATTTTCTATAATGCAAATGGTCAATCAGAGAATGAATTACAGATACCAGACATGTATGCGGTAAACGTTTGTAATTACGAAGACCAAAAAAGGTCGAATAGATGAAATAATTCGTGTAATCGCAAATTTTTTATAGTTGTAAAGAAGAGTGTCATGAACAACATAGTAAAAAATCCTGACCAGTTGGGGTTGAACACTGAAGTATAAAGGCCGTTCTACTTGAATAACAACTATATAAAATTTCCTACCAAAAAGCTCGTACTAATTTCTGCCTTATGATGAATAGTTTGCAAGACACAGAGAAGGGGAAAATCGAAGATTATTTAAAACAGTGTTTTAATAGTATAAAATTAATGCAGATTAAGTAAAGCTCATACCATAGTACATCACACCACTGAGCATATAATGCCAGTTTTTTGGCATCCATAATGTTCCCTGCACCCAGTCGAACATCGGCAAAAGGTGTTGTTTTTAGTATTACTGTAGGTGCTACTGGATCATTTGATTAATACTGTGGTTGGCGATCCTCCAGTGATGTGGAAAGTATTCGGCCCTTCAATGGTGGAGACACTGGCCTCAGCATTGCCGAATGCATACTGACAGAACAGTACAACCTCTGTAGTGTGGCAGACAGAGTGTCCTTATAACGAGAGTGATGACACGAGATAGAAAATCAATAGACACCAAATCGGCCATTATGTGGGTATTTATCAAATGGTAAAATAACAAATAAATCAGAATTATTAAATATGGATTGATAAATAACCTATAATTTGTGTATGAAATGCACATGTATTTAAAAAAAAACGTGATAAATAAAAATAAAAATGTTACTGTAAAATACATTTTTGCACAAGACCCTATTATGTGGATACAATTTGCCTCAACCTATCAGAACTACTCTTATCGCTGTCACCACTCTGATTATAGAGGCACGTTAGTAGCAGAGAGTGCCTTTATAATTAAAGTGATGACACGAGATAGCAAATCAACAGAAACCGAATCGGCTATTGTGTGGGTACCCTGTGGATATCTATCAAATGGTAAAATAACAAATAATTCAGTATTATTAAATACGGACTGATATAGTAACCTATAATTTGCGTATTAGGTATATATGTATTTAAAAAATTATGATAAATAAAGTTAAGAATGTAACTGTAAAATACATTTTTTCTGTGACGGGAAAAAAGTTTGACATTTTATCTTTCTTGACAGGTAACAAAAATGTCACTTTTTCAACCCGGGCAGAAAATGCTCACTTTCTGCCCGGGAAAGAAAGTGCTCACTTTCTGCCCGCTTAAATTGATAGATATTTGAGTATTTTACAGGTTTCCATAGCAACGCAGGTGTAATGTCACTTCAAATGTCACACCGATTGATTTTCTGACTTTAATATATAGTATTTACGTGTTTTCTTCAATATTAAATCGTCATTTTTCCCATCACAGAAAAAAATTGTGTATTATACACGGGAAAAAAATTAGATTTTAGCTCTCGGTAATTTATCTCCCTCCGCTTCGCTTACCTCGAGCTAAAATCTAATACTTTTTTCCCTTGTACTCCTATAATAAATAAATATGAATCATAGCAACTTTTGAAAAACAACCATTTTCGTAGTTGTCATTTGACGTCTGTCACAAATTATTCTTTATTAGAGAAGTGTGTTTAATTGTCATTTTACGTGTCGCAAATTAATCTTTATTAGATAAATTAGTGTTTGATTGAAAATGCACCATTTTACAAATATTGAATTATCAGACATGCATCTTGCTTACGGAGCAGCTTACGGTAATCCTAACGAAGCGAGGCGAATTTATGCGGAGTGGCATCCTCAGCGTTACATTCCCTGTCATAATCATTTTCAAGATTGGATCGGCGTATTGGAGATAAAAAAATCTAATAGTTTTTTTCCTTGTATAATAATAACTATTTTGCACAAGACGCCATTATGTAGGTACAATTTGCGTCAACCTATCAGAACTAATCATCTCATCAGTGTCACCATTCTGATTATAAAGGCACTCTAGTGGCAGACAGTTAACAGCTCCATCTGTTGAACTGTGTGATACTTTCCATTGAATCCCAAACCAGGAAGCAGATTGAGCTAGTTTTTTATCCAAATTTTTTGTGAATAAACATAGCAGGATAGAAAAAATCGAGGTCAAATGGCACTAATGAGGGTATGGGATTAGATATCAGCTTCTTTGCAATTTTATGGTTTGCGCTTTTCTTTGCGAAAACGCAGTCCATAAAGACACCCAGTAAATGAGATACCATTTTGTCAGCCTCACTAGAGAAGTTGTGACAAGGTGGATAATAAGAATTTTCAAACGCCTTTTACTCAATATTTTCTAAAATTACGGTTGCAGCTACTCTTACGATTCTTTCACATTCAACTTATTCGCCTTTGCACCTCAACGAATCATTCAATTTTTTTGCTATAGGCTCCAGTTTTCGAATTATTTAAAAAAAAAAACCTATGAAAAAATAACCTTTAAACGCTCCGCAACCCCCGTACTCGCCCCCCCCCCCTCGTCAAGACTATGTTGTTCATAGTATTCTCCCCTTTTACTATACAGAAATTGGGGACTATATGAATTATTTCCCCTATTTTTCCTTTGTTGATTGGACGATGCTATTGATCGTACCAAGTCGTGTTAATTATCAAATTGGCAGCATTTTAAAATATTTGCAACCTTCAAACAAAAGAACTGACTACTACTTTTTCCATAAAATTTGAAATTTAATTTTTTTTAATGATACATTTTCAAAGATTTTAATAGATTCCTGCACTTTCAGCCTAAAATTGCAGTAACAAATTATTGTATATTTTATATCTCATTATAATAAATTATTTCATTACGCAGTTTGTATTATCATTATTATCAATAAAATCATACTTACCGTTATGTTTGAAAACTTTCACTGTGGCTCCTGATAATTTAATGCCTAATATAAGAGAAGCGTGATTCTTCTCATCACTAAGAACTAAACAACCGGATGACAAAAACGTTGGTATATTGAGAGCGTTCGTAGCAAAACCCATTCCGAATGTTATCGCATCTTCTGTTCCCAAAAATTCAGCCGTAAGTTTTTCTAATTCTACATGTAGATCACAAGTACCGTACTGTTGCCTCGTGGCTCCAGTTGATACGCCATATTTGTATAGTGACTCGATAGCAAATTCAGCACAAGGTCCAGTCGGTTCTGCGAATCCGAGATAATTGTAGGAGCCCAAGTTCAAACACTTGGTTTTCTCACCCGTAAATCTGCAAGAATAAAGATAATTTATATAGCAGTTTCTACAGAGTTGTTTGAAGAAAGATTCTACAGTTATCGTATCGTGTGCTATTTATTGTAAGTTAAGTAAATGAAATTTATTAAATTTAAATAAATTTTAAACTAGAAGATATAAATAGCTACAATTAAAGCACCACATCGAAAACATCATCTAAAAATAAATTTATAACTCTCTCTCTGCCGTCTTAAAGTACATTAAAAATAAATATGTATATCCTCCCAAAATAAACAACATAAAAAAAAAGAAGAAGATACTATGCTTATTCTGCAGATAACAGTAAGAAAATAAAGTGGAATGCATTTGATTATTACATAGAAGTCAGTGTACAATATTTTGAAAGAACTTGGTATGACACTTCTAAAACCTATATCGGCAATATTCCAAATTACGTTTTAAATACTTTTCCCTTCTTAATACATCTTTGCGGAATACAACATTCTCGAGATATTTCCAAAAAAACTGCTTTTCGATCAAAGCAAAAGTGTTACTTAAAAAAATATTCCCAATTAGCCTTTAGTACTTTTATATCCTTAATAAATTTGTATAATTTAGATAGATATGTGCAAGATACAGGTTTTTAATAAGAGCAAAAGTGTTACTTCTCGCCGAATTTTAACATTTCTTTCATACAAAACATGTTTCGAACCACACTCTAAGTACTTTTATAATCTTAGTATACCTGTTTAGAATGGAAACCTCTTACTTTGTATTAACAAGAAACGGCTTTTTCAAAAAAAGCAAAAGTGCTATGTATTGTTGTATTTCTGTGTGAATGTTTGTATTTCTAACTATTTGTACGCCACTGGTATTTTCAAATATATCTATATCTATATTTATCTATATTTATCTATATATCTATCTATATCTGTTACTTGCGGTCTGAATTTTGAAAAACGTCAAATTCACTTTTGAATACATTTGTGTTCTTTACAAATTGTTCTAAATTTTGTAGTTGCCGAGATGTTGGTAAAATTTTATTCTTTCGATGGAGTAAACTAGTATTTCTGGTCTGCCGATTTCAGTAAAACTCAAATCAGATCTACAGAGGAAGATTATATCCTTAAATATAATAATTTGGTATTGGTAGCTTTAATCGTGGTTACAAATAGACATGTTTGCAATAATTATTTTTTTCTTGTCAAGACACTACAAAATGTGGACAACTGCAAAAATCTTGATGTTGAAAATTTTCATTATCACAATAATACTTGCTTACAAGAAAGTGAAACAGGGTATGACAAACATCAGTTGTCTTCATTAGTAAGTTTTATATTTATAGCCATGAGTATGGGACGATGCCAAATTTTTTAGAAAATTTCCACGTAAATTATTACGAAAATTTTCTGCTTTAATTTAGCATACAATTTTGATATTATTGGATTACTCTTGTATGACACATATGCATTATTACATATCAAATTTAGCACATGCACATGCGTAATACATGATGTAGTGACGTAATGTTAGTGCTATCGTAATTGAAAGGTTGGCTGCCCTTCGAGAAATTAGTTTTAAATTCTTTGATTCATTAGGATACACAGTTAACCTTTATAATCATCTTCTCCTTCACCACTTTTTTGAGACTCCTTATATTTTCTATGTTCATTTAAGAAATTAGTTCTAAGACCATTAAATTTAGCTTTAATATCTGATATCGACACTCCTGGTTTTATTTTTATCACCATATTTTTAATTGCCTCTATTGCTGTGGCACGAGCATGTTTGTTTTTACACCTTGCATCTTTAACTGCATATAAACAAGGATATTTTTTATATATCTCTATTAACACAGACACCTATTCACGTGACTAGGACATCTTTTAATATATGCAATAAGGACTTAAAAAACACTATGATCATTCACACACAACCTCGAAAACCGCAAATTTATTTTTAGGTTAGTTTGGTTTAGTTAACTTTGTCGTCAATTGCAATTTTCTCATTCTTTTCTATTGCGCAGTTTTTCACGCAGATTTCACACAGAAATTAGATCCAACTCTAAATAATTTAGCCGCTAAATTTCGCATGAAATATTGCAAGCACTTTTCTGTTTTACACGTTGCTAAATTTCAAAAATAAAATTTACATGAAAATTTTCTGTAAAATTTAGCATCGTCTCATACAGGCCTAAGAGTGAAAATATGAAACATGTGCTTCTAATCTCTACAATTATATTCTATAACGTGCCTAATTGATTTTTACTTGCGTTATCTGTAATATGTCTATTACTAATCGGTATCCATTCCTCACCGCTACCCCTTATTTGATTAATCATTTTTTATTTGTTAGTTATTTATTATATAATGAGAGGATACGGGAGCCTGGCACATCTACAGTATGTCCACGGATAGACATCCCAATAGGACAAATGGACCAAAAATTTCGTTTTTCGACAAAAAGTCATTCTTGATAAAAAGTTCTGCATCTCGAAAAAATGTAGTCTACGAGGAGAATTTTTGTTTTTTTTATACAGGGTACCCATAAAATATAAAAACATGAAATACCATCAAGAATAAACTACCTTTATTTATCGTTTTAAAGTAAAATGGCTAATAAAAAAAAGGTTTTAAATCCTATTCAGTGCTTACATAAGAAACGTATTAAACAAAAAGATTGCACAACAAAAAGAACTACATTGCACAACACAAAGAACAATTATTTATTCAAATACGCCTCCCCCGTGTTCGACGCATTTTTCAAATTGCCGTCTAATGTGATCATAACTTTTTCTTACCTCCTCGAGGGAAATCATTTGTATTGACTGTAAAATCCTCTGTTTCAAAATATCAACATTATTTTCAATGGGTTGTTGAAAAGTTAATTGCTTTAAACGGCCCCAAAGGTACGCGTCTGAAATCGTGAAGTCAGGACTCCTCGCAGGCCACATAACTGGACCGTACCGGCCAATCCATCGATCTCCAAATTTCATGTTAAGCCACTCTGTAACTTCGCGTGCACAATGCGCCGTCTTGCTGATAGTACATTTGTCCCCTGTACTGTAATGGCAGCTCATCTAACTTATCCGAAAAAAAGGTTTGTAGCATTTCCATGTATGAATTCCTGTTGCACGTGTTCTCAAAGAAAAACGGTCCTATTATTCCAAAATACGATATTCCACACCATACATTAACTTTTTTAAAATATTGGCGATGGGCAGGAATTCTAAATTTGGGATTTTCTGTGCTCCAGTATCGTGCGTGCTAGGAAGCCATTGTACCATTTGTTGAAAAAGTCGATTCATCAGAGAATAAAATAAGTTTGTGAAATTGGTTATTTTCATTTAAAATTTTGTCCCCTATCCATAAACAAAAATCCAGTCGTTTCGCATGGTCTCCATCTTCTAAAGCTTGATTAAAATGCGGTTTGAATGGGTAAAGCTTATTTTGTTTTAAAATTTTTTGAATTTGACTTTTTTGGACGATCTGCAAATTTCGGGCTCGTTTCCTTAGTGAGAGAAGTGGGTTCTCCGCAACAGATTGTAAGACAACAACGGTAGCTGCATCATCCTCATCAAACAGTTTCTTCTTCCTTTTTAAGTTTTCCACCCACCCCGTGTGTTTGAATTTCTTGATTAATTGTCGAATTGCATACGTCGAAACATAAACTCCAGGAAACTTTTCGATAAATCGTTCTTGTACATAATTGTAAGAGTTTCCACCGGTACCATAACACTGCAGCAAAAATATTTTTTGTTCAACAGACAGCATATTTATTTTAATATTTTAAAACGAGATTTTTGACAACTTCGTGACATTAAAATAATATCATGACGTTTTGACAGGTTATTTGTGATAAAGGATACCTGCATTAGGTGGGATAGGTGGAAAAGGTAAAACTAGAGACTGTTTAGTAAAAATGCAGCTTGGGTTCTTTATGTAAGCACTGAATAGGATTTAAAACCTTAAGAAAAAGTTATGATCACATTAGACGGCAATTTGAAAAATGCATCGAATACGGGGGAGGCGTATTTGAATAAATAATTGTTCTTTGTGTTGTGCAATGTAGTTCTTTTTGTTGTGCAATCTTTTTGTTTAATACGTTTCTTATGTAAGCACTGAATAGGATTTAAAACCTTTTTTTTATTAGCCATTTTACTTTAAAACGATAAATAAAGGTAGTTTATTCTTGATGGTATTTCATGTTTTTATATTTTATGGGTACCCTGTATAAAAAAAACAAAAATTCTCCTCGTAGACTACATTTTTTCGAGATGCAGAACTTTTATCAAGAATGACTTTTTGTCGAAAAACGAAATTTTTGGTCCATTTGTCCTATTGGGATGTCTATCCGTGGACATACTGTATATGTTAAACTTGTATACACCATTTCTTATTACTTCAGTAATTGTACATTATGTTTTGGCTTAATTACTTTTAATAAACACCAACTAACTTCATAATTACTATACATACATAACATCAAAGAAATATTCGGCAGGGTTATAGTTTCATTCACCATGAAATAAACTAAGTTTAGCATTTTAATTGGCAAATAATATTTTTTGTGTGTAAGCAGTAACTATTTAATATTTTTTCTCGTCTCTTGCATTTACAAGTTTTCTTCGTACTCCAGTATCATCTTTATGGTTAGTTTGACGACAACTTGATATAAAATAACTTTCTAACTTTTAAATTAAGTAAATACACATACTTCAACTAAACCAATAAATAGTTCACGTACATACGTAATAGTAAAAATGAAATCTTTCATGGAAAGGTCAAGTAAAAATCATTACTCATAAATATTTGAAAGGACATTTAAATTTAATAACTTATTCTCGATAAATGTTCGGCAAATTACGACATGAGAGATAATTTACCAAAACGCAATAAAATATTAAGCGATACAAAACTTCTTTATAATCTTTCTTTAAAATTTCGTGCTCTTTACCTTTACCTCAACACAGCTATAGATTAAATATATGCTTATTAGAATTATAATTGAAGGGAATTACTACACACGAAAATCATGGTAATTAATTATTTAGAACACCTCTTTTATAAAAGGTTTTCAAAATTTGGACCGGAATCACCGCATTTATTCTTACCGACAAGGAATATATAGTAAATTAGGCATTAAAGGCAAGCAATATGATCCCGTCATCTATTAAAACACTAATTGTGAGATGACACCATGTGAGAGATTCACAATGACTAAGAATGCAAGTTTGAATTATAAGATAAAAGCTATCGCTTTAAATAAATTTAATGCAATTAATGGTGACAAATAAAAATTAACATATACAAACTCAATTGGCCTATATATTCACCAGTACAACATACTACCCATATGAAATGTACTATATTTATTGCTTGTGTATAACATTTTCTTTAATTGTAACTTTAAGAAATATAAGTAAATCACGTTTTATATATTTAGTTTTCGTGTAGGTTGAATACTGTTGTGTTACATTGATTGCCCAATGTATCCAGAAAAGAGGCCTATACCTACATATTTTTCTACATCATAAAGAACAGTGATGTGAATTTTTACATGTATTTCATGTGTCATATGTGAAGAATTAACAAATGAGCTGGGCGAGATTATTGAGTCCGAGAAGAATTATCGTAACAGAGAAAAAGTCTAAATTTGTACAATTACATTGTAGAATCAACAAAAAACGAATACTCTTCGTTCTAGTGCTGATAAATTTAACATACCCTGGTCAACAACACTGATAGTGGTCGCATTCAGCAGACGCAACACTTGCGCAACTGTTCAGTGATCGAATTGAGAGGATGTACGCTCACTCTGAACATGTGGGGCGGTCGCCTTTTTTGCGAGTGGAAAAATTCTACGCTCACTTAGTGAGCGTATTCTGTTCGCACGCGCTTAAACACTTTTCAACACCAACGTAACACACAATTTTGAAGAAAGTATCTAGAAAAGTAGGTGAACAAACTAAAGCTATTGTGTAGAATAAATGTGTTATAATATTTTAGATAACCGAGTATTTTAATCGGAGTTGGAAAAATCTACGCCTAAAATTAATACAGAAAAACAATTTATTATTATGGTTTATTCGATTTAATCTGTATAATTCTAACATATGGCAGCAGTGAACAGTACCAAATGGAAGATAATCGCATAAACAAGAACGGTCCTGTCCAACCAAAACTTAACTGTAGTCAAGAGAACAGTTGGAGCAGGCACGAGTCTCGATCCGTCTGCTGAATGTGACCAATATTCCTCACATTCTTCGCTTGATTTAAAAACTGATACCTAGATATGGTCTAACAATAGCACAGTAGCTTACATAATACCAACAGCTTGTTGTTATATTTTATTTAGTAAGAAATTATGCATTTCTAAAAAATTAAAAAGCGCCGACTACACAATAACGAATGTATTTACATTCAAAAGGGTATTGAAACAATGCTTTCATTCAGCAGGCGGATCGGGAACCGATCCCGCTCCAACCGTTCACTTCACAACAGTTGAGTATTCGCTGGGCAGGACCGCTCACCTTTATGTCATCGTCTGTTGATCGTCTGTTATCTGGTATTTTTCATTGCTGCCATATGTTAAAATTATAGAGATTAAACCAAATAAACAATAATAATAAATTGTTTTTCTGCATTAAGGTTTGACGTAGTTTTTAGTGGAAGGGCTGGTTTTTCCAACCCCGAATAAAATACTGAGTGATCTCCAATATTATAATACATTTATTACTGCACAATACCTTTAATTTGCTGTATCTTACTTTTCTAGTAACTTTTTTCAGAAGTATGTATTAGGTTGGTCTTGGAACGAATCAATGGCGCATGCGTACAGAATATGCTCACCAAGTGAGCATAGAATTTTTCCGCTCACAAAAATGGCGACCGCTCCTGAACATGCTCAGAGTGAGCGCTCGTCTACTAGACATGATCACTGAACAGTTGCGCAACTGTTGCGTTTGCTGAATGAAAGCAATTTCATTTCCATCCATTTAGTTTGAAATTCTGTATAATTTCAGATTATATAATACTGTTACTTTATATTATTATTATATTGCGCGCGTAATATCTTCATATGTAATTTTTTGTCCCAACTAAGATAGACGACGGACAATGCGTCTGATAAATTTTGTGAGAGACGAAATGAGAGATAAATACAAAACATAAGTAAAACCTCTAATTAAAATTCACAACTATGACCATATCACAGAAAGCACATCGAACATAAGTACATAAATATATCAGGTTGTATTGTAATTGGACATATATGTAATTCTGTTATACATTTTTAAGCTTACAAATCCAAATATAATTTCTGTATTTAATGTAAGAATAAAACAGTATATATTTTATAGAAATACTATTGCAACGCAATTAAACTACCTATAGATTTAACTTAATTAATTTAGAACAACATAACTACAATTAATACAAATTGTGACAAATATATTTCTTCAATATGCTCGTTTGTTTGCCTACTTCTTCATTCATTTATGTGAAGTTTAATTATTTTTCTACATCTAATAAAACATAATTATTAATTTTCAAGACGTTTGCCGATATTTAAACTATTTACATTTGTTTAATGATTTACAAACTTTAATTAAATACCTATAATAATGCATCTCTATGATATGCATATAAATATCAAGATAGTGTATTACATATGTACTTTTCAGATTACAAAAATATTTCAAAATATTACAATGCAAGTGGACAACAAAAGTGCAAGGAAGGTTAGTTCATCATATCCAAAAACCGGCTCTTCACTGTAACAAATTTGTTCAAATATATTTCTAATTTTGCGTATTCTTTTTCTCCTATCATCAAACAAATTTTCCGTCAATTTGTATTTTAAAATTTAAACTTTTTAAAGAATAGCAAATGTACAACCAAAACATTTAACAATTGTTTACAACCTGGCAACTGCTAAACAATTGACGACCGTTGCCGTGCATTGCCAAAAACAAAATCCCACCATATAAGAGAGTATAAAAAAAGTTGCGTTGGAAAACCCCTTGCATAATAAAAAAAAAATATATTTAATAATCCTTTTATTACGTTTGCAATTAACGTATGTAGTTGTTCTTTATGTAGACGTGAAAAAATTAAAAACCCAAGCTGACAAAGATCGTGTACTTGTCACGATTATAATATGTATATAATCGGAATCGGTTATCAATGATTGTTTATCGATATTGGTGCAAGTTTTAGCTATTTATCTTCGTCTATATACTGATTTGTATAATTGTTCCAAGTAATACTATGTAAACATAATCACTATCGAAGCAAGAACTTGAACGAATAGGCAGTTATTCCATAAAACTTTTGCCAATGTATGTACTTTTTATGCTTATCTTCTAAATTAAAACCGTATTTTTACATCATTTTCAGATAAAAGCAATTGACATTAAACACATTGCTACATGGGTTTATAAAATATTTGAAATATTCTGGGAGTAAAAATGTGTTCTATAGGTAGTCAAATTTTCCTATCAATTCTTATTTACTTCCATAGATATAATACTAAATGTACAGTTCTGAGCAATAAATTGGCGTACACTTAATATACGATTATGTAAATATGACTTTTGTTAGCAATTTGTCATATAGCGTCAATTCAATTTGTCATACTTAACTGACAGACAGATATTCAATATGCCCGCATATTTAGATTTGATAAGTAAGGCTCGTATTATAGCAAAAATGGTAGATAACTGGTCTATTAGAGCAGTAGCACAGCAATTTGGCATAAATAAATCTATTCTGCTACAAATTAAGAAACGCGGGAGGAGGAAAGAACATTATATAGAAGAGGTGGTTCTGCTCATCCCCGAATATCCACGCGCGAAGAAGATGCGCTGTTTTTACAATATTTAAGTGAAAACCTTTTTGATACCGTTAGAAATGCTAAAATTGCAGTAAATTTTCCTGGTTCACGATCCACAATTTGTCGAAGAATCCATGAATGGGACTTGAAAAGTTATTACATTTAACAGAGGAACACAAACAAGCCCGATTACTATTTTCTTTGAATTACGTTAATAGAGAGTTGCCTTTTTGACAAAATGTCATATTCTTGGATTAAAAAGTGTTTCAGTCTACGCACAATGCACAGTGTGTATACATTGTATTCCACGAGAGCCGTTCGTTAGAAGTTTTCGTGGTTAGAAAAAACTTAGAATTCTGAAATTTTGGGTTCCAGGGTTATTCAAGATTCACTTTCATTTTAAAATATTTTCAAGATCATACTACTTCCGGTTATACCGAAAGTCGCCATTAACTTCCTTATTTTAAATGGAACACCCGGTATATTATTTCATTTTTGGATTCCTGAGAAAATTTCATAGTGGGTTTTCATGAGGCTTCCCTATACCTATTTCCATTTTTCTTAGATATCTTGATTTTTTTGAAAATTTTGACAGATGTAGCCCTGTTTTGAGCATTGCGCCCTTTAACCAATTTCGATTGGTGGAAAGCGCTTCTGGTGTAGACGGAAGCACAGGAATGATACTTTCGAATGCCATATTGACAACTGATTTATCGCATACAGGTATCCAAAATTTAATGACCAATTACATCATTTTAAAAGTTGAAAAAGTTCGTTTTTCCAAATGGGACAACCTGTATTTTATTGGATGGTCGGATGCAGAATTTGATTCTGCATCGATTTGCTATAACATTCCCTATACCTATTTCTAGTGCTTTTCTTGTTAATCCAAATTTTTTATTTTAATGTGGTTTTTTGGGGGAAACCGAAACATCGCTTGCCTTTCGAAGCCAAATAAACATCAATGAAACGGTAAAAAATTTACTTTAATTAGAACATGACATTAGTACATAACATTTAGAACGAAATATAAAATAAAAACAAAAAATTGGAACATAATGATAAAAAATAATAAGAGAATATAAAATTACAATAATTGTTCTATATGATCTCCATTTTGGTTCAAACACTGAATAACTCTGTCATATACTCCTCGCGAAACAGATCTCCGAAGTTCGTCTGGACTTATATTAGTAAACGCATGGTGAACACGGTTCAATAATTCCTCTCTAGTTTGTACCGGCCTAAAGTACACTAGTTCTTTTATACGACCCCAGAGGTAAAAATCCAAGGGGGTCAAATCGGGTGATCTGGGTGGCCAGTTCCAAGGTCCCCGCGGGCCAATCCACCGATCCTGGAACATCATTGACAATTGCCGGTGTACAGCTATAGTTAAATGTGCTGGAGCACCATCAAGCTGAAACCAACTGTTTGCTCTATCACGTGGAGGTAGGGCATTTAGAAAATCACTAACAAACCCTCTCAGTATCTCCAGATATCTAGCCGCATTTAAATTTCCATCGTACACTTGATAAGCCACTCCGTTGTCCATAATTAAACAAAAAACATTGAAACTAAAGCGGTCTTGGTGATTATGTTCCCTAATAACATGTGGATTATCTTGTGCCCAGTAGTGAGTATTTCGGCGATTTGTAATTCCGTGCCTGCTGAATTTCGATTCATCAGTCCACATAATCTGATGAAGAAATCTCGGATCTTCGGTCATTTTCAAAATCATAAATTCGCAAAAGTTGACACGTCTTGCCTCATCACCAAGACGTAATCCGTGAACAGTTATCTCACAAAAAGGATGAATTCCATGTTTTTTTAATATTCTGTGGATTGATGTTTTTGAAATACCCAAATCCAGCGCTGCTGTCGAAATTGAACTCCGCGGATAAGCTTGAAAAAACGCCAACACATTCACCACGTTATCTTCATTATCAGTTACGGGGTTTAGGTTATTTTCAGTTGCCCTTACGTTTCCAGTTGCTATAAAGCGAGTTTCGATTCTTGCGAATTTTCCGGGAGTCATTGTTGGTAGGTCCGGATATCGTTCATTAAATAGTCTGCATGTTCGTCGAACAATAGGTCCACATTCACCGTGCGTGTAAAACAAATTTAATAAATCATTATTGGAATATTCTTCAACATTCTCCATTATAAACTGTACTTAAGCAAGTTAACAAAATCCCTAGAACTGCAAGTAGATACCTCACGAATCTGTACGATGATACTGCTTTGACATTAAATCAACATTGTTTCAATTCCTCTCAAAATCAAGGCTTACTAGGTAGAACTTTTGGAGTTTGATCACCTTTTGACAAAAATATGGATTAACAAGAAAACCACTGGAAATAGGTATAGGGAATGTTATAGCAAATCGATGCAGAATCAAATTCTGCATCCGACCATCCAATAAAATACAGGGTGTCCCATTTGAAAAAACGACGTTTTTCAACTTTTAAAATGATGTAATTCGTCATTAAATTTTGGATACCCTGTATGCGATAAATCAGTTGTCAATATGGCATTCGAAAGCATCATTCCTGTGCTTCCGTCTACCCCAGAAGCGCTTTCCACCAATCGAAATTGGTTAAAGGGCGCAATGCTCAAAACAGGCCTACATCTGTCAAAATTTTCAAAAAAATCACGATATCTAAGAAAAAATTGAAAATAGGTATAGAGAAACCTGATGAAAACCCACTATGAAATTTTCTCAGGAATCCAAAAATGAAATAATATACCGGGTGTTCCATTTAAAATAAGGAAGTTAATGGCGACTTCCGGTATAACCGGAAGTAGTATGATCTTGAAAATATTTTAAAATGAAAGAGAATCTTGAATAACCCTGGAACCCAAAATTTCAGAATTCTAAGTTTTTTCTAACCACGAAAACTTCTAACGAACGGCTCTCGTGGAATACCCTGAAGGATATAATGAACAATTTATATATCCGGTACGAAAGAGTGGACGTTTCAGCGTAAATGTATGGGCTTGGTGCAGCTATGAAGGGCTAGGAGTTTGCTTTAAAATAGACAGGCGGTTAAATTTTGAATGCCTACTGTTCGTCAAATATATCCCGCCAATTTTATTTATCAACACGACAATTGTTCTGTGCACACGGCTAATAGTATGTTAGATCATGGCTTGGTAATAATAACATCGAAACTTTGCCGTGGCCTGCTAACAGCCCAGATCTGATCCTAATTGAAAATATAAGGGGTTTATTAACTAAGAAAATGTATACTCAAAATATTCGTTTTCTAAGTGTGAAACATCTTTGGGATACTATAGAAAATGCGTGGGAAGAATTAGCGACGGATGAAAATTACGTGCGGCAATTAATTAATTCAATGCCCCATTGTTTAAATAAAGTCATTGAAGGAAATGGCAGTATGACAAAATATTAATTTTTATTTGTATTTTATTTTTCGGGATGAATATTAAAGAATTATATAATATAATAAATTCTATTTAATGTTAAGATATCTTTACAAACAATAATTTTAAATAAAATAATCATCAACATAAAAGTTACTCAGAACCAATCATTTTGACAACCGCTGTCAATATGAAGGCATTATTTAAACTTTTCAGTACAGGAAAAAATAAGCCATTTTCACACTGGCAAAATAATGTCAAAATTAGCAACAAGACGTGAACGCCACTTTATTGCACAAAACTGTACATAAGTTATATTATTAAAGGGGCTTACGCAAAGGTACTAACTGCCGTGAGGTAGGACGTAAGAGGTGGCGCCATATACGCTAATGTAAATCTGCAAACCGCAGAAATGTTTGTTTTTCTTATTATGTTTCTGCATTAAATTGAATGCAAAGGCTTAATTAAGGCTTCGTTGGGGGTACTTTCTTTAAATTCAAATTATTTACTCCTACATTTCACTCTCAAAGCTGGCAAAATTTACAACATCATAACATAGTTTCAGAAACTTTATTTTAAAAACTAATTCCGGTCGAGCATGCATTGAGTCTTTGTTTATTTGTGTTTTAAATTTCGTTATGATATTTCGTAAATAAAAGCGGTACTATTGTTTTGACGAAACCTTGGAAAGTCCAGAATTTACATTAGCACATATGGCGCCACCCCCTTACGTCCTTCCTCACGGAAGTTAGTCGGCACCTCTGCGTAAGCCCCCTTAAGGTTTCAAATTCTTACAAACTGTTTTCTTGATTAAGTAGTAATTTTTTTATTGGTAATGACTTTTTAAAAGCATTGCATTGAAATGATTTAAGAACTTAGTTACCATGTGGCTCACCTGGAACAGGTATTGAATACTTCTTACATTACTACGCTTATTACGTAGCTAGAATACAATAAAAAAATAATTGGACATATTTCATCAAATGACTAACTATATTTTTCTATTCGAAAAGACAATTAGGTGGTATGTACTATGTTACTACTTGAAGTTTTAAAGAATGTTATAGTAGTAAATACTCGCAATATTTACAAATGTAAAATATTCCTTGCTAATTTTTCGAAGCAATTAAGTGTTCTCTTATTTCGTTTTTAATAATACATATTTCCGTTAGGCGATATAACGCGTGTTGACCGGTAGGTAAAAGAAACAGAGAAAGGAGAAAAACACATAAAATAGCACTTAAAATATAACCTAATATATACCAACGTAATGTATGAATATCGTTCAAAGGTTTTGAAGTGAATCCCGACAAAATTTGAAAATTTGAGTAATTCTGAACTCTAAAGAATCGGTCCTAGAACCAACCTTGTTCCATTCATTCTCTTTTTCCCAGCCAAGTTTCATCCTAAGCATGCAGTAGAAATTTCCTATAAAGTGAGTTGTTAATCAATATTATATAATTATCATTATACAGGGTTTTCAAACTTAAGTCGGCACTATCGCTATCTTCGTTATTATTGGAGCTACGAAGTCGCTTAAATAGGGAAACTAGTAGTATTTTTTTCGCTCATTACGATGGTGAAAACGGAATAAAAATTGAACATCGCTTTCGCGAGTTATGTCAAAAAGTTAAATTTTTTCAAGTGGAACACCCAGTATACAATATTCTCAATCGATAGGAAATTGAATTCTGAACAAATGCTGTCCTATGACCTTTTATCCTAATGTCAAAAATGACAAAGCTATTGATGATTTTTCAAATTCGTCAAGCTGGCTGATATTTCATAAACAAAATTCGTTTGTTTCATAAATGTCATCAGAATTATGATGTCAAATCGAAGTTTTGCTAGTGAACACTTTACGTTTGTGTTTTTTGAGGAAACAATGCCTTTCACGCATTCAGAAAAATGTGATATGGTGGAATGTTATATCGTTTGTCAAAAAAATAGCCACCGAGCGCGTGAACGTTATAGTGCGTTGTTTCCTATGCGTAATTTGCCAGATAGAAGGTACTTTTTGCTTTTGTATCGTAAATTTAGATCTAATGAAAATGTGTTCAAGAAAACTAGAACCAAGAAACAATTTATAATAAGTGAAGCAACGGAAATTAATGTGTTAGCTTACTTTGAAGCTCATCCTAATAATTCAATTAACGATTTCATGCAAGAAAGTGAACTATGTTTGGGAACTATTCATAATATTGTCAAAAAGTATAATTTTGTGCCGTACAAGTATCGACCTACACAGACGTTGGTACCAGGAGATCAAGAAAGGCGCATCCAGTTTTGTCAGTGGTTCATTAATAAAATGAGAACCAATGATAATTTTTGGCGCTTAGTTCTTTGGAGTGACGAATCAACTTTCTCCAATAGGGGCATGTTCAACAGAAAGAACAGTCACTACCGGAGTCGCGAAAATCCGATGCTATTCCGTCCTTGTAACCCGCAGAGACGTTTTAGTATTAATGTTTGGTGCGGTCTAATGGGCTCAACAATTGTAGGCCCTATATTTTATCAGGGCGCATTAACTGGTGAGCGGTATGCCGAAATGTTAACCGCCACACTTCGCGACTTCTTGGATGATCTGACTTTAATTGATAGACAGCAGATTTACTTCCAACAAGACGGAGCTCCTCCCCATAACGTTCGCCAGGTAGACATCCTATTACACGAATTTTTTAATGACAGATATTTATCAACCAACGGCCCTATCCGTATGCCTCCTCGATCACCAGACATTACGCCGATGGATTTTTTCTTTTGGGGATATGTGAAGAGTGTGGTGTACAACAGGCAGTATGATAATCTTGTCGATCTTCAGCAGAGTATCGTTCATGCTATCAATAATATTGATGGTAGAATCATTGCCAGAGCCACTAGGAGCGTTTACAAGCGGGCTCAAAAATGCTTGGAGTACGAGGGAGGTGTTTTTGAGAATCTAGTTTAAGTTTTGTTCTATTTTTTAAATATTTATAGGATTTATTATTATTACTATTATGATTACCTAAAATAAACAATACTTCATTGATATTCCCCTTGCTTTTTATTTCATTGCTAATACAAAGTTACAGCTAAGACAGCCACGAATTTTAAAAGTCATCAATAGCGACTGCTTTATTTTATTTTATGTTTTTTGTAAAACCATAAGTAATGCACATTGCTTCCGGTCACACAATATTCGTTATAAATTACCTATATTGTACATTGATAGATCAGATACTTTCGTTTGTTTTTCTAATCGCTTATTCCCAAGCATATGTATAGTCAACAGTAACGAAATATTTTTCTGGAAACTTGGTGAAAACTATGGTTGAGCATTTTGATAGTTTTCTCGTATTAAATTAGTGATGACAATGAATGTTTTATAAAACTCCACGCAAATTCCTTTTAATTACTTAATGACTGAAGTATTATAGTTTTCGTATACATAGAGCTACATAGAGCAAAAATATGTATCAAAGTTCTTGGCTGGACTGATGAACGCCTACGGCTATAATTTACTCTAGTACAGAAAAATTTCTAAATTTCTGGTAAGAATCGTTAATTCATTGTTTCTTGGTAAGAATTCAGCACAATTATCGCATATTTTTCTTTAGAATACAAATTAATTCTTCTGAGACTGTTTATCATTTGTGAATCACATAAAAACGTGTGATGTATTATCTCCAAACTTATCTGTATATTTCCTAGTTACTTTGAAATTATAAAACAATAAGATAGCATCATCAGATTGTCGAATTTATAATGTAATACGATTAAGTCCACAATATATAAAGTAAGTGAAATAATGTGCTAATTTTGATGAATTTATTTAAACACACGTGTAGATAGTCGAGTAATTAATTGAACCAATTGTCAAGCCTAAGCAGTAAAACCAGAAATGACTTGTAGTACAGTCAGTCTGACACAAAATGCAGTCTTGTTTTGTAAAAAAAAAAAATACACATGTCTACTTTATTGGATAAATCGTTAGTGGGGCATACTACTAGTCTAAAACCAAAAAGTTGGGACCCACGCCCTTGAGAGCTTTTGGTAATCCCAAAAATTGTTTTGAATCGATTTTCCACGTAAATGTTTGGTTGAACAAACATTTTTTTAAAGAAAAATTGTGGATGACAATATTCTCTACAAATTATCTCAATTACTCGCTGTGCTGCGGTCAAAAGCGCGAAAAGCAGAGGGCACCAAGGGTTCCAAAGATGAGTTTCTATTAATTTTCGACGCGAATTTTTTTTTTAGCGTTTTGATGCAAATGTAGAAGGCGTAGAGAATGAAAAAACCCACAAAATTCATAGCAACCTTTTTCTTGTGCGATGCATTATTGGAGAGTTGTAGCGCCTTTATTTTTGAACGTGCGCTATTTTAGAATAACGCTTCGAGTGCATTGTGAAATTCAAGTATAAATTTTTGACTGCGTCAGTGCAGTGAATTTATAATGACAATTCAACTTATGGTGTAAGGAAACAATTTGCAGGAAATGTTGTAAATGGGAAAAAACGGTACTATTGTTTAAAAAAGATAGATTGGAAATGTAAATGTTGGTTTGGGAAAAATACCTTTTGAAATAGAAATTTGCAGGAAAGATTAAAACTGCAAGGATAAGAATTTATTGAGAACATTGGACTATATGTTCATTGCAATTTTTTGGTTCTCCCTCCCGTTTTTCATTTCTTCCTCAGCGACTCTTCAACGTCGTGTGTTTCTTCGATGAAGTCCCTGATTTCTCATTTGCATTTCTGACGGGGCTGTTCAATCTCAGCTTCTTCCATTCCAATGAAAACACGTTGCTGCAGTTCTCCCCTCCACAGTACTTGCAAGCTACTGAGCAAACGAGGCTGACTTTTTGGCATCCACATGCTGCACCACATTTGTTGGTATTGCATGCGCAGGTAATGGAGGTTTATGACGTTTGCTGGTGTTGGTTGCTTGTGCTCGTTTCTAGTTCTAGTTCTCCTGCCGTCCTCTCCCAACCCCAATCCAAGCGACCCAACTCATTGCTCAGCCAAGTCTGCACTTCAAAATATGCTCTTCGCCTATGGAGATTAGCTGTATCGGGCGAAGGCGGTAAAGGAAAGAGATACTTTTAGTCGCGGATTGCTTGAATTTCTTGAAACGAAGTTGAGCCAGTGTGTCCTTGCAAGTGTCACCACCGCACAATGCCACCAAGTCACGAATGCCTTAATTCGTCTGAAGGAATTAAGGCAGATGGTAGAACCGGTTTCTATTGCGTAGAAAGCGTTTCCAAGCAAGGGACAACAACAGTAGACCACTCATACGACGTTGGATTCGAAGCGGTATTCTAAAATAGCGCACGTTCGAAAATGAAAGCGCTACAACTCCACAACATTGCATCGCACAAGAAAAAGTTAGTATCAATTTTGTGGGTTGTTTCATTTTCTACAACTTCTAAATTTGCATCAAAACGCCAAAAAAAATAGTAAAAACCCATTTTGGGAATCTCTGTTTCTTGCGCTTTTGGCCGCAGCGCAGCAAGTAGTACATGAGATAATTAATTAGTAGAGAATATTGTCTTCTGCAATTTTTGTCAAAAAGTTTTTTTGGCCTACCAACCATTTACGCAGAAAATCGATTCAAAAAAACATTTTGGGATTACCAAAAACCATGAAGTGGGGGGGAGGGGTCACAACTTCTTGGTTTTAGACTCGCCGCAAGCCCCACTAACAATTTATCAAATAAAATACAGTCGCGTACTTTTTTCCTAAAAAAATTACAGATTGACTGTACTATTGGACCTGCTTCCAAAGTAAAGCCACTAGTATGACACATTTTAACAGGTTGATATGAAAAACCAAATAATGTGATGTTTAGTTAGTTTGACATTCAATTTCATGTCAATACATGCAATTTTGATTAGAATGGAGAAATTTCCACTAAACCAACGTGCAGTGAATGAGTTTGTTAGAAATGGTTCCGTTATCCAAGCTCAAAGAAGTTTTCGACGGGAATTTAATGTTGAAAGACATGGGAAAATTCCATCGCGGGAGAAAATTTTAAGGTGGGTAAATAATTTTAATGAAATAGACAGTGTTGCCAGTTATATCAAAAACCTCTACATGACCAGAAAGTGATAGTATGATGTGAAGTATCAATTTTTGGAATCCTTGGACCATACTTTTTCGGGAAAATAATCAAGCAGTCACCATTAACTCCCATCATTACATACACATGCTACAGAATTTTTTGGTAGGAGAACTACAAATATTGCGGAAAGACAACGTACGGTTCTAGCAGGATGGTGCAACAGGCCATACAGTAAAGTAGACTTTGAGGAAAATATTTCCTAATAAACTTATATCAAAATACGATAACATAAATTGGCCGCCAAGATCTCGGATTTATCGTCTCTCAATTTCTTTTTATGGGGCTTTTTAAAGAATAGGGTATATAAGAACCAACCATACACTATTCGGGCATTGAAAGACAACATTTTACAAGAATGTCAGAGTCTCCTGCTCAGTTATGAAAAATTTTCGAAATAGGTTAAGATTTTGTTTAAAAGACAATGGGTAAATATACAGAACCCTTTGTAAGGAATAGACCACACTTCATAAGTAGATACCTTGGAACAAAGTGTAATGGTACATACCAGTTCGTTTACGAATTGGTAATTTTTTATATTTTTAGAATTTAATTAAGTACATTTCATTATTAATATTTTAAAGAAAAATAAGAATTAAAATCAATGAATATGTCATGGTATTATTAAGTAAATATTAGTCATAAGATAAGTTTAGTATGTGTTAGTTCTAAGAATTGTGGCGCCGAATGTTTACAACAGTGAAATAAACGCTACAGTTATGATAAACATTCGCCGACGTAAAAGAGTGCGTGTGAGAAACTTAAGTGGGAAAAACCTAACTATATGGAAAGCGGGGAACCACCGGCGGTTCAACATAAAATGAAAACACGCGCTGGGGACGAGAGAGTCAACAGCTAGACCTTCAGTCGAATGGTTAACTTCAAAGTCGGGAAGGTTTCGACTGGCTGATTTCATAAAGAAATCGTCGAACCCCGACTAGAAAACATTTAAGTAATATTTGTTAAATGTTGTAAAAATAAAGGAGAACCTCCACTCCTATAACAAATTGGATAACAATAATAAGAATTGTTATTACAATAATAGTGATTTAAGTAGCACGTAAAGAGTAAATGTGCACGGTGTTAAAAGTTTAATCAAAGAATATATTGTGCTCCTGTAAACAAAGCAAGGGGATTCGTCACCACTGATGCCGATGAAAACATCGAAAGGAAAAGAAGATTTTATGGAAAATAGACATCATTGAAGAGAGAAGAAAGAAGTTTTGTTATAAGGTATTTTATAAAGATTATAAAATAACTGTTAAATTGATGTTAATCTAATAAAGTTATTAAATAACTATTATCTCCGTTCTAATAAGGAGAATGTAATTTAATCTGTATTAGCCGCATTGTATGTTTATATAATGATACACAAAACGTGTATAAAGCATACGTAGTAAATGCTAGCATTCGTTGTTTTGACTATATGGAAATATATATATAAAGAATTGTATCTGTTTGGTATTTATAAAATTGTATTCAAATTGTCTTTTAAATAAATTTGATCTCTTTCAGGTTCATATGAGATTGTTTCGTTATCTATTAAAATTATATGTGTGATTCATTGATTTTAATATAAGTATTTTTTAAAGTTTCAATAGTGTTTTTCTTTTTATCAATTTTAATTAATGTTTAGGAACCCTCTTTATTAAGCATTTCTGATAAACCCAAACCGCCCTGAGAGAAATTGAGTTATAGTCGGCATTTAGAAAGGGTTCCGTTGCATTATGGCGCCCAACGTGGGGCTCCATATGTAATAGTACGGTCCTTTAAAATTAAATGAAATGAATAAAATGCCCCAAAGTAGGGTGTTCAGCAATAATAATATAAATTTAAAGAATATAAGTAAAATGACTCAAATAAATAAAATGACTTATTGAATGCTCCGCGTAATTTAGCTCAGTTAAATGGTTCGGTTTCGCACAAAAACTCTTAATTTCAGGTCAGTTCAGGTATTAAAACACTAAAGTAAATTGTTCGGCACGTACTATTACTTCTATTTTATATTTCAAATTTCCTATAGTAAGGTAGACAAATAACACGCAAAAGAATATTTAAACATTATTAATATATTGATTAAAAACACTATCAACACAAATCAGGTTACAAGCAAAGGTTATAGAAACAACACAATTCAAATAGTACAACACAATACAAATTACTCGTCAATTATAACATGGGAAAATATAATAAACTGATTCAACAATGTTGCCTTATATAAATCATATCTCGTGATTTTTACTAGATTCTAATTTAGTATTTACCAAATTGCATGCATGACAGAGGCCTTTAATTCAAACAATGTTGGGTACCTTATACGCTGCAATGACGCTGGAAACAGTGTTTTCACGGGCAGACTGAAATCGTCGTCTTCTTTGTCTGGAGCTACGGCACACACGTGATTTAATAGAACTTTTACTTCACTTGGCCCCACTATTTGTTTTATTAAAACTTGTAACTGTTTTCTCACTAGGCTTTTTTCTCACTTTTAACTAATTACTTATTACTAATGCGTAGAATTTCTATATTCTTATACGCATTGTTAGCCTGTGAGAAGCGTTCCCTTTTGTTGGGTGCGGTCTAGTGTTATTCTACTTAACACGGCCTGCGAACCACTTCATGCGCTGACTAGGGAACGTCTGCCTGCCTACTCCCTGCTTAAGTCACGCCACGCCGTATCCTTCCAGGGAATTCCCCGAGCCACCTATGTGCATTACATTTCTTCATCACATTCAAGGTTCTACGTGTCGGTTGCACACAAACGGTTTCTTATTGATGTCGCATAACTTCCTGGCTAGCGCCGATATCATTGTCGCCACTTATGTTTTTACACCGATATACCTACGCACTATTTCTCTTTTACATATACAGAATTTATATAGGAACATTTTAAATAGGAATATAATAATTTAATACAAATAAATGAATAATACATGTTTCCTGATCTGTGTTGATTCATTATTTACCTTAATATAAATATTTTGGATGTTATATTATATTTATATTTTATTCATTATATACAGGGCCTACCGTTACAAAAGTAAACCAATTTAGAACGACTTACAATGTTGATTGTTTAAAGACCATCCGACAATATTTGGAACAGCCCAAATAAATACATATTCAATTTTTGAATAAAGCAAAGGCATCTCCGCCAACGCACAATACTTTATCATGTATTTTTGATACTTTTCTTGTTGATTTAGATTTTGAGAAGTGTTGATTTTTGTCCGACTAGTAGTAACTGCAGCACCAACTAATTAAATTAGTTCAATGTTTAGGAGAAAAATGCTACCCTGTATAATAGATATCGAAGCGCTTTAATAACTAAAAATAAAGACATGTATTTACAGACTGCATAAATATGTACTATGATACATTTTTGGCACCTCATCAGAATGCATTCTTTTATTTAGAAAAATATAAAAAATAAGCACATTTATATTATCATTTGCTGCTGCTACTATCTTTGATACATACAGTTCCTTGTTCCTATACTATCAGAGTAGTGACTTAATAATTGCAATGAGCTGAACGAATTGTTTATTAATCTTTTTGCTATAAAATTCCTTGTGAACAGTAAAAATTGAAATAGATCTGTGTTGGATGCTCTAGTTAATTTTTCATTCCGTTACAATTATTTTTAAACTAATGGTAGTAACTGATGTAATTTGGGATTTATTTTGGTTTATGCCCGATGATGCAAAAGAGGCAGATTCAAGCTCGAAGAGACTGACAAATTTAGCTAGTGTATTTACTAATGTCTGCAATTTGCTCACGGAAAGTTATAAGCTTCAGGACGTTTGGAACGTAGTTTCATTGTGAATATTGCTGCAGTTCAAGCCAATGTTGAACAAAAACCTAATTTATTCATTCCAAGACGTTTCCAATAATTGCGGCTGCCTGGAACGTCTAGCAAACGTACAGAAAAATATGCGACGATAAATAAAGACACTAACTTACCATAAATAAATTTAATTCATTTTAACTTTTAATACGTGTTATAAGTCGAGCTTTAGCCATGCATTTTATAAAATATATGTTAATTGAGCCACTCGAATATCTACATAGAACTAGTATGCACTGAATATCTAAAATTCAAATGTGTAACAAGGTAACATAAATTGTTTAAGAGGGGCGTTTACGTATCGAAAATTAAGGCATCGCCGTTTCGCGTTTTTTAAACTCATTTTGTAATTTTAGAATCTCAAATTTGGGTTAGTGATGCAAAAGGCATAAATTTATAATGTCAAGGTCAGTTTTTGTACTAATTTATTTTCTTAAGAAAGTTATGTGTTTTAGAAATAACCACAAAAATGCATGAATTTGATTAATGTCTATTAACTAAGGCTGGTACACAAAAGAAAAATACGACCTCTACGCGCCAGCTGCACATTTGATGTACGATATAAAGAAAAAAATCAAATTTATGTAATTATTTTTAAAGATAAAAAACATTAAACAGTAAACATTGTCACACACATTTTACACGACGTTTTTCGCGTCCTCTATCCCCACTTTACGGTATCTCTACCGGTCCTGGCGAAGACGAAAATCTATCGGAATCGGCCGGCTATTGCAGACTTAAATGCGAGTGGCAGTTTAATTACAAACTGTCACACGCATTTAAATGTCATATATATCTAATATTCGAGTGTATAATAATATAACAGTTATGGGCAAGCGAAAATTGGCTTATTATAAAACATCAACAACATCAACAGTTCCGTAAGTACTCATTCTTTATACATTATGTTTCCTATCTATAGTATTTCTTTATCTATGACAGAATTTTTGAATAAAACCGAAGCGCTGTAACAGAACCCAATATTGTCAACCTCCACCCACTTATACCCCCTTGCGTCTACCCGTTCCGCGAGTAATATAAGTTGCATAAGTTTCTATTTGTTGGTAAACGCCACTCTTAAAACATAAATGAATTGTTGTCGTAAATACATAATGATTTAAACAGTAATTAGAAAGATGTTATCATAGGTACATCAAATAAAATTATCCGCGGTCAAAATCATAGACAAAAATATAGTACGAGCTTATAGTAAAACGTTTTATATTTTACTTCAAAATAGTATTCAATTTTTAAATAAATACGCATCATTAATACCAGTGCGAATCAAGGATAATAGACGCCATTAGGTGGTCATGTTTTAATTATATCAGCTTACATCGTATTTTCTTCTTGAATATACATATATTGTGCTTATGACAATTCGAAAATGTAAGTGAACAAACTTGGAAGTTTTGATTTTATATTTTACTAAATGATTTATGGATTTATCTAAAAAATATCACACACACATTGCATCCCCCATAACATAATTAAACTATCTACAGTAGGGTTTCCGATCTCGATTCGATATTATCTGAGATCGATTTTTTAATGCCCGATCTTCGACTTTTAGGATCGATTTTTTCCAGCCAGATCGATCTTAAACTCAACACGAAATGAAGTGATCGAAAACCGATCTCTACTAGTATTTCTATAACGATTCATTTAATTTTCATTTTAGATTAATATTTTTCTATAAAATTAAAACAAAAATATCATAAGTGAGAGGCTTGAGCTTAACTACCGACATATGGACAGACATTCCTAATACGATAAACTGCCTGAGGTTAACAGTACATTTTATTGAGGAATCCGAAAATCGATGGTTCTCGCTTGGTGATATCCCATTAGATGACAGCAGAGTCGTGACACCCCTGACCAAGTAATAGCAGTAGTAACTGACAATGCCTCCAATATAACGAAAACTATTTCATATTTGTTCAGCAGATATAAATATTTGCCTTGCACACACTAGATTTAATTGCCTTAATACCAAGCAAAGACTTGGAAATTGTTAAAAATCATAGCGTCATGACAATGGATGATTTAGGGAAGGTACAGAACAAGAAGTATTGTGTGTGCTCGAGCAGTCGGCCTATTTTCGAGTGTTTGTTGTTTTAAGCTTGTTTTTCAAGGTATTTTTATACAATTTAATTACAGCAAAGGTTATTAACTAATAATATAATACATTAAAAACTACGCTGATTGATCAAAAACACTGTTTTTTTTTATTTAGTATCAAGCCACGGACTCAATTTAGTTTCTACGTTGATTGATATAATTTCTTTGGTGAAATCTTTTGAATTATCTGTGCAGTAATTAAAATATTGTGTGCATCAAGAATTTATAGAGAAGATTTTATATACCGGGTGTCAACGAGATCATGTATCAGCACGCCATTTATTTATTAGTTAAAATAAAACTTTGAAATTCGGACCGTATATATGAGTGATTGGGGGGCTTCTTCAGGTACACTCAGTTTTTCTATAGCACTTCCGGTCAAACCGGAAGTGACGTTAATTTTGAATTTTTAAATACAACATTTATTATATTTCAGGTTAACTTTTGACATTTCTGTCAAAGATGGCGGTATCTGTTAAATTTATCCATTAAAGTGAAACTGCTTCGCAACGATTGTCGAAATGTAACAACCATCAAAGTTAGCTTTGAAAACAATTAGGAAACGTATTTTTCACATTTACACGCATTGGCGAAGGAAACATGTATTTCACGTTGAAATTACTAAAGAAAATAGAAAAAAAAAAAATTTCATTTTCAAATGACAGGTACTCGTTTTTTTAAATAGTAACACCTATTTTTTATTACAGTGCCATATTGGCATAATTTTTAGCTTTCAAGTGATATAAAATATGCTGTGGTTTAGTGGTAGACAGGTAGTACAAAACATAAAATGTTTTAAAAGTAGTCTAATTCCAAAGACTACTTTTAAAACATTTTATGTTTTGTACTACCTGTCTACCACTAAACCACAGCATATTTTATATCACTTGAAAGCTAAAAATTATGCCAATATGGCACTGTAATAAAAAATAGGTGTTACTATTTAAAAAAACGAGTACCTGTCATTTGAAAATGAAAAATTTTTTTTTCTATTTTCTTTAGTAATTTCAACGTGAAATACATGTTTCCTTCGCCAATGCGTGTAAATGTGAAAAATACGTTTCTTAATTGTTTTCAAAGCTAACTTTGATGATTGTTACATTTCGACAATCGTTGCGAAGCAGTTTCACTTTAATGGATAAATTTAACAGATACCGCCATCTTTGACAGAAATGTCAAAAGTTAACCTGCACTAGATGGCAAATTTTCAGAAGAAACAGAATATGAACAGAAATAATAAATGTTGTATTTAAAAATTCAAAATTAACGTCACTTCCGGTTTGACCGGAAGTGCTATAGAAAAACTGAGTGTACCTGAAGAAGCCCCCCAATCACTCATATATACTGTCCGAATTTCAAAGTTTTATTTTAACTAATAAATAAATGGCGTGCTGATACATGATCTCGTTGACACCCGGTATACATATGCATATTTCTTATCGACCACAAATATTTTTATCAAGAAACTATTTGTAAACAAAAAGAAACAACCAATACGAGTTTTGTTTGCATCTTTTTCCTCTGTTTCATTTAACTACCTTTATCCTACCGTGGTCTACTTCTTTGTTTGTCTAATAAATTGCAAGTCACCCCGACGGACTCCAGGAGATGAAGTGTGTAACCCCGTACTGTTTTTTCCCATTATGTAAACACTACGTGTTCGTTCTTGTGTGATTGCCGTGAATTTTGAACATAAATATTTACAATTAGCAGTGTTATTTTGTTTTACTCAAATAAATCATAAACTAAAATGACAACTAGATCACAGAAAAACAAGGCTAATAATAACTACGAAATTAGATCGTGTAAACAAAACGCTAAACACTAGTTATATATTACTATATAATAAGTGGCACTAAGAAAGACAAAAATCTAGATGAATTAGATGTTGTTAATGATCTCCGTGAATATGAGTTGAGGGAATTGAAGAATGAAAAAATTAAAATGCAGAATGAATGACGTGTATACGAGAGAATTGAATTCAAAGAATCCACGATTAGGGGTCTTACATTTATTTACTAAATCTTTGGATTCCGAATTGGAAGCGCGTCAAATTAAGGGTAGATGCTGACCGTGCCACTACTACAATTCATATCTTCAAGGGAAAACGATTCGTCAAACAACTACAAGCAAGCCTGAAGGTGTCTCTTGGAATAGTGGATGAAACCGTTTAGCTCGACGCAGTTCTAACCCACTAACCCAGATCTACATTTAGATAACAATCATAAAGTTACACCTTTGATTAAAATATATGATACGTTGTATCCTTGAGAAAACTCTTTGAGCTGTATATTTATTAGGAATATGTATAACATGAATACATATATTTGTATATTTCTAAATTACTGGTACTAAGTTGGTCTTAGTTTTTGCCAAAACATTTGTGTTTTGGCATTAAATTACAAGGCTTCCCGGGGAAATACCACGTGATTAAGTTAATCCCATAATTGTATTGACATGATTTAATATTATATTTTTGAACATATTTCTTTGTGTTCTCATTAAATATGTACAAAAGTGTGTTATTGTAACTTGTATCTTAAATTTTCTTGAATGAATAAAATAGATGGTAGTGTAAGTCATTAAATGTTGTGTTAATAGGAAATAATACAATTATAAAAGAACAAAATCAAAAAAATCGTCGCATATTAGAATTTTGGCCATGAGCTACTGCCACTGTGGTTTAATGTATTTACACAATAAAAAAAATCTTAAACAATCGATTATTGGACATTGGGCAGTTGTTTATTTTGATGAGAATATTATGAAGTGTATCACTTACTTCAATACTTTGCAGTCCAAATCCATTAAATGTGTAAACGAACATATTCCATTAAAATGCATTCAATTACATCACAATCAATTAACAATTTTCCTTTTATACTTCCAGACCATTGTCTTGACAACAACACTGTAGTTGCACATCAAAATTCATACATGAGTGTGACCAAATACGAAATTTTCCACATCGTAAGGAAGCCTTTCAAAGACATGGTTGTGAAAAATACCTACTGATATTTTTGTGGCAAAAATATCAGTAGGTATTTATACCCAGAAATTTAAGTACACTTGCATATACCTCAAGAAATTATAAAATGAGAGCGGCGAATATGTCAAAAGCTATTGATACTATTGTTTTTAAGAATATCAATGTAAAAGAGAAATTCGCCTGTAACAGATTTTATGGTATACAACTAAGTATGTGACTATCAAATAATACCCATTGACATACACAGGAAGAAACAGAATGAAATACAGAGGCATACCGTATGTGTCAATTTTCATTATGTATAGGGATTCAATGTTTACGTGCGATTTATACGTATACAAGCAATACGTGGCAACGTGGCACCCCTACTGTCCGTCACCAATCCCGGCAACAATCGGCATCACAACGATTTTCTCCGATCTTCCCACTTCTCTCCACCAGATTTTACATTCAATGTTTAGCTGCGAACACGTTGCGATCTAGTCTGCAATAAAAGCCGTCTTATTACTGGAACGGGAAACATCAAATGGCCGCCGCGATCTCCTGATCTAGTAGTTTATTATTATTTTCAGAATCCTTTTTTATTTACCTTATTTTTAATTTTATTAGAATTACGCTTTTGTTAGTGTCATGCAGCGTGAACATAGCTTAATAATTCTCTGCATTTACTGAAAGGAAAAAGAAAAACAAATCCTTGCAACTCGCAAATATTATTTCTGAACGCATTACAAACACCCAAGCCTGTGGTCGAATAGATACTGCTAACCACGCTAACTTGTATTTACGAGCATGCATCGGTCGTGCTGGCATTGGAAAGGAAAGAAGGGGTACTATGTTGTCACGTACTGTATGGATTAATCGCCTATGGCTAAATTGACACATGCTGTATATTGCTACTGATACAAAAAAAATTCTGCGGAAGCCTTAGAAGTAATTACAGGTGCAATACCGTTCCACATGATGAGAGGGCCAAACTGTATACAAGACAGGATAACAACACCGAGGGGGCCAAAGCTGAGGAACGAGTTAAATTTTTAAGTATGTGGCAAGAAGCATGGGACTGCGGTAGCAAAGGCAGGTGGATCTGGAAGCTCATAAATAAAATTAAAGACAGGAATGACAGACCCTATGTTGTGGTCGACTGTTAGCTTACGTAAACCTTGACTTGTTTGAGCGCAGTCGTGCCGAGTCCAACTCCTGCACTATTTGCAATGTATATCACACTCTTTACAAATGTCCTAAATAAGTGACACGATTAAAGAAGAAACTTCAAGGCAACTACAAGTAGAATATTCAACTCAGAATATCTTAGCAGTCTCGAAGCAGAGGTATTGAGCGAGGGGGGGGGGGTTAGTGGATATACTGGGATGGACATCTCCACCCTGAAGTCCCACACTACTAAGGAAAAAGAGAACTTGATGTCCATGAAGGTACCAAATAATTTGGTATTAGTTATTAAAAAAATGTTATTGGGCTTAATTTATATGTATACAGTAGTAGTAAGTCATGTGACTTTGGAATATATACTTAATATAAAATGTAACAATTTTGAGATTGAAAGTATATAGGAAGAAGTCACTGCAGGTGATAAGAATTATTGATGTTATTAGAAGATGTATATATTTCCTAAAATCACTAAATTTATTAGATAAGTAAATATTGATCATATTTCATTGATATCACTTAATGTCAGAGTTCATAATCCAATATTCGTACAACTTAACAATAACTAAAATTTGTACATATCTATATTTGATGTTTAAATACATAATAATCAATTGAATTTAAATAAAATATTTGATATTACATACATGCCGAATGGAAAAAAAACACTTGACTTATGTGAAGCAGTTATTTGTACAAGTTGACTATAAGTAGTCAGGTCCATCTTTACGTTGGGCTAGAGCCCAAAACCTTATGATCTATGGGGCCGCCTAGCACTTGCGTTTCTGTTAACGCGGATTATAAAGTAGTGGGACAGCCTTAGTTGTTATACAAAGGTAACATGGTAAGTAATATCACATATAACACTTTTTGTCAGACAAGGAATTCACTTATACAGGGTGTATTTGAAATAAGGGGACAGAGTATGATTAATAGAAAGATGTAATTTTATTACTCAAATCCAAAATATTTTGCGCAAATTCAAATTTTAAAAATTGCAAAGATATCTTTAAAATATTCGTCGCGCCACTGCACTTTAATACGACTGTAGGCTATGGAAGGGTGGATTAGTAAGTAGGAGTGTGAAGGCGTGCGAGGTCAGTCTCGTTCGATTGTTACGTGTGGATGTTTCGACTATTGCTTACACAACACACGAACTGAAATAAATTATGTTTTTTTTTTAATTTACTTGCGTCCAATTAGAATGAAAGTTTCTCATAAGTAGAGTTGGGCAAATTTTACAACACAAATTTGTTTTTGCGAGAAATAAGAAGTAAAAAGTCGTTGAATTTAATCATAATAACAGTAATAGCGGAAGAAAACGTAATATCTAAATAATCCATCTCAATAAAAAAAAATTCTCGTTATTGAAAAATAAGATATTTTAACAGCTGATATTTCATATTAAGGTTGTTGAACTCTTAGCATGAACACTTGTTTAGAAATAGTAAACAATGCTATCTATTCCATGGAAATTATTACGTCTCCTCAACCTGTGTGGAACCGTCGACGTCTGGCGTGATACCTACGACATATAGACACATGCTAAATCCATAGGCGGCACATTAAACACTTTTCGGGGTTTTTAATTTTGGCGTTCGTGCCGTAATTGACTCACAATTTTTGGGATTTATATTCTACATAATTCCACCTTTCCACTTATCATACTCTGTCCCCTTATTTCAAATACACCCTGTATATTATCACAGTAAGTACATCTTCACTGATATTATGAACTTAGTATTATACACTGCGCAAACTCGTTGTAAGTACACAACAATTAAAGAAAAATGCTACTATAGAGAAATATATTCCGCTTACAAAAACAGACATGAAAGGTTTAATTAATATTGCAATATACAATGCTTCAATTCAGAATTATAAGCTTAAATAACTTATTCTGGATTGCAGATCTTTACTATCTCCAACAAATCAAGTCGACACATTTATTTACCTGTTTTACAATTTAACAAATACGAAATTTAATAGATGTTTTCAAGAATATTGTCTTCAAGTCGTGTATAAATTAAATTATTAAAATCCTTTTTAGGCATACCAAAGATGAAACATATGCAGATAAATTAAACAATCAATTTCAACTGGCTACAAAAAGCCTAAAGTTTATTGCTCACTTCACATTTATTAGATTGGAAAAATGAAGCGTTGGCAGACATATTTGGGTCACAACGCACGGCATGACCAAAGATAGTCCTATATTAATTAGTACTGGAAATTAATGTAGAGCATTATGTAGTTAAGTAGCATACAAGGAAATATCTGTATCGTTATGAATTCAATATTATCCTAGTGAGTTAGTAAAGAGTAAGTACATCTGCAAGGGCTTTCTACTGCTTTTTATATTCAGGGTTGCTACTAAAGATGGCAACTCAGCTGTAGTTACATACTTTGTTTAAACTTATATTAACCTTCTGCAATCTGTGAAATAATTGCCTTGGTTTATATTAGAAATAAAAATATAGTTCATAAAGTACAAAAACGTTTCATCAAATAAAATGACATGAAGTGGATCTTGTAGAAGATTTCACAAGAATTTTTGACTTTAGATATGCTATTTAATGTCATGTTATGAAAAGTCATTAATTATGCATATTATGAGATTGTGATAATGCTCGTTTCGTGCTCACAGATTTTCTATTATCCTTATTCGTTGAATCGAACATATCTACACTCACTATTTTTTACATGTACATATCTGGAATATATGTAATACATTATTGTTGTCCTTGAGGTAGAGTAATCTGTTGAATAAATAAATAAATAATTATTCTTTATCGTGTAAAAACAGTATTTGGTATTTTTATTCCAAATAATATAGCTACTTAATATCACAACAAACACATTAATGTATTGTTTTCATTTAAATAAAATAAAGCATCAAATTTAGACAGACCTTTTCACGTTAATATGTGATATATTTATATATAGCATATTTCCGTTTTACGTCATAACGACCGGGAAAATTTTACAATTTCGATTTGATAACAATACCCTATTAACTAACAAAATTGTATAAATATGTATTTGTAAACATGTAAATTCAGCATTATTAATGCTAAAAGGCCCAGACAATGCTGTTACAGACATTCCAAACAAAAGCAGAATCGGCAAAATCATATTCAAACACAAATAGAAAAATTTTTGTAATGTAAATTATCCCCGCCTAGTTTAACAACATATCGAATCACTGATTAAAGGTATTTAAAAGTCATTGTATGTCGGCTTTACTTAGGCTTTTTAAAATAGTAAAACTAAAATTTTACGATATATACATCACACACTACTTTAGGGTAGGTTTATTATTCACCTTGATATTATTAAATTTAATTGCTTTGTTAAACTCAGGCCGACCTGCAATGTGCAACAAAGAGCGAAATGCAGTTCACTTGAACCACCGTTCAACAGAACACAATACAGAGTCATATATGAAATAGCAATTAATATATGAAAAAGTACCCACCCCAGACTCTGTAAGATAATATAACAAATTACCTGAAGAAATAAAAATCTTAAAACATATTCAATATAGAAAAGCAATTAAAAACATGTTTGTAAATAAAGTGATATAACCAAAATGGAAAATAACCAGAGTATAACGCACAGAAGTCCTCAATAGCAGTAGTCCGGGATGGATTTACCGTCCAAGAAACAACCCGTGACGATGATGTAGGACCGTAGTTGGTATCTACTGTGTGTCCAAAAAGCCTGGAAACACCCAAATAAAATCGAAACGGATGATTTTTGCGAAAAATGCAAAAACAGGTCAATTAGTATTTTCAAAAAACTACTGGCTGATGGTATCTGTTTGGAATTTTTGATGACCTTGAAAAAGTTATGATGTCATCAACAAAAATTTAAATGGCAACGTCGCATTTTTAATTTTATTTTTGATAGATCTTTTAATTTTCTAAATGACTGTAAAAAAATTTGGCATTTTACTTAAGAAAATGACCGAGAAAAATTTAATTACTTCTTCGAAAATGGAAAAGTTTGTCTTTAAAAAAAACATAGTTGGCCTAAAAGTCGATTATTTTTCAAACACATTTTGTTTTATTTGTGACATTCTGTCAAATACGAATTGTGTGTAAGTTAAAAAAATCTGTTTAAAAATGGTTTTAAGTGAGAGGGAACGTATTCAAATATTGATGATGATTGGTTTTGGGGATAGGGCTCGTTCAGTTAGAGAAGTTAGAGACTTATTTAATACAGAACATCCGGAGCGTGCCCCAATTAGTATTTCTGCAGTGAGTAAGATTCGCAAAAAATTTCAAGAAGAAGGCCATGTTCGAGATCGCCCTAGAAGTGGTCGTCCAAAGATCGCAGAAGATACGCAACTCGACGTATTATTGTCAGTAGAGGAAACTCCAAATTCTAGTACACGGCAGCTTGCTCGGGAGTTTAACGTGTCGAAGAGTACAATTGGTAATATTTTCCAAAAAACTAAATATCATCCCTACAAAATCTGTTTCGTTCATGAGCTGTCTGAAGACGTCTTCGACAGGCGTGTACAGTTTTGCGAACAACTGATGCCTATGTGTAATAATGATCCGTTTTTTATCATAAATATCTTATTCTCAGATGAAGCTACGTTCACATTACATGGGACTGTTAATAGACAAAACTGCAGGTACTGGGCACGCCAAAATCCACGCTGGATGAGAGAGGTACGAACTCAGTATCCTCAGAAATTAAATGTATGGGTTGGTTTAATTGGTAACAGAATTTATAGGGCCTTTTTTCTTCAACGGTAACCTGACGGCGGAAATATATTTGGATTTTTTACAAAATTATTTAATTCCGTCATTAGCAGAAATATTTCCGAACCATGAAGATCCTAATTTGCCCAGCCAAAGAATTTGGTTTCAACAAGATGGGGCTCCATCCCACTATGCGGGAAATGTTCGGCATTATCTCGAGAATACCTTCCCAAACAGATGGATTGGCAGGAGGGGGGCTATCGAGTGGCCGGCTAGGTCGCCAGATCTAACGCCTATTGATTATTTTTTGTGGGATTACCTAAAAAATAAGGTATACGCAACTAAACCTGAAAATTTGGAAGACTTGCGTCAACGGATTGAGATTGAAGTACGAAGGATCACTCCTGAAATGATAGAAAACGTTCAAAATGAATTTTATTATCGTTTAGGGTATTGCCAAGATGCTCAAGGACAACATTTTGAACATTTATTGTAAGAGTTTATGCTGATTTCTACGATTAAAATTTTCTTTGTTTTCTATGATTTTTTTTTTCAAAATTTTTCTTAAGTAGAATGAAAAATTTTTTGACTGTCGTTTAGACAATTAAAAGATCTATCAAAAATAAAATTAAAAATGCGACGTTGCCGTTTAAATTTTTTTTGATGACATCATAACTTTTTCAAGGTCATCAAAAATTCCAAACAGATACCATCAGCCGGTAGTTTTTTGAAAATACTAATTGACCTGTTTTTGCATTTTTCTCAAAAATCATCCGTTTCGATTTTATTTGGGTGTGTCCAGACTTTTTGGACACACAGTATAATTGTAAATTTTAATTTTAATATGTATGTATGAATAACTAAATTTTACTGAACAACATGACCTGGAAGTGATTATACAGGTTTATGATAAAGTAACGCACAAAATTCATAAAACGTACAATGTACATTTTTGAAAAAAATGCAAAAACACGTCAAACAGTTTATTTTATTCCGCGTCTTTTAACATAAGTCAAAAAAATAAAACGTCAAATTTGTCAAAGTTATGACGTCATCAATATTTTTTTTAAATATGAAGCTTGGTTTTTTTTTACTTTATTTGATAAAGCTTGTTTTTCTGCATTATAAAGAAATAATTGAAGTAGGGGTCACATAAGAAAAAACTGAGAGAATTAATAAAAAAACAAAATAAACTTTATTATAGTAATAACATTTAAATTAACTAAACAGTCCATTAAACCAAAACTATTTCTTACAGGAATTGTTCAAACTGTGTCCCGTTCACTTCTGACATAGGCCAAGACGATGGTAGACCTGATTTACAGAGTCTTCGATCATCTGCGGAGTTACACGAGTCATTTCATGTCTAATTCGGTTTTTTTTTTAGTTTTTTCTTATGTGACCCCTACTTCAATTATTTCTTTATAATGCAGAAAAACAAGCCTTATCAAATAAAGTAAAAAAAAAACAAGCTTCATATTTAAAAAAAATATTGATGACGTCATAACTTTGACAAATTTGACGTTTTATTTTTTTGACTTATGTTAAAAGACGCGGAATAAAATAAACTGTTTGACGTGTTTTTGCATTTTTTTCAAAAATGACAATTGTTCGTTTTATGAATTTTGTGCGTTACTTTATCATAACCCTGTATAGTCTTTAACAGTGGAATGCCTGTTTATAATGAGAATAGCTAAATTCGTTAATTTCTATTCTATAGTGGTCTGTAATTGACTTACGCCTTGCAATTTAGAAATTTCTATGTAATTTAATCGGCAACTTGGAAATGTCTTCCTTCATTACTTCTACCGCCAGTGGCGTGCCCGAATACTTAGTTTTCAAATATAAACATCATTTTATAATCATGTAATCATGCTTTTTAATTTCGTATTCATATTACGTTAAAGTTGATTAGTTTATGTTTATAATTTCCAACATCACTGCGAAAAAAACCTTTAAACTGCGCTTATGGGATTATAATGTCAAATTTGACAATTTAATTCAAGCAAGGGTGGAAATTGTAGAATGTAAATATCGCTAAAATACAACTGGCGACGGCGTAATTCAATCACAAACACATTATAAGTAATATAATTGGGCATGGTTTGTATTAGGAGTGTAAATGTGAAAAGCCTGTTCTATCAAATGAAGTAAAATAAAATCACATGAAGTGGAACTAGTGTACAATTTTTTTTTTCATGTTTACATGCTAAAGGTTTTGTTTATGTTGTTAATACTAACGAAATGTATGTTTTTATCAATTTCTGTTTACAACGTACAGCGTAAACTGATCTGTAAAAACAAAACCCATGACTATGTCTTCTATAAATATATTTACAAAAGTTGCGCTGTACTATTCTATTGGTTTGGGAGCAGTCCGCATTCAGTAATATTTAAAAATCCATCTGCTTGAGGAAATATTACAGCTGTCTATTATTTTCGGTCATTATAGAAATACAGAAAATGATCTATTGATAAATTACGGTTATAGAATAAAGTTACGGTTATTGATATTATAAAGTAAACCCATTAAGATGTTAAGCCAACTCAGCCGATAAGCGAAATTTTGCTTCTAACTAGCATATTAATACTAACACTAAGATCGCGTACCTGAGGTCTGTGTAAACGAAAGTACTATTTACATAATAAAGTATGTACGTTTTTACAAAAGATCCTTTTCTCAATCACCGTCTTGATTAAATATTTTGCGTTATAATTAATAAGGATAAAAAAGTGGACGTGTTTCAATGTCGGCATTAGTCAAGTATTAATAATATCCAGCAATTGGTGATTAGAAAAATTTTACTCCAAATGATACCATATGCTGGAGATAATGAAATATCAAAGGACAAAAAAAATCAAATACATTTCAATGAATAACTTGTATATATGTATTTTATCTGCGCTGTTGACACATTTATTGGAAGAATATCTATTGACATACAGTGCTTCTGAATCCGAATACTAGTTGCGGTCGCTGATTACAGTGAATCTTTGATTCGATTCCACAATCGACAGTTCTAAATTCCGCGGCAGATTAGTTATCTATCAGTAGATGAAACAAATATTAAGCTAATAATATGTCATGCTATAAATATAAGTTAAAAAAACGTAAGAAAAAAAATTTCAATTTTACACAATCTAGTTTTTTTTTTGATGATAGAAATAACGTAGCAGACCAAATGCGTTGAAATTCATCCAGTCCCATAACCCGAATTTTCCTTGACCGATTTCGTCTGACAAATTCACATGCGATCGCCCCTAAAATACGCGTATCTCAATAACACACAATTCGGTACACAACTGCTAACACTCACACATTACATGAACTGGGAGTCCATAGAAGACTCTGGAACCTCTTACACATTCACAGAAACCCCTAGTAAGACGCTCCGAGAAGCGTGACATTGGTAGAAGGGAGTCCAGAGAGGCCAGCAGACCACAGACGAGGGTTGAAATTCCAGTCTTGGGAATCAATTTAATGAGCTTTTTGGATATTAAAAAGAATCCAAAGCTTTCTAAATATTGCTAAAAAAATCTCGAAACGTTATTTCTGATAAAAAGTGTAGATACAAAACATCTAGGTAATTATATTAATATTTAGAATCCTCTCAAATTTCTATGTAACTCGTCTTGTTCGCGATTTTACATAGGTAGTTATGATTCATTTTTAAGTAAGCCATCTTTGTTTAAAACAAACAGTTGTGCATAGTTTTTGTTTTCTTATATTTGGTAGCTGTAAAATCAATCTTCCCTCAAACTCAATAAAATACACATGACAAATGTAACAATTACAGGTTTAATATTATGGTAACGTTAAGTTGTATTGTCCAAATAATAATTATTTTAATTTTCTATTATTTTATTTCACTTACTTGTATTATTCTGAATAATTACGTTATTTGTGACATTATTATCTATCTATACCTAATTAAAATGCTTTGCAATTGTAATGATTTCAATGGTAATGTATAAAATTCAATTAATTAGATTGGAAAACTTAGGAGACAACAAAAACTACGTAGACTAAAAACTACAATAAAAATTTTAATATATTCAAAATTAATACATATGTACATACAAAAATTTTTTAATTGGACATGTATTTGAAAAAATGGTTTTTCCTTCAGTTGTTTTGTGTGTTATATTGACGCAGTTTTCGAGGAAGATGAAATCAACAATTACATGTTTATTATCAACATAGAAGTTTTAAAGTATTAAATCTTCAGAAAAATGATAAACTGATAACTTCCCCATACAGTACACAGGACACACATTTAGAACCTGCATACTTCCTGTTACTTTAAAAAACATTGGAAAGAATGAAATGTTTTATATATATTAGAGCAATTTCAAATCATATGTAACTGTTTAAATACAGTACTTAATAATATATACATATTCTACGGACCATTGCTGCACTGATTATTATGAGATAAGCAAAATTCACTAGTGATTCAGGTTAAGAATAATATTAACAAAATGACTGACTTTTGGCAAATTCTTAATTAATAATGTGTTAATAAGTTTATTATATTAATTTATTAAAACTGCCAAATGAGTGTATAATTTAGTTTTACATATGTTTTGTCTACAGCAACCTAATAATTTTTTCAATTTGCATGCATAATAGCATCAAATAAATTGTTTATCACACATGTTATATGACTAGTGTGGCTAAATTCATAAGGAAATTTAAGCCCAAATGAGAGTTTTGTAGCTATCTAAACTGAAACTGCAGTCACATAGTGATTAAAACAAAGTGAAGGTATTCAAAGATTAATTGAGTGTTTTATTTTACTTATATCCAGTAATTTTTTATAAATCAAAATACAAATGAAACTATGATTTGTATTCTTAGATGAATAAATAATGACTAAATATGAGGTAAATATTTGACCCACTTAATGAACTAAATGAGCTCTCAATGTTAAAAGCCTAATGTCATTAAAATGTTTAAATATACTTAATGTAGGTACTGTGTTCAAATCATAAAATCTGATAAAGTAATCTGTGATAATAAAAAATAATTGTTTAAAAATGTACTCACTCAAAACTCCATCCACAGTCTTTTGTAATTCTATTTCTTAATACTATTTCAGCACCAGGCACACTACAAACTGGGTAGTTCCAACAATCCTTTATTCTTCTATACACATATCTAGAGTAAAAGCTAGAAAATCTATCGTATAATGGTGGATAACCATCTCTATTCTCTTCTTTGGCTACTTTTGGTGGAAATATTGCCTGGCTTAAGTAACCAAGAAACAGTAATATGTAAAAGCCTAATCGAGTTAGAAATGATGTCAAAAAACTTGGTGGTTCAAAAGATTCATTTATAATTCTAGGTCTTGTACTACTCGTGTGCCCCTGAAATACTTTATTTTTATTATAATAATCATTAAGATTTGACATTTACTTACATTCATATAAACATTGCCTTTTGATCTTGAATCTTCATCTGACGACGAGCTCTAAAAGATACTAAATGTAAATTAAAAAAAATATATGTAAAGTAAACTTACCAATACATGACCATTTAAATGATTCTTAAATCTACAGGCCACTTTACCATTTTTCTATAAAGAATAGAATGGTTTTAAATTTTGGAAAACGATACAAATTATATTCTAGGAAATATGAATTACACTACAAATTTGTAAGTAAACAATACTATAATAACACAAAACTTACAAGATATCCATTGAGCAATATGGGAGAGTATTTCTGTGAATTATAATTAAATTGTTTGTGATTTTCTATGTTTATACCATTTAAAACTTCGGTTACAGAATTTTCACCTACACCCTGCTCCATTCTCGTGGCCATTCTAACCTAAAATATGCGCTTGCGCGTATAACTGCAGATATCGTTGGTGAAATGCCGGTCGCGTGATAAAGTTACTCCTTATATATCTTTATCAGGGACGTACAACTTTGTTCGTGAAACAACTATTCGTTCATTGAATTTAAAAGTTGACGTTTGACCTACACTTAGTCAATTGTTAAATTGATTTGAATGCATTAATGATATCTCAAATAATACATAACTTAAATATTGAGTTTTCTCTATTTATAAAATTCATTTTTGGTGAATATTTTGATATTAAATTAAATCAGTGCATACACAATTTCTATGCATTTAATTTCCACTAAACGCGGCTGTTGGTCATAATAAGTGACTCATGCAGACCTAAATAGAACTGAAAGCAGCGAAGGGGATAACTCTACAACCAATAGAATCGTTTCTACCTTCCCCTTGAAACATCCGCAAGAATACTGCACGTTACTTTCTTTTGACGTTTGACAGTAGTGCCGGTGCGTTTCGCTATACTACTTAAATTTTTAGTGTAATATCCAATTTTAACAGTTATACAATGGACGCGAAAGACATTGACAGTAAAAATGTAGATTTATTGGGAAACTTAAAAAAAGAAGACATACCCGAACCGCAACAACTTTTGAAAAGAGAATTAGATTCTGTTGATGATTTTGAGCATTTAGAGCATGACATTTCTCCTTTGAAAGATGCTCACAAAGTTATAGATTCAGTAGGAGAGTCCGAACACACACGTGAGATTCTGGGAAAGATCAATAAAGGGGTGGATTCAGCCGAAAACGTCGCTAGCTTACTTGCCGACCAAACTAATTTCGATCCCCTACAAAAAGAACGTTTGTTCGATAAACCAAGTACAGTAGCTATGGACTCGAACTTACTAGAACTCGTAGATACTTTTCCAGACCGTAAAGAAGCAGATGCTAAACTGGATAAATTCTTAAGTGAGATGTCCACAGTATCTGCCCCAACGGAGAAACAACTAAAAGAGAGTATTAAAGAAAAGGTTGACGATGTGAAGACGGCATCTCAGAACTTTATGGATATGGAGAGGAGTCCAGTGTTTCACGAATCTCCGGCGTTTCCAGCACATACTGATATAATCGAACGATTTACCGACAGCGAACCAGAAGACGATTTTAAGCTTTCCAAAGAAGATTTGACCAGAGTTAAAGATAACGATAACGTTAAAACTGATATGTTTAAAGACTTCGAAGACTTCGAGCTTCCGAAAGCTTCCGCTCCAGTTTTGGAACCACAAAAAGCTCAAGAAATTAAAAAGATTGTAGATAATGTTAAATTACCAGAAATGACACCTGAACCAAAGCAGTTGGAACCAGTAATTGTTAAAGAACCGGAACCAGTTAAAATTCCAGAACCTATAAAATCAGAATTAAAGCCACTAATAAAAGAACCAGTTAATATCGAGGCAGTTAAAACCGTCGTAACTGATCCTTCGAGTAAGAAAGAACTGGATGTTAAGAAAAAAGAAGAAATTCCACCTAAAATTGAATCAAAACCAAAAACGCAAGCCGAGGCAATGTTTTGTAAAATGGGTTTGGGTAAGTAAAATTTTTTAATTGGTGGTACTTTTATCTAAATATTACTTTGTTAATGTATGTTTTTACTTTTTACGCAATCCCATCTTTAGTTCGTTTCGTTACAAATAAAGTTAGGTGCTACATGAATGAAGTAATCGATATTTTTGCACAATGTTACGTAGGTCAAACGGAAAAACTTGTCTCACGTATAATTACATTAGTGTGTCGTGACTCATATTGAATGATAATTATTGAATCTCAAAATGTAAATTACAATTATGAAACAATAAATATGTATAATTGAAATATATTTTTATATAATATTGTTAATGTTTTTCAATAATAATTTATTATTAATATTTAATTTTAGTCGTACAAAGACGAATTCTAGGCAATGTATTATTATTTAATATACATACCTTCACTTATTTCCTATTTTTGAAATTATTTTGGACAATGTAATAATTGATTTTTTGAAGAAACGAATTTTCTGATTATATTGCTGTATTGTTTGCTATTGATTTTATTCAATCTAATTTGAATTTGGGCTTCAACAAATTATGTATTTATATCTTTCATAGACCTTAAAATATATTCTTGCATTTAGAAAAACGATGAAATTATTATCCATGTAAAAATTGAAGAAATAGATTCAGCTTTTTTTTACATAGGTAAATTATAGCGTTGCGTATAAAATAATACTCAGGATAGACAATAGATTACAATAGGTATGTCAATAGAACGGTAAATAGGTATATTAGAAGATATAGATTATGTCAGTCGCATAATTGTACCTAGTTTTCAACAGTCAATTCAATTATTTTGTGTAAAATTTATTGTTAAAAAGATTAATTCATTAGCGTGACAATTTTTGTAATGATAGTTCAGTTTGCTATATGATTCCATAAATATGTATAGCTCAACCAACGATTCCTGACAATTCAAGTTTGGATCCGCTTTAATCATTGGTATTTTTTGTTGTGGGGTGAAGTACCCAAGCCGTATATTAGGGTATCTATTGTTTTATTTAATATTGCGTTTCGCTTTAGAGAGTATATGTAGTTGTATATCCGTCAGGTGTTACTGTAAATTAACTAATAAATTGGAGCGTAAAAAATTGATTAGGTGTACCAAATTATTTTTACAACTTCGTACCAATCTAGGTTCGAATCATTGTTAAGTAAAACACAAAAAAATATTTTAAGGCACAAGTATTTTTGCATTTATAGAGGTAGAGCCCCACCTAAAATTATTTTCAGTTATACAGTGTATTTCGGTTGCGTGTAATCACCGACAACTTTAAAATTTTAAGTAGAACACCTGTATATTAAGTACATTTCCGAATTCGTGGAATAATTTTATTATAAGTTCGTATAGAATAATATATGTCTATCCATTCTTAAAATATTTGCATTTATTCGGAAATTTTGACAGCTGACGGTTTCCGGCAAAACACCAGTAGCTGAATCACGAAATACTGCAAAATTCTTAGCCTTGCATAAAATTTGATGATCTTACAGTAAGAACATCAATATTTATGCAAAGCTGGAATCCTTAATGATAATACTAAGTACATAGAAACAATTGAAATGCGAATAATTTAATTATTTTTAATCCAAACTTTATGTTTTAAGCAAAATGATAAAAAAAATATTTTGTGACCCTCTCTATAATGTGTGAATATCTTAAAAATTTGAAATGTAAAGGCTGGCGTATCTTCTTAATATGTGGTTATTGAATTATGGGCATTTTGCTGAAGACCGTCAGATGTTAAACGTTTTGAATACATATAAATATATTAAAAACGAATAGATATCGACTAATAATCTTTTATACAAATTTAAATTTAAATTACCCATGGAATTCGAAACTGTAATAATATAGCCTTTTTTTTTTTAATCTCAAAAGTTGCTGGTGGTCATGCTCAAACAAAACACTCTGTATAACTGAAAATAATTTTAGGTGGTAGAGCCTACAAATGCAAAAAACTTCTGTCTTAAAATCACGTTCGTATTTTGTATAGCAAAGGATATATCGAACAATGCCGCACTAATCTAAATAACTGCTCAGAATTTATCATATCAAGCATATAAATTTTAGGAAAATATGGCCATGCATTTTTGATGTATGAGCATTGATCAGGTCGCTTCAGTTATATGATAACTTTCCTCTCTGGTCTTTAATTAAATAGATGGATACTTCACCATCGGTTTTCACCAAATTTCCCATTGCGTTATCGAACTTTGAATCGAGTGTAGTTCATTAAAACGCTGAAACATTTCTGAATCTCAAGATATCGAGTTCTGCGTTCCACCTGATTACGTTTCCTCTGTTGAAATGACTATAGCCTTCGTGTTTTCTCTATGATACCGACTGTACTAGGTTCATTGTTGTTAAGGGTGACAAATTACAAACGTATAACAATTGTTTCACTACACTTTCAGACAATATTACAGTCTCAAAGTCATACTGCACATTTAAATCTGCTTGAGATTGACTGCAGACTTAGAGAGCAACAGTGAAAACACATCCCGTATAGGAAACAGGCAAGAAAATCATCATCAAGTTTAAAAAACGAGAATATACCATTTTATATTTTACACAGTTTCTTTACGCGTATCTAGTCATTTATTCTGTTTTTGTGTGTGTGTGCATTGTTTGGGAAGCAATTTTTAACTAAATTAGTGCACACTTATTCCGTAGTTCCACTCACATTCTCACGAAGCTTTTTTGATAAATCAAAAAGCTGCTATTTGATAAGTCCGAGTTTTAAATTTTTTTATACAAAAGTTGTTCCAAATCAGCTGTAAATGCGTTTGCACTTGCAATAAATTTATATGAAATGTATAATTTGCGAGACATTTGCAAAACTGCTATTATGTAAAAGGAAACGTGCCACTTCCAGTCCGAATTTTGAATTTACAGAAATAAGCTTTATATACTTTTTTCTGTTGGTGATATTTTAAGTCATCCTTTTATTATCTAATTCCTTGACTAATAACAACGTATTTAAAAAAAAAATAAAAACACGAAACAAGTAGCAACAAATATGGTTTATTAACTACGAATAAATATAACTATTCAAAATACAAGTCAGTAATAAAAATTCAATTTTCACTCTTCTCATTTATGTGAAAGTGAAATTCACATCCATGAAAATATTGAACATCATTGGTTGATGATGATGATGATGATGAAGTCACTTGTAGAGAACTCAGTTGTAGTTGTGTTCCCCCAAAAACTTTTTTCGTAATTTTGATGCATTCTTCTATGCAATCTTCGATGTATCCTTCTGCGACGGTAGAAAAACGACAACCGCCATGCCGTTTCAGTGAAACTAAATCTTCCTGGAGCTAACATCGTTGCGGAGCTTCCTCGGTAGCAGTGCCCCCCGCATAAGTTTTAGGATCCTCCAATTTGAGATACGCGGCAATTTTAGAGAGAAGTTGACCAAAGGTGTTGATACTCACAGGCCGTCGAGTATACTTCCCATTGTTTTAAAACAAGAAGAATCGACCATAAGATGTGTTCCCGGAACGTAAAGATGCATATTTTCGGTATATGGTTAAAGGGTTAACCACGAAGCCTTCTCCAGTAGTGGTGAACATTCTTTCTAAATGCATTTTGGTACCTCGAAGTGTTACAGTAAAAACTTCTCTAGTATCTTGGATATCATTCACAGTGAGGTCACATAACTCCTTGCGCAGACATGATCCAGCAATTCGGAAAATAAAGCAGCTTATAAAATAAGGAAAAATTATTAGTCTCAATGCACACGTTTTCTTTAACTTTTAAAGAAGACTTCAACTCGAATAATGCGGCCAAAGTGATGTAGGTGATAACGTTTCTTGCTACAAATCCAATTAATTATAAAATATGTAAATAAAAATGGATAATCGCAGACTTACCTTCTCGTCTAAATAGGTGAGAATTACCTCTTGTATTACCGTGGAGACTGTTATTTTCTCGCCAATGTCAGAAACTTGAATAAACCTTCTCATAAGCAGCGTTAGACAGCACGGGAAACAATTTTTACCGGAATAAGTTCGCTTTCTATAAAATATTTTCAAGAGCTTCATTTGACATTTCCATTTTCGTTTATAAAACAAACAACTCATAAACAATAGCTGTAGCAAGTCGTGACCAACGTAGTTGACTGACAGAAAAAATTTTGAATAACACCCATGCGAGCACGCTTAAAGTACGAGTCTGTCGTTATGCAACCAGACCCAATCGAGTTGCATAGGCACCCGAAATACTTAGGTTTTTGCACTTGTATTATTAATAACTATTTCAAACTCTCGTTTTTAAAATGCCATTTATCGCATATTTTTCCGTGACGCTAAGTGACCTTTTAAACACACCTTGACAAGCCGGGGCTTCGTGCACTTTAGTCACGGGCTGAACTTAACAACAGGCACATTAGTCACGGGGTGAAGTTAGCTCTAGGTTTTTTAGATGCAACAATTAATTGAAACTAAAACAAGATGATTGACGCTTGTCATCGACCTGTCAAACTACCCCGACGTGGCGCGACAACAGACAAGTCGAGAAGAAGTCTATTGTATGGAACTCGTTTTATAAACTCGGGATTAAAAAGAGGTTTATAAAACTTTATACAAAATATACTATTCTACTCTCAATATATCTATTTAGAAACTATTACTTGGAAGATATTTGCAAAAAACTGTTTTTTAAATATGGTAAAAGACCTACTTCCAGTAGGAATTTCGAAAAGCTTTTGTTATAATAAATATTTCAGATTCACTTTTGAGCACTTCTGTATGCCCTAGAAATTTGTCTTACCTTAGTAGCTGACGAGGCAAAATTTGATTTTTTTAGCTGAAGTAAACTACTACTTCCTGTCTACCGATTTCACTGAAAATCTGTCAGATCTCCCAAAGAAGATTATATTCCTAAGTATAAAGTTTGATATTAGTATATTTTAACTTTTGATCGTTCTCGTGGCCACACACACACAAACTGAGAGACAGAGAGAGATTTTTTAAAAACTACTTCTTTGGTATCAGGGAACTTCAAAACGTGATATCTGCAAAAATATCGATGTTAGAAATGTTCATCATATAGTACTACATATAAGAAAGTAAAAGAGCAGTATGCATTTGGTAATTATTAATGTTTCGTATGCAGGTTCTTTGGCAAAAATCATTTATTTTTTTCATACTTAAATGCATCATCTTTTATGTCTCCATGTTAGTTCTATAAATGTGTCAAAGTTCTTCTTCAGAACTTTATATTTTATTCCATAAATTTACGTCGATGCCTTCTACTAAACTAATTAAAAGTTTGATACTTTCCCATTATATGCGCTACTGATCAATGATTTTACTGTATACAGTGACCAATCATATCACTTAATTATAGTTTTATTACAGACTAATTAACTATTGTACGGTTTTCGTATCGAGTAATCGAGCTTCTAAACTAGAATTGAAAAAGTACCTATAGAGCGACTAAAAAAAAACGTGCATGATGTCGTTCGTAATTAAGGACATTTTATGCTATATGAAAAAACGAATCTGTCTATGATTCCATGAATAGGTAGAGAGGTAGACAGTGAGACGTCTACTTTCATACGATGCGTGTGAGTGAACTCTCAACGGAATGAGAAACGTTATCCGGAAACTAAAATTATACCATTTTATTTTACAGCTAGAAAATTACTGTATGATTGTTGAAAGATGGCTCGCAAAAAGCGTTATAAGTACCTATTAATAATTAAAACGATAACAATATGTATAAATATTGGAATAAACAATATGAATGAAAGCAATTTTAATAATTTCGGCAGCCATCACAAAATCTTGTTTTAAGCACCGGATTTGTATCCATACTTAATGAGTGTCTGTAATTGATTTACGTATTGCGATTTAGATATATTCCTGTTAAAAAATCGGCTACTTGGACAATGAAGATCCGTTTGTACTACCGCCAGAATCGTACCTAAAGAATACACAATTTACCAATTTTAATATCAAATGGACATACGAGTACTTACATGCAACTCTAACATTGCCAATATGATAAAATAGTATTAATAAACTGTAAATTTAATTCATATTATATTAAAGTTGATTATTAGTTTACGTTGACAAATTTCAAAATCATTTCTAAGAACTCTTTAAACTGTTCATTTATTATTATTATTATAATGTCAAATTTGACATTCATGTTGAATTCAAGTGAGGGGGCAGAAAAACGTATAATTCGCTAAAATACTGAACTGTAAATTAATTAAAAACACCTGTTGCTATATATTGAAGGTGCTTCTGAATAATATTATTTGAATTCTGTACCTGTTTATGTATTGTCCACAGTTTTCTAATACCGAAAAAGCGGTTTTTAAAAAATATCTGTGTCTGGTTGTCTGTCAGTATGTGTATGACCACATGGTTGCCGAACGGTAAAATATATCAATACCAAACTTTATATAGAAATATAATCTTCCTCGTGAGATCTGATTAGATTCTCAGTGATATCCGTAGAGTGGAAGCGGTAGTTCACTTCAGAAAAAAAATCAAATTTTACCAATATCTCGTCAACTGCTAAGTTTCGACAAATTACTAAGAAATACAAAACTGCTCAAAAGTGAATTTGAACCACTGTTTTATAAAAAAAAGTTCTTGGAAATTCTTACAGAAGGTAGGACGTTTACTCCTCTTACATAATACAAGTTTTTTTGCAAATATCTCGCAAATTATGCATTCCATAGATATTTATTAAAGCATAAAAGTATTGAAAGGCAGATTTGAAATAATTTTTGTATAAAAAAATCCAAAATTCGGACTGGAAGTAACACGTGTATGCAAATATCTCGCCAATTATCCATTCTGTACAGATTTATTAAAAGTACCAAACTATTTGGTTCATTTTGAATATTTTTGTATGACAAAAACTTAATATTCAGACCGTACCGGAAATAGCATTTTTACTTTTATCGGATAGCATTATTTTTGCAAGTATCTCACAAATTGTGCATTCCATACAGATTTAGTAAGAACTAAAAGATTTTAGAGAAGAATTTGGAGTAACTTTATATAAAAAAAACTTCAAAATTTGGACCGGAAGTAACACTTTTGCTGATAGTTTTATTAAGGAGATAAGAGTGTTTGAAACTTAATTTGGAACAACGTTTAATAAATAATTCAAAACGCACATACATACATACATATAAGATAGTCGCGAGTAGTGTTACATCAATAAATGATTCTTATTATTATTATACAGTCTATCGACTTTTTTTAAAATAAAATTCATTTTCGAATCTTACATAGTTTAACATGGATTACTAGAGATAGTAGAGATCTGAAAGTAATGTAATTTAGTTCAGTATCTTTGGCATTTATAAATGCCTTATCTATTCGAATTACCTATGACTTATTTCATTGGCGTAAGTTGTACAGTACAATGATCTGTTATATTAAATTATATTCTCAACTGTTATCATTATTATTAAAAAAAAAACAGAAAAACAAATCAAATTAGGTGTTCAAACTGTTGACCACAAACTTCCTGACAATAGCCAAGCCGAAGATCAATTTCTCGTAACACTGCAGTTAACGTTTGCGGCTTAATTTGTTGTATTTCGGTTATAGTTCTATTCTTCAATTCATGAATATTTTCCGGTTTATTGAAGTACACTTTGGAGTTTAGATAGCCCCATAAATAAAGTCTAATAGGGTTAGATCTGCAGACCTAGCTGGCCATTCGATAAAACCTCTGCTACCGATACGTCTATTTGGGAAAATATTGTGAAGGTATTCTCGTACTGTTCTCGAATAGTGTGGGGGGCGCTCCATCCTGTTGGAACCATATCGAATCTGCCGGTATATTTGGCTTCTCACACACACTGGGTACTATGTAATTTTGTAGTAGGTCTAAATATTTTTCAGAATTAAGTGTTTCCTCAATAAAAAAAGGGACCCACAATTGAAGACACAGTGCAAAAGTGCAAAAAGGGGGCAGCTCCATATATTTACAATATTTCGTTTTTAGTCGCTATAAGGTAACTAAAAGGCGCTCTATCGTTTTGTGTACAAACGAGGCAGATCCGTTTTCTCGTTTGGAAAATATAATGAATATATAGATGTCCCCTTATTGTATTCGGTGCAAAAAGGGGACCGCTCCGGAGCTGGTTCGTTTTTGCACGGGATGTATAGTTCGTACATTCGCCGCTTGGATGCAACACGTGCATTGTGGAAGACGTCGCCATGTTGTTTCGTGGGTTATTAACCGCCTATAGTTCACGTTGTTATTCCGTGCATTTTGTGAAATTTAGAGAGTTTGTCGAATAATACGGATTTTTGTAAAATGTCGGCTAGCAATAGTCCAAGCGAACAATGCGACGATTCGGAAAGAGAGCCTGATTTTTCTCCCGACGACCCTGGACCTAGTGTTAGACGCTTTTCTGTATTTAATTCAAGTGCTGAAATTTCATCACTCGTCCATTTGTGAAAAAAAAAGTTGTCAAGAAACGAGCAAGAGATGAAAGTAAGTGAATATTGCTAAGAAAAGGAAAGCTGAAGGAAAAACCTTACATCGGCATTAAAAACAAAAGTAAATGTCTGATAGGTGAAAGGAAAACTGGCAAAAACTGTAACAACTGTAAATTGAAATGTTTCAAAATACTACTCAGCAAGATATTTTGACAATCTTTAATATTTTGCTGACAAAGAGAAACAGAACATATTTCGAGGAGGTCAAATAGCTATAAAAAAGGTTGTCAGATCTAGACCTAAATTGGGTGGAGAAATAAACCGTTCGTGTTCCTGTGAATATACCATAAAAGTCGGCACAACTGTAAACAGGGTTTGTAGACATGGTTTTTATTTGTTATGTGGCATTAGTAAGAAAAGAATAGAACTTATTGTCAAGCACTTAAAAAGTAACATTCCGGCACCCATTGACATGCGTGGAAAACACACCAATCGCCGTAATAGGATACGTGAGGATGTAATACATCAAATTGAGTCGCATATATAGTCATATCCAAAAAGATCGTCGCACTATAGCCGCACTAAAAATGAAAATAAGTTTTATTTGTCACCTGAACAAGCTTTATCTTCAAAAGTTCGAACCAGATATATACGTTGCCATCCAGAACGATAAAAAAGTAAAGCCTCAAGTTACATACGACTATTTTTGTCGGCACTTTGTTTCAAATTATAACTACTCATTTGGAAAGCCACGGTCGTACACTTGCCAGACTTGCGACAGACTCGACAACCTCATATCAGCGGAAAAGAATGAAGAAGTGAAAAGGAATCTAATACGTGAAAACCAGGTGCATGAGACTAAAGCAAGTTATTTTTACACAAAAATGAAGGAAGATTATGCAAAAATTTCGGAGAACAAAAATGAGATGGAGCTGTTAGCATTTGATTTTCAGCAGAATATGCCTCTTCCCCACGTACATAGTGGAGATGTTTTTTTTTAAACGGCAACTGTGGGACTACAACTTTTGTGTCTTTGCAGCAAGTTCTTTAAAATCGTACTTTTTGATATACGATGAAACCGTAGCCAAGATAGGAGCTAATGATGTAGTAAGTTTTTTTACATTATTTTCTTGAAAATTTTGTAGCATTAACAGTGAGAAAATTATATCTATATTCTAATAACTGCAGCTCACAAAATAAAAATCAAATCTTGGCTCAGTATCTTTACTCACTTGCAAATACTAATAGATTTGCTAAAATTATACACAGATATCCAGAACCAGGACATAGTTTTTTGCCTTGTGATCGGAGCTTCGGATTGATCGAAAAGGAGAAAAAGAAACGGGAAATGATCGTGTTGCCAGAAGAATGGGTTGCACTGGTAAAAAATACATGCCGTAAATTTAAAGTGGTTCCAGTTTATTCCAAGAAATGATTTTGAATTTTAATGTTCATTTCAACGGGACTTTTAAAAAGTGCGTGTTAAACCAAAGAAAACAAAAATTTGGTATATCTTCTTATCGTGTCATAGAGTACACAGCAAAAGGCGTAGAATGCAGCAGTTTAGCCAGTGCCTTTTTAAAGACTTCTTTACCCTTCAGAAACATACCGCAACGGTGACTTTACCCCCGTCTACATTACTCCTCTCCACCGGATCGTTACCACTTAAGCGCCCGAAATAACTATATGTGAAAAAACTTGCAACAAAATATGTGCCTTCTGACTGGCAGTGGTTTTATGACCGGCTGAAGTGTCAAGGAGAAGAAGAACCTACTCAGCCAGAAGAAGATAGCTTTAGAGATGATTGAGTTTATTTATAACTTTTGATAACATGTTGTTAATAAATCACATTGAAGTTTGTATTTGGTAATTTTTTTAACTCTCTGGTGCAAAAAGGGGACAGCTTCAACGTTTTCTTTTTGATATTGTTAGCCAATCAAATGTCCAAAAAGCGTATTTTTTGAGTAGGTATATTATGTATTAAGTACTAGAGTTTAACCCTACATATAAATAAAACAGTTTTTTGCTTTTCCTCAAAAAATTGATAAAATGGAGCTGCCTCCTTTTTTCACCAGTGTCTTCAATTGCGGCACCCATAATTCCGGCCCAAACGTTTACTTTCTGAGGGAATTGTGTTTGACTCTCCTTTCTCCAATGTGGGTTTTCTGATGCCCAATATCGAAAATTTTGCCTGTTCACCGAACCATTCAAACAAAATATTACCTAGTCGGAAAAACTATATTACTTAAAAATTTAAAAATTGTGAGTTGGCATTGCATCTATCCATCATTATTTCGCAAAATTCTAATCTGCAGTCGAGATCGTCTACAACAAGTTCCTGAACTAAATGTGCTTAGTATAGGTGCCATTTGTTTGGGTGCCATTTGTTCTTGTGTAAATATTTTAAAATAGAATATTTACTTACTGACAGTACTGCAGCTACTTGTCGACTTGATTTGTGAGAATTTTCTTGTAAATCGAGCAAAATATTCAATTGTGTGTTTTCTGGAACTGTAACATTGTTGGTATTGCAATTGTCTCTTACGTGGCCAAAGACTCTAAACTTTTTTTCTATCTTACTAACTACTGATCGTGTAATAGGCCTCTCCGGGTACGTATCATTAAACAATTCACAAACTTCAGCTTGTGTTCGAGTCCTGTCGCCATATCCTACCATCATCAAAATTTCTGTACGTTGTTTCTCAGTTAAACGCGGCATTCTGTCAATCTTTGCGACTGCACTTGACAAGTATTATTTTAAGTGACATTGTCATACAGTTTCCATGTGACTAAACGGTAACAAGTCAACAATAAAAAAAAAAACAAATAAACACAGATTTTAATGTTTTGCTAGATTTACAAAAAAAAAATTAAAAAACAAGTCGATAACAGTTAGTGGTAACAGGTTGAACATGTAATTTGAATCGTTTTTCTGTTTTTTTAATAAATCGGTCCTTTTCAGACAACAAAGTGAAATAAATTTTGTAGGATACGGTATCAGTTATTGATGTTTCCATTTGAAAAAAAAATTTTGATGGTCGTAACTTATTTTTGGACCAGCCTTTGTACATCAATTTACCATCAGAAAAACCGCAGCTAAAAATAAAAATCGACCTATCCGAGCGTTTTTCCATAAAACAAAACCAGAAATTTTAAATGAATTTCTTCCAACCCGCGCGTCCTCATTGTATACATATATACACTGCTACGTCATATGCTTCAAATATGGCGCACCCACCTATAATTTCGAATCTCAGTGACCATTAGATTACATTGAATTTGCAGAGTTTTAAATTCGACATTTTGTCCCTATACCTGCACTAGTTCTGAGTTAGTCATTTATAATAATCTATTATGTAGGTATATTACGCATAAAAAAATCTCATAATAAATTATTACATAAATATGATATATTAATACTCATATGTACAACTTGAATGATTCATTTATGTATCTATACAGATAAACTTAATGTGTCAGTCACCACGTGTGTGTGTGTGTGTGTGTGTGTATGTGTCTGGTAAGAGGAAAAATCATAATTACTCATTGCTATTATGTAAAGTACTTATGACTTATGTGTGTGTGTGTGTATATATACAAATATATATATATATGTATTGATAAATACAGGTGTCCCAGAAATAAAAAGACGGAGTAGCAGGTATATAAAGTCCGAACAGAAACAGACCCAAATATACCGCAATAACCAAGAAATTAAAAATTTAATTTTCTATGTTGTTTTTTAGACGGAAAATTACATTACGGACCTGGCACAGAATGTATGTTTATAAAATACACGTAAGAATGCTCATTTGTAAATAGAAACGAACACGCATTCATAGAAAAATACGTTTTTATTTGTATAAAACGGGAAAAAACGTTAAATCGTACTCATTCATACATTTTTTTGCCAGATGGGCGACCCACTTTATTGCAGACAATAAAAGATTGTATTTATTTTTAAAATAGGAAGGTTGTTGCTCCTTAATGTGTTTGTAGTCGGAAACAGCTGATTATTATTATTTTAGAATATTCAATGAATCGTAGTTTTTCTAGATTACAGTAAATATCAAGAATGTAATTATTTTTTTTTAGCAGGTGTAAAATTAAAGTAATTAATGGTTTGATATTTATTATGATATTCCTCCTCCTTTTTTTTTATGGTGGTCCTAAAAAGAACCGATTATGAAAGTGAAGCAGGTGGATATTTAGTCCAGGGTCGGCGTAAGGCCAATTGAATTCTTTATTATTTTTTTCTGCCGTCTGCGCACGAATAAAGACTTGATATTTTGAGGGTACGTTTTTACACAATCTAGCTTCCGATTTCTGCTACTCCGTCTTTTTATTTCTGGGACACCTGTATATATAGAATGTATAATTTACTACATACATATTTGCAAAAAATGGCTATTCGATAAGAATAAGTGTTACTTCCGGTCCGAATTTTGAAATTTTGTTCAAAAGGTACCTATTGAAAATAAAGTTCTAAATATGTACCTTGAAACTAGTAATGTACCAAAAGCATGACTTGCGAGATATTCGCAAAAAACTAATTTTCGATAAGAGTAAAAGACCTACTTCCGGTAGAATTTCGAAAAACTTTTTTGATAAAATTCTTCGTAAATTTAATTTTGAGTATATTTGATTTTTTTTATAAATTTGTTTAAACTTAGTAGTTGACGAAATTTTGGCAAAATTCAATTTTTTCACTGAAGTAAACTACTACTTCCAGCCCGCCGATTTTACTGAATATCTAATCAGATCTCATGAGGGAAATTATACTCGCAAGTACCAAATTTGGAATTGATAGCTATAGCTATATATTTTAAGGCACAGGCTAGAAAATTAAGTGATCAAGTGCATTATTAAGTCGCCCAGCGAAAGAACGCATGCAATTGGGGGTCGAATAACTAAAACACGTGCAGACGAAAGACAGTGAGTGAGTTCATGGAATATTACTAGAGGATAGTTAGACTCCGTTTTATTGTGATTTGCATATATGTCTACAAACCTACCGTGAGTAGATAATATTACATAGTTAAGGGGTTGAGCTTCTTTCTGTTATGCCATATAGAACTTAGCAGTGGTAGCAATATTTGAAAAATAGTTTTAACAGTGTCAATTAATAGGGCACATTTAATAAAAAAATTGTCTGGGATGCGTTTCCAATTCATAACATGACGGGTGTTTTGTCAATTAAGCTAAAGCTTTAAAGATGTATTTCCAGCCGATTTTTGCCACGCTCTTAAATTTTATACATACGAATCAAATCGGTACTTCCTAGACAACTTATATACTTAATAATAAGCAAATGTCAAAATTAAATGACTTGATATAATCATAATAAAATGTTGATTGTAATATGGCAATATACTGAATATTTTAGATAGTGTGTGTCTAAAGCCAAGGGGGTCGAGTAATCCACCCTTCAGTTGAAAGGTGTTTAGAAGATCTGTTCAAAATTATGTTTTTAGACAGATATTTGCAAATTCCAAATTGTATTATATTTGCAGTATGATGGATCGCAGTTAAATGAAAGCAAGTTACGATTGTTCAAATATCTTCTATCTCTTTCAACTACTATACAGTATAATATGTCTGTGTCCTGCTTGAATTCAAATTAATTGTTAAATTTCACATTAGAATCCCATAAGCGCAGTTTAAAGGGTTTTTTAATAGTGATTTTAAAAATTATCGACATAAGCTAATCAACTTTAACTGAATATGAATTCGAAATTACAGCTTATTAGTGCTATTTCATCAGTTGGCAATGTTGTAGTTGCTCATAAGAACGATCATGTGTTTCCATCTAGATAATTTTTTTTTTAAATCGCAATGCGGAAGTCAATTACAGACACCCATTATTTAGATGGCATTTCCATACTTATTCTTCATACGCTAAGTAGACAAATGTTTTTACTCTTATCCATTCTGTCTTATATTGAAGTTATACGAGATGGTCAGAGTGACGTTTGTGTGTTGCTTGTGGTTATAATTACATAAATTAAGAGAAGTGTAGCAAATTTCGGCTCGAAATACATTATCTTTAAATTACTAATGTAAAACATTAAATGTAATCAAATTTGAACAAAATAGATTGAATAATGTTTATATTTGTTCAAATCCTTAATTTTGATTTCCATTTAGATCCTACGTTATTTCTAATTCATATTTAAAAACACTAAATTATGAATACTTGTGAATGTATACATTGATCACTTTATTAAAGCACCGGAATTAAACCCTTAAACCTAACTGATGTGATTTGGAACTCGTACATCGTCTTCATTGATTAACGGTATTTTAATGATAATCAACCCAGAAAGAGGTAAATCCAACGGTAATTCACTTTCAAGATTTCAGGAGTCTAGACAACAATAGCCATGAGTCTGACTTCTTGGGAGTATTCTAAATAAAGTTTAAAACTCTCTTGTTTGCTTCAAATATATTCTTTTTCTAGAACCGCACGCAGCGTGGAGAATTCTAAAAATATGAACGTCATTATGAATGACATAGACCACTGTCTGTTTATGTATCTATTTTAAGAAAATAGTATTTATCGCCCACCTATCGGGTTTAAAAATAAACTTTAATGCACTTCAATCATAGCAATGATTAATAGTTTTTTTGCATTCAAATTTGCACCGAAGTTACTCCTAATACTTATGCAACCATATTAACATCTAGGTATCTTGGGTAATATAATGCCACGACAGAGCAAGTGAAATATATATTTAATTTTAATTCAATTTAATGTACAAATGGACTTCAGAGTTTCTCTAAATAAGTATATTATTAACTCAAATGAACACAGTAATATTTTAATATCTAGAGCCGTCCGAAAAAATATTCATATAGTACTAATTTATCACTAAACTATGCATCGGAGAAATACATAATAAATATTCTGTTACACCCTATTTGTACTTGCTATTGTTAGATTACAATTTTCTTTGGTAACAATTTAATTTATTTGAAAATGTCTTAAAAATTGATTACGAAAACGTTGTACACGTGTAGTTTCAAATAGAAAATACTTATAGAGAAATTGTCCACATTTTATATTCTTGGCTCTTTATACTAAATAGGTAAGTGATTTTTTCTGTCCAATACCTTACAGAGATTGTCAACAGGTTGGGTCTGATGGCTGGCCATTTTAGAGAATGGCAATTTCATAGAGTAGCAGTGTGCTTCGGATTGTCATATTGTAACAAAAATGAGTCCCTGAAGATCTGCAGTTTCTTTTAAGTAATGTACAGAAACTCTGAATTGCATACTTATAATTTTCTCAATTTATTTCGTGCGAAATACGACCAAACAACTATAGTACTATTCATGCCATCCATCACATGAATTATAATTTTATTGCATTGTTTGCTTTTTATAATTCATTATATACCTACGCAATATCTTGAATAATTTTGTTCTGCAAGATTGGCCAAGTTATTATTTTTAAATTTTGAAGCATCAGGAATGGTTTAAATATTAAAAAAATTGAGTTTGTCAACTTGAAATTAACAATATAAACAAACATTTTTCTAGATATATTTGCGATATCTGTAAAAAAATCTTTAGTATACAGGGTGAATCATATCCCTGGGGAAGGCAGATTGTGACGTTATGAGAAACGATATTATTACATTTTTGTATTTCCCTTAGAATTCTTAATCTTTCATCTTAGCCATAGGCCGAGAAGCGAAAGTTATAAGATAGTATAGTCCTAAAATGTAGAGTTTTCGACTTATAAGCATTTTTATGAAAAATTAAATGTTTCTATAAAATTATTTTTCTCGAAAACGACGTATTAGACAGACATAATTTTTTCTACCATTGTTCATAATAAAAGGTCGTAAAACGTAGTTTTCGAGATTTTATATAATTTTATAAAAACATTGAATTTTTCAGTTGAAAACTTGTAAGTTTTTGGCCTAAACTATATTTTTCGACTAAGAATTATACGAAGAATACAAACACTTTATAATATACAGGTGTTCCCTGCCACCAAGTTATGGCACACACTATATAATACAAAACAAATTTACAAAGTGCTTATAATGAGTGGCTGTCTTAGGAAGAAAACCCCTTCGAAATATCTTTTCTCGTAAAGTCACAGACTTACCCTGTATATACATACATATATACAGGATAAGTCGCTCATTAGCAGAACCTTCTGAATTTATCTTGTATTATGCAGTGTTCCATAACTTGGTGACTGACCATAGTTATAGTTTTTTAAACGGAATAGCTTGTGGATTATATTGTTGTATTCCTCGTACCTGTGCACCTAAATTTAAAGTTTTCAACTTATTAGCATTTTTTTCAAACTATATGTATTAATATCTAAAACCTAAAAGATTAGCAATTAACACTGTTAATTGTTATTATCGATAAATTAACACTCACCTGTTAAAATGTAAACAACTGTTTTATCGGTAATACATGTAATATCATGAATATGAAGGGCTCTCCCTGGTGTTGAATGGCTTAAACCACATACCTATGTGAATCATTTAAATACATTAGTGCACAGCATGTATAGGTGGATAGGTGAAGATCACGAAGGGGTATTGAACAGTAAAAGCTGATACGAGGTTTATCATATTAATAGGAATAGAACGATATTACCATAGAACAGTTAATATAAAAGAAATTAAGCAGGTCGGGTGGTTTATTTATAAAGGAATATAGTTCAGTGATGGGCATTAATCGGGACAAAATAAATATCCCTATGTTGATTTGAATAGGATTTTATTGTAAGTAAAATAATACTTAGCTAAGATATAAACCAGCTATTCTAGGATATTATGAATATATTAGATAGATTTCTATTTGAGTACAGCAGAAGATGAATTTATTATCTGCATACCTTGACAGGTAATTTGTTAAAATGAAAACATATTAGAATCTTTCAATTTATGAATAAAACAGTAATTTAAACGCTGTTATTTGAATAAAAAGAGAAAGAAGGGGACCTTGAGACATGAAATTCTGGTATGTAAATTAATGTAAGTCCAACATTATTAACGGTCTAATATTTATATGTGATATTGTTTTTTGTTATACAGGGCAATCCAAATTAAGTGTTCACCATTGGTAACTTTGTTATTATTAAAGATACAAGATTGTTTAAATTAGCAAACTTGTAGTACTTTTAACGCTCTTTAAGATGGAAGAATAAAAAAAACAAATGAGCAACGTGTTTTCGAGTTTTGCCGAAAAATATTTTTTTTTCAAATGGAAACCCCTGTATATTATATCATTTTCTGCTAGAACTTTAATTTTTAAACAAAAAATCTTATAAGAATTTTTTTACTGGGATTAAAAATACTGAGTTATAATGAATAAACGAAAACAGCTAAGTCAAGTGCATTTCTATGTATCTATGAAAACGACGATAAGTCTTTCTACCAAACGTCAAATATTAGTACAGTTTTATTAGTTTTTCACTCATAAGTTTCATTGTGCTAGTTATTGATTTGACAAAAAAATGATTTTTACCCATTCAGAAAAGTGTGATATGTTAGAATCTTATTTAGTGTGCAGAAAATCCTCTAGGAGGGCAAAAGAACACTACGCTGAATTATATCCACTCCGAACACAACCACATGAGCAATATTTTCTGAGACATTACCGAAAATTTAGAGGCAATGAGAGTGTTTTTGCCAAAACAAGGACAAAAAGGACTTTTATAAAAAGCGAGGCCACGGAAATTGCAGTTATCGCATATTTTGAGGCCAACCGCGAGAATTCCATACTAGATATTGTCAATGAATCTGATTTGAGTCACGGTACTGTGCATAGGATTCTGAAGAAACACAAATTCATTCCTTATAAGTACAAACCAGTTCAGGTTTTTTTGCCAGGGGATCCAGAGAGAAGAATGTTTTTTTGCCACTGGTATCTTAACTTTTGTCGCCAAAATGTAAACAACTTTCGTTATATTTTATGGACCGATGAATCGAATTTCTCAAATTCTGGAATGTACAATAAAAAAAATCATCATTACTGGTCAAAGGAAAATCTTCTTTTAGTAAATCCAAGACGTCCACAAGTCCGTTTCAGTTTTAATGTTTGGTGCGGTTTAATCGGTTCATGGATTGTTGGTCCTTTCTTTTATGAGGGCACTCTAACTGGTGAAAGGTACATAGAATTTTTGACTGAAATTTTGAATAATTTCTTAGACGATCTGGATCTCATAAGTAGACAGAATCTGCATTTTCAGCAGGATGGCGCACCTGCGCACAACTACAGAGGTACTCATCAACTTCTAAATACTATTTTTAACACTTCATGGATAGGAACAAATGGTCCTATTCAGTGGCCTCCCCGATCGCCAGATTTAACGCCGCTTGATTTTTTTTTATGGGGTTATTTAAAGAACCAGATTTATAAGCAAAGGTACGAAAACGTAAACACCCTAAAGATTGCAGTTAGTGAAAAGATAAACCAAATAGATGGTAGGACCATACTGAAGGCAGTTCGAGAAGTTCGGAAGCGTGTACAAAAATGTATTGAACTACAAGGTGGTATTTTTGAACATCTTCTATGAAAAAATCAGTGCTTTTTATTTTCTTTTAATGATAAGTTTATGTATAAAATAAAGTTTATAAAACTAATTTAGCTGTTTTCGTTTATTCATTATAACTCAAGTATTTTTAATCCCTGTAAAAAATTTCTTATAAGATTTTTTGTTTAAAAATTAATGTTCTAGCAGAAAATGATATAATATACAGGGGTTTCTATTTGAAAAAAAAATATTTTTCGGAAAAACTCGAAAACGCGTTGCTCATTTGTTTTTTTTATTCTTCCATTTTTTATATTCCATCCAGAGCGTTAAAAGTACTACAAGTTTTCTAATTTAAACAATCTTGTATCTTTAATAATAACAAAGTTACCAATGGTGAACACTTAATTTGGATTGCCCTGTATATTAACTAACACAATGAGAAATAATTAGAGTATGCTTAGAAGGACAAAGGAAAAAATAATGGGGAGTAGTTGATGTCATCGATAAAATTGGGTTGATTCATTTTTAAGTAATAAGAAAATTATATTCTTTATCTATTAAATTATCAGTACCTGTGATGAATAGTTAACCAAATTAAGTGTTAAATCGTTAAGATTATAGACAACAACTATAATCTGGAAAACTCCAACTCGAAATCCTATTTTGTTGATATTTTCTACGACAATCCTTGGAGAACAGAAGCTGCTGTCAAACATCTAGAAGAATTAACTTCCTCCCCAGGAGCCTAAGCGGAGTACCCTCGAGTGTGAATATATCCAAGTACTAAAAAAGAACCAAGGTAAATGAATATACCTACATGAATTATCGAGAGCTCAGATAAATTAATATTACTATTCTTCATATTGAACTAATAAACTTAAAAAGTATACTTACTCTAAATTCATAATGCACGAGTTAGAAGATGCACTTTTCTCCAGAGAAATTATAATTTAATTAAGATGGCCGTTAAATCGTTGAGACATTTTTTATGTTAGTTACCATGTTGAACTTTAATAATTTCTGTGTTAATTTAAGTATGTAATTTATATAACATTAATATCTTTCTAATACGTTGAATCAACTATACCTATTTAATTTTAGTAATTAATGTAGAATTACAATCGTTATGAATTTAATATTTTGATTTGGAATATATAGAATGAGTGTAGTTGATATAAACGTAAAGGAAGAGTCATGCATTTAAAATTGTTATAAGTAACTGTAGGAAACCAAAGTTCTTGAAGCTTCAAGATAGGAGGGGGGTTTTGTTATATAAGATTGATAGAGACTTTCATGTTTCTAGAATAACCTTATAAGTTTTGACAACTAATAAATAATCTATAATTATTCCAATCAAAATATGCAGTTTAATTGTTGAATAAGTTAGTACATAAAAGCATACAGAGGAACATGAATAATGATGAATCCTAGGAACCAAACTATCACTCGTTTAGTACCTGTTATAAATTAAAATGCACGACCCTGATTAAAATTACAGTGTGATTTGATATCACACTACAAATTATCATAAGCTTAAAAAGAGAATAATAACGGGTAAATTCCGCTGTAGAGCAACCGTAGACATGTGTTTCTGACATCTCCAAGGTTATCCCACCTTATTCCTTCGCTACACCGTACTGATGACGACCAATAGTCAGAAACACGTGTCTACGCTTGCTCTACAGCGGAATTTACCCGTTATTATTCTCTGTCTTGTTATTTAATGTGTCCGCGTTATTTCTTTTTTTTGATTTATATATGTATTCAGTGCCGGATCTAGGAAATTTCTTAAGGGGGGTAAGTCAGCACCATGCCGCCCTTGTAGCTATTTTCACTATACATATAGGTAATGCAGTAATAAATGCCATTTTGCTGCCCTCCGGAGATGCCGCCCGGGGCAATTGCCCCCTTTTATCATCCGGTACTGTATGTATACACCATGTCTAAAGTTAAGTGTTCACCACTGCTAACTTCGTTATTAGTGAAGCTACGAAGTCTGTTAAATTAGCAAACTAGTAGGAGTCAGAAAAGAAAAATTTTATGTCCTGCACTATTTATAGATTACAAAAATCTTGAGATAGAAAATCTTCATATCACAATAATTGTTGTCTCTAATTAAAGATTTACGCGTTGCAATTTACATGTTCTTAAATCGGCAACTTGGAAACTTCTTTCTTTATTGTTCTACCGCCTGAGTCGTGTCTAAACTTTAATTTACAAAATAAACATCATTTTATTATAACCATATGATTTATGATAATTTTTATATGCAATTTTATTATATCGTAATTACTATGTTGGGGTTCGCTTGTTTATTCCGATTTTTAGAAGTGTTCACAAGGAGAAAAAAGAAATTGCAAAATTATATGGGATAACCATTCGATATTTCAATGAGAACAAAGAACATATTCCATTTATCATATTGTAATAATTAAAATTTTACACGTCATTTGTTTGAATGACTAAGTTTCTATTGGGAGAAAACAGCGAAAATCAACCACTTAATTTTGTCCTTCAATTCCGACGGGGCGAAGTCCGAAGTTTTGCCCCCGGATGTTCACGGGCTGCGTGAACAGGTCGCCCCCCGGTACACGATGTAATACGGTTCTACGGTCGATATCTCCAGCTCAACGCTTGCCCAGTACAACGCCATACTTTGATAAATACGTATCACCTGTGTTTCGCCAGAGAACAGCGGCACGTACTGATATTGTTTTTCCGGTCAGTTTTAAATATATTAAGCCGGTTGACAGCCATTGTTTTCAGTAAAAGTATTGTCACGCTTTAAGGTATTGTGTTTTTGTGATCATGGCCACCGAACAGGTTATGTCCACCGCAAAAGATGTGGTAAATGATGCTATTAACGGTGCCACAACGAAACTAACCCAAATGAGCGGGAATCATCAGCAAAAGGAAAATAGAGGCGACAAGAGATTGCTATTGTGTTTGCTGTTTGACCCTTGTATGTATTATATATATCTAACTTCTTTTTTAAATGTTCTTCATTTAATAGCATCAAGCATTGTCTTTAATTAGTATGTTATTTGTTAATATTCGTGAAGCGTACATATACATGCATTAATAGAAATGTATATAGTTTTATATCATCCTACTTCTCCAAATTCTCGGGAGAATTACACATATTGCCATTTTATTTTAAAACTTATAGGTATTTATAAGCCAGATATATTCTTTGTAGAAGAAATGATTTATTCTTTTTTTATCAACACTTTCTGTGGGCATGTACATGAAATGTAATCTTGGATTGACATACATGACTTTTCTATTTATTAGTGTTTATTACACTACAAATAAATAGATAGGTATTAGATATTCTTGGATTAAATATAACCTAAGGTATTGAACTACAAGAAATATTCTTGTTTTTGCTAATCTTGATCGATTTTGACCCCTCTTTATATAAAAACATTAGAAGGTAGTACTTATACCTAAAGCCAACAAATACTCAAATATCAAATTAATGACATAATGACACTTGGTCACGAATTTGCTGGATTCTCATCTACCTTTTTCCTATGAGTTTAACACTAGAATACATAGGTACCAACGTTTTCTGAATTTTAAGCGAAGGTTTTATGGTTATATTTAGCTTACTGGATTACATTTTTAGTAGTGAGCGATTTTCACGAAAGTTTAGTACCTACTAAAATTTCTGAGTCGTTCTTTCATAGTAGTCTATGTTTTAGTATAATTGTGTAAAACAATATACAGATTGATCCATAATTAATTATGGGTCAAAAGCTGTATATATTGTTATCCGATTCTTAATGGTTTTCAAGTTAACAAATTTGCAGTTAACACTAACTAGCCTGTAATTTTCGGATTTTAAAATACACTATCCAAGTAGTTTCTAGAAAGTGTTGTTAGTCACTATATATGATAAGTAGCTTGCAGAGGCGGATTAGAATTTTAGTGTTTTTCTTTGAAAGAGTAAGATAAGGAAATCAAACAATTGACCTTTAAAACTTTAAAATTTGTTTTTGGCTGCAGCCAAAAACAAATTTTAAAGAATTTTATTTTACTTTTTTGTTTTTAACATTAAAGGTAACTTCTGTGTTCTATATTATGTAGAGTTAATAAAATACACCAGTCCCAGACATCTCATATTTCTCTTTACAATAACATATCAAACGTTGATTCCTTTTTTTCATTTCTAAAATAAAACCTTAAAGGAAAGCTGCTTTTTAATACGTATATGATCCTAATTGTTGCTAAGTAATCTGCTAAATGAACCTGCTTGAAACGTATTTAACCTGTTCTATTTACATCTGTTAGGGTGATAATGTATTGTAATTAGTTACTACATGACATAGTTTCTTATATACAACATACGGTGGAACCTAGATAAATCGCGCAGAATTTGCAAGAATTGTAGGGTAACTGCATGGATAAGATAAATAGGGATTTAAGAAATGCAACCGGCCAGTTAGTTTAAGCCCAGTTTACACTTCGCACGAATGTAAATAACAGAAATAAAAATAGTTGTCTAAGTCGAAGGCTTCCACGGTTGGTGTTAATATCTTAGTTTGTAGGTTGAAACTGTGTCATCGTTTCTAATAATTCATTTTAATTGAACCCAATTACGCAACGTGTATAGACGATATGCTTTGGTTTCCTTATAGTGTTCAGTTTACCTAACTGCTGTATCCCACTCAAGACTATATGTTTTCGTATTATAGAACATGTAAAGATATCTGTCACACATGACTTTAGTGTTAACTAATTTATCTATTTACAGAATGAAGGGTTAGTTTTCTAGTTTGCTGTGAGTACTTTGGAGTATGTTGTTACTTGTAAATATTCTACACAGCAGAAAGAAACGGATTAATTTGTTTAATGTTAAAATGAGTTTATAATGCAATATAAAATAATATACCTCCTTATATACATTGCTTTACTGGAAAATATTTAATCACTGTCTTCTTTATTTAAACACCAAACAATGCATGATTTTTATTTTAATTGTTTATACTCACGTAAGATCATATGCCATGCTTATTTATTCCAAATATATGTGTATTCAGTTTCTATTTCCGTTTAGTATTTATATTTTTTGTGTTAATAGACCCATGAATAATAATGTCATACAAGTAGTTTTATGATAGATGCAACTGTTCAACAGAATTTAAGTCAACAATAATAGCAATGGAATGCCCATAAAAATTGCTTACTGGGAAGACTAACTAAATCATCTAAAATTAATTACTTTTTGCATGCTGTCCAATATTTCAGAAATATTCGATTATATTATTTTACTATTTAATGGTACTGATGATGACAACATAGATGTCGAAATACGTATCTAGCTTTCAGTGCTGTAGTGTGCTGAATGTGTTTTTATTAGTGTTTTCGTTTAGTATCATGCCACAGAGGCTTCAGTTAAGTTTCTTACATATAATATGACAGTCTGGTAACAAAAATCTATGCATGTGTTGTACTAATTTATATACAAAATTTATATACCACATAAAATTTTAAACACTGCTGTCAACTTATTAAATCTATGCGGAATGCATAATTTGCAAGATATTTGCAAAGAAATGTTTTACAATAAAAGTAGAAGTTTTACTACTGGTAAAATTTTTCTTATACAAACATATTTCCAATCGAGCTCTAGACACTTTTATACTCCGACTGCATCATTTGCGAGGTATTGGTAAATTGTTTTTGGTTCTATTTCCGGTTGAATTTGTTTGAAATCAGATTTTGAGAGGAATACATATTATACTTTTAAATATAAGGTATGGTTTGGCTGATATCGTAATTTCTCACAGATAGACATATTGCAAAAGCCACTTCTTCGTTATCAGGGGACAAAACGTCGATATCTGCAAAAATCTGGCGGTCGAAAATTTCATCATCCAAAATAATTATTAGTCAGATATTACGTACCTTGCATGCGGCTTTTCGTGTATAACACGAAAGGAGTTGCCAAACCGTACCCGCCTAACAAATATACATACGAGAGCCGACAAGTAAACCTTCAGCGAATGTCATAACCTGCTTGTGTGTGTAGCGCGATGAATTTTGCAGTACCTACTCTTGTTTGAGAATTGACAAAAGAATATGAATGTATTCCGTAATAGTGATATACTATACAACTACGCACATGTACAATATTATTAACTACGACCGCAAGAAAGACATACTTATTTCTAGAATCTTATACGTAGTAATCAAATGCAAGCTCTAAAAAACAGTAAATGTATAAAACTACCAAAATAATAAGTAGGAGAAATAAAAATATTGTTATAAAAGCAATTAATTTCAAAGCAAAAAAATAAATAAAAAAATTAAAGGAAATTCTTCGAAAACAAAATCTAAAAAATCAATAAATATAATTTATGGGGAAACAGGATAAGTACAATAAACTAAAAAAATAATTCTAAACAAAGGAAATTAAAATATGCTTCCAAAATAAACAGAATTCTTGAAAAACGAAATTAAAATTTGTTATTTAATTAAATGTTGGAATAATCCACCTCTTTGCTCCTGACAGTATGCAACTCTATGATAAAAATTATTTTGTACATTCGAAAACATTTCTGGGGTTAAAGTATATGCACAATAAACAGTTGTCTGTTGTAGTTCCCCAATATTACGTACTTATGGCCGTAAAGATCGTATCGGCGCCGGCTTGTCGTCTGACTTCCCCACTACTTTTCTCGCCCACATGTGTACATATTGGCAACAACGTTCGTTTCAATACATGCACTTTAGCTGGCATGCAAGGTAAAAACAGGCCGAACCTGTATATGTATAATTACTGGGTCAGTAAAATGTTCGCATTTTTATGTCAACATAGTACAAAATATTTTATTATTATTATTATTTTATTATTTTTTTTAATGGAACACCCGGTATTTTATTGTGGCATTTTGTACCCTCTTTTATTCTCTTTTGTTTTTGTTAACAATGTCCTATACCTATCTTTTGTAATTTTTGAGATAATCACTATAGGAGCAATTAGCGGTCAAATAAAAACTACGAGCGCTGTTCTATGCACCCAAATATTTGTCCAATAAAGACTGGAATGCGGTTGACTGCCTGAGTCAACTGTTAAAGAAAGTTGATATACATTTATGTCAAACTTATAAAAGCATCGCTATTAGTTATCATCCAAATGAATTATTCTTATGAAGAGATAATAGATATGATTGACGTTTTGAGTGAATCTGAAAGAAACTTTTTGCTAGCATCCAGATTTTATGCACAACAATCCCTGGTAGAAGTCAACCGAAGCCAGAAACCTTCGAAAGTATAAAGGAACGGTTTGAGTGAACAGAAACTATTGAATATGAAGGAAAGAGCGGAAAAAGCAATAACTGGTGAGGATAAGACGTTTATGGTACTTGCGAGTGTAGTTGAACACCTCCATACAAGTACTACGAAAATTAGTCTTCAGTTAGATGTAAGTCAAATTTGAGAATCCAGAATAATGTGGAAGTATGTAATTCATCCGTGGCATATTCATACACAGGGTTAGATGAAAGAAATGTTTAGAATCGCTTATATTTTTGTCAATGGGCAGTAGATAAATTATCCTGGCTTTCTCATTTTTTTGTTGTTTACCAACGAAGCCACCTTCTATTAAAGTGAATACGTTCATCGTCACAATTTCCGTTATTATAACACATGAAAGCCCTCACTTTATCACACTTGTAAACTTTCAAAATCGGTTGGTCATTAAAACTGTGGGGAGGACTAGTGGATAGTTACATAATTGGACCTTATTTCGTTGATGAAAATGTTAATGGAGGAGAGTATCTTCCCTATCTACGGACGGACTTTTAAAACTTTTTGAAGACATCTTCAAATATGGCAGTAAACATAACCCGTATTTTATTTCGATGTTAACCAGCAGTGTCAAAATTGAAATACTGCAACTGGACATTGCCGGGATTAAAAAATTGAAATGCGATGCTCTTCATTCTGTAAAATTATTATTTTTGGGATAGTTGGATTTAACATTTACTTTGTTTGACAGCTGACCAAGGAAGTCCTCGCCTTGCTCCTGCCTTCCATTGATTGAACGAACATTTTGGTGCATAGAACAACAGCGCTCGTAGTTCTTTAAATGACCGCTAATTGCTCCTATAGTGATTCTCAGAAATTACAAAACATAGGTATAGGACATTGTTAACAAAAATGAAAGAGAATAAAAAATGGAAAAAATGCCTCAGTAAAATACTTGGTGTTCCATTAAAAAAAAATAAGTTTTTGGTATGTGAAAATTTCAGGAAGTAAGCTTTGAAAAATCAAAGTTTTTTGAGGTATTGTCGATTGCAACTTTACCAAAAGATGCAGAATTTTCTTGGCTACAAGCACCACCAAAGTTAATATTTTTACTTTTAAAAACAATGTGAAAATGTTTTTTTTCTGAACACGTGTTTTGGTCAAATATTTTCAAAAAAAAAAAATAACTCAAAAACCATTAGCTCAATTACAAAAAAAAAACAGTTGAACAGACAATTTAAAGCTGTACAAGAAAATCCAAAAATATATATAGGGTGGGTCATTTAAAAAAATTAGGTTCCATGCATTTCCGGTGAAACCGGAAATGCGTCAGAGATTAAAGTATTTTTACAATATGCGCCACAAGCAACCATGGATCTTCCACTAATTGTTTTTTCTTTTATTTAAAACACAAAAGAGCAATCAAAGAAGCGGCTACTAATGACACACCCTGTATATATCTTATATTTACATACACAATGTTTTCTTATGAACATATTAGCCGTTTTTTTGCAAGTAATATTTCGTACAGAAATAGCGCTAACCAACTGTCGGTATACGACCAGGAGCCTAAACACGGACAGCGCAATGTATATTGAAATGATACCAAATTGTAACTGCACGATAGAAACTGTGTTGGCCTTACGAGTGGATTTGAGTTATTCTAGGAAATCTTGGCATTGTTACACATATTAGATATAGTGTCTATTGTGGATCATTAGAAAAAATAATAGTCATGCTGAATTATTTTATTTATTGTATAAATTGTGTGCACAAATGTACAATACATTAAGACACTGTTGTATAGACTCAAATTATATCAAAAGTCATTGTTTCATAATAAGTAGATTTTATAAATTTCTGGATAATTAATTTGTTCATACAAAATTATATTGTGAAATTTGTACTGTAGTATTTTCGGACCAAATTTGTCAGGATACTTCGAGTCCATTCAAAATCATAATTCACAATACTGAAGTTAAAATAAATTATGCTTAGTAAACAAATTAAGGTTCATTTGTAATGACTAAAGGGCGGAATATATGCAAAGTGCATATATTTGCATATTTTGCATATTTTAACAAATTTCACAAAAAATTGCATATTTCGGCAAAAATAAAATTTGTGTGCATATTTTTATGTTTTTCGTTTTATGAATAGATTAAGTGCGACCCTGTTTAGGAATTTCCATGTAATCAGCTTGCCTAATGGAGAGCAGATGTGGTCTATTCTTTTATATTTATATTGTATAGTTTTTATTATTATATGGTTTATTGCCGGCATTTATTGGGTGTTTAGGAATTTCCAAGTAATCAGCTTGCCTAATGGAGAGCAGATGTGGTCTATTCTTTTATATTTATATTGTATAGTTTTTATTATTATATGGTTTATTGCCGGCATTTATTGGGTGTTTAGGAATTTCCAAGTAATCAGCTTGCCTAATGGAGAGCAGATGTGGTCTATTCTTTTATATTTATATTGTATAGTTTAGTTTGTCGATAGATTCCAGTGTGAAAAGAGTGATTTCGAAAATATTTTATTTCAAACGCCTAAAATGCCGAAAGCCGCTTCGTGGATTAAAAATTTTCCTGAGTTGGAGTTTAGTGGGGATAAAGTGTTTTGCAAAGTTTGTGCCAAAATCATTGTTTGTGAAAAGAAGTTCCAAATTGATCAACACTTGAAAACAGCTATGCATAAAGCTAAGTTGCAGAAAAATAAATCAGTGCCTGTTCAGCAGTGTGTGCAAACCGCATTTCAAAATGTCAAACCAAAGAGTGAAAAGGAGGTGTTTCATCAAGACTTATGCAAAGCTTTAGTCGCAGCAAATATACCTTTGAAGAAACTGCAAAATACACAATTCAGAGATTTTTTGCAAAAATATTGTAATCAAAACATCCCTGACGAATCCACACTTAGAAAGAAGAATGTGCAAACAGTATACGAAACCGTAATGGGAGAAATTAAAGTTACACTGGGCGATGAACATTTTTATATTATTGTTGATGAAAGCACAGACTCATGTGGTCGATATATCGCACATCTTATGATTGGAGGGCTTCAAGAAAATGAGCCAGGGAAACCATATTTAATATCTTCTAAACAGTTAGACAAAACAAATAATGAGACCGTAACTCGATTTATTCAGCAGTCTCTATCAAATTTTTTTTTACCAAATCCAGTTCCAGTAGAGAAGTTTTTAGTGTTTTTGTCTGACGCAGCGCCGTATATGGTTAAAGTAGGCCAAAACTTAAAAATATTTTATCCCAATATGGTACATGTCACTTGTCTTTTACACGGGATAAACAGAGTTGCAGAAATTATTAGAACAGCATATCCCTTGGTGAACAAATTAATTTCAAATGTAAAGAAAGTGTTTTTGAAAGCACCTCTAAGAGTGCAGATCTATAGAGAGAAATTGCCAGGAGTTTGTTTACCTCCAGAGCCCGTAATTACTCGATGGGGAACATGGATTAAGGCCGCGATATTCTACGCAGACCATTTTGAAGCCATTAAAGACATAGTTTTAGATTTAGAAGACAATTCGCAGTGTGTAGTGCAAAGTCAAGCATTATTCAAAAATGTAAATTTAGCTAAGGAACTTGTTTTTATTAAGGTTAATTTTAGTTTTGTACCAGATATAATAACTTCGTTAGAAAGTAGGAATATAAGTTTAAGAGAATCAATTAATATTGTTGAAACTTTTTCCGACAAATGCAAAAAAGTTCCCGGTGATGTAGGAAATCAAGTAAGAAGGAAACTCGAAGTTATTGTGGGAAAGAATGAAGGCTTTAAGTATTTAATGGAAGTCAAAAATATTTTTGATAGTAAACCATCCAACGAAGTAATACCTTGGCCTTATAACTTACTACCCAAATTAAAATATTGCCAGATCACATCGGTAGATGTTGAAAGAACTTTTTCTTTGTACAAACATATTTTTACAGACAGAAGGCAAACATTTTTATTGGAAAATTTTGAAAAATATATCGTTATAAATGCATTTTATACTATTTCAGGTTGAAAATTGTACCTATTATGTTTTTCTTTTAATCTTACTTAAAATAAATAATTTTTGTAAGAGTCGGCGTTTCTTTATTTCCATTTTTCCATGTTATATTCAAGGCATATAATTGCATATTTTGACAAATAAATGCATATTGTTGCATATTTCAGAGAAAAACGATGCATATACAGTGCCCGCGGAAAAGTCTGCACCATATGGAAAAAAAAATTACTCTTTTAATTTTTAAAATTATTTTTTTGTAGTTTGTTTTTGCATAATTAGAAACCAAAAACTAACCTAAAATATTTAACATATCGCATTTGCTTCAATGCGTAAATGTCATTTAAAAATTGCCAACGTCCAAACGTGCCAGTATTTGTGAAAATATAAGAAGATGCCATAAGAAAAAGTTGTTTGTACTTTCGCGGACATCCTAAATCCAAAGTTTCGTACAAAAATTTTAATTTTAATTTTTTTTTCATAATTTTGTAAAAAAACGCCTGTATATTTTTTAAGTGTATTTTTCTCTCGAATTCTGATAAAAACCTATGTTACCATGTAATAAACAAAAAAAAAACAATTTGTATTTCAGAATAAGGTATATTTTTTTTAAATAAAAGATTTCGTTAAGAAAAGTGGAGGACATTCTTGGACTATTTTCATATTTTCGTATGTACCATTAAAAATAAATTAAAAAACATAATGGTCAAAAAAGCTAGAAAATAACCTTTTAAAAATGAGAAAAAAAAGTAATTTTATTTCAACTAACAAAGTTAATTTCAAAAAAAACCAATTCTAATTCTTAAAATTAAATAAATTCACAAGTAAGCGTAGTCAACAATTCCAATTTTACAAAAATACCGTTACTATACAGTTAAACTAAATGAATAAAAAAAAATGTTAACAATACTACATTTCTGTATGTCTCCCTTCTCTTGCAATACATTTGATGATCCTTCTAGAGAACTCTCTTGTAATGTTTACAAAATATGTAGCCGGAATTTCTAGGCAAACGTCACGTATTGTGTTTTCTAGATGTTCAATGTTTCGAAATGGTCGTTTGCGGTACACTTTCTCTTTTAGATACCCCCACAAGGAAAAATCTAACGGAGTTAGGTCAGGGGATCTCGCTGGCCATGGATACGCTGAATATCTGCCAATCCATTTGTCCCCAAATAATTGATTTAAATAACTCCTCACCGCCAGTGTACTATGTATAGATGCGCCGTCTTGCTGAAACCATAGGACAGATCTTTCTTCCAATACCATATCATCAATTAAATCGGTTATTTCGGTCATGAGAAAGTACCTTTGCGAATTTCAATTTTCGTGGAAAAAATAGGGTCCAATCAATCTACCATAAAAAATACCACACCAAACATTTGTTTTAAAAGAATATTGGTCCCTGCATTCGATGATAAAGTTAGGGTTTTCATCAGCCCACCATCTGCAGTTCTGCGAACTCACCGTTCCATTGGAAGAGAACGTTGCTTCGTCCTAGAACATGATTTCTTTGGGGAAACGACGGTTTTCTTCGAGCTCTCCTTGAAACCACATACAAAAATCAAATCTTGCGTTAAAATCTCGTTCTTTTAGTATATGGACATATTTTGGCTTAAATGGACGGTACTTATGTTTCTTTAAAATTTTTCTCACTGTAGTCTCTTTTGCCCTAGTTCTGTTGGAAATAGCAGCAATTGATGTAGTTTTATGCTCTACTACATCTAATAATACATGTTCTTCATGCTGCTGAACTTGCCAGTTTACATGTGGCTTCTTAAAATCATTTAGAACTGAACCGGATGACTTGAACTTATCTACAATACGACCAACAGTAGAGTGCGAAACGAATTTGTTAGGGTATCTTTGATTAAAAATATTTGCCGTATCCCTGTTGGTTCTATTTTCTCCGTGAATTAAAATGATTTCTATTTTTTCTTCCATGGATAACATTTTAAAACAAATCTATTAGAGAAATACACAAAACTGACATTTATTTAGTTGTTTATGTCTAGAATTTGCAATTATTTTCTAGGCCTACTTGTGAATTTATCGAAGTTTAAGAATAAGCTTGTTATTTCCTGCTTTAGAGATACTAAAGGAAATTTTGCTTAAAACAAACAAGGCTAGGTACATAACATGTTCTAATTTTACAACTAGTGTTATTTTCTAGGTTTTTTGACCATTATGTTTGAAAAATAAACATTTTTAATATACGAAAATATGAAAATAGTCCAAGAATGTCGTCCACTTTTCTTAACGAAATCTTTTATTTAAAAAAAATATACCTTATTCTGAAATACAAATTGTTTTTTTTTTGTTTATTACATGGTAACATAGGTTTTTATTAGAATTCGAGAGAAAAATACACTTAAAAAATATACAGGCGTTTTTTTACAAAATTATGAAAAAAAAAATTAAAATTTAAATTTTTGTACGAAACTTTGGATTTAGGATGTCCGCGAAAGTACAAACAACTTTTTCTTATGGCATCTTCTTATATTTTGACAAATAATGGCACGTTTGGACGTTGGTAATTTTTAAATGACATTTACGCATTAAAGCAAATGCGATATGTTAAATATTTTAGGTTAGTTTTTGGTTTCTAATTATGCAAAAACAAACTACAAAAAAATAATTTTAAAAATTAAAAGAGTAAATTTTTTTTCCATATGGTGCAGACTTTTCCGCGGGCACTGTATATGCGCATATTTTAACTGAATTGACGTGCATATATTCCGCCCTTTAGTAATGACCATAAATCATATTTTTGGACGTAACTTCAATAACATTCCTGGAATTTTTCAAGTTTCCGTTTCTTAAATTTGAATATGGTATACAAACACTTACTGTGCATGACTTTATGATAAATTTAAATATGTGTATACAGGCTGTTCCTAAATATCATGTACATAAGGAAGGGGGTAACTATTTGGTTTATTTTGTGCATAAAATTTCATATAAACATAGGTCTGCAAACGCTTCGTTACCAATATGCAGGGTGTTGAAATTTCAAGAATTTTTCACTTTTTACTGTATAGCTCCTGCAGTTTTTTAGATATTTTGTTCAAATTTGGAAGGTAGGTTACGCTATAAGGCCTGCATCATTAGCCATGCCAAATGATTATGTAAATCTACAGGGTAATAATTTTTTTGGGGTCATGCCCTCTTTTCTCACCCTGAACTTTTTTGCGATGCGCCACTGCTAGATTCTAAAATACGCAATAAATTTTCTGTCTTGTTTAGAAACTTTTTGATCTCTTGTATTTTTTTCTTATCTCTGACCGTTATCGAGAAAAAAAATAGAAAACAATTTTCTGTAATTCGCCAGAGAAAATTAAATTTTTTAAAATGGTCTAGCAGGCTCTGGCTTTATTCAGATAATCACTTGAGTTTATTAATTTGACAATTGACATTAGAAATCGTAAAAAAACTGCAGGAGCTATACAGTAAAAAGTGAAAAATTCTTGAAATTTCAACACCCTGCATATTGGTAACGAAGCGTTTGCAGACCTATGTTTATATGAAATTTTAGGCACAAATTAAACCAAATAGTTACCCCCTTCCTTATGTACATGATATTTAGGAGCACCCTGTATACATGAAATATACTTTGTCTAATAGCTTATTTATTGTTCGAATTTTCAGTCGATTGACTTTAAAAAGAAAATACATCGTTAAAATTAGACCCAGTTTTACTTTAATAAATGCAGTCTAACTATATTTATAATAGAACAAATTTTTTGAAATTATATAATACTATTTACGTCAGTTTGTAATTATGTATAAAAGTATATAATTTTGTTCTATACATATATTAAAAATTTTAATAATAATTTCTCTTGATTTAGATAGCAGCCATTGCAATACTAAACTGTAAATGAAAGATTGATAAAATGACATTTAATAATCAGGGCATAATTGTTACCCATAACTGCAGCTTCTTTTTTGATATAACAGAATACAATAGCTTTTGGAACATTTCACAAACTGCTAGCCTATGTATAATGGAGAACTCAAAGATACATGTATAGAAACAAAAGATATCCAGAAAAGTATCTCTATCTTGTGCACCCATACACTTAATATCTCAAAAAAAATGTTGTAATAAATATACATACTTACTATAATATAAGCATTTCTAAATACGATTTGTTTTTGTATTTATATGTTATTAAATTTATAAACAAAATTTGAATTATAGTTCTTAGACCTTTGTTGTGTCATAGTACTGCATGCTTTAATTAAATAAATATCTGCAGTAGCTAGTGTTATAGATGCGGTTAAACAGAGCCCATAGGTACTGATTTCCATTAATATTTTTTTTAATTAAGTAATTCTGCAATTAGAATAAAACTGTTGAGAATGTTAAAGCACTGTCATTAATGCCTTTGTAGTGTGGTTGCTTTAATCAATTCTCTTTAAGTCTTCTATCAAAGTATATTACAACATATAATAGCATCTTTCAAGATGTGACAGATATATTATTACTTCAAGCAAAAATAATTATCTCGGAATTTATTACATTAAGTCCTTATGCTATAATAGTTGAGTCGCTCTGGCAACCGACATGCGCCACTAAATTAAAATGGCCTCAAATTGAGATGATGCAAAATTTTACCTGTCAAGTAATATAACCTACAGAAGCCATTTCAGGACTGTCATATATAATAATATTCATACACCTTTTGATATTTGTCATAATTATCTTTTGACATTTGTTATAATTGTCATCTGAGCATTTTAAATTTGTCAACAATGCTTGCCTCCTAAACAGTATAGCCAAATGATATATAAAATATAGATGTAGAAAAAATAATATTTAATGGTTTTATTTATAATATTTAATTTGTAACTGGCTTTCATGTAATAGTATTTTACTATCGGAAGGTATATATCCTGAAATATTAATTAATTAGTTTAATTTTATTGTTCTGAAATTGTTCCAGCCGTTCGAAAGTTGTAGTGGTATTGAATCGTCATCGTTAAGTTCGTAGTTTGGCCATGTCGGTTGCCAAAACGACTCGACGATATCCGTACCATTTACTGTCACATATCATTGAACTCATTTCAAAGCATACTTTAATCTTCTGACTACAAACTCTAGTGCGTTATTTAAGAAATTAGAGATTGATATTATGTCTCAGTAATGTAAATCATAGATAGTTTAACACTTCATTAGCCATTGACTAAAAGAACTAGTGTAGGTTTTGGATTCCTTGATCTCATCTTATCAGAATTACGGGAAGATACCAGCTCCGCATTTGAAGTCCAGCCAAACATACATCAGCTAGCATATAGCTGAGTATTTTTTGAATATATCCTCTTGATAATGTAGAATTTTTACTATGTCTGTTATAATATAATGTTTAAATTAAGAATATTTGTTTGAATGCGATCAATTAATATCGTAATCGCACTACGTATGTCTGAAAGAATAAAGAAAAAGCAATTCGTTTTTTTCATATTTCATAGACGTGAAAGGTGAAGGTATCTACGGAAATGAAATTATAATTAGAAAAAAACAATAATCATAATTTTATTTTCGTAGATACCTTTACTTTTCACGTCTATAAAATGTGAAGAAATATTAATGATGCTGTAATTTTTTTATAACTGATTCCAGCCTTGCAGCGAACACTATAATAACTCATTTTTAACTAAACTGAGAGAATAATATTTCAAGTTTTTATTTTAAGCAATAGCGTTCTCCAATTAAATAATCTCGCTCTTGGTGCTGTACAGTCTTCATAGAAGATTATGAGAAGTGTAATTTTAAACAGTTGAGAAGAAGTGCTAGTTTTCTCCAATTCGCTTCGACTATAGTTTCATTGAGCTAATTAAAAATTAAAGTTAATTATATATAAGTTTCAAACGAAATCGTCTTTATTGCTTGTCTGAATCACTTGAATTACCATCTAGTTGATTTTCTTTCCTCACTTTCAGCTTTTATTTTCTATATTACGTCTTCCTACGTCTTTGTTTTTCGTCTCCTGTATTGGGCTAGCGAGAAAAATTATAATTATGGTAAGCTTTAGGAATGTCATTTGATTTAAACAAGTTTTGAAACAGTTTTTATTTTTCAATAAAAAGCAGTCTCGTATAGAGAAAGGCAAATCTTAGACATTCCTACTATTGGTTATATTATTTCAAAGATTTTTTTTAACTTAAGACAGCTCTGGTTAAAAGTGCACTTCTTTTATTTCATATATTTTTATCTACTCTTAATTCGAATTGAGTTTTTCGAATAAAACTGTAAAAACCATTATACATCTATTCTTTTTTGCGTTTTTTGAAACCGGTGAATAATTTGCAGGTTGAAAAACTCAGAAGCATAGGAAAATGCCAGCCACAATTATCAGAATATAGGTGAATTTTCTTGATTCCTTTATATTTTTGGTTCGTTAAAGAATCCAAAACCAAGCTGCTTATTTCTTTGGGTTCCTTTTTCGCAATTTTCTCGTTTCAAGCATAGCAGTAACCTTAATGACATCCATAATATGGGATGTAATTATGGTTACTGCGAAATTGTACATGTGCAGTGTGATTTTCTAACATTCTAACTTCTGACTGGTATATTATTAGGACTTTTTATACCGACTTATTAATATCATTAAGTGTTACGGTGTTTATCTGCATCCTTTAAAGTTTTAGCAGTTTTCTTATCAGAACAGTGTCTATCATATAACCTGGACTATTTTACTTTTTCCTTCTGGCCTTGCGTTTGGTATATTCTGCACTTTTATTACATTGGTCTTTCTTTGGTTAAAAGAATGCAATATTAAATTTGCCTTTGTGCATTATGTGAGAGAAGCAGGTTGCCTAATGTTATTTTTTTTGCATATGCTCTAATTATAGTCTATGCATTTTTGAAATATTAAGTGCTTCTTCGAGGTATATTTTAGTGGACGTTTTACTGGTATAATGGAAATGGAAAAAATCTAATAGAGAGGTAGATGCAGGCTCAAATATTTTTCTTGTACTAAAATATTGAAATATCTTATAGTACAAAATTAGAGTGAAAAATAGTACGAAATTTATGACTGTTGTTCATGTAACAATTCAAAATTAAACATACAAAGGATTTCAAGTATTCTTTCTAGAAAGATTTTCAAAGTAGAATCTGAAGATATTGCAATTCGTCGTCAATCTTCGATTAAAGGTTTGGGTATGACATATATTGAGGAAATTACTTTTCCTGATCATGTCGTTGGTGTGATGGCTTTTGCTTCTAAATCGTGTGGATTTATTAGTCGAATATGCAGAGATATCGACACTTAAAACTCTTTTCTTTGCCTATGCTATATCTAAAGTTAAATGGCAAATTTAAGTTTAGATATACCTACTAACATTACGACTGCTGCATTTGATTCACCTGATTTGCTATCCAGTGTGAAATTTTTGGTATCAGATCTGAGATCAAGATAAAACCAACATATCCTTACCGCCAAAATAAAGCTAGTTTGGAAATCACTAATAGTGTATTCGGCATGAAATTTCTATTTACTTAATATAGATATGTCTTGAGTGGACTTTTTTCACGTTCTTTTGTGTAACTTGACATTACATTTATGTCCATATATTTGGTTATGTATTAACTATTATAATTTCGTGTTGTCCAATTGCGGATTTAAATTTGTTGGCTATTTAATAAAATACTATTTTCGGCGCTCGATTACTTCAGTTTGAAATCCTAATTATATAGATAAAGTATTTAGAAGTGTATCATGTTATGTATATGTGTATACACGAGATATAAATACATATTTTATCAAAACCAGACAGAATTAGTCATTGAATTAGTTACAATGTGAAACAGGTTAAACCATGAAAATTATATAAATAATTGATAAGGGGATACACTTTTTTAATGATGGAATGTGTGTGGAATATATATACAGGTTGTTCATTTCAAAACTTCCCACCCTAAATTTCAGGAAATTTGGAAATCTATGAAAAATTCCTTGAAGCACGTAAAAGGTATTATCGTGAGGGTCGCCATTTCATGATGTTACAATCGACATTTTAAAGGTTTTTTGAAACAGTACATTTTGGCGTTAAATATTTTAAAATTGATAGATTCGTTTTGAACATTTTATAAAAAATCTTTTGGTTAGTTTAATTTTTTGTTTTTTATTGTAGGCTTAAATATCTATTACTCATACGCACTTTAACTGCTTCAAATGTTTTATTTTTGTTTTCAACGTTATTTAAGAATTCAAATATTTTTTTGCAGAAAAATTCAATCCAATAGTTGTTCAAAATGTTGCTTGTTGATCGCTAAACAATGGTATAGCCGTTGTTCAAAACTGCGACGTACATTTTCAAAAACATCTCTTTGAATTCCATGGCCGTTGCATTAATCCTCTGACGAAGTTTTTCTAAATTTTGAGGTGGAGGAGTAAACTACAACAGACATTAAATAACCCCATAGAAAAACGTCTAGCGGTGTCAAATCACGCGATCTAGCTGGCCATTCTATAGGCCCTCTTCGTCCTATCCTTTTATATGGAAATACATTGTCTAACCACCGCTGTACTGGAAGAACATAGTGAGGAGGAGCTTCATTTTGTTGAAAATGTAATTCGTCCTCATCTCAGATAGGGTATTTCCATCTCTATCCAGTTGATTTTCGGGAGCATCAATAATTAGCAGATAGTATTTTTCAACTTATCCAAATATGCTTCACCATTTGGATTTCCATTGAAAAACAATGGACCAATCACTTGTTCCTTCTAGATGCCTGCCCATACATTATTTTTTTCAGGATACTGAGTGTGTTCTTCTACAGACAGATGAGGGTTATCGTTACTCCAATATTTCTTTCATTTCGTTAAATGTTGGGACAGTTGAATTCTTAATTAACTTTTAAAACAAAAAAAGCATTTTAAGCGGTTAAACTGTGTTTGAGTAGGAAACGGAGAAATGCACATACGTGCATGTTGGATGGGCGTGGCTGTTTTTCATAGCATGGAAATCAAGGTGTTGCATCACCTCAGTAATGTAGCGCATATTTGTCAGAGTACTTGAAATATGTATTAGCGATCATACATATTTCAAGTACTCTGACAAATTAAATAAATTAAAATTAGGCAACCCACATTACAATGAATGTTATTCTGGTAAAAATCTTTCCCACGGTTACCAATGTGTAAATATTTTATCATAAATGATTTTTTATTCGCTTAGATACTGAGTTATTATTTGAAATACTAGCTGTCCATCAATCTCTTCGAGCTTGAATCGCCTTTCGCGTCCGCTTACAGTTTATTACAGATTCCTGTAAAACGCTAAAAAAAAATCTTATTTTCTAAACTTTTGACACACCTTGTATAGACGCATACTTTTTGCTGTCACGATGACAGGACGAACGACAATATAATTAAGCATATTTACATCAGTTTGACTGTTCATTGTTGAAGTTTTAAGTTTGGGCTTTATTTAGCGTAAAGCTAATACTTGACACTAAAACATTCATACAGACTGACGTGGAAATATATGTGTTAACATTTTGCTTGCATACATTGCAAAAAAGTCCTCTATAATTCATATTTGTTGGGTTATTTTGCGATTCTTATGAAATATTTTATAAAAAATAATACAAAAGGGGATATTTCATGATTAAAACCAAACTACAAATAATAATTGAATCGATCGAAATAAGATCGCGACACCAACCTGGTACACGATCATCATAAATCATAGGTGATCTATAATTTTTGTCATACAATATTGGTATAAGTAATGTAGATTACTCATTTTGTTTTTATTTTTTTTTTAATTTAAGACACAATTATTCTATTGAACACTCGCTCTTATTGTTATTATAGTGTTTCATTAAACTCTTCGAATTAGAATTGCTTCTTCGCGTCCACTTCTTCTCTATAAGTTGTTCTATAAATGTGCCTCTTTGGAAATGTGATCACTGCCAGACGCAAGGGTACATGAATATTAACACTTATATATTTTTTTAATGTAAGTAAAATGTTATTAATTGCTTTTGACTCCTTTGCCTTATTTTATATAACAATGATATTGGAATCTGTATCTGAGGTACTGTTAATGGAGAGTAATTGCAACTGTAGTTCACTTTGCTTTTGTTTATGAATAAAGATTGAATTTAAACAATATATGTCTAATAATGAATTATACATTATTTGACATTTATAATTTGTGGCAAATGAATTTATTTATTAAGAATTTGCCCATAAAATATATAATATTTCTATATAATTTACTGAACGTTGAGTTGACATTTAGAACTCCACTTGTCATCGTGACAGCAGTTCGTTGAAGTGTGTTCGTTCATAATAACATGCGAGAACGAAATGTCACAGTGACAGTGCTTAACCAAATTATCTTTCCAATTGTCGTATGAAATTAACAAAACATGATGAACAGAATGTGTTTTTAAATTTGCTAACATTTAAAAATAGGTACTGTCGCTCTTATATTTTTCAAACGCAATGGAATGTTATTATACCACCGCTGTTTGAGAAAGCTACAGTGTTAGCGAAACGCGTTACAGCATTTACATTTTTGTAAATAAATAGATATAGTGAAGATATAAACAAATTTGTTGTTTTATTTTACGTTGATTTCAATAGATCTTCACCAAGTAAAAGCCACATGTATCCAATTTTCCAAGCAATGGAAAATCCTGCTATGTCGTACCATTTAACAGAAAATGTGCCTCTGATCGGTTGATGACAACCAGCAGTCGCATCCCTTAAGTGCTTGTTTTTATAACAGAATTATTATTAAACAAAATAACATCCGGTTACATCTTTCTTCCAATTTCCTGTAAAACGCGAGCACTGCCATGATGGTTTTTCTAGTGTCCGTTATCATAAACTTTTGACGAACCCCTATATATACATATATGTTTGCGTTATAATTGTCATCATGAAAGCAGTTCAGATGTCATCACGAACTGAAATTGATCGATCGTTTGGACGTTTGATAGCCTGCAATTGAATTTTCGTGCGACTGCCAACGTTAATTAAATGTTAGACGGATTTTTGCCTGTCAATTGTGACGTTTCCTATAATATTTAAGTCAACCTAATGTGGATGTTAAGTTGTCATTGTCAGCTATGCCGACGTACTTTAATATTTAATACAGACATTTTGCGTAGACCCTATAGTCCATTCATTTTAAGAAAACAGTAGTTAACGCTGCGATCGGCGACCGTATCACACCGAAAAATTTTTGTCTGTAACATCAACTGTCAGAATTTTTGACATACAAATACATTAACAAATATGCGATACATTTTTTATCATATCTTTTTATTTGAAAACTAAAAAGAAATTTTACACATAGTTCAAAAAATTGAAGACTCCAGGGGATGAAAGTGTAAGTGTGGAGTAAATTTGCCTGGGCTATTAGCCAATCAGAATCCAAGAAATAATCGCCTATCTTACCTAACACTGTTTTCTTAACGGAATGGAGTATAGTTAAATTTATCGGTGTTAGAAACGGTAATAGAAAAATGAACTTGGTGACATATATGTGCCCGTCAATTATTCTTAATTCTGATCAGCACATATAAAAATCAGCTGGATAGTAATGCTTACTTCATTTTTTTCTGAAGAAGTGATGTTATTGTGTATTAAAGTACTTTGCGATCTTAGAGTAACTAATAATTATTAAATTACCATATATGATGTTTCTGTATCGTATTGTCTTTATATGTAGTAATAGTTCCATTACTAAAATAGTAATTGCCCATTTTACTCTTTAAATCGTTAAATTAAATGTGATATGTATGTATTATGCATTTATGAAAAGTAAAGTGTTACAATTAACATTGATTTTCACGACAATAGGCAACAGAAATAAATTTCTTCTTCTTCTTTATTGTGGCTTTGAGTTAGACTATTTAGTCTTTTACTCTTCATCTGAGAGCGGTGAATCTTGGAATGTTGGAGTTGAATTTGATTAGCTATTGTTTATCTTTATTTTGATTAAGAATTAAAGTAGAACCGTTTTAGGTGTTTTGTGTTTGAAATTTTCATTTCCATCATATGCAAGTACTCTTTTAAGATTTTGATTTGAGTGGTTTTCCATCTGATTTATTGGACGTAATACTTGTTTGTAAAGTAGAATTTTGTTGTTCGTGTTTAGCTGGCTTTTTCTGCCTATAAGAGGCCATAGTTGACATCTTGTTTGTTTGGTTTTGGTTATCGTTTTTGCTATGTGTGTGTTATAATTGAGGTTTATATCCAGGTATATTCCCAGGTATTTAATTTCTCTACTCCATGGTGTAGTGTTGTTGTTGATGGTTATTTCGTTGTCTGATGTTTTCCGATTCCTTTTGAAAGATTATTACTTGGGATTTGTCTTCGTTTATTGTTGTCCTCCATTGTTTGAACCATTTTATCATGTTGTCTAGGTGCGTTTGGAGTTCCTGTACCGCGTTCGTCGGACATCTTGATGTTGAGAGCAGTGCCGAAATAAATTTCTATGACGTTCGTTCAAAATAGACAATAGACTATATAAGAATCGGTGTTATTGGGTTTGTCAATTTTGAAGTTTTCCGGCAAGTGTAATTGTGATTTAAAATTGATTGGCCTCTTTAAGGATTAACTTTAAACTTTTTCGAAAACCGTCACTGCGTCAGAGGTTAATTGATGTTTATATAAGTTCCTCCTATAAACTTCAAATCTGCGAGACCTAATTGTCAAATTGAATATCATTGTTGAAATATGTAAATGTGGCAATTGGATTTAATATTTTCTGCATTAAAGATCAATTTTATTGTGATTAACATTTTAATTTTATTGACAATTTATAGTAATATAGCGGAAAGGATGGAGATATTTTATTATGTGTTGGTAATAATAATAATACATATCTAATAGGTTTCACATTTCATCAATCAAAAACCACTCTTGAACTTTGCATTTTTTCATTTCCTTAACATTACATATTCACATCGTGTCTGCTCATAGCGCCCATGTAAATGTCTGATAGAAGATATTGAACTTGTAAATTTAGAGTCTCTAGTCGTCAAAAAGAAAAAAGAAAGAAAATATTGTTCCCTTCTTTTCGCTTCGCGTATGTTCTCAGGTGATTAGCCAAATAAATTCACTTTTCATTACCAAACTGTCCAACATTTGCCGACTTTATGGCTTTAAAGTTTCACAACACGTCGATGATAGTGACTGTTCTTCCTCGATATTTTTTCGATAGCACATCTCTTTATCGTCACATCTTTGGTGTTTTCAGTATTTAGTCCGGTCAGGTCACAGTATTTTTGAGATGACATACCAAGTCGATTGCACCACCGAGACTATTATTGCAGTGAATTCTGACGTTTCCCAGTAAGTGTTATCGCCTATTGATCGTCTTGATGGTTCATAACTCGAATTGAAGTTTCATCGCAAGTCAAACGTTAGATGGATTTTTTGTATATAAGTGTTAAAATTTCCTGTTACTTTAAAGGATATTCTTACACTTAAACTTAATTACATATCAACATGTCAAATTATAGGATTGCGTACTGAAAAATTAAAAATACGGATCACTTCTGTTTCATTTCCTGCTTTTAAGTATACACTTTTCTTAGAAAAGATGCTAAATTAGTGATCGATGAATTTAATGTAATTTAGTATATATACTCTTCAAATTCTTTAATTCTATTTGGATATTTCCAGTATTTAATGAACGAAACCTGCAAACTTTTAAGACTGTCATTTCTAAGTGTATAAACATATTCATATGTAGTTACTGACCTTGTGGGCTTCAATTCTTTCAACTTTAATTTACAGCCATACCAAAAAATCGAGAAACTACTTTTGTATCATTTCCTTCGGATCAGTTCCCGTATATATTCTCAAATAAAAGGTAAATTCATGTTTGATTAAATTAATGCCGTTTAGTATATTCTTTAGTGCTTACGTATTTGATTCCCTCGATCTAGATATTTACTTGCCTTAGATTTTTCCAGTATTTAATGACAAAACTTGCAAACGTTTAAAACTGTAATTTGTAAATGTTATACGGTATATATTCATATGTAGTTAGTGACCCTGTATTGTCAATTATTTCCACCTTAATTTACGACAGGGGTCGTTTGTTTTAGAAATTTACTTGCCTTAGATTTTTCCAGTATTTAATGACAAAACTTGCAAACGTTTAAAACTGTAATTTGTAAATGTTATACGGTATATATTCATATGTAGTTAGTGACCCTGTATTCATAAGGCAGATTTCATTAAAAAACAACTCAAAACATACGGTATAACTATTTTCGGTACGCTATTTCTGAAAATAAGGGAGCTAATTAGAATTTAGATCCGTATAATATTTGTCCCTGTGAACAGTTGATTTCACCGCTACAGCTCACTGGTTTGACGTAATGTCAGATTATGTGTATGCGTTAAAAAATCGTATGGCATATCGGCAACAACTCTAACCATAATACATAAAATTGTCAGAGTACCTATGTCATTCATAATGTTAATTTAATTTTTATGATACCGCATACGCTTCTTCTTTTTAGTTGGTTAGGTTGTACCTATTCACTATTACCTATACTATTTACGGTATTTTAATTTCTATATGAATGAATGACAGTGGAGGATAATTATGTAGTTAACTTTGCTATTGTAATGAATGAAGATTAAATTTAAAGAAATATCTCTAGAAATGGATTATACATTATGGTGGCAAATGAATTTATTTATTAAGACTTTGCCCACAAAGCGAACAATATTCCTATATAATTTAATGAACGCTGATATTTAAAATTTTTTTATTGACATTCAGGTTTTGTATCAGTTGTGTACATCTAGTCCAAGGTGAACGTCGACAGATCAAAAAAAAAATTAATTGAATGTTGTTTCACGTTATTAGTTCTATAAAATTGGTACTACGCTTTGTGTCAAGTTTACGATTGAAATAGTGTATAATTCAAATTTTCTGACAGACTGTCATCGTAACTATATTTCGATGACACATACCTATGACAATGAGAAGTCAGACAGCTGACATGAAGATGTTTAACCAAAATTGTCGTTCCACCTGTCATCGTGACAATAGTTCGTTGAACTGTATTTGTTCACACATAAACTTGTGAGAACGAAATGTCAGGCTAACTTAATAAAACATGTTTTAAACTTACAGGTCATTGAGAGAATTAATTAATTTTCATATTACGCTTTAGTAATATACTTTCTAAAACGCAATCGAAAATCTTGCTAGCTCCTATACGGTTGATGCTAGACACTGTCGTACCATTTAACCAAAAATGTACTTCTGATTAGTTGGTGCCAACCAGCAGTCGCACACTTTAAATACTTGCTTTTATAACTGAATTGGTAAACGAAATGACATACATGCTTATGGGAATCTTATTTGATGTATTTATTTTATTTCGAAGTGCTTCGGACACATCTGCCAAATAAAGAAAAGTCGCCCTATTATTTGTACGTAGAGAGATCGATGAGAAATGTTATTAAATGATCCCATTCGTAAAATGACTTAAATTTATATAATAATTATAACTTGAACACTGATACATTTCCAACATTCTGTTGACATTTAGGTTTTGTATAATTCGTGTGCATCTAACGTAATTTGACAGGCCCAAATGTCAAAACTCAGACGGTTCTTCTTTATTTAAGCTTGCTTCAAGTTCTTCGTTGCATGAAATTTACATTTTGATGACATATACATATAATGAATAGAGTGTCATTGTATTTATTAATATATCTTCATAAAATATAGCAAAATCGTTATATTTGTTACTGTACTTACGTGCGATAATACACTTTAAGTTTATTTTATAATATCCGTCGGCATTTTGTTCATATATTCATATAGAAAAGAAATAGTAACGATTGATAATAATAACACTAATACGTATCTGAAAGGTGCCACGTTTCAATTAAAAATGCACTTCTTCGTAATATCTTTATTTGTCGGCCTTCTGACATTTAAACTTGACAACCGATGGATGAACGTGAATATATAGTCATTAATGACACGCAAACTCGTCATCGCGAGATTTTTTTACCCTGCAGAAAAGCTTTAAATGAATCGCACCTTCCACAGCGACAGATTTGGCACGTGGACAGTGCACTCAATCGTCGCGGAAGAGTCCACTCTTTTGGTTTCCAACCCTCTTTCCGCACTCTAAACCTCGACGGCCTGAAATTTCTTCGTCAATGTGAAACTTTTACAATTCTTTCGCGCGTGCCTGTCATATCTGACATTTCTCCGATTTTGATCGGTTGTCACGTGAATCGTCATGACGTAAGCCATTTTTCTGTTAAAACACCGTATGCACGCTCCTCTTTAAAAGCCCATATCTCTGCACACGCTCCACTTAGAAGGAAAAACTCTCCGTCGAGGAACAATTTAAGGACGTCGGTAACTTCACGCCAAAGGGCAGCTTTCAATGTCGCGTATCCAGAGACGAGTTCTGCGCCCCGCGTACCCAATTTTCGTCGATTTTGACCGGGTTTGGTTGCCATTGGCTACTCGGCTTTTATTATATATACTAGCTATAACGTCCGCTTACAGCGGGTCCGTCCGCTTACAGCTGATCGTCCGCTTACAGCGGGTCCGTCCGCTTACAGCGGGTTCGTCAATTTCTTTTAGTTTGAATCGCCTTTTTCGCGTCCGCTTACAGCTTTTTCATAGTTTCGTGTAAAAAGCAATCACTGTCATGACGCCTTTTAGAATGTCTGATTTTATTAACTTTTGACGCATCCCTGTATATACATATATTACGTGAAGCCAATAGTATATTTTATTTAAAATTCTCCTTGATTGGTTTTTTACACAAAGCGGTACACACTCAAGAGCGAGAAAGGTAAATTAATGTTTAACATGTCATGTTAAGGTATCCAAAAGCACAATGACATCAAAAAGTCCAACATGTTGATTAAGACAGTTTACAATACTACTTTGATGTGAAAGTGTAAAAGCCTGTTAACCTTTTCAAAATCAACTATCGTTAATAAAGGAGCACGAAATAATAATAAAAGGAAAAGGCCCAAGTTTTAAAGTGAAGCCCTATTGAAGCGCCTTTCCTGTAAAAAGCGATCACTGGCATGACGCTTTTTAGAATGTCCACTTTTATAAACTTTTGAAACACCCCTGTACATACATAAATTTTGTGAAGCCAATAGTATATTAAAAACTATTTTGACACAAACTGGTACCCACTCAAGAGCGAGAAAGGTAATTTATTGTTAAACATGTCATGTTTAAGTATCGAAAGAAACAATGAGCTCAAAGAGCGCAACATTTTCATTGAGACAGTGTACAATACCATTCTGATGTTTTCGAATGTACTGTTGTTAAGAAAAAATGAAGTATTAAATTTAAGCCCTGTTCAATCACGTTTCGAAGAATCGCCAAATTGAAGACGTAATAAACGACTACAAGCACCCCCGTATCCAGAATTTCACATTCATCAATTTTCAAAAACCTCTTGCGCTATTTTGTTTTATTTGACATTTTGACTTTGGATTTATAATCGGCGTCCGCACACACCCCCGTATCTAAAATTTCACATTCATACGTCAATTTTCAAAAAACTTGTCCGCCATTTTGTTCTTTGACATTTTGACTTTGGATTTGTAATCGGCGTCCGCACACACCCCCGTATCTAAAATTTTACATTCATACGTCAATTTTCAAAAATTCTGCCGCCATTTTTTTTTTTGACATTTTGACTATGGATTGGTGATCGGCGTCCGCAGACACCCCCGTATCTAAAATTTCGCATTTATACGTCAATTTTCAAAAAACTTTTCCGCCATTTTCTATTTTTTGACATTTTGACTATGGATTGGTGATCGGCGTCCGCAGACACCCCCGCATCTAAAATTTCGCATTTATACGTCAATTTTCAAAAAACTTTTCCGACATTTTGTTGTTTTTGACATTTTGACTTTGGATTTGTAATCGGCGTCCGCACACACCCTCGTATCTAAAATTTCACATTCATACAATTTTCAAAAAATTCCTCCGCCGTTTTGTTTTTTTGACATTTTGACTTTGGATTTGTGATCGGCGTCCGCACATACCCCCGTATCTAAAATTTCACATTCATACGTCAATTTTCAAAAAACCCGTCTGCCATTTTCTTTTTTTGACATTTTGACTATGGATTGGTGATGGGCGACCTAAGACACCCCCGCATCTAAAATTTCACATTCATACGTCAGTTTTCAAAAAACTGGTCCGCCATTTTGATTTTTTTGACATTTTGACTTTGGAATCATGATCGGCGACCCCCAAAACCCCCGTATCTAAAATTTCACATTCATACGTCAATTTTCAAAAAACTTCCGCCATTTTGTTTTTTTTTGACATTTTGACTTTCGATTCGTGATCGGCGACCTAAGACACCCCCGTACCTAAAATTTCACATTCATACGTCAATTTTCAAAAAACTTCCGCCATTTTGTTTTTTTTTGACATTTTGACTTTGGATTCGTGATCGGCGACCTAAGACACCCCCGTATCTAAAATTTCACATTCATACGTCAATTTTCAAAAAACTTCGGCCATTTTTTTTTTTTTGACATTTTGACTTTCGATTCGTGATCGGGGACCTAAGACACCCCCGTATCTAAAATTTCACATTCATACGTCAGTTTTCAAAAAACTCTTCCGCCATATTAGATGCACAATTTTTTTTTTTTGAAATTTTGACATTGGGCTTGAGATCACCGACACCAAGAGCCCCCGAGTACCGAGTTTTACCTTAATCAGAAGAAAAAGGTGATTTGGCTCCACCCACTGCGCAGTGCGTAATTATTTAAATAATTATTTCGTAGGGGCACATAAATGTTAAAAGCATTATTTTTTCCCTTAAGAAAACGGCATACCCGTTTTAGAATTATTGTATTTTAAATGGAATTTATAAAAATTATAAGAAAAAATCATGCTGTATATGTGAATGATTATTTCATCGACCGAGAAAATTATGTCGAGAAGTCCGGCGTCTTCTCTTATAAATTGCCGGTAAAATACACGAAATAAATACACAATATCGCATTCGAAAAAAAGATGTTTTGCCCCGGCCTGGGTTCGAACCCGACCCGGCAAAGTCATTGTATTAAGAAGCCGTCAATCTTGCCATTGGGCTATCGACCTAATGTAAATAGTTTGTTCAACTGCCATATTTATATGTAGGCTTGACTCTATGTTGAAATCTGCAATTTTTTTTAAATCTCAGAGAAAATAGACGTGTAATCTTTAAAAGGTTATAAAAAACGTTTTAATTGTGTCCAGATAATTAATTTAGTGCCTTGTCCGTGTCCTAAAACTAAATATATTATGTGTGTTTATATGCCATGAACCTATTCTGACGTTAATAATTACATTAAGGAAACTGGGCATACGCGTTCTGGAATTATCGTATTTTAAAATTCAAATTTATAGTAATTAAAAGATATCAGCCTGCATGTAAAAATGTTAAGTCAAGCTACCGATATATAATATATTCACGGAAAGTGCACATGAATGTATGTGTGTGTACATTACATGTTATGAGCATTGCACTTGATTTATTGTGTACATGTATTTCTGGCGTATTTCGGCCATTTTTCTACGATGTCCGTCTGCATGAGGAATTTAAATCACTCGTCCTATCGATATCGTATGTCGATGAAGTTGGAATAGACATGCGATCGGTACAGAAATGTCTGACTTAACGATTATGTACCTTGTTGGGCCGTCAAAACCTTCAAAATTCGGAATATAAGGCTTAAAAGTCAAACATGCAAAATTTTTCGTTGGAGCTGTCAGATTAGCGAAATGTCTCTTTTTGATGACCACTACTGCATTTTTAAGTACGTAAGCCATTTTTATGTTACACAATATTTGCACGCTCCTCTTTGACGGCGGATATCTCTGCACGCGCTCCACTTAGGAGGAAAATCTCTCCGTCGACCGGAAATTTAAAGTTGTCCCTTTGTTCGGGCAAAGGGCCAACTTTTAATTTCACATATCCAGGGACGATTACTGCGCCCCGTGCATCCAATTTTCGTCGATTTTGACGGTTCGGGCGGTAACCATGGTGATTCGGATAAGCCGTATTTTCCAACGCTATTAGCATGAATCCGCCGGCAGCTTATATTAAGGTTGATAATTTATTATATATTCCCTATGTCTAATAGGTACTCGGACATCCTTTGGTTATTAAAGTATGTGGTATGCAACCAATATTGCGATTGCCGTTTCAGTATCGAGGAGCCTAACGATACTTCCTGCTCTAGACACATGATTTAACTGTTTTCGTATCAACGAGGTGCGTTCGAGTTTTAGATCTCCAATTCTTTCTGAAAAAGTACTTCCCCCAGAAAATTGTAACTTCTGTTACTTCTCGACGTAATCTCGATGGCTGCTGATAACACTTTGTTAGGGGTGTGGTTTCCCCACTGAAAAATAGCTAAAGCTATAGCGGCTTGATTGAAAAATAAGCGGCCGCAGAGTGCCCTTCACGGTCGGAACAAGCCGGAACTCGCTAGGAGCGATGTTTGGTTCATACGTTCACCTTGTTTTCACAGAAAAAATATGAGTTAAGAAGGCAATGCGTGAGGATGACACCTTCCCTAACATATGGCCATCACAACTCTCAGCAGAGGCCGTAACTCGAAATTTCTTTGCTGTGAGTGAATCGGTGTGCTTCTATTGTCCTGATTTACGTTTTGTTTCGGTATTAAAAAATTGTATCCATGTCTCATCCGTCGTCACAACTTACGAAAGTGAAGCACAATTCGTGACTGAATCACGTGTCAACATCTTCTGAGAAAGTGCCACCCGCGAAGCCTTGTGTTGGATGAACTTCACAGACCATACGGAATTGTCAATTTTAGAGGCGATATCACGCACGCATAATCGACTGTCTCCCGTAACAACTTGTTGTATTTGCTCAATCATGATTACCGTCCTGCTGGTTCGTGACCGGAGCTCTTTGATTTCATTCCCACACAATTCTCGCCCTCCTTTAAACTTTCATACCCACGAGCACACATTTTTAACATCCATAATGCCTTACCCCATGTCTCAATTGACGATTTATTTCGAGTGTCACTATGTAAGTGGAGAAAACTACAGATTACCAGAGATATATAGAAAGTAAGAATGCTCTTACAAATGCGTGGAAGATTGAATGATAATGTCAACCATTTTGACCCAGAGCTAAACAGCACCCATAAGGTGTACCAATCATATGGGTTATCGATAAGGCGCGACTTTGAAGTAAAAAGAAACAATTGAGACAGACCAAAATGAACATTGTGGTGGTTATGAATTATAAACGAAATAGCAACAAATAAGGGACCAAGGCTTAAAAAGACCGTTTTACTGAATCGATCATTTACTGGTTAAAAAAGTAATTTAGCCAAACTTTTTCTTACAAGGGTGCCAGATTTTTTTTTCTTAAATTCATTTGTGAGATTTTGCCTACTAATAGCAGAAATAATTGTTGAAACTTCATAAGAGCAAGCATCTTCAGTTTTATTTTCAAAGATGGTACACCATTGCACATAATATTTTTATGTGAAGTATTCTTAGCAAACATATTTATTTGTTTTATTAGCTTTAAACACTACACAATGTTTTTACAAACAACGAAAAAAGAACATAACGTAGACAAACATAAACCACTCTCGATGTCAACACGGGATCAAAATGGCGGTAAAAGTTGGGTCGTGTATAAATTGGATGCGCAGTGGTACAACAGCATATTCCCCTACTCTATACCTCTGCAGATTACACGTTGATCTCGAAAACTGAACTTCGCCATTTTATTATATAAAACGCCCAAGGCATAGGCTGAAAATCACTGTGTGTGCACGGTATGCTACTGCCATCTACATTACAAGTTCAGAAATATTTCCCTCATCTTTTAAAAGCAACCCGATCTTTCTACTTAATCTCACTGCTATACGTTTTGGAATTTCAACGCACTTCATATTACTTTAAGACCAAAGCGAGACTGTCTGTCACTTGAATATATTCAAAAAGTCTTAAATATTTTTATCGACGACTAAACAATAAAGTAGGTATTATATTAATTACTATTGGCTAATAATAGGACTCATAATACCTGGAGGGAATATTGAAATGCGACAAGGGAATAATGAGCCATAACTTTACCATTATTCCCTGTATTCCACCAATAAGAACATAACGTTACCAACGTTGTCGTAGTAACGATAGACAAGTCCGCCATTTTACTAACTGTCAAATCGTCAAACGTCATATCGATATAGTAATCTAACATTTTCGTTTAATTATTTTGATTTTTTTAAATAATTGTCAGTTAGTCGTAGATAAAGTAGTGTATACTAGCTCGCAATAATGACTATTATTCCCTCAAACCGAGTTACTCCCTCGCCGCTTCACGGCTCGGTTCGTAAATTCGGTTCTCGGGCATAATAACTGTCATTACTGACTCATTGTATAAACTACTATTATATTCTTAATCTGTCAATACTTAATAATACATAATTGGTGAACTATTTACAAGCAATCTATTTCAGTACGAGTTAAAGTTTTATTTCAGAACTAAATTTTGAAAACTACTGTAAAACAGTTGTTTCATGTTGAGTTCAAAGTACATTTAATAAATTTATGTGTAATGTGTCTATTATAATTGATTTATTGTGTCGCTATTTGTGTTTTAGGGAGTTTTATGTGTTACAATTTCCAACTCAGTTTTTTTTTATCGTAGTAGTGATTTTAAAAATGATTGACATAAACTAATGCACTCTAGGGGTAGAACAAATGAAGGATGACGTTTTCAAGTTACGGATATAATAACATGAAAATTTCTATATCGCAATGCGTAACTCATAGACATCCATTAGAATGAATAATTTGTAAAAAAAAGTATTTGTTACTTTCGTTTCGAATTATTTTGGACATATGTTGTTCCTAACTTAGTTCTTTCTTAGCTTAGTGCCTTCTCTTCACAGTGAATTTGGGAGAAATGTAAAAAGTTAAGTCAAGTGGCCCTTTTCAAATAAAGATTGTCTTCAATCAAAACGAAAATGAAAAGTGTGAACACATGGATGTTAAAACTAACATCAAGCAGTAAATAATTACTGTGTCTTACATATATACCTTTATACGTAAAACGTATATCAAGCACATGCATATATACATATACGTTTTACGTATAAAGGTATACAGGCTGTTCCTAAATATCATGTACATAAGGAAGGGGGTAACTATTTGGTTTATTTTGTGCCTAAAATTTCATATAAACATAGGTCTGCAAACGCTTCGTTACCAATATGCAGGGTGTTGAAATTTCAAGAATTTTTCACTTTTTACTGTATAGCTCCTGCAGTTTTTTTACGATTTCTAATGTCAATTGTCAAATTAATAAACTCAAGTGATTATCTGAATAAAGCCAGAGCCTGCTAGACCATTTTAAAAAATTTAATTTTCTCTGGCGAATTACAGAAAATTGTTTTCTATTTTTTTTCTCGATAACGGTCAGAGATAAGAAAAAAATATAAGAGATCAAAAGGTTTCTAAACAAGACAGAAAATTTATTGCATATTTTAGAATCTAGCAGTGGCGCATCGCAAAAAAGTTCAGGGTGAGAAAAGAGGGCATGACCCCGAAAAAATTATTACCCTGTAGATTTACATAATCATTTGGCATGGCTAATGATGCAGGCCTTATAGCGTAACCTACCTTCCAAATTTGAACAAAATATCTCAAAAACTGCAGGAGCTATACAGTAAAAAGTGAAAAATTCTTGAAATTTCAACACCCTGCATATGGGTAACGAAGCGTTTGCAGACCTATGTTTATATGAAATTTTAGGCACAAAATAAACCAAATAGTTACCCCCTTCCTTATGTACATGATATTTAGGAACACCCTGTATATGTAAGACACAGTAATTAAAGATTGTCTTATTCGAGAATAGCTGCCTTTGGTCGCTCGATCTGTGTAATAAATTTTGTTGTATAACTGCAGCTTTGTTAGTAGTGTTTTTCCTATTCCATTTATGAAAAACCCTGTTTCAGTTTTAGTTTGGATATATTTTTGGTAGTTTGCGCCGTTTAAATATTTATGCTTTGTATTATTTATGAAAAATATGTATTCATGTTTTTAACACTATCATCAAAATCAACTACGTAAGCATTGCAATATTTCTCAAGGATTTTATTATTATCTGAAAACGAATTCTCATTATCAGGTGGTGACGGTGTTTTTATAAGGTGACATTGACTCTTGCCCTGTCGAATTATTCCTGAATACGTGATAATATTTGGAATATTTCATTAATATTTTAAAGTCAAGTAAAGTCAAGAAATGTGGAAGGAATTTCTTCATAATTTGTTTTATGAAATTTAAATTTATTTCTAAAATATAAAAATGTATGTGTTCTTAGTTACTGATTAGTGAAACTATCTTAATGGGCATGACTTAATACTCTTAACACTTCAGGTTGTGCTTTGTTAGACTTTGATAGTTTTATTTAAATATTTTGATGGTGTTTTCTGAAATAAAAGTACTGGATAAAACTAGCTAGAAAACTTGGCGTATTCTAACTCACTGCTTTGAATGAAAGTTTATATCTTGTAGACTGCTTTGAGAATTGTAAAATATCGCCATTAAGAGATAATGTCCGAACTTTCAATCTTGGGCCTGAGACAGAGCTTGTTTGTATTTCTGACTGCAAGTTTTTTTTTTATAGGTTTCACACTCTTTGGAGAATGCCGAGAGGTACACCAAATTAAGTTTGTCAAGCGAGAACTATTTATATGCCGGCGTTTCGTTCGCTTTTATAAATAACATCGTCATGGCTGTTGGTTGACGTTAGTAAAGTCGCCGTAGCTTTAAGAATCTGAATTTCACTTCCCAAGCTTGCCTTGTTACTCAAAAAATATAATATACGTGTAGAAAGCCTAGCCAGTTGATTATTATTCTTGATATTTGTGCACTTTACGTAAATGGCTGATTTAATAATGTTGTAATTGAGATCTTAATTGCATACAATAAAACCTGAGATATCTACTCTATTCTTTTTTTGTAAACAATGAATGTCTAATTTTTTAAGGAATATTATTACGTAACATGTATTTGTATCAATCTGAAATTAAGAAAATAATAGTTGACTACCTGTGTATGTATACACGTAGTAGAATCATCTAGAACAAGCACTTTTGGAAGTATTAAATATTTTCATAGTAGTTATGTAAATTATTGTACATACATAAGACACAAAATTTGCGTGAACCAGATTAATCTACTGTATTTTGTAATATATAGAATTTTTCAGTAATGGATAATATTTTATTGACATAAGTCGATTGTATAGGGTCAAAGACACTCGTAAGTATGATTTAATATTAATAATTTAATTGCGTTAACCTTATTTGATGCAATATTGATCGATGAAAGCCACGTGTATTTGAAGTCTATTTTGTATTCACAAGAGCTATATCTCGTCAAGTACCCATATACTACTTACATAACGAGTTCATACACTTAATATTTAATGCAAATACATACATTCCTTATGTTTAATACAGCCTATGTATAACAGGTAATCCTAAGGTTGTTACTTCAAAAGGCGATGTAGAGTTGTGATTAGATTTTGCTTTCAATTTAAAATGACTGGAATGGTTATTAATGCCTTAATTACACAAAAACCACATTATACATAAAAGATCCGATATTACTCAGTCCTACTAGCCTATCTACACTAATATTATAAAGAGAAACTTTGTGTGTTTGTTTATTAATATATGTACTCGTATGTCCGAGATCATTTTTCCAATTGTTTAATCAATTTGAAATTCCACATCTGTATTAATATAGCCTATATTTCATTACGTAAAATATTCAATGAAATCAGTGATACGTATAAACATTGCAAGAACTGCTAAGAACATAAGTATGTAACTGGTGATCAGAAAATTTTGGGATTAAAGTAATGCATGAATTTAATGTCTGAGAGAGCTATTGGCACACAACATGCATTTGACATTTAAAATTAATACAAATAGTAAACATAAGTTACGACAAACGTTCGTTTGCCATAAAATACTTTTTCTGAACCCCCGTTATATCAAACGTACATACCTTTTGTAGGGACTTGAGATGTTTTTTAAATTTTATGGTTACTTGATCGCATGCATGATGTATCTACACTTTGCAATTTCACAGAGGGGTTTCTACATCACCCACTAAAGAACATGGTCTTACAGTCTGACGGTTTACACACACTCTGCTAGTGGTCATAAGACAGAGCTTCATTCTGCGGTTTCTTGTTGTGACCAGTTTTAGCTGGTATTATATGCTATTTGAATTTAATTTTGCACAAGTGTGAACGTGTGACATCCTTATCCATCCATAATTTCGTAAGAAGTAACCATTCAAATTGTATAAATATCTCAGGCGAGTATGTCCACTTTTGATCGCAAGTAATTTTCGAGTCACAGAATTATTTTAATTGGAAATCGCAAAGACTACGAATTGGAAGTTGGAATATAACATCATGATAGCAGAGACCAGGAAGTTATAATGGAACTAAATAAGCACAATATTGAAATATGCGCATTATCGGAGCTAAAAAGCAAAGGAAAGGGAATAGAAGATACCAAAATTATATACTATTCTACAGTGGAAGGGAGAAGAACCAGAGAGCACAAGCCGGAGTGGGAATCCTAATACACGAATAATTTGAAAACTCTATCGACGACGTGGTGAAACACATAAATAGTAATAACATGTACATTTCTCTTAAAACCGAAACAACAAAAACGTCATTTATAAGCATACCGTGCCTTCAAATACTTTCCGCATTAGAGACGTCCATGCTTTTTTTTAATGGTTGGTGACAGTGCATAATTTTAGTAGTTTGGTTATGTCATGTAAATAATAATAGGCGTGTATAATTTGAATTTAAGTATGACAACTATCAGAATTTGAAGTTTTCAAAATATTAGCATGTACACCAACATTGATCACTTAAAAACTTCAAAAACAGCCTACTCTAATGCGGAAAGAATTTGAAAGCACGGTATATGCACCAGATATAAACAAGCCCAAAGATGAGTGGACTGCCTTCTTCGAAGAACTACAACAGGTTCTAAACGAACTACCCGCAAGATCTAAAATCTTCATAATGGGAGACTTCAACTCAAGGATCGGCAATACAGCTCTACCAGATATAATGCAAAGGTTTAACGAACACGCCATCAATAACAATGGAGAAATGCTAATAACACTATGCGCGCAAAGCGAACTGCGAATTAATAATAGATTTTATACATAAAAAAACAATAAAAATATACCTTTGGTAACACAAGACACCAAAATTCTATGATCGACTACATTATCACCATTAGGACAATACACCCTAGTCAAATACTAGACTAAAGAACACTCACGTCAGCAAATGTTGGTACAGAGCACGGTCTAGTTCTATGTAAGGACCGCTTCAAAGCTAACCTCCAAAAGAAGAAAGCACCATTGTATATTGAAAAATTCAACGTACAATCGTTAAATGACAGTTGAACAAAAACGTTATATCAGAGCAGATTAAATGACAAAATTGCTTCCAACCCTATATCAGAGGGAGAGAACGCCGAAGAAAAGTCGGATAAAATCAAAACCAACATAATAGGAGGTGCCGCAGAGGCACTCGGAATAAGGAAAGCGAACATAAATGGTAAGAAAAACAGGAAGCAATGGTTTGCAGACGAAGTGAAAACGTTAGCAAAGCAAAAAAAGAAGCTTACATCAGATATAGAAGCAGAAGAACAACAGAAGAATACCAAGAGTGTAAAACGATTAGAAACATAGTGAATGATGCCATAAGAGAAATAAAGAAAACATACATTCTCTACAGACATGGAACATAATCTATACGGGGGACAGAGAAGGATTAGGAACACACTAAGGAATAGAAAGAGAGGAGTAACCGAAGATGTACAAATAAACATTATTATATGGGACAGGAGCATCACAATACCAATCTATAAAAAGGAAAACAAGAAAGGCCCGGAAAATTATAGAATGATATCTTTACTACCCAGCATAAGGAAGCTGTTAACAAAAATTATAACAACAAAAATAACGAACAGAATAGAAATAAGCGAAGAACAACAAGGCTTCAGACAGAATAGATCGACAGTGGACGCTATCTTCATCCTCAGACAAATGATTGAAAAATCTCTCGCATAATAAACCTTTGTTTCTCTGCCCAATTGATCTCAGAAAAGCGTTCGACAGAATACAAATAGCCGACATCATAGATATACTCCAGGAAAACAGGATACCCGTACCTTACATTAACGTAATAAAAGAGCTCAATAAAATCACACCACAAAGATCAAAACATTACAGGGATTTACAGAACAAGTACCAATACTAACTGGAATCCGCCACGGAGATAGTTTGAGCCCAATCTTGTTCAACCTCATTATCGATAAAATAATTCATAATGTAAAAGAAGTTAATGGAGGATACGGAATGGGACAAGAATCGATAAAGATGTTATGCTAAGCTCACGACGCAATTTTGATGGCGAATAACGAAGACGATCTACAACAACTACTATATAGGTTTTAAACAAGAGCGGAGAAACTTAATATGAAGATATCAAGCTTAATATGAAGATATCTATAGAAAAGACACAATCAATGGTCATAGCAAAGGAGCCCATTAGATGTGAACTGGCTGTACCAATGTACGTACTTAGGAGCTGAGATAACGAGCTTCAAAAACTTATAACAGGAAGTCAGAACTCAAGTGAACAAAACCTCAAGAATCTCTGGCTATCTGAGGGGCCTCATATGGAAGAACAAATACATGTCCACTGAAAGCAAAGTCCGCATATATAAAACCGCCGTGAGTCCTGTACTCACATATGCAGTGGAAACTCGAGCGGATACAACAAAAGCGAAGAGCATGATGAGGGCAGCAGAGATGAAGACATTGAGGCATATTAAGGGAGTAAGTTTGAGAGCCCAGATAAGAAGCAGAGATATAAGAGCAGATATCAAAATTCAAGATGTGGTGCAGTTTACGCAATCGAAACGACGATATTGGAGAGACCATGCCGACATAATGACAGAGGATCGATGGGCAAGATGGGCAAAGGACGAAAAGCCGAGTACAAGGAGACCCTCCGGTCGACCTCCCCAAAGATGGCGCGAGAGCTGGACATCTGCTTCCCAAAAGGCTGAAAGCTCAAGAGTAGAACAAACAAGACTAAGGAAAGAGAAAGAAAAAGAAGAAGAAGAAGAAGAAGAATTTTAAACTATAGGTATATATATTTATAATGGCATCTGTGGAATTTTGTCTTTCATCCACTTGTTAAAAAGTAAAATGGGTTGCGATTCAGCTGTCCAATTAACGACTGGTAGCTCCGTTTAATCACGAAATCCTCATTTATTAAATTTTCAAGATATGCATACGGCGATCGTCCATACAAAACCAGTAATCGTCCATATCACATGCATGAATACAAGTAAACACGGCTCGCTCCTGCAATCGGTCTTGTTCCCAGCTACGTAATGAATAATGATTTCTGTAGCAAGCGAAGCCATTGTCTATAACAAGGTTAATTGTGACACTAGAAGTATTCTGTCAATAATATTTCAGTAGTACCTTTAAAGGAAAAATAAATTTAAAAGATTTATTCATAACTTAGGAATATATTCGAAAAAATACGACGCAGTTTTCTAAAATAAGCGAATACGTGCAAAAGATATTATTGACAATATCTTATTATTGGGCATGCCAAGAAACTTCGCATGAAAATGGAAGAGGAATTTTAAGTTCCCGTTTCTTGAGTTCCTTGAAATTGTTTTAACATTTAGCAACAATGTTTTTGATCGGTACATGGAATTTTATTTAACATTTATGTAAGTTTATATTGTCAGCAATTGTTAAATTTTACCAGTTGCAGACAGAGGATAACTTGAAGAACAATAATTTACTTTTCTTTTGAAGTTGATATGATTTGATTTCTTTAATTAATTTTACGGTACTAGTGTTTTTGAAATGTTTCAAATTACAAATTCTGTCAAGATCTTTTAATCTATATTTTTTAAAGATCTTAATAGAAGTTGTTGATATGTTGAGAACAACATTTCAAATTTATTTGAAATTTCTTTGGTCAGTTGTTTTGTTCATAATTTTCAAACTAATTATCACCAAAAATACTACTAGTTTATAGGTTTACGTACACCGAACAGTCAAACGAAGACCTTATCTGTAGAGTAGTTACTTGTATAATTGACGACAACCCTGATTCAAAACACAAATAAGTATGTGTCGGTCAGTGTTTGAAAATTATGATTATGTTTTTCTCTTATTATTGAACAATTTGCTTACTTCTTAACTTTTTAGTAATACATTCATATACGTATTAAAATTATATTAACAGTATTTTGTCCATTGTATGTTAGTCCAAATTCGTTCGTCCGCAAATGACTTCCAAGGTTATTACGTCATATATATGTTATATACAATATGTACCTTGTACATAGAAGATTCACGTTGTTTACAACTTGTTAGCATGCACGTCGCTACACAGTACCGAACAAAACAGACTAATCTCGTAACCTCTCGTAACCGCAACAATGAATATGCGCATTACAACTGACCAATTGCAAACGCAGTAACGTCTTGCTGATATTCGATGTATACAGGGTGTAACAAAAGTAAGGGGACAAAGAGCAAGCTCTCCATATAAAAACATTAAAAAAAGTTCCTATCGACATATGTCTGCAAACTCACATTTTATGAGATATAATGAAAAATATAGTTACATTGTTTTACTACAAAACGAACAATTTTTTTTAAACGATTTCGAAAAGCATTATTTAAATTAAATGTTAGATGTGTCCTCCTTCTGACTCCAGGCACGCATGGACACGCCACACCATTTTCCAATACCTTCTGTATAAAAATTTTTTCGAAATTCGGACCGGAAGTAACACTTTTACTCTTATCGCATATTTATTGCAAATATGTCGTAAATTATGCATTCTATATAATATATTTATCGAGAGTATAAAAGTATTTAGAGCTAGATTTGGAATATTTTTTGTATAAACGAAATTTCAAAATTCGGACCGGAAGTAATACTTTTACTCTTAGGGAGTAGCATTTTTTTTCAAATATCTCACAAAGTATGCATTCTGTAGAGATTCATTAAGAGACTAGAAGGACTTAGAATAGGATTTTGAATAATTTTTGTATAAAAGAATTTTGAAAATTCGGACCTGAACTAACACATTTATTCACAGGCGTATTTTTTAAGATGATAAAAGTATTTAAAGCTTAATTTAGAACAACTTTGCATAATTTGAAAGCCACATATGTATAAGAAAGTCGTGTGATGCCCACACCTCATTTTTTTACTTTTAACAGCTCCAGGATTGAAGTGTAGTATTCTCCAGTTATGGAAACGCCTTCATCTTTGTAATTAATGAACAATAGTCCTTCTGACACCGTGAATTTCTTGGGTGGTGGTGTGTCTTGCTTGGATTCAGGTCGACTCACTACACAATCTCTGTCTTCATTACGGAGGTCCATAAACGCACGCTAGCATTCCACGCGCTGTTGATTTTGCGGCGGCGTGAACATTCTCAGCACCCATCTTGTATCATGCCAAGATGATCATGAAGAATTTTAAAAATCGTATCAGATATCCAGGCATTCCTAAGTTGTGTCTTCTTTGGTCGAGCATCTTCTATTATTAATTTTCAGACTTTCTTCACAAGTTTTGGAATAGTCACTTCGACAGGTCGCCCGACCATGGGTCGTCTTCAAATAATTGCCTACCTTGCTTAAAGCTACTGCCCCACTTAAAAACAATAGTTTTTCCCAGACAAGAATTCCCATACTCCAATGACATTCCAAATACAACCGGAAATTTTTGTTGTATAAGTTGGTAACTATGTGGCGTTATGTAGAACGTTGTGGGAGGAATATACGTATCAGTAACCACGTACATTAATGAGTATCCTGCATTTAAGCTTATTTTAATAGCAATAGTTCATACAGATTAGAGAGCACGTAAGTAGGGTACTTTGGAGAGTTCTGGGACCACCACCCCCCACTCCTACTACCCCCCCTCCCCCCCTCCCCGCTAGATAGGTAGAACCCTCTGCCAACCCAACTGATGTGGCGCCCCCTCGCGGTCGCCAACCCAACTAAAAATTACAGATTTCATCATTACCAACCCAACTAAAATTACAGATTTCATCATTACCAACCCAAGTGATGTGGCGCCCCTCGCGGCCTCCAACCCAACTAAAAATTGCAGATTTCATCATTACCAACCCAACTAAAAATTGCAGATTTCATCATTACCAACCCAACTAAAAATTGCAGATTTCATCATTACCAACCCAACTAAAAATTGCGGATTTCATCATTACCAACCCAATGTGGCGCCCTCTGACGGCCACTAACCAAACTAAGAAATGGCAGATTTCATCATTACCAACCCAATGTGACGCCCTCTCACAGCCACTAACCAAGAAATGGCATCTCTCATGATTACCATAATGCAGCATCCTCTCACGGTCGCTATCCAAACTAAGGTGACGTCAGACAAAATGGCGGACCATCAAGATGGTCTTTGTTTCTAGAGAATTCCTGAATAAATTACCAGGCTTGCTATCGCGCTTCTCAATGTACTTCAAACAGGTCTAAACATGTTTCCAGCGGAAACCGCAACGGCTGTCTGCTTCTGTGATAGCCGCATGCGCAGAAATGCATATCTTACTTATAAAATAAAATAAAACAAACAATGTATTTATTATTATTAATTAACAACATGACCAAGTTTCATACCCTCAAGATGGTCTTTGCTTCTAGAGAATTCCTGAATAAATTACCAGGCTTGCTATCGCGCTTCTCAATGTATTTCAAACAGGTCTAAACATGTTTCCAGCGGAAACCGCAACGGCTGTCTGCTTCTGTGATAGCCGCACGCTTGAAATGCATATCTTACTTATAAAATAAAATAAAACAAACAATGTATTTATTATTATTAATTAACAATATGACCAAGTTTCATACCCTCAAGATGGTCGATAAAAATATAAACTTTATATCTAAGATCGGTATACCATTTCAAAATTATAAAATAAATATACAGTATGCTACTGGACGAGATAGCAACCAAGTATGAATATACAGGACGTTTCAAAGGTAGGGATTTTTAGAAAAGCAAGATGGCGAATCCAAGATGGCCGCCAAAAATCTAATAAACTAATGTCACGTCAAGCATCCAATCTATCAAAACCATGCACTCGAACTCCTATGAAACATCATCTCAAAACCATCGCTAGAATCAGCTCACGTCATGAAGCAGTTCTGAAACCCCTATATTAAAACCACACATTCAAACCACTATCAAATCCCTCTTTTCTCAAAAAGCCATCCAACCAGCCATCCATCCATACATCCATACATCCATCCATCCATCCATCCATCCATCCAACAATCAATCCATCCATACATCCATCCATCCATCCATCCAACCATCCATCCTCAAAACAATACTTTCAAGTCCATTAATCCATCCATCCATCTGGACGAGATAGCAACCAAGTATAAATATACAGGACGTTTCAAAGGTAGGGATTTTTAGAAAAGCAAGATGGCGAATCCAAGATGGCCGCCAAAAATCTAATAAACTAAGGTGACGTCAGGCATCCAATCTATCAAAACCATGCACTCAAACTCCTATGAAACATCATTTCAAAACCATCGCTAGAATCAGCTCACGTCATGAAGCGGTTCTGAAACCCCTATATTAAAACCACACATTCAAACCACTATCAAATCCCTCTTTTCTCAAAAAGCCATCCAACCATCCATCAATCCATCCATCCATCCATCCATCCATACATCCATCCATCCATCCATCCATCCATCCATCCATACATACATCCATCCAACCATCCATCAATCCATCCATCCATCCATCCATACATCCATACATCCATCCATCCATCCATCCATCCATCCATCCATCAATCCATCCATCCATACATCCATCCAACCATCCATCCAACCATCCATCCAACCATCCATCCATCCAACCATCCATTAATCCATCCATCCATCTGGACGAGATAGCAACCAAGTATGAATATACAGGACGTTTCAAAGGTAGGGATTTTTAGAAAAGCAAGATGGCGAATCCAAGATGGCCGCCAAAAATCTAATAAACTAAGGTGACGTCAGGCATCCAATCTATCAAAACCATGTACTCAAACTCCTATGAAACATCATTTCAAAACCATCGCTAAAATTAACTCACAACCGGATCATGAAGCGGTTCTGAAACCCCTATATTAAAACCACACATTCAAACCACTATCAAATCCCTCTTTTCTCAAAAAGCCATCCAACCAGCCATCAATCCATCCATCCATCCATCCATACATCCATACATCCATCCATCCATCCATCCATCCAACAATCAATCCATCCATCCATCCATCCATACATCCAACCATCCATCCATCCATCCATACATCCATACATCCATCCATCCATCCATCCAACAATCAATCCATCCATCCATCCATCCATACATCCATCCATCCATCCATCCATCCAACCATCCAACCATCCATCCATCCATCCATCCATCTGGATAACATAGCAACCAAATATTAATATACAGAACATTTCAAAGGTAGGGATTTTTAGAAAAGTAAGATAGCGAATCCAAGATGGCCGCCAAAAAATCTAATAAACTAAGGTGACGTCAGGCGAAATGGCCGACTATCAATATGATCGATCAAAATATAAACTCAACTTCTAGAAAATACCCAACTCCATATCACGCATCACAACAACAACCACCACCACAACCACCCAACATAGTTTCAAACACCACAACACCAGACCAACTTAGGAAGATACATCTAGGTCAAACCCCAACACAACATACTTTCAAACGCCACCACCGCGGATTTACATCTAAGATCGGCATACTTTGTCAAAATCATAAAATAAATATATAGTATGGTACTGGATAACATAGCAACCAAACATGAATATACAGGACATTTCAAAAGTAAGACTTTTAGAAAAGTAAAATAATGAGCCCATATTTTTAAGAAAACAATTTATTAAAAATAAAACAACTACACACATCAAACAAACCTCAACCATACTTTCAATTTCACAAATATCAAAATTTAAACAAAACAATCAAATGCAAAGGCAAGGAATGTTCTCGAGATGACCCATATAGTGCAATATAACAATGCAGTAAAACGATAGAGGTGAGATACATGGTCTATCATAAAAATTTTTTACCCACTTTTTTCAGCAATCAAAACTTTTTTTGACAAAACACTATACATATGAAAATAGACATAACATTAAATATTTCCATTTTAGAGATACCCCAGTTTAATCTCAATTTTAAATAACATAAATTCTTAAATTGATTTAGTTAACTTTCTTATAATATTTAAAAAAAGGTTGAAAAAGAAAACATACTAAGTCCCACAACAGATAAAATATGTACTATCTTTTTACACTTCATGTTTAGTACTATCATTAGAAGAAATATGCTTGAGGTACAGCTTTTAATATGAAATTTAGAGGTTTTTATGCAAAATACATAGTTTATCACTAATAAAACTAATTTTGAAACACATTGTCCACATAGCAAATACCACTTCCTGTACATTTTAAAAAATAACAATTTTTATATATCATAAAAGAACCAAACAAAAAACTAATATAAAGACAGCATTAACGTTCTAACTAAAAGATTTACAAAAATATTAAATATATACTTGTTCTAAAAATGCTTCTATCTCTCTTTTACAGTTTATGTTTGTACAGCAGCGAATGTATTACATTTCCTTTGAAATTACATAAAAATCCATGCAATACACTTAAAACATTTGAAAAATCATGTTTGGTAAGCCCACTATATATCAATATTTAAGACAAAAAATTATTATTAATTTTCCATCTACAGATACCCCTGCTTAATATCAATTTGAATTAACATAAATTCATAAAATGAGTCTATCTTTTACAGTTCGTGGGTTGTACTATCATTAGAAGAAATATGATTGACGAGCGGCTTTTAATATGAAATTTAGAGGTTTTTACACAAAAACATAGTTTATGCCTAATAAAAACTAATTTTGAAACACATTGTACACATAGCAAATACCACTTCCTATACATTTAAAAAATAACAATGTTTATACATCATAAAAGAACGAAACAAAAAAACTAATATAAAGACAGCATTAACGTTCTAACCGAATTCGAGCCATACTTTCCCATGTTTTGTGAGCTGTTGCATTGTCCTGTTGGAAATACCCATGTAAAAGTTCACCATCATGAAGATTTTGTAAAAACGGTTCAAGTAAATTATTTCGATATCTCTCAGCATTTATCGATCCTTCAAAAAACACAGGTCCAAATATACGCCTTCTAGAAACCGCTAGCCAAACACCAATTTTCTGCGGATGGAGAGGCGATTGAATAAACTCATGAGGATTCTCCGAAGACCAAATACGCATATTTTGTTTGTTTATATAGCCGGATAGGTAAAACCATTCTTTTTTGTATATATTTGTAGAGTAAAAGCAGCATTCGATCGACTAAGAAATAGTAGCACTTAAAACATTTGAAAAATCATGTTTGGTAAGCCTACTATTTAAGACAAAAATTATTATTTATTTCCATTTACAACAGATAGCCCACTATTTATCAATATTTAAGGGTAAAAAATTATTATTAATTTCCCCATTTACAACAGATTTCCTTGTTTAATCTCAATTTTTGAATAACATAAATTCTTAAATTGATTTAGTTAACTTTATTATAATATTTAAAAAAGGGCGAGAAAGAAAACATACTAAGTCTCACAACGGATAAAATATATGCTATCTTTTTACAGTTCATGTTTTTGTACTATCATTACAAGAAATAAGCCTCGCGATTAGCTTTTAATCTGAAATTTAGATGCTTCATAAAACCACCTCAGAGACACTAAAAAATTATGATTTTCAGCTCAACCAACCATTCAAAAAGTTGATACATCAAATTCGTGAATATTAATATCACTCTACACTCTTAATAAAAAATTTAGCAGAAGTCTCACATTAAATGAATACAAAATTTATATATGCACTACATTAAATGAGGATTGAATTTTATACACTGCTTATATCACCAGAAATTTTGTTACAAGATTATATGATTAGATAGACTCATGACTAAGCCTAAACGGACACCAGGCCTTCAATATGTAGTAAAGTTTTTTTCTTCATACATTTAATATAAACTAATGATCTATCTTTAGAAAGCATCCACAGGTCCATTAGAACTTGTGGGTGGTGCAACATCTACTTTAACCCTCTTCTTAGGCGGTCCGGCAACATGCTCACATGTATCCACACCCTCCCTACAAATACCGCAAACAAAATTGCGGTGGAGGGTATTCACATGTCGCTCCATGTTATCACGCCGGGTGAAGGATTTTCCGCAAATGATGTAATTCATTCTATGAAAAACAAATTAAAAATAATTAATATAATAAATTTAAGAGAATAAAAAGCTATTGAAACCTAATTTTTAATATATCGAAATTGCTAATTTATTTGACTGATCCGCATGCATTTAACTAAAAATACCTGTATTATTCAGATTTTATTTAAATTATTAAAAAAAAATCTCTTTAAAGAACCATATAAAATAATTAACTTAATTATATAAATTTACATACTTATACATTAAAAACAATTTAAAGAAAGCACTAAATGCAAAAAATACTTGTATTATACAAAATTTATTTAAATTATTGAAAAAATCTTTTAAAGAACCGTATAAAATAATCAACTTAATTATATAAATTTACACGCTTAAACGTTAAAAACAATATAAAGAAGCTACTAAATGCATATAAAATACTTTGAGGCACCCTGGATTAATTGTATATAAAAATAATATTCAATAAAATATTCAATAAAATTGGCACCATTAAATTATAAAGAATAGCCTTATAATTGAAAAACAATTTTTAAAAAGTCCTATAAAATTTTAGAGTGGTAGAAAAACTATGATCCGCGCATATTTAACTAAAAATACCTGTATTATTGAGAATTTATTGATAAAACCTTATAAAATAATCAATTTAATAATATAAATTTACGCACCTAAAAATTTAAAAAAAAGAAAAAAAAAACAATATAAAGAAGCTACTAAATACAAATAAAATACTTGAAACATATCCTGGATTAATTGTATATAAAAATAATATTCAATAAAATATTAATAAAATTTACGCCATTAAATTATTAAAAATAGTCTAATTGAAAAACAATTTTTAAAAAAGTCCTATGAAATTTTAGAGTGGTAGAAAAACTAATGAAAAATATTGCAAGTTAATATTATATAAATTAGGGTTTCTAAATACCTTATAGTAAACACAAACAAGCACTAAAAACGATGTTGACTGTTTAAAGACACTGGTTATAATAAAATTAAATATGCCAATCTACGTATATATAGATACACATCTGTTTTTTCCCGCGCATACATATATATACATATATACGTATGCGACCAGAGGTAATTTAGCGCTGTAAAATTCATTTCTCACGGTGGTCCGGCTACAATAGGCCCTTTTTTTCCCACACACACACACACACACACACATATATATATATATATATGTATATGTATGTATGTGAACGGGGGCAATTAGCTGAGGCCACATTCCAGTCCCATGGTCGGGCCGTGTTTTAAGGAATGCACTTAAATTTTTCGGTCTCATACCTGCATCCAATGAGGGTTTCGAGTCCGGGAATTTCGTCTTTCTACCTGTACAGATAGATCTGTCTTTATATAAAATTCGTATATATTAACTATGATTTTAGTTTTAAAATAAAAAATGATAAGAAGGTTAAAATAATTCGTTATTTTGTAGATAGTTGCATAGAGCTAAAACATTATTTTGCATGCATATACATTCTCCAGTAGTTTTATTATTATGATAAAAACAATGATTGACATTTTTAATAAGCTTTGGTACATCATTAAAATATTCCAGTAAATTAAATGCTAATGATGTAAAAATACCTAAAAATATTTCGTAAAACAAGAGTATTTTAGTTAAATATACGGAGATCCATATGAAAAACTACGAAAGTTATATTAATGTTAAATATTAAATAATTTAATTAAATGAAAACACATCGTTTCACAAAAATTATGTTTTATTAAACACAAGATGTACATTTCATTTACCATAACAGTACATTATAAACCTTTCTTAATATTGATGATACAGGATCAGTTAAATTAGTATGGTTGTTAAGAAATTGGAGGAGCATTTGATAGTATTTTCTTCATAAAAGTAGTATGTATTATAATATAAGATAGTGTTATAAACTATACAATAAATATTATTCAGTATTGGAATACACAATGAATAACACAAATTTGAGTATAGAAAGATAAATATTTCTAATTGCACATGTGTGAATTTGAATTTATCGGGAATATACAGAGTAATTATTTACATCTGATGGTGAAACATGGTCGCGTATTTTATATCATTCAGTAATTTAATTTGCTCTATAGCTAGACAATGAGGTGGATGCTAAGCATTAATTTGTACACACGTAATGTTATGATCGTCAGTGTAACATATATATTCAAGTCTAACACAAACTTTTTGATTTATTGAAACCCCAATAGAAATTATCACTATTTCGAGAAGAATAGTCATGTACCTGTACATATTCAAAGCCGCTGAAGTATGAGTACATTAACAGCTGTATACGCGTGTCTTTATCATCCACTTTAATGTGTTACTGTAATTCCAGTTACTTTTTTTTTATTTATACATACATATATTGTGAATTATTACACTAATTATAAAACAAAATTAATTATAGATAGACAAACATTATACAGGTATATTGCAAACATGTAATGCTAAGATAATCAGAGTGATATATACATACATGTAAAGAAATTTATAATTTATTCAATCTCTTATTAAAAGAGTTATTAATATTTTTCAAATGAATACCTGACAGTGGTGGAAAACTGTTGAAATTTGGATAGATTAATAGTTACATATGCGAGCTTCAGAATAGCTTCTGAACATGTTGGGTTGTAATTTGGTATACAATAAAAGGCAGCGGGGAACTGAACCACCTCCCAAAAAAAGGTATTTAATATTAAATCATCGTTTTCCCATCACAGAAAAATAGTGTATCATACAAGGGAAAAAAGTATTAGATTTTAGCTCGAGGTAAGATAAATTACCGAGAGCTAAAATCTAATTTTTTCCATTGTATAATACACTATTTTTCTGTGATGGGAAAACGATGATTTAATATTAAATACCTTTTTTTGGGAGGTGGTTCAGTTCCCCGCTGCCTTTTATTGTATACCAAATTACAACCCAACATGTTCAGAAGCTATTCTGAAGCTCGCATATGTAACTATTAATCTATCCAAATTTCAACAGTTTTCCACCACTGTCAGGTATTCATTTGAAAAATATTAATAACTCTTTTAATAAGAGATTGAATAAATTATAAATTTCTTTACATGTATGTATATATCACTCTGATTATCTTAGCATTACATGTTTGCAATATACCTGTATAATGTTTGTCTATCTATAATTAATTTTGTTTTATAATTAGTGTAATAATTCACAATATATGTATGTATAAATAAAAAAAAAGTAACTGGAATTACAGTAACACATTAAAGTGGATGATAAAGACACGCGTATACAGCTGTTAATGTACTCATACTTCAGCGGCTTTGAATATGTACAGGTACATGACTATTCTTCTCGAAATAGTGATAATTTCTATTGGGGTTTCAATAAATCAAAAAGTTTGTGTTAGACTTGAATATATATGTTACACTGACGATCATAACATTACGTGTGTACAAATTAATGCTTAGCATCCACCTCATTGTCTAGCTATAGAGCAAATTAAATTACTGAATGATATAAAATACGCGACCATGTTTCACCATCAGATGTAAATAATTACTCTGTATATTCCCGATAAATTCAAATTCACACATGTGCAATTAGAAATATTTATCTTTCTATACTCAAATTTGTGTTATTCATTGTGTATTCCAATACTGAATAATATTTATTGTATAGTTTATAACACTATCTTATATTATAATACATACTACTTTTATGAAGAAAATACTATCAAATGCTCCTCCAATTTCTTAACAACCATACTAATTTAACTGATCCTGTATCATCAATATTAAGAAAGGTTTATAATGTACTGTTATGGTAAATGAAATGTACATCTTGTGTTTAATAAAACATAATTTTTGTGAAACGATGTGTTTTCATTTAATTAAATTATTTAATATTTAACATTAATATAACTTTCGTAGTTTTTCATATGGATCTCCGTATATTTAACTAAAATACTCTTGTTTTACGAAATATTTTTAGGTATTTTTACATCATTAGCATTTAATTTACTGGAATATTTTAATGATGTACCAAAGCTTATTAAAAATGTCAATCATTGTTTTTATCATAATAATAAAACTACTGGAGAATGTATATGCATGCAAAATAATGTTTTAGCTCTATGCAACTATCTACAAAATAACGAATTATTTTAACCTTCTTATCATTTTTTATTTTAAAACTAAAATCATAGTTAATATATACGAATTTTATATAAAGACAGATCTATCTGTACAGGTAGAAAGACGAAATTCCCGGACTCGAAACCCTCATTGGATGCAGGTATGAGACCGAAAAATTTAAGTGCATTCCTTAAAACACGGCCCGACCATGGGACTGGAATGTGGCCTCAGCTAATTGCCCCCGTTCACATACATACATATACATATATATATATATATATATGTGTGTGTGTGTGTGTGTGTGGGGAAAAAAGGGCCTATTGTAGCCGGACCACCGTGAGAAATGAATTTTACAGCGCTAAATTACCTCTGGTCGCATACGTATATATGTATATATATGTATGCGCGGGAAAAAACAGATGTGTATCTATATATACGTAGATTGGTATATTTAATTTTATTATAACCAGTGTCTTTAAACAGTCAACATCGTTTTTAGTGCTTGTTTGTGTTTACTATAAGGTATTTAGAAACCCTAATTTATATAATATTAACTTGCAATATTTTTCATTAGTTTTTCTACCACTCTAAAATTTCATAGGACTTTTTTAAAAATTGTTTTTCAATTAGACTATTTTTAATAATTTAATGGCGTAAATTTTATTAATATTTTATTGAATATTATTTTTATATACAATTAATCCAGGATATGTTTCAAGTATTTTATTTGTATTTAGTAGCTTCTTTATATTGTTTTTTTTTTTCTTTTTTTTAAATTTTTAGGTGCGTAAATTTATATTATTAAATTGATTATTTTATAAGGTTTTATCAATAAATTCTCAATAATACAGGTATTTTTAGTTAAATATGCGCGGATCATAGTTTTTCTACCACTCTAAAATTTTATAGGACTTTTTAAAAATTGTTTTTCAATTATAAGGCTATTCTTTATAATTTAATGGTGCCAATTTTATTGAATATTTTATTGAATATTATTTTTATATACAATTAATCCAGGGTGCCTCAAAGTATTTTATATGCATTTAGTAGCTTCTTTATATTGTTTTTAACGTTTAAGCGTGTAAATTTATATAATTAAGTTGATTATTTTATACGGTTCTTTAAAAGATTTTTTCAATAATTTAAATAAATTTTGTATAATACAAGTATTTTTTGCATTTAGTGCTTTCTTTAAATTGTTTTTAATGTATAAGTATGTAAATTTATATAATTAAGTTAATTATTTTATATGGTTCTTTAAAGAGATTTTTTTTTAATAATTTAAATAAAATCTGAATAATACAGGTATTTTTAGTTAAATGCATGCGGATCAGTCAAATAAATTAGCAATTTCGATATATTAAAAATTAGGTTTCAATAGCTTTTTATTCTCTTAAATTTATTATATTAATTATTTTTAATTTGTTTTTCATAGAATGAATTACATCATTTGCGGAAAATCCTTCACCCGGCGTGATAACATGGAGCGACATGTGAATACCCTCCACCGCAATTTTGTTTGCGGTATTTGTAGGGAGGGTGTGGATACATGTGAGCATGTTGCCGGACCGCCTAAGAAGAGGGTTAAAGTAGATGTTGCACCACCCACAAGTTCTAATGGACCTGTGGATGCTTTCTAAAGATAGATCATTAGTTTATATTAAATGTATGAAGAAAAAAACTTTACTACATATTGAAGGCCTGGTGTCCGTTTAGGCTTAGTCATGAGTCTATCTAATCATATAATCTTGTAACAAAATTTCTGGTGATATAAGCAGTGTATAAAATTCAATCCTCATTTAATGTAGTGCATATATAAATTTTGTATTCATTTAATGTGAGACTTCTGCTAAATTTTTTATTAAGAGTGTAGAGTGATATTAATATTCACGAATTTGATGTATCAACTTTTTGAATGGTTGGTTGAGCTGAAAATCATAATTTTTTAGTGTCTCTGAGGTGGTTTTATGAAGCATCTAAATTTCAGATTAAAAGCTAATCGCGAGGCTTATTTCTTGTAATGATAGTACAAAAACATGAACTGTAAAAAGATAGCATATATTTTATCCGTTGTGAGACTTAGTATGTTTTCTTTCTCGCCCTTTTTTAAATATTATAATAAAGTTAACTAAATCAATTTAAGAATTTATGTTATTCAAAAATTGAGATTAAACAAGGAAATCTGTTGTAAATGGGGAAATTAATAATAATTTTTTACCCTTAAATATTGATAAATAGTGGGCTATCTGTTGTAAATGGAAATAAATAATAATTTTTGTCTTAAATAGTAGGCTTACCAAACATGATTTTTCAAATGTTTTAAGTGCTACTATTTCTTAGTCGATCGAATGCTGCTTTTACTCTACAAATATATACAAAAAAGAATGGTTTTACCTATCCGGCTATATAAACAAACAAAATATGCGTATTTGGTCTTCGGAGAATCCTCATGAGTTTATTCAATCGCCTCTCCATCCGCAGAAAATTGGTGTTTGGCTAGCGGTTTCTAGAAGGCGTATATTTGGACCTGTGTTTTTTGAAGGATCGATAAATGCTGAGAGATATCGAAATAATTTACTTGAACCGTTTTTACAAAATCTTCATGATGGTGAACTTTTACATGGGTATTTCCAACAGGACAATGCAACAGCTCACAAAACATGGGAAAGTATGGCTCGAATTCGGTTAGAACGTTAATGCTGTCTTTATATTAGTTTTTTTGTTTCGTTCTTTTATGATGTATAAACATTGTTATTTTTTAAATGTATAGGAAGTGGTATTTGCTATGTGTACAATGTGTTTCAAAATTAGTTTTTATTAGGCATAAACTATGTTTTTGTGTAAAAACCTCTAAATTTCATATTAAAAGCCGCTCGTCAATCATATTTCTTCTAATGATAGTACAACCCACGAACTGTAAAAGATAGACTCATTTTATGAATTTATGTTAATTCAAATTGATATTAAGCAGGGGTATCTGTAGATGGAAAATTAATAATAATTTTTTGTCTTAAATATTGATATATAGTGGCTTACCAAACATGATTTTTCAAATGTTTTAAGTGTATTGCATGGATTTTTATGTAATTTCAAAGGAAATGTAATACATTCGCTGCTGTACAAACATAAACTGTAAAAGAGAGATAGAAGCATTTTTAGAACAAGTATATATTTAATATTTTTGTAAATCTTTTAGTTAGAACGTTAATGCTGTCTTTATATTAGTTTTTTGTTTGGTTCTTTTATGATATATAAAAATTGTTATTTTTTAAAATGTACAGGAAGTGGTATTTGCTATGTGGACAATGTGTTTCAAAATTAGTTTTATTAGTGATAAACTATGTATTTTGCATAAAAACCTCTAAATTTCATATTAAAAGCTGTACCTCAAGCATATTTCTTCTAATGATAGTACTAAACATGAAGTGTAAAAAGATAGTACATATTTTATCTGTTGTGGGACTTAGTATGTTTTCTTTTTCAACCTTTTTTTAAATATTATAAGAAAGTTAACTAAATCAATTTAAGAATTTATGTTATTTAAAATTGAGATTAAACTGGGGTATCTCTAAAATGGAAATATTTAATGTTATGTCTATTTTCATATGTATAGTGTTTTGTCAAAAAAAGTTTTGATTGCTGAAAAAAGTGGGTAAAAAATTTTTATGATAGACCATGTATCTCACCTCTATCGTTTTACTGCATTGTTATATTGCACTATATGGGTCATCTCGAGAACATTCCTTGCCTTTGCATTTGATTGTTTTGTTTAAATTTTGATATTTGTGAAATTGAAAGTATGGTTGAGGTTTGTTTGATGTGTGTAGTTGTTTTATTTTTAATAAATTGTTTTCTTAAAAATATGGGCTCATTATTTTACTTTTCTAAAAGTCTTACTTTTGAAATGTCCTGTATATTCATGTTTGGTTGCTATGTTATCCAGTACCATACTATATATTTATTTTATGATTTTGACAAAGTATGCCGATCTTAGATGTAAATCCGCGGTGGTGGCGTTTGAAAGTATGTTGTGTTGGGGTTTGACCTAGATGTATCTTCCTAAGTTGGTCTGGTGTTGTGGTGTTTGAAACTATGTTGGGTGGTTGTGGTGGTGGTTGTTGTTGTGATGCGTGATATGGAGTTGGGTATTTTCTAGAAGTTGAGTTTATATTTTGATCGATCATATTGATAGTCGGCCATTTCGCCTGACGTCACCTTAGTTTATTAGATTTTTTGGCGGCCATCTTGGATTCGCTATCTTACTTTTCTAAAAATCCCTACCTTTGAAATGTTCTGTATATTAATATTTGGTTGCTATGTTATCCAGATGGATGGATGGATGGATGGATGGTTGGATGGTTGGATGGATGGATGGATGGATGGATGTATGGATGGATGGATGGATGGATTGATTGTTGGATGGATGGATGGATGGATGTATGGATGTATGGATGGATGGATGGATGGTTGGATGTATGGATGGATGGATGGATGGATTGATTGTTGGATGGATGGATGGATGGATGGATGTATGGATGTATGGATGGATGGATGGATGGATTGATGGCTGGTTGGATGGCTTTTTGAGAAAAGAGGGATTTGATAGTGGTTTGAATGTGTGGTTTTAATATAGGGGTTTCAGAACCGCTTCATGATCCGGTTGTGAGTTAATTTTAGCGATGGTTTTGAAATGATGTTTCATAGGAGTTTGAGTACATGGTTTTGATAGATTGGATGCCTGACGTCACCTTAGTTTATTAGATTTTTGGCGGCCATCTTGGATTCGCCATCTTGCTTTTCTAAAAATCCCTACCTTTGAAACGTCCTGTATATTCATACTTGGTTGCTATCTCGTCCAGATGGATGGATGGATTAATGGATGGTTGGATGGATGGATGGTTGGATGGATGGTTGGATGGATGGTTGGATGGATGTATGGATGGATGGATTGATGGATGGATGGATGGATGGATGGATGGATGGATGTATGGATGTATGGATGGATGGATGGATGGATTGATGGATGGTTGGATGGATGTATGTATGGATGGATGGATGGATGGATGGATGGATGGATGTATGGATGGATGGATGGATGGATGGATTGATGGATGGTTGGATGGCTTTTTGAGAAAAGAGGGATTTGATAGTGGTTTGAATGTGTGGTTTTAATATAGGGGTTTCAGAACCGCTTCATGACGTGAGCTGATTCTAGCGATGGTTTTGAAATGATGTTTCATAGGAGTTTGAGTGCATGGTTTTGATAGATTGGATGCCTGACGTCACCTTAGTTTATTAGATTTTTGGCGGCCATCTTGGATTCGCCATCTTGCTTTTCTAAAAATCCCTACCTTTGAAACGTCCTGTATATTTATACTTGGTTGCTATCTCGTCCAGATGGATGGATGGATTAATGGACTTGAAAGTATTGTTTTGAGGATGGATGGTTGGATGGATGGATGGATGGATGTATGGATGGATTGATTGTTGGATGGATGGATGGATGGATGGATGGATGTATGGATGTATGGATGGATGGCTGGTTGGATGGCTTTTTGAGAAAAGAGGGATTTGATAGTGGTTTGAATGTGTGGTTTTAATATAGGGGTTTCAGAACTGCTTCATGACGTGAGCTGATTCTAGCGATGGTTTTGAGATGATGTTTCATAGGAGTTCGAGTGCATGGTTTTGATAGATTGGATGCTTGACGTGACATTAGTTTATTAGATTTTTGGCGGCCATCTTGGATTCGCCATCTTGCTTTTCTAAAAATCCCTACCTTTGAAACGTCCTGTATATTCATACTTGGTTGCTATCTCGTCCAGTAGCATACTGTATATTTATTTTATAATTTTGAAATGGTATACCGATCTTAGATATAAAGTTTATATTTTTATCGACCATCTTGAGGGTATGAAACTTGGTCATATTGTTAATTAATAATAATAAATACATTGTTTGTTTTATTTTATTTTATAAGTAAGATATGCATTTCAAGCGTGCGGCTATCACAGAAGCAGACAGCCGTTGCGGTTTCCGCTGGAAACATGTTTAGACCTGTTTGAAATACATTGAGAAGCGCGATAGCAAGCCTGGTAATTTATTCAGGAATTCTCTAGAAGCAAAGACCATCTTGAGGGTATGAAACTTGGTCATGTTGTTAATTAATAATAATAAATACATTGTTTGTTTTATTTTATTTTATAAGTAAGATATGCATTTCTGCGCATGCGGCTATCACAGAAGCAGACAGCCGTTGCGGTTTCCGCTGGAAACATGTTTAGACCTGTTTGAAGTACATTGAGAAGCGCGATAGCAAGCCTGGTAATTTATTCAGGAATTCTCTAGAAACAAAGACCATCTTGATGGTCCGCCATTTTGTCTGACGTCACCTTAGTTTGGATAGCGACCGTGAGAGGATGCTGCATTATGGTAATCATGAGAGATGCCATTTCTTGGTTAGTGGCTGTGAGAGGGCGTCACATTGGGTTGGTAATGATGAAATCTGCCATTTCTTAGTTTGGTTAGTGGCCGTCAGAGGGCGCCACATTGGGTTGGTAATGATGAAATCCGCAATTTTTAGTTGGGTTGGTAATGATGAAATCTGCAATTTTTAGTTGGGTTGGTAATGATGAAATCTGCAATTTTTAGTTGGGTTGGTAATGATGAAATCTGCAATTTTTAGTTGGGTTGGAGGCCGCGAGGGGCGCCACATCACTTGGGTTGGTAATGATGAAATCTGTAATTTTAGTTGGGTTGGTAATGATGAAATCTGTAATTTTTAGTTGGGTTGGCGACCGCGAGGGGGCGCCACATCAGTTGGGTTGGCAGAGGGTTCTACCTATCTAGCGGGGAGGGGGGGAGGGGGGGTAGTAGGAGTGGGGGGTGGTGGTCCCAGAACTCTCCAAAGTACCCTACTCACGTACATTTTTAATCAAGCCCCATATGCTAATTTATTGAAGTTATGGGTACAAAAATATGATATATTTCATCAGCTGTAAATGTAATACGTAAAGTGCCAGCAACGTCAAATCGAGCACGTGGAAATTCTTCTCCTGTGTTCGTCAATTCACATTTTGAAAGTGTTACATTACCATCCTCATAAATGTAATTCGTGCAAGTTCTGAAAGTAACGGATTAGGTTTGTACGAAAAATTTTGTGGAACCATTATTGAAGAAATCAATAATTTTAATGACATAAGTTTTTGTGCTCATTAGAATTTCTTTCTACGTCAGCAAACAATTACAATTGAAAATGAACTGAAGGAAAACAAGAAAAGCAATTGCAGTTAAAACGAAACAACAAGGTGCCTCAGATGTTGACATAAACGAACGATATTTTTTGGTGGGCAATCGAAATCAGACAGTTCTTTTGTGGTGCTCGTTATTGTGAATATTTTGAGCCACTTCTAATATTCGATAATGAGGCTACAATTCACACTTCCAAAGCAATAACGCAGACTGTTAAAAGCCTACTTCTTGAAAAATTCTTCAATTTTCAATCCAAGAACTTGCCATTTATGAACTACAGAAGGTAGACCTTACGTTGTTGACATACACCATATCAGCGAATTGATGTGGATGTGTATAATCCTAAGTAGTGATTTTTATAATATTGCGTTTTCATGTACTAATTAAATTCTTTCGTTCGTCTTATACGTACTTGCTCATTCGTATATTTCTAATGAATAATAAGTTTTACAAATCAGCTTAATCATGTTGTAATGATTAGTAAGTAATGCATGTAATGTGCAATAGCATGGAGCAAGTGCTATTACAAAACTATATACTTATTACAATTACATATATGGAAAGATACTTATACTAATACAATCTATTAATGGATAACGGAGACGTGTTGAATTGTGAATACTATTTATTTGTATTGTGAGACCGTAATTGGTGAGAACAACCGTATTGTTTTCTTATACGTAGTTAAGAAACTATTGTGATGATAAAAATGTTTTAACCTTGAAATTTTGATAGATAACCATTTTTTGAAGTCATTGCAAAAATATTTTTCTGTGCCTGTATACGATCACGATGGCAGCCAAATAGCTAGAGCTATCAATGCTAAACTTTATATTTAAGGCTATACGCCCGGCCTCGAAATCGTTTTTCCCATTTCCTAATCGTATTTTTCATGAAAACCTTACCGAATTTACACGCTAATTTAAGAAAAAAATGCCTTTCAATGGATAAATCGTAATTTCTTCGAAATTGTCCAAAGGGCCCTAAATAAAAATAAAAATGTAAGAAATTTCAAAAAACAAGCCTTTATTTAAAATTATGTAACACTCAACAGCAATACATAAATTTTATTTTTTCTTAATTTTTAAAAATAAGGTCACGAAACGGAAAACAAAATTCTGAAATTTGGGCGAAATTCACTGAAATCAAATAAAGTATGTGGTACGCTCGCACATTGTGTCGAGAGCTGGCTCCGCCTACCATGTCGGGCAGTTTCTACGCAGTTTGTAAAATACTTCTGAGATCGGTGTATGTTAAGAAAGTAATCGTTACTCGGACATTATTTTATCGAAACCGTTGATATTTTCTTTACAATATAGTGTACATATACAGTGTCAGCGTCACAATACTTCCTTATACTACGTATCAGAAAGTAAAAGCAATATCTCTTCCCGTCCCTAACGCTATACCTGCTAGAAGCGCATGCTAGGACTCACACGGCTTGCGGGCAGGGAGTATAATAATCATTATATTTGACTCGCAATAATTTTCTTCTGAAACGATCTAGAAATTTATTTCTTGCACAAAAAATAATTTTGGAATGTTGGCTTTATTTTGTTTCACATATATATGGGTAAATTCTGAAAAATAAGATTAGTTACTCGATAGCTGAAAAATATATTACACAAATTGGTGGTCTACTAAAACTTTTTTTTTTATAAAATTTACACACCATAAAGAAAAATCGAAAACACTAGTATCATCCAAATACTTTAGGGTATAACCTTAAAAAAAACAGATCCCTAGCTCTCTGCATTGCTGAGATATCACGAGATAAGTATTAATAATTGAAGAAAATGAAAATTTTAAAATTTACACAAAAAAACGATTTTTCGACCTTTTTGCGATTTCGATTTTATTTTCCAACTCAAAATTTGAATCCGGCAGGTGATTTTACATATCCAGCTTCACTTTTTTTGTGTGTTTGAGAAAATATAGATTGTATAATTTAGGGGCGGTTGCTTGACTGCTAAACATGTGCGCCAACCGGCGATTATCTGAGACCATAACGCAGCCATAAATTACAGGCAGATTAGATTAGGTGACAAGTTCTTTTCTCTATCTTTTTCCTCAGCATAAGACAGAGCACGCGGACCCTTAAACATTTGTCTTTTATTACAGTTGCACGAAAAACAGTGGTACGCCTCTTTCAAATCGAACTCAGCTTGAAGCGGGCGTCCAGCCTTAAGAGCATAATGTTCAATATCTGATCAGATTTTCAGTGAAATCGGTAGACCAAAAGAAGTAGTTTACTACTACAAGCAAAAATATCAAATTTTACTAATACCTCGTCAACTACTAAGTTCAAAAAAATTCCAGAATTCCTCAAAAGTGAATTTGAGAAAACTTTAAAAAAGAGTTTTTGAAAATTCCCACCGGATGTGGGTCTTGTACACATAGAAAAATATTTTTTTTGTAAGTTAAGCACTGTCTTAAGAGTACACAAATATTTAGAGCTTGATTGTGAACAAATTTTCTATAAACGATTTTCCTCAAATTCCTCAAAATTTGTACTGAAAGTAACAACACCATCACTCTGATCGAGAAGAAGTTTTTTGCAAACGATCCATTCCGCAGAGGTGTGTAAGAGGATAAAAAAAGTATTTAAAACTTAATTTGGGGCAACTTTTGTATAAAAAATTTGGATCATACATACGCATAATCTTTTTTTCAAGTAACAACACTGTTCGCCTTGTGGAACAGCATTTTTCTTGCATATATCGTAAATTATCTATTCTGTACAGATTTATGTTATAAAAGTATTTATTTGGAATAATTTTTTTTTCAGAATTGGGTATATTATTTTAGAGAATTTTATTGGAATAATCTAATGGAAAATAAAGATTACTAAACGTTTGTCTCTTTATTTATTTTCTCGACAGCAGTTTGTAATAATACTAATAATACTACCTAAGTGTGTATTGGTATAAGTTGACCACTCTTTTCTCTCTACACAACTTCATCAAGCCAGTAGTTGTTCACGATGCTCCAAAGGGAGGAGAGTAGAGCTCTTACTATCCGGATATTCGAGTATCCGGGTTACTCATTATAACTCGAAATCCGGATCAAGATCCGGATCCGGGTATCCGGATATCCGGATACTTGTTTAACTTAGATTCGAGTATCCGGATATCCGGTTTCGGTTCTTTTATTATGACGCCTCAAATATAAAGCTGTCCTTGTTTGTATTCTGATTAACCCTTGTGTCTATGATCGAGGTACCCGGGTACATGACAATTATTTTATCATTAAATCACATATATAAAATGTCTATTACACAAAAGTCCATTAATTTACTATAGCGGATGCTAAATACGCAATACAAACATAATATATGCAGCAACATGTTCCAATGTAACTGCAACGCTATTTCTGCATACGAATTAAAGAACTAACCAAAATCGCAATAAGTTAATCACCAAAAGTCAATTTAATTGTGTCCTCTTACGTGCTACGAAATTTTAAAAAAACGAATACTGATGCGGAGCTTCATTGAACGAGCACTAATAATTTCGACCGCGAGATATCTTCGCCAGTACGTGCAAAAACCGGTCTGTTAGTAGCACTTTTTTTCGAATATCTTGCAAAGTATGTATTCTATAATGATTTATTATGAGAATAAAAGTACTCAAAATAGGATTTTGAATAATTTTTCTATACGCTCATACATATAAAAAAAAAGTCGTGTGGTAGCCACACCTCATTATTTTTTTAATTTCTGGTATATTTTAAAAAAAAATTTGTTTTTTCTTATTCGGGTAATTATTGCCTTCATATATAACATGTACCAGTTTAATTGAGCCGCGTTTAGCTCTCCGACATTTTTTGAACAACTTCGTTTACGATTACTTAGAAAATCGTAATTCAAAAATTTTTGAAATTACGATTACTGTAATCGTTAATCGAACGAACTTAGATTACGATTTCAGTATTCCTAATTTAAAAACAAGTATCCGGATCGGATATTGACGACTCGGATATCCGCGCAAAAGTAAGAACATTTCGGAACGCGCATTTGTATAGGAAGGTCCTGTGGTGCTCACACTTCATTTATGATGCTCAGGTATCGACAGAACATCGTTTCTGGAATGATTTTGTTTGTATTCATATTTTGACGAATGCACCATTGGGGTCATAGCCTCAAGAGTTACTACATATGATAAACTATTAATTTCATGAAAATTTACAAATAAGTAAATTTAGAACAACTTTTCTTTAAAGAAAACATTGACGAAAATTAGTCGATAAAATGCAAATAATCAATTCTTAATTTCTTATTAGTTAATAAGCACATAATCATCAATAACCTGTAACATCACGGTAATGAATCTAACTCGATCAAGAGAGTGAACTTGTGTGCATGTATTTTACCACGATTTGGTTGCCAATTTGTTTATATATTTACATACTTATATAAACTGGAAATGTGTTTAGATGTAGAAGTGTGAAGAAAATCGGATATTACTCAACAACGACACCAAGTCTTCTAATTATTTGAAGTGGTCTGTACTATATATTTACCTCACTCTTGTAAGAGCCTTATATCATCTTTAGTTTATTTTTAACATAAGAAGGATTGATGTTAACAAATCAAATAACAGTTTGGTCAGACTCGAAAGACTTGCTGCATTATTTATTTCAATGTTCCGGCAAGTGCTTGTAAAGAAAAATATGCTCGTTTATACAGCAGAAATGTCTGTCTGTTTGATTTAGAGTGGACGTGGAAGTACATGTAAGGATTAATGTTCAAAAATATTCCAAGGAAAGCTGTAAATATTTACTGAATTTACTATGTTTATCACATAGGTACGAATACAGCGAAAAATTTTATGTAAATTATAAAGCAAAAATCATCTAGTCACCAGGCATAAAAGTATGTTGTTTGCATTGTAAATATTTCGTATAATTTTTTTCAAAATATTACCGGTCCAATATCTCTAATTTTACAACAAACAATATTCAGATGAAACACGATAATTTAATTTTTCTACTCCCTCACATCTTAAATATGCCATTTAAGGTATATGTTTCAATGGCACTAGTGATGTCTTGAATATACCTTGACAAACTGGGACAGCAGAATGTAGGCTACTTTAATAACGCCGGAGCTACTACCTTCATTGCTACTATCACTCATTTTTGTTAGTTGATTAATAAGAAAGCACGACTAGGTTTCTACATTCAGTCTACTAAAATACAATGAGGAAATAGGAAGTTGAATATAGTGTTTGCTCCGTGATTTCCCTATATAAATGAATTTAGGTGAATACAATAAATAACATCAAATAGGAAGTTAAACGTATATACAGGTTCGGCCTGTTTTTAACGTTCATCCGGTTTCCCGTGTATAACCCGAAAGGAGTTGCCAAACCGTACCCGCCTAACAAATAACCGAATTTTGAAAGAAGTAAATGGAAGGGACAGCACTTGGCATAGCTTTTATTTTGACAATGACGACAATGTAGCTTATACACAACAGATAAGATGACAGATTTTACATTTCAGTCACTTCCGCGTATTTTTCTGTTGCGTATCTCGTTTTCTCCCTAGATTATGTATAAAATTCATTGTTACGAACTTGCTTTGACTAACTTCTGATAGTTGCTTCATGTGTTTTGGATGACGTCGGTTTTGGCTTTTAACCGGCGTCATCCTTGATTGGTGGATGTATTGAACTATCGTTAACTATAATCAGTACAATCGGCCCTTAATACATTTCTGCCTATATTCTAACCATGTAGCTGTCCTGCCCTGCCTATTCATTTAATTTCGGTTGGTACCTATTAGGGTGGAGCTGCTTCATTTATACATAATTATTGCACGGGAAATGTTAATAGAATTAGAGAATCAGGATTACGTCATGACAGATTTGCAAGGAATGCTTTTAACATTATAAACTTTCTAAGCATTGTCCTGATATAGCTATAATATGGGAGTTTTTAGGAAATGAATTAAAACTTAACGTTTGGAATGTTGTCTTTATTCTGTGTAAGAATATATGGACATATTACCAAGCCTATAATTTTGTATATATTTTGTTTACATTCTGTAAAATAGTTGATTTGTAATTTGAAGCACATTATTCTATTGTTTTCATTTTGACTAATGCGAACGCCTTGTGGTATAAACATGAATAAACAATCTATATACCTACCTATCTAATGATGTCCAAATGTTTGATGTTTTGTAGTAGTATGTGTTAAATGTACAACTGGAATTTTTATTAAAAGGTCACGCTTTTCAAAAAACCAAGATAACTGCAAATACTCCAAAACTACTGAATCAATTATAATAATATATAATACAAGGTTGACATCAAATGTACTGGGGAGTCCAAAAGTGTAATACTACATTAGGTGTTCGGTTTAAAAATTAAATTGTGTACGTTATTCCATGAAAAATCAAATATTTTTACGTTTTAGAGATAATAGAAAACACAAGCTTAGTTTGTCTCTATTTACGTTCTTTAAGTAGTTTTGGAACACTGGTACACCTCACCTGTTTATTGTGACAAGGACAACGGACAATTAAAGGAGCTGGAATGAATGGATCATAATGATTTTGTCCCTAATTCTACTTGGATAATTATATTATTGTAACTATTATTACTGATTACTATTGAGTAAAAGTACCGTAATTCATGACAGACTTAAATTGCCTGTCATCCTGACTAGTATCGCAATCCTATCTCAAGTGTTTATTAAAATATCAGAATATTATGGTTCTGTAGCTACAATATGTGTATGTATATGTATGTTTCACGAATATTATATAAATTAATAGTATGTGGTATATATAAGGTTCTAGATTTTTTTCTACATTCTTCGAATCACAAGAGTTTGTGTACAGTGAGATAATTTTGTCAGATTTTATAGGAAACACGTTTGTTCGCCGATTTACTTGAAAAGTGTTTATACAGCAATATGTCAACTTTTCATGTCAATAGTTGTTGAATATTATTGAATATTATTTTAGATTTCGTATTGATAATCGTTTTCGAGGTACAACCGAAACCTGAAAAATCTAGGTTTTAAAACTGTGTTTATACCTCTTTTAGTGAAACAGACACTGAAAAATAGTTTATATTTTTAACTCAGTTTTTACCAGGTTTTAACATATTTTTAAATCTACTTACATCTGTTATCATTTACTGGAAACTATAGTAGGCAATGATAGTATTAAATCGATTATGAAGAGCATATTTCATGTATCTCATGTATTGAAAACACTAACTGATTTCACGATATCAATAAATTCTACGAAAAAAATTGAGTATAATATTTCATAAATACTTTTTTCTATTCCGGTGCTATAAATTTACGACACCCGTTTTGGTTGCATAAAGTATTACTTTATCGCACGCTAATTTTATTTTTTTGAAGTTGGTAACAAAAAAAATGGAACCAAATCGTATTTAAATGTCAAAATATTATAAGCCTTTAAAGTAACAAAAATGTGCAATAAAATTGTACAAAGAATAAGAAGCACCACACATGCTAACATTTCACTTACTAATTAGCAATATAAATTGTTTAGCAGAGTTGGATGATAAGTTTTCGGATGCTACTATTGACATTTACTTACCATGTTGAATAGTACAACTGTTATAAAAGTTTGTTTTGATAAATATGTAGAGAGTTTGTGGACGAAAGATTTTGTAAATTGTCTTCTGCTATTTTGCGAATCTCTGGGGGCGTACAGTTATTTATTTCGTCCTTTTTGTTGATAATTTGAAATAATTTATTGTATAAATCGGTCTGAATTTTAAACACAATTACATATAGCACCACCGATATTCAAATATTTAAAACGTTCTACTTAAAAATCAACTTCAAAAAAGCAAAATTTCTAAAATATTCGAACAAAATTATATTATTTAATTATTAGTAGCACGGTGTAATATAGAACAGAAATAGCAAATATAAGCCGCCAGGGTTTTTCTTTTCATACTACATATTTATGGTAAAAAACTACCTTTAGGTTGTATAGTAAGAATGTGTTGATTATAAATATTTTATTTACAAGAATTCTACTATTTTGGGTTTTCATTTAATTTATTTATATATCATGCATGTGATCTTCATTTTCATTAGAAGTTAGAACTGCAGAGTATTTCTGTTTTTTTATCCTTTCTTTTTTTTCGTTATCCACTTAGTTGTTGTCATGATGCTTATACATTTTTCATTATGTTGCAAATCCTACTTCAGATATCGCTTCCTAGCTGAACGTGCCGGCAATCCTGTGTTATAACACTTTCTTTGTCTCTTGTTACAGATGCCTGGTTCATTCCAGAAAAACTAAATCCTAAAGGTGAGTTATGTGTGTCGTGTCTTAAAAATACAGATTCCCATCACTAAAATAAATGTAGCGGTAAAAGAGCCTTGTGAATAATTGACGTAGTAACGTTTAACATTAAAAAAGCCACATTTTTATATAGTACTAAAAAGACCCATTTCAAAAATTATTAGACACGGCCAATATAAATCGCTCTGTCATGTAACTGGCTTCGGTTAATTTACACGAGAACTGTACTTAATTATGACTTAATTAACTTATGGGGAATTCACTGTGTTACATTGGTTGCATAGACTACAGGCATATATACTCTAAGTATAAGAGTTATAAGATAAAGGTTTTGTTATCGATTATCATTACTGTTAGGTTAATTTGTAATGGACCTTTATTAATCTTATGTATTTCTAAAAGCTCCGTTTGAATGAACGCAAATTCTTTCCTACATTATATAACAAAACTTTTGTGTTTGGATTACGTATTTTTAGAAACGTTGTGTGACAATATAAATATTGCAATGGCAATACAAGGAATAATTTGCATTTTTAATAAACAGATTGGGTTTATATATATGTTTATATTTAGACTAGTTACAATATACAAGAAACCGTGCTCTTTGCTAACGGGTAAATAGTAAATAAATACGCATATATACAAACAGCCAAGATTCGTTGCTTTTATATGGCATCTCATATCATTTACTTATAGAGGAAAACAATGTACGTGGCGTAAGTGACTTTGATTTAAATCCCTATATTCACGAAACAAAAGAAACTACGCATTATCTACTAGTGTGCTACTGGATCGTGGACTGCAATCGAAAATTCAAAATTCTGGTTTTTAAAAAAACAAACAATTTTATATTGCTGATATTACAGCATGTTAAAAAATGTTTATTAATTTATATACGATCTACTTCTACTTTATATTAATGATTACTCTAAGAATACGATTGACGTCATGGTAAAAGATATATAAGTTATGTTCTGACGTAGCTTTTATGAACATTGTTTGTGAGGTAACAACAACACTATTGACAGTGGATTACCGATGAATAACCATAGACGTAATTGTATACAGACTGGTATGTGAAGAATAATTATATAATAGTATATTATGCAATGAGCATTTAATGATAGCTATTAAGACACGAGTAAGAGAATTACAATACGAGGCGAAACCGAGTATTGTAATGAATACGAGTGTCTTAATAGCCATTAAATGCGAGTTGCATACACTATTTTTTCTACGACCCCATAATAAAACATATTTTTTTAACATTCCATTTCATAAATTGAGGTTAAAATTTTCCGTACGTTTTTGTGAATTTGGCTGGTAATAAATTGTTCGTGGCTAGTAAGGCTTGTTCCATAATTTCTGGTGGAGTCAATTATTACATTTCACTGTCATTATCCCTCATTTTTACCGTTTATATTTTCAAAAAAGCACAAATTTTAAGTACTTACATGTAAATTGCAGAGAACTGTCACATTTGTATATCTGTCAGATATGCAGTCGCCATATTGAATATTGTTTGAATATTGAAATGTCGCATTCCTATTGGATATAAACTTGTATCGTAATGAAAAATCTGTATTCCTATTGGATATAAACTTGTAACATAATGAAAATCTGTATCGTAATGAACATCATTATAGTACAGGTTCGGCATATCTAATAATACAATTAAAGTATGGGAGTAGAAAAAACATAATACGTAATAACAGGACAGTTGTTTACGAACGTTTAACTAAAGTAAAATTTCTTTATGATGTACCTATCTGTTTAAAAATGCATAAATCAAAATAATAAAACTGTATTCAGGAACGTTTTATTTTTTTTTTAATCATACAATTTGCAATTAGTTTACTGACAAAGAAATTTATTACAAAGAAAATGAGACTTGAATATTTTCTTAATTAATTTTATGAAAATTAAAAGAATTATTGTTATTACTTCAATAAAATAGAATTTCCATTTATCAGTTCTTCTTATTTTCAGGTAATAAGTAACGCACCAATATCGTTTAAAATTTTTCCGCAAGTTCTTCTTCCGGTAACTCGATTTTAATGTGTTTCAACAAACACTTTAATAATTTGGTTTGTTTGTTAATATAGTTGTGATGCAAATTACGAAACAGTTTTGTAACATTTTTTACGGAATGTACGGAGAATATGTAGAACAATTGTCGATTAACAACATTTATGAAAATCATTCATGAGACGATAGTGATTTATCTACGAAATAAAATAGATCTATGCATTGTTTGTTTAATTAATTCTTTTTTAAAGTCAGTGTAAAGAGAAACAGTTCACTTAAGTACGAACTTACAGCTGAGCTATATGATCAAAATGTAAAATTTAGGGAATGTAACAGTTGAATGAAAACCGCAGACACTACGTAAGTAGAGAACGTCCTAAGAATATTTTCTTTCTAATATTGCCATTACATACCAAACGTAATACTTGTTTATTCTTCCATCGTTATTGTGGGATATTCAAAAAGAAAAGTCGGATATTGAAATTACATTATGGGATACAATATTTAGAGGGAATAAAATTTTCCACAAAAAATTATTAGTAAGAAACAGTTTCTGTTCCAATACATTAAACAGTTTCCGCATGTAAATCCTGCTCACCATGCCGTAGAAAAGTAATGCTACGGTCCTCTGCCTACAAATGCTGTTTTACGCGTCATATAATTATGACTCCTCTAGTTAAGTAGAAAAATTTTTTTTGCCTCTATGCTATTATCTCAATTCATAATTCCAAATCTTACAGTAACTTTAATTGTAAAATGATATAGAGTGAGTGAATAGTATTCGTATGCTACATAATTAAGACAGACACTTTTTTCGAATAACTTTGAAACGCTCATACGTATAAAAAAAAGTCTTGTGGTGGTCACACCTCCTCATTCTCTTTACGTTGCATTCAAATATTACGAAATAAATGTAAATTTTTACTTATTCGTATAGGTATAGGCAGTATTGTGAAATTGAAAACTTTCGACTTCGGGAATTTTACATATGTCAACGTCTTGAAGTACCCAGATAAAGATTACGTGATTTCTATACACATGTCTGTGTCTCAGTATGGTTTATGGTTTCTATTTAAAAATATATTTATAAAATGACAGAAGTATCTGCACTATACATAATACCAATTACCCGAACTATGTTTAACAGTAAATAAGATAATATAAAAGTTATCAGTTTGAACCACAATTTGTAAAAAGAGATGTCCAAGGAACAAACTATAGACATTTCGGCATTTGTTATATTGCATTTAAATTATTGACTTCAATGGTGCGACATTATTTGCGTTATATTATATTGATGTCATTTGAGGTAAAGCTTTAATTGCCACTGAAAAGGTATGTACTAGCGAATGGAGAAAATGCCCGAAGGGGGCCGAAAAAAGGCGAATATACTTAAGCAAAAATGCTCTGAGTATGAAAAAGAAGTGTACAAGCATGAAAAGGTATGCACAAGTGCTTTTTTTATCATCACATTAAGAAAAGGATTTAACTGCTGAATTGTGCTATAGTATCATAACTTGGAAAAATATATTTTCACCACAAAATGTATATTCCGCAACCTCGCTTTATGCGACTTTGTAACCATTGTATCTTGCTCGGCGGCGGAATATACAATGTTTCGTGAAAATATTTCTTCCAAGTTATGAGACTTTAATTCAGCAATTAAATCCTCTTCGTAATATGCTGATGAAAATAACACTTGTACACTTCTTTTTCTACTCGGAGCCTTTTACTTTCTTATACGTAGTATAAGGAAGTATTGTGATGATGAAAATTTTCGACCTCGAGATTTTTGCAGATGTCCACGTTTCGAGGTCCCCTGATACCAAAAAAGTGGTTTTTAAAAAATGTCTGTGTGTCTCTGTGTGTGTGACCACGATAGCGGTCAAACCGCTGTAGATATCAATTCCAAATTTTGTATTTACGTGTATAATATGCCTCTTGAGAACTGATTAGATTTTGAGCAAAATCGGCAGACCGGAAGTAGTAGTTTACTTCAGTGAAAAAATCGAAATTTGCAAATATTTCGTCAATTACTAAGTTTAAACAAATTTATAAAGAATTCATATGTACTTAGAATTAAGTTTGAAACAAATTGTCTTAAAAAAGTTTTTTGAAATTCCAACCGGAAGTAGATCTTTTACTCTTATCGAAAATCAGTTTTTTGCGAATATCTCGCAAGTCATGATTTTAAGACAAGTACGTTACGAGTATAAAAGTATTTAAAACATAATTTTCAATATCTTTTATATAAAAAAAATTTCAAAATTCTGACCGGAAGTACCACTTTTACTCTTATCAAATAGCGATTTTTTGCAAATATGTCGTAAGTTATGCATTCTATGTATATTTATGAAGAGTACAAAAGTATTTAGAGTTGGATTTGGAATATTTTTTGTATAAATGAAATTTCAAAATTCGGACCGGAAGTAACACTTTCATACGTATAAGAAAGTCGTGTGGTGGCCACACCTCATTTTTTGCTTAAGTATATTCACCTTTTATCTGCCTCCATTGAAAATGATAGTCATAATCAATGATACGTCTACCAATAATTTGCGTTTTTTCTTCCTTTTTTTTCAGCACTGAATTAGTGGGAGACTCTAAATTGTCGAATCCTTTGGATGTTTCGTCTATGGCTTCATTGGAAAGAAACTTTTTAATTGACTCTGCATTTCCAGTTTTAACATAAAACAAATATTAACACATAAAACACGCGAATAAAATTTAATATTACATAACTTGAAGTGCTTGGTTGCTCAGTAATACTGGCTTCCGGAAATCAGCTTTCTTGCATCTCAATAAATAAATAAAATTTCTAATTAAAATTTATATTATTACATACATAGTTGTTACATTCAAATAGAGAAATATAAATTCCGACATGTAAGATTAAAAACTGTAATTTTAATAGTGTTTGGAAAAGAAACCTATGTTAAAATATTTTTCATTATTTTACAGAAGGTAAAACCAAAAATCACTTACCTGTTATATTCCATTAAATTACGATTCGATTTTCTACGTACTGCTGATAAATACAGACGATTTTTACTACTTTTCCTTTTTGGCAAACTGTTTTAGTCTTCTTATTATTTTATACTACATACACTTATTTAATCAAAACGAAATGATAAATTGGTCCAAGTATTCTCCTTTTACTAAGTTGAACTTTTGTTTTGAGTGTACTAGTGCGAGTGGGGGTGTTTGCAGCGAGATACACCGACAAAGCCACACTGTCCAGGCAGACAATTTGTCACTGCAATGCTTCACAAGTCCTATTAAAATTAATAGTAATATTAATTTTTTAAAACTAATTTTTATGTACTATTGTAGGAAAAAGGGCTTCTGTAGTGTTACTTTTCTTCCTTATGTCTTCATAATTCTTAAAAATGTGTGGTCAAAATGACGAAAAATAGCCAACTTCAACCTTCATTAAAAAAAATTGAGAATATAAGTTTGAAAAAGTGACACTAGAGAAACATAGAATGATTAATAATCTCTGTACTAGTATTTTGAATTGTGCAAAAATGTAATATTTAGATGTTATTCTAACAGGACTGCTAGACCTCTGCATAGTATTCAGATCACGACCACGCGGATTCCTCTTAAGGAGGTGAAAATTTTGAAATCTATATTTTGTTTTGGAAAGATTACAGTGAAGAAAAATGGTATCTAAATTAAAATTGCCGTGGGTCAGTAAGAAGCTATAATTTGCCCCTCTTCTCAAGCAACTGCAAATTTCATATATGATTTTTTCTTGCTAGTTATACTTAGACATGCCTATCTTGTTTTCTTCCCATTTGTTAAGCTGAGCCTTACGCTTCTCTCCTTTTCCAATTATAATTATATTTTAAGTTATTTTTTTTTTGATTTGTGTTACAGTGTAATTGAAATTATTGCTAATACGTACTATATAATTTGACATTAGTAATTAACAAATTGATCTTTATTTCTAGAATTTTTGAAATTTGTGACGTGTAATTTAGAAATTATAGGTATGACTTCTTGAGTGGATAATTATTATATTACATATTGTTCTCTAAGCTATTTCCAAAATTGTGTATCCTGTAGTAGAAATTGCAAAAATTAAAATCATATTCGTTATTAAGATGGTATCATCTTCATCTATATTTAGGACTGAGTACCAAAAAATCCAGACACTTGAGCATCATATCATGTTCTTTGCATCACCTTAATAATAATAATAGTCACTTTTATTTCCAGGATATTAATTAGAAAAAGAAAATAAGCATACATAAAATGCGTTAAATGCACTAAGTAATAGCTGAAAAGACAAATATAATTTAGTTAAGATATAAAATAACAATTTATACATATAAAATTTAACTTAGTAGTTTTATAATTTCGTATCAAGAATGTACATAATTTCCAAGTGCTTGTATATCAGGTGGCAACAAGTTTTACAATCTACATGTAATTATACTCATTTCAAATATAGCTTGTTTACGTATAGCTGAAAACACATACAATAGAAGTCTAGTCTCGTTTTTGTTTCAGTTGGGTGTTCCCTACATGAAGGGGATCCTTAAGTAGGCTTTAGTAGATGCTTGCTAATATATCTGTACTTTCTCTGTCTGAGAGCCTTTCAGATTCGCACAGGTACAGATTGCATGCAGTCTGGTTTCCTTCCGTAATTTAAATCTCCTTCAACAGAGCTACACAAAATAGCAAATAAGACAATAAAGGTGCATGCACACTGAGGCGAGGCGAAGCGAAGCGAAGAGAAGCCCATTTATTACGCCTATTATAGAAATGTACGTAAGCTTCGCTTCAGCACGCGACGCTCCAGTGTGCGGAATTTTAAGGAGTTTAATATGCCTGTACCTTTTACACGATGCAGGTATATGACCAGCAACATGAAGCCAATGCCTGGTCAACTGGAAAGCAAATAAATTTGGGATATTTGTCTCCTGCATTTATTGCATGAAAATATTGGTGCATCTCCTTTGTTCGAAATTTGTTTTTGCTATTTCTGAATATTCTTTCGGCTTGTATTTATTTAGTTTTATTAAGACTCCCGTTTTATGTATTTTGTAATTATTTTAATGATATTTGCCGGAATTAATTAGATATTAAATCTTATTCTGCAATAAGTATATATGTAGTTTTATTACTATTATTTATGATTATTAATTATTTAAGTTGTATTTCATATTATTTCTCACTATGATTTGTATTTACTTTACATGTAGAGGCTTTGAATATGAGTAATGTTTTAGAGAAAACTAAAATCTGATAAAAGAATCTATTGTAACAACAGTGCCGGTGTTTCATATAAAATATAAAAAATATTTATATTCTTCACAATCGACACTGATATTGTTAGATAGCGAAATTAAATTATAAAAATTTCAGGGGTACGTGGGTACGATACGAACGTGCGGACTCCGAACTAATCATTGATTAGAAGACAATGTTAATACCACAACTTGAAATCGAATGTTATTGATATTATCATTTTTTTTTATTTATATCTTGCCTGTTTAATTTTTTTTCAGTAAAGCTTCGGTAAAATTTTTAAATAACCGTTATGTGGTAGACAAAAACGTCAAACGCAATCCTTTCCGCACCACCTTAGAGGTAGAGTGCAAAGGGTGTTTTTTTCTCATGGTATTCCCAGTAGGCCTAATTCATGTTTTCTACAACAAATTTTTTTTACAAAAGTATAGACAGTGTAGAAAATAAACAAGAATGGCCAAGTAGCGTTTTGTCTAAACGTATCACAATCAGTAGGTACATACATACTAATTCTCCAATTTGACGTTTCTAATTTCTCGATTTCTCAAAATACGAGGATCCATAATTTGAGATAATAAAGCGAGAAAATAAAATTATTATAACTTAATTACGATTTCTGGTCAGAGTTCTACATCTGTGTGTATTGTCTCATACCAGGTATCCTTCTTTAGATCCTTGACAAAAGTAAGAAGCACAATCCTAGTGTTCACAAAAAATATATCTTGGTCCATTTATAATGTCACACTGCAATTTCACTATATACAGGGTGTTTCATCGGTTGGGGTATCGCGAATTAAAGTGCCTAAATATAAAAATATCGACTTCAAATTTTAACCACTTATAGAGCTTTTAAACCGCTACCAGCAGGTTAGGTTGTTTTTGATAATATTATTTTAATTAATGCGTAAATTAAAAAAAAACGTATTATCAAAAATTAAAAGTGCTCAAAAAATGTTCAAATTTGAATGGTGATACGTGGAAATATCACCCATATTAACTTCACAATCAGAATTTTTATAAACGAAACCGTTTGTCAAATAAAGTCAATATTAAATAATGTTGTTTTTCTTACGACAGATTTATGGTACTTAACTTTCTAATTGTGCTGTCCGCAAACAGGTAGTCCTTTTAAATTTATGACGGATAATAAATAAAAATTTATGACGGATAATATTCAACCCTGAAGCCTTCAGTTGTTGTTGTAGTTCTACTAATCGGGAAGCGTTTCCAAGGGCATTCTGAACTTACATTTAGGTACTTTGTGATGTTAGTTGTGATTCTATTTTCACGGAGTCAACTTCATTTGTTTAAGCTGTGTTTTGCTAGTGTTTTCTGTTTTCAAAATGCCGTTGAATATTATCCGTCATAAATTTTTATTTATTATCCGTCATAAATTTAGAAGGACTACCTGTTTGCGGACAGCACAATTAGAAAGTTAAGTACCATAAATCTGTCGTAAGAAAAACGACATTATTTAATATTGACTTTATTTGACAAACGGTTTCGTTTATAAAAATTCTGATTGTGAAGTTAATATGGGTGATATTTCCACGTATCACCATTCAAATTTGAACATTTTTTGAGCACTTTTAATTTTTGATAATACGTTTTTTTTTAATTTACGCATTAATTAAAATAATATTATCAAAAACAACCTAACCTGCTGGTAGCGGTTTAAAAGCTCTATAAGTGGTTAAAATTTGAAGTCGATATTTTTATATTTAGGCACTTTAATTCGCGATACCCCAACCGATGAAACACCCTGTATAATTTGTTATTGTTAAGTTCGAACTTTTGTAATGTTCAATTGCTTTTGTCACGGCCGAATTGAATTTAAGTTTTTTTCAAACAGTCCCTAATTTTATTTATATAATTACGTAATATATGATTTCGGCACTCGATTTTTTCAATAATTTTTTGGGGACCGTAAGGGGCCGTTTCACGTAGTTTTCTAAGAACGATGCTATCATCGTCCCCTATTAATCTACCATAAATACACCGTGCATTTCACGAGAAACCTTCCGCAATAGTTGTCGACTCCATGACTGTTGACGACGAAGACTAATTTTTGTAGCATATGTGATCTTTAGATTTACCAAATTTTGCACAAATTAAACAAAGTTTGTTTTTTACGCTTACATACAATTTTTTTTTCGTTCGCCATCCAATAATTGCTGCCACTCCTGATAAACCGCTCTAATTAAACTTATAAGCTCGTTTGGCCCATGCTCCTTTCTTAGTCACATATACAAAAACAAATCTAAAAACTGTCCTGGAGTCAAAATACAAAGTATAAATAAAATAAAAACATGAAGGCACAACAAATTTAGATATTTAAGTAAATGCTTTTACCATCTAGAAAACTGAAAATTGTGTAACTTCCTGCCACTTAGTTTGAAGAGTCCGGCAAACTTCTAAGTTCGTATCTTACAAAGACATAAAGTTGTTTTTGCCAGATTTTAGTTTTCTACAAACATTAAATTGTTCATATTATTAAAAAGCTTCCTGCAACTTATAATTAATAATAATAATGTATATTTATTGCCGAAGAAAACGCATTTCTGAAATTCCATAAAGCCGGAACCTTGTCCTTGAAAAATAAATGCATTTTGAAAGTGAGAAGAATATTAACGAACAGAAAAAAATGTCTAACAAAGTAGACGCATCAATGTTATCACGTAATCAATCATAAATGAACACCGAAAAATATCTGAAATATATTACAATTTGCTTGTATATACCAACCGCATGTAGTTTCGTTTACAAATATGTTTAATGTATACTTATTATTATAATAATAATAACATACATTTATTCCAGACGAAAAATTAATATCTAATACATTCTCGTAAATATCCTTAAAATAATTACAAAATAAAGCCGATATATGAATGAAACATTCGTTTACCTAAGGTAATAAAAAAAGTCTGTTTATATGATGTTCAGCTTAATACAATCGGTCTTAGACATTACAAAACTGTGAGTAAGAGGTTGAATTGTGTGTTGCCTATTTGCCATTTAACAGGGCGGACTTTGTGATCATTCTCATTGGTTTCAAAGTAATTTTTTGGAGACCAGGATTATTTTGAAAGTAAAGTAAATACATTGTCGTGTTTAGAATAAAAATATCTAGGTACTCACGATTCGAAAAAGTACTTTTTAAGCACAGTAAGCTTTATATCGCTATAAAACGAAAAAATTCAAAGTGCTGTATTTTAACTATTTTTTTAATATAATTGCAAATTTTAATCGTGAGTCACTAGAAAAAATATTGGTTATTTCGTGCATGTAGCGGCAACTTTTTCAAGTGCCTTAATTTTTGCGATTTTTTACGTTGAAATTGACCATTTTGTGGCATACGCCGATCAAGTAAACCCCCCCCCCCCCCTTAAGAAAACAGTAATAATACTGTTACAAATAAAGACTTATCCATCTAAAATTGTAACTAACATATGAAGCTTTTAGTGTTATTTTTTAAGATTACTTCTCACAAAAACGCGTACAGATTAGATATGGATGGAAAGCATTTCGTATGAAGTACATCAAAACGACATAATAATAAAGTTGATTATTGTTCGGCGAAAATAATAGCTCATATACCGGGTGTCTGTTTAAGCTCGGCCACCGGCCATATCTCGGCAACCGATAAACGGTTGCCGAGATATGGCAACCGTTTATCGTACAACCTAGCGGAGAAAATCTTGATAGTAAAACGGACCACGGGAATTTCAACAAAAATATTTTTAAGCTTCCAAAATGACCGCAAGGGGGCGCAATTGTCAAGGTAAATTAAAAATTTGATAATTTTTCATTAAATTCGAGGTTAAGATAGGTTTCTTTTTTACGGGCAACATTTGCAGACTTTTTTATACATTTTCATTTGACAGTTTTTGATCTAACTCCCATACGAAGTGGAGGGGGGTATGTCTGCGTACAAAAGTAGGTATAACTTTGGTGTGCCTCAACGCATTATAATTTTTATAGGCTCGTTAGATAGAGAATTTTACAGAGAATTGAAGTGTATGTAGTACGAAATTACTTGGTTGTCAAAAAAAATAACAGGGAGCGCTGTTCGTAGTTTATGTATATTACTTGTTTTTTCTTTAAAATTTTAAACGGAACGATATATTTTTAATATCATAGTATTGAAGCCCATAAAAAACTGAAAAGAACGATGAAAACCGGAAGTTGCTACCTTTCTTTTTGACGAAGATATAGACATAAGAGAACAATCCAGAAAATTAACATTTTTAAATATTTGTTTATTGCGAGTACATAATAATTTTATTTTTATTTTAATAGGGTGACTAGAGAGTGTATAGTTTGTTTTCAATTGAATCTCCATCATACTCTTCCATAAATGTATTCATTTCAATCTTTATACCGATTTTTGAATTCCCCTTTTAATGTTTTGAAATTTTATGGCTATTATTTGTTAAATTTCATTTCTTGTCTTTTCCAACATCGAAATAAAATAATAATAGTAATACTGAACAGCTTTTATTTAAATTTTCGTCATACAATATCGTATACACCGTGATAATGAATAACATTGTTGTATTTCGAAGATGGGCCATGAAAATCGAAATGTCAAAATATTAGTGTCAGGTTAAATTATTGTCAATGATTAAAGCAAATGATGCAAGAAATAGGAACTTCTTGTCTGAAACCTTATGGACTGATGAAGCAACCTCTGCAAATAACGAGAAATTAAACGTACATAATTTGCACTATTGGTCAAGGAACAACCCCAACTAGATTCAGGAGGTTAACAATCAGTGGAGAGAAAACGTATGGTATCCTCCACTATTAGAAAATGTGTCATGGGAATATAAAGCAAATATGTGGTTTCAACATGATGGTTGTCCCGCTCACTTTTCACAAAATGTACAAACACATTTAAATTAACAGTTCCCCAATCGATGGATCGGAACAGGAAGCTTATTCCCATGGCCTCTAAAATCTCCGGATCTTTCCGTTCTTGATTTTTGTTTATGGGGCAGAATAAAAAACATGATTTATAATAAAATGCCAACTACACGTGAAAATATGATTCAGAGAATTACAGATGCGATTAATACAATCTCTGCCTCTAAAATGAAGTAACTGTGCTCTCTTCTAATTGCCGAATAAACATGTGCATTGAAAATAATGGTGGACACTTTGAACATTTATTAAACTGAACTTCTTTTTGTTTTGTCTTTTGCAATTTCTTATTTAAATGTATGTGTTTTGTTGGTTTCGTTTATATTACTGCGTCAACATATTTTCTTAATTATGTTTAGGTATTTACGTTTAGGTATTTTTTTAGGTTTGTTTTACATATTTTCATATTCGTTCCCAACTAATATATTATATTATATTGTCTCTTTTCTCGTTATCGTATATTTAGTTCATGAGTTATGGGAATTATTTTTGCCGTTGTCCTATATTTAGATGCATATCTCTTTGGTAATAAAGCTATATTATTGTTATTATTATTATTTTGTTTCGATGTTGAAAAAGACAAGAAATGAAATTTAACAAATAATAGCCATAGAATTTGAAAACATTAAAAAGGGAATTCAACGTAATACGTATATGCAATGAATTCAAAAATCGGTAGGAAGATTGAAATGAAGACATTTGTGAAAGAATGTGATGAAAATTCAATTGAAAACAAACTATACACTCTCTAGTCACCCTCTTAAAATAAAAATAAAATTAATACTGGCAATAAATAAATATTTTTTATATTTAAAAATGTTATTTTTCTGGATTGTTCTCTTATGTCTTTATCTTCATCAAGAAAAAAGGTAGCAACTTGCGGTTATCATGGTTCGCTCCAGTTTTTTATGGGCTTCAATATTATTATATTAAAAATATATCGTTCCATTTTAAATTTTAAAGAAAGAACAAGTAATATACATAAACTAACAACAGCGCCCCCTATTATTTTTTTTGACAACCAAGTAATTTCTTACTACATACACTTTAATTCTCTGTGAAATTCTCTATCTAATGAGCCTAAAAAAAATTAAAATCATTCAAGGCATGCTGAAGTTATACCTACTTTTGTACGTAGACATATCCCCCTCCACCCTCCCCTTCGTATGGGAGTTAGATCAAAAAGATTCAAATGAAAATGGTATAAAAACGTTTGATGATATTGCTATTAAAAATGTATACCTATCTTGACCTTGAATTTAATGAAACATTTTCAAATTTTTAATTTTCCTTGAGAATTGCGCCCCTTGCGGTCATTTTGGAAAGTTAAAAATATTTTTGTTGAAATTCTCCTAGTTCATTTTACTGTCATGATTTTTTCCGTTAAGTTGTACGATAAACGGTTGCTGAGATATGGCCGGTGGCCGAGCATAAACAGACACCCGGTATACCGTACAACTGTATATTGTTTTACAGGTGATTCTATTAGATTGTTATATTATTTTAAAAAATATAGCTTCCAAAAAGAAAATGAAATTATAATTTGTCTTTTCAACTAGAAGAAATCTCATAGCTCTTACTCACTAAAATATCCATGTAGGTCACGTCATATTGGACACCGTGTATATCTAAACACCTATTTGCTTTTTAATCTAAATTTGTAATTTAAGAGAATTTATAGAAAATACTCGTACATGTGACAACAAATCTACATTGTATTAATTTTTATCAATATGCGTGTCCTTAATCTATTACATATTCTAAAATAAGCACGGTTGTGTTGGGAAGACAATTCATATTGCAATTTCACCATTTCCTTTTTTTCAACGTTATAGAAACGACAACAAACAAACTAATTAGTCTTGCTTGCTCCTTCTCTTTCTCTTGTACGATTGCTCAGTGTTTCGACTTTTATTGATTACGCGCGCCTTAGCGTCGCAGCAAATCAACGCCTGCGCCCCACCGTCCCTTGTCAGCCCTATGTACGTTCCTCTCTCGTAAGTTTTTAGGGTTAAAAGTGCACTAACTGAATACATCAGTCGACCATACCACCGGACTCTTGTAAAGATTGCAACGTTCTCGTTTTAGCGGAATCTACTTCGATAGATTCTCTGTGTCAAAATTAGCCGCTTCACTGTGGCTTACGGCCAACTGGAACCGTCCTGGGATACCTATTTGGACGCCAGGACGACGAAACTGCCATTACAATAATTCCCATATCGCCTATTGCTACGACTTACTTCACGTAACATTGAAGGCGATGAATCTCTTCGAAATCAGACGAGAACAGTGTAAGTGGACATCTCTATCAAAAACTTTTGTAACGTACCCGATGCTACTACGTTGAATATCCTGTTGTGCGTGTATATATATATATTTGTGAATCAAGTGTGGGTGGCCCCAGCACATTCTAGTTTTAGTAGTTGGTATTAATGCTTACCGGCAAGTAGCGTATGTAACATGCATCAATTGGTAGTTTAATTTTTAGCCGTTTCTGTGTGTTTAGTGCTCGAATAGGATTTTATTAGTGCTATTGTATTATAAAAGTGCAAGTATGTAATTAATAATAAGTAACTTTTGGGAATACGTACTCACTCATAACCACACCTTTTGGCTTTGTGCCACTTTATCCTACACTACTATTTCTTCTAAATCGTGGACTAAGAGGGTTTAACAAAACAGTGTCATTGACGGATTTTACATATTACTAATACTTAATGAATATCTTTAAGAGAAATAGGTGCAAGAAATAAATTATTCAGAAAAATACTTAGTAACCCTTTAATAAATTAGAATTTAAGCGCGAAAAATCCATCAAATTTCTGCACAAGAAAAGCTCTATAAATAAATTACATATGCTAATCTACATTTTGGTTTATTCCTTAATGTTAGCTGTACATCAGTTCTAGAACTTAAACAAATTCAAACTCATGGAATTTGATTTAAACTAGTATAGAATTAACATTAGATTCACTTTCAAAATGTATCTATATCTAAAAGAGATAGCATTTTTTGTTCCTTTAAGAAATATTACAAAGTTCCTTAAATAATACATGCTGTAGCCTTTGAAACTAAACAAGCATAAAAATTAAGTTGATTTTAGTATATGAAATCAACGTTGAATTGAGCTTGATGTCATTCTATAAAAAAAACTAGCCTCAATTTATGAAAAAATATTAGAAATGTAACTTTATAAATAGTCTAGAGTCTAGATTACTAACAGATGACACTTGTGTAATTGTTTCTATGAAGAACACGTAGGTTTACAATTACGTATGAGTGTAGTTAAATAGTCAGTTAAAATAAACACTGAATCACTTCATGAATAATTACAATTAGGTTTCTATTGCTGTCCTCTTTGTTACTATACCATACAGGTATAACAAATTGACACTTGCGTATATTTCTAGAATTTATGTATATATACATGTCTTGTCAGGAGCTTTGGCTTGATATAAACATGTTTAGAAATTAAACTAAATTAGAACGGATACTTTTTATTTTGTTATTTCATTACCTTTTGTTCATTATGTAATCAAAATTTATTACAAATTCTTTCTTGAAAATGAATATAAATATGTATAACTTTCTTGTCTTTCCACTATGAAGTAATAATTGTAATTTAGAAGTTTGTATTGAGATTGAATGCTTTATGGCTATTAATTGCGTGAATGATTCTTGACAGGAAGTGGTTTGTTTTATTGTTTTCTATATATTTGTTCTAAAATAGTGTTTTTATTTTAAACAACATCCAATTGACAATCCTTTTATTTTCAAATTATCACTGGCATTATCTTGTAAATGCTCCAGGGCTAAAAGTGTTATGTGTTTTCATGATGGTATGTACGATAGGGTTGGATCTACAATATACTCCCAGCGTATCCGATCCTAACTACTAAACACTGAAGTTTGAAGATACTGCACTATTAATGTTTTATTTGTTAGTCAGGAGTCTTACTTAAAATAGACAATTCCAATAATCAATAGATTTCTTCTTGATTTCAGCATCGTAATTTACTCCAAGATTCGTTATTATTCATCTGCCTTCCACGAACATTGGCGTTTATTTATCGCAAGGATTCCAACCATCTTAACACAGTAAAACAATAATATTGCCTTATTATCAACTCAAAAAATATTTAATAGGTGTTTTAAAAATATCTCATTTTTGTCAAAAAATGTGTTAATTCACATCAAAATTGTTAATGTAGAAAACACTGGCGACGCTTTAAGGGCTATTTTTCACTGTAACTATGTACTGTTGACGGCGAAAATGTGAATTTATAGGCTTAGTCATGTTCTGTTTAATTCCTCGATACCAAAATTACTACCAGCTATATAGTTGTACTGAAAATAATTTTAAAGTTCAACAGTGAAAAAGTGTCGCCGTTGTACATAGTTTACAAACAATTCTTATTGTCCGCTAACCTAAATGTTTGAATATTATGCATATCCATCGAATTTTATTCATTCATAAATCAAGATCATCTGTTAGCAAATCTTTTGTTTTAAAGGAAAATCGAAATATTACAAAATAATTTGAGGTAGCTTTAATGTTTAGTCCTAAACGGATTCTAATGTAATCTAAGTGTTTGATAATACTATTACTTGAGTGAAATTACCGAGAAACTCGTAATTAAATAAAACAAACAGGGCTATTAAACTCGATGTAATAATTTGCCATTTCAATATATGTACTTATTATATATTGAAATATATTTTACAGAATTATTTATAATATTTATTGTTTGGTGAATTTTGTATTTTCTTGTGTAGACGATATAAAACTCCCCGTTTTGTATCATAAATATATATTTACCACCTTCATTTCTTTAAAATCAAGCATTTGAAGCGTGACCAGTATTCCCCTTTGAAATGGCACGAGCTTCGCGAATCGATCTATATATAAAATAACTGCTAACTGATTTTATTTTTATCACTAAAATATGCCGCACAATACTTTTAACATTGTGCTTGCATGAGAACTTTTACATCTATATTTCTGATCTTCTTTTACTATTATCGCATTGCGATTTTGTTTGTATTATTAGAATTTATATTTTTGATTTAAGTCTTGCATATTATTAAGTAGCTTTAATTGATTACATGTAAAATAATATACTTAATATATATTATGTATTTCTCCTTTAAATTGATGAATTTGCTTAGGCTACACTCCAAGAATATTATTCAATGCTTGGACAGAAAAAAATAGTTTAGGATACATTTATAAACAAAAACGGGGTGTGGTCACCACACGACTTTTTTATACAATGTGTGCGACCCGAAATTAAGAACATCATTTGCATAGATAGAAGATATTCCTAATAAGTTTTAGATACTTGTATCATCGTATTAAAAATGTATAAGATGCATAATTTGCAATATTTTTCCAAGAAAAAAAAAACAAATAAATACTTTTGTAATAGTAAATAATGTTAAATTTATAGAATGAATAATATTCCAGATATTTGCAAAAAAAAAGCCTTAGCTTGGTAGTATTAATTTTTTTAAAGAATTTGTACCGCACTACATATAAAGAAATTCGTGTGGTACACAAACTAATTTATTTAAAAATGAAATACACTGTATTCCTTCTTTTTGGTGTCTGCATAAACAGCCGATTACAAAACTATATATTAGGTGTGACCAGATGCAACAAACAACAATTGTGTTTATACACCTATAAAGAACTCCGAATTAGATAACTAAGGCTTACAAAAGTATTTTGAGGAATTGGTAGGGAGTCTGATAAACAAAGAATATTTCTTGAAATCACAACATTATTATAAATTGTAAATATTACCACACAAAATTAGTATGTAAATATTTTATTGTGTTTACTAGCAAAACCGGTGTTTACTAGTAATGATATATCTGTCAGTTACGTTTCTTGGACATCAATAAACCCTTCCAAGACAGATAAGAATTTAATAATTTTCGACATTCGCTTTGAACAAATAACAAGCAATAACCAACTCTTAAAGATAAAAGGTTTAGCGAAAATATTCGAACTATAGTTCTCGTTGAGGAGTGCTGAAAAGGCTATTGTTAAACTTAATTCATTGTTGTTGTTTTTTTTTATTAAATAATGTCAATATAATTACAAAATAGGTTGCATAATAAAATTAAAAGACTATATTATCATCCAACATTTCAATTTTAGAACCTAAGAGAGATAATTTTTTTGATTAAGTTGTTCGTGCAAAATTAAAAAATAGAAAAAGTTACAGTGTGTCATACTTGCAGAAGGTATTTTCAAATATTAATAGCCACTGGCTTAAAATAAATTTAATTCTTAAAATTACATTATTAATCGATGTAAGTAATGTGTGGCCCACGTTTTATTCCTTTATCCCCTACAACTCGATTTTTTTTTTGTTTGTTTTAAGTTTTATTTCATTATCTCATGCTATTCGTAATATCGTATTCGAGCAGGGAAAAATTGGAAAAAAAACATTTATTTCACATGCAAAAGTCGTGAATATTTTACATTTGATGATAATTTAGAAAACAATCTTTGGGGTGAAGAGATACTTGACATTTTCTGCACTGAAAATTTGCCTTTTTGTGGCTAACTGCACATCGGCGTTAGCTTTCCTGATACATAATTAGGCGATCCAGCCTATCATAACGTGAATACTCGTGAGCATTTTTGGGTAGTTTTGAAGGACCCCTTTTTGTTGTTTCTAATAACTCGGTTGCAATAGCTCTTCGAAACGATAGCTGATCCATTCTTCCACCATTACATTTGTGTAGCTGCCATGAATTATGTACCGCCATATCAATACAGTGGGATTTCGTTAATGTCTGGTTTTTCCAGCTCCTCTATAAGTTCCGCCAAAGATAATGGCTTCTTCCAATACCTGTGAACAAATGTCACACATTTATGACCCACCACCAATACAGCAACCGATAGTCCTTTTAACAGAACATCAAATTTAGTGCATGCATGCCTGAGCAAGAATGTGTCTATAATGGCTTTTGGCATTGTGAGAATATTGTTTGGAGCATTACTATACGACACATTCAATGACTTGAACAGTAAATTGGATAAAAAATACTTACCACATATCAGTCATTGTCGCAGTTGAAAAAAAGTGCTTCCACAAGAGCTATCGAAAACTTCAAACAAATGAGATGAAACGACTTTTAACTTAGTCTTATAATAAGTAGAACACTGTACTAGTATTGAGAAAATAGCGTCACCTGCAGCAGAATAGTAGAACTTCAAAAAATGAAGCAGATACCTACGGGCCTTTATAAAGGTCGGTAGGTCATATGGGTTAATACAAGTAATCTTGCTGACCAGTTAGCTGAGTTTAATAAAACCAATAAGTTTTTTAGACTGTCAGTAATCACTTCCCTTAATAGTTACTAGTGCCCACGGATATGCTTGCATTTCCATCTCTATTTTGAAGTTCTGCATGGGTTCCTTGTATTACACATATTATAAATTGATGTATTGAACAGTTTTATTTGCTCATTATGGGAAGTTGTCCTTTAGGCATCCCCTTGCTTGAAATATTGAATCCCAAGCATATTTAGTATATAGGTGATTCTTTCTTAACACTAGAGATAATTTGTTATAATCACATTTATATCCTTTTAATGGCATTAATTACTTACATACTTCAGTTTAGTTTTAGAAAGACTCTAATTACAGCTACTACATGGTTTATGTATTAAATAAAACGTTTGTGTAAGATGGATTAAACAATGTGCTTCTCTTGGCCGACTTGAAAGGATTTGATACGTTTTGTCATAAGTTAAAATATTATGAGTTTTGCTATGATGCGTTGCAATTATTAGGAACTTACCTATCCAATAGCTCTCATATTTTACTACTTTGAGGTTCTATCCTTGTTCCGTGTTTTTCCTTATTTGTAATAATGACATCTTATTAACTTAATAAGTGTAACATCCGAATGCTTATAACTCATACTTATTTGATTCCGTTTTTTCAAGAGCCACGTCGAGCTTTTGAGACCTAATTTACACCTACATATTTAATAATCTCTTACCGTGTGTGGATGTTGTGAAAATACTTGGGTTACTACTTGATCCTCGACTTTGTTTCAGTGAGCGCGTTTCCCATTTACTAATAAAATGGTATAGGCATATAATATTGTGAGTAATACTGAGTGGGCCACCGAAAACGAAACAGATTGAATATCTCGAAGGAGAAAACTTTCTTGAAAAAACGGGAAAACAGGTCGATTTTTGATCCAAGGGGGACGCCCTTCCATCATATCTTGAACTGTGATACGTCATTCCCCTCCCCTCCATCACTCTAACCATTACAATTTAAATAGGGAAAGTAGTATATACGATACATCATTGAAAAGGTAATTGTACGGAGAATTCAGCAAAGTGATTGTTGGTTGCGCTATTTTTGATTTTAGCGCCCTCTAGCGGAAAAAAAACGGTTACGTATTCCACAATGTGACACATCATTTCAAAGCTAATTTTATTAGCAACTAAATACGTAATATCTTTGACATTTATTTGTCATCATTCTCAAGTACAGACTGTCAGTGTCTTTTGTAAACTAATAAGTTCGTAGTTTCTAATATTAGAGCTCTGCAAGGTGTTTCGATTATTTAATTTTTTTTCAATTGTGCATTAAATTGCTAATAAAATTAGCTTTGAAATGATGTGTCACATTGTGAAATACGTAACCGTTTTTTACCCGCTAGAGGGCGCTAAAATCAAAAATAGCGCAACCAACAATCACATTGCTGAATTCTCCGTACAATTACCTTTTCAATGATGTATCGTATTTAGTACTTTCCCTATTTAAATTGTAATGGTTAGAGTGATGGAGGGGAGGGGAATGACGTATCACAGTTGAAGATATGATGGAAGGGTGTCCCCCTTGGATCAAAAATCGACCTGTTTTTGCGTTTCTTCAAAAAAGTTTTCTCCTTCGAGATATTCAATCTGTTTCGTTTTCGGTGGCCCACTCTGTATATGCTAGTAGATATATTTTACATAATACTTTAAAATTACGATTTTGTGAATTATTGGTATTCTCTTTTTTCTTGTGATTTTATTTGCTGTCCATATTTCCTTATGCAGCTAAGTCTCGAATATAAAGTTTAAAAATATATCAAATCTGTTAATTGCTAAACGTGGAAAGCTGCAAAGAAATACATTCTGAAATTTCAAAGTTTTTTTTATTGTCACCAATCAACAAATAACTTACATAAAACTAACATAAATAATTTGTTTTTTCTCATATTTATATTTCAGTCCATAAAAACTATCTGGGGAAGTCGTAAAAAGGCCTTCTTTATGATTTTGTACTCAATTGTTTGCTGCAATAAAGTATCTGTCGGATATCTTGATGTTTCGTGTCGCACTTTTGCCTAGTCGTATTTGAATAATAAAGAAATGTTAAAATATACAAAACAATTTGTTGTCATACTTTTAAATTTTAATTGGTTGTCAGAACTATAATAATTGTTCCAAATCGAGCTAATGGGTGGGCCATTTAAAAGTTTGTTTTTAAAAACATTGTAAAATGAGCCTACATATTTTTTGTTGAATTTTTTCTTTTTTATTGCGAAGGTTGGAGATTCTGATTTAACAATGAAAAACTATTTCGCTCATGTGGTAGCCTGTGCTGGCCTTACAGTAAGCCATCCTCTGAGTCCAGTTTTGAAGGACTTTTTCGATAATTTCTCCACTTATTTCGCCAATAACAGTCGCAATTGTTATGTTTCAAAGCTGGAATTGTCTCTGGATTATCCACATCTAGTTGGAACCAAAGGTCGACCACATTTATAGCGTCTATTTGAGGCCATAAAAAGTTGGTTAACATGGCTCTGTAACGGTTGCCATTGACAGTAACGGCGTTTCCAGCAGCATTTTCAAATAAATATGGGCAACTCCAAAATCCACACCAAACTCTCACTCTTCGTGGATGCATTGGCCTCTCTAGGGTTACGTGTGGCTGTTCCGAATCCCAAATACGGCAGTTCTGCTTGTTTACATAGCCCTCGAGATGGAAATGCCTTTCGTCTGAAAAGACGATTTTTCGACAAAAATCGGCGTCATTATTGAGCTGGTCTGTGGCCCACACAGCGAACTGATATCGAACCGGATGGTCATTTGCTTTCAATTCTTGAATTATCTGGACCTTGCAGGCGAATAATATGAGGTGTTTGTGCAGTATTCTCTTCAGGCTGGTGCGACTAATGGCCAGCTGCTGCTATCGAGGTCGATGGATTCTGTCCCACACTACGGGCCACAGCCTCAATATTCTCAGGGGTGCGCACTGTCCGAGCTTAGGGACCACTTTTGTTGTCCAAAAGCAAGCCTGTCTCACAAACTTTCTTTACCAATTTTACTAAACCGGTTCCGCTTGGCGCTTTTTCACGACCCTTATTTCTTTTCAAAATTCCCACGGTTTCAGCGACACAACACTGACTTGAAAATAAGTTTTCAATATTTTGAAACATGATTGTTTCGTACCGCGGAATATCAGAATGACCAACTGTCAAAATTTAAAACAAATTGGTCCATCCAGTGTTGCCATACCCTATGATTTCAAAACAAACCAGTAGATGGCCCACTCGTTATAAATACTTTTGTACTCTAGTATGAACTCTGTAGTATGCATAATTTGCGAGATATTTGCAGAAAATTGGATAAGAGCTAAAGTGCTACTTCCGGTCAAATACAACAATAGAGACTTGTGTACTCCTTGATAACTCTCTGTAGAACGCATAATTTGGGAGATATTCACAAGAAGCTATTTTTTGATAAGAGTAAAAGACCTACTTCCGGTACGGATTTCAAAAAACTTTTTTTTATAAAAAATGTTTCAAATTTGCGTTTGAGTACTTTTCTATTCTTTAGAAGTTTAATTAAATGCAATATATTTGAAATTTTATTTTTTTCACCGAAGTAAACTACTTCTTTCTGTCTACCGATTTCGTTGAAAATTTAACCATTTCTCATGAAGCAGATTATATTCGTAAATATGAAATTTGGTATTGATAAGTTTATCTGTTTGGCAGCTATCGTGGTCACACATACATACATACATACATACATACAGACATTTATGGGAAAAAAACACTTTTTCGGTATCAGGGAACTTCAAAACATCTACATAAATGTTGAGATCGAAAATGTTCATCACAATTCTTCCTTATACCGCGAAATCAAAAATTATATTGATAAAGGTTTGCCATGGAATGTAAAACGTCTGTCTTAAATTACATCATTAAGTGTCATATTGTCATTAATATAATGACAAATATTAATGACAGTATGACACTTAATGATATGATATAACTTAAGACGTTTTACATTCCATGGCAAACCCTTATCAATATAATTATTGATCTCGCCGTACTTCGTACAAGAAAGTAAGAGCTGCATTTGTTTATAAAACATATTAGGTTATACCTTCAAAATCATGTGGTCTTTTTCTGTAGATTATCTGCAATTCTTAATAGTGTTAATTACACTCTAGTTAATTCCAATAATATCATCATCTATTATATAAATTTGCGATACTAACAAAAACAAATGACCGAAATAGTTTTTCACTTGTACTGTAAAATTTACAGAAAATAATCTGTTTTATAAATAAGCGATTCTTATATTATAATTTGACCTAAGTAAAACCTTTCAGCCTATTTGTCAACTATTTTTATCTATCTGTTTGTGTATTTGCGAGAATCAAAATGTTCATTCTTACGAACTTCCTGTCAGACGACCACATGGCTGTGACGACTAAACAACCAAGCTCACTCCGCCCACCGACGAAAGAGGAACTCGCTTTTAATGTTTTTGTTGCTTCTCATTGGTCTTTATTTTCTGATCTAAATTCAAACATCAGCAATAATAATCCCAAAGATGTAAGTGTAGTTGAAATCGCAACTTTAACATTAGCAATATGTAATCTAGTCCGAACGCCTAGAAAACATTACAAGATTTTTACATGTATTATTTTTAAAAAGATGAACATTTTTATAGAATGAAAACGAGAGAAACTGACATTTCGGCCTTAACCTATCCTAAATTATAAACATGAAGTGATTAAATTATTTTTAGTTAATTAGTTGCATTTCCTTTATCTTAATGTTACATAAGAGCAGTAATAAATATATCAAATACTTTAATAAATAATTATAATATTATTGATAAGTATATTTACTTATTTACTGTATGTATATGTATTTATCGACGACTAAACAATAAAGTAGATATTATATTAATCACTATTGGCTAATAATAACACTCATAATACCCAGAGGGAATAATGAAATGCGACCAGGGAATAATGGGCCATAACGTTACCATTATTCCCTGCATTCCACCAATAAGAACATAACGTTCCTAATGTCGTCGTAGTAACGATAGACAAGTCCGGCCATTTTACTAACGGTCTAACCGTCAAACGTCATATTGATATAGTAATCTGACATTTTCGTTTAATTATTTTGATTTCTTTTAGTGATTTTCAGTTAGTCGTCGATAAAGTAGTATATACTAACTCGCAATAATGACTATTATTCCCTAGAGCCGAGTTACTCCCTCACCGCTTACGCGGCTCGATTCGTAAATTCAGCTCTCGGGAATAATAACTGTCATTATTGACTCGTTGTATAAACTACTATTAATTTATATATAAACTGTTCTTGGGCATTCTTCTTTAGACATATAAACTTCATATTTTAATTATGTAGTAACATTTTTGTCACTCAGCTTTCTGCACTAAAATTAAGTATTTATTAATTTGTAGATAAGTTGTAGATGCAAAAATTTGACGGATTAACTTAATTAGTTTTACTGCTATATTTAAAAGCCGAGCTTTTATGATGTAAAAGTACTTCTAAATCTAACGAATTTTTTATTTAAAAATGTTGCTTGATGGGCGAATACTTGTTACACGCAGGTGCGTCTTTAGGCGGTCCATATCTGTGAAAACAATAATTGCGCTATTAAGCTGAAATTATATTACCCTTTTTACATCTAGAAAGTTTTTAAATTAGATGTAATTGTGAAAACTTCATAATGGAAATTAGAAAGAAAACATACACTAGTTTGTAAAATAGAAAGTGAATTACAACGAACAATTGCGATCTTAAGCTATAATTATATTAACTCTTTTTCATCTAGTAAGTTGGATAAATTTTTAAACTTGATGCAATTATCAAAAACTGAACTGAATAATAAAAATAGATCAAAACTTGTAAACTATTACCTGCATAACAAACTAAGTCCTGTCCTATTTTTTCCAAAATTTCATATATTTGCAAGAATGGTGACTTCAGACCAACCGCTGAAATAATGCTGAATGTGCTGAAACAAAATGCTTTTTTTTGGGATACATAAACAGAATACATCTGTATATCGTGGTTTTAAATTTCTTGTAAAATCTAAATATTAATTTGTTAACGAAATATTTGGCCTAATATTGTTTCGAAATTATTTTACTTTTTTCCAAACAATTTGGCTTGTACTACACAGTATATAGAGAGATGCTGATTGTTTAAAGTAAAGAATTACTACCACGTAAGTTAAAATGTTATGAATTATCAGCGAGTGTTTTTATGGGAATATATATCAGGTTTAGGTTTACTAGGTATAAAATCGGTAAAATTCAATTCTCTTTTGATGTCACTACATATATTTTAAGCCTTATGTTGAACTTCCAGATAAATATTTATGATATTTAGTTTTTATCGTGATTGACAATTGTCTTCAACGTCTTTTCGGGACTATCGAGTCAGGCGTGGGCCTTTTAGTCTTTATCTGAGCGTGGTTGATCTGGCCTTGGAGGTTTGTGCTATGTGCTACCTGATATTTAGGTGTCTTATTATAACGCTAACCTGGCTGGGGCGTTTGTGTTTGTAGAAGAGTTCGGGGTAATAATCAGTGATGTAAAATTAGCGTAATTTATATCTTTGGTAAATTACCGTCCTTCTGAGAATTGCCATGGTAATTTACTCAAAAAATGGTAAATTGCGCAAGAATAAATCTTGATAAAAGAGCAGTAATTTACCACGGTAATTTACCAAAAATATAAATTACGGGAATTTTACATCACTGAATGTCATACAAACGGCTGATACCCGGGCTTTTACATCTGCTAGAAAGGGACTTATACGTGTACATAGATGTTGTTTTACTTTTTTAATTTACGGAAATTTTATGTGGTAATTTACCGTAAATGACGGGAATTAGTTCGGTAATATACGAGGTAATTTACCGACTTACATCACTAGTCATAATTTAACGGTTCTATAATAGTTTGGTTCGGCTGGTTTTCCATCTTGTCGTGCATGTTTAGAAATTATGTAAACTTGGTAGGTAGTTGATAAGATTTGATTTTTTCACTCAGGTATCGTACTACTTCCGATCTACTGATTTTACCGAAAATCTAATTAGATAATGAGAAGACTATTAAGCACCTAAACATAAACTTTAGTATTGATAACTCTGCTTGCGCTATCGTGATGAAACACAGAAAGATACACGGACATGATTGTAGAAACCACATTTTCGTAATCAGAGGACTTAGACTTCTGCAAGTATCTAGAGGTCGTACTTTCTTATACATAATTTTCTAATATTACGTATAAGAAAGTAGTTGCTAATATTTTTTATTTTCTAGCTTAGGCCGTTAGGATAATAATTTTCATGTAGAAAACACTAAAAATCCAAAGAGAATTAAATGTTATTTGATTGTCACCATTTCGTTTAAAAAATAGTTAACACCAAATTGTATTTTTTTTTTCAATTAAATGTCAATGTTATTTGCCTTATTTTTGGAACACTCTTTACACTCGAAATATGCGCATGAAGATGTTTCACACACCTATATGAATGTTTCTCAAACATTTTCAGTTTCCTGTTAAACGCAGAAGGTGTACGCGCGCATGTATATGTAATACTTGTATATTTAATATTTTTCCTTACTTTAATTCCTTCTTATACAGCATCCAAGAGAAGCTCCAAAAATGTTCACAGAATAAACAATATTTACCTATCCATTTTAGTATTATTTTTTATTCCGTTTTATATGTTACAAAAAATCATTTGTATATATTGAGTAGGAAAATACAAAACATTTTTATTAATTTATAGAATATCCTGTGAAATAAATTCTATTCACTTTATCAAAGCATCAACAAGGTAGGGAACGAAACAAATACAATGACTATTTCAGTATATAAATAGCAAATAGGTGCGTACAGAAATATTGAGCAGTTCTTAAATAATAGGATAATAATACATGTTTCATTAATAAATAAACTCCAACAATAATTCTAAAGGTAGAATAATCAAGTAAACTGTAACCTATAAATATAACAAAGAAAAGAAATGCGAAATATACACACTTCAGCTCTATTGTAAACAAGCACATGTTTCTTCCACGCGTTCATCGACTTCTTGCCAGTTCTTGCCACGGTGTACTTCGACGTGCCACGAAATAACACTAGGTTAAAATCGCTGAGATCATCAAACATTTTCCTTTCTCTTCGCCTTAAATATCACCGCGGTTAAGTGCAACAAAGATATATATGTCTGACTAAATCTAATTTTCTCTAGACTATATTCTCGTACGTAAAAAGAACGAACACGACTATTTTTCTTCCTCTGTGCCACCGTTAAGTGTAGCAGCAAGCAACGTGTTCGCGAAGCCGCGGTCTTCGCTCGCAGCGTAGTTATTGGTAGTTATACAGCACCGCATACAATCGAGAGGTGTGAATGCATGTGTTCATTTTACTATATTGACATAACATAGAAACTTATTGTTTTCATTTCGCTTATTTATTTCAAATCCGAAAACAATGGTGCGCAGACAGAATAGGTATCAAGACCAAGCGCAGCCCCCGCCTTCTAAAGGTCCCGGTAAGATTAACAAATATTTCATATTTTTATGTTGATGGTCTAGGTAACTTGCTGGCATATGGTTGACTTTAGTTTTATTACCATGTTGTTTACGATGTTCTGCATGCGTGTTAGGAGTATTTTTAATAATTTTAATTACAAATAGAAATTGAAAGGACTGCAAAAGTAAATATTTTAAACTTGCTGTAATTTGCAATTGTATGTGATAAAATCGCATTTATATGATCTTTTATACTTCTGTTTTGCAGCATATTACGTTATTTACAGCGTGTTACTTTATTTCTATCAACGTTTGAGTAACATAACTTTAGAGAAATGCTTAAAATCAGAAAAGTAACATAAGCACATTCAATTAATTTAGTTTATATATTTATTAAATTATTTGAAAAGGTAATATATAGCTCAAATAAAGTTTATTGAGAATGGACTAAAACTGTTTTAAATTCTGGAGTTCACATAATTAGAAACAATTGGTTCTAACGAGGAGATTATTACAGTAATATAGGAATAAGGATAAATAAGTTGTATAGGGAATTTATAGAATGCATTCAAATTCAGCTACTATTTTGAATATTACAGTCCGAAAAGTATTTGTTTATGGACATAAATTCTTAACTCAAACTAGAGAACAAGGTAAAGCCATAATTAAGCCCGTACGGTGCTATGGCATTTAGTTATGGTGTAGATCAAGCAATTTCAACTTAGCCAAACTTCAGAGAGTGGCAACCATATGCAATGCCATCTTGTACATACCAAATCATGTCACGTAATCTACTGCGAGATTGGTACGACTAGAGTGACAGAAGAATTTCTTCTACAAATGTGCGATATTGAGATAGATTGGACAGTGTTTCCAAGGATTTTCTGGTTGTTCATAGTCAAAAGATGTGTGGTATTGTACAAAAAGTTACGGGTGGACAAAAATAACAAATTGTGTTAAGTACTGTTATAAACCTTATTGTCCAAAGTTGGATAAATCGGAAAAGTTCATGGAGCATTAAGAATGTTTGAGGTTCTTGTTTTTGATATGGACGAAGAAAGAAAGTGGCCCCCGGCCTTAAGTGAAAAGATTATTAGTTAGACAGATAGATAATGTATTCAGTGTAAATTAAAATATCACATGAAATGTCAATATGCATTTTCAAATGACAGAATAAAATATAAAACATAATAATACACGATATATATGTACTTTACGAAACAACCATTAAAAGATAATTAAAATGTATAAGCTAAAAAACCCTGGACACAATAAAATTCATTTCTTAATAAAAAAAAAAAACCTGCTGTAGTAAATTTCTTGTCAGGCAGGGATTTCCAGCTATATGGTAATTCGTTAAGTGCCCAGTAGTTGGTTGATTGGTTTTTATTTATTCTGTGGTGTGGAATACTCTGATGGTTCATCTACCTTGTGCCATACATGTGCAGATTTCCGTTTTGAGCATACATTTCAGGGCAGTCGTGAATATATATCATCAGTTATAAGGTGAGAATATTATTATATTGGAATAGTGACCTGCAGGCCAAACCTGACGCTCCCAATAGTAGAATGCCATAGGTGGTCGTACTCTCAAATCCTCTGGTAACCTCATGCGTGGAGATTTTTGAATCAATCTTCATGTGGCGAAAACAACGGTAGCCAGAGGAAAACAAAGTTTGTTAATATGATTGTCCCAGGTTAAATTCTAGATTAGAGTTATTCTCACAGATGTTACTGATTCTCTGATATTCTGTATCCATTTCTTTGTTGTAACTAACAAACTCTGTGTTTAAGTGGCATTGATTTTTAGGGAATTTGGATCGAACCGGGTTTTTGCATCTCTCAAAGCACTTTCTGTAATGTTACTGATATTGCCCGCAAATTTTGCTCTCACCACTCGTATCATCTGCATATTGTATAACACATCCTTCGGTTGGTATTAAGGTACAGGATGAAGGGATTTCACGTCGAAACATTGAAAACATACTTCAAATAAGTAAATAATGATTTCTAAACTATTATACATATATTGAAAGACTTTGGTATAAATAATGCGAACACCACGAAAAACATGTTCTTGAATCGACAGAAAAATCTTACGGAATATCTCCTTATAGAAAACGCATGATTTTAGACAAAGATTATCAACTTTAAAGCATTTTGTAACGCCGTTTCAAGTCAATTGAAATCCAAGTTTGAAATTGTTTGGAGTTAGTGAACGATCGAATTAAGGGTAGGTATTGTTTATTGAATTTTTGAATAATTTTATTAAATTTGTCCTTATTATTGGAATTGATTATCATAATAAAAACAAATTTATTAAACTCATTTAAAAAAGATAAGAAACATTTGATAGCTAACATCACTCCACATAATGTTAACCTTGGGTTGGTTTAATGTGATTTTTATAAAAGTATACTGATCGAAATAACATTTAATACAAAACAACTCGTTTTGTCAACACTATGAAATTACATTGGTAATCACAATTTGTTTTCATATACAATGTACATAAAAGCTGATAACTATAATTCATTCATTAACAAACAAAACATCTCCTGCAGACAATAAACATTTTTTTCAGAAAGAAGATAAGATCTTATTCACAAGTGGATAGAGGTGTCGATATTTTTTTTAAATAAATGCAGTTACATAGCCCATCTCAATCATAGTAAAAAACGCACACGCTTCAAACAGTGTTGCTACCTAGAAATGTTGCAAACTTTTACAATATATTACCTGAATACCTGTTCCTTTAACAAAGATATATTTTGATATATGTTTGGTGTGCTTCAAAATATTATTACTAATAAAAATGAATTAATATTTCATTATAAATTGTATATTGTAATAAAAATGTAAAATGATACAAAATGTTACACCGCTTTCGAATTTATGAAAGAAAATTAAGACACTCTCACTTATGTTAGTATATTTTTATTGAATTTCGTATAATTGATACCAAATTGTAGGAAAACGTGAAAGCTTCAAATTAAAATTTCTGGAGTATTGTTAATTTACTAGTGTTATAATAGTATATTAAAGGACAAGTTTCATTTTGACGTTTCAAAGTACGAATTCAGAGTTTAAGAAACGAGTGGCGTAGCCACGAGTTTCTTAACTGAATGAGTGCTTTAATGTCAAATGAAACGTGTCTTTTATGCTATTTTTTGCAATTAGTTTTAAAATTTCTCTTTTTGTAAAAGCAAAACGAGAAAAATTTGATAATCAAGCGAAATTTTGTGGCGGTTGTCACCTTGGTTTGGCACAAGATTTAAATTGACAAGTTAATTTAAAATTGACACATTTTTGATAATTTTCAACAGAATGTTTCTACTGCACACGGTATCACTATCACTTCGAAAGATAATTCAAACGTTAATATAAATGTTTATAATAGTTGTACTATTTCAAAGATTAATTAAAAATATCAAATCTTACAATGAATTTCAATATAAAAACCTCAAACTTGCTTACAAAATGTCATATTGACATCTCCATTTCTGTTGCAATGTGACCAACTTAAAATAAATCTGTTTAAATGTTCCATTTCTATTACGCAACTAGTGCTGTAAGACCCTATTACAGCACTAGTGAAATAAATGGTATGATTACGGTACTAATTGCAAAAAATATACTAACCCAGATGGTAGCAGTACAGTACACATTACATAATACTGCTAGGTAATACAAGGAATATTATATATTTTTATAAAGATGAAGTATAAACGGTTTCGCATTTTATTGCTATACAAACAAGGACTCGTTCCTTCCTCCTAAATAAATAAAGCAGATTCCTGTAGAATTGAATGAACAATCAGTAGATTTAGATTAAAAAAATATTTCCAGAAGATTGGTAAATATTGCGAATTCAGCTAGATTTTTCATGTTTTTACGATAACTCATCGTGAAAGGTTTTCTTTTTGCTACAAAGGCCAAGATTTTCGATAACTTATCCCCAATGCATTAATTTAACTGCATGTTCTAATAGAATTATAGCTATTAATATAACGAGAATATTATGCGATTTATAATACTCGAGATATTGAAGTTATATTCAAAGCTTTATTGTATCCATCAAATACGAAAACAAAACAGCATATCAACAAATGTCACTTTTATATAAAAAAAAAACTTATAAGTTTGCACGCTTTTGAAAGAAATCATGGAAAATGTTGATATTCCTGAAAGCATTCCAGAGGCAGCACAGACTGTGGAAGATTAGATTTGCTGCCAGAGAAATCAAAAGTATGTTACGAAAAAGAATATCGTCTGTTTTGTGAGTGGCGAGATAGTGAATAAGTTCAAGGAGCTGGAGAAACGATTATACTCGCCTATTTTGTCAAACTTTCAAATGAATAATCTCCTTTATTTTTGTGGCCGCAGTATTCCATGTTGCGAGCTTGTTTCGAATTGAAGGAAAGAGTGAAAATCGACAAGTATGGTGATTTGGTAAGATTGTTGATGGATTTTTGTGTACAGCTCCCGACGAGGTATTTTTGATGATGAGAGTAGGTTTTTGATTGGAATTAGTGAAGGTTTCAGAAGTAATGAATTAGTGAAAATGTCTATGGACGATGTCGGGATTTTAGAGAGTAAGATTGTCATTACCATTCCTGACTAAAAAAATCACAAGAGAAGATTTTCTGCCCTTTGTATCTTTGTATCTGAGTAATATTAATACTGTTATACGTAATTTAAGAAATATTTAGCATTACGGCCGTCACATTTTACCACTAAAAAACTGTTTATCTCGTACAGAAATGGAAGGTGTACGATTCAGCCTTGTGGTATCCATTTCTTTTCTAAAATACCTGAGAAAATCACTACATTTCTCAACCTTGAAAATCCAACTATGTATTACGTACAGGTCATTGTATTAGAAGATCTTCAGCAACTTTGCTTGTTAACGCCGGTGGAGATATGTTAGATTTGCAGGAACTGGGTGTATGAGAGTCAAATAAAGTTGTCAGAGGGTATTTAGAATAAAACCTGATTAAGAAAGTTCTAAATTGCGCAAAAGATCCAGGTCGCGAACGTCTCAATAAGAAATGTGTCAAATACAAAAGAAGCAATGGAATGTTCACTATATGCAAATAGTAAAGAAATTGAAGATCTAGCGATCGCACACAAGAACGGAATATTTTTTGCATATAATAATTGCAACAAAATAGATATTCCTGTGCAAAAATAAACTTGTACTATAATTTTGTATCTACCAACCTAGTAATATTATAGTCTCAATAATTATCAATAAATGTTTAACATAAAATGAACTTAATAAAGTATAATCTCTTAATAAATTAGAAAAAAAAAATAAAAATATGCCAGACTTAAACCAGACATAAAATTATGTCATAGATGATAGATTTTTTTTAATTAGATATACCACTTACAAAGTAATTTTTCCCCTAAAAATCTACATTTCCACTACAGAAACCGCTGTCAGAAATTAATATCAAAATTAGCCCATTTATTAACATAATTTGAGAAAGTTTTGATTTATAAGCGTAAGTGAGTGTACATTTTAATTACTGTAACACCAATTATTTATGGCAAGTGCGTTTTACTGATATGGTTTACTATCTCTAGATAGTAACACAGACTAATTAATAATTAAGCTTATATAGGAAAAGCATCGTAATCATATTGTACCTAAAAAAAGATTAATTGCATCAGCATTAAATATAAATACTTTCTTATCTCATGTGAGCTTGACATGTATGTTTAAACACATTAACATATATTTATATACATTGTTAAATTATGTATTTATTATTTGTACACATATCTGATATGTATATATGTATACAACACTGGAAAGGAATAAACCAAAATTAAGTTAGAAGAACACTGAGATGAAAGCACACATTCATTCATAAAGGGCGGCCATCGACAACGAAATAGGATGATCTTTGTAATTGACAAACTAAACAAAACAAATCTATTTTTCGAATGCGCACATCTGTATATTTAATTAATTATATTTAATTTAATTTCATAACTTCAGGCACCTAGCGGGAGGGGTTGTGTCCTTGTTTATCATCACAGGTAATTGTTGCGAGTGATACGTCATTTTAAAAATAATTAAATTCTCTTATTTGCTGGGATGCACTTTAATAATACAGAGTGATCTAACGAAAGCATTCATGACATTGACACCAATTCTTGAAGTATGTGTCGATAGATCTACACAATTTACCGATGTACATAGGAATTGCTCTTGAAACTTCAAACTCAGATTGAGCATAGAGTGAAGAACGCTCTATAAAGTAAAACATACATGACCTTTCCAGTACCAGAAGTACATCCCAATATAAAGTTAATGTTGCACAGTAATACCTATTTAATATCACCAGATTGTTGTAATTTTCATTTGCCCGTTTATTTCAAGCACTGAATTCAAATACAACAACAAACGTTCTTATTGGATCACTCTGTATTAGTGAAGTGTAACACATTCTCGTACACGAATTAATTTCTGATAACAAGGCTGTCTTTCAAACATTATGTTTTATTGATGAATCGTGTTTGAACTTAATCGACGAGGTGAATGGCTTGATATTATCTGTGATAAATGTTAGCTTTAAGACGAAAGAATGTCATAACCAAAGTTTTCAACAAAATATTAACATCAGGCGAGAAAGAAATTAAGTTTAGCATTTTATAAAACCATAGGTTTGCACTTGACATAGGCTAACTTTTTTATTTGAAAAGATAGACCTATGGTCCCTGAAGCAAAGTTTTAGGAATCAGTCCAAATAAGAAAAATGCGTGGAAAAAATAAACACGTTGTTGTCAGCTATTTCAGAAAAACATATTTTCTTAAATGGCAACACCGCGTTTTTTTTAACAATTTCTAATACATCTTGAGATTCTAGACAAAACAGAGAGGATGCAAGTTTTTGATTAAAGTGGCGGTTTACGAGCTAATAGTGCCTAAACTTTAATACATTTTCCCCTCAAATGTTACATAATGTTAATAGAAATTTTGTTGAACGTATTTGTTGCTGCAGAACCCAACAAGGAAATCAGTTCGAAAATTTTTTTAAAAAATAAATGTTAGGTAATTAATTTTTGTTACTATTGCTATTTTTTGAATGCTGGAAAATAAGTTAAATATCGGCACCATTAGCTCGTAAACCGCCACTCTAATCAAAAATTTGCATCCTCTTTGTTTTGTCTGGAATCTCAAGATGTATTAGAAATTGTTAAAAAATGCAGTGTTGCCATTTAAGAAAATATGTTTTTCTGAAATAGCGCCTAATCTGGCAACAACGCGTTTATTTTTTCCACGCATTTTTCTTATTTGGACTAATTCCTAAAGCTTTGCTTCAGGGACCATAGGTCTATCTTTTCAAATAAAAAAGTTAGCCTATGTCAAGATTTAAAAAAATAACCCTATATATTAACTTATAACTAGTTTTGGAAATTGCTAAAATGTATCCTCTTATTTACTAAATTTAATATTTTGATTGAAAAAGTTAAGTAGCCAGGGTTAAGTAATATCTTAATTGAACTATATAACGAAATGACATACTTTTTTCTAAACACTGACATCTTGCACAAAGAATTCAAGTCCAGCATATATTTGATAAATTCGCCACAAATTATCTGAACAAGTATAACTTTCAAGAAATTCATAATTGCCAAAATTGACAAGTATTGTAGATATTTTATATCTTTAGATTGTTACTGCTTACATAGTGTGTACATGACCACTACTGTACACAAAGACTACTAAACAATTAATATAACATACATATGAGTCACGTATTTAACAATCTCCTTAACTACGATTATCTCTTGTAAATATTCCAAACACTTTTACTGATATACAAAACTTTTGGTGCTATACAGCTTGAGCGCGCGAGGTATGATCACCCGATATCAGTCGATATTCTTCGGACGTATATTCGGCAAATGATCTCCGCTAGCTGTGTTCGCCAGATATAGATATATAGATTTATTTTTCCAGAGTTGTTATTTCGTTATATTTACTGGAGAGAATCTCTAATTTTAATTTCTATTTCAAGGGTCGTTTTTATGTTATTTTATGGTATTCCTGTTATACTTATTTTTGGTTTTTTTTTTACCATGAAATTTCTATTTATTTATTTTTCTCTAGACATCTTAGTTTATTCTGCAGATGTTTCAGGCGGATTGTTTTTATTTCATTCTAAAACCCAGTTGTACTGCTATAACTTTGTACACAACTACATTATTATTTAATTTCATAAGGATAATCATAATTACGTTATAAGTATTACAATCTTCGCGTTATTATCGACTTAGTTATCTAAGCAATCGTCATCACTTAAAGAGAAAATTTAATTTGTTCTTCTTGTCAATCTGCAAAAAAATAATCAGATCACTATGAGTTCGAATATGAGCAGGCAATGCTAGTATGTTGTGCCGTTACTCTGATGTGTATTATCGGACCACGTTTAGATGCGAGTTTACGTATACCATCGGGTGATCATACCTCGCGCGCTCTTGCTGTATATCATGTATTATATCATCAGATGAGTCTAACAGATATCTAGTAGAGACTATTAATTTGAAATCTCGAGTTTCATTCCGTTTGTTGTTCCAAATCTCTTTCCCATGCTCTCTGCGTTAGTACATTGTTTAACATTTTTATCATATAATTTCTGCATTTTAAAATATACAGGCTTTTAAGAATAACATTTCACAAATTTCAAAAATATCAATTATTTGAATTTGTAGTGTTTTTCAATAAATACGCCACTTTCCATAAGACCAATCAAACAAAATATTTGATACACATTTTAAAAAGTGTTTTGACAAATAGGTAGGTAATTAATACATTTGCCACTAATTATAAGTGTCAGATTATTGTATAATTAAATTTTACTGGCAATTTGTTTAATTTATGTACAACAATCTAATAATTTGTTTACTTAAAAATTTTATTTTTTTAAATTTAATTAAACATTAAATCAATTGTCTAACATGTAATTAGTGTGCAGCCTGAAAGAAAATTGACTTTAAGGAGGACAATTTCTTCTTATTATTTTAAATTCTTGAGAGTTGAATTAATATTACTACTATGTACTATGTGGTACTTTTTTTTAGTAAACAAAGAACTGATATAATGGCTCTTTTGATTCAGTGACTTACAATAGTTCTTAATTTCTATACGAAATGTAACACTTACAAGGCTATAGACAGTTTGTTTCAACACAAAATTTCTGAACATATACAGGGTGAGTCATCTCCGCGGGTACGGCCGATTATGCCTTTATGAGTAAAGATATTTCGGAGCGGTTTTTTACTTGCGATAGCTGCTTATTAGGAGCACATTTTAAAAATATTTTGTATTATGCAGAGTGTTCCATAACTTGGTGGCTAACCATAGTTATAGTTTTTTAAACGGAACACCCTATATATTATTGCATTTTTGTATTCCCAGTATAATTTTTAGTCAAAAAGTAATAAGATAGTATAGGCCTAAAATGTAAAGTTTTTGACTTATTCCCATTTTTCTGAAAAATTCAATGTTTGTATAAAATTATATTTCTCGAAAACGACGTAATAGATGGAAACAATTTTTTGCAGTCTTGTTTAGAATAAGAGGTCCTAATAGAAGCATGCTTTATTTTTTTTACAGTTACTAACTCCATGTGCAGAAAACTGGATTAAAATTACATGACGCGTTTTTGAATAAGTCATTTTTTTTCAAATGGAACACCCTGTATATTTATTCATTTTTGAATTACTTATTTAATTTCACATCAAAAACATGTAAGACGTTAATACTTTAAAACTGACTATCAAAGAGTTATTGTCGTTTTTTGATATGCTTTTGTAGTTTTTGCCAAAAAGTCAATTTTTTCAAATGGAACACCCTATATATTATTTCATTTTTGAATTTCTTATTAAATTTCACATGAAAAACATGTAAGACGTTAATACTTCAAATGTGACTATTACTGAGCTATTGTCGTTTTTTTAATATGATTTTGTCAGTTTTGTGGTTATAATTAATGTAGTAAGTACTTACAAAATTATATCAAAAAGGGACTCAGGGCTCAGTAATAGTCACAAGTCACTTTAAAAGCACTAACGTCTTACATGTTTTTAATGTGAAATTAAATAAGCAATTCAAAAATGAACGAATATACAGGGTGTTCCATTTGAAAAAATTGACTTTTATACAAAGACTTGTCATGTAATTTTAATCCAGTTTTCTGCACATGCAGTTAGTAACTGTAAAAAAATAAAATATGCTTCTATTAGGATCTATCATTGTAAACAATACTACAAAAAATGATATCCATCTAAAACGTCGTTTTCGAGAAATATAATTTTATAAAAACATTGAATTTTTCAGAAAAATGAGAATAAGTCATAAACTTGATTTTAGGACTATACTATCTCATAACTTTTAGACTAAAAATTATACGGGGAATACAAAAATGCAATAATATATAGGCTGTTCCATTTAAAAAACTATAACTATGGTTAGCCACCAAGTTATGGAACACTCTGTATAATACAAAATATGTTTAAAATGTGCTCCTAATGAGAAGCTATCACATGAAAAAAACCGCTTCGAAATATCTTTATTCATAAAGGCATAATCGGCCTTACCCGCGGAGATGACTCACCCTGTATAGTAACCCGTCATAACACTCGAATTTCTATGCCTTTCTTGTTTAATTTAATCATGTCATCAGACAGTTCTTTTATCCAGTGCAGGATACTATTCCAGTATGTTGATTCTTTAGGTGTTGCTATATGCTGAACATGACTCCGCATCAACGGTTTCAAAAATTGTTAAAGATAAACTCATATACACATTTGGTAAAGAATAACAAACAACTTTTCAAATTATCTTTACTGCAAAGCATTAATTTTCAAGGATGCAAATGGCTACGCCTTAAAAAACATAGATTTACTGCATTACGAGTAAGTTAGTGAAGTACAATAACCCACAGGCTACTCTACTAATAATACGAGGGCATATTGAAAACTAATGCCTCCATATTCATAACTTTTATAATGACGAGCCAGACCGTGTCAAAAGTTGTTTGCCATTTACCTTACGCATTTATAAAGAAGTCCCCCTAGTGCAGACTCTCAATAACATCGCGTGTGCGCACGATAGTTCTAAACATGGCGACCGGCATGGATGTGCGGTTAAAGCAACGAGCTGCCATTGAATTTCTTACTGCGGAAGGGCAGCGCCCATTGACATCCATCGAAGGTTGAGTGCCGTCTACCGTGATGCGTGTGTTGATGTGACTACTGTTAGGAGGTGGGTCAGGACTGTGAAAGACGCAAATCCAGCTGAAAAAGATGTCCATGAACTGCTGGTTCAAGAGAATCGACGGTGTAAACAAAGTGACATTGCCAACAGGATGGGTATTTCACAAGAAAGAGTACATCATATTATCTGCAATGTTCTGCAGTATAGGAGAGTATGCGTACGTTTGGTTTCCCGAATGCTTACTGATGAAATAAACGCCAATCGGAAACAAATTTGCGAACAACTCTTGACTCGATATGAAGCAGAAAGTGATGCTTTTCTCCAGAAAATTGTGACCGGTGACGAGTAGTGGGAGCATTACGACCCTAAAATGAAACGTCAGCCCGAACCACAACCGAAAAAATTCAAAGTCCTTTCATCTGCCGGGAAAGTCATGATTACCATATTCTGGAATTACGATGGCGTCGTTCACATTGAATTTTTGGAACGTGGCTGTACTATCAACTCCGAAGGATATGTGAACACCCTAACAAATCTGGAGCGCCGCACAGTGGTCTGAAACGTCCAAAAAGTTGGTCAAAACCTAAAAAAACATTTTTTTTTCAAATAGTTTCTTGTGTGGTAGTCGGTAAACGAGGTGCCGGCGCGTCTATTTCTCGAATATCAGATAGATGGCGCGCCTACAGGACGTGTAGTTGTGTGTGAAAGTCGCGGTTGTCAAAACTTGCTACGTGCAACGTTCAACAATAAACGAGAAAAACAACATTTGAAGTGCACACAAAAATTCGTGAATGTGCAAATATCTTCAACAAGAAGATGGAGAATGCGCCTGATGATTGGTATAATGTTTTGACACTTTACTTTTTTTAAACAATTTTTTATAATTTGTTATTAAAAATTTTCCGAAATTGTCAAAAAAGTTATGTTTCCGCGAGACTCCGCGTTGTTCGCTGATTCATTTCCCAGATGAATGTCTAACTAACTAGAAAATCGAAAATCCAGGTGCGACTTTCTGCGATTCTCCTCGCAATTGATTTATTTGTATTTGGTTGCGCGGCCCTATACATGTGACGCGTCACATGTATATGTCACATCATAATTACATATTTTTAACTAATCTTGAAGAGATTTAATATGCGCACCATCCGAACCAAATAGTAATTTAGAAGAAGTCACTTTGAATTATTTAAAGTGCAATTACCAAGAAATAATCATAATTATTATCATTATTTTCATTATTATCATTATTATTATTATTATCATTATCATTATTACTATTGTTATCATAATTGTTATTGTCTTTATCGTAAGTATAATTATAAAAAGTATAATGAGAAACAACACAAAATTTATTAAGCCAAATTTTATATTATTTTATCGTATTTTTGAACATAAAACTGGCAATTTAAAACTCCCCATTTTGCAATTTACCATTTTTACCTCAAATCTACAATCAGAAAGTAAAAAAACTAAAGCATACTGATTTTCAGCCAAATCCAAACCTTTTTCGAGTTTTGACCAGCTTTTCGGGCGTTTCAAACCACTGTGCGCCGGCTGAGTAGGGTTTGTCTAGACAAAGTGCCAATTCTGCATCATTAAAACGCTCGCCCTCACACAAGTCAGATAATGCGCGTAGCATTGGAAGAGCTTGGGTTTCATGACTATGACGTTTTACCTCATTCACTTTATAGCCCCGATCTTGCGCTTTGTTACTTTTTCCTCTTTCCGAAGCTTAAGGAACATCTTACGGGCAAGCATTTCTCTTCGGATGCAGAGGTGATAACGAAGGTGCGGAAATGATGCTGTGGGAAGTCTTCAAACTTTTCCCATGACGGACTTGCAAAACTGGTAGTACGTTGGCGTAAATGTATTGCTGTCAGTGGCGATTATGTGGAAAAGTACATATATCAGTGCGTAGAGGACAGTTTATACTGTCGTTTTACATTTATATGTAAACCATATATCTATTAGTAATAATGTTATAGCCATGGAGGCATTAGTTTTCAATATGCCCTCGTATATTTGTTTTATTTCTCAATACAATACTCCTTAAGCGTCTCTCGCCATTATAACTCGTCAGAAAAGTGTCACTTCGTTTATTTTTTAAAGCATTCCGATTATCTGCCCTTCAACAACTTGTGGGTAGTTATAATTTTGTTCAAAGTTTGTTTAGTCTTAAGTTATCATGTGGTTTCCATATGCTTTCATGTAAATAATGTTGTGATCGAAGTCCAAGTTTTAAAGAAATGCTGCCCTATTTTAAGTATTTGTCCTCGTCTCTTCGCCTTAAATATTACAGTTACTTAGTTCTCTTTTCCGAGGTGTATTTGACAATCTACCTAAGTATATGTATTCTCGACATTTTCAATTTAGCGTTTATTATTGCTTTTATGAGTATCTCCCTTGCGACATCTTCTCGTCTAATGGAATCAAATTTCTCCATTAGACGAGAATATGTTCTATAATAGCACCAAGTAAGAGCGAATTTAATTAAGTATTATCACAAGACACATATATTAATAATGCATCTATTTAAATTTATTTCCTGTCTGTGTGTTGGTTTTTATGATGGTTGGAAATGTCCCAGGAATTAGGCTCCAAAATCCATATGAGTTGTGATATATTTATACTAATATTATTAAGGGTGGTTTCATAAATCCGTATATTGTAAAACCATTCCAAGAAAAACTTTTTAGGATTACCTCAACAATATAAATGTAATTTTTTAATGGAATACATTTTAAATTAAATACAACATCACAAAGGAAAAAAGTACTATATTCTACTCCCATACTTTAATTGTATTATTAGATATGCTGAACCTGTACTTTAATGATGTCCATTAAGATACAAGTTTATATCCAATAGGAATGCGACATTCCAATATTCAAACAATATTCAATATGGCGATTGTATATCTGACAGATATAAAAATTAATTAAGTGTGACAGTTCTCTGCAATTTACAAGAAAGTAGTTAACATTTGTGCTTTTTTGAAAATATAAACGGTAAAAATGAGAGACAATGACAATGATATGTAAAATTTGACTCCAGCAGAAATTATGGAACAAGCCTTAGTAGCCACGAACAATTTATTACTAGCTAAATTCGCAAAAACGTACGGAAAAATTTACGCTCAATTCATGAAATGGAATGTTCAAAAAATAATGTTTCATTATGGGGGTCGTAGAAAAAATAGTGTATGCAACTCGCTTTTAATGGCTATTAAGACACTCGTATTCATAAGAATAGATGCGATGCTGAGTGAATTAGGTTAATTGAATATAAGAACGTATAAGTAATTGCACATTATATGAAATAATAAATAAAAAGTGTGAGTGTTTTTACTTTATTCTGTAAACACGAGATTGTTTAATCTTGCTTTAGTAAGTGGCATATGAATGAAACTTCATTTAAAGCATGAAGTCGTATATGGAACAAAACTGGTATACAGAAGATTCAGCAATTTAATTGTATGGATAATTATACAAAATACTTTCCTAACGCCTAATCCTTTATAATTACCTGAATAATAACGGTAATAGCTAATAATTCTGCGAATTAGGTACTTGTTACTGTAAATACTTCCTTTGTGGTAGGTACTTACTATATAACTTCTTTTCACCATATATGTCTATTCTATAACGACAAGGAGGGATATCTTGTCTTAGAGTCGTCAAATATACTTTGGCATAGATTTTAACTTAGGTATATATTTTATAAAATCATGCCGTTAGATTCCGTTAGAATATTTCCACAAACTTACATACGAGTATGTAAACTATTTATGTTTTTATTTATACATAATAATGTGAACTTGACATTGATTTGCCAATTTAAATATATATAATAATACGGTTATAAATCTTCAGTATAGTGGTACAGTATATACATTTATACACTTAATATTACATAAGTTTGGAACAAAAACATGCAGTACCTAGATTGTACTAATATATTCTTTAGTAACACAAACTCGTGCCAACAAAATCTATTACTTTAAATTTGAAATAGAAAAGTCAATAACATGAATAAGGAAAAGCACATGTATAATTGCCAAGCTTCTCTTTGCATGAACGATGTTATATTTTTATATTTCCTGAATTTCTAGGCATTTCTAGAATATGCCGAATGATTTCTAATTGGCTTATTTGACGTTTTTTACTGCATTTACATAATTTTGTAGTTTGGCTCATGCATCTGGAACCACAGTATGCAAAAGAATTAATATTAATATCCTACTATGACTAATAAAATATCCAGCAACTGGCAGTCATAGATAATACAGGGTGTCCAGAAACTCTCCTGACAAACGAAGACCGGAGATTCCTCAGATAATTTTAAGACAATTTAACCCAATTCACCCTAGTCTGAAAATGCTTCCTAAGGGAGCTAGAGCTCTTTGAAGATGGCGCCTTGTAATTAATTTTTTTTAATATCTCCCGAACGCTTCTATTTAGAAAAACAAAAACTGGTATGCTTATTTATCCTCCAGAGATGAATCGATTCCATCAATTGCGAATTTCTAGTACCGGTCATAGGCGTCCGTTTTGGGTAGGTAAACGGTTATTTTAACGCGTAACTTTTTTGTCTTAAACTTTTAAGCATTTGTGACACTAGATTATTAAATTTTCAAGTATTCTAGTACTAAAAGGTTCTCTTACTTTAAGTCGGTAGGATACACCGTTTTCTAGAAAAATCGATTTGAAAATTTTTCGTTTTTTCGTCAATAAAATTCAATTTGTTATGTACCTACTTATTTTTAGCGACGAAGTTGGCTAGGACTATCAAGGCATGGATGAAAATTAATTTAATAAATCATCTTTTGTTTCAATAAATGCAGCACACAATTCGTAATAAAAGTTTGGGAAAAGAAGCAAAAATCAATTTGAAACAAAATTTTAGCTGAAGGTTTTTAAAAACAAAGTATTTATTACAATGGAACGAAACTAACAAAAAAAGAACAAGTATCAAAGGTAGATAGTTACAAAAGATGCTCGATGTGATGACCATTAGTCTCTATGCATAAATTTACCCTTTTGCTTAGAGGACGCCGAATTCTTGCAAAAACTCCAAAGTTATTTCTAAATTCGTTGCAAGCATCTTGTATCCTTAGCCAGAGTTATGCACGATTTTGTATCGGAACGGAATAAACAAATGCTTTTATGTATCCCCAAACACAATAATCGCAAGGATTCAAATCCGGCGATCTTACTGGCCAAGCAACTGGACCGCCTCTTCCAATCCAATGGTCTTCGTAGTTATTACCTAGAAAGTCTCGTACATTCCTGCTAAAGTGGGCCGCACAGCCGTCCTGTAGAAACCATAAGTTTTACCGAATATTTAAACGCACCTCATCTAACAAATCAGGTAAAATATTTTGCAGGAAATGTAAGTAATCTACACCATTTAAACGAGCAGGTAATTCCACAGGTCCAAGTAGATAATCGTCAACTACTCCAATCCAGACGTTTATGCTAGACCTATGCTGATGCTTAAATTCTTGAACAACGTGGGGATTGTCACCAATGTACGAATAATAGTGTGCATTATGTACATTAAAAATTCCATTTTTTGAGAATGAAGCTTCGTCACCAAACAAAATGTACCTGAAAAAATCTTCATCTTGATTTATCTGATTTTGTAACCATCTAGCGAATTCTACACGAGCAGGAAAATCTCCTTCTAGCAGTGCTTGCACCTTTGTAAAATGAAAAGGATATAAATTTTCTTTGTGTAAGATATTTCCTACGGAAGATTTTGAAATTGTGGGGTACATGGCAGATAGTCTTCGAACGCTAATTTCTGGATTTTCCTCAACTTCCATTAAAATAACATCTTCATGTTCTGCTGTTACATCATTATGTCTCCCTGTTTCATTTTTTTTTTTGGGACCACTGAACCTGTTTCTCTTAATCGTTGATGAAGAGCTGTAAATGTTGAGTGAGTGGGATGCTGACGATTGGGAAATTTTTCAGCGTATCTACCTTGCGCTACTCGAGCGTTACACCTCATTTCGCCATAAACTAAATGCATATCGGCATATTCTTCATTAGTAAAAACCATTTTTTTTTAAATTGAAATCGTTGTGTTTGAATGCTACAAAGTAAAAAATCAAAAGATAAACTTCGCGAACTGACAACAATTTGACAACTAAAAACGTAGGTTTTATTTCTGTTGGCAGTTCAGAGCGAACTAGTGCAAAAAATAATAAATTGAATTTTAATGACGAAAAAACTAAAAATTTTCAAATCGATTTTTTTAGAGAACGGTGTATCCTACCGACTTATAGTAAGAGTACCTTTTAGTACTAGAATACCTGAAAATTTAATAATCTAGTGTCACAAATGCTTAAAAGTTAAAGACAAAAAAGTTATGCGTTAAAATAACCGTTTGCCTACCCAAAACGGACGCCTATGATCGGTACTAGAAATTCGCAATTGATGGAATCGATTCATCTCTGGAGGATAAATAGCATACCAGTTTTTGTTTTTCTAAATAGAACCGTTCGGGAGATATTAAAAACAAACTATTTACAAGGCGCCATCTTCAAAGAGCTCTAGCTCCTTTACGAAGCATTTTCGGACTAGGGTGAATTGGATTAAATTGTCTTAAAATTATCTGAGGAATCTCCGGTCTTCGTTTGTCAGGAGAGTTTCTGGACACCCTGTATAGTAATTTTTAATTTATACGTTGGTTTTGATATTTCTTCACTTTGTATGTATCTCTTTCGTGTTCTCTCTACTTTTGCAGTAGAATGATGTTGAATCTTCAATGCATGTGTTCAAAGTAAATTTTGAAAATTCAATTGTCCTTCCAATGTAGAAGATACGCCATTTTTTTAACATCAATCTAAAGTTTCTACTACAACCAAACAAATATTAAAGATAAAACCTTTAACACAAATATAAGTACATACTGTTGCAGGGGTTTTCTCTGTTTCTTCTATTTTTATACAATTTTTATCATCCTAAGGTTATATCGAAGTAACAATTTAAGTAATAGTTAAAAAACATGTATGTAATTATTTTGTTTTTATTTCTGTTTATGATAATCTTCTAGTCTGGTATAAGATAAAATGCTCCAACGAATTATATGATGAAATCGTAATTCCGTGATTCAATTCACAATATTTGAAAATTCGTTTCCAACAATAAAAATTTTGTTAATTCATTTTCTCAGGATTTGTAACATACGATTTGGTAAGATATACTAAGCACCATTTCGTTCTTATTCTGTTCTAGATGAGATCCTACAATGGTCATCAACCTAATTTATTTTACAGCTATTGTCATTATATTATACAGTTCGGATGTTAATTGTAGCTGTAAATCATTTTCTGACGAAGCTACTCAGAATACGTGCATGGCACAATATATTTATGTCGTGTTAATCCAATTTGTATCCAAATCCCCATTGGAATGGTAATACTGCTCGCAAATTGGTCTAACATCTGTAAAATGTTGTGCTTCAAGCAGATGTTTTCATTATTCTTAGTTGTGGACTTTCACCATTGTCATACCTATTAATTGTTTGTTTCAGAGATAAAACTCGAATTTCGTTTCTTCATCTAATGCCCACGCGTTCATTATCCTAAGGTCTGTTGAGTTTTCTTCTACGGTTACTTGTAATAGGAATGGTCTTCGTCAAACGACGACACAATTTCATCCCAACAGTCAAGAAGCCATGCTTTTTTTTAATCATGTACATTTTTAATTATTTATTTTATTGTATAATTATTTCATCTCTTCTCAAATAATAAAAGATACTTACCTCCTCCATCATGTGTTACTAGTTTGAAAGTCTTTTGAACTATTCGAAACTTATAATTACCTTTTTTTTTAGTTGTTTTCGTTATAATCTTGGAATTCATGATTAATTTCATATGAAAGTCACTTTTAACTTACCGTTTCATCTCCATGCACGTGTTATTAGGTATTACTTTCATTAATATTGTGCATACATCAGAAATGTAGTACTTAATATGTGCAAAAATTCTGATAGCAGAAATAAGCAACATTTTTAAAGGAATATCAGCAGAACATGTCGTTGTTTATTTAAGTAGTGTAATAACACTTACGTTACGTTGTCTTTAGGACTGAATAATGGTATATTTTATGAGGAAACGCAAACTGCTCACATAAAAAGCAATTTAATACAGTGTAAAGATAAAGTCTTGTATGACAATGGAGTTTTGCATTACCTTTATTATTCTGTAATTAACACCCGCACAGCTTGACATTGAACGTGTGCGCTACCTGTAGTCTCTCTCGTGAACTAAAATTCTCTGTAGCTGATTGTAAACAAAACACGAACATATCGTATGCAAATAATAAGCCACCTTTAGCGGACGGTCATAAGTGATAAGATATAGAAACTAGGTTTTGCATATCCGGCATACTGTGCTGGATTACAATAGTATTTTGTCGATGAGTTACATTTATACAAGTAAATTTGTCTTATTGTTAAATGTTTTCGACGCTTTTATAATTATGCATTCTTTTGTTGTGTTTCAGTGGCGGACCTTATATATTGGCGAGACCCAAAGAAATCTGGACCAGTGTTCGGTGGAGTTTTAATAGTACTATTGGCACTTACCTATTTTTCACTAATAAGTGTAGTTGCGTACCTATCGTTGCTAGCCTTGACGGGCACGATTTCTTTCCGAATTTATAAAAATGTCGTACAGGCTGTTCAGAAGACTGGAGATGGACATCCATTCAAGTGAGTACATACTTTTATCTTACCTTATACAAAAAGAAAGGTGTATAAGTTTAAATTGTGTTCATCAATTAAAAAAAAAATTGCCACGTATTGGCAAATACTAGTATGTATTTGTATAGGCAAACACTTAACATAGCAAAAGAGACAGATCATAATAGACTACAGAAAATATCCTGGACTAGGAACGCCATTGCATTGCATACATTATCTAGCAAGTAATCACTCACTTTGTTTTGACTTGTAATCTAGCCATATTTCAGGACATACTTTAAATTGAATATTTGCAATGTTACCGATCAACTAGAAACCAATCGCATAACGATGACGCTCCAACAACATCCGAAAATTCATTTTACGAAATATTAATAATAGTATAAATATTTATATAAATCGCACATTTCATTATTTACACCACACTTTTATTTAAAAACATATAGAAAGTATTTAAGACAATCATATAGGTTTGTATAAAATTTGATTTTTTTCGTTTTAGTGTATACGTTTTAATAAAAGTTTGTTTTAAGAAAATACTGTAAATTTGACACATTTTAAAATTTTTAATTTAATAAATATTAAATTATTAAATTTTAATTCGAAATTTTATTTTTTATTTTATTTTTAATCATGTCTGGTAATATACTTACATAAAGCAAGACACTCATGTTTTCTTGGATTTCTTTTCTGTTATTTTATCCTGCGTCAATCGTCTTGTGTCCTCGCCTTCTTGATACCTTTCCTCCCTGATCTATTCTATCCATATTTCTGTTGATTCTTATTTGCGCATGTCCAAACCACCACAGCTAGCATTCTTCAAATGTATTGTCTTCTATGTTATCATTCATAAAGATTGTTCCTTTAATGTTTCCAACTTTATGCTCGATCACTTGGTCATCCATATTTCTGAAGTGTCTCATATGTATGCTATTACTGTTGCTTTTGTCTTGATGTTCCTGGGGCAATGTTGTCGCTGCGTACATAAATATGGCTACGCTATTTTCTTTTATAGTTGCAATTTAGTTTCTTTTGGAATACCTCCTTTCTTTTAATTATTTTTCCCATTTATGTAAAACTTTCTCATTATTCCAGTGTTCTCTCTACCATTATTTAGTACTCTTAGCAATTACCATTATTGTGTTTTACTGCTGTCGATATTCATATTCTTCCTTTGTGATTGTTTTTTATAACACGTTTGTTTCTTAATATAACGGAATCTAAGTTAATGAAAGAAACCAAGGCAATTTTTCCAAACCTAATATTTGCATTAAGCACTGATTAAAATAAATTATGTTGTGTTTTATCGTGATATATTTATAAGATAGTGATATTTAATAATACCGATACATTTATATCCAAACTTTAACTTTTATAGGTTTTCTTGTGCTTCTTCCGGTCTGAATTTTGAAATTTTTTTTATACAAAAGATATTTAAAATTATGTTCTAAATACTTTTATAATCGTAAAGCACCTGTCTAAAAAGCATGATTTGCGAAATATTCGCAAAAAAACTGATTTTCGATAGGAGTAAAAGACCTACTTCCGGTAGGAATTTCGAAGAACTTTTTAAATAAAATTTTTCTCAATTTTAATTCTAAGTACATATGAATTCTTTATAAATTTGTTTAAACTTAGTAGTTGACGAAATATTGGCAAAATTCCATTTTTTCATTGAAGTAAACTGCTACTTCCGGTCTACCGATTTTACTAAAAAACTAATCAGATCTCAAGAGGGAGATTATACACGTAAATACAAAATTTGGAATTGATATTTACAGCGGTTTGACCGGTATCGTGGTCACACACAGACATTTTTTAAAAACCACTTTTTCGGTATCAAGGAACTTCAAAACGTGGACATCTGCAAAAATCTCGAGGTCGAAAATTTTCATCATCACAATACTTCCTTATACTACGTATAAGAAAGTAAAAAGGTCTGTGCGCTAGACGTATTTTGAAACAAGAACTTTTCTTGACATTGAGATTTTCCACAAAAAATTAGAACAAAATCTAAATAATCTAGGAGCTAAATATCGCATCAAATTTATCCCGTATTTTCTGTATGTGACCTTGAAAATGTATATTGCCAAAATTTTGGCCATGCCATTAATTTTCTGAGTAATTCACCTATAACTCAAGCGTATATTATATTGAATTAATTTTAGGCTTAATGTCTTATTCTGAAGTTAATATTTAGAACTACACATAAGAAACTAAAAATTATAGTAAGATAGTTAGCAATTGACAGAAAAACTACAACTTAAAGTATTTAAAAAAAAACTACGTAATTGTAAGCAAACGATTTTTTACTATCATTTTAATTACCGAATTGAAATTTTCATTTACGGTATACATCCATATAATTAACTAGAGCATAGCAATTCCAGGTAGAATACACAATTTATGCCGTTATTTGTTTTAAATAATTAATTCATTAATCCATTCATGATCCATAGCAACCGCCGACAACATTTTATTTTCACTTTAATTAGAATTGTTCACACAAATAGGTACTTGCAAATTGAGTACACTGTCACATCATTATCTAACGCATCCAGTTATTGTATACCCTGATATACAACGTATTCATATATTATCAACTTAGATCCAATGTTATTTATCTGTGAACATTTATTCAGTGCATATTTCTTGCAAAGTTTCACACTCCATTTTTTCTCCGTGGTTTTCTCATATTTTCTCACACATGAATTTACTGTCATTAAAAGCACTTTTTAATTGGAAAAATAAATTGTTATGTATGGCACACCAACAATGAACAGGATGCTTCCACTCTGATGAGATTATGCACGTGTAGCTGGGGCGTAACTTAGCCCCACCCCAAGTACAAAAACAAAAAATAAAGAGAATAGACATAAATGCTATCCACATTTTTCGGTGTTAATTGTAAATATGGTAAACTTATTCACGTGCAAACGTAACATACTTTTTTATAGATTCATAGTTTCTATATACTCTGTTTTCTAATTCCGCATACCACCAAGTAGAGCCATATGTAGACAACACTACACAATATATGATGACATTTATTTTTGACAATTTTAGGATATAGGTTATGTACACTATGTTATGTTTATACGCACTGATATGCATGCACCTGTTCAATATTTTTGCATCGATTTATGTATTCAAATATTTTTAGTAAATTTCTGCAGTTACTTTCGAATATTTATATTAAAATATGGCAACAATATTTGCATCTTGGTCAAGGAAGTTGGTTAGTTATGTATCGTATGTACATACATGATATCTAAAAATAATATCTAAAAATAATACAAGAGATTCACTTAGTTTTTCATGTTTACAGAGAGAACTGAAGAATATATTGCTAAATAATACAAAAAGCAAAGTATATTTTCTAATGCACAACAACTTTAAAAATATTTGCAAGGTCTGTTCGGGTTTTTGTTTTGAACTGTAATAGAACAGTTCTCGTCAGCAGGCGCGTTTGCAAAATCGTTTTAGATTTCGTAAATGCGCATGACTAGAACTGTTTTTTTAGAACAGTTCAAACAAGAACCTGAACAAATCTACATTGCTTAATCAGTAGTTTAACTAAGAAAACTATATCATTACATCGGCACATGTTTAATTTATTATTCGATATTACTATCTGTATCACTATCACTTGCAGTTGAAATGATAAATGGCTCCACGATATTGTCTATTAACCCATCTAATAGACTCATTATTTCTATTTAATTACATATTCTATACACCTCTATTTATCCACTCAATAGTAATTGTTTGACTTCTGCTATTTTAGATTTTTATTCGCGGCAACATACTTTTTTATTTCGGCCCATACCGATTCAATGGAATTTAATTCACAGTGGTTGTTCTTGACTGTTGCCATTTAATCAACAGCGTAATGGTTGAAATTGTGGTAATGTTGACTGGTCTACTCATTTCTAGTGGAAATGGTATTTCTTTTGATTGTAGCCAATTCTGCATGTCCTTCTTTTTAAATGATGTTTGGAATCTTTTCAACTTTACGAGAATGGTAGGGCGCGCTGTCCATTTTAATAATGGCATTGTCTAGTAATTTTTCTAAAATAGCACTAAACTGATTTTCAAATACAACAGAATTCATATCCTCATGGTACTCGCCAGTTTTTTTTTTACTTTGGAAAACTAACATTCCACCTTCAGCAAACCCATCTTCAGATCCATGTGCCTCTCCTGTTGGATTTTTTTAACCTGCCGGCAGATCCTATGTGCCTCTCCTGTTGAATTTTTTTAACCTGCCGGGGCATCATCTATAAATGCTTGCCTGCGGTTATATACATTAACATCAACCCAAACTTTTGATTGTGTGTGTCTGTGTGTGTATGTCCTTCTGGAACCACGTTTCATCTAAGTAAAATATCTTTTTTTGTTGGTTTCTATATGATCTAATAGCTATATTAAAATAAAGTAGCAAACAGTACCTACCTATACTTCTCTCTCCACAGGACCTGGAGTGACTTGCTACTTGCTTGTCTTCGGTACGTGGCTTTCACTCTCAAGGGGTTGTCTTAATAAACACGACTTGTTTAACATATATATTTTTATTATACACTAATAACAAAGTGGAGGATCACCATAAGAAACACTGTGAAGGATCGAAGGATCACAAGTGATCCTTCTTGCGAAAGACCACTTACAAGTCCATTCCTTTTCGGAATCTCCTTCCTTTATTACCTCGGTAACGCCTAAGTCCCTCTTTACCTTCCTGAATTTGCAAATTCTGCCCGTTAAATCAACGTCCGTTCAACTCATCGAACGGCGAGACAGGATGCCATCGAGGTCGATCTCGGTGTTGTCAGCCAGATAAGCCAGGAATAATGTTACCGCTGTAATAACTCTAACACTATATAGAGTGTTGAGATCGCGACAATATTTTATGTACCTATTCATCTTAAAAAGAAATGTATTTTACTTGAAATTAATCTTTTCCATTAGTAGGTATAATGATGAACGGCATATTGAGGTATATTGGAATAGTTTTGAATTTCGTTAAAAATTTTATGAAGTGTAGATGCTTCATTTGTTCTAAAATAAGCTTTAAATATTTTTATCCTTACTTCAATTCCGAATTTTGAAAATTCTTTTATACAAAAATTATTCAAAATTCTATTCTATGTACTTCTCGTCTCTTAATAAATGTCTACAGAATCCATACTTTGTGAGACATTTGCAAGAAAATACTACTTGCTAAGAGTTAAAAGTATTACTTCCGGTCCGAATTTTGAAATTTCATCTACACAAAAAACATTCCAAATTCAGCTCTTAATACTTTTATACTCATAACCTACCTGTCTAAAAAGCATGGCTGGCGAAATATTTGCAAAAAACTGATTTTCGGTAAGAGTAAAAGACCTACTTCCGGTAGGAATTTCGAAAAACTTTTTTAATAAAATTCTTCGCAAATTTAATGTTGGCTACATATGAATTCTTTATAAATTTGTTTAAACTTAGTAGTTGGCGAATAATTGGCAAATTTCGATTTTTTTACTGAAGTAAACTACTACTTCCGGTCTGCCGATTTTACTGAAAATCTAATCAGGTCTCAAGAAGGAGATTATATTCGTAAATACAAAATTTGGAATTAATATCTATAGCGGTTTGACCGCTATCGTGGTCACAGAGAGAAAGGGGGAGAGGGAGAGAGAGAGATTTTTTTGGAATCAGGGGATTTCAAAACGTGGACACCTGCAAAAATCTCGAGGTACGAAAATTATCATCACAATACGTCCTTATACTACGCATAAGAATGTTAAAAATTGTGTATTAATTGTCTTATAGCAGTTTTTACATTTTCATCAAAGTTGTTGACAAGTGAGGATCTACCAGAGTTTGGCTTGGGCTGAGTAAGCGCTCCCTTCTCTTCCTTTATAACTTTAAAAACTGTACTTCTTGCAACACCTGCAATAGTAGAATATGGTTAACTTCAGAAACATAACACATAAACTAAAAAATGAGGTGTGGCCACCACACGACTTTCTTATACGTATGAAAGTGTTACTTTCGGTCCGAATTTTGAAATTTCATTTATACAAAAAATATTCCAAATTCAACTCTAAATACTTTTGTACTGTTCATAAATATATATAGAATGCATAATTTACGACATATTTGCAAGAAATCGCTACTCGATAAGAGTAAAGGTGGTACTTCCGGTCTGGATTTTGAAATTTTTTTTATACAAAAGATATTTAAAAGAATGTTCTAAATACTTTTATACTCGTAATGTACTTGCCTAAAAAGCATGACTTGCGAGATATTCGCAAAAAACTGATTTTCGATAAGAGTAAAAGACCTACTTCCGGTAGGAATTTCGAAAAACTTTATTAAAACAATTTTTCTCAAATTTAATTTTGAGTACATTTGAATTCTTTATAAATTTGTTTAAACTCAGTAATTGACGAAATATTTGCAAAATTAGATTTTTTCACTGAAGTAAACTACTACTTCCGGTCTGCCGATTTTGCTCAAAATCTAATCAGTTCTCAAGAGGGAGATTATATTCATAAATACAAAATTTGGAATTGATATCTACAGCGGTTTGACCGCTATCGTGGTCACACACACACAGACAGACACACAGACAGACAGACAGACAGACATTTTTTAAAAACCACTTTTTTGGTATCAGGGGACCTCGAAACGGGGACATCTGCAAAAATCTCGAGGTCGAAAATTTTCATCATCACAATACTTCCTTATACTACGTATAAGAAAGTAAAATACAATATTACCTGTTGTGGGCACTATTTGCGATGCTATTTCCCTTGTACTTCTTTTACTTTCTTATACGTAGTATAAGGAAGTATTGTGATGATGAAAATTTTCGACCTCGAGATTTTTGCAGATGTCCACGTTTTGAGGTCCCCTGATACCGAAAAAGTGGTTTTTAAAAAATGTCTGTGTGTCTGTCTGTGTGTGTGTGTGTGTGTGACCACGATAGCGGCCAAACCGCTGTAGATATCAATTCCAAATTTTGTATTTACGTGTATAATCTCCCTCTTGAGATCTGATTAGTTTTTCAGTAAAATCGGTAGACCGGAAGTAGCAGTTTACTTCAGCGAAAAAATCGAATTTTGCGAATATTTCGTCAACTACTAAGTTTAAACAAATTTATAAAGAATTCATATATACTTAAAATTAAAATTGAGAATAATTTTATTTAAAAAGTTTTTCGAAATTCCTACCGGAAATAGGTCTTTTACTCTTATCGAAAATCAGTTCTTTGCGAATATTTCGCAAGTCATGCTTTTTAGACAAGTACGTTACGGGTATAAAAGTATTTAAAACATAATTTTCAATATCTTTTGTATAAAAAAAAATTCAAAATTCAGACCGGAAGTACCACTTTTACTCTTATCGAATAGCGATTTTTTGCAAATATGTCGTAAGTTATGCATTCTATATATATTTATCAAGAGTACAAAAGTATTTAGAACTGGATTTGCAATATTTTTTGTATATATGAAATTTCAAAATTCGGACCGGAAGTAGCACTTTTACTCTTAGCGAGGAGCACTTTTTTGATAATATCTTGCAAAGTATGCATTCTATAGCGATTTATTACGCGAATGAAAGTACCTAGAATAGGATTTTGAATTAAGTTTTGTATAAAAAAATTCTTAAATTTGTATAGTTTGAAACGCTCATACGTATAAGAAAGTCGTGTGGTGGCCACACCTCATTTTTTTTTTTTGTATTCACAATTCTCAGCTTCCAATATGTATTGAGAATTATTTGCTTTTCAATAAGGGACAAATAACCAAAACGGCCGTGTTTCCTCGGTGAAAAAATAAATAAGATTTCTACTTGTACTCGGTATTGAGACCATGATATATTATGGTAGACACTAAGTAAACGGTCTATGAGTTCTAAAGGACTATTTTTATTGTATAAATACAAGAACAGAGAAAACGAAGTAGAAAAAAGACGCAATGTTACTGTTAAATGACTAGAAATGACTGTCACTAAATTAAGTGAGTGTCATTTGGGCACGAAAAGAACCAATCGAGTTGCCCACTTTAACGCCAAAAATCCATAGGTGGTCCGTGGAGAGCAGAGTATTCATTTGAAAATAAAGAATATGCGGCGATATTACCGTTACTCCAGAATTTTCAGATATCCCCGTATGCAGCCCGCGAACACTAGAAGCAGCGTAACATCGAGATATCTAGAAGCACAGCCGCAGTTTATCAAAGCGGTATTAAACGCACAAAGAAATTAAGATAAAGTTTCTGTGGAAATGTAAAAATAGCCGGTCCGGACATTTAGCCTTTTAGGTGATGAGAGTGCTGATATATCAAGCAAAGAGCCCCTTTCAATAGGCGTCCGTTTTTTTTTTTTTTTTTTAATAAGAGGAAACTGGAAAGTTGTGACAATTGATCAAATGGATGCTAATAGAAGCATTTATCGACGTTATTGGTATTGATTCTGAGAGGTGTGGGTAGGCAAAAACGAAGGCGTGCAAAAAATGTCTGTTCGAGTCACAAGTTAAACGTTGTGGTTAATAACTTCAGCAATGCTATGGAAGGATAAAGCATAGTTTCAACGATAATCAGCTTCTTTCGTGAATCTATATTACGCCTCTGTGAAACACGGTGGTCTTAAAATATAAAAGTATTGCTGCTTTCAAGCTGAATTTTGTGGTCATTGTAAATGAATTTCAGAAGCTGCCTGAGGAAGGAAACCTTGATCTTGATACTAACATATGTATGTACATATTTGATTGCCAAATATAAATATATTTACATAAGACATTGTGCCAAATCACATCCTTCACAATATGTTTTCTAATTATACAGATATTTTATTGCAATTCAAAATTTTCGATAATATTTAACTATTTCTGCTACAATTTTGCAAATACAAATCCGAGCAAATATTTTTTTTTCTTCTGTTTTGATTTCACTTGACGGAATTACATAATATAATATTTTTTTTTGACGTGGAAAAGAATAATTTCAAAGTTGGTGTTTCATAAGAAAAATTGTAATTGATATATTGCAACTCTTAAAAGAAAACTAAAAGAATACGTCTAAAAGATACTCATATTTTATAAATGCCTCAGAAAAGTGCAATGAAAATGATGCAGCTATTACTATAAAAAGTTATTACAAAATAACAGAATTTCCCGTTTCTCTTTCAGCTTTTTTGCTATAAATCCTGGTAAAAGACTGCTGATATTGAAAATGTGTCTAATTTCGTGTATTTTTTATAATATACCTTTTATTCAACATATTAAGTTTTTGGCATGATTATTTAATGATTTTTCTAATATTTACAGAGAATTATTGGACACCGACCTATCACTACCACAAGATAAAGTCGAAGAAATTTCAAAAGTTGGAGTTGCGCATTTTAACGCAGCTGTAGTCGAATTAAGAAGATTATTCTTGGTCGAGGATCTTGTCGACTCCATCAAATTCGGCGTACTTTTATGGTGTCTCACATATTTAGGAGCGTGGTTCAATGGAATGACACTTATAATTATTGGTACGATACCTATTTAATTTTTCTACATAAATTTTGATTTCCTAAAAATATTGCTCCATAACAAAGCCTTTTATAATTTTCCGTCAAACTTTCAGCTTGGGTGGCATTATTCACTCTTCCGAAAGTCTACGAAACCAACAAGACGCAAATCGACGCCAATTTGGATATAGTCAGGAATAAATTAGAAGAAATCACGTCAAAGTAAGTTATTAAAAACAGATAAGTGTCTTCTCCAAAGGGCAATTATGTGTATCTACTTAAAAAGATATTGATTTTTATGTTTTCTGTCTTCTAGGTATCAGGAAAGTCTTTTATTAACTAACGAAAGAATGAAATCGTCACTTTTGCAAGGATTTTGATGCTTCGGAGAGAATATTTTAGTAATATTTTTGCATACTAGTTACAATTTTAAGGAAATTAAATCGTTTTATTAAAATTAAAAAACAAGATTTTTGAATACATAACGTTTTAAAATACGTAGTTCCCGCGATATATTTCGGTCGTGCGTTTTGAAATTGCATAATGTATATAACCAATTACACAATTTTTGATATCAGTATTATTAGTGCTGGTAATGTGTTCTTTAATTTTTAATATGTGTTGCAATTTGTTCAATGTAATTTATGTTTTATTATATCTTTTCATAGATATAGTACAATACAGCCTCTATACAGTGAATGAAAACACCAGAATTTCTATTTTTGTATCAATACTATTCTTAAAGCATTTTTGAAGATTATGTACGTGGTGATTAACAGATATATAGAAATGCCACATAATCGTAAAAAGATTTATAATACAGTTTGTTGAAAACAGCGTCTGCAGTTATCTTGCACCACACTACACTACTTGGTTTCAGGATGTAGTGAAACACTCTAAAAATCCATTCTCTAAACTCAAATTCAAATTTATTTATGGAATTTTCTTCAAGATTATGTTTTAACTATTAAGATTAACGCAATCCACAATCTGCGCATTTCAGTAGTGTATTTTGTTACATCACTGAAAAAGTATTATAATTTCAGTATTTTCTTTTGATGTCGCGTTTATTTATACTCTTAAAAGTACTAATATTGTATAATACCTATATAAATGATGTGAAAATATACATGTACAAATGTATAATGGATGTATTTAAATAATTTACCAATTGTATTTTAGTGAATTTTATGTTTTGCAATTTCTGCCCCTGCTCGAATTCAGAAAAATGTAAAATTTAGCATTAATATCCCATTAGCGCCAATGAAGGGTTTAATAGCACTGATTTTAAAAAGTACAACATTTAGCAGAAGCGTCACACGACTAAAGTAATTGACATTGACCAAAAGCATTTCAGAACAGAGAAATTAAACTAATTACTTAATATTTTAGGATATTGGCTTCCACAACTAAAATAGTACTATATGAAAGCTATATATAAAGTCAAATCCGAAATAAATATATTAAATATTACACATTTCCTATACCTATATATACCATAAGACCGCGTGCGTCTGCATTATCGCGATACCTGTAGAGTAAGCGAAACAGATAGAGATGCCTGTGTATTAGAACGGTAAACAAGTAGACGCAGTGTTATACTGGATTACAACAGAGCTAGTATTTCGCCTTTGCCTATGATGCACTCGTATTTGTCCAAAAAATCGACATTTATACGGTGTAGTCGGGCAGTCGCTTCCACATATGGGCGTCAGTTCGAGTTTTATTATTGCTTAAGAATAACATTTTTTTAGCTAATTACAGGTTAATTGCAATGTTGAATTACAATTCTGTTTTAAGAAGTAAATATTTTATGTATCAGTATTTTATTATAGTTGAGTTTTTAGATTATAATATTTGTTGAAAAATATTATTTTAGTTAAGAAGTTTTTTTTATTTTAGAGTCTAGGAGTTATTTATTATTTATTTTTGCTCTTTTATGTTGTTTATGAAGCTGTGATGAGTTACTTCACTGACATATTATCAGTGATTATCTGATGCTTCAAACAACTACAAATAATTACTTACAACGGGAACGCATTACCTATTACACTGCTCTTCACTTGATTTGCCTACGAATACATTTATACGTATAACTTATACGCCCGCTGTCGGTGTGGCAATTCAAGTTGGCACGCCCATTTATAGTCGACCAGTAGTTACTAATACATGCATCGCGCTATGAATGGCGGCCACACGGTATATATACACGTTGGACGACCCAGGTTCTCGGCATGATCTAAATATGGTATAGGAAATAGTCGTGCGATGTTGCCATCGTAGTTTTTATATCCACCCTTGCCGTGTTTAATATTTCTAATACGGATCGAGACGCTGTGGAGTATGTTGTTGCCGATAAGTAAATATTACGTAAATGCCAATCAATAATAATGCATGAAGCGATATTTCTCATATTAATAAAATATTGGTGTAGATATTTACAATATGTAATATCGACAAAGTGTTTCCATATTTTAAAAATTTAAAGAGCGTTTTGTCATATAATAAAATGTAATCTAAAGAAAATAAATACAAGCTAAATTCTAAACAGTAAACAAAAGAAATGGATTCTAAATAATGTTGAAAATTAATAAAAAATTCTAATATTATTTAATGAAGCGCTCAAAAATCCCTCCATTTTCCGCTTCACAGTAACCTAGCCTATGATAAAATTCTCGACGTAGATTATTTAGAGTTTGGGGTGGAATGCTGTTGCATATTTGTGTAATTCGCATTCGTAACTCTGGTAATGTTTTAGGCCTTTCGTGTTGATGTCCGTAGATCATTTGTTTTAAAAATCCCCACAGAAAAAAATCGTTGGGTGTTAAGTCAGGAGATCTAGGTGGCCAGCGTATATTGCCCTGGTGAGGAAAATTTAAATTAAGAAATTCCAATACTATTCTGGCGTTATGGGCCGGACACCCATCTTGTTGGAACCAAATTTCCTCAAGATTACCAGTCACATTGCGTACAGCAGGTATAATATCATGATGCAGTAATTGCAATTGCGCTCCATTCTTTCGTCAGAAAAAGGACGTTCCTGCCGATCGCTATTGTTGCATCTAGAACAGCCAGTAATACAACCGGACTTCGAAACGATGGACGATATTTAAAACTATTTGACAGTTTGGAACTGGTCGATCGGGATACGAAAACACAAAACGCCCAACGACTGCTTCTGCACTTGGAGAAGAATAATACCATTTAATGATACTTATTCGCTCGTCTGTTGTATAAGTAGGCATCACAAAGAAATGTGAATCTCAATATTTTAATTAAATTGTTACGTGTAATAGCCCGTCTGACACGATCATTTTTAATGTACATTTATCTGTCAATTATTGAAGTAATGACAAATTGACAGGAAATGTACATAAACACTTTGTCAGTATTACTCATTCTAAATATTTACACCAATATTTTATTAATATGAGAAATATCGCTCCGTGCATTATTATTGATTAGCATTTACGTAATATTTATTTAATCGGCAACAACATACTCCACAGCTTCTCGATCCGTACTGAAATATTAGAAATATTAAACACGGAACGGGTGAATTAAGAACTGCGGCGGCAACACCGCACGACTATTTCCTATACCATTTCATATACGATATTTAGATCATGCCGAGAACCTGGGTTGTCCAACGTGTATATATATATATTTATTTAATGCTTGGCTATTCCTTTTAGAAGGCAAGCATCGTTGATAAATTTGCATTATTTGGGCGACAATTATAATAAATGTCAAAAGGTAATTATGACAAATCTATCTTATTGTTTTATCACATTTCTGAATTGACTTATGCCATTTTGATTTATTGGCTCATGTCGGTTGCTAAAACGATTCTACTATATGCTAATTAACTTCTATTTTATTATATTGTAAAGAGTATCTATCATGTATGATGTTTCGAAAATTTAATATTTTGGCACAATTAAAGATTATACTCAAAATATATACCTACAAGTAAAAAACAACCATTACTTTATTTACTAAACCAAATTAGCATCATGTTGTCTGTAAGGAGTGAACATGTCGATTTTAATTTCATGATTAGGTATTAGTAGTAGATAATAATAGACAAGTGTATATCATAATGTTCTCTAGGGTGGTACACTTTTCATTACATGAATATTATGGTACTTTGAAGTATTCTATCTAGAAAATCTAAGATTGCTATCAATCAGTGACAAATTCTAATGTAAATGTTCATCGTTTCTTGCACATACAAGTGCATTAATCAAAATATATAAATAATATTTAAAATGCATTTACAGCAGATTAGGGGAAAATACTTCAAATTTAAATTCTTTTCGTGATAAAATATGAATTTGAAGGTATACTAGGAATGAATCTGATGTGCGTTATGTATTTTTGAATTTATTGCTATTTAATCAATTATATAAGACATCATTTGAGTTCAATTAATTTAACGGTTCTCTGCGTTTTTTAATATTTGCACAGCAGTATTTGGTGAAACCTATAGGTAATTGGCGCTGATTGATGATGGTAAGAACCTTATGATAAATGTTCAGGAGATAGGGCGATCATACGGTTTGATACTAGGAATTGACTATACCGTATGTGTCAATTTTAATTAGGTATAGGGATTCAATGTTTACGTGCGATTTATACGTATACAAATAATATGTGGCAACGTGTGTCACCCCTACTCTCCGTCACCAATCCCGGCAACAATCGACATTACAACGATTTTCATAGATCTCCACCCCAGATTTTACATTCAATTTTTAGCTGCGAACACGTTGCGATCTAGTCTGCCATAAAAGCCGTCTTATTACTGGAACGGGAAACATCAAATGGCCGCCGCGATCTCCTGATCTACTACTTTATTATTATTTTCAGAATCCTTTTTTATTTACCTTATTTTTAATTTTATTAGAATTACGCTTTTGTTTGTGTCATGCAGCGTGAACGCAGCTTAATAATTCTCTGCATTTACTGAAAGGAAAAAGAAAAATAAATCCTTGCAACGCGTAAATATTATTTCTGAACTCATTACAAACACCCAAGTCAATGGTCCAACAGTTACTGCTATAACTTGAGCTTGTATCGGTCGCGCTCGCATTGGAGAGGAAAGTAGGGGGCCATGTTGTCACGTATTGCATGAATTAATCGCCTATGGCTAATGAAAATTGACACATGCTGTATAATTAATTTATAGAAAGCACAAATAGTTTAAGAAAGATTAGATGTATCATAATAAAAGCAAGTATTAGTGATTTCAGTTGATATCGAAAAATAATTACAGCTAAAATTTGACATGTATCTGACTGTATTAATATGTTCATTTTAATTATTGTTTTACCCAAATTGTGTCCAGTCATGATATATGACTCTAGCGAGTCTGGCAAGGATAGGGTGAAGCTATATATGCCATAGACGCAATGTATTTAGCGACTTATCTATACAAGTATACTTAGTACAGTTCCGCACAAATAAAAGTGGGACAGTTTTTTTTGCCTAATGTACTGGGATTTTGAAAAACAAACGTCAATAAATGATATCAGAAAAATGGTTTAAGTTATTGTCAAAAAACAGATGGCAAGACGGAAGTGGACTAACAATAGTTTATTCAAAATCACATTGTCTCTGTAGTATTTTATTTTGTTAATATTTAGTCATTGTACCATTTCGATTTATAACATCTGCTACTCTTCGCGGCATAGATCTAAACAGTATTGATCCGATTTATCATCCTACGCCTTATTAATTGTTTCCAGTAAGTCTTGCACATTTTGTGGTCGAACATTTCTTCTTTGAATAATACGAACCAATAGTTTATTTAGCCATTTTGCATTAGCAATTATTCTTGCCTTATCAACAATATTAACATGTCACATTTTTATGAAAAAATGTATCGTTGACAGATTGATGGCATTTATGAAGTTGGGACTATGTTCTATTCGGTAAAATTTTAAAAGCCAGCAATAACAACTAAAATAACACATTTTATGTAAGAGTTGTCCCACTTTTTTTCTGTCCGTAACTCTACATACAAGAGTAATTTCAAAAATCTACGATATTTGTGTAATAGCTAAACAAAATTAGGGAGATTTTAAACTATTGTAATATACAATTCACAAGATTTCTAATTTGTAACTATGGGCGCACACATACTGCTGTAAGTTAACAATTATCCATTACATGGTAAAAAGTACAAAATAAATAGTTACAGACTTTTTTTAATTTATTTTTATTATATTAAATAATAAATGTCCATTTGTAAAGTTGTAAAATTAAGCAAAAACAAAAAACAATGATGGATCCTCTTTATTCTTTACAAAACTTTTTTAATTTACTCTACGGTACTAGTTTCGACATTGTGTCATCTTCAGCCGAGAATAGTCAAATGGTTTTCAAATTATCTCTTATCATAAAAATTAACAGTTAAGTTTTATTATATTGTTTGTGGCCGTTTTACCGCAATACAGTTCTCGACAAATAAAATGGGACATAGTTTTTAATTATTGTAAGTCAGGATTACAGATATTGATAAAAATATTTGACATTTATAATATATGTCATGACAAGGTATTTCATAACATTAATTGTTTTAATAGAAATAAAACGCAAACAATTGTTTCAGATTTACACTATATTTAAATTCAAAAACACAACACCTGTTTCGCTACACTGTAGCTTCTTCAGGTGATAACAAATTCTAAATTATTACAATCAAAGAACAACTCCATTATATATAGACAAATACAATAACAACATTAACAAAGAACTGTAAAATATTTACAACGGGCAATTTAAATGTATTTACTTAAAGAGGACAGTTTTCTTAATACTTAAGTAAATACATTTAAATTACCCTTTGTACATACATATTTTACAGTTATTTGTTAATGTTGTTATTATATTTGTCTATATATAATAGAGTTGTTCTCTGATTGTAATAATTTAGAATTTGGTATCACCTGAAGAAGCTACAGTATAGCGAAACAGCTGTTGTGTTTTTGAATTTAAATATAGTGTAAATCTGAACAATTGTTTGTGTTTTATTTCTATTGGAATATGGATTTACAGCAAGTAAAGGCCGAATATATTGAATTATATTAGTTGTTTTAGTTGAAGACTTACTTACTCAAATAAAATTAAGTTAAAATCGTAATAGACGTGTCCCATTTTATATGTCGAGAACTGTATTTTAAAAGTGTCTAAACTTTAAATGTCAGAGAAAATGTCATGTTGCCATGATTGATGCAAAATTACATTTTAACTGACATTTAAAATGTTAAAAAGTGGTTTTCCTTTCCATCGAACAAAGCAAAATAACGGTTTAAGGTACATTTAAAGTTACACCGCTCTTAACTATTGTGGTGTAAACAGCCATTCTATAAACTGTGGATTTAGAAGTGCAAAACTCCAAAAATAACAGAAAACGATTAACGAGCACGTAACGAGTACGAATTTATAGTCACATGGTAGCCTGCCAAGTTTGTACTCTTGGTTAAACGTCACCCATAATAATATTATTCTACTCCCATCTTTAAAGTGACCTTTAAAATACACCTCAACAAGCTGTGACTTCGTGCGCTTTAGTCATGGGGTGAAGTTTGCTTCGAGCTTTTTAGTCGCGGGCTTAGCTCTAGGATTTTTAATTGGAAAAATCGAGTTAGTAGTTGTCACTTGTCATCATTCTTAATATAACAAGGATAATTAAATAATTTACAATTTTTCATGTTAATTATCTGCTGTCGTAGAAAAGCTTTAGTATGCAACTCGTTTTAAAATAAACTCGTTTACTAAACACTCGTTCCGCTACGCTTCGCTTGTGATTAATAAAACCCGTGACTAAAAAGACATTTACAAAACTTGATGCTGCATAATATACTATTCTGTCAAGTTCTGTCGTTATATGTGTTCCATAAATTGTATTATATAACATTCCCGGCAACACAGGAAAATGTTCAGATATAGCATCGCCATGAAATATAAATACAGTAGAACCTCGATTATCCGTGCTCCACGGAAAATTGAAAAGCACGGATAATCCGAACATTTATTTCTTATATGTATGTATGTATACATACTAAAAAGATAACAAAATAAAAAACAGAATTCTACATAAGTAAACTTTTACACTAAATAAGAAAAAATAAACTCTACATAGGTAGGTTAACTTGCATTTATGTACATAAAGCAGATGAAAAGCGAATGATTCCCAGGGATTCCCCTAGTACACTGCTGGCGATATCGATATTGCGTCATCATGCGTATGGCACGGATAATCCGCACACGGATAATCGGGGTTCTACTGTATTTTAATTTATTATGACATAAAAAATAAATGGAAGTACGTGTATGTTCGTACAAAGATATTTTTTTTATCTGATTTAAGAGAATTATACACAAACTAATGGAATAATTAGCAGTGTTTCATAGTTTTGAAGAAGACATTTTAATTGTAATAGGTTGCACATATTTTGAAATTTTCCTGCATAATTATGATGTGCATTGCCAGATACGGAATCAACAGTATGTTAAAGTTGTAAAGCTGTAATGTTTGGGTGATAATGTTCAAAATCATTGCAAAAAAAACATATATACCGGGGCTTATGGGATTATAATGTTAAATTTACAATTATGTTGAATTCAAGCAGGAACAGAAACTGTACTGAATACGTAAAATTCGCTAAAATGCGAAATGGCCGATCAGTAAGTCAATTAATTAAATACATCAATCATACCTACATACAAACGAAATAATTTAATGTATAAGTGCTACGTTTTTTAAATAATTTCATTACATGAAATATTTTTCTGTATTTACAGAGTTAAGGCTGCAATACCAATTGGGAAGAAAGTCGAAGAAAAGAAACAGCAATAGAAAGTATATTATAAAGAAGAAAAGAAGAAAGATACGTCAAGATAATTTTTAGGATACGTATATCATCGTAAGGATGAGATCACGTGTCGAATTTATTCCTCTAAATCCATCCTCATAACAAAGAACACTTTCAAATCTTGTATAATTTATTATTAAAAATAATTGTAAATAATTTTGGTTTTATTTTATTATTTTCTTTGCGTTATATATCGCGGTTTTTAAATATGTCTATTGTCCAATTATTATGTCATATTAATTGATATGTTTTTACCATTTAATGTACACCATCTTCTCATCAATGCAATTCTGTTAGGTTTTTGTTAAAATATTAGATAGATATATCTTTTTCTTATTTATATACATATAAATGAAATAATAAACAAAAATAAGTTTTCTTTTTTGTTTTATTTTTTTATTTAAGAAAATCTTTATATTTTTGATTTATTTTATTATTTCCTTATTATTACTATTCTTTTTGATATATCAAACATACTGATATAGTGATAAGGCATGCTTTACCATCAATAAATAAGTCTATGCAAAACTGTTTATCTAATAATAACTAAAACATTGAATAATTATAAAAATATAATGATATACACGAGGATCCATCGTGACTAGTTTTTATGAACTACAAGTGTTTTGTAATTGTATTTAAATGTGATGCTATAGTAAGAAGAAAAAGCACGCTAAATTTATTTGCTGCTAACTTATACATACTACATACTTTTTGTTACATGAAATGGCTAAGCTCTACTCCTCTCAGTAATAAATAAAATTTGTATATAATTTTAGTAAACAAATCATTCCACTACACTAACTAACTAATCTGAGAAGACTTAATTTCATTTTATGATTTTTGAAAAATCCGGAGTCTTTGACTAAGTTTAACCTTTATCACATTGTTTTTTTTTCGAGAATGATCTATTAGTTCCTCTTCTCTCATGTAGAAGCAAAACATAACATTGTAACTGTGGTATAATTTACACAAATAATACTCGGGTGTAACATTAGTGCTCTATTTTTCAGTTTCTCTATTGTTATACAAAATACAAAAATTTCAAGATAGGTATATACATTTGTGCGCTGATCACCTAAAATTATTTTCAGTTATATAGAGTGGTTTGTTTACATGTATTCACGAAGAAATTTCAAATTTAAATGGAACACCTGCATATTACAATTTTGAATTCCGTTTCTAATTTTAATATAAATTTGTGTAACATAATATTTGTCTATGCCTAATCGTTTTTAGATATTTGCATTTATTCGGATATTTTGACAGCTGACAGCCTTCGAGAAAAAGTCAATAGCGAAGCGCTATAAGGTCATGAAATTTTATGCAATGCTAGAGGGAACTTTTGTGATAATAGTAGATGCAGTGGAAATTCAATATATAACACAACATAATTTTTTTTATACAGCGCTATAGTTTTATACATTAGTCAAAAGCAAAATTTAATTGTCTGCTTCGTTTGAATAAAACACAGTTACAGCGAAAATAATCTTCGAAATATTGTTCTTTTTATTTTTCCTATATTGTCATCACTTGAAAATCATAAAAGTAAACAAACCAGATAACTACGAACTAGTGGTGTTGCAAATGTAACTATCCGTTACTAAGTATTCTTTACTCGATAAGATCCGAAGTAACGAATACTGGTTTTAAATAATATTTGTTACTTTTTCAAACAGTTACTCTCATAATATATAACTTTTAGAATACATTCTTTTTTGAAATATTTTATTACAAAATATAATTTAGAGAAGTAACTTTATACAAAATATTTGAATTTAGCCAATTATTAGCGTTACTTGTATTTGCGTAGGTCGATTTCATTATAAAAGTTTTGTTTGAACTTATTATATTCATGCAATGTAATAGTTATTTATTATACTAGGGAAAAAAGTATTAGTTTGTCTCCCTCCGCTTCGCGTCGGGAGTTAAAATCTAATTTTTTTCCCGTGTATAATACACTATTTTTTCTGTGATGGAAAAAACGACGATTTAATATTGAAAAAACAAATAAATACTATATATTAAAGTCAGAAAATCAATCGATGTGACATTTCAAGTGACATTACATCTGCGTTGCTAATGGAAACCTGTAAAATAATCAAATATCTGTCAATTTAAGCGGGCAAAAAGTGAGCACTTTTTTCCATGGGCAAAAAGTGATCACTTTATGCCCGGGTTGATAAAGTGACATTTTATTACCTGTCAAGAAGGATAAAATGTCAACTTTTTTTCCCGTCACAGAAAAAAATAAATTTTGTACCATGCACTATATTCTACATTTATTTGGGTGATTTAATATCGGAGTCGGGGATTTTTATGGTTTTGTGTGGACTCCTCAAAAAATACTTTAGGCTTTGGCATTTTACTTTTGATTTTTAGTTGGAATGTTTTGTGTGATTTTTTAACGAATTTTATTTATTTGACGTAATATACAGGGTTATGATAAAGTAACGCACAAAATTCATAAAACGTACAATGTTCATTTTTGAACAAAATGCAAAAACACGTCAAACAGTTTATTTTATTCCGCGTCTTTTAACATAAGTCAAAAAAATAAAACGTCAAATTTGTCAAAGTTATGACGTCATCAATATTTTTTTTAAATATGAGGCTTGTTTTTTTTTACTTTATTTGATAAAGCTTGTTTTTCTGCATTATAAAGAAATAATTGAAGTAGGGGTCACATAAGAAAAAACTGAGAGAATTAATAAAAAACAAAATAAACTTTATTATAGTAATAACATTTAAATTAACTAAACAGTCCATTAAACCAAGACGATTTCGTACAGGATTTGTTCAAACTGTGTCTCGTTCACTATCTGACATAGGCCAAGACGATGGTAGACCTGATTTACAGAGTCTTTGATCATCTGCGGAGTTATAGGAGTCATTTCATGTCTAATTCTTTTTTTTTTTTAGTTTTTTCTTATGTGACCCCTACTTCAATTATTTCTTTATAATGCAGAAAAACAAGCTTTATCAAATAAAGTAAAAAAAAAAACCAAGGCTTCATATTTAAAAAAAATATTGATGTCATAACTTTGACAAATTTGACGTTTTATTTTTTTGACTTATGTTAAAAGAATAAAATAAACTGTTTGACGTGTTTTTGCATTTTTTTCAAAAATGAACATTGTACATTTTATGAATTTTGTGCGTTACTTTATCATAACCCTGTATATTAGAATTAGTATATAAGTGAACATTTTGTTTTTACCATATATTAACTATACATATTTCCGCACCGCACAATTACTCTGTAAAGGTGCCAGTCCACAATGAGAATATCTCGAGATTTATGTCTCATGCAATAAAAATCGCAGGACAACTCCAATTTCATTGGTCTTTCGACCGTTTCCACAATTAAATTGAAGCGATTTTTATTGCATGAGACAAAAATCTCATGAGATATTCTCATTGTGGACTGGCACCTTTTGGGTAACGGATAGTTACAAGTACTGAAAAGTAACCGAATCCAACATCATTACTGCCCAATAAATAGAATTTGCTGTACTTAAATTAAGAATATACATACACCATTACATTTTACAATATTGACATACAATACGAAGATCGCAGAACATATTTTTAATGAAATATTATAACTTTTGGGGTTAAAAGATAATATTTGAATGGATTAACAAAATAAGGATATTGCGAAATAATGAAAATGCATAAAACACAAATTTTGATTAGCAGTTAATTCAAGAAAGCAGTAATATTACATAAGAAATATACAATTCATTTAGAATGTGATTGTTGTAAAAATTTGAAATGTGCAGTTTCGTGTTTTTTTTTTGTACAATTTATCAGAAAACATTCGTTTAGAAAGTATTTCTTAGGTTTCACTAGAGATGACGTAGGAAAATTTAAAAAATATTTTGAAAATTATTAATTTTATATATTTTGTATCTGTGCCTTATTCAAACTAATAGGCAATTCGTTTATGATTGTAACAATGCATATAAATATAGTATAATTAAGTTTACCATATTTTAATTTTTTCAAAAAAAATTAGGCATGTTCAGATACATACTGAATATCTTATGCCACTACTATTATCACTTTAAATCTTTCTAGCATTGCATAAAGTTTCATAATTTTGCGGTGGTCTAATGACGTTTAGCCGAAAACCATCAGTTGTCAAAATTTCCGAATAAATGCAAATATCTTAAAAACGACTAGACATCGACAAATATTATCTTATACAAACAAATATTAAAAGGACCAAAGGAATTTAAATATATAGTAGTTTAATTAAGTTTATTCTTTTTAAAATGTTACGTGGTTGCGCACAAACCAAAAGATGTTTGGCTTAAAATATAATAATATGTATTTTGGATTACAATGGAGACAGCCAAAAATACCGTTCTAATTTTGCACCCAATATATATATATATATATATATATATATATATATATATACCGTATATACGTATACTTCGATACTTTTGGGTGTATACCAGTTTCTTGATACAAAAATGAATGTTCTGTTTTTCTACCCTAAAAGGACCAAATCATTATATTAATAATTAAGTTACATAACAACAAAGTTTAAAAAATCTTTAAAAGCAATGTTTTAGTTTTTCTTTGTTTTGTTTAGAGCAGTTAGGAAGTAAATATTTATTGAAAAATAAAATGCCTTTCACTTTTTAAAAGAAGGGGGTACATATTTGTTGATAATGACGCAAAATGTAACACTTCATCAATCAATCATCAAATTGTGTGCTTTATTATATTTAAAATATTGATTCTCTTATACCAGCAAACAACTCCTTAAAGAATCATGATACAATTCAATTAACAAGAAGATTAATTATTAAAAGCATATACAAAATAGTTTACAATTTTTTAAATATGCTTATTACTTATGAGGGGTAGGCATTTTTTACGAAAGGAATTTTATGCAATTTTAAAGGAAATATTTTCATTAGACTGATGTGTATTAATTTTTATGATAGTTAAGTATAGTGTTGTATAAATTTTAAAAAAAGGAAGGGATGTTCTATTTATAAAACTAACTTCTTCAAGTTGAAGAAAATAGAGAGTAAATTCCGTACTAATATAATTTAATCAGTGTTATATGTCTTTGTTGCGTTTAAGGAGTAATTATATTATGACAGAGTAATTAAGACCAACAAAAAATATATTTATAATTAAGTCTTAAGTAATTTTAACATTTAAATGAAATATATTCTTAAAAGTTATGTACGGTTGAAATTGCTTTCGGAGAATAAATGTGTATGTATGTATTATTGAATTTCATATTCATTCGTATCATAACGTTTATTCGTTTGAGTTGATAATTAAAATACACTCTATACATATTTCTATTTTAATTTAAGTTTATATCGTTAAATAATTTTTATAGCTAATGTATTTGCTTTTGAAGGGTTATTAAATAATTTTAAAATGCTTCATCCTGAGTTTCATTTCAATTTATGTGAGCATGTTTTGAAGAGCATATCTGTCGGTCTTTTTTATATAGTTGACTCGTTTTGGCAACCGACACGAAATTATATGAACTTGAATGCGTAATATTATCAGTTGTGTGCTGAACATTAGATATAATTATAATAGATAATAATATTGAAACTGCACTAGAATCCACATTTTCATTAGCTCATTACACCGACAAGCTCTTGCTATCCCGAATACCATCACCACCGTCATTATCAGGAAACCTTAATCGAGAGCTTCTCTAAGAAATTGCCCAATTTCTGATTGCGAATTTATTTCTAGATATTTTAAGCAAAAGTTGTTCCAAAGTGACTTATGAATACTTTATGTTTCTTTATAAATTAGAATAAAACTGGCAGTTGACCAAATATTCTCAAAATGTGATTTTTATAGCGAAATATACTGGCACATCTGATTTACTGATTTGATTAAAAGACAGCTCTTCCGACTAACAATAAGATTCCAAGAATAGAATATGATATCGATATAGCTTTAACAACAACATTACAAGGCAATACTGCCGACTTATGTGTTTAATGTGAAACATAGAAAGATGCAAACGCGAAGTAATTACATTTCTTGTATATTTGGCTAAGAATTTTAATATATTTACTAATTGCCTAGCTGAGATGAGCCTTTATACAATAGTTATTGAGGGCATTATTAAGTACTGTTGCTTTACACTGGATATTTATGTTTTTTTTTTTTTGGAATTGACAATAAGGCAATATCGAGGGGTAATTCGCTGAGGTATTGTGGTGTACACGTTTCAGGAATTAGTAGGTATTACGGGGAAATATTAGGAATTATGAAGGAAATGTTGAGTATTACAAGGAATTGTGGGGTATTAAAAAGGAATTGGCGGGTATTATGAAGGAATTGCAAGGTAATATGAAGGAATTGTTAGGTATTGTGAGGAAATATGAGGTATTATTTAGGAACTTTCCATAAGTTTTTCTATTGCGCATGCGCCATTGTTACAAATTATAACCATGATTCATTGAACTATAGCTGCCGTGGTGGGGGTGCCTATCTTTATTCCATTCAAACGCTTATATGATAGAAATGCAGCGTGCCCGTATTACCTCGGTGGTTACAGTTTTCGGCCAGTCCTTACGCTTGCGTACTCGTTCAGTACTATTACACAATTCAATGTTCCGACTATAGGTAAATACATTTATCTTTGCTAACCTTTTAGTAAAACAAATTCTCATCTGACAATAAGCAATCAAATCCAGATACGTAACATCTTAAGGGTGTTGTATAGCAAACTAAAAATTTCGACGTCTTCGCTGCGGGTATAGGGGGGTTATACTCAGGGGTGGAGCTTGCCAATACCCCACTACCACGTACTGTTTTGCTAAATGCTATAGTAAAAATCTAAATTGTATAGTTCCCAGTTTATAAGTACCGCCCTTATGGAGCGATGCATTCGAAATGACATACGTCTGATGCGTTAAGTACTAATTGTCTCTTTTCAGGCTACACATACTCTACGTAACGTAGGTGCTAGTAATATTTTGTATGATTTATTTAGTCTGGTGTCTAGGCGCCACAGGAATGTAGATTGTAAGTTTTTTTAGTCTGACATGTGTTCAATAAGTTAATATGTATGTAAGATCGAATTCTGATTAAAAGAAATATTACTTAGTGCCTATGAATACTATATAATAATAATAATATTTTGTTGAAAGGCACTAATGTCATCGTCTTGATTATCTTTTCCATTGGCCGTATTGAAAATCACAGGATAATTATTTATATCTACAGGTACTATTATAATACAAGGTGGCCGGCAAGGTATCCGAGAAACCTCGTACATGAATTCAATGACTAAAGGGGCCCACACACTGCGGTTTTGTTCGACAGACTTGTTCGTCGAACTAACGATTTATCAAATAAAATAGTCTGGCATATTTTTTTCCAAAAAAGATGCAGAATGACTGTACTTATAATATCATGTATTGAATGAAATTTCATTGTTTTATTATTATATATAAATTATTTAAAGTTTAATGTTTATTCATTATTATTATGTAACTCCATCTGTCAAATAATAAGTCCTATTTATGTCTGTTCTTTATTTACCATAACACGAAGAGTAATGTAGTTAAATTTTTAAAATAAAAGATATCCTTTCCGAGCAATTTCTGGTTTACTTCAAATCTTTTTATAACTGTCCGAACACTGAATCATTTGAGAGTAATTTTTTGCTAGGTCGCAAATTACTCTTTTGAACGTCTACCAGTCTGGTACAATATCTGACGATCTGTACAGAGGAAGTAGGCACCATCTATATCCATCTCATTTTCTATATTAGTTTTACATTATTTTTAACTCACTTATAAATGTCAGTAGTATTTTATCTTGATAAATGTAAAATAGTGGAAGAACTAAAAAAGCTAGTATTATTTATGAATCATATGTAATGTTTTTGTTTAAGTTTGTATTTATGTAAAAGTTATAAAAGCCTGCCAGAGAATGTGTACAATTTTATGAAATGTAATACAAAATAATATAAGTAAATTTTACAAAAAGAAAATATACATTAATTTTATAAAGTTAAACCAAGGTTACTAGATAATGTTTTCAATTTTATGAAATGTAAAATAATATAAAAAATTTTTTTAATCAAATACCTACTCAAAACCGTAACAACGATTTCCGTATTCCAAATATCGCTCGTAAAGTGAATCCCCACCTAAACAAAGTAACTCCGCCCTGTCTTGGATTGCAAGGATATATCAAATATTTGACTGCAGGTGGCGTATTAAAGCAGTGCCAAAAATGCATTTCGTTCTTATCAAATTACAAATTTATCTTAATAAATACGAAAAAATGTAGCTAGAAATTAATGTTCACAATAATATGTTATACGTCGGTACGCATTTTATTTTTCGATTATCTATTTATATTTAATTTTTTATAACAATTAATAAAAAATTGAAAAAACAAAATGCCTAGGGACGTGTAGATAAACATTATAAGAATATTTCATCTAAATCATTTTTGCATAAAGTTTAAAGATAGCCTGTAATCTGTAAATATTTGAAAATGTACCTATACAACACCCTTAATACTAATTTTATTTAACAAATGATTAAAATAGTGCATTATCCTATGCGTGCTAGGCGTGGGAAAAATTCGGGGAAAAGAGGAATTCTCTCCCGTGTATATAAAGTTCAGTCTAATACTTTGTTAAATACAAGGAAAATTAAATGATTGCTTTACAACATAAAAAATATTTGTTTTTTCGGAGAAATGAATGAACCTAGGAAAACCCTTTTGTTTTGTTTTTGATAAACCTTCCTGCATACCTGCTGTAACTAAAAGATTGTAAGTTTCTATAAATTCAATTTATTTTTTTAGATGTCACAAAGTGAATCGGAAAATCCGAGGGAAAATCAGTCGGAAATTCGAGAAAAACCAAATGAAGAGTACTCTAACACACATTTGCCGTCGGGTTCTTCTCCTTTCGACGAATTTGAAAAACATTTATATGTAAATATTCCCACCTGCCTAAAAAATATTTTAATCATATATATGTAATTACGAAAGTGAAGTCCTTCTGGGAAGTATTACGGAATCAGAAATTTTCAGAAATTGAACTATTTTGTAAAGAAGAATTACCTCACATAATTGAAAGCGACGACTACACACTTATATCGGTGAATACCCCAAAAATCCTGGAAGATTTTAAATAGTTAGTGGACATGCAAAGTTAATTTTCATGATTGCAAAATGTTTCAAAGAAAAACAAGAAAATGAATTGAATCTAAGATATGTAAAAAACTGAAAGCCTCTAATTCTCAATGTAGCAGGAAGAATGATGTCGAAGTTGCATCTACAGTTAAGAATTTAGATTATTGTGCAGTAGGATCCTGCAAAATTTCTACGGAAATCAAGCAAAATATCAATCTTTCGACGGAAAATGTACCTACATATATTTGAAACAATTAAATTGTGGGCCCAACGGCAGCTACCTCTTGAAAAGTGACAAACTTTTAAAATGATTTTGAGAAGATTACAGTAACGTCGAACTTCGAAAATCCAGAAAATATATATTGCTCAGTTGTGTTTTTGTAATAACAGTTATAAAATTCCAAAATTAGCAAAAACGCCAAAAGATCAAAGAAGTTGGATTTAAAAGAGCAATATATCAAGTAGTGGCACTGAAGAAGAAAATATTCAAAGATTTGAATCCATTTCGCAGTTTGGCGACAATGAATTGGAGTGCAATTCAGAAAATAAATCTGAAAAAACTAACTTGAACCCAGGGATGGGCTGCCAAATCATTATCAACCGGTTCGCTAATAATAACACTTTATTTCTTTATTAATATTAATTATTACTTATGATGTCAGTAAAAACAGATAGTTTTTAGCAATAGCAGTGGTGTCCCTATTGACCCTATTATATTTACAATACATATACTACAATTAACAGGTGAATTATAAAAATAAATTTACTGAAATATTTTAACTAATTGCCCATATTTGATTGATTGATTAATATTGGACCCCAGGATGGAGCATTTGGATTTTATCAAATTAAAGCCCATATTTGAAGTTCATTTTCTGAATATTTTATTTCCGCTTTTTTACGAATTCTCGTATCAGTTGCATCGCGATGCCTTTTTCGGATCCAAGATTTAACAAATGGAGTAACATCCCATTGTGATAACGGTTTTCCGATTATTTTAATTGTCATTAAATCTGAAATATGTTTTATCGTAATATTACTTCTTTCATTTGTTGCAATGTCATTCATTACGCTAAATCCTCTTTCCGCTTCAGCACTACTAATGCTTATGGTATTTGCGATTTTTTTAGCACACATGATGGATGGAGGAACATTGTTTCTTGATTCTAGATAGGAATCAACAAAATCTCTAAATTCATTTCGATCAATTTCATATTTTAATAACTTTTCTAACGCCGGTAACTTATTTTCTGCTTCAATCCATGGAGAAAACACTTTTTCTAGGCACCACGATGATGTATCGATCAAGTTAAAGATATTAATTAGTTCCTGATATTTATCTTTATCCTTTAAATTTTTATCAAGTGATGATAAACATACGTGATCTGCAGACAAAAGTATATTTTTTATATTATCTATAACACTTTGTATTAATCTGTTTCTGGGCAAATGTGTACATCGGTCATTTTGTTTAAAAGGTATATGTTTAAAAGTTTGAGAATTTAAAACGGTCTGTAATTCATTCTCGTATTTACCAGTACTATCTTTAAGTACTTCGAGTGCTCTAATTGTCCTTCTCATTAACCTGTCTGCTTTAGGCATTGTTGTTGATCGAGACTGAAATGCGTTAGATAATAATGATATTTCCTCCAAAATATCTATCATAAGAGCAAGATCGCATAGAAAATTTTTGTTAACCATTCTGTTAGCCATACCGGAAAACTTTTTAATTTTTGCAAAATGCGTGTATAGAGCTGGATATGCATTCCAAACAGCTTTAGCAGCTCGTAAACTACATGCAGACCATCTTGGCCTAAAGACTCTCCCAAATTTTAAAATCTCAATTTCTAAATCACTTGCAATTTGTCGTATATCTGTTTGATTTTTGTTAGATTTATGATAAATTGAATAAATTTCATCTAAGAAAATTTTAAAGTGATTGATCTCATTAATATCTTTAATGGAATCATCCAAAGCCAGTTGTAACCTGTGGTTCAAGCAATGCCAAACAATAATATTTGGAAAAATCTTCGAGAGTTGAGCACTCACACCAGATATCTTTCCTAACAAAACACTAGCACCATCGCAGCAAAGTCCAATTAAATTTTTTAATAAAAAATCTCTTGTAAAACCATGTTCGTTTAAACACTGTAAAAGTGTATTGAGGATACCTTCGGCCGTGGTGTTTTCAAGTTCTTTAAGTTCGATGAAAACAGTTATAGGATCTGGACATAAACTCAATGCACATTTCAAATATATAACAAGTACACTTCTTTTTGCAATAGTCGACGCTTCGTCTAATATTATGCAAACTTTTGCATTGTTTTCAATAATTTTATTAAAGAGTTGTTTTTTTATCTCCGAAGATATATGCTCGATAACTCGTATAGCTGAATATCTGGAATGAAGGCACGTTCCTAAATCTACACCGTTTTTTATTTGTAGTTCTACTTCGCGTTCCATATCTGACATTGGTCTATTTTGTTTTGCCAAACTATATACTATATTGAAAATTCTTGCAGTCACTTCAATAGACTTTTCATTAGCTTTTTCGATACATGTTGCTAAAGATTCTTTTCCAGATTGTTTCAAAATTAATTCGATTTTTGAATGAGACTGTGAAAGAGCATGCTCGTTTAGTTTTTTTCTAAAAGACGCCTGTTGAATGATTTTTGTTGAGCCATTTGCATTTACATTGTAGTTTACCCATGCAGATGCTATGTGAAAATGTTTTCCCTTTTCTACACCCAGAGAGCCAAGACGACAAATTTTACATCCAAGTTTACCGCCCTTTACTTCTAACCACGTATATTTTTCTTCAAAATATTTAAACTGTTTTAAGGACCAACATTCCGGCAACTCGCGATAAAGACCATTATCAGATATGTTGTCGTCAACAGATGTTATTGATGTTACTGAAAAATAGCTTAATTTAACTATGAACGTTCTAGATTTTAAAAAATAAATTTACCATCATGACCTGATCTTGATTCTTTAGTTTTTTTGTCACATGGCATGGATATAAAGATTTTATCTTCTATATTATCGGGTTCTAAAAGTGCGCAATTTATAAAAACAAGATTACTTATAAAATGAAGTTTGTTCATACCTTGCTCAAGATTTGTACTGGTTACTGTTGATGTCGTTGGTAGAACATCATCAGCTAATTTCATCACTTTTGGTTGAAAAAATGAAGAAAGAACACTTTGTCTTTTCATGATAAAAATTTAAAAATTGTCACTTACTAAGTAATCTAAACTTAACTTAAACTTCAACACTATTCGTAAACTAATTTTTTCAAAATCTACACGAGAAGTGAACAGACAAACGACGAACTATTACTGAAAATAAAAAATCATTGACTGAACTGAAGGTTCACAGGCAATATAATTTTTTGCGTTTCACATCAAACATCCCAGTCATAAATAATTGTCGGCGAGGACTCTACTAATAAAAATACACCGATCCGATGGGGTATTCGGGTTTTTTAAGAAAACTGCAGTAATTTGAATTTTGTGCATTCTGTACAGTTTGTTTATTTCCTCAACCAATTTTTTTAATACGTGTTCTACCTGCTTTAATTTTTCTAATTTTTAACAAACGGTTCGCCGAACTCCTTAAGTTTTAACAAACGGTTCCCGCGAACCGATGCGAACCGCCTCCAGCCCATCCCTGCTTGAACCTATTATTAATAATTTCTATATAGCTAAATTTATGTTAAGAAATAATACATTTTGTTACGTTGGTAAAGTCACGTCAGTAATTGATGACCAAAACATACAGGTAAACTTTTTAAGACGTTCTAGGAAAATTGAAAATAAGTTTGTGTGGCCTGATGTACGAGATGAAGTATATATACCGCGAGGGGATTCAGTCACACAATTAACAAATCCTATTCTGGATAGAAGACAGGAACAATTGTTTACCCTTGAAGAACTCAAATAATTAGAGATTTGTTATTTCTTATTTCAAATATTTTATTATGCTTGTGTTTAAGTTTTTGCTATTTCATATAATGATGTGAAGTTTGTGTTAATAAAGTGTTTGTATTGTTTTTTTTTGCAGTTTGAAGGTCTTTTAATAATTAACCCGTAGGTTTGTACAACCTGTTTGAAATAAAATGAATTTGTGAAATTTGGATATACTCTCCGCAAAAAAATTATGGACTCAACTAGTTTTTTCTTCAATATTTTTTATTTTTTCAAAATTTTATGTTATCTAACTAAGCAGTACACATTCATATTAACATGCAAAAGAAAAATCGAAGACCGCAACTTGATGAACATAACAATTGAAAAAGTAACACCAACGTAAAAAATTAATTAATGGAAACGTGAATAATGAGTATTTCCCCCTCGGGCCCGTATTACGGCAGCCATCCTCCTAGGCAAAGACTCATAAAGACGTCTGATGTAGTCTTGACCCACCTGCTTCCACTCTTTAGTGACCGCTGCTTGTGGCTTTTGTAGCGTTCCTATTATTAAGGTATTGAGATAATGAAGGAATTTTTAGGAATTATGGGGTATTCCAAGGAATTTAATGGGTACTACTGGGTATTACCAAGTATTTAATAGGTATTGCAGTGTAGTGCAAGGTATTTACTTAGTATTACTGGGTATTGCAAGGAATTTATTGGGTATTACGGGGTATTGCATAGAATTTGAAGGGTATTAATGTGAAATACCTCGCATTTAGGAATTGGTGTACAAAATATTGTGAGCGAATTATCCCTCGGGTAATATTATACACATTATTTAATTAACACACGCTTTCTTGGTTATACCATAAACAGTGGCGGCCCGTGATTTTGTGGGAAGGGAGGGCACCGGGAGGGGGGCCTGAGTATTTAATATCAAAAATTAAGTAGAGACAAAAAAATAAACTCAATATGTTATTTATTCAACTTGTTTGAAAATAAAATCCACCCGCCGTTCCTTACGATCAGCAAAATGATTAATAACTATGTTATTGATGTTGTGTTGATGTCAGTAATTGTTTTTCAATGGAACACATTGAAAAACGATTAATGTGACACTTGTCCGTAGTATCAGGAAAGCAGAAAAGCGAGGAGGTATATCCAATGTATTAGGACTAGATACTACTGTGAATATAGAATTCTATATTCATGATATAGTGTGGCTACTACTTTGAAGATGGAGCCACATTTATTGTGTTTTACTCCTAATACATTTGATATACCTTCTCGCTTTTCTGCTACCCTGATACTACGGACGAAATTTCCAATGAATGTGCAGTGAGTGTTTCGGTTTCAGTTACTTGAATTCTTTCTTGACAGAGTAAAAAAGTCTGTCTAGACAGAATTTAAGACATTATCTGCCGCCCCGATTCCGTTTATAATTTAAAATTACCTTAAATGCAGAGAATATTTTTTTTAATTTCATTCTTTTAAATTTATCTCTGGGTAAGTCTACATTTGAAATTTCTTCCGTAGTATCAGGGAAGCAGAAAAGCGAGGAGGTATATCAAATGTATCAGGAGTAAAATAATCGTAGTTTATACAACGAGTCAATAATGACAGTTACTATTCCTGAGACCTGAATTTACGAACCGAGCCGCGTAAGCGGCGAGAGAGTAACTCAGCTCGAGGGAATAATAGTCATTATTGCGAGTTAGTATACACTACTTTATCGACGACTAACTGAAAATTACTAAAAAAAATCAAAATAATTAAACGAAAATGTCAGATTACTATATCAATATGACGTTTGACGGTTAGACAGTTAGTAAAATGGCCGGACTTGTCTATCGTTACTACGACAACGGTAGGAACATTATGTTCTTATTGGCGGAATGCAGGGAATAATGGTAACGTTATGGCCCATTATTCCCTCGTCGCATTTCATTATTCCCTCCGGGTATTGTGAGTGTTATTATTAGCCAGTACTGATTAATATAATACCTACGTTATTGTTTAGTCGTCGATAATAGTAGTTTATCGACGACTAAACAATAAAGTATGTATTATATTAATCAATATTGGCTAATAATAACACTCATAATACCCGTAGGGAATAATGAAATGCGACCAGTGAATAATGGGCCATAACGTTACCATTATTCACTGCATTCCGCCAATAAGAACATATAATGGGCCATAACGTTACCATTATTCACTGCATTCCGCCAATAAGAACATAACGTTCCTAACGTTGTCATAGTAACGATAGACAAGTCCGGCCATTTTACTGACTACCTAACCATCAAACGTCATATTGATATAGTAATCTGACATTTTCGTTTACTTATTTTGATTTTTTTTAGTAATTTTCAGTTAGTCGTCGATAAAGTAGTGTATACTAACTCGCAATAATGACTATTATTCCCTCGAGCTGAGTTACTCCCTCGCCGCTTACGCGGCTCGGGAGTAAATTCAGCTCTCGGGAATAATAACTGTCATTATTGACTCGTTGTATAAAATATATTATATGTTGGCTCCTCTGCTTTCCTTCATAATACGGACGAAATTTCATATGTGCAGTTTTGCTAATTGGTCATGCTTAACGACCATTATTATAATAATAAAGAGTTAATTATATATACGTTTTATCAGTGCTTCATTTAATCCCAATACAATTATAAATTACTATGACTATTTTCACCAAATTACGCTTTCTTAAAAGAATGTGAATTTGAAAAATAATTATGCTCGACATTTAAAGTAATTTTAAATTATAAACTGAATCGCCAGTGATATGTCTTAATTCTGTGTAGACAGACATTTTTTAATCTGTCAAGATAAAAATGCAAGCGGACATCCTTTGTATTTGAAATTTCGTCCGTAGTACCAGGGCAGCAGAAAAGCGAAGAGGTTTATCAAATATATCAGGAGTAAAATTAAATATATTGGCGCCATCTGCACAATAGTAGCTGGACTATATCGTAAGTATAGCTACTATTGTGAATATAGAATTCTATATTGTTTTACTCCTAATACATGTGAATATAGAATTCTATATTCACGATATAGTGTGGCTACTACTTTGAAGATGACGCCACATTTATTTTGTTTTATTCCTAATACATTTGATATACCTCCTCGCTTTTCTGCTACCCTGATACTACGGACGAAATTTCAAATGAATGTGCAGTGTTTCGGCTTCAGTTACAATTCTTTCTTGACAGACTAAAAAAAGTCTGTCTAGACAAAATTTAGACATTATCTGCTGCCCCGATTCCGTTTATAATTAAAATTACCTTAAATGCAGAGAATGTTTTTTTAAATTTAATTCTTTTAAGAGAGTGTAATTTACGAAAATACTCTCAGTTAATACTTTAACAATATATGTATAATTGTAATAAAAATAAAAATATTTTAAAGTTACTATAACCACCTGGTATGACATCAGCATTTAACAGTTGAAATTACGCCCCTAGTATCAGGTAAGCTGAAAAACGAGGTGGTATATCAAATGTATCAGGGGTAAAATAAAATATATTATCTCCTCGCTCTTTTTCTTGCTAAATAAAATCTGTCTAAACATACTTAAGGAAGGCATTATCAACCGCGATTCCGTTCGTAATTAAAAATTACCTTAAATACAGAGAATAATTATTTTTCAAATTTAAATTCTTTTACGAAACTGTAATTTACGAAATTTATCTCTGTAATTAGTCTACATTTGAAATTTCGTCCGTAGCATCAGGGCAGCAGAAAAGCGAGGAGGTATATCAAATATATCAGGAGTAAAATTAAATATATTGGCGCCATCTGCACGATAGTAGCTGGACTATATCCTAAATATGGCTACTATTGTGAATATAGAATTCTATATTGTTTTACTCCTAATACATGTGAATATAGAATTCTATATTCATGATATAGTGTGGCTACTACTTTGAAGATGACGCCACAGTTATTTTGTTTTACTCCTAATACGTTTGATATACCTCCTCGCTTTTCTGCTACCCTGATACTACGGACGAAATTTCAAATGAATGTGCTGTGTTTCGGCTTCAATTACTTGAAATATTCTTTCTTGACAGACTAAAAAAAGGTCTGTCTAGACAAAATTTAGACATTATCTGCCGCCCCGATTCCGTTTATAATTAAAATTACCTTAAATGCAGAGAATATTTTTTTTTAATTTAATTCTTTTAAGAGAGTGTAATTTACGAAAATACTCTCAGTTAATACTTTAAGAATATATGTATAATTGTAACAAAAATAAAAATATTTTAAAGTTACTATAACCACGTATGATATCAGCATTTAACAGTTACGCCCCTAGTATCAGGTAAGCTGAAAAACGAGGTGGTATATCAAATGTATCAGGGGTAAAATAAAATATATTATCTCCTTGATCTTTTTCTTGCTAAATAAAGTCTATCTAAACCTAATTAAGGTAGGCATTATCAGCCGCGATTTCGTTCATAATTAAAAATTACCTTAAGTGCAGAGAATAATTATTTCTCAAATTTAAATTCTTTTACGAAACTGTAATTTACGAAATTTATCTCGGTAATTAGTCTACATTTGAAATTTCGTCCGTAGTTTCAGGGCAGCAGAAAAGCGAGGAGGTATATCAAATATATCAGGAGTAAAATTAAATATATTGGCGCCATCTGCACAATAATAGCTGAACTATATCCTAAATATAGTTGCTATTGTGAATATAGAATTCTATATTGTTTTACTCCTAATACATGTGAATGTAGAATTCTATATTCACGATATAGTGTGGCTACTACTTTGAAGATGACGCCACATTTATTTTGTTTTATTCCTAATACATTTGATATACCTCCTCGCTTTTCTGCTACCCTGATACTACGGACAAAATTTCAAATGAATGTGCAGTGTTTCGGCTTCAGTTACTTGAAATATTCTTTCTTGACAGACTAAAAAAAGTCTGTCTAGACAAAATTTAGACATTATCTGCTGCCCCGATTCCGTTTATAATTAAAATTACCTTAAATGCAGAGAATGTTTTTTTTAAATTTAATTCTTTTAAGAGAGTGTAATTTACGAAAATACTCTCAGTTAATACTTTAACAATATATGTATAATTGTAATAAAAATAAAAATATTTTAAAGTTACTATAACCACCTGGTATGACATCAGCATTTAACAGTTGAAATTACGCCCCTAGTATCAGGTAAGCTGAAAAACGAGGTGGTATATCAAATGTATCAGGGGTAAAATAAAATATATTATCTCCTCGCTCTTTTTCTTGCTAAATAAAATCTGTCTAAACATACTTAAGGAAGGCATTATCAACCGCGATTCCGTTCGTAATTAAAAATTACCTTAAATACAGAGAATAATTATTTTTCAAATTTAAATTCTTTTACGAAACTGTAATTTACGAAATTTATCTCCGTAATTAGTCTACATTTGAAATTTCGTCCGTAGCATCAGGGCAGCAGAAAAGCGAGGAGGTATATCAAATATATCAGGAGTAAAATTAAATATATTGGCGCCATCTGCACGATAGTAGCTGGACTATATCCTAAATATGGCTACTATTGTGAATATAGAATTCTATATTGTTTTACTCCTAATACATGTGAATATAGAATTCTATATTCATGATATAGTGTGGCTACTACTTTGAAGATGTCGCCACAGTTATTTTGTTTTACTCCTAATACGTTTGATATACCTCCTCGCTTTTCTGCTACCCTGATACTACGGACGAAATTTCAAATGAATGTGCAGTGTTTCGGCTTCAATTACTTGAAATATTCTTTCTTGACAGACTAAAAAAAGGTCTGTCTAGACAAAATTTAGACATTATCTGCCGCCCCGATTCGGTTTATAATTAAAATTACCTTAAATGCAGAGAATATTTTTTTTTAATTTAATTCTTTTAAGAGAGTGTAATTTACGAAAATACTTTAAGAATATATGTATAATTGTAACAAAAATAAAAATATTTTAAAGTTACTATAACCACGTATCATATCAGCATTTAACAGTTACGCCCCTAGTATCAGGTAAGCTGAAAAACGAGGTGGTATATCAAATGTATCAGGGGTAAAATAAAATATATTATCTCCTTGATCTTTTTCTTGCTAAATAAAGTCTGTCTAAACCTAATTAAGGTAGGCATTATCAGCCGCGATTTCGTTCATAATTAAAAATTACCTTAAGTGCAGAGAATAATTATTTCTCAAATTTAAATTCTTTTACGAAACTGTAATTTACGAAATTTATCTCGGTAATTAGTCTACATTTGAAATTTCGTCCGTAGTTTCAGGGCAGCAGAAAAGCGAGGAGGTATATCAAATATATCAGGAGTAAAATTAAATATATTGGCGCCATCTGCACAATAATAGCTGAACTATATCCTAAATATAGCTGCTATTGTGAATATAGAATTCTATATTGTTTTACTCCTAATACATGTGAATATAGAATTCTATATTCACGATATAGTGTGGCTACTACTTTGAAGATGACGCCACATTTATTTTGTTTTATTCCTAATACATTTGATATACCTCCTCGCTTTTCTGCTACCCTGATACTACGGACAAAATTTCAAATGAATGTGAAGTGTTTCGGCTTCAGTTACTTGAAATATTCTTTCTTGACAGACTAAAAAAAGTCTGTCTAGACAAAATTTAGACATTATCTGCTGCCCCGATTCCGTTTATAATTAAAATTACCTTAAATGCAGAGATTTTTTTTTTAAATTTAATTCTTTTAAGAGAGTGTAATTTACGAAAATACTCTCAGTTAATACTTTAACAATATATGTATAATTGTAATAAAAATAAAAATATTTTAAAGTTACTATAACCACCTGGTATGACATCAGCATTTAACAGTTGAAATTACGCCCCTAGTATCAGGTAAGCTGAAAAACGAGGTGGTATTCAACTTCTATTGCACATGTTTGTTACATTAAAGGCTTACATTTTGACATTTAAATATAATTTGGTTCCATTTTTTTTTTGTTACCAACGTCAAAACAACAAAATTAGCCTGCGATAAAGAAATACTTTTGCAACCAAAACGGATGTCGTAAAGTGAACTTTATAGCACCGAAATAGAAAAAAGCATTTTGCACATTACACCCACACAACCAGTCTGATAAACTGTAAGAGCTTCTGTTGAATTTTCTCGTCACGGTTTTATTAGTTTTCAAACTGTGATCTTCTAGTTTAATCAATAAATCTGGTCTAGCGAGACCTAGATTTTTTAATTCTGTCCTAATGTTACTAACGCAATTCATAGTTGCATTTGCACCGATAGAAATTACGACATACACTTACCGTTGTATATTACATACTGGACCGCCACCCGGACCCGGCACCATAGAATAGTGCCCCGGCGCCTACATATATACGCGCGCTACACGCGCCAGTTTCATCGCTCGATTTCTAATACAGACGGGGCAGTCGCGCGAGATGCCCCGGAGTCTACGTCAGGCTGCGATTTTTAAACGCGCTGAAAATACGGACTGTTACTTCCGAAAACATATTATTTGTCATCAAACAAATCAGAAAAATTACATACAAATTAGGTATTTATAATTAATTTATCTGTTAAAAGAAATTTGTCACGGGGGGGGGGGCGGCAGTGCCCCGTTGCCCTCCCTGCAGCAGCCGCCACTGGCCATAAACACATACAAGTAGGTACAAAGAACGTTAAGTCAGATCAGAATAGTCGTACTGTATTTATTCTAAACATAATAGGACTATTGACTATTGTACCTAGTGTATAACGATAAGTATTTCCTTCCTCACATATGCACCTTGCCGCTGTAAAAATACGTTGGCGAAGATCTTTCTGTCTCAATTTCATCCCCATCATACACCGATGGATTTAAATCTAAACTGCGTGCCAGCCATGGTCTATGTCCTCCACGTCCAATCCATTAATGACGATATGCAACATTTAGGTAATTCTGCACTGCCAATGAAATGTGTGATGGTGCGCCATCGTGCATGAACCAGAGATGTCTTCTAAGCTGTAGAGGCACATCTTCGGGACACTTCGTCAACCCATTCTGCTAAAAAAATAACTCGCTCCCACAATCACCGACAATTCCCAAACATTCACTGAGAAGCTTTGTTGAAAATGACCCTGTTTGTTTTATTACATGCGGGTTTACATAACTTCAATAATGAGTGTTATGAAAGTGTAATACGCCATTCCGGGTAAAACAACATTCAAGTCTGAATAGTACGCTGGCACAAAACTGCAGGTCTCTCGCTTGCTCTCGTCGAAACCAGGTGCTGAATCTAACACGTGCCGGACAGGCCTGGTGTGTTAGAGCTTGCATTCGTTGCAAATGGAAGGTATATGGGAGGTTCTCGCGGAGGATCTGATAAACCGTCGATAGGAATATCCCAAGTCGCGTTGCTGCATCTCGCGTGCTTATACGTTCCACGTATAAACGTTCAACTGTTCTCTGTTTCACCTTACAGATACATCATATCCCATAACTCGTGCATTGTAAAAGGCATACCGATAACTACTAATGAATTACACACACATTCTCGGCTGGCTGTAAACATAATGAACATCTATCTGTCTTGTGTGGCTAGATATTGTAATGAAACAAGCCCACAGAGAAATAGACATCCAGACGACGACAAAAGAAAGGCAATTATTCGGCGCGACTGGTAAACATCGTAAAGCAATAAATCATCCATTTTATATATGTACTGAGAAGAGACAGAATGTCTATCGAATGTTCTACAAACATCGAGAGGAAGATGGAGTTTACGCGTATGCTTCCAGATGTTTCGTATGTGTATATGAGGCGGCTGGGTCACCGATGGATGAGTAATTCTGGAATAAGAACTTCCTTAAGTAGTAGTCGCGCGGAACAGACCAAAGTAAAAATAAATATAAGAATAATTCTTTGAGTGGTAGTCAAAGAATAAACATAAATATAGTGTAATAAAGACATAAATATTACCGTGTTATATAAATAGAAGTGATTTAAATATACGGACATAATTATTAGAGTGTTATATAGAAATAAATACCTGTGTTAATCTATTCTAGTAGTTTAAGTGTGATACATTAGTTTTATATTTTTATATTGTAATAATTTTACGTGTATGAATATACAGACTGTTTTAAATAAATAAATTGCACGAGTTGTTTATTACCAACCCGAAAACGTTACAATATGATACATGCAAGCGCACGCTGTCTATTCGTTGACACCGCGGTCGTCCAGGCTCGGCATAAGATTAATTGAAGTTAATAAGGCTTTATATTTTGGGACCAATTCTTTTAACATTACAGCTATCGATTTCTGATATTCCGTTTTTTTTTTGAAGTGTAAACTCTTTAGGCGCGTTGCGCTGATTGTAGGCAGTGAACAAGACTGACCTGCAACGCTCGGATATGTAACGCTCGGATATGTAACGCTCTTCGGATAAAGTCGGCTAAGGGAACATGATAAATAAATATATCATATAGAGATATTTAATTTCAATTAAATTGAAATTTAAATGAATAAATAATATATATATATATTGTCATGCCTCGGCCGCAAGCATTATTAAGGAGATTTTCGGACGCATATATATATATATACAGTGACCGGCAGAAAGTGCGCAGCATATGGGAAAATGGTTTACCTTTGAATATAGCAAAATTATTTTATTGCATCATGTCTCGGCATGACTTGAGACCAAAATAGCACTCGCGATTTCTGCCGAAACTCTCATCGTATACGAGGGAGAGTCAAAAATACAAAATTACGCTAAGAGTAAAGTACCCCCATTTTTAACATTAGACTTTTCTTTATTAAGCAATAGTTCTTTGGTTTTAAAAATTAAAGTAAAATATCGAGTTTCATTCACTTTTGATAAAAAATTTCAGTTTACTTTTTATTCCGAATTACCCTGTATAAGAAATTGAGCGCGCTCATACAATACGCAAATCTTAGGCTGGAAATAGACGGACCGCAATATGCGGTCGCTGTCGACTTCATAACTGCTGCTCAAGTCGACTTCAAGCGAAGTCAGGTTGGGCAGCTCGGAGCAGTCCGTATCGACTCCATCTGCAGTCGATACGGACTGCATTGTGCTGCCGTATGGGACTGCATGTTCAAAACGAAATGGTGTAATGTAGTGATGGACCTTGAAGAGGAAGCACTATTGCTTGTTCTTTTACTACGTAAAAAAAGACGTGGAAGAAGTCGAAGATTTCACAGATATCGGCTCAGGCCTTATTCTTTTCAATGTTGTCACTATATGTCTCAACTTTATAGTTCCAAAGACATTCCTTATTTTTTATATCATCAATGAAAGTATCAGTGTCAAAATCGCCTTCCATTTAATTTAATTTACACACACAATATTCAAGAATCAAGAGTGAACTGACTGAGATCTGACAAAACCGCTCAATGAGTGGCGACTGCAATTTGCAGTTCGTGTATGTACGTTCTCTTTTCGACTGCACTTGGACTGCGTGGCGGGTTGGGCAGCAAGTTAACTGCAACTGCCAATCTTGACTGCTCGTGGACGCTCGTCTATTTTGCTCTATAAACAACTGTTGATTGCCAAGATGCGACTACAAAGTGCTGTCGACAGTGGCCGCATATTGCGGTCCGTCTATTTCCAGCCTTACTCTCTGTAGACATCGTAACAGAAAACCATAAATAATACGTCGCAAAAGTCAGCTACAAAAATAATATAGCTCTTGAAAATAAAAATTCAAGAATGTGAAATAATTTTGCTGCACACCATATTTTACGTTTTCAGAAGGCAAAAAATGTTATTTAACTCAAATTGTGTGATTCATTTTAACTTAATCATCTTTAAAATTGTAATATTTTTTCATAAAATTAGCAACACTTCTTTTTATTAAGGTTTTAATAATAAACGCTTGACGAGAAAGAGCGACAAAAATAAAAAAGTTAGTCTCAGCATAATCCTCGACAGATGTTTTTTCGTACTGCATGTGTTTGATTTTAAAAAACATGAACTTAATTCAATAAATGTCATTTAGACATTTAGTTTTGCTATAAAAATGGAAGCGGAAAGGTTATCGGTACAAGAAAAGGTAGAAATGGTTCTAATTCGTGGTGAAAATTACTATAGCTATCGCGAAACAGCAAATATTTTTAACAATAGACACAATAAAAATATTCACGATTCTACTGTATGCCGAATTGTGAACAAATTTAAACAAACTGGTTCGGTGGAAAGTAAATACAAGCACCCCATGAGAAAAGTGTAACTAATGAAGAAAATAGTTTAAATGTGTTATTGTCAGTAAATGAAGTTCCTACTATGCCATTGTATGAAAGACAAGAAGTATTAGGTATTTCCGAAAAATCGATTAGAAGAATTCTTAAAAAAAACAAGTACTTACCATATAAACCAAAATTCACCCATACTCTTCAACAAAGAGATCTTGATCTAGAATTGACTTTTGTTTTTGGTTCCAAGGCAAGAAGGAAGATAATCCCCATTTTGGAAGTCAAATATTATTTACTGACGAAGCAACCTTCACGCGTAGTAAGTTCTCAAAATTGTAGGTGGTGGGCTAATCAAAATCCTAATTTTACAATTGAATGTAAAAGCCAATATTCATTTAAAACAAACGTTTGGTGTGGTATATTGAATACTCAAATAGTTGGACCATATTTTTTCCGGCAAAATTTAAATGCAGGTAGATATTTACAATTCTTGCAGAATGAATTTAGCGAGTTCCTAGATGTTATGCCTTTAAATCTACGAGCGAATATGTATTTTCAACAAGATGGTGCTTCGATCCATTCTACATTGCAAGTAAGAGAATGGCTTAATCAACAATTTCCTCAAAAATGGATCGGACGGTTTTCAGAAAATCATTGGCCTGCAAGATCGCCTGACATTACCCCAATGGATTTCTTTCTCTGGGGTTACTTAAAGAACCAAGTATACAAACATCGACCGTTTAGAAATCTGGACCATTTAGAAAATACGATTAGGCAGTGTGTCGTTCAAATTAATCCGGTTTTTTTAAGAAACGTAGCACAAGAATTTAACAACAGGACAATGAAATGTATTGAGAATGGGGGAGCTCACGTAGAAAAATAATGTACTTGTAAATAAATATTTTTGTTTACGATTTTGTTAATGTATTTTGAGTTTTATTTCCTACTATTATGTATCTTTACTATTATTATTATTAAAACCTGAATAAAAAGAACTGTTGCTAATTTTATGAAAAAATATTACAATTTTAAAGATGATTAAGTTAAAATGAATCACACAATTTCAGTTAAATAAAATTTTTTGACTTCTGAAAACGTAAAATATGGTGTGCAGCAAAATTATTTCACATTCTTGAATTTTTATTTTCAAGAGCTATATTATTTTTGTAGCTGACTTTTGCGACGTATTGTTTATGGTTTTCTGTTACGATGTCTACAGAGAGTAAGATTTGCCTATTGTATGAGCGCGCTCAATTTCTTATACAGGGTAATTCAGAATAAACAGTAAACTGAAATTTTTTATCAAAAGTGAATGAAACTCGATATTTTACTTTAATTTTTAAAACCAAAGAACTATTGCTTAATAAAGAAAAGTCTAATGTTAAAAATGGGGGTACTTTACTCTTAGCGTAATTTTGTATTTTTGACTCCCCATCGTATACGATGAGAGTTTCGGCAGAAATCGCGAGTGCTATTTTGGTCTCAAGTCATGCCGAGACATGATGCAATAAAATAATTTTGCTATATTCAAAGGTAAACCATTTTCCCATATGCTGCGCACTTTCTGCCGGTCACTGTATATATATATGCGTCCGAAAATCTCCTTAATAATGCTTGCGGCCGAGGCAAGACAATCTTGAGTACGTTAAAGTTTTTCGTGGACAAGATATACACACAATTTTTTGGGCAACCGTTAAATTTTTCAATCGATTTAATTTAAATTGAGACACAATTTAATTTAATTTAGTTCTAAAGGTGCTAAATTAAAGTGGTTTACTTGCTTTACATGTGTTACCATGGAAATGAGATGAATATAATAAACTACAAATACTTGATAGTTGTCAAAATAAGTCGTAGAATGTGTGATTAAACATGTGTCAAAATGTGTATTTACTTTAACGGCCGCTGCCATAGCAACGGTCGCGAAATTGTATTTCGAGAACTCTGTTGCGTTCGCGAATTGGTAACTTCGCGGACGATTATTTAAATGTAATATAGAACGAAAAAAAAAGTTGTATTTCGTATTATTAACCTCGCCTTGATGAAGTTTACACTTCTGCTGTGTGGTTTTAAGCACACCCATTTTCTTGTTTATTGCCCCGACACCCGATATAGGTACCTGTATACACCTCTTCGTTTACATTTTCATGTTTGATTTACACAATTCTGCTTTACTATATCATTAACGCACAACTCAGTATATTTGTGTGCTGAGTTTAGATGCTGTTTATGATAAATCTGGGTCTTCTGATCAGTCTACATGAATGGTATGCGGCTGTTCACTCCTACATTTACTGTTTTAATTATACAAGTCGCGCGTAGTTCTATAGTGGTATTAAATGCTGTCTATAATACATCTGGATCTTTCGATGAAACTATAATACACAGATAACAGCGGCTGTTCTATTCTTAAATGTTTACATTTTCATATGTAATTACACAATTTGCGTTTGGATCTTTCTATGTTTATCGTTAAACTCATAGGTCGGCATTGTTGCCTAGTAATGTAGTTGGATGTCGTTTTTGATAAATCAAAGATTTTCCAATGATTCTACTTAATTGAATTGCTTTCCTAATTAATGATCATTATTGTTATTATTTGCTAATATTAACTACAATGCAATTGTTTGGATGGCAGCTTGCTTTCCTATTGTAAATTGACATTAAATACACAAATACGTTAGAAACATACAGGGTGAGTCATCTAAGCGGGTAAGGCCGATTATGCCTTTATGAGTAAAGATATTTCGAAGCGGTTTTTTCCTTGTGATAGCTGTTCATTAGGAGCACATTTACAAAATATTTTGTATTATACAGAGTGTTCCATAACTTGGTGGCTAACCATAGTTATAGATTTCTAAATGGAACACCCTATATATTATTGCATTTTTGTATTCCCCGTATAATTTTTAGGCAAAAAGTAATAAGATAGTATAGGCCTAAAGTGTAAAGTTTTTGACTTATTCCCATTTTTCTGAAAAATTCAATGTTTGTATAAAATTATATTTCTCGAAAACGACGTATCAGATGGACAAAATTTTTTGCAGTATTGTTTACAATAAGAGTTCCTAATAGAAGCATGTTTTATTTTTTTACAATTACTAACTGCATGTGTAGGAAACGATTAAAATTACAAGACACGTTTTAGAATAAAAGTCAATTTTTTTAAATGGAACAGCCTGTATATCAGTTCATTTTTGAATTGTTTGTTAAATTTCATGTCAGAAACATGTAAGACGTTAATACTTTAAATGTGACTATTACTGAGCTGCTGTCGTTTTTTGATATTCTTTTGTTAGTTTTTGCAAAAAAGTAAATTTTTTCAAATGGAACACCTGTATATTATTTCATTCTTGAATTTCTTATTAAATTTCACATCAAAAACATGTAAGACGTTAATACTTTAAAAGTGACTATTACTGAGCTATTGTCGCTTTTTGATATAATTTTGTCAGTTTTGTGGTTTTAATTAATATATTATAGTACTGAGTTATTGTCTCTTTTTGATATAATTTTGTCAGTTTTGTGGTTTTAATAAATATATTATAGTACTGAGTAGTACTGACAAAATTATATCAAAAAGAGACAATATCTCAATAATAGTCACTTTTAAAGTATTAACGTCTTAGATGTTTTTGATGTGAAATTTAATAAGAAATTCAAAAATGAAATAATATACAGTGTGTTCCATTTGAAAAAAATGACTTTTTTGCAAAAACTAACAAAAGCATATCAAAAAACGACAATAAATCTGTATTAGTCACTTTTAAAGTATTAACGTCTTACATGTTTCTGACATAAAATTTAATAAACAATTCAAAGATGAACTGATATACAGGCAGTTCCATTTAAGAAAATTGACTTTTATACAAAAGCGTATTATCTAATTTTAATCCAGTTTCCTGCACATGCAGTTAGTAACTGTAAAAAAATAAACATGCTTCTATTAGGACCTCTTATTGTAAACAATACTGCAAAAAATTTTGTCCATCTAATACGTCGTTTCGAGAAATATAATTTTATACAAACATTGAATTTTTCAGAAAAATGGAAATAAGCCAAAAACTTTACACTTTAGGCCTGTACTATCTTATAACTTTTTGACTAAAAATTATAAGTGGAATTCAAGAATTCAATAATATATAGAGTATTCCATTTAAAAAACTATAACTATGGTTAGCCACCAAGTTATGGAACACTCTGTATAATACAAAATATTTTTAAAATGTACTCCTAATGAACAGCTATCACAAGGAAAAATGCGCTTCGAAATGTCTTTACTCATAAAGGCATTATCGGCCTTACCCGCTTACATGACTCACCCTGTATATATCAATGACTACCTAACACCTCTTAGTTTACATATTTGAGCTCGATTTACACAGATAGGTTTGCATTGTAGCCCGGTAATGTTGTTGGATGTCGTTTGTGGTAAAATTGCAAAAAAAAACGCGTTTTGATTATCAGGACACAGTACTTCCTTATACTAGGTGTAAACAAGTAAAACTACATATCGATCTCATATATAACTAAAATACTAAGCAATATGTAATAAAGCAAAGCAGAATAACGTTCTTCATATCTAAATAATGTATTTACAATAGGGCTACCTTATTACAGGGACTACAGAATAATTGTTTATACATCAAACTAGTATCACAAAATAATGAAGTAACAATATGGATTTGGTTATTATGATCTTTCTCGAAAATATTAGCATTTGTTGTTATTAAGAAATATCAGGTTAATCTAGTAATATTATTTCGAACTATACGATATATTTTGTAATTGACTAGAGATTTCTTTCAGTACAAAATAATTAAAATTCCCAGCATGTGTCACCGACGAGTAAACGCACTTGACTATTTAGGTGTCTCATAACATCATACGATGAATAACTTGAGAATTTTCTGCAATAAATTATTACATTCGGGCATCTGAAATGTCACGAAGTATTGTAGGATTTTGAAAGCAACACAGAAACATATGGACGAGTCAGTCTGCTACTATACATACGATATGACAATGAACTCTATTTTTCAAGTACCCATGTACGTAATCTACGTAATTAAAGCGTTGAGTGAAGGAATACATAAAGACGCGCCACTACATAGCACTGAGCGTAGCCAAAACTGGATCCGAGATCTATAGGAATGCATCAGTCGTTTGGGTCCGAGATTCGAAAGAGCCTGAGACAGCGATGATGTTTCTCGGCAAGGGGTTTGCGGGACGACTTAACGGAAAGACACGCAATTTTACTATAGTGTTGCGCATCTTTATACAGTGTGACCAGTGAAGTCCGCTTCATATGGGATTATTTTTTATTAATAGATTTATTCTAAATTTGAGTTTGGCATCAATTTCTGCTTCGATCAAGATGAAAATTAACCAAAAAAATAATAGTCACGTGATTCGCATTATCTGTCAAATTTAAATTTTTTTCCAAAAAAAATTCAAAAGTGGGGTTATTTCTCAAAATATCGAAAAAAGTTATTAGAAAAAGTTTTTCTAAAAACAATTTTTAGCCCATATGCAAAATTTCAGCTGCATAAGATAATTTAGATTTTTTGCCAATTTTTTTGTAAATTGCACCACTGTTGCGAAATAAGACAACGCAACCTACATAAAACTTCTTAGTTTTAACAATGCTTTATTCCAGACACATTTTCTTTAAGGCAGCGCCATATTCAATGTGTGTTTTCTACAAAATCCAAATAGGGCTATTAAAATTTGGTCACATGTGATGCAAAGTTTATTTGTTTTTGACCCTGTATAAGGTAACTTCATAAAAAAACTATTTTTGAAAATGTAGTTTGTGTCTAAAAGTAATACACATTAATATTAAGAAAATAGTTTAATTGAAAAGTCAAATTTTCTAATAAAATAATCATAATACATTATAAAAATGAAACGCATTTAAAATTCCACCTTTTCAATTAATAACAATATGTATTTTTGGTATTTGAATATTAAATTAAACATAATTTGAAAAACCTAAAAATTAAAATTACATTTCTGTGTGCCTCCCATTGCGTTCAATACAAACAATTGTTCTTCTTGAAACATCTTTAATGGAGTTTCTGATACTAAGGGGCCTTATTTCTAAAATACAGTTTCGAATCACCGTTTCCAAATGATCAACATTACGGAAAGGTTTTTCTTTGTAAACTTTTTGTTTTAGGTAACCCCACAAGAAAAAATCAAGAGGGGTTAAATCCTGAGACCTAGCCGGCCTGTATTGCTCCATATTACGCCCAATTACTTTGCCCCTAAATATTTACAAGAGGCGTTCTTGAACCCGTCTTGTAGTATGGATGGGAGCACCATCACACTGGTACCACAAATTATGCCTTATTTCAATAGGCATATTGTTCAAAACTTCAATGACCTCGGTGTTAAGGAAGCGTAGGTATTCTTCAGAATTTAAATTGCCACTAAAAAAATAAGGCCCAACAACTTGATCGTTTAAAATACCGCACCACACATTAGTTTTAAAGGAATACTGGTCCTTGCATTCTATTATAAAATTTGGATTTTCTTGAGCCCACCATCTACAATTTTGAGAGCTAACAACGCCGTTTGAAGCGAAAGTCGGTCCATAAAACGTGAAACGGAAAGGACACATTTTCTTCTTTTTCCCCCTGGTACCAAAAAGAGAATCCCAAACGTATGTCAAAATCTTGTTCCTTAAGAGTATTTATAAATTTAGGTTTATACGGCTTAAATTTATTTTTGTGCAAAATATTCCTTACACTCTCTCTTTGAACGTCAGTTCTGCGAGAAACATGTCTAATACTAGTTTGACCATGTTCCACAATATCTAGGCAAACATTTAATTGGACTTCTTCACTATGTTTTATAAGATTGTGAGGTTTTTTAAATGAACTTTCCACCGATCCAGTTGATTTAAATTTCACCATAATCCTACTCACAGTAGATTGTTGCACATTTTTGCCTGGATGCCTTTCATTAAAAATGTTGGCCGCTACACGATGACTTGTGTTTTCACCACATATTAATACAATTTCAATTCTTTCCTGTACAGTTAACATTTTTTTATTTAATACGCAATATTAATTAAAAGCCACTATGACAAACAAAAAGCGATTTGACTGTCATTAATAAAGCAAGGGCTTGTTGATCTTTTTTATCATTTGTTTTGCGGCCAACTTGTGTTTGGTGCATCATCATAAGGTACAAAACTAGTTAATTTTTTGGAAACTGAACTTAAATAATAAAAGACTATTTTTACTTTTTATAACATAGCTCTAAAACTACATTTTCAAAAATAGTTATTTTATGAAGTTACCTTATACAGGGTCAAAAACAAATAAACTTTGCATCACATGTGACCAAATTTTAATAGCCCTATTTGGATTTTGTAGAAAAACACACATTGAATATGGCGCTGCCTTAAAGAAAATGTGCCTGGAATAAAGCATTGTTAAAACTAAGAAGTTTTATGTAGGTTGCGTTGTCTTATTTCGCAACAGTGGTGCAATTTACAAAAAAATTGACAAAAAATCTAAATTATCTTATGCAGCTGAAATTTTGCATATGGGCTAAAAATTGTTTTTAGAAAAACTTTTTCTAATAAATTTTTTCGATATTTTGAGAAATAACCCCACTTTTGAATTTTTTTTGGAAAAAAATTTAAATTTGACAGATAATGCGAATCACGTGACTATTATTTTTTTGGTTAATTTTCATCTTGATCGAAGCAGAAATTGATGCCAAACTCAAATTTAGAATAAATCTATTAATATAAAAAAATCCCATATGATGCGGACTTCACTGGTCACACTGTATATTCCTTCAATCAACGATTAAAGGCATTGGCAAGTTAAAAAACGACAATTTCTCAATTAATTATTGTAAGTGCATTTATAACAACAACGTAAACTGCACTCTCCAATAGTTGTCCGATATGTAGGGATATTGCGCCAGGTAATTCGGCTCGTGACTTGTGACTTAAAAGTGTCCAACAGAATCGCATTTTATTGCTGATAATCTTCTAAAACTGGATCGGTGTTTTGGATGGAACTTGTTAGGTTTTTAGGTGTGTTTTTACGTTTCTGTAATGGCAAAGGGGGTCAAGGGACCCCTCATTTGAAAGGTATTTGGAAGATCTACTCAATATTTATGCTTTCTTTTTAATTTCCTTGAGATACAAGATTAATTATGTTGGGTAAATTACTGCACGAGATCCGGCGTTGTTATGGGAAAGGCTTCGTTGGCCAGGTCTATGAGAAAGGAGAACTTTTCCATGTTGTCTGTCATGGTTGGTGTTCATCTTCTTGATGCCAATTGCCACTTCTCGGATGACGATGTGGAACATTTAGAAACTCTTGGAGAGTATCTGTAATAGTAACAAGCAGATTAGCATTGTTATTTTCGGTTTTCTTTTCAGGCGTGCGTGTGACGTACACCTGAGCATTGGAGCTTTTGTCTGCCATTTCGTTCTCCTCAGCAGGCTGCTTAGGGGTTGCTCCCTTGTCCCCCCCCCCAGAAAGCGGGTTTGTCACTGCAATGTCCGTTGGTCTTCCGTGGCTGTGGTGTAGGTGCCACTGTTTAGGCAAACAAGACCGTCGGAGAGAAGGTTCTGCTTGGAACCCACTGTCGGCTGGGAATCGTCGGGGTAGTTCTTGGCCGTTGTCTTCGGTGGTTTAGCTACCGCTGCGGCTGCCGGTGCTGGTTTTGTTGGGTTTTCTGTCATCAGTATCCGCTGGATGGTTCCCATTACAATTCGAGTATTTAGCGTTGGTTTCGTTATCCCTGCACGAGTCGGTTTGGCGCTCAGCGCTGCAGCGCGCGCATCTAAAGCGGAGGGTGCAGTATTCGGAGGAGTGACGTACCTGTGGCAACGGTGGCATTGAGGAATTTCTGATCGCCTTCAGCTCCACGATACAGCTGATTTGGTACAGCTTCTCCAGCTATAGCCTCAGATCATTAGCATAGGTGTAACAAAAATGTATGGGGATGCATTCTTGGTGATTGGATGATAGACCTGCATTCATTTGAAGGCAGTATCAACGGAGAAGTGTTTCCAGCGAAATGGCTAGCCCGTGGAGGCCCTATTGAGTAGCCTGCTGGTAGGTCTTCGGACATCAAAAAATTAGTTGCTTTTTATAGGAATCCGTAAAAGAGCAAATATAGAGTTTACTTGTAACCACGAAAGAAGTTATGAGGGAACAAATATTTGGAAATATAAGTACTCAACGCCTTATAAATGTCGGTTTATCATGTCGGAAGCATGTTCAGAAAAAAGAGACTTTGAACACTTTTAATTTTTACCTATTTTATTGTTATTTTATAATTTCTGTTCTACTAATTACTCATCTATACACGTAACAATTTATGTTTCTATACCTACTAAAATCAAGTTATTAATTTTTTTTTGTTTGGTTTTAAAATTTTTGTACCACATTTGAATTATACTGCTGTATTTTAAATGAGATATATCAATTTTTTTGCCATTACACCAATAAATTCAAAAATCATATCTCTAAATTCATTCTTAGCAAAAATTTATTATAATATCAAGCTTGAAAACTGAAAAGCAACTTATTAAGTGTTATATATACATCAGTTGTCAGTTTCGCGGCAAATATCATGGCTCACTATACCGTGTTCAAGTAAAAAACACAAAGTTGGCAAAATTATATCAGAAAACGACAATACCTCAGTAATGGTCACTTTTAAAGTAATAACGTCGTACATGTTTTTGGTAAAAAATTCAGTAAACATTCCAATAATGAACCCTATATGTCATGTAAGGTTTCTACAAATTCAATTAGTAATTGCAAAAAAATAAAATATGTTTGTATTAGGACATTTTATTGTAAACAACTCTACCAAAAATTGTGTCCATCTAATACGTCGTTTTCGAGAAATATAATATACCATTTTTCAGAAAAATGGTAATAAGTCTGAAACCTTAAATTTTATATCATGATTCGTAATGTAATACACCATATGTATCATTTAGATCACATATATTTTGAATAGTGAATACTAATGTTTCTTAAAATTGATTTTATATTTTATTATTTAAGCAATTTCGCTCATATCCGGAAGGTAAAATGAATATTGCAACCACCGTTTCAATAAAGTTTCTCCAAACATTACGAAATTGCTATCGTTTGTTAAAATTCCATAAATGCCAACAAAACATGCAATTTTAAGCATAATTCCCATTTAAAAATAGGTACTTAAATCTGAAAACTTATAAATCACTTTAAAAAACTGGTATTCTATATTAGGATTAATTGTTACTTAGGATTAAAACATTACTTTATAATTTGTTTACATGATTCAAGAGGCAACGTTGAAGTGCATTTATTATTTATTTTTATCACGGCTATACTTTTCATTGTAATATTTAAATTATATCTTATAACTATAATTTAATATCAAATTGCCAGTAGATTTCGATATACATTGTATGTATGTATGTGTAATTAACTTTACAATCGGAGAAAATGTTTAACCCCGACCATTGTATACTCAATTAAAATATCAATTAAGACTGTGTGCCCACGACAATTTCACTAATTTCACCAGTAATTCGTAGGTAGAGACCAACAGTAGTGAAGTAATATGTAGTTAGTTACGCATGAACTTTGGTATCACTCCTAAACTTCGTTATGGGAACTGCGCTAAAAGTCGCTATCTAGCGGCCGGATAAATAACAATCGCACCTGTTCTACCTGTATTGAGCAGAACGGGAGAGGGGATGGCGTTTACCTGTATCACGTGACTTCCAATTTTTACGTAAAAAATAACCAATGCCGCGCCTAACACTAGAGTACAACGTTAATATCAAAACGGAATCGAAGGTGATTTCATTGTTGGATATTGAGGGCGCCTGTGTTGATTCCATGTGAAAATTTAAATTTTTAAACGCATCCACCACAATGATCACGGTGTCTAGTGTAATTTGGTGCATATTGTGAATACGCGAGTGAAACAAAGAGGTTTTTAAAAGGAATCAGTTTAAAAGAAACGTTTCTATACTGGTTCGCCTGTTTAAGTGGGAGATACACGTTGTTGTTGTCTGCGGATGACTTGCGCGCAAGTTCGTGTTCAAACACAACAATAGGTGAAAATCTTCAAGAAGTTAAGTGAAGGAGGAGAGGCCTTTTAAATTTTCCGTTACGGGAACGCGAGTGAAAGGAAAAATATGATCGTGTGAAAATGTGGAATAATAGTTTTAATTATCATATCAAAATTTTACGAATTTTCTTTTTGTGTATATCAACAGTTACATGTCAGCCTCCGTATTATTGGACTACCACTCCGGGATATAATTACTACTATAATTCTTACACAACTCCCGAATATAATAATTATAACCCTTACACGTATAGTTACACGAATAGTTTCACGAATAGTCCTGGTTACACTGAACATCCAGGAGGAACTTTTACAAATGATAGGATAGTTTTTAGTAAAAATAAAAGCCCTTACTTCATCAGGAACGATATCATAATAGAAGAAAATGCGGAATTAGTTATCGAACCAGGAGTAGAACTCAAATTTGAACCACAAACAGGAATTACAGTTCGTGGCATCTTAACCGCTCTGGTAAGAAAGTAGAAAATTTGTCTTATATAACGGTATTAATCGAAAGTATAATAACTATTAATATTTCTTAGGAAGAGAATAATGAATCATAGGCTACTCACATACCTGATTCAAGAATTACAAATGAGTTCTAATAACTTGTTATTGAAGTACATTATTTGTTTCGTCATTATACAACGAGCGTTTATGTGGACAAAATGAATCACAATATCATTTATATCTTATCGTTTTATATTCATAATCGCCTACGAACAGGTGCTGAGATTATAATATTTACAAAACTATGTTTCAATAACCCATTTTCCTTTTATTAAAAAGACTTAATATAATAAGGTTTAGACGGCTCATCAATTTTATCAATATTGCATAAGTAAATATTTAAATAAAGCGATGTAAGCAAACTTATTAAACCATGTTTGTAGAGCAAGTTCATTTGGACTTTATCGTGGCATATTCTATAGCCACTGAATACTTTTGTTTCTTTTACCTCAAATTTGAATGATTTTTTTTGAACATTATATAATTGTTAAAGTTTTATTAAGCACGCTTGAAAGAATCTCTTTATATTTGACAGCTTTCAGCTTTCTCTAGAAAATCTGACGTTTCAATTGAGATTCGTTTCAGGGATTTAAGCAGTATTGTATTGATTGACCTTTTAAAAGGTTAATAGAAAGAATCTTATTACTTACCTAATGATTTTTATATCTAAATATATATTTCGAGGAGATACGATTATATTTCTATTATGAAAAACAAATATTTCTTTAAGTATGTACCTACTATAGAAAGCTAAATATATAAGAACATTGTTTTGTCCAAACAACTGATATCCAATTTGGATTTTGCACATATAGAAGGATGTATGAGTCAAAATATAGTTTACTATTTACACTACTGAATGCTTTTAGAAAATCTTGTATTAATATTTTTGTGAATTGATACTCTATGACATTTAAAATTATTAGAATCAAACACTTTCATTGGCTATTCTTTGACTAAATTTAAGACCAAATGTTGCATATTTACGCTGCGTAATTTGCACAACTAATTTCATAATGTATAGGTACTTAGTTGATGTCCAGCCATTAACAAATTTCTATGAAGAAAGTTTTGAGATCAGCATAGTCTCTATTTGTCATGAGCGGCCTTAAACACATGGATGTCCAGGCTGTTATTTTAATAGTTTCAGTACAAAATTTATATACCAAGAACAGATTGTCTGATGTACATGATAAAATATTTCATTCAGTACTTAACTGATATGGAAAAGCAAAATAGATCTTATCTGCGAGAAATTAAAGTTGTTTCTTGAAAAATATGTACACCGTTGAATTTCCGCTAGGAATTTATTATGAATGGTGTACTTTGCAATCTCATTTAATATTATAGACTAGGGACCGGACATCTGTTAGTAGAGTCTTTATTGCGAAAAGCGTATATTCTTCGTATTATTTTCAAATGTACGACGAGAAACATCCTATAGAGATTTATTCTTCATAAATAAAATCTTAACTCCCTCGTCAATATATATTTATAAACTTATATATATATATATATATATATATATATAATATATATTACAATTCTTTGCCAATTATACAAATGTATTGAAAAATTGAAAATCTTCTTGGTAGTAGTGGCATAAAATGAATTAAAAGTAATAACAATATGACAACTGGTTGTCAATTAGAAAACAATGACAAATATAAAATGTAAATCAAAATGTATAAATGAAAATGTAATCAATAAGCATAGGACAGTCGAGATTATTTCTATAATCACATTAAAAGGCTTGGGGTCTACCACAAACTGTTCAGTCAATCCAAATATACAAATAACAACGACGCAACTATGTAAAGAAAAATTAAGAGTAGAACTGTTGATAATATAACAATATAGAATGTAAAATAGTCATTATTATTTATTTATTTGCTTTCATTTACATTTATATTTGACTATTTTACATTCTATATTGTTATATTATCAACAGTTCTACTCTTAATTTTTCTTTACATAGTTGCGTCGTTGTTATTTGTATATTTGGATTGACTGAACAGTTTGTGGTAGACCCCAAGCCTTTTAATGTGATTATAGAAATAATCTCGACTGTCCTATGCTTATTGATTACATTTTCATTTATACATTTTGATTTACATTTTATATTTGTCATTGTTTTCTAATTGACAACCAGTTGTCATATTGTTATTACTTTTAATTCATTTTATGCCACTACTACCAAGAAGATTTTCAATTTATATATATATATATATAAACGTCACTTAACATATAATACGCGATAAAAAAGGAATTACCCATCAGCAAAAATATACATTTTATAACCAAACTGTTTATATCTTTTTACTATATTGGGAATAATGAATAATAAATGTAGCACAAGAAAGCAATAAAACTTGTATTGTTTTTTTGCATAACACTAACGAAAAGAATCACTTTTCTCTATTTTATTATGGATCAGCTTAGTTTAATTCTATCAGCTGTGAATTTATAGAAATACATATTAAAAGTTCATGGACAACCAAATTATAAGCATTTTTGCGAGTCTCAAGAAAGTAGGAAACATCTTAGCAGAAACTATAGACGACCTAGAGCAGATTGGGATGAAGAGAGGAACAATATCGTTTTTAAACGATAATAATAATAATAATAATAAAAGCAAAATTTATATTTTTAATATCAGGAAATTGAATGTCTACAGAACATAATTTTGAGAAATTACTTTATAGAATTTCCACAATAATGTCAAACAAACCAAAACTACGTATTTGCAATGAAGATGAATAGTATTTCCTAGTATGATATAGACTGAAGAGTCGAAAGAAAGGATGATGAAAAAAACCGCACTAAGAAATACGTTTCCGAACAATATTTTATTTAATAAGTGGATCTAACCGACTAAAATTCATAAAATCAAATATGTACTGTAAAACAAAAAACCGTTGTAACTTTATTATATATTGGTATGTACAGTAGCCAAATGCGATATACAAATAGTTAATGGCATTTGGATTATAAGAGATCTGGTCATCAATAATGGATATACTAATGAATGATGACTTTGTAGTTGTTAACATTGATACAAAAAAAATTACACTTCTTGGGGCTTATTATTGAAATAAAATCATTATAATCGTGGTAATTTAACGCATAATGCTGTCTCTAACTCAACATTAATAGTTATTAATACACTCTCTGACTGGGTAATTAAGTAGCAAGTACATATGTGGAAACTTGTAAGAAGGTGAATCCTGTAGTAATAAGAGAAATAATGGGGTGTGGCGACCACACGACTTTCTTATACGTATGAGCCTTTCGAATTATACAAAATTGTTCTAAATTGTTTCAAATACTTTTATCTTCTTAGAAAAATAAACATGTGAATGTGTTACTTCAAGTTGAAATTTTAACAACTTTTTATATAAAAATTATTCAAAATCCTTTTATAAGTATTTCTATTGTCTTAATAAATCTCTATATAGAAAGCATACTTTGCGAGATATTCGAAAAAAGGTACTACTCGCGAAGAGTAAAGGTGTTATTACCGGTTCGGATTTTGAAATTTCATTTATACAAAAAGTAGTCCAAATCTAGTTGTAAATACTTTTGTACCCTCGATACATATATATAGAATGCATAATTTACGACATATTTGCAAAAAATTGCTTTTCGATAAGAGTAAAAGTCTTACTTCCGGTCGGAGTTTTGATTTTTTTTATACAAAAGGTATTGAAAATCACGCTTTAAATACTTTTATACTCGTAATGTACCTATCTAAAAAGCATGACTTACGAAATATTTGCCAAAAACTGTTTTTCGATAAGAGTAAAAGACCTACTTCCGGTAGGAATTTCCAAAAACTTTTTTAATAAAATTTGTTTAAACTTAGTAGTGGACGAAATATTGGCAAAATTTAATTTTTTCACTGAAGTAAACTACTACTTCCGGTCTACCGATTTTACTAAATCTCGAGGTCGAAAATGTTCATCATCACAATATTTCCTTATACTACGTATAAGAAAGTAAAAGCGCGCATACAAAATATGAAAATTTGGAAATGCTATTTGAGTTTTTATGTAAGTATGAAATATCAGTTGCTTATGTATTTAATTAACGTATATTTAGTAGAATTCAGATTGTTTACGAAATTATTAGAAATATTTTTGACTAGAATTGCCTAATCTTTATATTAGTCTCCCCAAGAGAACTCTATAACTTATAATTATAATGGTTATGTTAATACATCCATTCTGCAACAAAACAACTAATGCAACAAATACAGAACTATTACATATTATGTGTTCACATTTCAACACGTAAAAGGTCTAACTCTAACTGTACTTCTATACAATGTCATTGTTAAAATGCCGCAATAACATGGAGAACCTAACACATTACGTATGTTGTATATAGTATATATGTGTAAGATATAGTATTTATAAGAACATAATATCACATACATAAATAGATTTACATACATATACATTGATGAAATATGCAATATATTTGTTAAAATCTCGTATAAGGTATTACAAGCATTGATAATTATTATTGTGGCACGTATTTATAAATTAAGATTATGCAGGTATATCACTAAAACTCTATATTAAATGGATATTTTCTATTGATTAAGAAACTTTTCAAAACTTTATAATGAACACAGCTCAGTTTTTGTTAGGCCAAGTACGTATGATGTATACCGTATGTGTCAATTTTCATTAAGTATAGGGATTCAATGTTTACGTGCGATTTATACGTATACAAGTAATACGTGGCAACGTGGCACTACTTACTGTCCGTCACCAATCCCGGCAACAATCGACATCACAACGATTTTCTCCGATCTTCCCACTTCTCTCCACCAGATTTTACATTCAATGTTTAGCTGCGAACACGTTGCGATCTAGTCTGCAATAAAAGCCGTCTTATTACTGGAACGGGAAACATCAAATGGCCGCCGCGATCTCCTGATCTAGTAGTTTATTATTATTTTCAGAATCCTTTTTTATTTACCTTATTTTTAATTTTATTAGAATTACGCTTTTGTTTGTGTCATGCAGCGTGAACGCAGCTTAATAATTCTCTGCATTTACTGAAAGGAAAAAGAAAAACAAATCCTTGCAACTCGTAAATATTATTTCTGAACGCATTACAAACACCCAAGCCGTTGGTCGAATAGTTACTGTTAACCACGCTAACTTGTATTTACGAGCATGCATCGGTCGTGCTGGCATTGGAAAGGAAAGAAGGGGTACTATGTTGCCACGTACTGTATGGATTAATCGCCTATGGCTAATGAAAATTGACACATGCTGTATACAGTTTCAACACCTTGAGATTTATTAATATAAATCTTCCATTCGTTTGCTCGTTTCAGAAAACATAGTAAGTACATGGAAGCGAGTGCGTAGGACGAAAATATAAAATTCTGTGAATGAAAATATTGTGTTAAAATGTAAATTGAAATTTCATATCATTAGTGTAATTTTTCCGAAATTTAGTTCTTTATAGTAGAACACTTTTTTTTATTATAATATATTCCAAATCTCGCTATTAATGCGTGTGTGTGAAGTTAGGCCCCTTTTTTTTTTGAAAATCGAAAACCTGACGGTTGTTCTCTAATTCTTCTAAACATTGTTCCAAATAATCTCGAAAAAAGTTCAAAATTGACTGAGATAATCGGAAAAAAACGAGTTTTTGCCAGCCCCCGTTGTTTTGAAAATTTCAATTCTGACGATTGTTTTAAGTTGCTTGATTGTTCTAAATTGTTCCAAAGGATTTCAAAGAAAAAATCAAAATTAGACTGGAAAATGGGGAAACCGAAGGCAGAAGTATTAAATCGAACCCGTTTTTGCAAAAATTACAACAAAAAACTTGATGCTTGTTTCAGGCTGTTCTAGGTTTGTTCTAAACATTGTTCTAACACATCAGAACCGTATTTCTTATATATCAAAAGATATTGGAATAAACGAAATTCAAAAGTGAGAAATTAGCCAGACGGTTGTTCTGGTTGTTCTAGGTAGCGTTTTTGGTGTAGGGTATAAGTCTTAAAAATATACTCTTCAACAAGAATAACAGACCGGCGTTACCGTTTCAATATTTCACATTACCTTGTATAAGATTCAAAAATTTGCATTATTCAATTATTATCAACCGAAGGCACCAATATATTCTTAAATATGTGTGTGTTTCTGCATGATGCATTTTGCTAATAAAACTGGATAACACATTTAAAAAATTCTGCGAATGTCCATTACCAGCATGTATTTAATCTTTAAACAACTTTTTTTATAATACATAGTTTGCAAGATAAAGGTATTTAAAACCTAATTTAGAACAAATTCTGTATAAAAGATCGAATTAAAATACGTACTTATATGAAAAAAGTGTGGTGCCCACACCTCATTTTTTGTAATTGTAAGAATGCTGATACAATAATAATATAATTTAATTGAAACAACAGAATGTGAATGCTGACATGCAATAATTCAAAGTGTGTCCTAATGAGAACAAGAAATTGATTTTTATATTGTAGTCGGAATTGAAATTTTCGAGTTGAGTTCGGTACTATTACTTGTGAATTCAAACTAACTCTAAGTAGCTTATTAACCTGTGAATATATAAAATGCACAATTTACGACGTATTTGTAAAATGTCGCTATTCGGTAATAGTAAAAGTGTTACTTCCGGTCCGAATTTTGAAATTTTTTTATACAAAAGATATTGAAAATTATGTTTTAAAGACTTTTATATTCGTAATCTACCTGCCTAGAAAGCATGACTGGCGAGATATTCGCAAAAAACTAATTTTCTATACGAGTAAAGACCTACTTCCGGTAGGAATTTCGAAAAGCTTTTTTAAAAAAAATTCTTCACAAATTTAAATTTGAGTACATATGAATTCTTTTTAAAATTGTTTAAACTTAGTAGTTCACGAAGTGTTGCCTAAATTCGTTTTTTTTCTGAAGTAAACTACTACTTCCGGTTTGCCGATTTTACTGAACATCTAATCAGATCTCAAGAGGGAGATTGTACTAGTAAATACAAACTTTGGAATTGATAGTTGTAGCGGTTTGACCGCTATGGTGGTCACACACACACAGAGAGACAGACAGACAGAGAGACAGAGAGAGAGAGAGAGAGAGAGAGAGAGAGAGAGAGAGAGAGAGAGAGAGAGAGAGAGAGAGAGAGAGAGAGAGAGAGAGAGAGAGAGAGAGAGAGAGAGAGAGAGAGAGAGATTTATTAAAAACCACTTTTTCGGAGTCAGGGGACATCAAAATGTGGAGATCTGCAAAAACCTTGAGGTCGAAAATTTTCATCATCACAATACTTCCTTATACTACGTCAAAGAAAGTAAAAGAGACCCTAGACATTAATAACCATTGCATATTTTATACAAATATTTCAAACGCTTCAGTAATTCCCATCGTCATATGAATTATCCATTTCAAAATTATTAGTTAATATTTCTATAAAATAACTCAGTAGTTAGTAAAAAGTCTTCATTTTCATTTTATATCTGCCAATAGATAAAGCAACTTTTTTTCCATATTCACAACAACTAATGTTCTTAGTAAAAACTATTATTTGTAATATAAATAGTTACGTAAACACATTAGAATATTATTTACAGTCATAAACGTATTGCTTTTTCTAAAAAGATTTAAGGTATATCTATAATAATAACGTATTTGATGCAATTCGACTAATAATTTGAAACGTTCTTTGCTCTCCATATAGTCCTTCCGTAACTTTCAAAACATTGTGACAGTGACATTCACCGAAATACATGATCTGGCAGCTCGAATGCTTTAAATACCTAATTAATTCGCACTACATTTTATGCAACAGTAGAATCAGGAATGTAAAAAAGCACTACAATGAGTTTTGTGAGGATGAAAAGTTAGTGAATAACAAACAAAGATTTAGAGTAATAGTATTTTACCCAGTGACTGACATTATAATTTCCCAGCTGTACTTAGGGTTATAGGCATGAAGGCAGTTGTGGACACGTACAGAGTAGTACACTCCTCCTCCTTCCTTGCGACAGCCCCTAATAACAACCTACAAAATTAATCCAAGAAGTTTTCTCAGACTTTTTCAGATGCCAATGTTTACTGGCCAAATTCTCTGAATAAGATCATCATTCAAAAATCTAATAAGCAATAACCAAGATTACTTATGTAAAAGATTTGGTAGACTTACTATTTGTAAGTCACAACTCATTAATGTCTACTTACTCTGATGTATGTACAGCCTGTTTAACGTATCTGATTATTCCAGTTGCAGTAACAAAAGCAGAGCGCTTTTTTCTAAATTGAAAATAATTAAAAGTTATATGAGATCAACGATGAGTCAGGATAGACTAGCAAGTTTAGCACTGCTCTCAATTGAAAATGAACGAGTTAAAGAAATTGACTTTTCTAAGCTCATTGATATTTTTTTACAGATAAAAAACTAGGAAAAAGTCATTTTAGTAGTGTAGTATGGTCTATAAGGTTTTGCAATGTCAAAAGTTTAATAGTTAGACTAACTTGCAAGTTTGTGTAGACAATTAATCATACGAGGTAGGCGCCATAAATTCTCGGCCTGATATACAAAAAAGAAACTTGTAACAATATAAGAATTTTTATTTTTCAATGTAATCTTCCCTAACTTCTATACATTTATTACACGATTAATTAATAATTCGATACCCTTGTAAAAATAATCTGAAGTTTTTCCGTCAAAATGTTCTATAACAGCTGATTGCAAACGCACTGTCGTCTTTAAAACTACGTCCCCTAAGGTCTTTTTTTAAATTAGAAAACAAAAAAATCACAAGCAGCCATATCCGGACCATAGGGTGGATGTTCCAATTCTTGAAAGCCGCATTCGCGAATGGCAGCTTGTGAAATGGCGGCAGTATAGACGGGAGCATTGTCGTGCAATACTCGTACACCTTTTGTCAATTTTCAAAGTTGTGTTGCACGAATACTGGCCCTTAATTTATGCAATAAAGACGCATAATATGTGCCGTTCACACTTGTATTGCGCTCATTAAAGTCAATTAGCAAAATGCCCACACAATTCCAGAATATTGTGGCCATCACCTTTTTCGTTGATTGAACTACTTTCGCCTTTCTGGGACGAGGTTCATCAGGTAGTCGCCATTCCATGGACTCCCTTTTCGATAGAGGATCGTAAAACAGAACCATTGTTTCATCCCCTGTGACAATGGACTCCAAAATCGGTTTTGGGTCGTCTCCACACATGTTTAAAAACCACTGCGCACATTCGACTCGACGTTCACTTTGGAGAGCAGAAAGAAGTCGCGGTATCCATCTAGCACTAATTTTATTCATACCCAAATGGTTATGGAGAATTCGGCGAACACTTGTTTCGGAAATGTTTGTTATCACTGCTAATTCCTTCACTTTCAAACGGCCATCTTCTATCACTAAATGTTCAATAATTGAAATTTGTTGAGGCGTTATCACTTCAATTGGTCAACCCGACCGATCAGCATCTTCCAGGGATTCTTGTCCCAAACGGAAACATTTTGCCCACTTTTTTACAGTTGAATACGAAGGAGATGAATCACCGTAAACGCCGTCTAAACGTTGTTTGATGTGATAAAGTGTATGGTCCTTCTTTTGTTAAAAATTTAATGTCCGCGTGGTACTTAAATTTTGTTACTTGAGACATTTTCGTGCGCAAGTCACATTGGTTGGCTGGTTACTAAAAACTATTAGCCTTCGAACCGTCATATTTATAGTGTACACCTCGCGTATGTGCTTGCATGACGTGACGGAGTTTGAACACGTTTGAACTGAATTAGCCTGTCAGGCTGAGAATTTATGCTTACACTGTCTATAAATTTATGGAATTAGAGGAGTTATATATTAGATTTCTGTTTCTTTCATTATCCTTATAATTTCCATGGCCTAATTAATTAACTATATATCTATATTTTCCATTTCAAATGCTTATTTCAATTTAATAATCTAAGTTTATTAATAATTATATCGACTGTATAGTCAAAAATGTAAAATATCTTTGGATAAATGTTAATTTTAGTTTACAGTGAATAGAATGCATAAATTGAATATCTTACTGTTTTATCGGGAACAAATTTATTAAGCGAGGGAGGGGAGGCTAAAGAAAAATATGTTTTATTATTTATCTAGGGGGGTAAATTTGCGTCCTTGCCCCTTGGTGCAAATGCCCAGTTACGCCTATGATGTTTACCCAAATTTTATACTTTTGATTGATGTCGTCCCAGTTATGAATGTGTATTTTATTAAACATAGCCATTTTATTTTGAATATGCACGTATTACATGTCCGCCTCTATCTTTGTTGTTGTGTGGACGAGTTTTCTCTTGTCCTGAAGTGCATTAAAATATTTTCTCGGTCAGTTATGTTTCAATGAGTCAGACAGTTAATGACGCAGGTGATTCATTAAAATAATCTATAATAATAATTGACTTTTACTAATGATGGATAAAACCACACTGTCACAGAACGTACGTTTCAAACATGTACACATCGCAGCTTCCGTACACATAGGTATTATTTTTATTGTGCAACAATTGTAGGTACTGGAAAGTTGTATTTTTTCCTGTTTGTAACTAAAATATAAGTATTATTTGGTTTGAAATTTAGTTTAGTTCTATTGTCATGAATCCAATCGGGCATAGACACTGTTATAAAAAATAAATATAAATATAGAAACTATGTACACAGTTTATACAGAATATCAACAATAACATATTAATTGCAAACTAACCAGAAATCATTAAATGTATGAACATATCAGTTTTTGATTTTGTGTGATTAGGTGAAGCATCTCATAAATTATTATCTGGAACGGCAAATGCATCACACCGTATTCCATATACGTCCAGCTGTGAAAATTTCTATTAGACATTAAAAATCCTTGTTTTCAACTAAGAAACCAAAGATATAATAAAATTGTTGTCTATACACTAACTTCCTAAAATGTGGTTTACGTGTAGGACCCGTGCGATGCACTAGCTACCCAAAAATATTATGCCCATTCGTTAAACGGAAAAAAAGGAAAACATCCTCAATTATCCTCAATTATCCACAAACTCATACTGAAGCCCATCTACACTTTTGGAATATATATCTATGGGCAAGTCACACAATCATCAAAATATTGCAACGATTTAATAAAAAAATGCTGCGAGCAATAGTTAATTGGTATAAGATAAATTTGGTAATTCCCGGCTATATAAAATTGTCCTCAGTAAAAGAAGAAATCACAAAGTGAAAAACGAATAGAGTAAAATTATTGCAGACCTATATACTTCGGCAGTCAATGGCGTATTTAAGAAAAATTTTCCTACCCAAAATAATGAAGTACGTTCACATCTCTTTCCGTAAAGTGTTACAAAATATATTTATAATATTTTGGGTAAGAAACTTCTACGTCGCCGATTTTTTTCAAACTACGGCCTTGTATATAGTTTAGTTAAGATACTACCATAATTTTCAAGATAAATTAGTAGATTAAAAGTTAGATACTGTTCATAAGAACTTTTTCTTTAATGTTATTTTAAAGTGCAACTAATGTCCTTTAAAACGAGAATAGACTGTGTAATAAAGTAGTAATGAAAAAATCTAAAATAAAATTCAAATCGCATAAGAAAATAAGATTTTACAGAAAACGTATCGACAATTTACTTCAATATTGTATAAAGAGAAGAATTTCATTCAGTCAGGTCAGGGTTGAGTACTAAAGCTTCATGTTTTTGTACCACTCTCCAACAGAGATCCACATGCATTTGACCAGTTATGTCTTCTCCACAAAGGCCAGTATCTTGCAAAACTTGACTACCCTCATAGGCTCCAAAAAATCGTTCCTCTAAGTGCTTCTGCCTGAGTCTTTTCAATTACTCATAAGTGTAAATTACATGCAATTCACATCTCACACATTCTTTCTTAAAACAATGTTCGGTCAAGGAACTGCTGATGGTTTCAACTTCTTTTTTCCAATGTCCGATTAGGGTAGCTGAGAATTTAGCATCTATCTCACCTAAACGTAAGCTGGTATAGTCTAGACCTACCGTCAACTTCATTTTCTTTATATGCTCCCTTTATAGCATAGAAAAACTTAGCATTAAATGAAGTGAAAATTACATATTTTTTTGGAAATGGACATATTAGTTACCAAAGTATATGTGACTATAAGAGTACCCTGTAAAATTGTTTTGAAATTGAATATTGCTTTATTATTCTACCTTCTTTTTTGAAGTAATGGACAGGATAGCGACGTTTGTATTTTAGAAGAAACTAAAGCTATTGTTTAAATCATAGGTTCCCAAAGTGGGCGATAACGCCCCCTTGTGGGCGCTGCAGGTCTAAAGGGGGGCGGTAAGAGACCCAGAAAAAAATGGGGGCGTTGTGTAAAGGCTTAGGGGGCGATTTGTAATTTCATCTAGAATCTAGGAGGACTCTTAGACACCGACTGAGCTCTCGACTCTCGACTAGGGATGGGCGATAAACATCGATGTTCATTGAACATCGATATTTTAGGATCGATGTTCGATGTTTTTGCATCGATGTTTGCAATTTAGATTTATCGATAAACTATCGATGTTAGAAGAAATATAGTGAACATCGAACTTTTAAGCTTGACAAAATGTATTTGCACTAATCACAAAATAAAACAGCGTCCTCTGTTGACAAATACAAAAATGTTTCCAAATTAACAGCTCACATACAGGCTACGAGGATGTAAAATTGTCTACGAATAAAAGAAGTATTTAAATTTCACAGTGCTATATCATATAAATTCGAATATTTCATTTTAGGCTCTTTTAAATATTACTCAGTATAAATATTTAAATAATATATAATTAAATACATAAATTTATAGTACTTTTAATGTGCAGAATAAAAGTTAAATTATGTATGCATGCAGAATAAGTGAAGGAGGTAAACGTATTTTCATAGAAAAAGAAGGGAGATAGACATTACCGATGTATACTTCTTCGGGAAATTCCCTAGTGCGTACAATCATACACGACGATACACGTATTAAATGCAAGATGACACATCAGAAATATAAAACCATATCCATATGTATCTCGGTATTTGCCAGCGTAGTCAAAAAAAAATGCAAGACTATAAAATCCCAAATAAAAATCGTTCTCTTAAAAAGCTTTGATACACGTAAATGTATATATTTTTTAAGTATCAGACGATTTAAGTCATGTGGTTGTTTCATGCGTAATTGCATAATATTGTTTTTTTATATAGTTTTTTTGAGTAGTTTCTAAAGTTAACTACATATTATAAATGTATATATTTCTTTTATTATTTTGTTTGAATAGTGATATCTTTTATATCATTTTGTTAAGGACGTAAATTAATTAAGTTATAATAAAGTTTTTGTTAAACTGCCAAAAAATAAATCTATAAATATAATTATCGATGTTTAAAAACATCGATGTTTGGTAGTCGATATTTTGCAACCATCGATGTTGATCAACGATGTTAACATCGATGTTTGATATCGATGTTTACCCACCGATGTCCCATCCCTACTCTCGACTACAGCTTGTGAACATCAACTAATATTAATTAAGAGATTGCTCAAACCAACTCGGTTCGATATTTCTCTCCGAGTAGTTCATATATCTGTCCTGTTTTATTGAATAAATAAAATAAAAAACATATCAATCGGTCGCTCCGTTTCGAAACGAAAAGAAACACAAACAAACAAATAAAAAGGCAACTGTATCAATCGGCTGGTTCATAGAATACTTGTTCTTACTTGTTGAGTACGATTGAGCGTCGAATGAGATAAACGAGTTTATGCATGTTTGTCTTATTCCTGTCGGTGCGTGCTGCTTATGCAATCCTATATAAACAACGTAATATTTATTTTATTTTCATTTGCGGTTTCGCGCGTAATAGATAAGCAGTACTTAAGTTCAACACTTATACTTACGTATTTCTCAAAACAAAACAATGTCGGAAGTAAAAAAGAAGAGACGGCAATACTGTGCGGAATATATTAAATTCGGATTCATTGAAAATCCTACAAACCCATCGTCGCCTTTGTGCCTTCTATGCCTAAAAACATTTTCGAATGAAGCAATGAAGCCTTCAAGACTTCAAGATCATTTGAATAAAATGCATCCAGATAAGAAAGACAAGAATGTAGCATATTTTCAAGACCTAGAGAAGAAGCATAATACTCGGCCAAGTGTAGCAAAACTCTTTTCGGCGGCTGCTAAGCAAGATGACGACGGACTTCGAGCTTCGTACAACATCTCTTTGTTAATTGCTCAAAAAGGCAAACCACACAACATCGGAGAAGTGTTAATTTTGCCAGCAATAAAGGAAGTAATAACTACTGTGCTTCATAAACCGGCCGCAGATATTATCGGAAAAATTCCTTTGAGTAATAATTCTGTGCAAAGACGAATTGATGAAATGGCCGGAAACATAGAAGAATCATTGTGCAATCATCTGAGGACTAGTCAATTCTCAATTCAGCTCGATGAGTCCACTTTACCAACTAATGAAGCATTGTTGCTGTCTTACGTGAGGTTTATTAAAGATGAGAAAATATGTGAAGAACTATTGTTTGCTAGAAATTTAGAGACCGATACAAAAGGCGAAACCATATTCAATACATTGGAAAAGTTTTGTGATGAGAAAGAGATTCCCTTGAAAAATATTATATCAGTTGCTACGGATGGCGCTCCGGCTATGACAGGGTGCCATAAAGGCTTCATAGCGTACGTAAAAAATAAAATTCCAGATGTCCTTGCTGTACATTGCGTTATTCATAGACAACATTTGGTTGCTAGAAATTTAAGTGAACGACTATTTCAATCACTGCAATATGTCATCAAAGCAGTCAATAAAATCCGTAACTGCTCTTTGAATGATAGATTATTTCATCAGCTTTGTGTTACTAATGACGAAGATTTCAACCGTTTGTTGTTTCATACCGAAGTTCGTTGGCTATCAAGAGGCAATTGTCTGACTCGATTTTACAACCTGTTTGACTCTGTGATAGAGTTTTTGGAAACTAAAGATACAGAATTGCGCAACAAGCTCATTACATCAAAAAATGATATAGCTTACATGACAGACCTGTATAAATTGTTCAACAACATGAATCTCCAACTGTAAGGCGATGAACTAAAATTAATTAAAACAAAAAATGTCGTTGCTGCTTTCGCAGCCAAACTGCTTCTACACAAAAAGAATATGGGCAGACGTGAGTTTCATAATTTTCCGAATTTATCAGTATCCTGCAGTAACGACGACTTGTTTGCCTACTGCCAACATTTGGAAAAGCTCCACATTGACTTCACCGAACGATACCAGGATATTTTGAACTTGGAAATACCAGACTGGGTGTTGGATCCGTTTTCAAATGTCAACACAGCAATATCACCACATCTGGAAGAAGAACTTATAGAATTGACAACGAACGAGGAAATAAAAATCAAGTTCAAAAATGGCTACCAAGAATTTTGGCTACAAAAACCGATCCCGCAATTGTACCCTGGATTGTGGTCAATCATTCAACGATTCTTGATAGCATTCCCATCGTCATATTTGTGTGAACGTAGATTTAGTGCTGTAGCAACGCTGCTTACTAAAAAGAGAAATCGTTTGCATGTTACCGAACGTGGTGACTTGCGGCTGTTCTTGAGTAAATTGGAACCTGATATCAACAAACTTATTAAACAGCATCAGATTCATCCTTCACATTAGTTTTTATATTAGAATCGATTATGTTTGTTTTATTTTGAATTTTGAATAAAAGATACTTTGTCTGAATACTATAAAGTTGCGTTTCAATAATCATTCTCATTGGCAGGTGTAGCCCGTAAAAGTTAACTTGAGACCTGAGCGCCGTTGTGTACTACCTACTACACTCAGGTCTCAAGTTAACTCATTCATTCTAAACGAGACTTTTACTATAACCCATAGTAAAAGTCTCGTTTAGAATGAATGTTTAATCTCCGCTAATATAGCTCACAATAATTAATTTAATTTGAAGTTATAGTGGTTTTTGAGTAGGTGAAAAAATGGGGGCGCTGAAAAATAATTTATTCTCAAAGTGGGCAGTAGGCAAAATAAGTTTGGGAACCACTGGTTTAAATCATTGCTTTATACATATTTTATTTTTAGGATTTCTATAAGGAATCCAAGCATTTCATACAAATTAAGAATAATCTTTTCAAAAATTTCTCATTTGATCCTGTAAAATTCTCGGGGTCCATTTTGTAGCAAGTTTTATGTGTATATAAGGGTGGTAAAATTTACTAACATATACTTGTGGTAATTTCTAGCATGGTGAGCATCTTTAAATGATCTTCAATAATTAAATTGATGATATAAATCTCTGACATGATATGCCCTAGACTAACTATAGTTGTTATTAAATTGTTATGAATTTATTTTCGATGTAATCTCTTTTGCAAACATCTTATTACATTTCTTTGATTCAAAAAGTTCTTTTTCTAAGAATAATGCCGGACACTCTTATGAATTGACGTAAGAACAAAATTACTAGTTTGCAGGTATAGCTACGAGACAAACTTCTTATAAAATGTTCAAAGCTACGTAACTGCAAAACTAAAAATAAGTCTCAAAGATGGAGGAAGAATAAATTCTCATTTGTTATTAAAATGTTTGCATTCCCTTTTAATTGATACGAAAAGGAATTGCCAAACATTTATAGCATAATGAATTAAAATCAAGATAATTATTATTTAGGTAGTGATAGACATATTTATGTAATGCAGTTATACAAAGTATAATTCTATAAGAAGTTATGACTGTCTAGGTCTAGATCAATGTTTCCCAACGTGGGGCCCACGCCCCACAGGGGGCATTTGATTGTTAAGGGGGGCAATTCGAAAATGGACTCGACACGAGTTTAACCCTTTTGCTCCGGGCCATTTTAATGCAATGCTAGATTTCGGTGGCAAAATTGAAAGAAAAAACCAAATTCTTAAATAATTGCGGCCAATAAAGAGGACAACAGTAAAGTCTCTATTTACTGCTCACACTTCAACTCATAAACGTATTCTTGAGGCTAGTTGTCAAATTTCTTTATTCATCGCTAAATCTGGAGAAAATCATACTATAGGAGAGAATTTAATAAAACCGTCAATATCAGCATTTCTTAAAACGGTTCTTGAAGAAGATGACAAAGAAGTCACTCAGTAACAATACTGTTATCAGAAGAATAGACGAAATGAGTGAAGATATTGAAAAACAACTTGTTGAAAGCTGAAAACAAGAAAATTCTCAGTGCAAATGGATGAATCAACTTTGAGAGACAGTGAGGCAGTATTGATAACTTACGTAATATATATTGCTAAAGGTCATTTTGCTGAAGAAATGTTGTTCTGTAAAAGATTAGAAAGCACCACTACCTCCAAAGATATATATAATAAGCTAAAAAAAACTATTTAGATGTCAATAATATACCAATGACAAATATAACATCTTGTGCTGCAGATGGTGTTCCTAATATGATGGGCAAGAAAAAGGGCTGCTTAAAATTGATGAAAGATGAGAATCCAGAAATTATTCTTGTGCATCGTGTTATTCATAGGGAAAACTTGGTAGCTAAAAACATCTCACATTTTTTAAATAAAGTACTACATTCAGTAATAAAGTGTATCAATGCTATTAAGGCTAATGCCAAATGTGAGCTTCTCTTCAAGCTATTTTGTGAAAAAGAAAATGCAGATCATGTGAGACTTTTACTTCACACTGAAGTAAGATGGTTCTTTAAAGGGAACTGCTTGACAAGATTTATGGAACTGTTTACTCTTAGTGATTTTTTAAGCGACAAACCTGATATGAAGTATCTGTTAACAGTCGATATTAAAGCATTTGTGAGTTATTTAGCCGATATCTTGGAAAAACTTAATATATTAAATAAGTAACTTCAAGGAACAAATAAAACTCTTGTTGATGCAAAAGCGAAGATATTTGGTTTCATTACCCTTATTGAGTTATGTCAGAAATATATTAACAACAAAAACTTTGAACAGTTTCACTGTCTCCAAAAATGTGAAGTAAATGGTACCGCTTTACTTGTTATTGTCAATCATTTGAAAATTCTATCGGCTGATTTAAAAGAAAGATTTTCTGATTTAAAACAAATTGATTTTCCAACATGGATGATGCAGCCAATCTTAGTGGATTTGTCTGATATATCAAATATGCAGTATCAAGAAGAACTCGCAGAAATGCAAAATGATGAGTCAGTTAAAACTTTATTTAATATAAAAGAAGCGATGGCATGGCTTTGTGAGGAAACAGAAATCAAATACCCAAATTCAACCAAATGTGCAAGAAAACTATTGTTACCGTTTACATCTTCATATTTAGCCGAATGTGGATTTAGTACTGTAAATGATTTACTGGTAAAAAAAGGAATCGTCTGGTTATAACACAACGGGGAGACTTGAGACTGAAGCTAACCAAATTGGAACCTAACATAAAATGTCTGTGTAGCAAGCATCAAGCGCAAGGATCTCACTAAATTAAAATATTAAATTTTTATAGAAAAATCTTTATTAAAATTATATCGAATTTGAATTTCAGTTTTTCATTATATGTTTTGTAAATTTATTTACTGTGATATCTTCCTAAAACCTATTATTTAGTTTCTTAAGTGAACAATTCAATTTTTTAATATTAAAAATTATGTATATGTTACATAGGGGGACATAAGAATTTTAGAAAGGCTGAGGTGGGGCATGGCACAAAAAAGGTTGGAAAACACTGGTCTAGATAATGAAATTAATAATAATTTTCTGAAAATGCTCTTAAATAGTAACGTTTTTGTAAATTTTGTTCATTTCCTAATTTATTTCTTTTCCTTCAAACAAAATTCATTAATTCCATGAAAATTATACATATTTCAAAGATTATATGTCGCACGTTTGTCAGATTGTACGTAATGATGTAATTTATCTGAAGAATGACATATTAATTCATTGACTCCATGCAATTGCCACAAACTTAATATAAATATGTAGCTCCAGTATTTTACTGTCCCTCTCGATTAATAAGAAAATTAATGCATTTCCTGTAATAAATTCCCTATAGGTATACTCCTATATATAGCACGGTAAATGTGCTTAAATCTAAAGATAAAAAAGCAAATATACATTTCGTTGTTTGTATGAATTAGACATTCAATAGATTGGTTATACATTTATTGACGATTATATGTATATATTCATAAGCTGGTAAATAAAGATATAAAGGGTTATTATTATATCGATAGCCGTAAGTGTAGAATGTTGATTATTGTTTGGTCGATATTGGCTTCAATTACAATAGATTCCCATAAAAGGGAGATGCAGGTATTATGTTTGATACTTACTATTTTATTATCAAATACTATTAGTATATTAAGTATACCACACTAACAATAACGCATATAGTATATAGGTACTTGATTTTTATATTTTAAGGTATTTTTTACATATAAGGAGCATAGAAAATTACCTTTCGCCGTGTTATATAGTTAGAACTTAGAACTTGTTGCTTGAGTGTTGTCCATAATTATTTGGAAATTAGGTGACATTGACTACACTTACTACACCATGAGGTGTTAAATAAGAATTATCATCTCTTATAATAACAACAAAATGTAGTAAATTAATTAAAAAGAAATCTTTAATTTAAGCTTGAACATCATAGACGAAATGTGGTTTAGTTAGTTGTGTATTAGTTAAAATAACTTCTTTAAAAGTTACTTTCACACAAATATGTATACAGTGTGACCAGTGAAGACCGCATCATATGGGATTTTTTTTATTAATAGATTTATTCTAAATTTGAGTTTTGCATCAATTTCTGCTTCGATCAATATGAAAATTAACCAGAAAAATAATAGTCACGTGATTCGCATTATCTGTCAAATTTAATTTTTTTTCCAAAAAAATTCAAAAGTGGGGTTATTTCTCAAAATATCGAAAAAAGTCTTTTTGTAAATTGCACCACTGTTGCGAAATAAGACAACGCAACCTACATAAAACTTCTTAGTTTTAACAATGCTTTATTCCAGACACATTTTCTTTAAGGCAGCGCCATATTCAATGTGTGTTTTTCTACAAAATCCAAATAGGGCTATTAAAATTTGGTCACATGTGATGCAAAGTTTATTTGTTTTTGACCCTGTATAAGGTAACTTCATAAAATAACTATTTTTGAAAATGTAGTTTGTGTCTAAAAGTAATACACATTAATATTAAGAAAATAGTTTAATTGAAAAGTCAAATTTTCTAATAAAATAATCATAATACATTATAAAAATGAAACGCATTTAAAATTCCACCTTTTCAATTAATAACAGTATGTAGTTTTGGTATTTGAATATTAAATTAAACATAATTTGAAAAACCTAAAAATTAAAATTACATTTCTGTGTGCCTCCCATTGCGTTCAATACAAACAATTGTTCTTCTTGATACATCTTTAATGGAGCTTCTGATACTAAGGGACCTTATTTCTAAAATACAGTTTCGAATCACCGTTTCCAAATGATCAACATTACGGAAAGGTTTTTCTTTGTAAACTTTTTGTTTTAGGTAACCCCACAAGAAAAAATCAAGTGGGGTTAAATCCGGAGACCTAGCCGGCCTGTATTGCTCCATATTACGCCCAATTACTTTGCCCCTAAATATTTACAAGAGGCGTTCTTGAACCCGTCTTGTAGTATGGATGGGAGCACCGTCACACTGGTACCACAAATTATGCCTTATTTCAATAGGCATATTGTCCAAAACTTCAATGACCTCGGTGTTAAGGAAGCGTAGGTATTCTTCAGAATTTAAATTCCCTCTAAAAAAATAAGGCCCAACAACTTGATCGTTTAAAATACCGCACCACACATTAGTTTTAAAGGAATACTGGTCCTTGCATTTTATTATAAAATTTGGATTTTCTTGAGCCCACCATCTACAATTTTGAGAGCTAACAACGCCGTTTGAAGTGAAAGTGGCCTCGTCGGTCCATAAAACGTGAAACGGAAAGGACACATTTTCTTCTTTTTCCCCCTGGTACCAAAAAGAGAATTCCAAACGTATGTCAAAATCTTGTTCCTTAAGAGTATTTTGACCATGTTCCACAATATCTAGGCAAACATTTAATTGGACTTCTTCACTATGTTTTATAGAATTGTGAGGTTTTTTAAATGAACTTTCCACCGATCCAGTTGATTTAAATTTCACCATAATCCTACTCACAGTAGATTGTTGACTGTCATTAATAAAGCAACTTGTGTTTGGTGCATCATCGTAAGGTACAAAACTAGTTAATTTTTTGGAAACTGAACTTAAATAATAAAAGACTATTTTTACTTTTTATAACATAGCTCCATAACAAATTTTAATAAAGGGGTATTAAATTAAATCATTGAAACTAGTTAAACTTACGTAAAGTTAAACGAAAATTTATTTTCCACTTAATGCAGACTTTACTTGTGACGCTGTGTACTTGTCTGTATTAATATTAATGTATATTACTTTTAGACACAAACTACATTTTCAAAAATAGTTATTTTATGAAGTTACCTTATACAGGGTCAAAAACAAATAAACTTTGCATCACATGTGACCAAATTTTAATAGCCCTATTTGGATTTTGTAAAAAAACACACATTGAATATGGCGCTGCCTTAAAGAAAATGTGTCTGGAATAAAGCATTGTTAAAACTAAGAAGTTTTATGTAGGTTGCGTTGTCTTATTTCGCAACAGTGGTGCAATTCATTCAATTTATGCTTACCCCTCAATTTCCTGTCAAATTTCTAACATATTTATTAATTTATTATAATAATTTCACTATTTAAAATTTGGCTTTGAAGACCCCTCTAAGGTTAGTTTTGGTAACAAAAGGACATAGTGACCTTGAACATAAAGGTGCAGGGTAATTAAAATATAGCAATTTTGATGATAATATAACTTGGATATTTCACAGAAATTTATTGAAATGGTGAAGTCATTGAATCATACTACGAACTATTGCGCTTCAAATAGGTACCCATTTATGTTGTTATCTTAGAACACGTTGGATTACAAATCCTGATTTTCAACATTCAAAGAAATTGATCTATTCCTCTTGTCTTTATGATCGTTCCTGACTGTAAAATTCGTACAACCAAGTATTTAAATTGTTAGTTTTTAAGCGCTTCAAAACTCAGTTTGGTAATTGGCAACCATTACAAAAAAAAAGTATATGCATTAGGTGTCACAATATGATTGACGAGTCCTACACCCCCGACTCAAAATAACTATAACGGCCAATAACAGGTGTAATTGACTTACTGATCGGCCATTAGCATTTTAGTGAATTTTATGTTTTACAATTTCTGTTCATGTTTAAATTCAACTTCAATTTTCAATATAATCCAGTAAATGCAATTTTAACATTTCTGAGCAATAATTTTGAAAATTATCCTTATAAATTAACAACTTTTAATTAAGGTTGAAGTAAAACACAACTTATAACTAATTTCCAGTATAATCACAATTTATTCAAAGATATTACATGTTTCACTACGATGTAGCTTCTTCAGATATTACATTACTACTAAATACATATTCTACAAATTTCATAAGTTTTCAACCCTTATTCATACCTAATTATTATAATCTCCTAATGAGTATATAATGTACTCTAAATGAATGTTTAACAAAAATGTCTGTAACGGTACCAATTCAAAAGCGGGGAATTATTAAGGTCTGTTTGGTCGTTTAACAATATATCCATATATTTAACCTAGTTTATTTCTAAGGCTTCAAGTAAATTTAATTTTTAGCTTTTTGCTTGTGAATCTAGAATCTCAAATGTATTGTTAAAATTATGATTATTTTATAGCAAGTGAATTGCGTAATTTGAATCTATCTTTTTATTATTAAAGCGTTTAAAATGTTGATGTATTCTTTTGGCAAAGCTCCTCCCTGCTTGGCTTATATATGTTTTAGGTCAGTCCATACATGTTAATTTATAGATTTTTTACTTTATCTTTGTTTTATTGTTTTTTATATATTTTCCTAAAGAATTATTAGTTTTGTATGCTACATGCTGTCTAATTTATATAAAATGTTTGCAATTTTTTCGCTTGTTGATCCTATGTAAGTTAATACTTTCTAAAAATCAATATTACATTTAAACTCTTTTAAGTACATGTTGTCATGTATCTAATATTTTTAGATAGACAAATTTAATTCAAGAAAATCTGTGATGTAATGTAATTATGTATAGAACTAGAGGCCCTTAGTGTCATAAATCATGTACATTTTCTAGGATTTTGATTATTTACAAGATTCATTTCCAGACCAATAAGTTAGATGTTACTATATATAATATAAAAATAACGGTAAGTATTATAGCTACTGTTCTGGAACGATAAGCTTGTTACAGTTTTATCATACATCTAACCGTTTACAAGCGCTACCACAAAACCATTTACTTACAGAATTCTGCAAAAATAAAAACGTCACAAATATAATTTACTTCAATTACAAGAATTTTTTTTATACATAAACGTGCAAAAAGTAAAAGCATTTTGATTGAATGTTAATGTTTTTACCAGTCGAAAATTATCGCCCTAAATTTTGTATATTAAAATACAATTTCATAAAACATGATTTTTGCGCACGCGGTTAATTTAAGAAAGCCAGCCTTTCTCAGCGAGTTTCCTAAAGAGCGAGTGCCTTATGAAACGTGTATTTCATACTATTTTTTCTATTTCGGGTATTAAAAGTTCGAAAACACTTAAAATACAAATGTTTTGTTCGAAGATTTTAGAAATTTAGTCTTTGAAGTCTGTTACACTGATTTTTAATTAAAGCAAATAATATTTGAATATCCGCCGTATTGAGAAGTAAATTTAAATAGTGTATTAGAAATTTTACTATACAACCTTATTTAATGATTTATATTGTTATAACAATATAAATCTTTTTTATTCTTTCTACTGCACATGCTTATTACATACAGACGTTTATATTTGACATTATAATTTAGTTGGTGCAACATTTATTGTTACTGTTAAGGAAACTTCCTCATTTCAAAGCACCGTGAAATAAAACACAAATTTCAGTTCAAATACACATTTATTTAAGTTCGGTGTACGCCGATATGTCGGTGGTCGCTCTGCATCAAACATACGTTTACATATAACATATACCGTAGTCGTCAAATTTTAATTTCGGTTTACACTTCTATTCCATGCAGAAGATGACCTTATAATATGCAGCGATGCCTGCTTGCTAACAGTGGTGGGAGAGCAACGCAGTGTCGGGAGACCCTCACGCCTTACATTTCATAGGAAACGTGTGTCGAGTGTACTGTCTTGGCAGCCTCGCTTATGTTTATCTTTAGTTTATTTCGTCGCGCTCTTTTCCTCTTTCTACTTTCGTATCAGAAATTAAAATATGTCGACTACGGTATACATATGAACCATTGTGGGAGCTATCGACCACCTATATATACGCAGATGCCCACGTACACATACATACAAGGTCTCACATCGCCTTCGATGCACAGTTGTGTAGCAGACCGGCAGAAAATGAACTCGGCCGCTGAGACAGTTTATGCTTCGAAACGAGCTCCGCATAAGTATTCTCATAATATCTTTAAATTCGCAAGTAAGAAATACATTAAATATGATAATATAATTAAAAGTGAAAAAAATAAAACATACATTACAAAAATATAATAAACACTCATATATAAAATCAAAAATAAAAATAAAACAAAGGATGTTAACTTCTTAACAGTTACCAATTTCAAAAATATAAAATTATCTTGCGATAAAGTAACAACTAAACAGGATGTCGTAAAGTAAACTTTACAGTGCTGAAATAGAAAAACACACTTATCGTTCACCATGCTTAATATGCAATAAAATATGTAGTAATCTAATACGGTAAATTTGCTCTTTCGCGGGTAGATATAAGAAAAAAACGAATTTTGTGACATCTGAAGGCCTAGAAGGTTAGTGAATGGGCCCGCACGGCTTAGCCACTTCCCTGAAAAAAATAGTTTTAAATATTTCGTGCCTATAGCATAGAATGTAAATTTAGCGGAACATCTTCCAATAATTCTACTAAATTGCTTGATAGAAATTACTCATAAAAACGTGTTTGTTAATAGTACCTTCGATCACTAAGAATGCCTCTCCATATACGTATTTATGCTGATCCACCTTAGCTGATGATCTATTTATTAGTCATGTAACGGTTTTCATTTGAATAATAATGAAATTTAACTATTCCGTTACTATGGAATCCAGCTTCTACCGCAAATAATACATTATAAAAAAGAATTGCCTGGGCATTCATTTCAATTATTCTCATTGGCAGAACAGTCTTTTACCTTTAAATTGATGGGTGCGTAACTAAATGTTCAATGTATTCATTACGAAGGATATTTATTTTATTTTAAGGTCCTTGCCAGGATGGTTTGGCTAATATCCAGCCAACGACTTATTTCATGGGTACTGACATCTGGATTTTCTATTGTTTCTAAAAGAATTCTTAATTGAATTTCATCATTTAACACATAGTTAGGTTTCCGTGGTTTTGAATATGCAATAATTTCTTTGACATTCCTCCAGTACAAAAAAAGACGTATTAAAATAAAAAACATAAACTCGCAAAATTATATCAAAAAAGGACAATAGCTCAGTAATGGTCACTTTTTAAATATTAAATGTTTTTGGTGCAAAATTTGGTAAGCAACTCAAAAATGAACAGATATACAGGCTGTTGTATTTGAAAAAATGACTTTTAGACAGAAATGTGTCAACGTACATTTAATCCAGTTTTCTGCATACACAATTAGTAACTGAAAAAAAAATATGTTTGTATTGGGACCTTTTATTATGAACAACGCTACCAGAAATTGTGTCCATCTAATACGTCCTTTTCGAGAAATATAATTTTATAAAAACATTGAATTTTTCAGTAAAATGGTAATAGGCCGAATACTTTAAATTTCAGGTCTATACTATATCTTATAACTTCTTGACTAATAATTATACGGGGAAAACAAAAATGTAATAATATACAAGCTGTTCCATTTAGAAAACTATGTCGGCCACCAAGTTATGGAACACTCTGTATAATACGAAATAAATGTAAAAGATACTCCTAATGAGTTGCTATGTGTCAAAAAACCGCGTCGAAATATATATTCTCATAAAGTCACAATCTGCCTTCCCCGTGGAGATGACACATTTTGTATATATAGGTATCAAAAATCATAGCATTTAGATTACAGATTTTATCTCTACAGGTTAATGTTTTTCTGTTTCTTTTGTTCTCATCAGTATTGATAATTCATGCTTTACTTTGCCTTTTATATAACTAATTGTCAACCAAATATATACCTTTTTTGACACCTTCAAAAATATCAAATCAAATTTGTATGTAAATTGACAAGCGATAACATTAATCTTTAAACATCTACGCTTATTATTATAGAATTGATGTGAATTAACTTTTACCTTCTTGCGCACTATTAGTGTTAGTATGTGAATAGATGAGAACTATTAATTAATAAACACGAGATGAGTGCTATTTACTTCCTTATTTATTAATAAAGACGAGCAATATATATTGCAAATTTTAAGTGCACACTAGTTCAAAGCACATACATTTTTACCATATAAAAAATGAGGTGTGGCCACCACACGACTTTCTTATACGTATAAGCGTTTCAAATTATACAATTTTAAGAATTTTTTTATACAAAACTTATTCAAAATCCTATTCTAAGTACTTTCATTTTCTTAATAAATCGCTATAGAATGCATACTTTGCAAGATATTCGAAAAAAAGCGCTTCTCGCTAAGAATAAAAGTGCTACTTCCGGTCCGAATTTTGAAATTTCATGTATACCAAACATATTGCAAATCCAATTCTAAATACTTTTGTACTCTTAATAAATATATATCGAATGCATAATTTGCGACATATTTGCAAAAAATCGTTATTCGGTAAGAGTAAAAGTGATACTTCCGGTCCGAATTTTGAAATTTTTTTTATACAAAAGATATTGGAAATTAAGTTCTAAATACTTTTATATTCGCAGCGTACCTGTCCAAAAAGCATGACTTGCAAAATATTGGCAAAAAACTGATTTTCGATAAGAGTAAAAGACCTACTTCCGGTAGTAATTTAGAAAAACTTTTTAATTAAAATGGTTCTGAATTTTAATTTTAAGTACATATGAATTCTTTATAAATTTGTTAAAACTTAGTAGTTGACGAAATATTTGCAAAATTCGATTTTTTCACTGAAGTACTACTTCCGGTCTACCGATTTTACTGAAAAACTAATCAGATCTCAAGAGGCAGATTATACACGTAAATACAAAATTTGGAATTGATATCTACAGCGGTTTGACCGCTATCGTGGTCACACACACAGAGACAGACAGACAGACACACAGACACACGCAGACAGACACACAGACATTTTTTAAAAACCACTTTTTTGGTATCAGGGGATTTCAAAACGTGGACATCTGCAAAAATCTCGAGGTCGAAAATTTTTGTCATCACAATACTTCCTTATACTACGTATAAGAAAGTAAAAAGAGGAAGGGTGATTGAATAAAACGTACTTTTGGGCTCTTGACGTACTTTAGAAGATTTGAAGAAGATGCGTTTGGCAATAGAATTAAAGCCTTAGAAGCTGAATAAAATATTATTGACTATTTATGGGATTATGTAGAAAATCAAAATTAGTTTAAAAACATAGGGCTATTTTCCGAATTACCAGGTTAACTATCATGATGTAAAAAGATTGTTTAATCATGACTAATTCCAAAAATATTTTACATTATTGGATACTCATTAGTGTTTGTTTTTGACGTATCTCTACAAATAAATTAGATTATTTATCTAATAAATAATATCCATTAAAAGTAATTCCCATGCCTATATAAATTTATATGGAATTAAAGAAACAATCTTCAAATATACTTAATATATAAAATTATGCACTTTATCATTTCGGAAATTCTGTGTTATCTAATCATTGATATACCTTTTATCATTAGTCAGACGTAAATAATAAGGATTATATATATACCATACGTATGTAGTGTTAATAAAAACAGTGTACTGTCTGATTACATGTTGAATTCAAATATACAGTTTAAATATTACACGTAATAGTATAAATATGTACCAACACGGTAGTACCTATATACCATTCCAGGATCACGTTACTTATGACAGGAAATAAATTGGGAAATTGCATATAAGGCTTCCAATTAAATTATTTAAGTTCATGCCAGACGTTTCTTCTTGGAAGCCTTCGTATTTGATGAGAATGACATGTCATTTAACCTTTGTAATTATGGTTGGGGTGATTAAGAAAGTATTAAACTTTCTAATTGGATTACATTACCAATTTCCTCATTATCATCATTACCTTCATTCTATTTCTTTATCAAATTAGAAATGTATCTATTCACGTGCAGTAAGTATAGTTTCGAAATTTTATTGAAGGAATGTCGTTTAATTAATTTAATAAAGCGAACAGTTGAGTACCTTGTGCAAATATCTGTGTCAATGTTTGAAGAATTTTCAAATTGCCAAATATTTACAAACCATTATATATTATTTGTTAGATCAGCCTATTTTATATGTATCAGTATTGATTTGTCAATTTAATGTTTACATATTTACGTAAGATAACACAAGTGGTAAGCAGACAGTTGTATCGTATTTTTTTTTGGTGCATTAATCTATACTATACTGGATTGAAAGCTGTTTTATAAATTATAACCTGATAATTTAAAATGATGAAAATGAAATACCTTAACTCTAAATATTCTTCTGTTTTGTTTGAAATATTATAATAGGGGTTTTTCTACTACTACTACACTACATTGGCTAATTAAAGTTCGGCAACAAATCTGTGTAGAATGCGTAATTTGCGACATATTTAGGTAAAAGTATTTTTCGATAAAACTGAAAGCGTTATTTCTGGTCCAAAATTTCTTTTTTAGAAACGATTCAAATTAAGTTTTAAATATATGTATTCATACTCTTAGTAAATGTACAATCTGTTAGATGTACTTATTAGCAAAAAAAAAATTGTTCGATAAGAGTAAAAGACCTACTTCCGAAAGGGGTGTTGAAAAAGTTATATAAAGTTACCCTTAAATTCACTTTTGACAACTTTGACATTTTAAAAATCTGTCTTAAATTAGTAGTAGAAGAAATATTGGTAAAATTTGATATTATTCGCTAAATCATTTCCACGATTTGAACGATAAGCTAATAAGCTCTTGAGTGGAGGTATGATATTCATAGCTTTAACCGTTTCGTCGTTGTCATGGTTAATGACATACAGACAGACCATGCTTGGCTCCATTCATATTCTAAGTTGTTCCAAATTATGTTTTAAATACCTTTAGGCTCGGGATACACATGCTACTAAAAAGGCATGCTTTTTTAAGCTAGCATGCTAGTTAACAGCATGCTAGTTTACAGCATGCTCTCCGTGCGTTTACACAAGCTAGTTAGTAGCATAGTTTGAGGTCTATTTGCATGAGCATGCTTACATTTGAAAACATGGGTCGCTTTCGTTCAGTGAGTTTACGAAATGAAATAAATAGTATTATATTACTTCTTTCAACGCGTTTGGTAAAAAGGGTTTTAAAAAAACAAGAGAAGGGAAAAGGAACACATGGGCGCGAGATTGGCTTTCTCGAAAAGTTCTTGGAGCAAGTGATGGTGTCTACTTTGTGAAATGCGGCTAGAAGATGTAGACGGTTACGGCATTTGCGAATGTCACCAGAAAAATTTGATGATCAATTACGTAAAGTGGAATCAAAAATACAGAAATCTGACACACACATGAGAAATGTTATTCCAGCGAAAACAAAACTGGAAATTACACTAAGATTTTTAGCCTCCGGAGATTCGTATGTTTCTCTTGAAGCATTATATCGAGTGGGAAGGTCTACAATTTCACAATTTATTCCCGAAATCTGCGCTGCTATATCAACAACTTTAAGAAATTTTATGAAGGTAAGTGTCAGTGTTGATATATTTTAGAATATAGTCAAATAATATCAACCGTACTTTGATAAAGATAAAATACGTTTTTCCGGTATGTGTATATACCCGAAAAACATGTTTTAAATTTAAGTTTTACAATTTATCGTCAGCATTAGTAACAACTTAAATAATTAGGTGGCAAGTTACAACAAAAGAACGAGGATTTATGATTGAAATAATTAAAATTTATTGTATGAATAATGATATAAGCATATGTACGTAGAATTACATTTTGTTCAATAATATATAACAAAGACATTTATTTTTATGAATTTTCCCAAGCGTCTTGTAACAAACATCGCGAGTCTTGTAGTGTGTTCGGCTCATTGGTGCACCTATTTTAACTCAAAAAAGGTAACGAAGCATCGTATTCAGTTGCGTTAAATTGGGGTGATTGTAACTCCAGGAGGGTGGAATGAGATGAAGACGTCGATCTTGATGAGCTCGAATTTAATGATTCTAGCCTCGCTGCAGAAAGAAGACTTGGTATTTTAATTTGGGTTTCCAAAGCAGTGCGTAGGGGCAGCTTTCTTAATTGCACTGTTACATTCAGTCCAAAAAAATTAAACTCATCGCGCTCATCCATTCGTTCCTCAGGTTTATTGATTTGATTTGAAATATTTTCTAGTCGGTTTAATGCATTTAAAATAAAATTGTCTTCTTGAACTTTTCTGCGACGAGTCATTTTACCGCGACTGGATCTACATAGAAGAAGAATGATCACTTGATGCAGACGGTGTCGGCGTAAGCACGTCATTATTTTCGTATTGATCCATTATTGTTTCGTTAAAAGCTTCCTCTTCGACGGGTATTGTCAATGTTTCCTCAGAATCTAGATGCGATTCCTGTAAAAAAGTATGGTTATGACGGTAAAGAAAACGTAATGACAGTAGGGTACTTATACCGATTCTGGCGCCTCCTCCCCCTCTCACCCAGCTACCCCTCACCCCCCCTCGCCCTAGTGGCGCCCTCTGCCAACCCAACTGATGTGGCGCCCCCTCGCGGTCGCCAACCCAACTAAAAATTGCAGATTTCATCATTACCAACCCAACTAAAATTGCAGATTTCATC